>CM031233.1:396596426-398000102 GCA_018340775.1 Taxus wallichiana var. yunnanensis
TGATAGTTAGATGTGATGTGTTGCTGGGTAGTAGATCCAGGAATGGATTAATGATGGCTGTGATTCAAAAGTCTAAGAAATGTTATAAAAGAGGACGTGCAAGATACAACTTACTGGTTATTGATGAGGATGCAGGTCCAAGAACTGTGATGACAAAGGTAGAACTCAGGTAGGATGGCCTGACACCCAGAAGATGAGATATCTCCCTCCCGATGATCAGATGAGTATCACAGGGCTCTGATTATTCAGTTGCAGTCTTGGGCTTGGTCTCCTTCGCTGCAAACTCTTCTTGTCTCTTCACTTGTCTCTTGCTTGGCTCAGCAAATCCAGATTCTTTTTATCGCTTCTGATGATCCTGATTGATCCAAAAATCCTTCTTTGACCTTTGTTTTTGGTTAGGGAGGCCATTTACAAGGAACCGATGGCGAGTTACTGGAACCGACGCGGTCGAGTAGAAACCGGTATCGGTCAGGTCAAAGTGGGCTATTTTTAGTAAAATAGCCAACTTTCCCTCCTTTTCTCCGAGGGATTAGTTGCGGGCTTGGTCAAGTGACTAGAAGGTCGGTTTTGGGTGCGAGAAAGGGGTCATTAGTCATGGGTGTGGATGTAGACCAAGTTATAGGTCTTAATTAGATTAGTTTAGGGTTAGGCCTAGGTCATGATGAGGTGGAAAAATGAGGTGGCAGGTAAGGCGATGTGGATTTATTAATTATAAGATAATTAATAAATAATTGTGTAAGGTTTAGGTGGTGAGGTTAGGTTGCGAAATGAGATGCGGGTCATAAGGGGTCGTAAGACACAAATTTGGTGTCTACATTAGCCCCTTATTGTCGTGTAGTTTGTTTTGTAAAGCTGCACGGACAATAATATGAAGTGGTTTCCCCTGTTAAGGGTATAGGTAATCCCCCTCAAATCTATCATAGATTGAGATAGCGTGAAATCAAGGATAGGGTTGATAAAGGGTAAATGGTGTGGAGATGATGGTGAGGTGGTGAGGTAGGTCCAAAGAAGCAGACGCACGTGGAAATGCATTAGTGCGACTAGGGTACATGATTTGATGAGCAAACCAGCAATTCATAGGCAAAGGTCGATAGTTTATCCAAACAAGGGTGATATAATCTGGTATCAAGGCATAGGAAGTAGCTCGGGGTATATAATGGGTAAGGTGCTGAGAATGTTTGGGCATGTTCGGCGTACGAGATGGTTGGTTTGGTTGAGATAAACGTCATGGTCTAAGTCTAGGAAAAGTTGGTCGACAGATCAAGTCAAGGACCCTAATCATGCTAAAACATGAACAGGTGAGCTCGAGTGAACAAAAGTTACATGATGGGTGGATAAAAGTGTATGTTGTTGATGTTGGGTGAGGTATTTAAGTGGTACGGCCTTGGGTCGGGCTGATTGATGAGTGAGGGCCATGGGTCGGGCCAAGTTGTTGGGTTGTGGCCTTGGGTCGGGCCAAATTGTTGGGTTGCGGCCTTGGGTCGGGCCAAATGGTTGGGGTGAGGCCTTGGGTCGGGCCAAATGGTTGGGGTGAGGCCTTGGGTCGGGCCAAATGGTTGGGTTCGGCCTTGGGTCGGGCCAAAATGGTTGGGGTGAGGCCTTGGGTCGGGCCAAATTGGTTGGTTATGGCCTTGGGTCGGGCCAAATTGGTTGGTTACGGCCTTGGGTCGGGCCAAAATGGTTAACAAAGGGGTTGCAAAGGTTGATATAGGCGATGTTTGTGAGAAAGGTCGATTAGTAAATAGGGGCAGAAATTGGGGGAAAAGTTGGAATAAAACCGATGTCGGTTATCTATGACCGATATCGGTTAGGGGACCGATACCGGTTCCTTAGGGCATGGTAGGAGATGGTCGAGCTAACCTTGGGAGACCCCATGTCTCCGAAGTGCTACCTACATAGCCCATTGCACAAAGCAAGGAAGGGCCTCAGACCGATGTAGTTCTCCCTTAAGACCAGGGAGAGGTGAATTTAGGAAATTTGGGTATGGTTAGGCAATTTGTTGGTTGATAAGAATTTGATGTTGATAGGGTAATGTTGTTGGTGTTGGTAAGGTATGGGCGATGTTGATGTAGGTATAGGTGAAGTGAAAGTTAGCGTACCCAAATAGTAGGGAACCGTATCCTGATTAAGATCAACACATAATCCTAGATTCGAGTCAAAGAGGAAAAATTTACTCCGTAGTTGAAAAGAGCTAAACAAACCACATATTAATGCAGGATGAGCTTGAACCCCTAGGTACCGTGCATAGACGAGAAGTCAATAGGTGAAAAGAGTTGTATGATCACAATATATCGGATATACGTCACGTCCCTTGAGTTTAAACAAATGGTGAGGTGAGGTGGATGGTATAGCTGAGGTACGGAGAACTTGTTACAAAGTGAGTGTTCTGACGAAAGAGAACCTACCCTAAATAGACAAGTCCATGACTCAAAAGTTCTTTTGAATGTGGCTTTTATTTTACTGAATATAGACTGATCGATGCGGGAAGTCTACAAGGGATATTGATCGTACTATTCTTGAGGTCTTCACGAAGCTGATCAATGCGAGAAGCTTCTGATAAAGGCTGACTGTGTATAGTTGTCCTTCAAGGGAGCAGTCTATTTATAGTAGCAGATGTGATTTTAGTGCATAGCTGTCCTTCGGGGGAGCAGTCTATATATAATAGCAGCAATAGTTTGGCATATAGCTGTCCTTCGAGGGAGCAGTCTATATATAATTTAGAGAGCTAGATGTCCTTTTGGCGTAAAGCATCTAGTTTGGTAGAAAGTTTGACTCAAGAAAATCCCATAAGCATATAATTAAGAATGTGTCATTTTAATACTTTGAAGTCATGGACTAGACTAAAAAGGGAAGGCATCATTAAGGGGAGGTGGGAATCAAACTATGTGAGCTTGATTTGATTTGTAAGATGTAGGAAACAAAGTGTATGTAATGGTAAATGAGCTCAAGGGATGAGCGGTAGATAGATAAGAAGTGATATAACACTAAATTCAACAGTAGAATGGTCGAAGATGCAAGGCATTAAGGGGTTCAGGCTCAGGTTTACCATTAAGCGAAGCTAAACGATAAGTGCACGATCCATAAGTGTGAGTGATTATGTAAGGCCCAATCAATTGGGAGCAAATTTTCCACGTTTGCTCTTTTCTAGTTTGGTTACATGTTGATTCTCTTTGAGAAAAGATCACCAACCTTAAAGGTACGCTCATGAAGTCACTTATCATAAGCACGCTTGATGCATTTTTGATAGATTTGAAGGTGATCAAGAGCTGTAAGATGACGCTCGTCAAGAAGCTCCAATTGGGCTAACCGCTCTTGGCGGAAATCATCGTTGGTGAGAATATCCTGAAGAGATATTCTGAGGGAAGGTATTTGTATTTCGAGAGGCAAGACAGCCTCGGTACCATATACCAAAGAAAAAGGTGTGGCATTGGTGGAGGTACGAATGCTAGTACGATAAGCCCAGAGGGCAAAGGGGATGTGATCGTGCCAATTTCTTCCGGACTCATTGACAACTTTCATGAGAATTTTGGTTAGGGTTTTATTAGAAGATTCGGCTTGTCCATTCGCTTGTGGATAATAGGGTGATGAGAAACTAAGTTTGATACCAAATTTGTCACAAAGGTCTTGCAACAACCTATTTTTGAAAGATTTTCCATTATCTGTTATCAGGTGATGAGGAACACCAAAACGACAGATAATGTGGTGGTTAATGAACTCTACAATTTTTTCTTTTTTAGTTGAAATGAGCGGAATAGCCTCCACCCATTTTGTGTAATATTCGGTTGCTGTGATTATCCATCGGTGACGTTGCGAAGAGGACGGATGAATCTCACCAATAAGGTCTAAACCCCATTGTGAGAAAGGCCAAAGATCTCGGGTGACCTGTAGCGGGTGGCTAGGAGTATGTTGAAGGTTGGCATGTTGTTGACACATAACACAATGCTTAACATATTCGTAGCAATCGTTATTAAGAGTAGGCCAATAATAACCTAGGCGAAGGATTCGCTTGGCCACGGCAAGGCCGCTAAAATGTCCACCACAAATACCATCATGGACCTGTTGGATGGTATAGGTGACCTCCGTGCTGGTTAGACATCGAAGGAGGATGCCATCAAAACCACGTTTATAAAGGAGTCCCCCCAGAATGACATAACGAGAAATGCGTTTAAGAAAAGTGTGTTTGCCGGTACTAGTAAGGGTAGGTGGGAGAACAGAGGTTGTAAGGTAGTCGTGAAATTGGTGATACCGGGTATCCTGCGAATTAGCAGATACATTATTTATCATACAAACAACAGGAAATCTGAGTAAGATGGGGCAAAGAGTTGTTGGACCAAGACAAAAATGTCAGAGTCAGTTGATGAAGCTGGAATTTGCGAGGCTAAGCAAGCCATAGTATCCACAAATTTGTTAGTGGAGCGAGGAATGGTTTGGATAGAATAGTGAGTAAATAAGGCTAGAAGTGAATCCACGTAGCGTTTGTACTTTTGAAGTTCCTCATTTTTACATTGGTAGATGCCCATAACTTGATTGACTACCAATTGAGAGTCACCGAAAATATTGATAGATTTGACACCTAAGTGTAACGCAACCTGGAGACCCAGAACAAGGGCCTCGTATTCCGTAGTATTATTAGTGCAGGGGAAATCGAGTCGGAAGGAAAGAGGCATAGGCTCAGCGTCGAGAGGAATGAGAACAACGCCGGCTCCTCCACCGCGCTGGCATTTGGATCCATCGAAGAAGAGGGTCATTGGATACGACTCCTCCCTGAGGGAAAGAGTAGCGATGAGTTCGTCAGGGAAATTAAAATTAATAAATTGTGCCCCGGGTAGAGGGGCTTCCGCGAGTTGATCTGCGATGGTTTGTCCTTTGATTGATTTCTGGTGGACAAACTCAAGGTCGAGGTCGGCGAGGAGCATGAGCCATCGGGCGATGCGTTGGTTTAGATGGGGTTTGGCATACATATAATGGATGGGGTCCATGTTGGTGATGATGAAAGTTTTGTGATTCAGGAGGTAGTGTCGGAGTTTGGTGGCCACGAATGATAGGGCTAGGCACAACTTTTCTACATGTGTATACCTAGTCTCATAGTCCACCAAAGTACGACTTATATAATAAATGACTTGTTCGCGATTCTCGGAGTCACGATGTGCAAGCATGGCCCCTACAGCGTGGTCGGTGGCGGAAAGGTAAAGGTAGAAAGGGCGGTCATCCTGAGGTGGGATAAGCACGGGTGGCTGCAAGAGATAAGCTTTGAGAGCCTCAAAGGCTTGGTGGCACTCTTCGCTCCATTGAAAGTCAATGTCTTTTTTAAGGAGGTGATGAAAAGGTTGACATCGATCCGAGAGTTGGGAGATGAAACACCGGATAGATTGGAGCTTACCTTGTAAACTACGTAATTGTTTGAGGTTAGTAGGTGGGGGCATTTCTAGGATAGCTTTGACTTTAGATGGGTCAACCTCAATGCCACGCAAAGAGATGATAAAGCCAAGAAGTTTTCCCGAAAGGACACCAAAGACACATTTCTTTGGTTGAAGCAGATAGAATATTGTAATGCAGTGATCAAAAATAATGGTTAAAACATCGAGATGTTCACTACGATGTTTAGATTTGCCAAGAAGATCATCGACGTAATCTTCAAGGATAGTGTGCATAATGTCATGAAAAATGTAGGTCATAGCCCGCTGATAGGTTGCACCAGCATTCTTAAGGCCAAATGGCATTACACGATAACAGAAGGTTCCCCAAGGAGTTATGAAGGTAGTTTTATGTTGATCGGCAGGGGCAACCAAAATTTGGTTGTATCCTGAAAAGCCATCCATGAGAGAGAGCATCTCATGGCCCGCAGTGAGATCAACAAGTTGGTCAATACTAGGTAGGGGGAAGTCATCCTTAGGGCAAGCGAGGTTAAGATCCCAGAAATCCGTGCATATCCGAAGTCCCCCTGTCGCTTTAGTAGCAGTGCGATGTTAGAAATCCATTGAGGATAGTCAATAGGCGAGGATGAAGGAAAGCAGAAAAGGAGTCGTTGAAGCTCCTCTTTGACCAAGAGGGCAATGCGTGGATGCATTTTTCTCAATTTTTGTTTAATTGGTTTGGAATCGGGTTTCAAGGTAATGTTATGGACAACAATGTCAGGATCAATTCCTGGCATGTCAGCGTAGGACCAAGCGAAAGCTTGGTTGCGAGTACGGAGAAAGGTAGTAAAGGCGACCTGTTCTGATGCGCTAAGGGATTGTCCGATCTTCACAATGTGAGGATCCTCCTCCGTGTGGATGTTGATTTCTATAGTAGACTCGTTCAACATGGTTTGAGTTTCAGATGGTAAGGCGCGTTGAATATAAGAGTCATCCGCACCAAGGTAAGTGAGGATGGAGTCATCATCCTGGCACTCAACAACATTAATTGAAGGTGAGTCCTCTTCAATCATGTCTGGATATAGAAGGGGGATAGAAGAGGGGTCCTCATTATCACGTTGATAAGTGAGAGGACCTAGGAAGATAGCATTTATGAAAAAAAAAAGTTAGGAGGGATAGATTCGGGATCTATCGACTCTGTGGGTGACGAAGGAAAAATGGGTGATGATGGTTCGGTAGGGGTGACGTCGTCATCTTCCAGAAGACAACTAACATGAGGTTCCTTCGGTGTAAGTGTTCCGGAAATCCGAGACCACTACGATCATTGTGCTTGCGAGTAGTTACAGGAATGATTGTATGTCGGCCTTGTTCATAAAGACCAAAACCAAAGCCTTTCCAAGCACAGCGAGTCAAGAAGGTAAGGGCGAAACGACGATTTGTCAGGTATTGGAAATCAGATTGGAAGGGAACCACACCAAGAGGAGGCTCAGGGGCAACGGAAGATGCGTCGACACCCCCATATGTTAGGTTAGTGCGGCAGTGAGGTGGTCCGTAGGGGATTACTTCCCCACACTGACGGGTCATGTAGGATGTGCATGTACTGTCCGTACTCTGTGGGGTATGGAAAGAACTAATGTTATATAGGCGATACTCCCCAGCGTAAGGCGTTGAAAAACATCTACTAAAAGTGCGGTTGGGATGTTAGCTGCGGGAAGGGAAGTGGTTTTTGCGATGGTGATTTCATGGGTTGAAGGTGTAGGTGTTGTTGAAGTGAATGGTAGAGGTGTGGTTGAAGTGGATGGTTGGGTTGGATGAATGGGTGTCTTGATTGGTACAAGCACATCATTAGGGTGATATAACATATGCGAGGTTTTGAAGGGGGGAGGATCAGCTTTTATGGTGTAAGACTTCCCCTCGTACTCAAATTTTATGCATCTATGTAAGGTTGAGGGAACGCATCCCATAGCCCGGATCCAAGGGCGACCTAGCAATATATTGTATTGGAACTCTCCCTCAAGGACATAGAAGAGTTCGGGTAAAGTACGTGGTCCTACACGAATGTTAAGGATCACGGTGCCTAAGGTAGAGGTAATAGCATCATTGAATGACCGCAACATGATGGGGTTGGCACACATGTAGCTAGAAGGGATATTCATTTGTTGGAAGGCTTTTGAAGAGATGATGTTTAGGCTAGCGCCCCCATCGATCATAACACGACGTACCCGAATGTCCCGGACGTAAGCTGAGATGAAAAGAGCAGGGTCAGGATCTTCTGTACCAAAGTCAACAATTTCGTCTTCGGAGAAACTGACAGCAGCAGCTTGTTGTACAGAGACAGAAGTGGTTGGGGCGGTAGGTTGTTTGGTGAGGGAAGCAACGTGATTGGGTGTTAGAATGGAGGTAATGGTAGGGTTTCATTAGGTAAGACCTCGATCCCTTGAAGGATTTCAACGAGAGCTTGTCGATGAGATTCAGAAGTCTGAATGAGATCATACAGTGTCATTTTTACAGGTGATTGGTGAAGTTGTTTGATCATGGCTCGGTGGGCAACTCCATTAGAGACGGGGTAAGCGGGTCCACGAATAACCACTTTAGGTGGTGGTGTGATCGGGATGGTGGACGGAGAAAGAGAGGACGCAGGTGTGCTTTCTTTCGCTTTCTCGTTGTTTTTCTGCGCTCGAGTAGCAACACTAATCATATTAATCTCGTGGACCTGAGATGAAGATGGTCGGGATAAATCATGGTCTTCGAGAGGTGGGGTTGTAATAATGATAGATATTGGTGAGGCGGGGACAGGTGGTATAGGAGAGGGAATTGAAGCTAAAGGTCTCTCCCTTCGTAAGTTGTCTTTCTTAACCTTTCTATCTGAGAGAGGTGACTGATGAAGGATGGCTTTTAAAGCTTTGCATCCCTCCACATCATGTCCTAGTGTGCGGTGATAAGCGCAGATTTTAGACTCATCATAACCTATAGGTCGAGGTTTAGACGGGTCATAAGGTCTAAGTGGGGGTAGAGAAATGGTCGCATTCTCCACCAACATAGCAAGGATTTTGGCGTAAGATCCTTTGAGTGGGTCAAAATCGGAGGAGGATGAGGGTATTGATTGAGCGGGTTTGGTAATGTTTGGGCATGGTTGGTTCGTACGGGTGGTGGTTTAGCCAAGGGGTGTTGACACGTGGTTTTAACTAAACGTGGTTTCTTTGGCGCAGGAGCTACGTTTAGCTGGTTAGATGATGAGGCTCCAGATAACGTGGTATCCAGAGACAATGGCGACAAAAGAGGAGTGACGGAAAACAAGTCCTTTGATGATGAAATTTGTTTAGGGTTGATGGGTGGACAGGATACGTGAGGTGACAATGTTGATATACCCTTAGATCTCTGTATGGGTGCAGAAGGCGTAGGTCGTTTTAAAGAAAACGCAGGAGGTATGATATATTGATGCAAGGTGGAGGGATGAGGTCCCAATATGGAAGGTAGGTGTGACGATGATGGTTTTAATTGTGATAGAGGCACGGATTGAGGTTGTCTCCTAAGTGGAGGGGTGGCTTTATTTTTGGATAAATCTAGTCACTTAGGCGGGTGTGTTAGACTGGGTATTGGTGAGGTCCCAAGTGTAGGGGAAGATTTGGTTAGGCTGATAGAGGTGGATGAGATACTTGGGTAGAGATGCGGGGGGTGAAGATGAGGACATAGGCATTTTGAGTTTCTGTAAACACTTCGGGTATATGGTAGAGGTGTCTGGATCGGTCATCTGCATTTGAGTAGAATAGGGGGTACTCAAACGTTCCCATAGGACTCGTCTATCTTCTGGAGAATGACAGTCTTCAGGTGTGAATTGGAATTTTTGTATGGAAGAAAGGTGGGTTGTGATTCCGGTCCACTGTGGGTGTGATGCAGGGGGTAGACGAGGCATTGTATCAATAGGTGTTAAGAGGTCAACCGGTCGCTGAAAAGATTTAGGTGATGAAGAACTAATAGGTAGGAGGGCATGTTTGAGAGGATCCGTCATGGTTAAAGAAGTTGGCGATGTCGGTGCAAGAGGTTTCTCATCTAAAGATGACAAAAGGAGTGGCGAGCCTTCCTCTTGTGCAGCAAGAGCGGTAAAAGGGGACGTTTGGGAAATAGATAGGTTAGATAACATCCGCTCGCAATCTTGTAGGGATGTGGTGTAAGAAGACTCATCTATTAGAAGAGAACTCAGGAGTTAACTCCTTTATGGGTAAAGGAATGATTTCGCTTTGGCTTGATGGTGGTGAAGGAGGTTCGGGCCCCTGGGTCAGTGAAGAGGCTTGATTCAAAATTTTCTCGATAGAGGCTTTTGGCTGGGAATCGAAGACTGCATGGATCTCATGAACACTCTCCTCGGCTAAAATATCTTGGTTTAGATTACTGTTAGAAGAATGATTCGGGAATGGTTTGTTGAATATTTTCAAATTTCGGTTAGCAGGGGCGTTAGGATTATCGAGGGTTATATCCCCTGCATCAACCATTTCCTGCACTATGTTTTTCAACATCTTGCAGTTTTCATGACTATGTCCTTTTACGCGGTGAAAATTACAGAAGTCATTTTCTTTGTACCAAGAAGGTATGGCGCGAGTGGAATCAAACCCGGAGTGAGGTTTAACAGGAGGTAAGGTAATGGCTCCTGCTTTAAGCAATTTTTCCAATATTACACCATATGTTTCTCCCAAGGGAGTGTAGTTGATGGGTTCTACTTTATACTTATAGGTGGTTTTTGGCGGGGTATTAGACGGTGGTTGGGATTTGACCATCACCGCGTGCACGGCTCCTTTTGATTTAGAAGAAGTGGATGTGTGAGGAGTGGTGGTGTTTGGTTTATTGGTAGAATCTGGAGTCCGGAAATTGGGGTTTTTGTTGCGCAACCGCAATTTCTCTTCTTCTAAGGCTCGAATTTCTAGTTTTGAGCCATGGTAAAGGCCTCGTCAAATGTGTGGAAAGTTTGAATTTGAAGGGTAGGAGAAATGTGCTTAGCGCATGCCCGCGTAAAAAGTTTGATAAGTTCAGCCTGAGGCAAGGCATATGTAAGTTGGTTGATAAGGCCCCGCCATCGTCCAACGAAATCTGTGATAGATTCATCTTCAAATTGTCGGATGGCATAGAGGTCGGTGATAGATACTTTCTTGGCAATGTTAATGGAGAAATGATCCAAGAAAGATTGGGCTAGTTGGTTAAAAGAGAAGATTGAGTGTTGGGTTAAAGAACTGTACCACTCAAGGCGGGTCTGATAAGGACATGGGAAAAGTGTGGAGTAACAAGGCATCATCATGAGCAATCAAATAACAAGCATGTCTAAATGATCGCAAGTGTTGTTGAGGATCCTCTTTACTATTAAAACGAGTAAATTTTGGCAATTCCCATTGAGGAGGATATGAATGAAGGGGGACAGAAGGGTGAATAGGCTCCCGACAAACTTGCTCGTATGTCAAGGCACTACGACTTCCGAAATAGAAGCCTCCAGATTTTGCATTTTGTCCATCATTTGTTTGATGAAATCGTGGTTGGATGAGATGATGGTGCGGTTGTGGTAAACGGAGGCAAATTGGGCCAAGGGCCTCCGCTAGATAGTGGTGGGGTTAAGTGTTGATAAGGTATGGAGGATGAATATGTTGAGGCGACCGAATAGGGATGTCCCATATAAGATGTTGAGGTCACAGGATACGTGTATGGGAATGAAAAGGTAGGCGGAGCTTGAGAAGGAAAGCTCGTGTGGATAGGTGGCAGAGAGCAAGTCATGAACGGAGCAGTCTACAAGAGAGATGAGGTAGGAGTAGTCGGCGGTAATGATATGTGGGGTCCAAGATTAACCAAAGGAAAGCCAATCTATGTCGTATGAACCTCTGAAGCCGTCGGATTGGGAGACGGGGCTAAAGATGCAGGAAGCAAGGCGGTGTTATCAGGCGGAGTGGGAGCTAAATGAGTAGCTATACTAATAGGCATGCCAACAAGGAGTTGACCATCGGGCATACGGTCAGGGGCATGAGACAAATAGTATTGTACAGCGCTAGGATTAGCATCCAGAAATTTGGCAAATTCCTTATCTCCTACAGGAATTTTGGGGATCTCACTGGTGTCCGTAGGGTTCCCTATAGAATGTGAAGGGGGTGATTCAGGCAAAGGCACAGAGCAGGCATGTGAAACCATGGCGGTGGCTTGCTTCCGAGTGATAACAACCATGGACAAGAGTACAGTAGGGCTTCAATCTATCGGGAACAGAAACAGCCTCAGAATGGTGAAATTGGCGGAGTTCTTTGGTTTGTCGAGAAGCGTAAAAGATACGATAACCGATATCGGTCTAATAACCGATGTCGGTTAGACTATAGCCGACGTCGGTCAGTTAACCGATATCGGTGTAATAAGACTAGTATAAGAAAATATAAGAAGCTACTGACTTGATTGTTAACAAAGCTTAGTACATTTATCAATTGTTCTGAGGTGATGACAGAAGACAGTGTATAACAGAGAAAACAAAACCGAAAACAAGCAAGATGCACACACAAATCCAGAGACTAACCCTAGGGTTAATTTTAATTATCATGGGCTTATGCCTTTAGATGTAGAATGATGTCAGAATCCTAAACAAAAGACTTAGGGGAAATGTCAAGTTTGTTTTGGCTTATAAGGTTACCTCAATCGGGCGGAGGAATACCGCGGAAAAAGGGGGATGTTTGAGCTGTTGTGTTAATTGTGAAGTGATTCGGTATGTGTTGTGCAGTGAAAGTAAGATTAATTTCTTGTCAATACCGTGGATATCACCCCCACGTGTACGACCTGTTACTTAATCTATGTTCACTAGAATTGAAAACAACAAGCAAGAATGTGATGCACGTGTTTTAAACCCAAATCGAAAATGATATTCGATGAAGCAAAAGAGATGACTTTCACTAATGCAAAGATGTAAAAGCAAAGCAAGTTCTTTTACCAAAATAACAAAATACCTTGTGAATATCTTTAGAAGAAGAAAACAGCAAGTATGCTCCCTATATGAAAGCAAGCAAGAAAGAAAGAAACCCAAAATGGGTCCCACCGGGCGTGCCAAAATGTTTCGCGCGGAATGTTTCAGCTTTTTGGGAATAGAGTTGCTTCTATCCTTTCATTCCTTTTAGAAACAGATAAGGGTTAGGGCTAGGAGGAATACCTGTTGAATGTCGAGATGGTGTGCGCGTACCGTAGAGAGAGATCAGGTTGATTGCGAAGAACTCCTTTTTGTCTTGGAAGGACTACCTGCAAATAAGAACACAAGACCACAAGATTTTGATTAGACAATAAATGAGGGAACTACCTTGGGCCAGGAAATATAACACTTCCTTTCGAAGGTGGTCAGTTCCCCTGCTAATATGAATTAACACAAAATATTGTAAAATAACAATTTAATTGCTTCGTTGAAACAGTAGGGGAAAGGCTGGTTTCTGGTTTTGAGTCACAATAACCGATACCGGTTTCTTCTAACCGATATCGGTAGGGCTATGTTTTAGGGGCTCTTGGTGAGGGTCGGTTGTAGGGTGGTTGTGATGTTTGTAAGGCTAGTAAATGAGTGGGATTAGGTAACGGGGTGATGAGAGGGTAGATGAATGATAGTTAGATGTGATGTGTTGCTGGGTAGTAGATCCAGGAATGGATTAATGACGGCTGTGATTCAAAAGTCTAAGAAATGTTATAAAAGAGGACATGCAAGATACAACTTACTGGTTATTGACGAGGATGCAGGTCCAAGAACTGTATGATGACAAAGGTAGAACTCAGGTAGGATGGCCTGACACCTAGAAGATGAGATATCTCCCTCCCGATGATCAGATGAGTATCACAGGGCTCTGATTATTCAGTTGCAGTCTTGGGCTTGGTCTCCTTTACTGCAAACTCTTCTTGTCTCTTCACTTGTCTCTCTTGCTTGGCTCAGCAAATCCAGATTCTTTTTTATCACTTATGATGATCCTGATTGATCCAAAAATCCTTCTTCTGACCTTTGTTTCTAGTTAGGGGAGGCCATTTACAAGGAACCGATGGCGGTTACGGAACCGACGGCGGTCGAGTAGAAACCGGTATCGGTTCAGTCAAAGTGGGCTATTTTTAGTAAAATAGCCAACTTTCCCTCCTTTTCTCCCGAGGGATTAGTTGCGGGCTTGGTCAAGTGACTAGAAGGTCGGTTTTGGGTGCGAGAAAGGGGTCATTAGTCATGGGTGTGGATGTAGACCAAGTTATAGGTCTTAATTAGATTAGTTTAGGGTTAGGCCTAGGTCATGATGAGGTGGCAAAATGAGGTGGCAGGTAAGGCGATGTGGATTTATTAATTATAAGATAATTAATAAATAATTGTGTAAGGTTTAGGTGGTGAGGTTAGGTTGCGAAATGAGATGCGGGTCACAAGAGGGTCGTAAGACACAGGTTGGTTTTCGGTTTTGAGTCACAATAACCGATACCGGTTTCTTCTAACCGATATAGGTAGGGCTATGTTTTAGGGGCTCTTGGTAAGGGTCGGTTGTAGGGTGGTTGTGATGTTTATAAGGCTAGTAAACATTGTGAGGTAAATAAGAAGGTGAATGGAGGCATTGTATAGTGAAAAATATTTTGAAATCGGTAGGGAAGTAGGTATTTGGGAAGCTAAGCGTGCCATGGTGTCTACAAATTTTTGGTTGAGTGTGGGATGGTTTGAAGGGCGTAACAATCAAAGGTGGTATAAAGTATGTCTACATGATGTTTATACTTCTCATTATGACATTGGTATATACCATTGACTTGGTTTATGACTAATTGAGAATCACCAAAGATGTGGATTGATTTAATGTCGAGGGCATAGGCGGTCTGAAGACCTAGTACAAGCGCTTCGTACTCGGCAATATTGTTGGTGCATTCAAAGTCTATTTTGAAAGACAAAGGCATGGGTTCTCCATCCAGAGGGAAAAGGATAACACCAGCTCCACCCCTACATTGACACTTATAACCATCAAAGAATAGTTGCATTTGGTAAGGGGGTTCATCTAGGGAAAGGGTGGCAATCGATTCATCAAGAAAGTCAAAATTTGAGGGTTAGTCCCTGGAAATAGGTGCGTCAGTCAGTTGGTCAGCGATAGCTTGGCCCTTAATGGACTTTTGGGGAATGAATTCAAGGTCAAGATCAGCTAAAAACATAAGCCATCATGCAAAGTGTGTTGATTTTGATAAGGTTTAACATACATGAAGTTTAAAGGGTTGGTGTTGGTCACAAAAAGGTTTTTGGTTGAGTACGTAATGGCGAGTTTCATGGCAACAAAAACTAAGGCTAAGCAAAGATTTTTCGGGTGGTTGTATTGGGTTTCATAGTCCAAAAGAGTATGGTTTATGTAATAAACCACTTGCTCCCTATGTTGTTCATCGTGAAGAGCGAGCATAGCCCATAAGGAGTGATCGGTAGAAGAGATGTACAGTAGATGGGTTGGTCATCTTTAGGTGGGATGAGTATGGGTGGTTAGAGAAGGTATTGTTTTAAGGCCTTAAAATCTTTGTGATAGTCATCATCCCATTTAAAGGAGACATCCTTTCTAAGCAAATGATGAAATGGTTGACACCGATCCGATAATTGTAAAATGAAATGGTGGATGGACTATAATTTACCTTGTAGGCAATGGAGTTGTTTGAGGTTCATGGGTGGAGGCATTTCAAGATGACCAAGTAACTTTAGCAGGGTCAACTTCTATACCACGGAGGGAAATGATAAATCTTAGGAGATTTCTCGAGAGAACCACGAAGACGCACTTTTTAGGATGAAGGTGGACAAAATATTTAATGAGGTAGTCAAAGATGGTTTTGAGGACATCAAGGTGTTCAGTGTAGAATTTAGATTTAGCTAAGAGATCATCCACATAATCTTCCAATATGTGATGCATGATATCATGGAAGATGTAATTCATAAGATCGATATGTAGCACCAAGGTGTTTTTAAGGCCCAAAGGCATGACTCAATAACAAAAGGTTCCCTAAGGGGTAATGAATAGGTCTTGTGTTGATCCTCCGGGGTAATTAAAATTTTGTTATAACCCGAGAAACCATCCATGAGTGAGAGCATCTCGTGACACACGATAAGGTCTACCAGTTGATCAATACTAGGAAAGGGAAATTCATCTTTTGGGCAGGTGAGGTTGAGGTCTTGAAAATCCATGAAAATGTGGAGTCCCCTATTGCTTTAGTAATAGGGACAATGTTAGAGATCCAATGAGGATAATCAATGGGTAAGATGAAGGAAATGGAAAGAAGTCACTGAAGTTCTTCTTTGATGAGAAGAGCAATGTGAGGGTGCATTTTCCTCAGATTTTGTTTGATAGGTTTGACATCAGGAATGGTTATGATATTATGGACCACTATGGTGGGGTCAATACTGGGCATGTCTACATAATACCAAGTGAAAGTGTGGTTATGATCTGAAAGAAAGGAAGTGATGGCTTCTTGTTCAGCAACATCTAAAGATTGTCTAATCATAAGGATGTGTGGTTCATTCCGAGTATGAATGTTGATCTTGATAGTTGATTCATTCAACATGGTTTGTATCTCGAGAGGGTAACGACCGATGAATATATGAGTCTTCGCATCCCGAAATTGAACAATGTTAATGGTTGGTGTGTTATTGTCGATCATCTCAGGATACAGGAATGGGAGAGTGGAAGGGGCCTCGCCCTCACGTTGATAAGTCAAAGGCCCCAGGAAATGGTGTTTATGAAAAAAATTTAGGAGGGATAGATTCAAGATCCATCGACTCTATCAGTGAGGGTGGTGATGAAGGTGGAGAAGGGCTAGGGTCCTTAATGAATTCAATGTGGGCTGGTTTGGTAGAAGGGTTGGGGAAGCCAATACCACTACGGTCATTATGTTTGTGGGTGGTACATGGAATAATGGTATGGCGGCCTTGCTCATAGAAGCCAAAACCAAAACCCTTCCATGCACAGTAGTGCAGGAAGGTGTGGGAGAAATGGAGATTGGTAAGTGATTGGAAGTCAGTGGAAAATGGGTGGGGTTGTGAAGGTGGTTCAGGTGTGTAGGTGGTAGTATCAAGTCCCCCATAGGTGAGACTAGTACGAAGATGAGGAGGACCATAAAGGAGGTGTTCTCCTATATGGTGATCATAGCGAGGGTTTTGTTGAAGGCTTCCATACTTGCACAAAGTAAGGAATGTGTTTACACTATATAGGAGGTATTCCCCCTGAATGAGGCATTGAAAACACCTTCCAAGGGATCGGTGGTTAGTATGTGGGTAGCTGGTATGGGTAATATGTCGGAGGTCAATGCGGAGGTGGTGTTAATGGATTGGGAAGCTAATAGGTCATCCATGGAGGTTATAACAACGGTAAGCATGGACAAGGTATATGCGGCAAAAGCAAACAACTATATCTTTTGGTAGGTGTGGTTGTAGGTGTAAGTGAAGTGGTATTGGTTGGAAGTAGACGGCTTGACCGGTATGAGTACATTGTTGGGTCGGTAAAGCATGTTGTATGTTTTTAAAGGGGATGGGATAGCTGGAATGGTATAAGTGTGTTCTTCATGTTCAAAATTTACACAATGATCCATTCCCTCCACATGGATCTAGAGTCTACCAAGCAACAAGTTATATTGAATTCCCCCTTCAAAACATAAAACAATTCTAGAACAAAGTGCGAGGGCCCATGCGAACATGCAAGATGACATTTCCTAGTGTGGAGGTGATAACGTCATTGAATGAACACAACATGAATGGATGTTTTTGCATGTAATTGTCGGTATGCACATTTTAGAAAATTCATGGGATGAAATGATGTTAATGATAGCACTCGCATCAATCATCACATGGCTTACCCATATGTCATCAATGTGTACAAAGATGAAGAGGGCTAGGTCCAGTCATCATTTTGGTATGGCGTGATCTCTATCTACGATAAGCCGAGGAGGCCACTTGGTGAAGAAGGTGAGGTGAGGATGAGGGTGGTAATTTGGTGAGGAAGCTACATGACGGGATGTGATAATGGATGCTTTAGGTGTAGGGTCATTGGGTAAAACCTTGATAGATTGAAGAACCTCTATGAGGGCTTGACGATGGGATTCTCGAGGTTTGGATGAGGTCATATAAGGACATTTTGAGTGGATATTGGTGTAATTGTTTGAGCATGGTGTGATGTGTGACGCCATTAGAAATGGGGTATGCGGGGCCACGGATAGTTATCTTAGGTATGGGTGTAGAGGGTATGTTGGGTATAGGATTGGTTGGTGGGTCAGCTACATTTTCTTTACCCTTCTATGCACGTGTAGTAACGTGTACCATGTTGCTTTGAGGGAAATTGTCAAATGGAGAGGGTGTGGGTAAGTGGTATAACAACATGAAGGGAAAAAACCTATAGGAGGAGAAAAGCCCTGTGAGATCAGTTAGGCGCAGTGACATTTGGGTGGTGGCGTGGCAAGTTCTCTGATGTGAACCATGTTAATTTAGAATTTTTGTTTGGTTAGGAGTGTCGGGGTGGAGGTTGTGGTTATTGAGTACGTAGTGTGGGAATGGGTTAGGTGAAGTAGGGTCCTCATCCAAAAGGTCGTCATTGTCAAAGTTGGTTTCGGATGGACACAATTAGATAAGGACAGTTTTTAAGGCCTTGCATTTTTCCACATCATGCCCTGGCACACGATGGTATGCACAAATTTTGGTATCACCAAACCCCTTTGGCTTGGGTTTGAGGGGGTCGTAAGGTCGAAGTGGTGGTAATGTGATAACAAAAGTCTCGAGGAGGTTGTTTAAAATTTTGGCATAGGACCCTGCTAGTGGATCACAATGGGAAGTGAATGTGGGTTTGGGTGTAGGTGTGGTTGGTTGTTTGGGAATTATTTTTGGAAGAGTAGGAACAGGTCGAGCTATGGGTTTAGGCACCGGTGTGGTTTGAGGTATCGGTCAGGTTTGTTTGGGTATGGGTATAGTAGATGGACGGGTAGGAGGGTGTGGTTTTGTTTTGACTACCTTGTTGTGGGGTAGTGGGGTTTTGTTTTTGGGGTGCACCTTCTTAGGTAAAGGTGATGTGGGCATACAAGGTCTATGAGGGAAAGCAAATGGAGGAAGAGGGTAAGTTACCCATGGGGATAACGGGGGTGCTATGAAGGTAGATGATGCGGGTCGTGCTTGGGGTGTGAGGGACAATGACTGAAGTGTAGTAGGTAGTGAAGCAACGATGAAGGTATCAAAGGTATTGGTGGTAAAGAGACTGCAGGTGTGGGTATGATTCGTGTTGTGTGCCTGGGTAGGTTAGAAATTTTTGAGGAAGGAATGGGTTGTTGTGTTATTGGGTTATGAATGGGTGAGGGGTGCTTGACCCTGTTCAATGGTGAGTTCTTAAGGAAAATGGGACAAGTGTGGGTGTGATTGGTGTGGTGGGGGTATGAGTTTGATGAGTTTTCTTCTTTATTTTGGGTTGATCACTCTTGTTTGATTGGTGGAAATGTGTTTTGTAGATAGTGGAGGTGTCATCGAGGATTGTTTCAGACATGGAATAAGAGGTGCCCCCATAACAAAGCTCTCCACAGTGTGGGACGATTTTAGGTTGGCGAGAGAGGAATCTCAGACTTGGAACCGAGAGAGAATCTCTGGTTCCTCAAACTCCTCGATTTAGATCTATATTTTGCAAAACTACGAGAGGTTTAGATCCTAATCCTATTCTAACTTGCGAGGAGACGAGGGGGGAGAAGTGCAAAAATTGAAACTAACTAAAGATGGTGATGCACCAAAAGGAGTGGTGAAACATATTAGTCATGCAAATAGACACGAGACCAAGGTTCACAACATAAAAACATACACAGGAATGATAATGTATAATTTAGCATCGAAATCAAGCAAATAATACAAGCAGAGGATTGAAACCCATTCACAGAGCTTGCATTATCAATTTAATATCAAAATACGCATTACACCCTCGAGAGAGGTAAAGAAAAGCTATTACAATCCTTGGAAGTCGATACTTTATCAATCCCTTGAAGAAGGTGAAAGAAGAAGTCTACTATGCCCGAAAATGTTCCCCTCTTGAAATGAGCCCAAAACTGGCTTTTAAAATGCAAGGGTCGAACCCGAGGGGAACGGGGGAGGCGTCAAAGGCATGGGAGCCCATTCTTTCTTGACTGCAGGTGTATTAAAACGGCATGGAGGACCTTACAAACCCATACCTGTCATTTTGACCGGATTGTAGGAGAATGCGACCCATTCTGCATTAACTCTGGTCGCTGGAATGTCATTTCCGGCCATGAATACGCGTCAGAGCCGTTTCTCGATTTTCCTCCCTCCAGACTGCTCCAAAACGCAAGATTGACCCCGGAATCGTGTAGAGAATTTCACCAGCTTTCCGTTGATGTAAAGAACGTGCAAATCCGAGCTCTGGATCAAAAGTTATGGCGATCTGAAGATCTAGGGCACAAAACAGGTAAACGTGTTTTGAAATCCTTTCCCGCGCTCTGCCACCTGGACGACACGTGGCACGTGCTGATTGGATGAGCAATTCTCTCTCCTCCATCTTTCGTGGGCTTTCATTTTGAAATTCACTTGTGGGGCCCTTAACTGGACACGTGGCGCTATTTCATTGGTTCGGGCTGACTCTTTTAAAACTTGCCCTTTGACCTTTTTGACCCTTTTTCCCTGAGACACGTGGCGGCTTCTGATTGGTTCTCGGCCCTGCCGGCTTTTTCGCGTACCTCGCCTCCATTTTTCCCGGATGTCCCATTTGATTTTGGGCCCTTTGTGCTCATTTCGGCCGATTCGGCCGGTTCGGGCATTTTTGGCCCGCTTGTCCCACTTTGCTTCGGACTGACTTGACTGATTTCGGCCGGTTCGGCCGGTTCGCGCCTTTTTGGCCCGATTGTCCCGAACTGTCCCTCTCAGCAGTTAGTCGATTTTCTCTTGGTCGAACCGGCATTTCGCGCCCGCCGCGTACTTTCGTCCCATTTGTCCCAAATTCTTTTGGACTGCCTGTGCTTATTTCGGCCGAACCGGCGGTTGAACCTTTTGTCCCAAGCGTCCGAGCAACACTTAGCCAATTTTTCTTCCTTTTTCGGCCTTATCGGCTTTTCGCACCCACCGCGTACTTCTGGCCCGATTGTCCCAAATGCAATTTGGGCCGCCTAGAGGCTTTTCGGCCGATCCGCTTCCATTTGTCCCACTTGTCCCAAATGCTACCTTGAGCAGGACTTAGCCAATTTTCACACTCTTTCCTGGATCAACCTATTTGCCTTTCTGCTACTTTTTTTGCATTTCCTCAGAGCTTGCTCCCTGTTTCTTCGGCCAGGGGAGTTAGAAAAATACCTGAAGGGACCCTAGAAACCTGATTTTGCTCTGAATCAAACAATTTGCTTGGGATTTGAATCTTCTGATGCATGTTATCAAAATTTACCCAAGGGGGGTGAATTTTGGATAACAATTTGGCGACTTCAGCGGGATCATCACTGCTTTAGATGGAAAGACCGTTACTGAAGCAATCCATTGGGCATGGAGTCATCAAATATTTTGTTAGAATCCAAGCCCGACTCGAGAATGTGCAAGGGGAAGATGGAAAGTGACACGATGAAAGCAAAGACATGCTAAACATCTCCATGGACAGCAATTTGTGCCGAGGCACTTAGGAAAACAAAACTAACCTACTGACAAAACAATGTGCACAAGCACTTGGAGGAAAGAAAATCTAATCTAATATCTACGGGTGTAGTGAACCTCCCTCAGAAAGAAGCAACGCTTGAGATAGATTCCATTTCTTTGGAATCTGCGGTTCTTCACCATCATGAGGCCAATTGGAAAGCATTGTTGCTTTTGCACTTTGTGACCATGTATGGGCCACTCCAAATGGCATCAAATTTTGAATGCCTTCTGGTTTGCTCTCTGTCCACATCCCATTTCAGCACTAGATCTCCTACTTGAAAAGATCTGTCTTTGGCCTTCCTATCAAAGGTCTTTTTGATCAAAGCTTGATCCTTTTCCATTGCTTGGGATGCCTGATCTCTGATCTCTTGCAGCTCCATCAACTCTGCATACCTCACCTCCATGGGCTCAAACTCTAGCAACTCCAGCTGTTTCATGAGTTCCAACGTTGGCAACTCAAGCGACATGGGCAAGATTGCCTCTCTTCCGTAGACAAGCCTAAATGGAGAGTTACCCGTGGATCTTTTGGGGGTTATCCTATCAGCCCATAAGGCTGATTTCAGTTTGGTATGCCAAGCCTTCTGATTCTCATCAAGAGTCCTCCTAATGATCCTCAGCAAGTTTTTGTTTGTAGACTCGGCCTGGCCATTACCTTGAGGGTAATAATTTGATGAAGTGCTCAGGTAAATCCCGTTCTTGACAGCCCACTCAGTCACTTTAGATCCGATGAATGCCAATGCATTATCAGAGACTATTGTAGCAGGTACACCAAATCTGGTAGTTATCCCTTCGTAAAAGTCCAAGATGCTAGACTCATTCGCCTCTTTGAGTGCTACTGCTTCTGTCCATCTGGTGAAGTAGTCTGTGGCTGTCAGAATCCATTTGTGCCCTTGGCTCGGGTGGGATTGATGACTCAGATGAAGTCAAACCCCACTTGCATGAATGGCTGATCTTTGTAATTGGATGCAATGGAAGGGCAGCGAGTCTCTCTTTTCCTGTGAAGAATGCACAATTCTTACACCTCTTGATCCATGCATAGCAATCACTGAAGATTTTAGGCCAATAATAACCAGCCTTCATGATTTTTAGAGCTGTCACTCTTGGTGCAAAATGGCCACCAGCTGGTCCATCATGAAACTCTTTTAATACCCCTTGGATCTGACCTGTGTTAATGCATCTCATCAGCACTCCATTCACGTCCTTCTTGAACAAAACTCCATCAATGATGGCATATGGAATTACTGCTGCAATTGAAGTATCTTCTTTTTGCTTTGCTCATTTTTAGAGGGCACATGCCGTCTGTAGGAAATGTATCATATTACGAGTCAACAGGAGTGGACACATCATCATTTTCCTGTTTTTGATCATCTTGTAATAGTAGGACAGCGTCTTCTTCATCTTCTGGGTTGTCTGGTTGTTTGGAAGCGAGCTGCTCACACAAACCTTTGCCTCTTACCAGCTTGGTGATCTTGATCTCAATGTCATACTCCATGACACGGGTGATCCAACCTGCCCTTTTTTCATTCAAATCCTTGTTGAGGAGGAAATCCTTAACCCCAGCATGCGAGACTAGCAACTGTATCTTGTTGTTTGAGACTAAATGCTTGAATTTCTTCAAGCTTCGATTATTGCAAGAGACATGCTTTTTGATAAAAGAGTACCTCATTTCATGATCACTTAGGCTCTCACACGGTGAAGAAGGCAATCGGCTGCTCATCATTATCTTTGTTCTGTGCTTTGTACGAGAATGGCGAAATAGTAGTGTCATCACCTCCAAATGCATAGAGGATGAAATCCTTGGAAAAGTGCAGGTTGATGAGAGTGGGTGCACAGGAGATGGCTTCTTTGATTGCTTCAAAACTCTCCTTGCCTTCTGTCGTCCATTTGAAAGCCATGCTTTTTCTTAACATTTTAGTGATGGGCTTGACAAGGGCTGCAAAATTTGGGACAAACCTCCGAACAAAGTTTATCCTTCCCAGGAAACTCTGAAGGGCCTTCTTGTGGCTTGGCAATGGTAGAGCCCTTATGGCCCGACCCTCTGCGGATCAATTGCTAATCCCTCCTTGGAGACAATATGGCCAAGGAGCTTCCCTTCATGTGCAAGAAAGATGCACTTCTTAGGATTCAAAGACACACCGAATTTTCTACACCTCTGAAACACTTGCCTGAGGTGAAAGAGATGGTCTGCAGCATTCTTTGAGAAGACAGTAATATCATCTAAGTATATCAGCACTATCTTGTTGATCAAGCCTTTGAATGCCATATCCATAGCTCGCTGGAATGTTGCTCCGGCGTTCGGCAGTCAAATGGCATCTTCTTGTAAGCATATGTGCCCCATTTGGTTGTGAAGGCTGTCTTGAAGCTGGTCTTCCCCTTTACCATAATTGATTGAAGCACGAGTAACCATCAAGTAGTGAAAACCTTTACGAACCAGCTACGACCTGCAGTATTTGCTCCATGGAAGGGAGTGGATAATGGTCCTTGAGAGAGGCTCTATTCAAATCTCTGAAGTCAACACACAGCCTGATCTCTCCACTCTTCTTTACATTTGGAACTAAGTTGGACCCAACTAGAATGCTTGATTGGGAATATGATTCTTGACTCAATCAGCTTGTCGATTCTTTCCTCATGAGAGGCTCCATGTGTGGATTGGTGGTCTTTGTTTTACGCTTTGATAGGCTTAGTATTTGGGTCCAATTCAATGGTATCTTTGAGCTAAGTTGGGATTGAACCCTTTCAAATCTTCATAACTCAAGCAAACACGTCGGGAATTCTTGACATAGTTTGTATGAACTCATACCTTTCTGTTCGGTTGTCATCTTTCCAATTTGCAATGGCTTGTTCTCTTCTACCAAGATGGATACCGAATCTTCTCTCTTAACTGAATGTTTGCTTTCTCCTTTCTAAAGCTGATCATTGGGGTTAAAAATGGACTCCAAGGTGATAAGTCCCTTGGGCAGCTTGTCGGTTCTCATTTGTATCACTGGTCACCATATTCTTTGTTCAACTTCTCTTGATTCTTAGCTGAGAACTCAGCTTCTTCTTGCAAGAAGTGGATGATTTGCTGATCATTCTCAAATACTTGCCAACTGACATCGTTATCCGGCACTGAAGGCCTCACAATCACGTGGATGTTTGGTTGTACCTTGTCTTGTTGAATGTTTTCTATAATGTCAAAGGCTGCCCCTACTGCTGCAAGCCTGTCAGCAGCTTGATTCTCTTTCCTAGGGATGGATTTGATGCCAAAGCCCTCAAAATCTTCCATGAGGTCCCACACCCTGTTCTTGTAGCATCTGAGTAGATCATTTTTGGCAGCATGTTGTCCCTTGACCTGATTTACAATCAGCTCACTGTCCCCAAAAACTTGCAAGTTCTTTATTTTTCTCTTTATTGCCCAATGCATCCCTTGCACCAAGGCTTCATATTCAGCAGTGTTATTGGAGCATGCAAATTGAAATCTAAAAGCTGAATAATGCTTTATTCCTTGAGGTGAAACAAGCATGGCTCCACCTCCTGCACCTTGTCTACTCCTTGATCCATCGAAAAACAGCTGCCATACTTCATTGTCATCCTTGTGGTTTGGCTTGGTGATGCTAGGAATATGTTTACTTTCTTCGTGTATACAATAGACCCCTAGCTCAGATTCTTCTACTTCTTGATAAGGATCAAAAGCATGTACCTTGTTTGCCCATTCATCAAGAGTCAAATCTGGAATACTTCCAACCTTAGTGTCGGCTTCATCAGTGCCAGGGTGATCTTCTTGATCAAATGCTGAGCAATTGGCATTAATCTGACTTGGAGTATAGGGCTCAATGTGGAAGTCTGCAATAGGTTCTGACCTAATTGTGGCCTTAGTCCCATATCTCGTTCTGAATAGCATGTGAGACCAATCAGCGGACAAATATCCCCCAATTTTGGCAGTGAAATCTCTTGACAAACAGAGGGCAAAAGAGTGGTGGAAGGTCTATGGTGATATATTGTAAGACAACAACATTTGGACATGCATGCAAGGTAAGACTCAAATTTCTAATCACTCCAACTGTTGCTATTGTTGTCCCATCCAGTTGCACTACTCCCTTAGATGTTATTTCATACTGGAGCCCTAACTGATCAGCTATCTGTTTAGGCATAAGCTGAGCTACTTGCCCCGGAATCTATCATGCGATTATGCACTAGCTGATTTCGATGATTAACGAAACATAGAAAGGGGAGGCTCAGCATTCTACCTTGTTGTGCTCCATGATTTCCTTGAGGGTGGGCAGCATTTGTGAGTACCTTCTCCTGCATTTGGACTTGCTGATTCGAAGTTGGCCAATCCTTTATGGCAGCTTGCAGCAGATTTCTTTGGCCTAGGATGGATAGCGATTCCCACATAGATATATTGACGTTTGTCTTCTTCATCGATCAATAATCTTGAATGGTGATGAAGGATTTCTCTGCTTGTCCCTTAGTGCACATTTTCTCCTTGTATGTGGGCAGCAACGGTGGCATTTGAGTTGGCCTAGGGGCTGTTCTTGATTTGCCCTTGTGCATTTGAAGCGGGTTTTGCTTGCCCGATCATTTGTGGAGTGTGGAAGGTTGTGGATTATTTGGGGCTAACGGCTACATTCTTCACCCAAATTTCTCCTTTTTGACCTTGTGTTGGCAGCAACACCTTGAGAAAGCTGCACGATTCATGCCACGAAATCTCTGCTTGCCAATTTACCAATGTGGTGTCATTTGGGGCGGGTTCTTTGTTGGAATGTTTCTTGTTGTTGGCTGTTTTTCTTGAGTACTCTCACCCCCTCCACACAGCACTTGTTACCATTAAAGCTTGGGTCAAAGCACCATTGAAGCACATGGATTGATTATGAGGCTCATTACATGGAAAACACCAATCATACTCTGGCGGTGTTGTTTTGTCTTTGGTACTAATGCCTTAGAGGCGAGATATGGCATTTGGATTATAGAAGTGGAATGGTTTATTGGCGGGAGGCCTTGTTTGATTCATATTTGCAGCTGGATTGGGTGGCCTTTGAGGCTGATATGGCTGCCTATTAGGTTGAGCTTGAGGCTGATACGAAGGTCTAAAACCTTGAGTTTCTTTGTCTCTTAAGTGTGACCAGCTCATTACCTAAATTTTGCGGTTGCTTCATGACTTCTTGAAGCTCATTTGGGGCACTTGGAGATGAAGTGGAAGCTTCATTTGAACTACGATTCTAGGAGTGGGAATAGGAGCTAAGGCAGTGCTTGACTAGTACTTGGGCTCTCTAAACTTGGATATAATGGCATTGGAGGCCTAGGAGCTAGCTTGCCGGCTTGAATCAGACAATTTTCAGCTCTAATGGCAATACTATAAGCAGCAGGGATAGTTGTGCCTCCCATAGATTGAATCAACACAGAAATATCAGAATTTAAAGCTTTAAGGTAATATAGAAAAGCACCTTCTGCTGTTGGCCTGACTGCCACTGGAATTCTATCCCAAGACCTTTGAAATCTGAAGTTGAAGTCAGTTAGTTGCTCATTGGAAGCTCTCTTGATGGTTGTTAGCTGCTCCAAAAGAGACAAGTTGTCTCCCTTCTCTCCAAATTGATTGTGAAGTGCAATACACGGTGATTCAGTTTGTGATAGAGCCGACTTCAAGGCTCCTAAACCATTGCAATGCTTTTCCCTTGAATGAAAGACCGTGATTTGTGACTACTTGCATCTCATTAATCTCATGGATTGCACAAATGTTAGCAATGTCCTTGACATGATCACCGGGAGTGGTCGATTTTCCCGATAAAGTATGGAATGTTCTTGATCTGCTTTGGGATTGGATTTTGTGCATTGAGAGCAAGTGGGGCTGCTTTGCTGTGAAGTTGACATAGGGGTTCACTGGTTGCGCCATTCTGATTGGTCTTAAAACCCTTGTATACTGAAAGAAAGGCCGCTCAGGTGGAGGAGTTGAGAGAGTTCTGTTTGGTGGAGATGGGGACCTTTGAATCCTTCTTCCTCTTTGCCTTCTTCTTGGAGATAATTGCAGGTATTCAAACAGTACTTCCTCCTCTCCAACTCTTGACCTTGTGATTCTTCTCATAAGCTTTCAGGCCTGACTGCTGAAATTCTATTGATTCTTCCCCTTGGAGTCGCCAGATATGCAAATAATAGCTCTTTTCAAGCAAGAAACTTTGCGAGATGCACATCAACTTTGCTGCAATAAAATTGAGACCTCTGGTCCCACCGGGCGTGCCAAAACTGTTAGTGCAAAATTACAGCACCCCTGGACGCTGATCAGATTTCTAGGTTGATCACTCTTGCATCCAGTGTAATTGCACAACATGGAAACCTCTCTCCAAGTGTGGGACTTGGGGCGAGAGAGGAATCTCAGTTAGAGGTGGTTCCTCAAACTCCTCGATTTAGATCTATATTTTGCAAAACTACAGAGGTTTAGATCCTAATCCTATTCTAACTTGCAAGGAGACAGGGGTAGAAGTGCAAAAATTGAAACTAACTAAAGATGGTGATGCACCAAAAGGAGTGGTGAAACATATTAGTCATGCAAATAGACACAGACCAAGGTTCACAACATAAAAACAACATACAGGATGATAATGTATAATTTAGCATCGAAATCAAGCAAATAATACAAGCGAGAGGATTGAAACCCATTCACAGAGCTTGCATTATCAATTTAATATCAAAATACGCATTACACCCTCAGAGAGGTAAAGAAAACTATTACAATCCTTGGAGAGGTCTGATACTTTATCAATCCCTTGAAGAAGGTGAAAGAAGAAGTCTACTATGCCCGAAAATGTTCCCCTCTTGAAATGAGCCCAAAACTGGCTTTTAAAATGCAAGGGTCGAACCGGGGAGCAGGGAGGCGTCTACAAAGGCATGGGAGCCCATTCTTTCTTGACTGCAGGTGTATTAAAATGGCATGGAGGACCTTACAAACCCATAACCTGTCATTTTGACCGGATTGTAGGAGAATGCGACCCATTCTGCATTAACTCTGGTCGCTGGAATGTCATTTCCGGCCATGAATACGCGTCAGAGCCGTTTCTCGATTTTCCTCCCTCCAGACTGCTCCAAAACGCAAGATTGACCCCGGAATCGTGTAGAGAATTTCACCAGCTTTCCGTTGATGTAAAGAACGTGCAAATCCGAGCTCTGGATCAAAAGTTATGGCGATCTGAAGATCTAGGGCACAAAACAGTGAAAAACGTGTTTTGAAATCCTTTCCCGCGCTCTGCCACCTGGACGACACGTGGCACGTGCTGATTGGACGAGAAATTCTCTCTCCTCCATCTTTCGCGGGCTTTCATTTTGAAATTCACTTGTGGGGCCCTTAACTGGACACGTGGCGCTATTTCATTGGTTCGGGCTGACTCTTTTAAAACTTGCCCTTTGACCTTTTTGACCTTTTTCCCTGAGACACGTGGCGGCTTCTGATTGGTTCTCGGCCCTACCGGCTTTTTCGCGTACCTCGCCTCCATTTGTCCCGGATGTCCCATTTGATTTTGGGCCCTTTGTGCTCATTTCGGCCGATTCGGCCGGTTCGGGCATTTTTGGCCCCTTGTTGCCTTTTGCTTGTTTGACCTCTTGCGATTGGCCGAGTTCGGCGGTTCGCGCCTTTTGGCCCGATTGTCCCGAACTGTCCCTCTCAGTAGTTAGTCGATTTTCTCTTGGTCGAACCGGCATTTCGTGCCCGCCGCGTACTTTCATCCCATTTGTCCCAAATTCTTTTGGAGTGCCTGTGCTTATTTCGGCCGAACCGGCGGTTGAACCTTTTGTCCCAAAGCGTCGAGCGACACTTAGCCAATTTTTCTTCCTCTTTTCGGCCTTATCGGCTTTTCGCGCCCGCCGCGTACTTCTGGCCCGATTGTCCCAAATGCAATTTGGGCCGCCTAGAGGCTTTTCGGCCGATCCGCTTCCATTTGTCCCACTTGTCCCAAATGCTACCTTGAGCGGGACTTAGCCAATTTTCACACTCTTTCTGGATCAACCTATTTGCCTTTGCTACTTTTTTTGCATTTCCTCGAGCTTGCTCCTGTTTCTTGACCGAAGGGACCCTAGAAACCTGATTTTGCTCGAATCAAACAATTTGCTTGGGAGTTAGAAAAATACAAGGGGGTGAAGGGACCCTAGAAACCTGATTTTAGCTGAGGAATAATGGAATCAATCAATTTGCTTGGGATTTGAATCTTGATGCATGATCTCTAAGGGTGGAGGAGGTATGGTAGGTAAAGGTTTGTTAATTGGAGAAGCTAGGGGTGAGATGGTCTCAATGTCGGTAGAAGAATCCTCTATAGGTGATGTAGGAGATGAAGGGTGTTCTTCTATTGGTGAAGGAACATGAACCTCACGAGTATGGGTATCATGATCGATGTCTCACCTATTTGATTGGATGAAGGGGCATGATTGGGAAATGGTTTTTAAATATTTGTAGATTTTGGTTAGAGGCGGCGTTGGGATTATCCGTAGTCAACTCTCCTTTCTCAAGCATTTCTTGGACAATATTCATAAAAGTGATACATTTTCCATCACTATGACCCTTTACTTGGTGATAGTTAAAGAAATATTGTTCCTTATACCATGCGGGCATGGGGCGAGCAGGTGTTCAAAACTAGTGTGTGGTGTGATGGCGCCATATTTGATAAGATTTTCTAAAATAGAAGAGTAAGGTTCCCCAATTGGGCTATATTTTCACTGCTCTTGTCTGAATCGAAAATCCTGAATAGGTGATAGATTAGATGAGGGTGTAGTTTCATTGGATGGATGATTTGGGCCGGCCTTGTAAGTACCGCTGCGTTAAGCGGTACCTTTAGCCTTTGAATAATTGGTTGGTGGTTTAGAAGAAGAAGAGGTTTCATTCAACTTAAATGCTGAATTCTTATTTCATAATTGGATTTTCTTCTCTTCAATGGCTCGAATCTCTAACTTTCATGCCATAGTGAATGCCTCATCGAATGTTCTAAAATTTTGGACATGTAAGGTCGGGGAGATATGCCGGTGAAAAATCGTGTGAAGAGATTGATGAGTTCTTTATGGCAATTGAAAGGTAAGTTGATTGATCAGGTTATGCTAGCGAGTAACAAAATCTGTGATAGATTCATCCTCGTACTGACGTGTGGAATATAAATTAGTCATGGTAACTTTCTTGGAAATATTGATAGAAAAATGATCCAAAAAATCTTGGGCTACCTGATTGAATGAAAATATGGAGTGTTTGGGTAACCCACTATACCAGTCTAATGCAGGTCTAGTGAGGGACATGGGAAAAGTTCTCAAAAGTAAGGCATCATCATGAGAAATCAAATAACATCCATGTTTAAATGAGTGCAAATGCTATTGTGGGTCTTCCTTACTATTGAAGCGGTTGAATTTTGGCATTTCCCAATGCACAGGGTATGAACGGATGGGAATGGATGGGTGAATAGGCTCATTGCAAATCTCATCATAAGTGAGAGTGTTGCGGGAGCTGGAAACCGATGCCTCTAGTGTTTGCATCTTATCCATCATCAATTTAATTAGGTCATTGGTGGGTTGTGATGATTGGATGCCTCCTATAGCATGAGGAGGTTGGTTTTGGGCATATAATGGGAGTGGCATTCTAGTGTATGGGGCTTCCATGTAAGGTGGTAGAGAAGAAGGCAAGGAAATAGGGGGTACATACCCAGAATGAATGATATATGAAACAAAGGTTATTGGTAGTATGTATATGGGGGAGGAAGGGTCGTGGTAACCCTAGAGACAATAGAGGCTAAATATTGTGGAATGGAAAGAACTACATTCTAAAATGGGGTAGGGGTCACTGACACTGGAGGTGGGAATGTAGCTACAGGTATGTGTGAGACATGAGGAATGTATTGTTGTCACCAAATCATTGCACCCTCCGAATGGCCAAGATATGAATAGGACGTTCAGTGTGATTGGGACACATGGGATCACCTCTCAAGATGTGGGACTTGGGATTGAGGTGAACCTCTGGAGAAGGCCGACTTCCTCTTCCTAAACTAAGTGTTGTACTACTCCTAGTGTAACAAAAATGATTATCTAGTCCTATGCTAACATTTTCATGGGGTTTTAGGGAAAGAGATTTACAGAAATGAAACTATACTAGGGATGGTGATGCACCAAATAAAGGGTGTTTCTAGACTCAGGAAGGGTTAATTTGAAGAGGGTGTGTGCACCACAGGTCAACTTCACCTACTACAACTTAGAGAGGGTACATGATACCACAAACTAAGAGACACGCGTTCCCTTTGTTAAACTTTATCAGACCAAGAAATATACCAGTTTCCTAGTGAAGAAGGATGAACTCAAGAAGGGTGAACAGACACCACAACTCAACTGCATGCAATACTCCACCACTTGTTAAGCACGAACTCCAAGAACCCTGCAATAGAACTTAAACTTCACAGTGTACTTGCAAGTATGAGAAAGGCACAAAGAAGAATAGAAGGATGAAAGGACCGAGATTAGTCACAAAACACACACTTTTATTGCTTTAATAACATGCACAATGCATCATACATTTAGAAGAGGCAATAGTTTCCATTACAGTCTTGAAGAGGAAGCTTGAAAGTTCTCTCAACACACAAGAACAACTTGTAGAAGAGAGAGGACTCTTGAAAAGTATACACTCGCCCGAGATATCTAAGCTGTCAACTTATGCGAACTTTGGAACCCTTTGAAATGAGCTTCCAACTTACATTTATAGAAGAATATATGAGAAAGAAGAGGAAATGGTCATAATTACATTCCTAAATTGAAGGCCCATGATGTATTTATTACGAGTTAGTTAAACCACCGAGAAGGTTCCATCACAGTCATTAATTACTTGATGACCTAGTCTTCTCAATTAATTAAAAGAATATTTAAATAATAATAATAAATATTATTATTAAAATATTTAAATAAAAATATTAATTTAATTAACATAATGTCGGGACCCCCGTTGACCCATTTGACTTGAAGAGGAGGGGGGTCCATGTGGATAGAATCTGCACAAATCCCAACTCGGTGAGTTTTGAATCCTCTAACTCGGTGTTGCAATCGATTTTGAACCCCACACTAACTCTTTCCTTGCCTTGGAAATCAAGCTCTTTTGCATTGAGTCCTTTGAATGGTGAGCTATCAAACTCAATTCTTATTGTTTTCCTTGGTCAACTCGAGGCCATTTATGCATTCCACGTTTAAACTTCATGAAACAACACAAAAAATGCTGAGCAATATGAATCGTTTCATTCTGCACCGTAATAAACCTTCATCTCCTAATTCAGGGAAATTTTATGAAGCCTTGAATAGCGTGACTCCAATCCATCATACACGGTAGTGAATATTTGTTTCCTATAGCTGCCATTCGATACTAAATAGATAACAACATAGTTGGTCAACCTGCTTGCTGGAAGCATCCAAAAGGCTTCTACTATACTACAACATGCCTTTGCTGCCTGTGCATGGGAGCTTGTCACCTGCCCACATCAAGTTCAGAATTGTATAGAGGATGAGGAGAAGGTCGTGGCAGCCATTAAAGCTGACTCAAAGTCTGAATAGTTCAGTATTTTGATTGGAATCCTAACAAGGGTGGATCTGTATGAAAAGAGACACTTTCTTCGTATGATCTATGGAACCCAATCCACAGTCCATGCAAGAGTGGATGTGAAATTTGTCTTCTGCAATCTCACCAAGGATGATTAAAGAATCCTTATGTCTCTAGAGATGAAGATGCAGATTGAATTGATTGATTGGCCTTTCTTTCCTCACATCCTTTGATCTTCATGCACTCACCGCTCCACTCGGCATTTGACTCGTTCCTCCAACCTGGCGTCATTCCTTATTCACCGGTTTATATGGCGATTCACTCGCCATCCCTCGGTCATCAACTTCCTCCTGGTGACTCACACAAAGACTCGACCACTCCAAACCGTGCAGAATTCTCATGATGGATTGCCATCTTATGATCTCCACTTGGCAATTTGATCCGATTTCTCCCATTCACGGAAGTCTGATCATGGTTTACCAACCCAATATTTCCACTTGGTGGTGCTTGCCTAAATCTCCCCTACGCGGAGTGAACAACTTGGCCTGCCATCATCAAATTTCTGACCTTGGAAATATAGTAAAATGTTTCCCATGCGGGATTACCTGCTCGGTCTGCCATTCATAAAAACCCACTTGGAAATTGTTATCCAAAATTCACGACCTCAAGGTAATTTTGATAACAGTCCCATGCAAATAGATTGATTTAAGGCCCGAAATCGTATTTTGGGGTCCCTCGGCTTCCATCTAACTCTCCCATCCAAGAAGAAAACCAAATGAGTTAGAAAAGGTAAAAAGAAAAAAATTTGCAAAAAAACCAAGCTTGGGGCCGAAAAATGAAGAAAATCGGCTAAGTCCTAGTCCAGGTGGTCCACGCAGCGAATTGGGACATCGGGACGCGAAAAGGTGAACCGGATCGAAAGTGGAAAAAATCGCCAAGTTTTGTTATCGCGCAGTTTGGGACATCTGGGCCGTAGGTACGCGCGGGACGTGAACCGGCCGAAAAGCTAAAAGACTATCCATTTTGGGTGGTTCAGAGATATTTGTCCCGGGTTGTATGCGGGACAATTGCGAAAAAAAAGTACGCGTGGGACGTGGAAAGCCGAAAGAGCCGCCAATGAATGGAATCTCGCCACGTGTCTTCACCTCAAACAGGAACAAGGAAGCCTGAATCGGCCAAAGCAGGATATTTTCATTTGGGACATCTAGGACAAAGGTACACGTGGGATGCGAGGGATGCGGAAAGCCGAAGCGGCTGAAGGCAAAGAAGAAAAGTCAACGTTTGACCCGTGAAACTTCAAACGGCCATAACTTTTGACTCCGAGCTCCGATTTTCATAAAATTGGACTTTCTAGAACGAGCACGACGTCTTATTTTTAATGAGGGTAGATATATTTAATTAAGAGAAACATATTCGGCTCCAGTCAGTTAATGCTCATTCCCATCAAATGACAGAAAACGCCTGCTAGACCCAAAATAGCTGCCCGCACTCAAAAGGCCATAACTTTTGCATTTCTCAACAAAATCACACAAAATTGGTACCATTGGAATCGTGGCTTTGAGCCCAATGCACATAAATCAATAAATTCTAGATTTGATGAGAAATTGATTGATTTTTTTAGAAAACGTGGCTGGGTTCATAACAGTGTTTCATTTGGTGGTTGGGAGTACAATTAAGAGGCATGGTCATCATTCTTTCTCTACTGCAGCACCTGGGATAGTATGGGGAGCCTTTTGTAAGTAATATATAATTATTTTACTCCATTTAATGCCTCTTACAAGTGGTTGAAGGACAGATTTCGGGATTTTCATTTTTCCCTTCTCTTTCTCTTCTCATTTTTTCTATAAATTGGAGTGTTGGGCTCATTGTAAAGGAGGGAGTTTTTAGATAGCAAAGCTCTGTCAAAATTGCTTTGTGAAGCCAATGTGCTACAAGCCCTTGTAGTGGACTCCTTACATGGTGATCCAGGCCCTTATCTTGTAATAGATTGAACTGTGCATATCATGAAGCAATAAAATATCAGTTTGTGGATGTATCTTCCCCTGCTGTGTTTTCTTGCATTCTTCTTGCCCCTTTAATCTTTCTACAAGAATATTGTGTCTATTATTATGTTCTTGCAGGGATCCATTATCATTGTGTATGCTTGGAATATTGTTGTGAATGCATTTTGCTAGATTATGGAGAACTTTCATCACCTCTTCTAGTGTGTACTTTGCTTCTGTATTTCACACATTTGGAGACTACTCTCACACCCTCCTTTTCTGGTGTATCACCGCTTTAGTGTAGGATTTTATTTTATGCACTCTCTCTCCCTGGTCCCTTAGAAATTTAGATTAGAATAGTTAGTTTCCCCTACATTAGAGTAGATTGTGGCAGGTAGTTTAGGAGCAAGAACCAACTTTCTCTGGAGGTCTATCTCAAGTAGCAAGTCCCACAACTTGGAGATAGTACCCATGTTATCCAATCACACCGTGAGTTCAAGTATATGCACTTGTATAAACACAGGGGTGCTGTGATTTGGTGATAGTAGAAAAATAGTGAAATGTTTCCCATGCTCAGAATTACCTGCGGCTTGCCATGATCGTGCTCGCTATTTTTTTGCAGTAGACTCAAACTTCTCCCACACCCGGAATTTTTCAATGGCTTGACATCATGTCATTTCCCTTGGCAATGCTTGCCTTATTTTCCACATCCGGGATTGGAGTGCGGGGTTTCGTTATCATTTGGCCATATTTCATTTTGGACAGATGGCCACCGATTTCCACTTTTCCACTCAGCATGAGGAGACATCATTTTCTCGGTGCAAACATTTCAGTTGTAGCTTGTAAGGTGTGATAATTTTGACAGAAACCTTTATGCCTGATGACCTAGTGGCTCATTGAAGATGCTCATATAATTGCAAAGAAAATTATGCTTCATGAATATTCTGATATGAAACAGTTCCACCTCTATGAGATCCACTTCCATGAGTTACATCGTAAAACAAGTAAGGTCTCGATAGAGAATCTTTGTAATAAATTTCATCAGGTCTCCAGTAACACTCTCACTGTCACTTAATTGATTTTCATAAAAATATCTTGAAGGAAAATCCTGAATTTGAGGATGCATTCGATGTTGAACAGATAACAACATAGTTAGACAACCTACTTGTTGGAAGTGCTCAAAAGAACTCTTACTATACTGCAACATGCCTGTTGCCTGTGCACCGAATACTCACTGGGAAGGTCTAAACACCATTATAATTCACAGCTCTTTTTAAGATGTCAGTTTGACTCAATTTTACATTGGTATTCTATGGTGCTTATACTATCTTCCTGGGTTGATAGAAGTCCTTCCATTACGTAATTACAAACCCGAGATTCAATGATGTTGAACCTCCCATATCTGCATAATTTCATATCATCTCGGTCAAACAAGATAATTCTCCCAAGTGGTTGGTTGAGCACTGTCTTAATGGATTAAACCTAGCATCATGTTAACTTTGACTCTCCCTGACTTGGCCTTCAGATCTTTTTGCATCGATCTCTACCGAGATCCTTGTAGAGTTCCTTTCATTCGTCAATTTTCAACGAGCTATATTTTGCATTAACAAGACCATCGTCGAGCTCTTACAACTGAGAGTCTCTATTGAGATGATTTCCGAGATGACTATCGATTTGACACCGGATTCTCCATCAACTCGACCCCAAACTCTTCACTGAGTTGAGATAAAATGGGTGCCTTTTGATGCTAGGTGATCTCTCATATGTAATTTAAGAATTATTTTTAATTTTTTCATCTTGATAATAACCGGAGATGGGTTCCTGGGACTACTATTTCATTTTGAACATGATAGGACCCCCTTGTCCAATCTTGCCATGTGTGTGAAATTGGATAACATTTTTGGTGACCTCTCATGGATGATTTTCATCTAAGTATGATTCCAGTAGCCTTAAGTCATCCATTGGGCATGGAGTCTATGTTGGAATCCTGAAAGTAGTATGATTTTCTTTGACACATCCCAGAATCTCCTTGAACATTGCCGATATCTTGGACCTCCCTGGAATGCTAAGCATGAAGTATACTGAATCTGTTGAATGCTTGACATCCATGGAACAATGAAAAAATTTGAATGAAGCAGATTTTGAACTCTTATGGAAACCTTGAACCTTTCTTCTCCTTGACACCTTCCAATGATGAAACAATGTGCAGAAAAACACAAAACACAACAACAAGGAAATCAAAACAACAACACACAACAATGTGCATAAGAACTTGGAGGAAAACACCTAATTTAACTGTACAAGGGTGGAACGCTTCTCAAAAACAAGCTTTGAGATGTATCCCATTCACATGAATGGGTAGTTCTTCTCCATTGAGCCTAGATAGATAGAATGAATTTGCCTCTTTGTAACTTGTGATGATGTATGGCCCACTCTAGAGAGTGTCAAACTTGGCATGCCTACCTAGTTTGGCCTTGTCTTCATCCCATTTGAGAACTAAATCTCCCTCTTGAAAACATTTGTCAGATGTCTTCTTGTCAAAAGATTTCTTAACTTGAGCCTGATGTTGCTCCAAATTTTTCATAGCCTTGTCTCATACTTCCTCTAACTCCATGAGTTCAGCAAACCTTATTGTCAGAGGATCACTCTCTATAACTTCAAGTTGATGAGCTAACTCCAAAGAAGGTAACTCCAATGAGAGTGGGAGTTTTTCCTCTCTTCCATATATAAGAATGAAAGGAGAATTTTCGATGGCCCTTTTAGGTGTGATCTGATCTACCCATAAGGTGGTCTTAAGCTGTGTATGCCAAGTCCTCTTGTTAGTCTCCATTGTGTGCTTAATAATCCTTATGAGGTTTTTGTTTCTAGACTCAGCCAATCCGTTTCCTTGCAGATAGTAATTGGATGAAGTTTTGAGGTATACCCCATTTTTAATAGCCCATTCACTCAATTTCATACCAAGAAAAGCCAGCATGTTGTCTGAAATGACTGTAAATGGAACACCAAACCTCATCATTATACCCTCCAAAAAATCTAGAACTACCTTTTCATTGCTCTCTTTTAATGCTACCGCCTCTATCCATCGAGTAAAATAGTCTGTTGCAGTAAGGACCCACTTATGTCCATCACTAGATGGAGGATTAATCATTCTCGATGAAGTCCAACCCCCATTGAACAAAGGGTTGATCCACTTGAATTAGATGCAGCAGAAGAGCTGCCAACTTCTGCTTACCTATGAAAAAGGCACATTCCTTACATTTCCTTACCTAGAGATGGGCATCCTTGAATAAATTTGGCCAATAGTAGCCAGCTCGCATGATCTTGGTAGCTGTTGTTCATGCAGAATAATGTCCTCCAGATAGGCCATTATGAAACTCTTCTAGTATCTTACTGACCTATTCTGGTCCTATGCACCAAAGGAGGATGCCATTCAAATCTTTTCGAAAGAGAACACTATCTACCAAAACATATGGGATAGATTGAAGATGGAAAGTTCATCTTTGGTTTTTATCCATGTCTACCGGATATGCTCCTGAGAAGAGGAAACTCTTCATTTTGGATAACCAGTCAGCTTGATCAACATTCTCATCAGTATTTAGGAGTGTCACGTCCTCATTACCTTTTGATTCCATGTCTGCAGCAAGTTGCTTGACATAAACCCTTACCTCTAACAAGTTTAGTGACTTTGATGTGCACATCATACTCCATTACCTTCGTGATCCATCCAAAGCACATTTTTCATTCATTTCTTTGTTCAGCAAAAACTCCTTGACACCTGGATGAGACACCATCAGATGAATCTTGTTGTTGGACAACATGTGCTTGAATTTCTTCAAAGCTTGAATAACCGCAAAGACTTGCTTTTCAATGAATGAGTATTTGAACTCATAGTCTTTGAGGGATTGACTAAAGAAAGTAATTTATTACTCCACCAGGTTGTTGTTTTGTTGGGTGAGGATCCCTGAAACGCTCTCTTGACCTACAAAAGCATAAAGGATAAAATCTTTGTCAAACCTAGGGTTCACCAGTGTGGGAGCTTGAGAAATGGCTATTTTGATGGCTTTGAAGCTTTCTCGTCCTTCCTTTGTCCATGAGAATGGCATGTTTTTCTTCAGCATGGTTGTAAGTGGTTTAGCCAATGTCGCGAATTGAGGGATGAATCTCTGCATGAAATTTATGGTTCCCAGAAAACTTTAGAGGCCCTTCTTGTGACTTGGGAGAGATAAGGACATAATTGAATGAATCTTGGCTAGATCGATTGATAATCCTTCCGCTAAAAAAACATTCCCCAATAATTTTTCCTCGTGTACTATGAAAATACCTTTCTTGGGGTTAAGTGAAACCTCAAATTCCCTACACCTTTGGAAAACTTTCCGTATATGTGTGATGTGATATTCTACATGCTTAGAGTATAAAGTTATATCATCAAGGTAAACCAAACTAATATCATTGATTAGTCCCTTAAATGCCATGTCCATGGCTCTTTGGAAAGTAGCCCCAAAGATTAGACAATCGAATGGCATTTTATTGTAGGCATACATGCCCCACTTGGCAAAGTGAAAGCCATTTTAAATTGGTCAGATTCTTGGACTAGGATTTGATTGTAACCTAAATATCCATCAAGCAAAGAAAATCTTTGAGCTCTTGCCACCATTTGAAGGATCTGCTCCATCGATGGAAGAGGATAATGGTCTTTTAATGATGCACGATTCAAATCCCTGAAATCTACACATAACCGGATCTCTCCGTTCTTCTTCCTCACGGGCACCAAATTGGCTACCCATGAGGAATGCTTGATGGGAAAAATTATACAGGCCTCGATGAACTTGGTTAGCTCCTTTCTCATTAGTGGCTTGATTTTGGGATTAATTGGTCTTTTGTTTCGACAAACTGGCTTAGCATTAGGATCCAGTTCGATGGTATGTTGTGCTAGACCTAGATCAAAACCATGCAGATCTTTATAGCTCCATGCAAAGATGTTATGATACTCTTAACAAAGTTTGATGAAAGCTTCTTTCTCTTCAGAAGTACACACTTTTCGATCTTAAGAAAATTTTCATTTAATACTTCAACTTCCACAAAATATTCTTCTCTCGACCACCATGTTAGGGCTTTGTCTTGTGGGTTGGTCATCTGAATTGAAAATGGATTCCAAAGTGACTAAACCTTTTGGTAACTTTTTGCTTTTTAATTGGATAATTTTCTCACCATATGACTCCTGCAACTTATCTTGATTCTTTGTAACAAACTCTGCCTCTTCTTGTAGGAAGAGGACAATTTGTTTGTCACTATCAAACACTTGCCAACTACTCACATTATCAGGGACTCTTTGGTCGAACCACCATTTTAAAAATTGCTGCCCTTCTTTCATGATATCAACTGGTATGTTGTATTGTGAACCAATTGTAGCAAGCCTATATACATCTTGATTTTGACCTCTAGGAACTGCATGGATTCCAAAAGCTTCAAAATCTTTAATCAAGTCCCAGACTCAGTTCTTGTATGATCTTAAAAGATCATTTCTTGATGCACTACATGCCGAAACTTGATGAACAACTAACTCACTATCTCCAAAAATAGTCAGGGCCTTGATTCCCTTCCTTTGGGCTAGCTAAATTCCTTGCACAAGAGCCTCGTATTCAGCAACATTGTTAGTGCAACTGAACTGCAACCGAAAAGAGGAGAAGTACTTATCTCCTTTTGGAGAAATTAACATAACGCTAGCACCAAATCCATTCTTACTTCTTGAGCCATTGAAGAACAATTGCCACAGTCCTTTAGAATCACTTGGTGTTTTGACAAGTTGTGGTATGATTGTATCTTCTTCATGGATACAGTAGGTACCTAATCATGTTTCTTCCAAGACCAAAAAAATAGCTTCTTCTTCTGCCAATACATCAGCGTAGGGATCATACTGATGATCTCTACTTACTTCATCTAGCAAAGTATCAGGGACTTCTTCAACAAGGGTTGTTGGTTCATGGTCGGTATCTTCCTCTTCTTGATCATTGATGGTGAAATATCCATTTATGGGACTAGCAAAGTGTAGGGTTCTAAATGATTATGGCATATTGGTTCTGCCCTTATAGTTACTTTGGTTATGTATCGAGTCCTTAGAATCATATACGACCAATCAGATGATAGGTAACCACCCATCTTGGCGGTGAAATCCCGTGATAGGAAGATGGCAAAGAGGGGAGGGAGATCAATGACCGATATGTCTTGAGTGAATTAAAAACTTGGGCATGCATGAATGGTAAGTTAAAGTCCTTTGATAACCCCAAGAGTCTTAACATGTGCCATCTAGCTTAACAACCGCTCTTCGCAATCGGGTGCATATTATATGCCTAGTACATCTGTAATTTGTTTAGGCATGACAAAGCTACTGGCACCAAAATCGATCATGAAATTATGTACCAGGTGGTCGCCAATGATCAGGGAAATGTAGAATGGTGGTGGTTTGTTTTCCGTAGGAATAATTTTCCCTTCCGGTTGACACAAACTTGTAGCAGTTGTCACTCCATGGCTTGGTGATCTGCTGGTTGTACTAAAACTGTTCAGAGCTTCTCGCAACATGTTTCTTTGGGAAGGGATCGAGAGTGCGTCCCACATGGTAACACTCATATTGGTTTTCTTCATTTGTTCTACTATGCTGAAGGGAATTGCTCCAACTTTGATGACACTTTTTTGGGCATTGGGGTCCTCCTTTGGAAAATGTTTGTTGGGTACCGTGATGCCTGGAGAACCATCTTTCCCTATGGTGTGGCTAGCTGGTGTTTCTGGTGATTTCTTTCCCGCATTTCTATCCACCACCATTTTTAATCCATGTTGAGAAGTGGATGCTAGATCAGCTTCAGGAGGTTGAGGATCCATTGCTCTCTTCTTGGAACGAGTGTTTACTGCCACTGATGAGGAATCTATATTCAACCCATAAAAATCTTCTACTTGCCAGTTTAGCAAAGTGGATTCTTTAGGTGCCTGCGGTTGATCTGCTACTTCTTACATAGATGAATTGTTTGTTAACTCTGAAGGGGCAGATACACTTTGAACCATAAGGGCCTAGCTAAGAACCCCATTGGGATAAATATTTTTATTGTGAGGTTGAGAGCAAGGATAACACCATTCATAGTCTTGAACTAGATTATTTTGAATAGGTACTATAGCTTTAGATGAGCTAACTGCAAGAGGGTTCCAAAAGTTCAAGGGCCTGACGTTTGTAACTTGACTTGTAGTTTGATTTTGAGGCTGATTGTTCCCTTGAAAAGGAGAATGGTTAGCCTGATACTACTGATTTTGTGGTTGATACGGACGATTGTATTAAAACTATTTCCTTTTGAGTGCAACGAGCTCATTTCCAAAATTTTGAAGTAACGAATTGACTTCAAATAGGTCATTTGAAGAGGTAGGGGAAGATTGAGATGGTTACTTGGAGTCTACTGGAATAGGAGAAATGATAGGCTGATGATTTGTAAGATCTAGAGAAAAGGGCATTGGTGGTCATGGAGCTATCTTTCCAGCCTGAATCAAAGAATTCTCTACACTTATGGCAACTTCGTAAGCATCAGGAAGTGTAGTCCCTCCCATGGACTGGATCATAACTGCTACATCGCTATTCAAGGATCACAAATAGTACAAGAATGCATTATGTACAAAAGGCTTTACGAGCATCGGAATCCTATTCCAAGTCCCGTAGAATCGAAAGTTGAAATCACTCATGTATTCTTGGGAATCTCTCTTTATGGTAGTAATTTGTTCCAAAAGTGATAGGTGATCACTTTTGTCTTCGAATTCTTTACATAGCTTTTCTCCCAACTCATCCCAAGTGGTTATAGTGCAACACCTAACCCGCGAAACCATTGAAGTGATTTTCCCTTGAAAGAGGTAGCAAGAAGTCTAAGCGCAATGTCTTCTAAGAGGAGGGGGTCCATGTGGATAGAATCTACAAAAATCCCAACTTGGTGAGTTTTGAATCCTCTAACTCGGTGTAGCAATCGATTTTGAACCCCACACTAACTTTTCCTTACCTTGGCAATCAAACTCTTTTGCATTAAGTCCTTTGAATGGTGAACTATCAAACTCAATTCTTATTGTTTTCCTTGGTCAACTCAAGGCCATTTATGCATTCCACATTTAAAATTCATGAAACAAGACAAAAATGCTTAGCAATATGAATCATTTCATTCTCGTGACTGTAATAAACCTTCATCTCCCGACTCGGGAAATTTTATGAAGCCTTGAATAGTGTGACTCCAATCCATCATACACGGTAGTGAATATTTGTTTCTCGTAGCTACTATTCGATGCTAAATGATAACAACATAGTTGGTCAACTCCGCTTTGCCGGAAGGCGAAAAAGGCTTCTACTATACTGCAACATGCCTGTTGCCTATGCGTGGGAGCTTGTCACCTACCCACATCAAGTTTAGAATTATACAGAGGATGAGGAGAAGGTCGTGGCAGCCATTAAAGCTGACTCAAAGTCTGAACAGTTTAGTATTCTGATTGGAATCCTAACAAGGGTGGATCTATATGAAAAGAGACACTTTCTTCGTATGATCTATGGAACCCAATCCACAGTCCATGCAAGAGTGGATGTGAAATTTGTCTTCTGTAATCTCACCAAGGATGATCAAAGAATCCTTGTGTCTCTGGAGATGAAGGCATAGAATGAAACGATTGATTGGCCTTTCTTTCCTCACATCCTTTGATCTTCATGCACTCACTGCTCCACTCGGCATTTGACTCGTTCCTCCAACCTGGCGTCATTCCTTATTCACCGGTTTATATGGTGATTCACTCGCCATCCCTCGGTCATCAAATTCCTCCTAGTGACTCACAAAAAGACTCAGACCACTCCAAACTACATGGAATTCTCATGATGGATTACCATCTTATGATCTCCACTTGGAAATTTGATCGATTTCTCCCATTCACGGAAGTTTGATCATGGTTTACCAACCCAATATTTCCACTTGGCGGTGCTTGCCTGAATCTCCCCTATGTGGAGTGAACAACTTGGCCTACCATCATCAAATTTCCAACCTTGGAAATATAGTAAAATGTTTCCCATGCGTGGGATTACTTGCTCGGTCTTCCATTCATAAAAACCCACTTGGAAATATAGTGAAATGTTTCCCATGCACGGAATTACCTGTGGCTTGCCATGATCGTGCTCCTGATTTTTTGGCAGTAGACTCAAACTTCTCCCACGCCCGGAATTTTTTCAATGGCTTGACATCACGTCATTTCCCTTGGCAATGCTCACCTTATTTTCCACATCTGGATGGAGTGCGGGGTTTCGTTATCATTTGGCCATATTTCATTTTGGACAGATGGCCACCGATTTCCACGTTTCCACTCATCCCGAGGAGACATCATTTTCTCAGTGCAAACATTTCAGCTATAGCTTGTAAGGTGTGATAATTTTGATAGAAACCTTTATGCCTGATGACCTAGTGGCTCGTTGAAGATTCTCATATAATTGTAAAGCAAATTATGATTCATGAATATTCTGATATGAAACAGTTCCACCTCTATGAGATCCACTTCCATGAGTTACATTGCAAAACAAGTAAGGTCTCGATAGAGAATCTTTGTAATAAATTTCATCAGTCTCTTGGTAACACTCTCACCTGTCACTTAATCAATTTTCATAAAAATATCTTGAAGGAAAATCCAAAATTTGAGGATGCATTCGATCTTTGAACAAATAAAAACATAGTTGGACAACCTACTTGTTGGAAGTGCTCAAAAGAACTATTACTATACTATAACATGCCTATTGCTTGTGCATCGAATACTCAATGAGGAAGGTCTCGAGCACCATTATACTTCACAAACTCTTTCTAAGATGTTGTTTTTGACTCTATTTTACATTGGTATTCTATGGTGCTTATACTATCTTCCTGGGTCGATAGAAGTCCTTCCATTACATAATTACAAACCCAAGATTCAATGATGTTGAACCTCCCATATCTGCATAATTTCATATCATCTCGGTCAAACAAGATAATTCTCCCAAGTGGTTGGTCGAGCACTGTCTTAATGGATTAAACCTGGCATCATGTTAACTTTGACTCTCCCTGACTTGGCCTTCAGATATTTTTGCATCGATCTCTACTGAGATCCTTGTAGAGTTCCTTTCATTCATCAATTTTCAATGAGCTATATTTTGCATTAACAAGACCATCATCAAGCTCTTACAACTAAGATTCCCTACCGAGATGATTTCTGAGATGACTATCAATTTGACACCAGATTCTCTATCAACTCGACCCCTAACTCTTCACTGAGTTGAGATAAACTGGGTGCCTTTCGATGCTAGGTGATCTCTCATATGTAATTTAAGAATTATTTTTTAATTGTTTTATCTTGATAATAACTGGAGATGGGTTCCTAGGGCTACTATTTCATTTTGAACGTGATAGGACCCCTTGTCCAATCTTTCCATGTGTGTAAAATTGGATAACACATATTAGATTTTGTTTGGGGTAATCATCGAGGGTATGGTGGATGTAATGGGTGCCACAGATATGGCATCATGGGGGTATGAAACCTAACTACAAAATGACTGGGGTAAGGTGGGTGCAGGTAACACGAAGCTAGATGGGGCTGATACGGAAGTGGGTGTGAGAGTAGGGGGATAGATATGGGCATGTTGTTTATCAACTGACTCGAGGCATCTTGAGTGGATGAATGGGAGAGATAAAACTACAAGGCAACAGGGTTCTGGTCAAGGAGTCATGTGAACTCCTCATCTCTAGTAGTGATATTAGTAGGTTGGATGGGATCAATGGCTAGTGATAAAATAGAAGATGGTGAAGGACAAGGTGGGAGTGGTTGGAAATTGGCGTGGAAAAAAATGACATTCGTTTGTCTTTGGGTCAATACCATGTGAACCAAGACTTATCGTGTGGGGTGCTTCTCTGTAAATGATATAGAGAATAGCAGAACAGGTGAATTTGGTGATAAAAAAAAATGGATGACGTAAAAATGGTGGATGAAATATGAAACAAAGCAAACGATGCGGTTAGTTAGGGAAAACCGACGTTGGTGTGGGTAACCACTACCGGTCACTATAGAAAATGGACAGTGAGCAATCAATGAAGTAGAAGGAAATATCTAACAAGTATGCCAAATCTGGGGATGTGTAAAATGTCAATGGAAAAAGTGACAGTGACAGAGACTGTGGAAAGTGGAAGAAAGTGAAGTAAAAATGTCCTTTTGAGTAGGTTAGAAAAAGGACCTAGAACTAAAGTCGTTTGAGTTTAACCAATGGCAGTCAAAGGTAACCGATGATGGTTACTGTGAGATTGAAACAATGATGAGAAAAGTTGGTTTTGAATTAAAATTTGAGGTGGAATCAAACCTAAGTCTAAGAATGATTGTGATATGGGTGCATGCTTAGGTGAGGCGAGAATACACCAGCTATAATGAGGAGCATGCAAGGATGAACAAAAAAAGTGATGAACATGATCTTTCACCTCGAAACATAAACCAAGCAGAACCACTAAGAAAATATGATCCTAAGAGTGTTCTTTTCTATTATGTTTGTTTAGCTTATGTTATTTAGGGACTGACACATGAATTGTGAAATAGAGTTTTGGGTGAGGATGGCTTCCTACAAAGAAGGAGATCTAAAGGGTGAGGTTTTAGGTATGTTATGGTGGGGGCGGGCTATGCTCTGAAGTATGACTTGACAGAGCAGTGAGCTGGGTGCCCACTGTGTCATGATTGTGTGATCACCTACAACTTCTTCTAGGTAAGATGTTGTTTAAGAATGTATGTATTTAAAATTTTGTGTGGTTTGGTAAGACTCAGAGAAAGAGAAAAGGATAGAAGTTATTTTCTATGATTCGTTTGTCAACCATCAGCTGGTAATGACTTCTAGCATATAGGTTTCCCTCAATTAATGTGAGCTAATGCAAAAAATCAGAATGAAATGCAATGATTTTAAAACCCAAATCAAAAATGTGAAATTGGATGACACAATAAGATGAATAGGAAGAGGGATGCTCTTTCACTAAAATGTAGAAAACATGAAGAAATGATTCTTTTTAAATACACCAAAAGAAAAGTTTCCTTTAGAGCAAATAGAAAGAAGGAGTGGATTACCAGGGAAGAAAATTAGTGTGTATGCTTTTAGAAGGGAAACAAACACACAATTTTTTCCTAGGAATGAATGAAATGTAAGGAACCCCAGATGGGTCCCACCGGGCGTGCCAAAATGTTTCACCTTTTTCTTAGATTGTTTCTTTGAATTGTTGATGAAATAGATAGGGTAACGAGCATAGGAGGAATACCTGTTCAAATGTTGGTTGATGGGTTATTACACGCGTATGACTTCCTAATCCATAGTTGACCATGAGAGATTCTTTTGGCTAGGAGGAACTACCTATAATGAAATCAAGACCACCAAAAATAATTAAACAATATGGGTAGTGAATTGCCTAGCGTGAGCTAGATACAGGAAGTATGGTACTTCCTAGATGGTTATCAGTCCATTGTTTTAAACAAATTACTGCTGAAAACAAAGTAAATCCTATTGTGATTTTAAAATGATTTAGGTATCTCACTTAAAAACACAATAAGAAAATCGATCTAATCTAATAGGCTAAGCTAGAATAGAATCCATGGGTCAAAGGGTTGGTTCTCAGGTTGCGCAGTTTGATAAAGGTATCGTAGGTCACAAGTGAGTGAGGGTGAGGTAAAATGAGGTGGGTAGGTATCTATTTAAGACTATGTGGGAAAACACAGAGACCGACGTCGGTCAGGGGTGACCAACCGTGGTTAGGTATAACCGGTGCTGGTTACTATGAGATCTGGAAACGTCACAGAATGGGATTTTGGTCTCCTTTGTGATTGCACAAAGGATTTGGTTGGTCGGGACAAGGTATTGGGTGATTGGAATAGGTTTTTACGAGGTTTTGATGGGTCTATGGAGGTACAAAATGTTGGAGATGGTCAATAGGGAGCAAGATAAACAATGGATGATAAAATGATGATAAAATGAAATAACCAGAAAGTATGAGGTTGTACTTGGATTTCATTTTTGAACATCTATGTGTGAAGGATGGAGGTGCTTTGATGGTGGGGCTCAAGGCTACAAGGATCACCAACGAAGAAAATCTTCTACATGGGCTGCATGCATGCTTCTCTTTGCTTAGATAGATCTAAACATGGCTAGGATGGTCATGTGCAGGAGAAGATGCTCAATCTCCTTCCTTCGATGTGAGTTCGTTGCTGGAATAGGCTCTCTAAAGATGCGTTATCTTTTTGAGATCTCGTTCTTGCTCGTCAAATTTCTTACTTCTCACTTCCAGGTTCAATATTCCAACCTTGATAATATAGTTGTTTTAGGGTAAAAAGGGGGTAACCTATGGTGGTCAAAGCTTAACCAAAGGATGTGTAGGGGTAATCGACGTCGGCCAAGGTGAGATTTCCTAGATTTACTAAACTTAGGGGAGATCCTCCTGATTTCCATGGATCTTATGTCAGTATCCCACGGATTAGATTGGGAGCTTCCTATGAGCATGTGGAAATGTGCTTAGAGGGAGTGTAGGCATTGATTTTTAGGGTTTAGGTAAGTCTTAGTTAGTTATGGTAACTCTGCTAAGAATAGGTCTTAGGTTGAGTTAACTTGGTGAGGTGTCTAAGTGAACTATTTGTGTAGGTATTATTTAAATAATAAATATAGTGAGGATAAAACGTTAATTTAATTAAATTAATTAAATTAATATTAGTAGGGTGAAGGGGGTCATGGCTAGGTAGATGAAATAAAGGGGGGCTTATATGTTAAAGGACAGAGGGTGAGTGTGACCTAATTTTAGTGTCTACACTACCCCTTAAATACTGGGATGATGAGGTCCTGTTAAATGTTTCCAAATCTATTGGATCTCTGATTGGGCTTGATGGACCAACGAGGAATAGATCTAGACTTTTGCAAGATTCTGCATTTCTTCTAAAATGGAACAGGAACTCCCAGAACATATCATTTTACAGTCAAAATGTGGTTCATGGCATCAAAATATAGAATATGAAACTTTCCATTTGAGGTGTGATAAATGCCATCGAATAGGTCACTTCACTAGAAAATTCCCAACCTTGGCTAAACACAAGGATGAAGGGTTACCTCAGGTGAATTAGATGGATAAAAATGATATGATAAATGATGGATCTAAAAAGGCACCTGAAGCTAGGAAAGAGAATGAGCTCAGGATCCCAACTAAGGGTACGAAAAAAGGAAACAAGGTCAAATGGAAGGGATTACTCTAAACCTACCAGATTTGAAATATAAAAAAGGAAAAAGGGGTTTTAAACTCCAATCAAGAAACCTTTGGTCTGTAGGAAACTCGGAGCTCTAAAACTCCAGTGGAAAAACTAGTATTACCAAGCGTAAAAGAAGATCTAGCAATGGAGACACCTGTGAAGGTGATTTTGGAGGTTGATGAGAAGACCGCTACAGTAAGAGTTAATCTTTTATCCAAGGATTCAGATGGCATTTTGAATATGAAAGATTAGACTAGATTGTTGGGTCATGAAAATGAGAATAGATCAGAATTAGGGGAAGAAGAGACAAAGAGGGGTGAGAATGATCCATTATACATCATAGAGGAAGATCTAAATGATGAAAAAGAAAATAAGGAACCAAACCTACTAATGAAGGAAAACTTCTCTTTGACAGAAAATATCTCACCTAAAGATGGGAAACCTCTTTCAAGTAATAAAGCAACAATTTCATAGTCATACAAGGATCAAGAACAAGGAGAAAAGGAGGAAGGATAAGTAACACCATTCAAGACACTTTCTGATGATGAAACTGATTCGATCAATGGGTTATAGAGGTTAAATCTAGAAAAAAAGAGTTAAGGGTTTTGAGGAGATCTCAGATATGCTATATAATGATAAAAAAAGAAAATAGATAACTAGGGTGCTTCAACTTCCAGAACAACTAGATCATCTACTAGAAGGATAGTAGATTTTGGAAGTAGCTCTAAAAAGGAAGACCTTCAAAGAAGGAGCTCAGAAAAAAGAAAACAGAAAAATATATTACAGATGGAACTCAGAGTCAGTTGAGCCATCCAAAAATTCATCCCCCATACTATTTAGATGAAGATAATCTCTTGGAATATAAGAGGGATGAATGGGAACTCTAAAAAAATAATAATTAAAGAGTTAATATTCTCAAGTAGGCCTAGTATTTTGATCTTACAGGAAACTAAAATGAATTCAAATGTCCTTGAAAATTGTAAAAAGAATTTGGGACAACTCATAAATTTTTGTTGTCAATTCTCAGGGAGCTTCTGGTGGCTTAGCTACTTTCTGGGACAAAAATATTTTGACTGGTACGGTAATCTCTGACACCAACCACCATCTTGTTGTTAAGTTTTATGTTATTGATAATAATTTCACTTGGATCCTTTCAAATATCTATGCACCTAATTCGTAAATGGGAGAAGGAAGCTCTAGAATGATCTAAAGCTCTTTATAAGTCAACACAAAAATGACAACTGGCTAGTTATGGGTGACTTCAACTCCCCTTTAAATCTTGGTGAAAAACAAGGGGGTAATCCTGCTTTCTCCAATGGCATGGATGAATTTGTTGATTTTGTCTCTGATTCAAATCTCATGGATGTGGAACTTCATGGTAATCAATTCACTTGGAAAAACAAAAGAGTGGGAAGTGAAATGATTCAGGTTAGACTTGATAGAGCATTCATCTCTTCCAATTGGATTTTGCATCAAGACTTCCATCTTTCCTCTCTTCCAAGAATTGGTTCTGATCATAATCGATTGTTTTAAATATTTTCAACTGGGCTAAACCAATGCATAGCTCTTTTAAATTTGAAAATATGTGGATGGAGCATGATGACATCTTTGATAGAATTAAATAATGGTGGAATTGGGATGGTGAAGGAACTACCCAGTTTAGATTAATTCAGAAATTAAAAAATGTTAAAAAGTAAGTGAGAAAATGGAATAAAGAAGTTTTTGGCAATATATTTGTCAGGAAAAAGGAATTAAAGAAAAAACTACATGAGTTGGAATCTCAAATTACTACAAAGGGCATGTCTTTAGAGGATCAATTAGTGGAAAAAATATTTTATCTGAGTTGCATATGGTCTGTAGCAGGGAAGAAACTTTCTGGAGGCTTAAATCTAGGGCAATTTGGCTGAAAGAGGGAGACAGAAACACAAAATTCTTTCATATGACCACCATGAAACATAGAGCTTGCAATAGGATAACAAAAGTTTCAAAAGGAAATGGTGTTGTCATCAAAGACCCTAAGGATATAAAGGATGAAGCTCTCAGATTTTATGAAAATCTGCTCAAGGAGAATAGTGCGAGAAAATGAAGAGGCTGCCTCTTTTCTATTAGAGTCCATTCGAATGACAGAATAGATGTGTAAAAACTAAAAGACCTTTCTAAAACAATCACTTTGGAGGAACTGCAAAAATTTGTTTTCTCTTGAAGGGGATAAGGCACCAGGCCCTAATGGTTTTTTTGCTAATTTTTCAGAAGTTTTGGGAAATATGCTCGAGATAACACCCACATTTTGCTTTCTTGGAAAAAAATGTATGCTAAATATTTCAAGGACTTCTGCCCCATTAGTCTGGTTAACATTATTTATAGAATTTTTACTAAGATTATTGCTACAAGACTCCAAACTATTCTAAATGATATGATCTCAAAGCAACATAGTGGATTCATAAAAGGTAGGATAATTCAAGATGGGGTGATCATGGTGCATGAGATCATTCATTCTATGGATAATAATAAAAGAGCTAGCATGGTTATGAAACTTGATATGAATAAGGCATTTGACAAAGTCTCTTGGTATTTCCTTGACAATGTTATGGCTAAATTTGGTTTTCCTAATAAATTCAGAAGAATCATTAAGGCATGCATTTCTACTGCTATATTTTCTGTGGTGGTGAATGGTGAGCCAATGGGCTTCTTTTCTAGTAGCAGAGGATTAATAAAGGGTGATCCTATATCCCCTTTTCTCTTCATACTAATGGTGTACAATATCAATAGATCCATTACCAAAGCTGTTAATGAAGGTCTTCTAAAAGGAATTAGGCCTAATTATACAAACCAAATAACTTCACATCAAAAATTTTGGATGATACAATTCTTTTGTTGATGGCCTCTATCCTTAAAGATAAGGCTATTAATTCTATCCTAAAATTTTATGAGGTTTCCTCTAGGCAAGAGATAAATTTTGATAAGATTTCCATCTTCTTTTTTAATAATCCTCTAGAAAGACAAAAAAGAATTGCTCAAATTTTGGGATGCAAAATCAATTCCTTACCCACTACTTACCTGGGTCTTCCTCTTGGAACCAAAAAAATTCTACCACAATTTGGAATGGTTTACTTGAAATATTTCAAAATAAAATGGCTAGTTGGAAAGGGGCCATACTTTCTAATGCTAGAAAATGTCTGTTAATCAAAAGTACTCTTCAAAATCTACCTATTTACATTATGTCTCTATACAACATTCCGACATCTTTAGGGATAAAATTGAAAGGATTCAGAAGCATTTCTTATGGCAGGGAACAAAGGAAAGATTTAGATACCACTTGGTGGCTTGGGATCAAGTGTGTACTCCTAAAAGAATCAGTGGGCTAGGCATAAAGGATATTAGAAAAATGAATATGGCCTTGATTGCAAAAATGGGCTGGAGAATGCTTACTAAGGAGCAACCTTGGATTGATTTAATTAAGGCTAAATATCTAGCTCACAAAACGTAACTTCTTTCCTTCATGATGACCAGCTACCTCAAGGTTCTATTTTTTTGTAATAATTTGATACAAATCAAGAATTTTATCAAACAAGGATGTAAATGGAAGGTGGGAAATGACAAAGATATTCAATTTTGGTGTGATAACTAGAATAACCTCAGTTTAAATGATAAATTTTGTTGTGTCAAAGATATTATAGAGAAAAGGTATGGAACTAAAGTCAAATACTACATTGAAATGGAGAGTAATAGAAAAAGATGGAAGCAACTTAAGGTGGAAAGCAATGAGCTAAATCTCATAATTTCCTTATTACAAGTGCATCTTGATAGCATACCCCTAAGTCAAATTGAATTTAAGGATGAACCTTTTAGGAACAACTCAAGTGATGGGGAATACATTGTCAAAGCTGGATACAATTCCTATTTTGAAAACATCCAGTGTGATTTCAAATGGAGTAGGATTTGGATGCCAGAGCTAACTCCTAAAATCAATTTCTTCTTTTGGCTTTTTCTTAGAGGAATAATACTCACAAATGAAAACCTTATCAAGAGAGGCTTTATAATGCCAAATATGTGTTTCCTATGTAAAAAAGAGGCTGAGGACATCAAGCATATTTTTTACATTGTGAGTACGCTTCAAAGATTTGGAGTTATGCTTTTTCAAAATTCAATGTTTGTTGGACAGTGCCAAAGGAATTTCTTCAATATTGGATTCAATGGGATCCTCCTTTTAAGCATTGTTATTTTTGGAGACTTTGGAAATTGGTGATGCCCCATATTATATGGAGAGTTTGGAAAGACATAAATGACATAATTTTCAGAAATAGTAGACAACCTTGCAAGAAAAGATTTACTAAGATTGGTAATGTAATTAAAGACAATATTGAAAGATTTAAACCTCCCAAGAATAAGAAATATCCTAAAGATGAAGAATTTATTCTCTCAAATTGGAAGATGGATATTGAAAATTTTTAGAAATGAAGAACTTCAAATATTGGCAGGTCTCTAATTCATTGGATCCTCCTCCAAACTCCCAGGGGAAACTACTGGTGTAGGAATAATTCAAGATCATAAAGGTTGTTTAGTTGCTACTTATGCTAGCTAGAATGGGAAATTAGACCAATCACTATGCAGAAGCTCTATCAGCTTTATGGGGTCTAAGAATTGCTAGGGATTACAACATTCAAAACATCATTGTTGAAGGTGATTCCTTGAATATTATAAATCATCTTAATCAGATACACCCTCCAAGTTGGACTATTAAATATTTCATTCAAGAATCTATTAATATATGTCATACCTTCAAAAATATTAAAATTGGTCATACTTATAGAGAGGGAAACAAGGTGGTGGATACCTTAGCTAACTATGGTACCAATAATAATTTCACCACTTGGGATAATGAAAAAAACACCCCATAAAAGTACAAAATGGTATTACCAAGGATAATTATGAGCATTCACATCTTATATAGAATCTCTAATGAGATTGTGTGGGATTTGATGGATAAGAAAGATGGCACATGCAAGAGGAGTTATTCTAATTACCACCATAAAATTTTACATTCGTCTCAGAATTCCAACTAGATTATTAAAAACCAACATAGGTAAAACAAAAAAACCTTTTCATGGGTGGTTTGCAGTAGAGTAATCACGAAATAGTAGAGGAAGAAATATGGGGGAGATCCGTCAAGCTAGTTAGAACCCCGCCGCAATCCCGCTTAGAAGGATAATGCCGAGGTATAAAATTATCTTCAAATGGGGGAGTATCTAAATTTATTGAGAAAATACAAGGTCATGATCAACACATTTCAGTGCATTTTTCCACATATTGGAAGGATAGGAAGGTTAAATATGGAGGGAAAAGGGTGTTGATGAATGAGGAGCTAATTGCAGAGGTTACAGGGCTAACTTTGGATGACATCTAGTTCTTCAACAAAAGGGTTGAAAAAAATGTTGAAGCAAAGAAGTTTTTTGATGCAGGGGAGGAGATCATATTTGTTATGGTTGGCATTCAGGTAAGCTCCATTTTAGAACCCTTCAATGAAATTACTAAAATGATGGTGTGGTTTATATCCCTTGAAGGTCGCTACATTATCTGTTCCCACCAAACACTTGGTTTTCCTTAATCACTTCAAGAGAAATATTGTTGTTTTATTCCTACACTATCTCTTGAATTCTTTGGAACACTTCATTCTCAATTTTCAAAAACATACTAGGGCCACCCCCCTTCACCAGGGGCTCATCTTTATCCTTCACAAGCATTTCCTTATCAATTTCCCGCCATTCCTGTTTCCCTCGGCATTCATCCCAATCCCTCTCATAGCACACCCACTCCAAACCCTAAAAACTCTTCTAATATCAATAATTTCAAGGATAATAACCATTCACCCCATAAAGCGACCCCACCTCCCTATGTTCATGTCCTTGAAGTAACAAGGATATGGAAATGGTTCACAATCTCTTGCATATCAATAATGCAAGGCAAGACAAAGCTTCCCAGCAGGAGAGGGAAAATATTCTCCTTAGAATGGAAATGCTGGAAAATGAGGTAGAAAGTATCAAGAAAGAGATACATCAGCTAAAAAAGCAAAAGGGAAAAATAAAGATAAATGATGATGTGGGTTTTGGCATAGATCAGACTGAAGAAATTTACAGAAAATTGAACTCACTGGATAATAGAATGAGGAGAAATAAGGATAGACACAACCACAATATGGCCATCTTCAAAGAAATAAGTGAGTTTCTTGAACAACATGTTAGAAGCATCACATTGTTGAGTGGAGTCCCTGAGGATATTTGGGGTACTGAAAAAGAGAGAAATCAAGCCATCTCGCAACTAAACATTAATGACCCAACACATGTCACCACTCTGGAGCTTTTTACCTCCCTATAGATGATCAAATCAAGGATTGAAAGGGCCTCAAAGAAATAATACCTCTTGGGCAGGCTGGAGGAGTTCAAGTTGTTTTTTTGTTTCTGATAGTTTGGTTTTTGTTGTTTTTGTTTAGTTGTAGTTATGTCCCTGTTTTACTTTTTATTAGTAGCTTCTTTTTTACTACTGTTGAACTTATCATAATATCTAGATTTAGATCCTATTTTGATGTTTTTTCATGTTATCTAGTTGTTGATCCTTTGTTGTAATAGGGTATAGTCCCTTCAAAACTATTTTCCTTTAATAAAAAAACATTCCCAAGTACTAAGAAGCATATTCCATTTAGATACATCCGATCCAATAAGCATATTATTTCAATCCTTGTTTATAATCCAACTAGGGCCAATTATGCCATTAGGGATTCAACATGAAACCACATCATCATATAATTTTATAATCTCAAACACGTAATTTTAGGTTCCTACATTCTATCCATAACTAAAAATATCATCTCCATCAAGAAAAATGATCAAACTTTACTCAAACCTCAATATTAGCATTTTAGCCCTTAAGGCCAAAATCGGTAAGGAAAATTTGAGGATCTGTATCTTCCATTTTATATAAGAAAAATATCTAAAAATTTTCATTTTTGTATAGAAAATATCCAAAGGATTCTGTAATAGTTTACTTTTCATTCGGGAACCTCCATCTCAACCCTGAAACTACAAATTTCCACAAAACTATGCTTTATCTTTTAGTTCATGAAATAGATGGAACATGAAACCACCATTAAAATGAGCTCTAAGGAATCCTATACTACCTTAATGCATCAATTTAGATTTCCAAGTTAATTTATATACCATACATTGAAAATATCCCAAGTTGCTCTAGAAGGAGGGTTTAACTAGGGTTTCAAACCACTTTAGCTTGTTAATAATTGTTCATAAAATTATAAGGATCAAATCAATCCATTATTTTTGTAGAGAACTATTAAATTAATGAAAATCATCCCCCAAAACCTTTGGTTATTATACGTTGGAAAAGTGACATGTGAGTATGGGAATCTACAAGTACCTCTTCCTTGTACCCGACCTCTCGAGGTCGTGTCGAGACAACCAATGGATGTGGAATCTTTGGTGAAATAGACGAAGCCACGACCGGTATTATGGCCAGTTTTCAATGATAGAAAAGCTACAAGTGAGGATGAGAATCAGAAAGTAACTTTCCTTTAGCTAACTGTAGGAGGATCAGTGACTAAGATCTTGTAGTGTGATCTCCGATACCTAAATGACAAAGGGGAGATTTAGAGGTTATGAACAGGTAGCCTAAATTCCCTAGTGGTTTATCCTAAGATCTAAATGTTAATCTAGTTTTGAAGTCTCTGAATTAACTTAAACTGAAAATAACAATTTATACCACTGTTAAAAAGGAAACTACTCTAAACAAAATATATGATTGAAACATTATAATTACAAACAACAATTAAACTATGTTTATACTAAAACTAAACAAGAGAGATAGCCCAAAGTGTGGTTATTCACCTGTGTAGATGTGTGAATATAGATAAAAGAAATCCAATTAACTTAACTGAAAACCTTCAATCCTACCTCAGAAGTGAGAAACAAATCATAGTTTCTTAGAAACTATCATTCCATACTGACTTCCCGACAATATTGAAAGTGAGTTTAACTGAAATAAAATGATTCATTACTCTATTTGATACGTCATAACTAGAAATTTGATAGCTCAAACCTGGCATTTATAGAACAATGGTAAATCCATTTGTGTGTGATTTCATCCCCTCAGTGTGATCTCCTCATTCCTTCATGTCCTCGTGAATCCAAAAAGTGTGTATATGATAGTATTAACAGAAGATGGTATTTGAACAATGGTAGCTTTGGATATAGACCGAATACAATGTGAGTAGGAGAGGGATAGTGCAAGTGAACAAAGCTTGACTATGCAATTCCTAGTGGGATTTATTACGGGAATACAACACAAGTGTGCCGAGAGTTTTAGAATCTATCCTTGTGACAAAACAAAACCTGTAACTTTAATGGATTCTAGTCTAGAAATGAAGCTATTTTATGCTAAACTTGATTGCATGGAGCAGTAATGGAACAAGACTGAAACAAGAAGATTGAATGACTTCTAAACAACAAAGGAAAACTAATAACTGATGCAAAACATGAAGCTAGTAGAATTCTAAGCAAGAAATTGAAAGACTGAATAAGAGAATTGAGAAGATGAGGGGCCATTTGCTTGAAAACAAGTTGGCTATTTATAACCAATGCATTTACCAGAGGGTAACTCCCATTTGAACTCTTTTACTATAAACAATGGAAAAACACTATTACCAGGGAACCAAAAACATTAATGCAAGCCAAAGTGGTTGAAGAAAGCGTGTAAATTTGAAGATTTATGTTTGACGCGATCGTCGGAAGAATATGGAAAATGTGAACAAAATCACCACCCTGTGTAGGGTGGCGGTCATGGGACCACCACCCAAGAAGGGTGGCGGTTTCATCACTGAAGCCTAAAATGCAAGAAAACAGGGGGCAAAGGGAAAAACAAAGCACACGAGAGGTTGAGTGGGGCATGTGGGATACAAGCGTATACTTGGTGAGCCTTTCTTGATTTTGAACACCTTTCAAGGATACCTGTATCATCATTGGCACATGTGTAACATCATTCTGGTAGTACAGTACCCTACAATTTTTGGTACATACATATTGCCCCCTTGGAGAAGCATCTTAGCCATGAAGATGCGTAAAATGGTGGACCCGAGCATGGTGGTCCTGAAATGGGGAGTTAGGAGTTATACCTTACATGCCCATGTGCTAGAAAGTTTCCATTTAAGATCTCACTACCTGCAAAAATGAAAAAGAGGGACTCAAGTGCAGATAGATAAAATAAATTGAGAAATAAGGCTGAATTGATATGAAAAAAGGACTTACCATCTATGCAAGGTTTAGAACTTACCTCTTTCGGCGCTCCAACCCTACGAAAGACATTCAAAATCAAATTAAGAGGGCTATTTATATAAAATTAAGTCATTTTACTATTCATTTACATGGATTGATTTGATAGTTTTTGAGCTCTGGGACCCATGGTGATGGTTTTCGACGAGAGTATAGTCAAAACAGTTGTGGTAAGATAGTGATCATGCCTCCGAAAGTGGAACATGACCCACAAAGTCTCAGCTTAGTTCTTCTCGATTTATTGTTTTTAAACCTAAAATGTGGAAATGATGAAATCTTTCTCTTGGGGGGGTCATTCTTGAAAATATTAGTTTTAAACGTGTCTCTAGGGGGCGTCCATAGGGTAGGTTTAATTTTTGTTAAAATGGTGTTTTTGTTTGTGTTTAGGCATATTTTAGGGTATACAACCCATTTGAGTTTGTGGGACAGGACCGCCACCTTATGCAGGGTGGTAGTTATGGGACCACCACCTTAGAAGGTGGTGGTTATGGAACCACTACTCTACACAGGGTGGCGGTCCATGACAGAGAACCAAAACAATACAAAACTTAGCTTATTTTTGCATGTTTAGCATTTTTACATGTTTAGCATTTTTACATGTTTTTAATAGTCTTTCCAACTGGATTTTAGTACTAACTTACTCCTTTTTGTGTTTTTGGGTGTATGTAGAAGGAGGAGTATATTAGATGGAGCCGGGAGAGGGAGTGTGATTGGCTCCCAATAGTGTTAGAGGCACTCTCTCAGGCAGAGTGAGATACCCTTCAGAGGGCTAGCATTTGGAGGATTGCGCAGGTCCCTCACATTGCAGCCTGCTAGTCACATTCTATGTGACTTATTTTCATACTAGGATGCAGATCGGAACACCTTCCGATTGCCAGGAGTTAGGGGTGAGTGGTCCATCACCCTGGAGGATGTTTACCAGATACTAGGGGTTTCGATCCTTAGGTGGTGGCTATCTCTTAAGACAGCGGTTTTGAGATCACAGGTGGTTCAGTGGGCCACCTACATGGGAGATGTAGTTCTATCAATGGGATCAAAGAAGGGAGTGAGGATCCACTCTATCATTGAGTCATACATTTCCATGCTCCGTAATGCCATCATGGGCATCCTTGCTTTGAGAGGCGATTGCGGACAAGGAGGGGACACCCTCTTATATTGTTGGGCCCCCATTATTACACAGATTGAGGGCCATGGACGTGTCTACGCTTAGGGAGTAGATATCCTCGGGACTACCTACCATGATTTATACAGGTAGTCGATTACAGGGACAGTCATTGAGCCACCCAACTCTTGTCATGAGTTGGGTGTATGAGCATATCACCCTATATGGGAGAGGTGTAGAGGTAGAGGATCATGGGGCCATCCGGGTAGCGAGGTGGACAGGGATGATAGTTCTTAGAGCACCTCACCAACTAGTGGCCTCCTTGACCACTGCAGACATGAAGGCCACTCCTTATTAGGCCATGACAGGGGTATGGGGAGAGGAGACTGTTACATTGATTGCCTATCAGATTACTAGCCAGTTGATAGACAGGGTGGGGAAGTTGGAGATCCACCCCTTTGATAGAGTACCATAGCAGTTTGACCTCCCCTATAGTGACATGCTTCCTCCGGTGGGGCTAGTGTATAGATCTATTCGTGAGGCTTGGGGAGGTCCTAGAGGCCAAGGTTGGACTATTATTACTCTTGGTGTTCCTATTGTGGCCAAGAGGGTGGTACATGCTCGAGGGAGAGCCGGTGCTCCTCAGGCACCCTTACTTTAGATTACCGCTAGTCCCACCCATAGTAGTGATGAGCCCATTAACATGGACTCCGAGTCTGAGGAGTTCACTGGGGGAGAGACCGAGGAGGAGATAGAGGAGATGGAGATCAGTGAGATGGGTGGGGAGATGATAGTGATCCCGAGTGGCATGACACTCAGGAGATCCTACAGTCGAGAGGGCAGAGCGGAGTGCACAGAGAGGGTGACTCTGGTCTCAGAGGAGTTTCTCTCTCAGGACTTAGGTGGAGATGGCGAGTCCGTTGTAGGCCATCACATTACCCTAGACATGGGAGAGGGACACCAGTTAGTGGCAACATTAGTGGCAAATGTGGATCCTAGAGATCCTTCTTGGAGGCCCAAAGATCCGAGTGAGTTGTCACTCTTCTCTTGACATTTGTTTTAGTTAGAGTTTCCTTAGTTGTTATTTCTTTTTTTTGTTTACTCTTGGTTTTATCTTTTGATCATTTTCTAACTTGTTTTCTCCTTTGCTTGCATAGCAATTGTTGATGAGTGGCGAGACTTGATTCACCAAGTATGCATTGATACCTTGCTTCTCCCCTCGGAGAAGACTCACGCTAAGCTTTCCGTGGATGTGGGGAGCCCTCAAAGAACCGATAGGCATAATGATTTTTTTCATCTATCTAGCATGTGGAAAAGATCATGACTTCTCTCCACATAGAGGTAGCTGGATATAGGACAGCTGAGCGCTTGATGAGGAGGAGTCATTCTCATAGCAAGAAGATAGCTATTGGTCATGACCGCGAGCCCTCAGTACATTCGAATCACCGGCGTATCCGGAGTCTTAGGTGTGGTCATGCACCCTCTGAGGGATCCCATAGGGATTGAGAGAACATTTTGTAGCATTTTTTTAGATATCTATATGAGTGCTTTGACCATGCCTAGTGCATGATGGCATTGTATATGAACCTTGATTTATATGTGTGTGTGTGTGTGTGTGTGTCTTTTTGGATCCAGACTCTTGGTTCCTAGAATTTTGTGACTTTTTCCACATGTGTACTTAGATGTTTTTAGAATATTTATTTTTCATACTTCTCAGAATGTATGCAATGGATAACAAATGATAGTAAACATAATGTTTTACTTTGTATGTTTTTGTAATGCTGATATGAGATGATACTAACATATGGTAGTAGTGAACTTTTAAACTCTTTAGAAAATATTTGTAATTTCTTCTTAAAACATGATGAATGCATAGTGATAAAGAGATGAACTTTCCCCAATCCCAATTCCACACAACTAGTAAGATGCGAGGGCTCAACACCAAGAGTTAGGAAGGGCATAAGTTATATGAGTTTGACTGAATGGAATGATGAGAGACAGACAAACCAGTAATAGAAACCAAATTTGGACCTACACACCTACCCTACTCAAAACTACTACCACACTTAGAAGGCCACTTACTTTCCAGTTTATCTAGACTTAGATTCATAAATGGCAACTTGGTTGACAAAATTTAGTTTTGAGGATTTGATCTCTTTGGAATTTGGATTTTTTTTTTCTCTTAATAGAATTTGATTTGTGTTTTTAGCATACCAAGATTTGTTAATTTGTGTGACTAGATGCCCCACACCCGCCTCATGCCACTAATAAGAACCACGGGTTTGTCAAGAAAGGTAGGATATAAGTAAGGGCACTTCTTTCCTTTCCCAACCTCACACCACCAGTAAGAGATGTGGGCTTATCACCGAAGGTTGATGGGGCAAAGAGGTGTGTAAAATAAAATATTTTGTTTTCTTGGTGCTTTTGATTTCATTTGATTTTGACATTTCGATCTATGACTTTGGGATATCCTTTTGTTTAAAGATATTTAAGAGGGATAGATGTGACACCAAGAAGCTTCTAGAACAAACCATAGGAAAGGATGACTTCACCTAGTAGAAAGAAAGAGCAAAGCCAAGTATGCAGGCCTTGGTATGGTTTTTGTCAATGTTTGTTTGTCGAACTTGATGAAAAGATTTGAAAATAGTTGATGATGTTTGAAGAGATGTGTTTTGAATGCTTTTTCCAATATTTTTGGAAATTTGTAAAGATTTTTAAGAGTAAGTTCCTGGACTATTAGTTTTATGAAATGAGTGAACAAAATGAAACAACTAAATGACTAATGCAATGTAGGTAGCTATAATGTACAAGTGGTGATTTTGATGTTTTATGCGTAAAACTATTTAAGATGTAAGGAATTGACAGTTTCACCAAATTCCTCACCTTCTAGTGTGCACAAGAGATACACACCATTTCCATAGTCCTTCATGACTCGGTATGGGCCCAACCACTTGGGTCGAAACTTTCTTCCTTCACCGGTTTTCTTATTGATCCGGCTATCTAGTCTTAAAACTAGATCTCCCTCATATATTTCTTGCTCATAGAATTTTTTTGTTATTGCCGGCACATCCAAATCAAGATAGGCTCTATGCCATTGTTCAAACATTTAACCAGCCTCATCAAGGCTTTCCAGTTGAGAGAGACATGCCTCCATATAAGCTTCTTCATCCAAAATCCCTTGTAATGAGATGTGGAGACTAGGTATTTCAACCTCAAGCGGGAGAACCGATTCTCGCCTCGAACATTAGCGAGAAGGGGGTTGCTCTGTTGGTGTTATTATTGAGGTTTGATGGTCCCACAAGGCCGATATAGTTTTAAATTCCAATCTCACTTGTTCTCTTTGACCATTTTGAGGAGAATAGCTTTTAACGTTTTATTTGTTGCTTCATCTTGCCCATTGGCTTGAGGGTAGTAAAGAGAGGCCGTGTGATGGTTTATCTCGAATTTTCTACATAACTCATAAACGTCATCATTTTTAAACGATGTGCCATTATCTAAGATAATGACTTGTGGGACACCATACCTGTAAATGATTTGGTTCAAAATGAATTTGGCAATTACCGAACCTGGTACTATGGTGAGAGGCATGGCCTCCACCCATTTGTAAAATATTTTTGGTTGTAATTATAAAATTATGGCCATCATTTGATGAGGGAGATAAATTCTCTATCAAGTCCAGACCACACATGGAGAAGGGCCACGGAGTCACTATTATTATGCGGGGATTGTCTTTGGCATGTGAATCTCGTGAGAGAATTCTTGGCATTTGTGGCACTTACGTGCAAATTCCACTACGCCATACTTGAGAGTGGGCCAAAAATAGCCCATCCGATGTATTTTGTGAGTGGTGGTGTGACCACAAAAGTGGCCTCCACATATCCCATCAGAGGATTCATGAAGAATCTTCTTGGATTCTTCGTGTCGATGCATCTTAGAAGCATGTCGTTGAAGGCTTTATAATAGAGTAATTGCTCTAAAACAACATATTTAGTGGTAATAATGAATAACCGCCTTCTTTTTTGTGATGTTGAACGTTCCGGGTATGTGTGGTCTATGATGAAATTGATGATATCAGTATACCAGGGACATGTAGAGATGGGAGGCCTGGTTTCAATGAAGTATATACACTCATCAGGAAAGTCCAGATTTACCAGATCACCTCCATCTAGTGGATTGTCAGCTAGCCAATCTGTAATGATTTTTCCCTTAACAAATTTTTGGTTTATGAATGTCAACTCGAATTCACCCATTAAGGTTATGAAACATCCAACCTTTTTAGATAAAGACCCTTGCATAAGGAATGTTCGTAAATGATCTGTTTTTACAATGACCCTCATTTCCTGGTTTAACATCTAATGTCTTAAACATTTTGTTGCACATACTATGGCAAGGAATTCTCTCTCTTCTTGTGTGTAGCATATTTCATAATCAAGAAAGGTTCAACTGATGAAATAGACCACACGTTCCCATTTATCATTGTCTTATTGAGCCAGCATGTAGGCCAACGAGACATGAGTGGCTCGTGAGTATTGGATCAAAGAGTGGTCTGGTTTAGGAGGCATTAACGTGGGTGGAGATAACAGAAGCGTTTAACCACTTCGAAGGCCTTGTTGCATTCTTCAGTCCAATCAATGTTATAATCTTTCTTTAATAGATTGTTGATTAGATGAATGAAAAACTTAGATCTGGGATGAACCTGTGGATTGCACCAAGTTTCCCAAGAAATGACATGATTCTAGACTCGTCCGATGGTGGGATAATTTCAAGAATAGCCCATATTTTGGATGGATCAACATCAATCCCTCATGAAGATATAATGTAGCCCAGAAGTTTGGCTCTTGTCACACTAAACACGCACTTCTCTAGATTTAATGTGATGCCATATTCAATTAATCGTGAGAGGATGATATGGAGCACTTTTGGATGATCACAACATTTCTTGGCCTTGGCCAAAAATTCATCCACATATGATTCCACAATTTTATGGATAAGATCATGGAATATATATGTCATTACCCACAAATATGTCATGCTGGAATTATTAATACCAAATGGCATGACAACGTAGCAATAAGTTCCCTGGGAGTTATGAATGTAGTTTTGGCTTGATCTCTGTTTAGATATTTTAGTTTGATTATACCCTGAGAACCCATCCATGAGGGATATCAGTTCAAATCCATCTATTTCATCAATGATAACGTCAATGGATGGTAATGGGAAGTCATTCTTGGGACAAGCTTTGTTAATATCTCAAAATCTATGCAAATGCGTATATTTCCATTCCTTTTTAGGGACGGGGACAATATTAGATACCCATTATGAATAGTCAATAGGATTGATGAATCCCACTTGGAGAAGTTTTATTACTTCCTCTTTTACCATGAGAGCCACTTTTGGCTTCATTGGTCTTTACTTTTGTTTAATTGGTTTTGATCATCGGTTTAGTGATGAGATTATGCACCTTTGTGACATGTGGTGCAATGCCTATCATTTCTTTATAGTTAAATGTGAAATACTTTTGATGTTATTTAAGGATTTGGGTGTGTATTTCTATCTCCTCTGGAATTAACAAGGATCCCAAATTAAAAATCTTTGGTTCTTCCTTCGCTCCAATGTTTATGTCAATGGTTTCTTCTATTAAAGAAGTGTTACCTTCTTCAAATTCAGGTGGGGTTGGAGGTAGTTCCAAGTTTTCTCCATTTTCTATCTCATATATATCAAGATCCTTATATGGAGGAGACTCTATTATGGGATTTACAAAGTAGGAAGAGGAATGTGGTATTAAGGAAAGATCAACTATACGATGAGAAAGGTGTAGCTCCGCATATGCGTTTAGATATTTGAGAGTGACTCTATCATTGTCAAAGTGGTCCATGATAGAAAAATCATGCTCAGCTTCTCCATGAGTCGAGTGAGTTTGTTGATATTTTACGCACTAATGGTTGGCTACGAAGTGATACTTTGTGAAATTTGTATCCTCTAACTCACTGCGTTTGGGGTGAAATAGGAAGCTAAGGTTACTATTGAGTCTGTGTGAAGGGTTTTCTCTCATGGGATTGCTTCAATTGATATGAAGTTAAATCCCTTGCTTAGATCTAATGCAAATATTTTATAGAGTTGTAAATGTTTAGCCCTAGTTTCATATACCTTAGAGACTTGGTTTGTGACCGGTTGCGAGTCTCCTAGCACTCTAATGTTATCGAGACCCATTATTTTAGCTAGGATGAGGCCAAGGAGGAGAGATTTGTACTCACCCCATTGTTTGTACATTAAAATTTTAATTTAAAGGTGAAAGGTAGGATCTTTCACTCAGGTGAAGTAAAGATTACTCTCGGCCCAGCTCCAAAGTGACATCTAGCTCCATCGAAGTGGAGAGTCCAATATTTTCTTGGGAAAATGGATGTTGGGATATCTGTCGTATTTATTTATTTTCTTGGTCACTTCTACCATAAAAACTTCATCTGATGGAAGAGAAGCAATTCCCAGGGTGTGTCCCATACCCATAGACATCAAATGGTATGGGAAAAGGTAATTCCTTCTCTAACAACTCAACAATTTTTAGGGTAGTCCCTAGTGAAACTATTTTTATAACATCGGTCTCACTTTTGAGTGCTAGAATGTCCTCGGCTAGATTTGTAACTTTTAACTCTTGGTGGGTATTGTTAGTGCAAAATCACAAAGCACCCTAGATGTTGATAAGATTTCTAGGTTGATCACTCTAGCATCCAAAGGTGTAATTGCATGACATTGAAACCTTTCTCCAAGTGTGGGACTTGCATAAATGAGAAAGGAATCTCCAGAGAAGGATGGTTCCTACTCCTAAACTACCCGCCACAAGCTATTCCAATGCGTGCAAGCTAATTTAAACCTAATCTAACCATGCCAAGGAGACAAAGAGAGAGAAAAGGGAAAAACAAAGAAAAGCCTACACTAAAATGGTGATACACCGAGAAGGAGAATGTTGAACATCTATCAAAACTACTATGGAATAAGGATAGGTGAGAAATGGGAATGATGGACAGATGCATCACAGCCCAAGGATAGATTTCACACAATAAAATGTCCCAAAACTCCATGAACATAGCTCCAGACCTGCAATGAACATTCAAACTTGCAAAAATACCGGAATGAAGAGAGGTAAGAAGAAAACAAGCAAAAATGAGCAAGGATGGATAGATGCATCACAAAACATGTTTTTGTTGCTTGAAGTTTGCCTGCAGTAACATCATTTCAATAAGAAAAGGCAAAAACGCCATTATAGAGCAAGGGAGGAGGTTCGAACTCCATTTTCAACCTTGGAGAAGAAAAGAAGGGAGGACAAAGCCAAAAATATGAACCAATTATAATCATTTTCAAAAATGATCCAAATATGGCCTTATACAATGCATGGGTCGAGCCCAGGAGAGAGAAACGTAGGAAAACATGTAAACATCCCAACCATTGACAAAAACACATTCTTCATTAAAATTGGTAGTTGAAACATCACTTCTAGCCATGCTAAAGAAGAATGCGACCCATGTGCATTAAACTCGGTTGTTGAAACGTCAGTTCTGGCCTTTGAAGAAGAATGCGACCCATGTGCATTAAAATTGGTTGTTGAAATGTCGCCCGCCATTACCACGCGCAGAGACATTTTCTATTTTATCTCTCCAAACTGAACCAAAATGCAAGATTGACCCTAGAATCGTGTAGAGAATTTTTCCAACTTTCCATTGATATAAAGAACGTGAAAATCCGAGCTCTGGATCAAAAGATATGGGGATCTGAAGATTTAGGGCACAAAAAAGCCAAAACGGATTTTGAAAATTTTCCCGCACTCTGCCACTTGGATGACACGTGTCAGGTGCTGATTGGATGAGAAATTCTCTCTCCTCCACCTCCCGTGGGTTTCCCTTTCAAATTTTTGACTTTTATAAAATTTTGGAAAATTTTCCATTTTTTCCCCGTGCCCCCGCCACTTGGGACACGTGGCGTGATCTGGTTGGAGGACGGGGCGCGGGGTCATCCTTTACCTTTTAGTTTTTCGCCAAAACTTTTGCTAAATTTTCTAAGTCCTCCTTGAGCTCCACACTTCCCCGCCTTAGGACACTGTCCTACTCTAATTCGTTATGCGGCTTTTTTCGGGCTTCGCGTCCCTCGTGTTCCTTTGGCCCGGCTGTCCCAAACTGCCTGGGAAAAATTTCTCCGATCCACACGATTCGGGATTCCTTGTCCCTATTTTCCGTGAAGACACGTGGAATATTTCCATTGGATCTCAAATTTTTGGCTCTCCATGTCCCGCGCGTACTTTTGTCCCAAATGTCCCAGACTGCCTAGGACAAATTTCTCCGAACCGCCCGAAATGGACTGACTTGTGCCAAACCGGCCGAATCGCGTCTTTCACGTACTTTTGTCCCAAATGTCCCAACTATGGGAAATAGGTAATTTTCTTCATTTCTTCGGCCGGTTCAGATTTTTGTGCCTTGTGCGTCTCGATGTCCCAACTATCCCGAATGCTGCGCAGACCACCTGACGGCCTTTTGGCCGATTCGTGCCCCGACGTCCCAACTATCCCAAGGACCGCCTGGACCAAGACTTAGCCAATTTTCCTCATTTTTTTGCCCTTAGCTTGGTTGTTACAACTTTTTCACCCTTTTTTAGAACTTGCTCTTTTCTTCTTGGACAGAAGAGTTAGAAGGAAGCCGAGGGACCCCAAAAAACACAATTTTGGGCCTTGAATCAATCTACTTGCTTGGGACTAAAGAACTGATGCATGTTATCAAAATTACCTTGGGGGGGAATTTTTAACAGTTTTGGTGACTTAGTGAGGTCATCTACCTGCTAGATGAAGTTACCAGTTGCCTGAAGCATCCATTGGGCATGGAGTCATGAGTTGTAGCCTGAAAACTGATCTAAACTTTGAAAACTTCCCTCTAAACCGCTTGAATCCCACTGGACATGGAGTTGTTCTCACCAAAATGCCACCAAAATGAACTGTGCAAGAGCAAAACCAGCACCACAAAAACTATGTACAGAACTGAAAATCATACATGCTCCAAATGAAACATGCAGAGTGTGCACAAGCACTTCTTCTACTGAAAGCAAACCTACCTACTCTACTTTAACTGGAAGCAAAGGCAAGCTAAACAAACCCTGTAATTGGTTGTGAGAAATAGCTTCCCTTTCTCAAAAGTGGCAGCCAAGCAATTGATTTGGAGTTGATCGTGGCTGTTGGGATGAGTGGAAAATCAACAAGAAGCTGGTCTTCCACCCAAATCATCAAGGTATCGGTGAAGGCAAATTCAATACCTCTTTTAGTTGCTCGCATTTGGATCAAGAGGTATGACAGCTGATCCTTGGTACTTTGTAGCTCATCCTCATGCTCGTGAGGCAAGCATGACTAGTTGTGACTTCTCCTTTGGCTCCAATGAAGCCAAATACCGATTGGGCAAGGTCCGATCTATTTGATATGCCTCGTAGCTCGATTTTCAACTCCAAAAATGGAGTCTTCTTGTAGACCTTCTTGAATGGATGGTGTGGAAGAAATGGTGAAACTCGTCTATCCTTTCTCTTCCTCCAATGAAGAACATGGAAGATTTAAATCTTCCAATCTTGGTTCCAAAGAGCTGCTATAAGATGCAGGCTGCTGGAAATGAATGTTCTCCTTCATGACAAAGCAGACTCAAGTGTTTGGAGTGTGGATGATGAAAGAGAGAATGGTGGAAACTCAACCGGCTCTTCTCCATCAAAACAGTCCTCCAAATCCGATAGATAAACTTCCTTATGACCTGTCCCGCGCAATTGCTCCACTTCCTCCATGGTGTCTTCTTGATCTATAACTTGACCACCATGGTTTCTTTCATCCTCCAACATTGAGTTTGAGAGATCAAACTCTTCTTCAGTTCTATAATTTGGGAGAGATGAAGTAGAAAGAAGAACCGAAGGTTCTCCTGTAGCCTGCTTTGTGCTCAAAGCCCTTGGATCTGCACTTTTTCCTCCACAACTAGAATGTGCTCCTCTTCTTGTGGATTTGGAGCAGCTTCTCCTCCTCCGATGTTTGAAGACAATCTTGCTCTTGATAGAACTCTTCTTCTAGCATGAAGTTTTTCAAGCCAAACTCTTCAATCACGCTCTAGAGGATAAGTTGGGACTGCAAGATCTTCTTCTTCGCTATCACAAAATCAGTCTTAACCACCATTTTTCTCCAACTCCCATCTCTTCGAAGGCTTGACCATCAAGGGGATCTTTGTCATCCCAAATTTGGCAGCCTAGACCTTCAAGTTGTCTGTCATTTCTTTTTCGTTGGGCTCCCCCTTCTTGCTATCCTTCATGGCCAATTTTTTCAATTTCTTCTTCCCCACATGGAATTGGGAATGCAAGAGGAGGGGTGGGTTGTAACTCAATTGATTTGGCAATTTTTTGTGGTGGTGGAGGTAGAAACTCTTGTTTCTTTAGAGGAGGGGGTATTTTTGTTAGCTCTTGTGGAGGGGATAACTGTTTGGAAGGAAAAAGGAAAGAAGAAATGAGGTGTGGTGGAAGACTAAGAGGTGGAGACATGGATTTAACATTTGGGACAGCATATGGGGAATTTAGAATCTGCAATTCCAAATGAGATGGTGTTGCTTGAGTAATGGGAAGAGAAAATCCAATTGATGATGTAGAACTTACCCATTAAAAAGGTTGTTCAACAACAAGTGTATAGGCCTCTATCTCTGCTGTCCATTGTGCAAGTTGGGGTAGCATCTTCATCATGAAGTCCAGCTTCTCCTGAGGGCTGAAGTGTCTTGGAAAAGGGCCTCCCCATGGACAAGGAGTCCTGTAACCAATCAAAGCTCTCATTTGAGTGTTGCTCTGATCGCACAACTGCACTCCATCTTTTGGATTTTCTCCAACAGACCAGCATCTTGCATCTGATTGTCTTCATTATATGCATACTCTTGCTCTTGATGTGCTTCATATCCAAATTGACTTTGGCACTGCTGCTCATATGGGTATGCATACTAACCTTGAATCTGCTCAAAATGCTGATTTGGAGGATTTGTAAAACATGTTGGAGGTGGAACATACTATTGCTGTTGTAAGTGTGAGTTCCATGATGGAAATGAAGTCATGATTGCACAACTTCATGGAATGGAAAATAATGGAAGAGATGGAAAGAAATATGGATGGAAATGAATGGAAAATGGGTCTGTAACTTCAGAAATGGGTTGCTGATCAAATGGAGTCACTAGATGTGTTTACAAGTGCCTCCAAAGGTTGAAATCTTCACAGAACACACCAACTCGCAGAAGATGAAGTGGAAGACCCTCGTGTCCCATCTCGGGCGTGTGAAACTGTTAGTGCAAAATCACAGCACCTCTAGATGTTGATCATATTTCTAGGTTGATCACTCTAGCATCTAGTGTGATTGCACAACATTGAAACCTTTCTCCAAGTGTGGGACTTGTAGAAATGAGAAAGGAATCTCCAGAGAAGGCTGGTTCCTGCTCCTAAACTACTTGCCACAAGCTATTCCAGTGCAGGCAAGCTAATCTAAACCTAATCTAACCATGCCAAGGAGACAGAGAGAGAGAGAGAAAAGGGAAAAACAAAAAAATCCTACACTAAAACGGTGATACACTAGAGAAGGAGAATGTTGAACATCTATCAAAACTGCCATGGAACAAGGAGAGGTGAGCAATGGGAAGGATGGACAGATGCATCACAAGCCCAAGGATAGATTTCACACAGAAAATGTCCCAAAACTCCATGAACACAGCTCCAGACCTACAATGAACATTCAAACTTGCACAAATACCTGCAATGAAGAGAGGCAAGAAGAAAACAAGTGAAAAACGAGCAAGGATGGACAGATGCATCACAAAACATGTTTTTGTTGCTTCAGAAGTTTGCACAGAACATCATTTCAATAGTAAAAGGCAAAAACACCATTACAGAGCAAGGGAGGAGGTTCGAACTCCATTTTCAACCCTAGAGAAGAAAAGAAGGGAGGGTAGAGCCAAAAAGATGAACCACTTGTAATCATTTTCAAAAATGAGCCAAATATGGCCTTTTACAATGCATGGGTCGAGCCCAGGAGAGAGAAACATGGGAAAACGTGCAAGCAGCCCAACCATTGACCAAAACACATTCTTCATTAAAATCGGTGGTTGAAACATCACTTCTAGCCATGCTGAAGAAGAATGCAACCCATGTGCATTAAACTCGGTTGTTGAAATGTCAGTTCTGGCCTTTGAAGAAGAATGCGACCCATGTGCATTAAAACTGGTTGTTGAAACGTCAGTTCTAGCCATTACCACGCGCCAGAGACATTTTCTGATTTTATCTCTCCAAACTGAACCAAAATGCAAGATTGACCCTAGAATCGTGTAGAGAATTTTTCCAGCTTTCCATTGATATAAAGAACGTGAAAATCCGAGCTCTGGATCAAAAGATATGGGGATCTGAAGATTTAGGGCACAAAACAGGCCAAAACGGATTTTGAAATTTTTCCGCACTCTGCCACTTGGATGACACATGTCGGCGCTGATTGGATGATAAATTCTCTCTCCTCCACCTCCCGTGGGTTTCCCTTTATAATTTTTGACTTTTATAACATTTTGGAAAATTTTCCATTTTTTCCTCGTGCCCCCGCCACTTGGGACACGTGGCATGATCTGGTTGGAGGACAGGGGCACGAGGTCATCCTTTACCTTTTAGTTTTTCGGCCAAAACTTTTGCTAAATTTTCTATGTCCTCCCCGAGCTCCACACTTCCCCCGCCTTAGGACATGTTTCCTGCTCCGATTCGTTGGTGGCTTTTCTAGGTTTTCGCGTCCCTCGCGTCCCTTTGGCCTGGATGTCCCAAACTACCGGGACAAGTTTCTCTCGATCCACCCGATTTGGGATTCCCTATCCCTCTTTACGGCGAAGACACGTGGCACATTTCCATTGGCTCTCAACTTTTTCAGCTCTCAACATCCCGTGCGTACTTTTGTCCTAAATGTCCTGCATCGCCTGGGACAAATTTCTCCGAACCGCCGAAATGGATGGGACTTGCGCCAAACCGGCCGATCTGCGTCTTTTCGCGTACTTTTTGTCCCAACTATCCCAAATCGTTGGAAATAGGTAATTTTCTTCATTTCTTCATCCGGTTCAGATTTTCACGCCCGCGCATCCTAATGTCCCAACTATCCCGGATCTGCAAGAGACCACCCGACGGCCTTTCGGCCGATTCGCGCCCCGACGTCCCAATTGTCCCAAGGACCGCCTGGACCAGGACTTAGCCAATTTTCATCATTTTTTCTACCCTAAGCTTGGTTTTTGCAACTTTTTCACCCTTTTGTATAACTTTCTCTTTTCTTCTTGGACAGAAGAGTTAGAAGGAAGCTGAGGACCCCAAAAAACACAATTTTGGGCCTTGAATCAATCTACTTGCTCTGGGACTAAAGAACTGATGCATGTTATCAAAATTACCTTGGGGGAATTTTTGACAATGTATCAACTCTTCTTTGGTTTCAAATTAATTGGTTTGGTGAGTTGATTTGTTGGGAGTTAAAACTCTGAGTGAACATCCCGGTTCTTCAAATCAGCTCGGTGTATATCAAAGGGTTTTGGGTCACCTTGTGCTACGAATATTTTCCCTAAGTGTAGAAATCTTATTTCTTGGAATAACATGGAAGGGATTGCCTTCATGCGGTGTATCCATGGCTGACCAAGGATCATATTATAGTTGGTTTCCGATCTATAATATAAAACTTGGTGAGGACCGTCTTGGGTCCTAAAGTGACTGGTAAAACTATGGTTCCAATCAAAGTGGCTTTGAGGCTATCATAACCTCTTAGTGTATTTCATGTTGTGGAACAATTTGTCTCTCCATATCCTATCTTTTGAAGAAAAGTGAAGCGGAATATATTAACTCGCCACATCATCAAAAATTGCACATTTAACATAATTATTGTAAACCCATACTTGTAAATGTAAAGTTGGGTCGCTCTTCATGTAATTTCAACATCTGTTGGCATTTTTCTTATATCGAATATAAATTTAGTATCTCTATCTGGCTGCCCCAGAGGATAAACATCAAAATCCACATGGTTTACTTGCGTTTCTGGGGGAGGGGTGATGTTGATTAAATGACTAAGGCCTAACACTTCTAAGAGGGAAACTCTGTGGGTAGGAGAGTTCTTTAACAAATCCAAAAAGGAGATGTGAGAGAAGGTTTTAGTTAAATCGTTAATTAAATCATATGCGCCTATGGGTTTTACCAATGTTTGTTGATTGTTGTCTGGTTCCAATGGATAACTTGGAGTAGGTTGAGAAGAATAATCTCATGTTCTTGTTATGGTTTCTATGGGTAGCTTGGTGTCCAACTCTACTAAACCAACTATCTTAGTTTGAGGTCGAGTTCCTAATTGGGGTGCGACTGGTGGATTTAATGAATTTGAAGCTTCATGATCATTGTTTCCTATTATGACACCCTTGTTTTTTCTGTTAGGATCTATCATTTTATTGTTAGAATGTTTTGGGAGCAGATCACTAAAGATCTTGAGGGGTGCATTTTGAGGGGAAACCGCCTGTATAAGTGTTTGACGTGGGTACTACAGAATTTTCTAGAAACATATCTATAAAGAGTTGATTTTGATCTTCTGGAAAACACTACATGAATTTATTGTATTCATGACAAGTCCTATTATCGTGGCCTTGAATCTTGTGGAAGCCACAATATAAATTGGGATTATAATTTTGACGTTGTTGATTTATAATCTGTCAGGCCCGAAATTTCGACAACATGTCCCTTTGTGGTGACTTTGAATAAGTTTTTAGGTAAGGAGGAGCATTATTCTATTATGGGTTGTTTGGTGCCAAGTCGGGAGGTGTCATGATTTCTACCTTGGAGTGGCATTTGAAAACGTGGTCCTAGTTGGTGTTTGTTAGGGGTAACTATAAGGATTTTTAGGAGGCATGCCTAATGTGCCAATTCCTGTAAGGAGGTCGACCTAACTGGGATGATGCAGAGGGTTGGATATTCTTGCTTGCCAAAAATATGAATTTTGGTTTGTTTGAGCAAGTTCCAGCCCTCTAACCTTTTCAGCTAAGGCTGAAATGACCTCCATTAGAGAAGACATAGTGCTTTTCCTCAAGGGTGTTTATTGTATAGCTTGAGGTTGTAAAGGGGTATGATACCCTGCTATGAATTGATCATTACCCTTCCAAGCTTCACCAAGGGTATTTCCCATAGGTGGATGAATGGGGGTGTTTTCTGGAATAGGGTATCAGATTGTATTTGTAAACTCCCTATAGGTGGATACATATTTTGGAAGTGTTGTTCACTTTTAGTGAAGTGTGCTAAGTATTCCTTGTCTAGAAAGGGAGTGGGTCCGATTGTTTGCTGATCTCGTGGTCCGAAAAAGACTCGAGGAGATGAAGAGGATTATCTAGTAAACATCATATTATTAGATCGTGAGGGGTTGGCTATTGTGTTTATACGGTGATCAAAATCCTCAATTCGAACAAAGAACTTGAGCTAGTTATTTGAGGGGAGTTTGTGACGACAAGTAATTACTTTAATAGTTATCAGCCCATTCAAAAAGTAAGGGCGACGATTGTCTATTTGTTTGACTATAGTTTACTTCGAGACCTAAGAGAGGTCTGCCATATGCATCATATCCCGAAATATTCGGGGGGTATATGAATACCCATAGAATAATGGGAAAGAGTGAAGGTGGATGAAAGAAATGAAAAATAAAAAAGGAAGAACCTGTTTGTTCACAAAGCGGGTTCACCAATTTTGTATGATGGAAAAGTGAGATGCAAGTATGGGAATCTACATGTACCTCTTCCTCGTACGACCTCCCGAGGTCGTGTCGAGACAGCCGGTGGTTTGAAATGCGGGTGACTTAGACAAAGCCACAACCAGTATTATGGCTAGTTTTCAACGATAGAAAAGCTATAGGTGAGGATGAGAATTGGCAAGTAACTTTCCTATAGCTAACTGTAGGAGGATCAGTGACTAAGATCTGGTAGTGTGATCTCTTGATAGCTAAATGAAAAAGGGGAGATTTAGAGGCTATGAATGGGTAGCATAAATTCCCTAGTGGTTTATCCTCCTAACTAAGATCTAAGTGTTAATCTAGTTTTGAAGTCTCCGAATTAACTTAAACTAAAAATAACAATTTATACTACTGCTGAAAAGGAAACTACTCTAAACAAAATATATGATTGAAACGTTATAATTACGAACAACAATTAAACTAATTTTATACTAAAACTAAACAAGTGAGATAACCCGGTGTGGTTATTCACCTATGTAGATGTGTGAATCTAGATAAAAGAAAACTAATTAACTTAATTGAAAACCTTCAATCCTACCTCAGAAGTGAGGAACAAATCATAGTTTCTCATAAACTATCATTCCCCATAGCTTCCCTGGCAATATTGAAAGTGAGCTTAACTGAAATAAAATGATTCACTACTCTATTTGATATGTCGTAACTAGAACTTTGATAGCTCAAACTGGAATTTACGTAATGAAGTGGTAAATCCAGTTGTGTGTGATTTCATCCCCTCAGTGTGATCTCCTCATTACTTCATGTCCTCGTGAATCCAGAAAGTGTGTATATGATAGTATTAACAGAAGATGGTATTCAAACAATGGTAGCTTTGGATTTATACTGAATACAATGCGAGTAGGAGAGGGATAGCGCAAGTGAACAAATCTTGACTATGTAATTCCTAGCGGGATTTTTTACAGAATACAATGCAAGTGTACTGAGAGTTTTAGAATCTATCCTTGTGAAAAAACAAAACCTGTAACTTTAATGGATTCTAGTCTAGAAATGAAGCTATTCTATGCTAAACTTGATTGTATGGAGCAGCAATGGAACAAGACTGAAACAAGAAGATTGAATGACTTCTAAACAACAAAGGAAAACTAATAACTGATGCAAAACATGAAGCTAGTAGAATTCTAAGCAAGAAATTGAAAGACTGAATAAGAGAATTGAGAAGATGAGGGGCCATTTGCTTGAAAACAAGTTGGCTATTTATAACCAATGCATTTACCAGAGGGTAACTCCCATTTGAACTCTTTTACTATAAACAATGGAAAAACACTATTACTAGGGAACCAAAAACATTAATGCAAGCCAAAGTGGTTGAAGAAAGTGTGTAAATTTGAAGATTTACATTTGACGCGATCGTCGGAAGAATCTGGAAAATGTGAACAAAACCACCACCCCTGTGTAGGGTGGTGGTTATGGAACCGCCGCCTAGGCGGGGTGGCGGTTTCATCACTGAAGCCTAAAATGCAAGAAAATAGGGAGAAAAGGGAAAAACAAAGCACACAGAGGCTAAGCGGGGCATGCAAGATACAAATGTATACTTGGCAAGCCTTATTGGATTCCAAACACCTTGCAAAGAGACTTGTAACATCATTGGGGCATGTGTAACATCGTTCGGTGGTGCAAGACCCTACAATTTTGGGTACGCATACGGTTCCCATGCAATTTTTTTGTGAGCAGTGAGCATCCGAAGTTCTAAATTTGAGCTGGATTTTGCTTGTTCAAAACTTGAGTTTTACAAAATCAACATAACTTGAGTGTTTTCTTCACTTTAGCCTCGAAACTTATCATGAAGCATCATGGCTACCTATTCTATGTATGTTAACTCTCATCCAATATTAAATACTTCTAAATCTTCCCATCCACAATGACTTAATTGTGTTATCATGTTTTGTCTTCACCTTCTTATTTCCCAAGGACCATAAAAATCATCAAACCTTTGAGATATGACCTAAAAATTCTCATAAACATCATATTCAATTTCATTATTCTCTAACCATGCTTGACCATGACTACTGCTCCATTTCACAAGCCACTATGCAATACATCGTGTTCTAAGACTAGGAATAGGCCTAGAATGACCTCACAAAAATATGACAACTCATTAAATGACCATGATGATCATATGAAGACACTTGGAAACCTCTCACATGTCATACTAATCATTTTTTACCTCATTGATACCTTATAATAACTTTGGAATGCACATACCATGACCATGTCTACTAGACCAAGCTCTAAGGCCCCATAATACTTCACTAAATTAGGAAAATAATAATCAACCTTTATGCTAGACACTGAATAAAAAATCATGGAGACTCACATGACACATCAACATCCTTTTCCATTAATGGCTTTGGAATCAATGAAAACACTAGGACACAATGGCCATCACAAGGCATCATAGTACTTCACCAAATTATAACACTACTAATTAACCTTCATGCTAGGTAATGAATAACACCTCATGAAGACTCACATAACACATCAACATCATTTTCCATAAATAGATTTTACACCAATGACAACACTGAACACAATGTCCATTAGATGATTTATTTTTATTACACATTTTGTAATTATTATTCGCTAGATGCTTATTATTTTGAATTTTCTTATGTTGATTACATGACACATTATACATGATAGTGATGATGATACGATTAACATGTGCTCGTAGTTGATATTCCACTCATATTTTATTTTTTTAGAGAAACCTCTTTTACTATTTCACAATAGAGTTAGCACCATGATTATTGAAAAAGCACGATGAAAACCCCATATGCACGTAAAAACACACACACAATTAATCTAGCAAATTAAAACAAACACAATATACAAAATAGTTGATACACCATGGCTATTAATAAAATAGTATGTAAAAAAATACTTGTAATTGATTAGGAAATAAAAACAAAATACATAAAGTAAAACAAACCCAATATACACGGTAAATGTATGCACCAAGGCTATGAATAAACCAAGTTGTAAACATAAATAGTTGTAATTGGTAAATAACAATAACCATGTAAAAAAATATTAAATAAAGACATTTAATCATTCCCCTAATGTGTTCCATAGTTAGGATTGTGCATATATAAATACCCACTAGAAGGATACATTCAAAGGTATTGGATTAGACTAAAGAGTGGGGTCGAGTGACACTCTTGTTGGATCATATTGAAGATTGATATGAGAGTTCCTCCAAGCAAGGATACCGAAAGGAAGAACGTAAGAGCTTATATTTCCCAAGTGAGGCTTCATGAAAAAGTTTTTATTTTACTTTATCCACAGCAAGGATATATTCTAAGGGTAAGAGGATTATTTGATAATCGTAGGATAGTTGGAACAATCACTAGGATAGGAGTTGAAAGTTTGATATTGTCGATTTTTTTATAGTTGCTGATATTTTTTTGAATGTTTTTTGGATTTTGAAATGTTTTGGATGATCATGGACCCCTCTAAACATTCTCAAGAACATAATATCTCTAGGAGATCAATGTTTAAAGAAAATGGATATTGATAAATATTGACATTGAATAAAAGTTATACGTCATAATTAGTAGGGGAAAATGAAATAAAGTGATTTGGGATGGAACGATACAAAAGATAGGGTGAAGGAATTGTATATGTGGTTGTGTAAAAATTCCCCCAGCACCAAGGGGTAGGTATTTGTAGACACAAAATCATGCACTTGGGTATATTTCTAGGTCTTAAAGCATGTTAGCATTTACATGATTCCTAAATAAGAAAACTAGTGGTTGACAACTATCTTAGGCCTCTTTTCTTTGTATCTTTCTTTATATTTAGTATTACACACCCTATAACCCAATCTGAATTTAAATTATTTATATTTTATGGATTCAAACATCAACTCCTAGCCAAGATAACAACACCCAGAACTCTTGTCCATCTTGGGTGCCCCTAACCTTTTTACCTTACTCACTCTTTTCTGGGTATATTTAATCTTTTGGGCATATTTTTCACTTATGGTTCACCTTTTAGTTTTCAATTATTAAATTCAAACAAGGTAATCATATAAATACATATTTATGTGTTCAAAATCAAGGATCGAGTACTACACATTACTATTACAACCTAAGCATGTATTCCAAAGGCACTAAAGCACTTCAAACGAATCCATCTAGAATCCATTCAAGGGAAAAGGGCTGCATAATTCTTCATACATAGCATAGGAAGGGGAATTCTATTCTATTTCATCCACACATACTATTACATTGCTACATTCTAGCTATATCCTGTTATCATTGATGCAACTTACACAAGGGCATCCTAGGGCATCATTTCTACACACATATTAGAGCTACATAGATTATGAGATGTAGTGCAAAGTGATCGGTCTTAATTTCACTCTTCTAGTGACCTTCAAGTTCAATATGACTCCCCATTTTTTATTTTTATTCTTAGGTTTTATGTAGTTTTTAGGTGTGTACATGTGAACTTCTCTCTTGTAGGTTATAAGTACCTTCGGTGATCAAGGAACGAATATAAGGTGATCAACAAGAACAAATAGTGAAAATCTCGCAACACAAAAGAAATAAATTCTTGATCTTTAACACATTCACTAGTTCCCATACCCAATCACCATTGCCAAGTGCCTCTTCCCTCCCATGGGTTCCCTTTCCTACTTCATTCTTGAATCCCATAATTTACAAAGTGAGTAATAATGACATTGTTTCTATCATGTCTATCATTTCCACCTACCCATATCACTTCCTATTCACTCAAAAAATAACTAAATCTTCCTATTTCTTCTTCGTTATTAAGTTTTTTACCTTTCTATGTTTTTTTTTCTTGCATCATTATTATATTTTATCATTTATACATTATTTATTACAATAGTTACTCTGCAATCAAATTTATTTAATTTAAATTAAATTAAATTAGTATGATCAATTCATGAATAGAATCTCTTCAGATGAGCCACATTCATAGGTTCCTTAAGATCTTGGTCATCCAAAATGGATAGATTTTATGATCTAGATCTGTATTTTGTAGTGATAATATAAGGACCTAACTAATTAGGTTCAAATTTTCCTTACTTTTCTTTATCTTTTGTTGTATTCTTCTAATTTTCTTTCAGTACAAGGTCATCAATTTCAAACTGTCATATTTTTATCCATTTTTTATATTTATAATGAATTTGATTCTGAAACACTTCCAAATGATCCAAGGCATTAAGCCTCTTCTCATCTATGAGGTGAATTTGTGTAAGATGAGCCTGTATGTATTCATATTTACTGATAAAAAAATTTAGGGACATTTGAAGTGATGGGAGCTCTACATATATGGGTAATATGACTTCGATTTCATATGCAAGTGAAAAGGATGTATCCCCTATTGGAGTATGATAGGATGTATGATAGGCTTAGACAGCAGGATAGAGCTACATCTACCAATTGTGACCATGTTTGTCAACTTTTTTTTCAAAATGGATTTGATCATTTTGGTTGATTTTTTTTCTTGGCCATTACATTGGGGAAAGTATGGAGTAGAACATTTGAGGAAGATGTGAAAAAAATTAGCAAGATCTTTAACATTTTTACTTTTGAAGGATATACCAATATCTCTGTAACAAGAGAGGAAGGGATACTAAATCAAAAAATGAGATGCTTCAATATAAACTTAGAAATATTACTATCAGTAAAATATGTAAGAGGCAATTCCTCTATCCACTTGGTAAAATATCGGGTATCCATGATTATGAATGTATGGCCATCGAGGGAGAAAGAAATTGATGAATTAGTTTTCAAAAGGAGATAATTGCCCATAGATGTTCATTCCAAATTGTAATGGAGTGTAATCAAAAAATTACATGGTTATTAAAATGGAGTGTGAGAGGTATGCAAATGTATGAACATGATTTGAAATAAAGTGCTGGTGAACACATGATTAGCTTGAAGACATGAGATAATAAGTGAGCTAAAATTGGAGCTTGAAAAAGGTCCAAACAACACAAGGTGACATATTATCCCTACAACTTATGGACATCTTGTGTGTGGACATGAGAGTTAATTATTTCTTGATGTGGAGACCCATGAGATAGTGAGTGAAAAAACAAGCCAACGTGTAGGTGGGATTAAACAGATGATTGGTGAGTAGTGAAATGGAAGGTAATTATAAGTCATACAATACTCTACTTCAGTATAGGCATCTAGATCCCCAATAGAGACACATTTTATTCTAGTCACAACATTATTGTACTTTAATCTAGGAGTTCATATCCCCAAAGTGGAGATATTAGAAATACACCGAGAGAGATTGTTTGATATTACTCTTTATATTTGTTTTTCTACATTTGAATTTTTACTTTTAATTTTTATGTGTTTAAATTTTTTTTTGAAATGATATGAAACTCTCTTGGTTTTCCAAGGTGTTTATAGCCACTAGTGGCTTGATGGAGGGATTGGAAGTGATTACGAGAGATGAAAATTACTAAGTGTAACCAAATAAACTCCCTAGGGTCTTCAAGACAACTTTTAAGGTTGTAAGCATACATGGATATCAAAGGGGATAGTTGTTCTTAATTCACCAAGTAAAGAGAGACCAAGTTCAAGAAACTATAGTAGAGACTATTGACTCACAAAATGTGACAACCGGATAATCAAAATGTGCACTAAAAGGTATGAAACAAACCAAGAAATGAAATGTGAACAAACTATAAATGAAATATGTAGAATTGAACCAAGAATTTTAATGAGATATTATTTAATGAAGAAAATGTGCAAGAACATCCATGAGTAAGAACTATTTATTGCAATTTTTTTAGAATATATAGATTTTTTATTTTGAAAAAATTTAGTTGTGTGGATTTGTGTGTGTTTTTTTGTGTTAATAATGATGGAATGGAATGTGAGAAGAATTGCATCATGTTTTAGATATAGACCAGATGAAGAGAATTGTAATGTATGGAGTGTGTAGAGTGATAGTGAATAAAAATGAAAGTCCTCCCAGTTCATATAGGGACTAGGTGAGTGAAATACATGATGTATAAAAGAAAGTGATAAATGAGATAAATAATTGGATTGGAGGGGATGATGTGGATGATAAGTGAATCTGTGATGCAAAATAAAATCCATATAATGGTGGTGTCTAGAGGATGTAAGTATGGGGATGAAGTGTGAGAGAGGTATTGATTGTGGTGGATGTGCAAGAATGTCAGAATATGAGGACATGAGAATAAATGAATGATAAAAAGTGAAGTGTTATGAAGAATGGTGTAAGTGATAATATTAGGTCGATGAGGCATAGAGAACATAGTAATTTTTGAAAGAAGTTTTAGAGTTAATGGTGTTTTCTTAAGATGAATGTGTGTGATGGGAGTATGATGAAATGGGATGGGAGTATGATGACATGGAATGGGAAGAGCCGTGTAAGAGGGAATAAAAAAATGATAATGTGGGAGAAAATTGAAATAATGTGAAAGTGTAATTGGATATGGAGGATGTTTTTGAGGTAGATGGGGAAAAATAAAGGGTCTTGTGGGTGTGATTAAGGATGTGAACAAAAATGATGAATGAATAATCAATATGGTTCTGAATGAGTGGGAATGGATGAAAGAAGATGGATGTGGAAGAATTCTCCAATAAAGTTGAAGTAATGGGAGCACACTAGGTTATTGGCAAGGAATAGATGGAATAATAAGTGTATACAATGGATAATGCATAGATGTAAGAGGAGTGTGAATGAGCACAATGGAGGGGATAAGATGTAATGGAGGTGTTGAAATAAATAGTGGTTCTTGAATGAGTGATGATTAAGGATTGGAGAGGCATGTGGAAGAGGGATTTAGAATAGATGAATCAATGAGTGAACCAAGGTGTGATAAAGGGCACAAAGTGCAGTCTCATTTCCCTTACTCCCTTTAAACCCCAAACACGTCAACCTATCACCCAACATTAGTTGGGTGCTCACCTGAGGCGCGCATAGGCACCGAGCCCCTCCTTTATGTGAGATTTGTAAGAATGTCTACCATTAATGGAGGAATGGTTGCAGAAACAAAAATACATGTATCCATTCTAGAAAAGAATTAAAAGCACTAGATCTAAGTATAGATGCATCATAATGTAAAAGTAAACACTATAACATCACAAAGAGATCAAATATGAACCATGAGAAAAATGAGAGTACTAGGGTTTGAACCCATAAACATAGATATTCATAACAACCCTTTATATATTGATTAATAACCATTTATAGTAGCCATATTACATAAAAAAGGTTCAACAATAGATTAGTTACATCATTCTACCATTAGCATCCTACCCTTCCCATGGCTCTGATCCAAAAACCCTATATTACTCCCTAGAACCATTACATAATACCCTTTCTACAGAAATTCACCACACATATACATACGAGACTCGACTCTACATATCTCTACTCGCATACACACACACTTTTCTAGATCCAAATGCCTCCTTAAATAGGATAGGATCTTTCCTAATCATAAATCTAGAAGAAAGACCACATGCCAAATGTCATCATATTATATTATACTCAAGTGTCCAAGCCATGAAAATGCCAACTAGCCATAACAACATTAACTTTCCATCCCGTAACCATAAAGATTCCTTAGAATATTATTTTCTTGAGCTTCAAGTCTTCATGTAATAACTTTGTCATCATTACACATACCTGTAGCTTCACAAGTTTTGTATGTGATACCCTTTTATAACTAAAATACGGTTAAGTCCTTAAACCCTTAAACCCTTTCATGTTTCCACATGCGTGCATTCACTCACACACTTTTATCCATAGTGCCTTCCACGTGAACTCATCTTCACTTTAGGAATTATTCATTTTTGGGCTCAATATCACCCCAAAATAAACATGTTGTCCATCCTTGGAAAAAACCCATCCTTCAAAAAATAAAGAATAAGAAATGGAAGGAAAGAATAACTCCTGTATCCGGCTTACGCCTAAGAACTCAAAGTACGCTCCAATCTTATTCTAGGCATCCAACTAAATTTGTGCTTGTTAAAATAAATCACCTATCAAAGTGTTGACTTCATCAAATGATAAATATTCACCTTTAGCCTTTATTGTATCAACAATACTTTTAATTTATCTTCTAAGGTCTCTCATCTTATCAACAATACTTTCCATTTATCTTCTAAGGTAACTTAGGGATATAAATCCTTCACTTTATTTATAATCGATATCCTTAATATTTTGATCACCTCGACTTCTTCTTGACTTATGTTATGATCTTGTCATGTTCCACCATATTACCCTTGTTCTTTTCCGAGAACTCCTTTAGGTGCACCTCATGGGGCAAAGCAACCAATACACTTTTCACCATGTCCGTGTCTCCACATTTTTCATCGATAGTTTTGGCAATGTGTGTTGTGAGTTTTACAGAGGAAAGGAGCTCGGAGTACCGAGCTATGGTCTCTTCAATTTTTAACTTATCCTATTGCCCTTGTCATGCCAAAACTTCCTCCTCCAACTCTAGTGCAAGTGGTTTCCTCTCCATTATGATTGGGGATGTCAAGTCCTTTAGGAAGTGAAAATACGACTCATAATTCTGTTCCGGAGGATAAATTTGAGTGCTTTAACATATAGAGTCTAAGATAGTCTCGCACCTTCTTGTAATATTTGTGCACTCTCCCATTTTCTTCCCTCAACTCATCCCTCAGCTGCACAATTATCAACTCCTTCTCCATGATCTCCTTGTCTCTCTTAATTATCTCCTTATTCTTTTCCTCCAATTCTTCCTCCAAGGCTTTGATTCTGTTATTCCTTCCGAATAACCTTACCTCTACTTCCATAGATACCTTGTTGAGTGCATTATACACCTACTCATCTATTAGCCTATGGGCATCCACAATAGAGTTCACCTCATTGGGTGTTTTTGCTTTCCAATGCTCCCCGTGTCAACTTCAAACTCTATTTCATCAATATGGGACTCAAAACTCCATGATAGCATTTTTGTTATGCGCATTTACGCACTATATTTCTCAAATGATGACCAATAGAAAATTTAGTCTTTAGGTATTGTGCTCTGAAAATGTGTGCACATGACCTTGTTTGGATCATTGACATAAGTTATTTTGGGTCCTTTTATTGCCACCACATCCTTGCCACCTATGTGTACTCCTATTGAGAAGTGAATCCTAAAATAGGATCTTTTCCCATGCTCCCATACTCTCTCTCCACTTCTTCCATGTTGTTTTTCACCTCATGCTCTACCAAATCCTTGATGATACCTACTACTTTTGTGTCATATAACTATTCAACAGACAACTGTGAGGTCTTATACACATTTTTACCTACTTCCTCTTCACTTCCTTCTTTCTCCTAAGTTCCCTAAAAAAACTCATCCCATTCCTCATCAGATCCACATACACTAAACACTGGGGGATTCTCACCTTCCTCACACTCCTTATTCTCCTCCTCGGACTCATCACCCTTCATACTCTTTGTCTCCTCAAAGTCTGAACTCTAGGCCATGTTTTTCTTATTCTTTACTAGAAAATCCTCTATCACAGAGGACATTTCATTCTTGGGTGACTTCTCCTTCATGGGATATTTCTTCCTTTAAGTGTAAGTACTTAACCATGCTTGACTCTTCAGTGCCCCCGTGGTATGAAATGTACACGCGCTCAACACCCTACTTTTTGTAGTTTCCTCCCTCTCTCTCTTTTCCCCTTTCTTCCTTTCGATAGGGTCCTCAGGGATGAAGACATTCATCATCAATGTATGTTCCCTTCTCAAACTTGGACTCATATGTACACCCTTTTCTCCATGATTCCCGTAGGTGATAATGTTACTGTGCCTTAGCATATGTATATCATGTGAGACATACTTCTCCACATATGCCCACTTATTAGGATACACCAATGTTAGGTACAACATGTGGTGATCTTGGTCTATCTCACTTAGGTCAAACCTTTGTTTCTTGGCCTCCTTTAACTTGTTAACCATGATTTTAAAATATTGTGCTATGAATAAAAAAGGTAGTTTACACCATGGGATTGTGGTGCCATCAGTTAACTTGAATCTAACAATGCAAAATTTTTGGTACACTAAAAAATCATCCTCATCCTTTACCAAGACTTACAATTTCTCTGGAATCCTTTACTCTACCCCAAATGAATCATGCATCTACTTGTACCACTTATCCAAGCTATCCTTATATGAAACCGTTATCATTTCACAAGTATATGATTCAAATCTCTTATCTGGGGAGGGGTTCTTATTAGGGTACTCCCAAATGTTGTTATTTGTCCCATCAGGGACTCCAATATGAGAGAAAATAATGGTAAGGAGAATATTTACGTCTTAAATGACCTGTAAAGACCTAATTTTTTATGAAGGAATATTTGAGTTCATATTCCTTAAGAGACTAACTGAAAAGGCAATGGGCTACTCCATCAGATCATCATTATGTTGAGTGAGGATTCCTAAAATAATTTCCTGAACCTGCAAAAGCATAGAGAATGAAATCCTTGTCAAATTGGGGATTCACCAACATGGGAGCTTGGGAGATAGTTGTCTTGATGGATTCAAATATTTCTCTTCCCTCCTTCATCCATGAAAATGGAATATTCTTTTTAAGCATGGCCGTTAGTGGTTTTGCCAACGTTGCAAACTGAGGAATGAATCTCCACACAAAATTTATAGTTCCCAAAAACTCTAGAGACATTTTTTATGACTTAGGAGGGATAAGGACATAATTGACTGAATCCTAGCTGGGTCGATAGACAACCCCTCTATTGAAAAAAATTCCCCAACAAATTTCCTTCCTGCACTACGAAAATTCACTTCTTAGGGTTCAGTGAGACACCAAATTCTCTACACCTTCGAAAGACTTTTCTTAGATGAGTGATATGATCCTCAACATGCTTGGAGTAGACAAAGGATATCATCAAGGTAAACCAAGATATCATTTTTTACGAGTCCTCTAAATTCCATATCCATGGCTCTCTGAAAGGTAGCCCCTACATTAGATAACCCAAAGGGCATCTTGTTGTAAGCGTATGTGCCCCATTTGGTGGTGAAAGCCATTTTGAATTGATCAGATTCTTGAACTAGAATTTGATTATATCCTAAATATCCATCAAGCAAAGAAAACCTTTGAGCCCCTGCCATTGTTTGGAGGATTTTCTCCATTGATGGGAGAGGGTAGTGATCCTTCAATGAGGCACGGTTCAAATCCCTAAAATCTACGCACAACTGAATTTCACCATTATTTTTCCTTATGGGCACCAGATTGGCTACCCACAAAGAATGCTTGATGGGAAAAATTATGCAGGCCTTAATAATCTTGGTTAGGTCTTTTCTCATTAATGGCTCAATTTTAGGATTGATACGCCTCTATTTTTGATGAACTAGCTTGGAGTTTGGATCCAGTTCAATAGTATGTTGAGCTAAGCCAGGATTGAAACCACGCAAGTCTTTATAACTGCATGTGAAAATATCATGGTATTCCTGACATAATTCGATGAAATATTTCTTCTCTCAAATGGTGCATAATTTACCAATTTTTAATTATTTCTCGCTTGCCACCTCGACTTCTTTGAAATATTCTTCCTTGACTACCATATTAGTGCTTTTTCGTTTGGTTTGGTCATTCGAATTGAAGATGGATTCAATTGTAACCAGACCTTTCGATACTTTGTTCCCCTTCAACTATATAATTTGGTCACCATAAGAATTGTTAATTTTATCCAAATTCTTGGCAGAAAACTATGCCTCTTGTTGTAGGAAAAGGACAATCTACTCATCACTATCAAATACCTACCAGCTAGTTATATTATCTGGTACTACGGGATGGACTACCATTTTGACCACCGACTATCCTTCCTTCATTATATCTATAGGTATATCATATTGGGAGCCAATATTCGTAAGTCTATCCATGTCTTGATTTTGTTTTCTAGGAACTGTGTGAATTCTGAAAGCTTTGAAGTCCTCTATCAGGTCCCAGACATGATTCTTATATGATCTCAATAGATCATTTTTTGACACACTGCAGTTATTACCTGATGCACAACCAACTCACTATCACCATAGATAGTCAAAGATTTGATTCCTCTTTTTTGAGCAAGTTGAATTCCTTGTATAAGGGCCTCATACTCGGTAACATTATTAGTAAAACTAAACTGCAACTAGAAAGATGAGAAATATTTATCCCCTTATAGATAAATTAACATAACCCCTGTGTCGATCCATTCTTACTCCTCGAACCATCGAAGAATAGCTTCCATAGTCCCCTCAGATTGCTGGGTGTTTTAACCAACTGAGGTATGATTTCTCCCTCTTCATGTACACAATATGTACCTAATCTAGTCTCTTCAAAAAACAACATACCAAATTCTTCATTTTCTAGTAAATCAACATAAGGGTCATATTGATGATCTATACTTACCTCATCAAGAAATGTATCCAGAACCTCTTCTACAAGAGTATTTGGCTCATGATCTGCATCCTCCTCTTCTAGATCACAAATGGCGTAATTACCATTTATGGGTTTTGATGTGTAAGGTTCCACATGATTATGACAAATTGGTTCTACCCTTATAGTTAATTTTGTACCATATCGGGTCCTCAGGATCATATGCAACTAGTCTGATGATAAATAACCACCCATTTTTGTGGTGAAATCCTGTGATAAGAAAATGGCAAAGAGGGGAGGAAGATCAATAACGGATATGTCTTGTGTAAATGAAAACTAGGACACACATGGATAGTAAGCTGGAGTCCCTTAATGATTCCAACAGTCTTGACTGTAGTACCATCTAGCTAAACAACTCCCCTTGAAATTGGAGAATATGGGATCCCTAATACATCGGTAATCTGCTTAGGAATAACAGAATTGTTGGCTCCAAAATCGATCATATAATTATGTACCAAATGGTCACCAATGATCAGAGATATGTAAAATGGTGGTGGCTTATTGGTGATGGGGATCCCCTTCACCTCCGGTTGACACAAACTAGTGGCTAATGTTGGCCCATGACTTGATGACTTATCAGTAGTACCAAAGTTGTTTAATGCTTCCCTTAGCAAATTGCGTTGAGAAGGAATTGAGAGCGCATCCCACATCATGACACTCAAATTAGTATTTTTCATTTTCTCTACAATGTTGAATGGGATTGCCCCAACTTTACTAATACCCTTTTAGGTGTTTGGATCCTCCTTTGGGAAATGTTTATTGGGTACTATAATACTGTAGATCCATCTTTCTTTGTGGACTGAATGGTGGCTATGCCTGGTGATTTCTTCCCAGCATCCTTATTAACCAATGTTTACACTAAAGGTTGTGAGGTAGATGCCTGATCATTTTTGGAAGGTTGAGGATCTATTGCCCTCTTTTTGGAACATGTGTTTTCTTGCTATTATAGAGGTGTCTACATTTAGACCACAAAAATCACTAGTCTACCAATTAGTAGTGTAGTTTCATCAGGAGTAGAATCTTGACTTTCTTGGGTGGCTAGTCCAGTGACAATTCAGGTGGGGTGGATATACTTTGGACCATAAGGGCATGACTTAAAACTCCATTTGGGTAGAGGTTCTGATTATGGGGCTGAGAAAAAGGATAGAACCATTCATATCCTTGGATGAGATTGTTCGGGACCGGAACTATAGTTCGGAAGAACTCGGTAGAGAAGGATTCTAAAATTTTAAAGGTTTAACATTCACAACCTCGGCTTGTGGCCTGATTTTGTGATTGATCGCTTCTTGGAATGGAGGATGGCTTTTCGATAGTGGGGTTGAAAGGGGTGAGCATACTGGGACTACTTCCTCTTCATTACTACAATTTCATTCCCAAAATTTTGTAACAATGACTTTACCTCATCTAGATCATTTGATGGATTAGATGCATACGTAGTGCCGATTAGAAGCTTTTGAAACCGGGTCAATGATTGGTTGTTTGCCTCGTAAGCTCTAAAAACACAGGTATGGGAGGTCTAGGAGTAATTTTACCTACTTGAATCAAGAAATTTTCATCTCTTATGATGATTTTGTAAGCATTAGGAATAATGGTACCCCATAGATTGAATCATGACAGCTACATCACTATTCAATGCTCGTAAGTAATATAGAAATGCACTCTCTGGAGATGGCCTTATGAGTGTTGGGATCTGTTTCCAAGTCTTGTCAAAATGGAGGTTGAAATCACTCATATACTCTTGAGGGGACCGCTTGATAGTATGGAATTGTTCTACAAGTGAGAGATGATCAATTTTTTCCTCAAACTACTTACAAAACTTCATGCCTAACTCGTTCTAAGTGGTAACAGATCCAATAGTTAAACTCTGGAACCATTGAAGTGCTCTACCTTTGAATGAAGTAGTAAGGAGTCAAACTGCCACGTTATCTTTTATAATACTGTGTACCACACAAATGCTAGCTACATCTAGTATGTGCTCTCGAGGTGAAACATTAGTCTCCCTAGTGTAAAATGGTAAACTTTTTAAGTAATTTGTTAGTCTGGTGTCTCTTTATGCTAACAACAAAGGACTACTGGCATTGAATGGAGGACAAGCATTAGATGTCATGGCTTCCAAAATCTGGTTGTGTCTCAATGGAGGAAAATGTCCTCAAGAGGATTCAAATGCCCTCTACAAGGTAAAGTGGTAGTTGGTGCTACTAAAAGGCTTCTTCCTCTTCTCCTTGGGGGAGACAAGGAAATTTTTGTATGCTTATAATTTTCCTACCTTGAAGAAGCTCTTGTGTGAATTCTTCACATAAGTTGATTATACTGAACTTTGAAATCCATAGAGATGGAGTCACCAGGTAATTTTAGTTAATGGAATGAGAAGAGAAGTACCAACTCTCATCCCACTGGGTGTGCAAAAAATTGTTATCACCAAATCACTGCACCCTCCGAATGGCTACAATGTGAACATGATGTTTGATGTGATTGGGACACATGGGATCACCTGTCAAGATGTGGGACTTGGGATCGAGGTGAACCTCCAGAGAAGGTCAGCTTCCTCTTCCTAAACTGAATGCCTTACTACTCCTAGTGTAATAAAATGACCATCTAATCCTAAGCTAACATCTTCATGAGTTTTAAGGAAAGAGATTTTTGCAGAAATGAAACTATACTAAGGGTGGTGATGCACCAAATTAAGGGATGTTTAATATTTGGAAGGGTTAATGTGGGAGGGATGCTTGCATCATTGACCACCTTCACCTATCACAACTTGAAAGGGTACACAATACCACAAACCAAGGGTGTGCATTCCTTCATTAAACTTGAGCATACATAAGGATAGATTGAATTGGATTCAACACACAATTAATTTATCATGAGGAAACCACACATGCATATGTCAAACATCTATTTTTGTAACTAGGGATAATGATGACATAACTTAATATAGAAGGAAAATAAGGTTTTCACAACTAATGTAAAAGATAATCGCATTATTCCTTCACAACATGAAATAGATAACCTGAAATAAAGGTAAGATAATCACTCACACTAAGGAATCATAAATTCACAAAGTAAACATTGATTAACCATTCAACACAATAAATCATATTTTCAATAGCAAGGTGTAACTTTGAATATAATTAAAAGGTTTCTTAGAAATATTTGAAGCACTCTTCCAAGCTTGAAGAGTAAATCCTCCCAAAAAATAATCTATATCTACTAACTTGAAGCATTCAACTATTTATAAGTTCTTAGGCTGAGCCATTACAGTTGGGCCCTTAACTAACATTTTTCTAAAAATAGAAATGTCATTAAATTAAGGGAACATGCTCCCATGAAAATAGCTAATTTTTTACAAGGGTTTGACTCAATCAACCCTGCAACTTCAACCAATCTAGAGCTTGGATCTGACCCTCCATGGCCGCTCAACTTTGGCTTTGTTCAGCTACACCTTCTTCTCCTGCAAGTTTCTATTGTTCTCCTTCCCATACAACCATTCAATGCTTATACTCAATGAAGTGCTTGATGATTCCCTGAATCTCTTCATCTCCAAGCCCACATGCATAGTGATTCACTACATCTACCATCTCAATCTCCTTTGTGATCCTGGATGGCACTCTTTAAAGTTTATTTGTAACTTTCTTTAGTCTCCTATGAAATTTTGGCACAAGACCAATCGGTCAATGGAGTCACTATTGAAAGTTTTGGTGACCTCATCATCATGCTTCACCAAATCCTTGAAATTTCCCTTAATTTGATCTTTAGGAAGAGCATCGATGTTTTCATTGAAGAATTTGCAATTGGCAATATCAAATTCTTCTGAGATGTCATTCAGGGCATCCGTGATTTCCACTCATTTCTCCTCCAATTTCTTGATCAAATCCTACAATACTTGGCACCAGAATTCCATGGCCTTTTGGTATTCAAATAATTTTGAGGCATTAGTAGATGGAGTGGGTTGGGTTACTTTGCATAGCAGTGCAGTGAGCTGCTCGACCTTGGCTTTGAGTTCATCTTTGGTGGCCTTATCTTTGTCATATTTTTCCAAAAGATCCCCAAGAGCAGTGTGCACATCTTTCTTGGATCCTTCATGAGTAGCCTTTCCCAATGAGAATTTTGAGATCTGATAATCCACAACTGTGATTGTTTCTTTAGTTTTCCCCTCAACGGGGTGGAAAATTCTATCACCCATTCTCCAAATGGGTTAACTGTCAGACTTGACACAAGGAAACTTCTATCACCCATTCTCTAGATGGGTTAACTATCAGACTTGACATGGTTCTTAGTCTCTTGGCATGTCTCTTGGGCATATGCTCTAATATAATGAGATCTATAACATCTCCTAGAGGCACCTTCTTCTTTTTCTTGGGAGTTTTCCTAAACATCCATTGGTATGGATAAAGCTGATGAAGATGGAACAATAGATCCAATACCTAAAACATTGGTTAAAACAAGATCACTAGAAACACTAGCTGGTATTTGAGAAGAAGTAGCAATGATGGATGGCATGGATGTAAGGAAAACCATAGGAGTTGATAGAACAATGCTAGGGGGTATGATTGAAGAAAATGGAAGTGTTAAGGGAAGTGAAGAGGAAATGGGTGACCCAATATTTTCCCCAGCTGATAGAACTGGAAGTGATGAGAATACTTGGGCCATAGAAGGGGATGGGAAGGAAGAAATGATTGTGGAAGTGGAAGGAACTGATATTGGAAGTGACAATGGAGGAGGAAGAAGATGTGATGGATCTTGGGAGATACTAGGGGAGTCACTAACTTCAACCACTTCTGTCACAGGCATTGTAGGAGACATGGTCTTGGAAGTAGGAGTCTTGGAGAGAGATGAGCCACCAACAACAAATGAAATATTTCTTGGAGTCATATGGGTTTTTTAGGTTGACCTTTTCCCTTTTTTGGGTGTTGATTGGCTCATAGTTGGTGGGGCCTTGGTATTTGTAGGTTGTTCTACTCCTTTGGGTGAAATTCCCAAGGTAACCAACCAACTGTAAGTTCTCTATAGAATGGGCCCCTCCTCTCCTTTGTATTGCAACATTCCTCTACATACCAATCAATCCATGGAAATGGTTGATTGGCAATATTATCATTTTTATATGCCACATCTAAAACCTCATCATTATCTTGCACCTCCATTGGGACATCGGCCAAGCCAAATTTTAAACCTCATCCAAGGTCAACCTCTCATAATCTCTTTTTCACATGATGTATTCATCCTAACAATGAATCTAGATATCTTCCAATTGGGGCACGTGGGCACTGGACTAACTGTTTCACCAAACTTACCCCAATAATCAAAATTAGTTCATGGATGAAAGGTTCAAAAGTCACTTTGGCCAATTCTACATCCACATTTTTTTCCCTATGGATATTTGGGCAGGTGTATCTGCCAATTGAAATAGGGAAATGCATTCCTGATTTGTGGCACTTGTTTTGAATTTGATGATAATCCAACAATTTTCGGACCAATTCTAGTAGAACCCATTTATCAGTGGGGCACCTTGGAAATTTTTTAGGGGCACCTATAAATCCTAGAACCTAAATGTAAGTGAATGTAGGGAACTACAAATAGATGGCTCCCCACTCATGCACCTCCTTGAAGGCTTCATCAAAAATCCTTTGGTTGTATAACTCTTTTTCAAAATGGTAGAGGATAACTATGAAGAAGGCATCATTGATTCTATGGAAATGCCTGCTTCCCTCATCCAGAGTGAGTTGGGGATAAAATTCATATATTTGGGAAGTGCTACAAACACCTCTAGTATTCAAACTAGCAAAATCTCCCATAATAGCAACATACACTAGGAAGGATGTCATGTAGAAAGTCTTCGTAGCTGACACCTTTCTCAATTGATAGAAAATGGAGCTACTAATATGCTCCCCTCGATAAACTCATTTTTCTTCTTGATGGTAGTGATGTAAAAAAACATCCATTCTTGGAATTCCTTTACAGAAGGGAGACCTGAAACTCTGCTTAGTAGCATAATAAGATCACTAACCTCCTAAATAAAATCGACCAATGCATGGTTTTGGGTAATTTGGCGAAGCTCTTAGCCAGATAAGTTTTCATCATGATTTTTGAGCATATGTCCTCTTCCTTGTCCCAATGTTCTACTACTAACTCTAGTGAAATTGTGGTGTAATCTTGAACATCGGGAAATTTGAGTAGATATTCAAAGAAGTTTGGGTCCAAATGGATTACTACCTTATCATCATTATCTTTGACTAACATGGATTCTTTGTCAAAGTGGATTGTTGTAGCTAAAACAAACTCTGGGAAATGCATGGATGTGGGAAAACCAATAGCAAGGGAAAGCCCACTGTCGTAGATGGCCTACATCCATGATTTCTTATTTGGAGCCTTTAATCTTTCCCATAAATCTAGAAAATTGATTTTCCCTAGGTCGATGTCCCCTATATTCCCTAATTCAGAAGATAATAAGGAGTGAGGAGCAACTCCAAGAAACGTGTACTTCATCTTTCCTTTTCCTTTGAAGTGGAAGTAGACATCAAGCCTTGTGTTTTGGAAGCTAAAGTTGGAGAAATTTTTGAAAATAAAATCTCTCGAAAACCTGAAAAACCCTCCAAAGTCCCGAATTGAATTTTTTTGAAAAGAATCACTGAACTAAAAAGTTCTAAAAGAAATATACAAAAGAAATATCCAAGCTAAAAGTTTCGAAAATAAATCTCTGAAGCCAAAAGTTCTAAAAATAAATATCCAAAAAAATCTCTCGAAAGAAATCTCCAAAAAGAGAGGAACATAATTTTTTGCCGAACAATACTAATTCTCAAACCCTAAAAAATGAGAATTGTTGAGAAGAAGTATGGGAAACTCGAGAGGATCCTTCGAACAAATCTGAATACCTGAAGAAACTTGAAATGCAAAACATGGTGAACAAAGGGTTTGACTTTTGAAGAATACACATAGGAGACCAAAGAGAAAACAAATGATATGGAAATAAATTAAAAGACCTTAAACCAAAAAGAAAATAAACAAATCACCATACCTTGAAAAGGAAATCCCAATGTACAAGAAACAGAATGTCAGAGTAAAAAATTCATGTGAAAATGACAGAAAAAGTGAGTTTAAATAGAAAACCTGATATTAATGGCAAAAAACATGATCCATACAAATGTAGGTGAATAATAAATCACATGGAGGACTTTCGAAAGTCCGATACCGAAAGTCCGAAAGTCCGAAAAGTTTGACTTTTTCGGGGTTTCAGACTTTGGAGATTTGGAGATGAAGATGCGAATTGGTAGCCAAAATTCCTGAAACCCAAAATTTTGAAAGTCCAAAAATTTGGACTTTCGAACTTCAGAATTCTAAAAGTGAAAACTCAGAAATGATCCTAAAATTTTTGAAACCCGAAATCCCGAAAGTCTGAAATTTTAGACTTTTGAGGTTTTGAGACTTAGGCAATTTTTTATTTTTAAAAAAAAAAGAAACCCCAAATCCGAGTAATTAAACTCTGAAAGATAAAAATCTCTGCAGTCCGAAGTCTGACTTTTCAGACTTCGGGTCTTGGAGAATTCCATTATACAAAGGATTTCTAAAAATTTGTTTGACATATTTTCTTCAAGGTAGGTTAAATGGCTAACATTTTTGGCGACCTCAGGGAATGCTTTCCTGCTAAGATTTCAGACCAAGTAGCCTTAATAAAAACATTGGGCAAAGGAGTCCTAAAAAGAAAAAACTAAAATAGAAAACACACAAGAAAAATAAAAGAAAAGAAAACGATGTGCAGAGCACTTGGAGGAAAAGACAAAAAACATTTTACATGGTGGAATAACCTCAAAAGAAATATTTGAGGTGTATCCCATTCACATGAATGGGTAATTCTTCTCCATTGAGTCTAGATAGGTAAAATGAATTCACCTCTTTAAAAATTGTAATAACAAAGGGCCGACTCTAGAGGGCATTAAACTTGGCATGTCTACCGGTTTTGGTGTGATCTTCGTCCCATTTTAGAACAAAATCTCCCTCCCTGAAAAACCTATCAGAGGCCTTCTTGTCAAAGGATTTCTTAACTTGAGATTTATGTTGTCCCAATGTATTCATGGATGTGTTTCAAATTTCCTCCAGCTCCATGAGTTCAACAAACCTCACTGTTAAGGCATCATCCTCCATAACTTCAAGTTGATGAGCCAAGTCGAAGGAAGGTATCTCTAAGGAAAGTGGAAGTTTCACTTCCCTTCCATATACAAGCATGAAAGGAGAAACCCCGATGGATTTTTTAGGTGTTATTCGATCAGCCCATAGGGTGATCTTGAGTTGTGTATGCTAGGTTCTTTTATTGGCCTCCATCATGTGCTTGATGATTCTTATGAGATTCTTGTTACTGGATTCAGCCAACCCATTCCCCTATGGGTAATAATTAGATGAAGTCTTGAGGTAGACTCCATTCTTGATGGCCCATTCACTTATCTTCATCCCAAGGAAATCCATAGCATTGTCTAAGATAACAGTAAAAGGAACACCAAACCTTGTCATCAAATTTTCCAAAAATACGAACAGCCTTTTCGTTACTTTCCTTTAGGGCCACTACCTCTGTCCAGTAAGTGAAATAATCTATTGTAGTAAGGACCCATTTATGTCCCTCATTAGATGGAGGATTGATCATCCCGATGAAATCTAATCCCCACTAAATGAAGGGTTGATCCACCTGAATGGGATGTAATGGGAGAGCTTTCAGCCTCTATTTTCTTGTGAAAAGAGCACACTCCTTACATTTCCTCACCTAGATATGAGAGTCTTTGAACAATCCTGGCTAGTAATAACCAGCTCGCATGATCTTAGTAGTGGTTGTTCATGTAGAATAATGTCCTCCAGATAGGCCATTGTGAAATTCCTCTAATATCTTGTTCACATGCTCGCTTGATGTAGCGTAGAAGAACACCATTTAAATCCTTTCAAAAGATAACATTATCTATCACGACATATGGAATAGACTAGAGATGGAAAGTATGTCTTTGGAATTTATCCATGTTTGGAGGATATACCCCCAAGAGAAGGAAATTATACATCTTAGTTGACTAATCAATCTGATCATTGCCTTCATCAGCATTCAGAAGCATGACATCTTCCAGTATCTTTGGTCTCCATGTTTGAGAGGCACACGACATAACCCTTTTCAACTAACAAGCTTAGTGACCTTGATGTGTATGTCATACTCCATTACTTTTGTAATCCACCCAACGCATTTCTCATTCATCTCTTTATTCAAAAAAAACTCTTTGACACCAGAATGAGAAACCATTAAGTGGATTTTGTTGTTAAACAACATATGCCTAAAATTATTTAGGGCTTGAATGACTACAAAGACCTGATTTTCGATGAAGGAATATTTGAGTTCATATTCTTTAATAGATCGATGAAAAAGGTAATGGGCTGCTCCATCCGATCATCGTTATGTTGAGTGAGGATTCCTAAAATACTTTCTTGACCTATGAAAGCATAGGGAATGAAATCCTGTCAAACCGGGGATTTGCCAGCATGGAAGCTTGGGAGATAGTTTTCTTGATGGCTTCAAAGCTTTCTCTTCCCTCCTTTTTACATGAAAATGGAATATTTTTTTCAAGCATGGTTGTTAGTAGTTTTTCCAATGTTACAAACTAAGAAATGAATCTCTACACAAAATTTATAGTTCCCAAACAACTATGGAGACCTTTTTATGACTTGAGAGGGATAAGGACATAATTTAATGAATCCTAGTTGGGTCGATAGACAACCTCTTCCAAAATAATATGACCGAGAAAATTTCCTTCTTAGAATGTGAAAATGAACTTCTTAGGGTTCGGTGAGATGCCAAATTCTCTACACCTTTGAAGGAATTTTCTTAGATAAGTGATATGATCCTCAAGATGCTTAGAGTAGACAAAGTGATATCATTCTGTGTAAACCAAGATCATATCGTTGATGAGTCCTCTAAATTCCATATCCATGGCTCTCTGAAAGGTAGCCCTTGTATAAGATAACCCAAAGGGCATCTTGATGTAAGCATTTGTGCCCCACTTAGTGGTGAAAGACGTTTTGAATTTACTATATTATTGAACCAAAATCTAATTATATACTGAATATCCATCAAGCAAAGAAAACCTTTGAACGCATACCACTATTTAGAGGATTTTCTCCATTGATGGGAGAGGGTAGTGATCCTTTAACGAGATGTGGTTCAGATCCCTAAAATCTATGCACAGTTGAATTTTATCGTTCTTTTTCCTTATGGGCACCAGATTGGCAACCCACGAAGAATGCTTGATGGGAAAAATTATGCAGGCCTCGATAAGCTTGGTTAGCTCTTTCCTCATCAATGGCTCAATTTTGGATTGATTGGCCTCTATTTTTGATGAACTAGCTTGGAATTTAGATCTAATTCAATAGTATGTTGAGCTAAGCCAGGATCAAAACCACACAAGTCTTTGTAGCTCCATGCAAAAATATCATGGTATTCCTGACATAATTCAATGAAATATTTCTTCTCTCGAATGGTGCATACTTTACCAATTTTTAAGTATTTCTCACTTGCCACCTCGACTTCTTCAAAATATTCTTCCTTGACTACCATATTGGTGCTTTGTCATTTGGTCTGGTCATCTGAATTGAAGATGGATTCAAGTGTAACCAGACCTTTTGGTAGTTTTTTCCCCTTCAATTGTATAATTTGGTCACCGTAAGAATTGTGCATTTTATCCTGATGCTTGGTAGCAAACTCTGCCTCTTGTTGTAGGAAAAGGACAATCTACTCATCACTATCAAATACATATGAGCTAGTTATATTATCTGGTACTACGGGATGGACTACCATTTTGACCACCAGTTATCCTTCCTTCATTATATTTATAGGTATATCATATTGGGAGCCAATATTCATAAGTCTATCTCGTGTTTTGATTTTGTTTTCTAGGAAGTACGTGAATTCTGAAAGCTATGAAGTCCTCTATTAGGTCCCAGACACGATTCTTATACAATCTCAATAGATCAATTTTTGACACATTGCAGTTGTTACCTGATGTAAGACCAACTCACTATCACCATAGACAGTCAAATCTTTGATTCCTCTTTTTTGAGCAAGTTGAATTCCTTGTATAAGGGCCTCATACTTGACGACATTATTAGTACAACTAAACTGCAACTAGAAAGATGAGAAATATTTATCTCATTCTAGAGAAATTAACATAACCCCTGTGCCAGATCATTCTTACTCCTTAAACCATCAAATAATAGCTTCCATAGTCCCTCGGGATTGTTGGGTGTTTTAACCAACTGAGGTACGATTGTACCCTCTTCATGTATGCAATATGTACCTAATCCAGTATCTTCCAAAAACAACAGACCATATTCTTCATTTTCCAGTAAATCAGCATAAGGGTCATATTGATGATCTATACTTACCTCATCAAGAACTATATCTGGAACCTCTTCTATGAGATTAGTTGGCTCATGATCTGCATCCTCCTCTTCTAGATCACAAATGGCGTAATTACCATTTATGGGTTTGGCTATGTAAGGTTCCACATGATTATGACAGATTACTTTTACCCTTATAGTTACTTTCGTACCATACCAGGTCCTCAAGATCATATGCAACCAGTATAATGACGAATAACCACCCATTTTTGTGGTGAACTCCTATGGTAAGAAAATTAAAAAGAGGGAGAAATATCAATAATAGATATGTCTTGTGTAAATGACAAACTAGGACACACATGGACAAATGTAAGGTGCAGTCCCTTAATGACTCCAATGGTCTTGATCTGCAAGTACCATCTAGTTAAACAACTCCCCTTAAAATTGGATAATATGGTATCCCTAATACATTGCGAATATGCTTAGGCATAACCGAACTATTGGCTCCAGAAATGATGATACAATTATGTACCAAGTGGTCACCAATGATTAGAGATATGTAAAATGGTGGTTGATTATTGGCGACAAGGATCCCCTTCACCTCTGGTTGACAAAAATGGTGGCTAATGTCGGCCCATGACTTGATGACTTATCAATAGTACCAAATATATTTAATGCTTCCCTTAGAAAATTCTATTGAGAAGGAATTAAGAGTGCATCCCACATCGTGACACTCAAATTAGTCTTTTTCATTTTCTCTACAATGCTGAATGGGATTGCCCCAACTTTGTTGATACCCTTTTGGGTGTTTGGATCCTCCTTTGGGAAATGTTTATTGGGTACTATAATACCTGTAGATCCATCTTTCTTCATGGACTGAATGGTGGCTATGCTTAGTGATTTCTTCCCTGCATCCTTATTAACCAATGTTTGTGATAAAGGTGGTGAGGTAGCATTTTGGAAGGTTGAGGATCTATTACCCTCTTTTTGGAACATGTGTTTTCTACTACTGTAGAGGCATTTGCATTCAGGCCATAAAAATCATCAGTCTTCCAATTTAGTAGTGTAGTTTCATCAGGAGTAGAATCTTGAATTTCTTGGGTGGTTGGTCCAGCTAATGATTCAAGTGGGGTGGATATACTTTGGACCATAACAACTTGACTTAAAACTCCATTTGGGTAGAGGTTCTTGATTATTGGGATGAGAACAAGGGTAACACCATTCATAGTCTTGGATGAGGTTTTTCTGGACCGGGACTATAGCTCTAGAAGAACTGGCAGAAGGATTCCAAAAGTTCAAAGGTTTTACATTTGCAGCTTGGCTTGTGTCCTAATTTTTGATTGACCATTTCCTTGGAATGGAGGATGGCTCGTCTGATATTGGGGTTGAAAGGGGCAAGCATATTGGGACTGCTTCCTCTTCATTACTATGAGTTCATTCATGAAAGTTTGTAATAAGTGAATTTACCTCAACGGCATTATTTGAGGGATTAGACATATGTGTATCTATTGTGCTAGAAACTACGAGAACTAGGGCCATGATTGGATGTTTTCTGTAAGCTCTACAAACACAGGTATGGGAGGTATAGGAGTAATTTTACCTACTTGAATCAAGCAATTTTCAGCTCTTACAAAGATTTCGTAAGCATCAGGAATAACAGTACCCCCATATATTGAATCATGATGGCTACATCACTATTCAATGCCCGTAAGTAATATAGAAATGTTCTCTCTAGAGATGGCCTTATGAGTGCTGGGATCCATTTCCAAGTCTTGTCAAAATGGAGGTTGAAATCACTCATATACTCTTGAGGGGACCGCTTGATATTATGTAATTGTTATACAAGTGAAATATGATCACTTTTGTCCTCGAATTGCTTACAAAACTTCATGCCTAACTCGTTCCAAGTGGTAACAGATCCAATAGTTAAACTTTGGAACCATTGAAGTGCTCTACCTTTGAATGAAGTAGTAAGGAGTTGAACTACCACATTATCTTCTATAATATTGTGTACCACACAAATGCTAGCTACATCTAGTATGTGCTCCCGAGGTGAAACATTAGTCTCCCCAGTGTAAAATGGTAAAATTTTTAAGGTAGCTTCCAGTATGGCATATCTTTGTGCTAACAACAAAGGAATTTTGTTGTTGAAATGAGGAAAATGCTTTGGCTTTTATGGCATCAAAAATTTGTTTGTTTCTCGTGGAGGAAACCGTCCCTTAGGAGGATTTGAATGCCCTCTATGAGGTAAAGTAGAAACTTGTGCCGTTGAATGGATTCTTCCTCTTCTCCTTAGGGGAGACAAGGAAATTTTTGTATGCTTATAATTTTCCTTCCTTGAAGAAGATCTTGTGTGAATTCTTCACATAAGTTGATTGTACTAAAATTTGAAATCCATAGAGATGGAGTTGTTAGGTACTTTTAGTTAATGGAATGAGAAGAGAAGTACCAACTCTCATCTAACCGGGCATGCCAAAAACTATTTTCACTAAATCACTAAACCCTCCGAATGGCCAAAAAGTGAACAAGATGTTCGGTGTGATTGGGACACATGGGATCACCTCTCAAGCTATGGGACTTGGGCTCGAGGTGAACCTCCGGAGAAGGTCAGCTTCCTCTTCCTAAACTAAATGCCTTACTACTCCTAGTGTAATAAAATGACCATCTAATCCTAAGCTAACATCTTCATGAGTTTTAAGGAAAGATATTTTTGTAGAACTTGAAATATACTAAGGGTGGTGATGCACCAAATTAAGGGATGTTTAATATCTAGAAGGGTTAATGTGGGAGGGATGCTTACATCATTGACCACCTTCACCTATCGCAACTTGAAAGGGTACACAATACCACAAACTAGGGGTGTATGTTCCTTCATTAAACTTGAGCATACATAAGGATAGATTGAATTAGATTCAACACAAAATTAATTTATCATGAGGAAACCACACATGCATATGTCAAACATCTATTTCTGCAACTAGGGATAATGATGACACAACTAATGTAAAAGATAATCGCATTATTCCTTCACAACATGAAATAGATAACCTAAAATAAAGGTAAGATAATCACTCACACTAAGGAATCATAAATTCACAAAGTAAACATTGATTAACCATTCAACACAATAAATCATATTTTCAATAGTAGGGTGTAACTCTAAATATAATTAAAAGGTTTCTTAGAAATATCTAAAGCACTCTTCCAAGCTTGAAGAGTGACTCCTCCCAAAAAAATATATATCTACTAACTTGAAGCATTCAACTATTTATAAGTTCTTAGGTTGAGCCATTACAAGTTGGGCCCTTAACTAACATTTTTCTAAAAATAGAAATGTCATTAAATTAAGGGAACATGCTCCCATGAAAATAACTAATTTGTTACAAGGGTTTGAATTAGTCAACCCTATAACTTTGACCAATCCAAATCTTGGATCTGACCCTCCATGGCCACTCAGCTTTGGCTTTGTTCAGCTACACCTTTTTCTCCTACAATTTTATATTGTTCTACTTCCCATATAGCCATTAGATGCTTATAATCAATGCAACACTTGATGATTCCCTAAATATCTTCATCTCTAGGTCCACATGCATAGTGATTCACTACATCTTCCATCTCAATCTCCTTTATGATCCTAGCTGGAACTCTTCGAAGTTTATTCATAACTTTCTTCAGTCTCCCTATGAAATTTTGGCACAAGACCAATCAGTCAATGGAGTCACTATTGAAATTTTTGTGACCTCATCGTCACACTTCACCAAATCCTTGAAATTTCCCTTAATTTGATCTTCATTGAATAATTTGCAATTGGCAATATCAAATTCGTCTGAGATGTCATTCAGGGAATATGTGATTTCAACTTGTTTCTCCTCCAATTTCTTAATCAAATCCTATAATACTTGGCACTAGAATTCCATGGCCTTTTGGTATTCAAATAATTTTGAGGCATCATCGATCACCTCTTCTTGAAGAAGCAAGTCGGGGTCTTCTTCTCTAATCTCACTCCATGTTGCCAAATTTAAATTTATATTATTATTATCTTTGGAAAAGGCCTCATCCATTTTGGAAATAGTGGTTTTTGTAACCTATAAATCATTATATATCTCAACTGCTTCCTTGATTAAAGGATTGGCTTCCTGTAGAATTATCTCCATCCATCCACTCACTGATCTCCCTTTCTGGCCTAGCTTCTCAAGCTCATGATAAGAAATATCATTTATTATAGAATAAATATTCATAGCCATAGTAGTTGATACTTCAGTAGATGGAGTGGGTTGGGTTACTCTACACAAGCAAAGGCACCGATTTGCTTGACCTTGGCTTTGAGTTCATCTTTGGTGGCCTTATCTTTACCACACTTTTCCAAAAGAGCCCTAAGAGAAATGTGCACATATTGTTTGTATCCTTCATGAGTAGCCTTTCCCAATGAGAATTTTGAGATTTGATAATCCATAGTTGTGATTGTTTCTTTATTTTTCCCCTCAACGGGGGTGGAAACTTCTATCACCCATTCTCTAGATGGGTTAACTATCAGACTTGACATGGTTCTTGGTATTTTTATCTGTCTCTTGGGCATATGCTCTAAAATGCTAAGATCTATAACATCTCCTAAAGGCACCTTCTTCTTTTTCTGGGGAGTTTTCTTAAATAGCCATTCTGGTATGGCTAAAGCTGATGAAGAAGTAAAAATGGATGCAATACCTAAAACATTGGTTAAAACAAGATCACTAGAAACACTAGCTAGTATTTGAGTAGAAGTAGCAATGATGGATGGTGTGGATGTTGATTGGCTCATAGTTGGTGGGCCTTGGTATTTGTACGTTGTTATGCTCCTTTGGGTGAAATTTCAAAGGTAACCAACCAATTGTAAGTTCTCTCCAAAATGGGCCCTACCCTTTCCTTTGTATTGTAACATTCCTCTACATACCAATAAATCCATGGAAATGGTTGATTGGCAATATTATCATTTTTTTATGCCACATCTAAAATCTCATCATTATCTTGCACCTCCATTGGGACATCGGCTAAACCAAAATTTTGAACCTCATCCAAGGTCAACCTCTCATAATCTCTTTGTCGCATGATGTATTCATCCCAACAATGAATCCAAATATCTTCCAATTGGGGAATGTGGGCACTTTGGGTGACTGTTTCACCAAAATTACCCCAATAGATGAAATTATTTCATGGATAACTACAAAGAAGGTATCCCTGATTCTATGGAAATGCCTACTTCCCTCATCCAGAGTGAGTTGGGGATAAAATTCATATATTTGGGAAGTGCAGGTTAACACCTATGATATTCAAACTAGTAAAATATCCCATAGTATCAATAACATACACCAGGAAGGATGACATGTAGAAAGTCTTCGTAGCTGACACCTTGCTCAATTGATAGAAAATGGAACTACTAATATGCTCCCCTTGTCAGATAAACTCAGTTTTCTTCTTGATGGTAGTGATGTACAAAAACATCCATTCCTAGAATTCCTTTGCAGAAGGGAGACCTAAAACTATGCTTAGTAGCACAATAAGATCACTGACCTCCTAAATAAAATCTGATTGATGCATGGTTTTGGGTAGTTTAGTAAAGCTCTTAGCTAGATAATTTTTCATCAAGATTTTTTAGCATACATCCTCTTCCTTGTCCCAATGTTCCACTGGTAACTCTAGAAAAATTATGGTGTAATCTTGAACGTCGGGAAGTTTGAGCAGATCTTCAAAGAATTCTGGGTCCAAATGGATTACTACCTTATCATCATTATCTCTAACTGACAATGAGTCTTTTTCAAAGTGTGATGTTGTAAATAAAACAAACTCTAGGGAATGCTTGGATTTGGGAAAATTATAAGTAAGGGCAAGCCCACTATCGTAGATGGCCTGCATCTATGATTTCTTATTTGGAGCCTTTACTCTTTCCTAGAAATTTGGAAAATCAATTTTCCCTAGGTCGGTGTCCCCTATATTACCTATGTTGAAAGACATGCAACAAAGTGAGGAGAAACCCCAAGAAATGAGTACTTCATCTTTTCTTTTCCCTTTGAAGTGGAAGAAAACATCAAGCCCTATGTTTTTGAATCGAAGAAGGAGAAATTTTTGAAAATAAAATCTCTGAAAACCTGAAAAAACCTCTAAAGTCCCAAACTAAAAAGTTTCAAAAGAAATCTCCTAAAAATTTCTTCGAAAGAAATATCCAAAGCCAAAATTTATGAAAAGAAATCTTTAAAAAAATTCTATGAAAGAAATCTCCAAAAAAATCTCTAGAAGAAATCTCGAAGCCAAAATTTATGAAAAGAAATCTCTAAAAGAGAGGAACATAATTTTTTGCCAAACAATACTAATTCCCAAACCCTAAAAAATGAGAATTGTTGAGAAGAAGTATGGGAAACTTGAGAGGATCCTTCAAACAACTTTGAATACCTGAAGAAAACTCGAAATGCAAAACATGGTGAACAAAGGGTTTGACATTTCAAAAAATACATAGAGGGAGACCAAAGAGAAAACAAATGAGAAGGAAACAAAATAAAAGACCTTAAACCAAAAATAAAATAAACAAATCACCATACCTTGAAAAGGACATCGCAAAGTACAAGAAACAGAATGTCAGAGTAAAAAGTCAGGTGAAAATGACAGGAAAAAGTGAGTTTAAATAGAAAACCCAATATTAATGGCAAAAAACCCGATCCATACGGAGGTAGGTGAATAATTAATTGTGTGGAGGACTTCTAAAAGTCTAAAACCTGAAAGTCTAAAAATTTGGACTTTCGGGGTTTGTTTCAGAGATTTGGAGATGAAGATGCGAATTAGCGTGCCAAAATTCTTGAAACGAAAGCCTGAAAGTTTGAAATTTGACTTTTGGACTTCGGAAGTCCAAAAGTGAAAACTCATAAATGACCCCAAAAGTTTTGAAACCCAAAAGCCCAAAAGTATAAAATTTCAGACTTTTGGGGTTTTGGACTTTGGTAATTTTTATTTTTTTAAAATGTATCCCCAAATCCAAGAAATTAAACTTCGGAAGAAAAATCTCTAAAATTTGAAGTCGACATTTTTATACTTCGGGTCTTGGATAATTCCATTGTACAAAGGATATCTAAAAAAAAATTGACATATTTTCTTCAAGGTAGGTTAAATGGCTAATAGTGTCCTCCTAGAATGCCACCATGAGATTCTTCCATGATTGCAATATGCTCATGTTCCAACACACACCGGTACAAAACCTCATCTCGGCCTAGTTTGTATAGGTCTCCACTAATTAACATATAGGGCACGATGCATATAGCCAACTACTTTTTCTCTAAGGCCTTCATTCCTTTAGGCGCCACACCCGTTCGTAAGAAAATAACAATATCTTCCAAATAAGAGGGCATGCACTCCAATCGAACAACTCGCATCGGCATTATGTCCTTAATGCTTTACACATCCTCTCCTCGGTTAATCTATGATGGATGGTCAGGTCCTAAATTGTTTTTTCCTTTTTTACAATGACGAAAAATTTGAATTCTGAAACAACAAAATCCACCGGCATATGCACCCTTGCAAGATAGGCTTGTTCACCAAGTACTTGAGCACTATGATCTATGTAAAAGATAAACGGAGTAGCCAATAAGTATTTCTTAAACTTGTGCAATATGTAAATCATATATAACGCTTCATGCTCCATCATTGTGTAATTCTGCTTAGCTAGAGTTAATTTTCTACTTACAAAACACAAAGGGTGATCAACAATCCCCTCTCCAAGTTGTGCCAACACTGCTCCAATTTCCATACCTAACACATCCACATGCACATGAAAGGGCTTATCCCAAGAGGGAAAGCACAAAATGGGTGCAATATTTAGTCGATCATGTCGATCGTCAAAGGCCATCTGTTGCACCTCCCCCAATGAAATGTACTCTTATATTTCAACAAATATTCCAACAATGGGGTAATATTTTCATAGCCCTTGATAAATTTCCTATAATATCTCGTATGCCCTAAGAATTTACACACCATTATTTTACTCATAGTCTCCTCCAACACTAAAACAATGGAAACCTTGGAAAGGTCTACCAATAAACCTTCCTTGCATATAATGTGACCTAGTAATGTGCCAAATAGAGTAGAAAAGACATATTTCTTAATGTTTAGAGAGATACTTAACTTCATGCACTTCTCAAACATCAATATCAAATTATCACAATGGTCATTTACTAATCCATACTTTGTCCACTCATCCAGGTAGGCTTGTAGAAATTTGTGGATAAAGTCTTGAAAGTCCTACACCATGATGCATGAAAATATAGCAGACATGTTCTTAAGCCTAAAGGGAATAACCATGTAAGAAAAAATTCCCCACTCATTCATGAAAGTACTCTTCTCCTAGTATTCATTTATGATTCTTACCTAATGATATCTGGATAATCCATCTCGAAAGAATAGATTTATCGTCTGTGACACCTAAAATCTCCTTAGTAAAAGGGGTTAGAAAAGGATATATCACACATGAAGCTTTTGAATCTTTGTAATAAACACAAATCCTTATTCTCCCATCCTTATTAATACTAATCACAATCGAGCTCACCCACTTTTATTATTCAATTGCCTCAATGATATTAGATTCTATCATCCGATCAATTTACTATTTAGCCTTTATTCATAAATTCGAGTTCATCTGTATGGTATCTTCCCAATGAGGTGTGTGCCTTATTTTAACTTGATCCACATTTCCTCTAATGAGTGATGCACTCCCTTAAATTTATGGTACCCATGTGGGAAAAAGTTTTGGAATTTATGTAATAGCTCCGCTATTTTTGAAACCTCCTAGTCCATCCAGTAATCTCCAATGACATAATCCTTTGGATTTGTCTCGTACTAATGTTAACCTTATTTGTTTTCAAGGGCTCATGGTAGGAAAATGCTCTCTTATATACTTTGTCCAATATTTCATGCATACCTATTATATGGTTAACATCCAAGTTTTTTACCTCCTCATTTTCTATTAGGTATACTAGCTTACACTTTTCCCTTTCTAGATAGGTGCACTCAAGTTGTATTTCTTCCGCCTATTCTTCCATAAAGCATTACCCCAACTCAGGTTCCCTAACAAACTCATGATTCATTCCTTAACCATATTACTATCCCCTAAGGTAAGGCACTTGAATAAGCGCAACACATCGTTCATCGATGGCTTAGGAATTAATACTCAAAATCCTTAATAATATCCACCGTTAACTATTGTCAATTTCTTATCTAATAATGTAGCTCCAAATGGATATACCATGCATGATCACATCCCTACAAGGTGGAATAGAACTTATGAACCTATAATGAGGGAGGTAGGGCTTATGGTCCTATCATCCAGGCTCTCTCACATTCTTAGACATGGAATGAGGTGCGGGATCGTTTCCATAATAGTTGTGTATTTTAGAGGGTGTATTTCTCTAGAGAAAACTAATAGAGAATGCAATTCTCACTTCGCGCTAATCTATAATATTTTCTCGATAGGTCACCCACCAATGATTTGTTGTCCCATAAAAGGTATAGGTTAGCATGTTCTTCCTTTCTACTTGACATGTCCACTAGGCTTCCATCATGCATAGAAAGACATCAGTGTTCTCTTCCCCAGTGTAATTCGATAATTTTCTTCCTCCCAAACACCTAACCAAGTGCGCCCTAGTGACACGAGTCATAGTTCCCTTCAATTATCTTCCGACCAACTCATAGGTCACGTGCACCCAATTGTCACATGCAATGCTAGTTGTATCACTCATGGATTGAGCATCTTCCCATTGAATGACTCCTTCTCCTGATGGATGGACAATATATAGGTTTCTAATGGTGCGCACATATATTTTACCTAGGTCTACATAAAACACAAACTTCCCATCCATCAGTGGAATAACGACACACTCATCTTTGCTCTCAAAACTTATGTACCCTTTGTTAAAGCACAAGTCAACATTATTCTTATAACACCAGGGGCATCCAAGTAAGGCTAGAAAGTTATCTTCCTTGTCAAGTGCTAAGACTTCAAAATCTCTAGTAAACATTTCCCCTTAGATGATTATGGATGTATCCTTCAACACTCTGATGGGCATGGCCTTTGTCCTATTTACCATATAAAACACATTTGAAGATGGCTATAGTGAGGGTCTGCTGGTATGATTCCATGCATGTAAATTCAGAACATTGAACTCTGTACCCATGTCAATTAGAATGTTTCTCAATAGCCACCCATCCACAACTGCATTCAATGTGATTTATTTGTCATAATCAATACTATGAGGGGGAATATTAGCATGCAATCCTTTCCTCTCGCAATTTCCTCCAGTGTGTGGTACTTTTTATCTTATCCATTCTCCTAATAGAGGGATAATATTCTCTTGGCGCAACATCCTACACACTTCTCTTACCTCATCCATTTCCTTCGAGGGACCTCAACACTCTTCTTCTACTCCAACTTCCATGATTTCTCCTTTAGACATTGAATCTCCCCTTACATGATCCTAATCACCTCCATGGTCTCTTGGTAAAATTCCTTCTGATGGCTTGGATCATGATACTTTCCATGTAAAAATTCCTCTCTCTTGATGAGAGGGGATTTGTTTTGTTTCTTCCTGGTGTGCATGTGACTTCTTCCTACTTAGTTACTAAGACAAGTTCTAACTCAGGGTTATTTTTTACCCTAGGAATTCATTGTGGATCATCTCACTTCACACTCATAATCCCCACACCCTTGTCCTTTCTCTGGTTCTAGTTCATGTGCTCATACAAATAAGGGCACTCTTCATACTTATGCTTCTTTCTACACCATGAGCACTCGTACAAAATCAAGACAGTCATGCTTGTAGTGTTCACTAGATCCTTAATTGTAGCAAGTTCCATGGGGAAATTAACTTCTACCTCCTTTTCTACCATGACCTCTAAATCCTCCATTAAAACCTCTTCCTCAACCACCTCCATCTTTGCACTCATCATATTGACAACCTTCATTCTTAAAACCGCTTCAAATGTCGATCAAGGTGCACACCAATATCAATGGCATAATAGATTTTTCTATCAAATGGCAGTTCTTTGTATCGTGAGTCATAGATGAGAAAATCTTACAATAAGAAGACACATTCTTGCAGAGTGCACACTACAATAACGGGAATATACTTGGATCATGATATCCATGAAATATTTCACAATCTAATGACATGGAGCACACCAAATTTCATGGGCAAATGTCCTTTGTGTGTCCTTCTACCTCACAATCCATGTCCCATAGTCCACTATATATCTCGAAGAGCTAAGTTCATAGATAGATTTTCTAGCTATTTTACCATGGTAGTGATTTGTGATTCTAAAAAGGGACTTACCCTAGTATCAACACTTCCAATGACCTCAGCATGAAGAGCATCATCAAGGCCAAGCATATATCTATGAAATTCTTGTGGGAAATCACTCATCTAAAAGGTGATATCTATCCTCCAACGAACCATTAATCATGTTGTGAGGGAGGGATATCATAAGACAACTTTGACAAAAGAGTCTTAAAGTGCAAAACATACTCTCGTACACTCTCTTCCATACCTTGTTTAATTTCCTTGAGTGCATTCATGTTCTTTTTCTTAATTTTAGGAATATATAGCTCCAAAAAAAAAAGGGCTTCACGCAATGTAGTATAATCCACCACCATCTGATGTGGGTCATAATTTTGCTACCAACTATGCACGTGCCCCTGAAATGTAGTTGCAAACTAACTTGATTTTCCCTACGAGAGAAATGATAACCTTAGCAAACCATAGAAATTTGCATTTTTGCACATGCTCTACACCATCCTCAAGAACCTTGTAATCAGAAAAGTAAAGAGACATCTCATAAAAACTTGCTAATGGTATTGTGGCCCTTGCCCACAAAATATAAGACCTTGATTCCCTCTTGTGTTGCTTCCACCACTAGATCCACTATATTTACTAATTCCTATCCCTCCTAATCCACTATATCCTCCTCTTTTCACAAGTAAGGGGCCTAACGTATTTGAGCTTTGCATACCCACCATCACGTTAAACTATGTGCCATCAGTCTGTGACATTAAGCCACTTCCAAATGTGATACCCAAACTCTATGTTCCCACACATTTCCCAAATGATGTGCTCGATAGGATTCCTCCAAACACATGAAATGTTTGTGTGTTCATAGATAAACTATATGAAAATTTATATCTAGCAGGTGTCACTTGACCACCAATTCCAACACCAATTGGATTAACAATGCTTATCTCAGGAACTAGAAAACTAAGCGTCGAGGCTTGGTCACTAGGTGAGCTAATATGTGCACCTACAACTCTCCTCCTTTCTCCATATGGTGATCTCTCACCAAAATATGAGGGGGTTTTTCTCCCACTCTTGCCAAGATGGGGTAGCATAGATTGCTTAGGTCGCACCCTCTCTACATGAACCTCAAATCCTTCCCTGTGACATCTTCCTCCATAATTCCTTAACTCCTACAACTTTTCATTATCTTACCAAATATCTTTCTTGAAATTCATTATACTTGAGCCTCCTATCCTCTCTCTCCATTTCCACCACAAGGTCTACCATCTCTCACCACACCAGCTTCCACACCCCATGCCTAGTTGGAAGTTAGTCGTACCATAAGAATTACCTCCATACTCAGAGTGATGATCAAGATCTTAATGGCTAATGGTATAACATGCAAGAATGATCCTCCATGTCCCCTCAAAAACTCAAACATGATAATCTCTAGGAAAGAATACATAGAAACCATGTATTCTAATATATATCTAGTTAACACTCCACTCCACCACCGGTCAACAACACGAGTCCACATAAGTTCAACATCATGCCACCTCTCGATACTCTTCTTGGGTCCAAACATGAGGTCTATAATACCAACTCTTCCTTGATGCATATGCTGAAAACCATTCATATAAATCTACTAGGAAACAAAAAAATAATGTCTCATAGAGCTCATGATACAAGTTCTCCTCTACCCATTTATGTGCATCAAACTCAGATCCACTAGTGAATGTTTAAGAAGACTCATGATCCATGATTTTAAGCCAAGTATTGATGCTATCCAAGGTCAAGCATTCTATCATCAAACCATTCTCACAACAACTTCAAAAGATGTCCCGAAAATGAAACCAAAATGTAGTCTCATTTTCCCTACTCCCTTTAAACCCCAAGTGCACCATCCTATCACCCAAAAATAGTTGGGCACTCACCGAGACATACATGTGCACCGATCCCATCCTTTATGTGATCTTCATAAGAATGTACATCATCAATGGGGAATAGTTGTAGAAATAAAAAATACACATATCCATTCTAGAAAAGAAGTAAAAGAACTAGATCTAAGCATAGATGCATCATAATGCAAAATTAAACACTACAACATCAAAAAGAGATCAGATATAAACCATGAGAAAAATGAGAGCACTAGGGTTTGAACCCATAAACACATATATTTAGAAAAACCCTTTATGTATTGATTAACAACCATTTATAGTAGCCATAGTACATAAAAAAAGGTTTAACAACAAATCAATTATATCATTCTACCATTAGCATCCTACCATTCCAATGGCTCTAATCCATAAACTCTATAATACCCCCTAGAACCATTACATAATCCATTTTCTACATAACTAAACCACACATATGCATACATAATCAACTCTACATATCTCTACTTGTATACACACACGTTTCTAGTTCCAAATACCTCCTTAAATAGGATAGGAGCTCACCTAATCATCATTCTAGAAGCAATCCCACATGCCAAATGTCATCATATTATGTTATACTCAAGTGTCCAATCCATACAGATGCTAGATAGCTATAACAACCTCCACTTTACATCCCATAACCATAAATATTCCCTAGAATATTCTTTTCTTGAGCTTCAATTCTTCATGTAACAACCTTGTCATCATTATGCATACTTAGCTTCATGTGTTTTGCATGTGATACCCTTCTTTAACCAAAATGTGGCTAAGTCCTTAAACCCTTAAACCCTTTCCTACTTTCATGCGTAAACCTATCTCTCCTTATGTGCGTTCACTCACGTGCTTTTCTCCATAGTGCCTTTCACATGCACTCATCTTTTTCTTTAGGACTTAGTCATTTTTGAGCTCAATACGAAATACATGCGGGAATGGGATGTGCATGAAGTGGAGTGTATGGGACCAAAGGGAGTTATGATTGGGAGACTATGGTGGGAAAGATAGAAGCACACGATGATATAGATGGTAACAAGTTGAAGAAATATGAAAAAGGTATGATGAGAGCGCATCCGAATTGGAAGCGTATGATGATAGAGATGGAGAAGGAGATGACATAGATGAGGAGGCACACAACATTTGAGAGGTAGTGAGGAATGATGAGTCAGATGATAAAGGTATGAAATGTTGAGAAGTGGAAGAATTAGTGTGTGAAGTGAGTGAATGTGTATTATACGATTGTTTAGGAGGAGATGGAGGCTCGATGGTGATGTCCCCTTTGTCAAGAAGGTCATGAATGATGTTGTAGATTTAGGTATATGGGTCATTGGAATGAACTTTAGTATGATTGTAGGAAAAAAATTTCATGGGATAAACTCCACAATGGAAGAGGAAGTTTGAGAGGGAAAGTGATGATATTAGCGTCAAGAAAATTATGAAGAATAGAAGAAAGTGGATTTGTCAAAGGTGTGAATTTACTAGGGGATTAGATAAAGCTATAAGCTCTAGGAGAATGTAATGAATGTGAAGATATGGGATTAGAAGGTGGAAATATGTAAAGAGTATATATATGGAGGACACTCTGAACATGGGAGTGTGACGGTGTAGTAGGTGAAGGAGGGAAAAAATGTGCGGTAGGAAGGGAGGATGGCCAAGAGGGACATCCTCAAGGAATTGTGTCATCTATAAATCCTCATCAAATGTTTGTAGCGGATGAATTTGTAATTGATTTTATATGTGGGGAAATAAATTTTGGAAAAGAGATCAATGATCTCAAATTGTGGGAGTGAAAAGGAGAGGAAGTGAATAGGATCACACCAACACAAAAAAATCAATGATGGACTCATTATGGGATTTTCGAAGCATGTAGAGGTCAAAGAATGTTTCTTTAGATGTGATATGGATGGATAAGTAAGATGATAAGGTTTCCACAAGTTGTGTGAATGTGTAAATACTATGTTGTGGGATGCATGAGTTCCAATCAAATGCTTAACTAGCAATTGAAAGTGAGAAGGTGAAAAGGAGGAGAGCATCATCATGTTGAATGAGGTGGCATGTGTAACAAAATATATGCAAGTGGTTTTGGGGTCCTTGGTACTGTCAAAATTTTTAAATGTGGGAAATTTGAAATATGTTCAATAGGGATGGTGTGGTGTCATGGGGTGAATAGGCTTATTACAATTGGAGTAATACTTTGGTGTGGGTGGAAGCACCCCAGGGTGTTAGAACTCAAGCTTATTAATATCGTCAAGAAGGTGTTGGTGAAGAAAATTAGGATGATAATTGACATGGAGATGACTACAAGCCATGAGTAGTGACAATCACATAGAAGAATAATACTTTGAAACATGAGTGGAAAAAGTTAGCAAGATGGTATGACCAGAAATCACAAGTAAGTTACATTTGTAACTATCTCGGGATAAATCAAGAAACAAAATAGAATGTAGAATGAATGATTTGAAAGGTCACAAGTTAGTTGCATTTACAACTAACTATGGGAGAAATATGGAATGGAAAAATTAAAAATCCAAATGGATGACAAAATAAGATACAACTTGAAGACAGAGAAGGTTGAAGAGAATAGTAATATTTGTAGGTACAACTCAAAATAGTATGGTGATGTTTGTTTGTCTTAAGGTGGAATATGGGATTTGTCTATTCATCTTTTTGTAAAAATTTCTCTCTCTAAATACCAAGGGTTACCCAAACGATCACGGTACACTATAAAATTTGAGTCATCGGCTTTACTTTACCCCCCTTGATTAAAAAAACTAGATTTTACTTTCCTTAGTCAATCAAACCAGGGCCATCACTAAGCATAACCTTGGATCTAATCTCATGGGTGTATTAGTAAACTAGGTGGGGTACTGTTTCTTTGGTTAGTTCCCTTAATGTACCAAATACTTTGGGGTTCATGTGGTACTCCTCATAATGAGTTTATGGGCTTATTTCCATGCACTTCCTATAGATATGTTGATGGTTATTTATCCGTATCCATATCTACGTAATAAATGTGTAGTTCTTTCCCAATCATTACCTTAAGAAAAATAAATGTTTTTTAGTTTTTCATATATAAAGTTACAACATAGTTGCAAATACGACTCTCGCAACAAAATTGTTATTTTTTGTGTCGTGAAATCATAACACATTCATAGTTGTGGATCGCATGCAACTTTGGTTTTATTGTTTATTTAGATTTTAAGAAGATATGAAAAACCATATGTTAGATATATAAAATAAATGTAGAAAAGAGTACAAACCAAATTTAAAAAGTAAAAAATCCCAAAGAAAATATTGTTAGATTTAGAAAATGAAACAAAGTTACCCCTGACCAAAATGGTCCCCCTTTGTGGTTGCCAAAATGTATGCCTAGATTTTAATCACATATAAGATGTATTAATTGATATGAAATCTCCAAATCAATGTTATTAAAATATAATGGGATTATTTTTCCATTGTGAAGAGGACAATTATGGGTTCTTTCATTGAATAAAGTGGGTAAAAACTCTTTCAAATTTGAATCTAAACCTACACAAAAGCACACTTGGAAAATGTTAGTTAATTTATGTTGTTAGGGGACCTACCTCAGATAGATCCCTAACCTTTTAAAGAGATAAAATAAATTTTATTTATTAAATTGATAAAAATAAAATAAAAATGACAAGTATATCTAAATCAGATCGCAGGACAATCATAGTTGTGATTCACTGAAAATCACATGGAGATCACAAGTCAATCACAGTTGTGATTCCCACATGTTTTAAAATTAGCTAAAATAGTGTTGAATCAATTTGTATCTATCCTTTATTATTTTCTTTCACTTCTTAAATACCTATAAAACTGAGATATGTGAGAAAGAAAATAAGAAAATCAAGTATAGCCTTAATGCATCAAGATTCAAGGCCCAAGATTTGTTCAAAGAGGATCGAATGATGTGGAAGAGGGTGATTTTCAATAATTGGAGTGCATATGGGAGTGGGATACACATGGGTGTAATGATAGGGTCCATAGTGCATTAGGCATGCCCATGGGTAGGTGGGGGTGGATAGAATTAAATGTTAGTGGGTAAGGGTTATTATATGGGTGGTGAGTTATTGTTTATGCCCATTTTTGTGTGGTTTTATGGGATTATTTGATTTTATGGGATTTTTTTTTTTAGGTTTTTTTTTGTGTTTTATGATGTTTTTGGTATTTTTGAATTAGAGACCTTATGTGTAAGGTGTGTTTTATGGTGTCTATAGTACCATATAGTCTTGACCCTATTGTATGATCTTGGACCTATTCTAAATCAACTTATGTAACTTTATGGGTTAGTTTTATTCATATATTTATTTTTCACTATCAAACCATACTTTTTGTAAATACATTAAAGATATTTAAATGACATGATCATCATTTCAAACCCTATCCATGGATGAAGATTCATACAAAACAAAAATTATAAGAGTTGTCAGGGGAAACCCGAGCATCTTTGACATTGGCACTACTCTAAAGAGGCCTCAAAATGCATGTCATTCTCCACCTAACATGTGATATCTAGATAAAAACCAGATTTGGTATTTTATTTTACCATGCTTACTTTGACTTGGATCTTGTTACAATACTTGGAGATAAGATGTTTAAGATCTTGTACTTGACCTAGTTTATATCTTCAAACATGATGTGGGTGTTTCCTGAAAGACTTTCTATGTGTTATTGAGATATTTAGGGAGATTTTTATGTCTTTTACAAGTGTATAAAGTGAGTGCTCTAGAGAATTTCCTTAGGAGTTTTAGGTTAACAAATGAGGTAGTATTTACTTGCTTATACGGTTCCATAGATGTTTTATCTAGGAAAATTTGACCTAGATGAAGTATAAGTGTAGACACCTAAATTTGAATATGTAGTTTTAATACTAAAATTACACTAATTATCATATTTACCACCATTTCGTTATAATTAGTGGTTTCCAACTAATTAGCTAATATTCCCTTTTATCTCAGTCAATTAAAGACACTTTGTTAATTAACTAGCCTTCCCTATCTTGGATACCAATTAACAGCATTTAGTTAGTTATAATCCTCTTTTAATTAATAAATTAACCATTATTAATTAATTAAGGCTTCAATCTTCTATGTAATCAATAACCTTTGTTATTGATTAAATCCCCCTCTTAAAACCTTAAAATCTACTAATTTCCCTCTAAATCATCACCAAATAGATTTTATAAGATTAGTTTGGCCTATTAATTAATCCTAAATGATTAATTAAATAACCCCTAACTCCCATGAGTTGTTAATATTTCATTAATATCTTCCAATCATACTTATCCCTTCCTAATTCTACTTTACCTTTATCTCACATTCACTAGGTTGCAAGCTTCTCCTCAATTAGAAAGCTATATAAAGAACTTAGTATGTTCCTCGCAATCTTAAACCTTTACACACCATGTTCTTGTAATGCTATAGACACTAAATAACGCACTTTGGGTATTTATCTAGTCTTATTCACATACTACTATTCATATGATTCCTAAGCGACAAAAGTACTAATTGGTCATTGTCTTTAGCCGTCTTTTTTTATTTTTATGTTTTAAAAGCTTCATTTTTCATCATTTTACATGCTAGTTCTTTCAATGAAGTATTTTAGAATGCATTTTAGTGTTTGATAGTGTTTAGTCTTATTTTCACATATAAATGAGGTTTTTTACCATCAAAATTTGATCTTGGTGGAAAAAATTTCAATATTTATTTATGTTTTCATTTTAAAAGCTTCACTTTCATTAGTTTACATGTTAATTCTTTCAATTTGTTGAAAAATATTAACTCTTGATCATGAATGTTCTTGTTTGATGGTGTTGAATCTTATTTAGACATATAAAGGAGGTGAGTTGCTATCAAAATTGGATCTTGGTGAAAAAAATTCAAGCTTTCTTTATGTTTTCATTTAAAAATCTTCATTTTTCATCATTTTACATGATAGTTATTTAAATTTTTGAAAATATTAAGTTTTTGACCATGTATGTTAGTATTTGATAGTGTTGAGTCTTCTTTGTAGGTATAAAGGAGGTGTGTTGCTATAAAAATGGATCTTAGTGAAAAACACTTAAGTGTTTTGTTGTTTTTGAGACTGTTTTTGACATTTTGAGTACAACTCGTATTTCACTAAATCTGTACATATTCCATTAAGTCTAGGCTCCAATATTACAAGTATAAGAAGAAACCAATCTCCTTTTTGTGTATATTGGATTCCAATATTGTCATTATTGGACTTATTCAATTTCCAATTTCACTATTATTGGACTCTAATTTCTCTAATATTGGATTCTAATTTACCTATTATTCGATTCCAATTTTTATTATTGGATTCCAATAATGCTATTATTGGACTCAAAATTCGCCACTATTGGAATCTAATTTCTAAATCCCGATTTTTGGATTTCAGTTTCGTTATTTGTAGGATTTAATTTTTTTAATTATTTGATTCCCCCACATAATCTTAGAAACCGCTAAATTACATAAGCCTAGGGTTTCTAACTTACATAATCACGGTGGACGCTAACTTACATGATGAAAGTGCATACTCGGTGAAATAAGCCTAGCTCGTCAAAGTTACATCTATCTTGCGGCCACTAAGTTACATCTGCCTTGCGGCCACTAAGCTACATAACCCTAGTGGCCACTAAGTTACATAAGCCTTGCAGCCGCTAAGTTACATAAGTAGTTGATAAGCTACATAATCCTTACAGTTGATAATACACATAAGCATAGAAGCCGCTAAGATACATATTTTCAACACTTATTTGATCAGTTTGTAAAATGGAAATCATTGTAATGGAAATTAGCGGTCACTAGGCATTTCAAAATAGAATATAATCTAGATAATGTGAACTAATTTTATGCTTTTCTAGTCTATAAATCATACAGAACAACAAAGAGTTAATAATTACATTAAACACATTGTTTTGAAACATGGATTTCATAGTTTATTAGTTCCTACCTATTGCAGGTTACTATACCTTTCACCACAACTTATTAGTTCTTACCATATCCTCCAATCAAAGACATTTATTTTTTCTAGTGTCTATATTTCAAATGTTGGAATATAAATTAAATAATTTCATAATTTTAAAAAATCAATAAAATTGATTTATTTGATTTTCTATTGGTTACTTTTTCATGATAAGAAAAATTATGGGTCGTATTCAAGTACATATTTTTCAATAATATTTGAAGGAAAAATCTTCAATTAACAAGTGTCACAACAATTATGACAACTTTAACATCAACATTTAATAAGTGTACAAATGAATTGTTCTTCATTTTCAAAATAAAATATTAATAAGTACATGCCACCTATTCAAGAATGCATGATGTCATTATATTTATTATTTTTTCTTATCAAGCATGTCAAACTCAATATTTTTCTAAATCGTTTATCATAAATTTATTACATTATAATTTTATTAATATTATGAATTACAATTTCCCACTTCGATATATATTTATATATTAAAGACTTCAAAAATTGAAAATAATTGTAACTAATTTTTAAACAACATTTTTAAAAATTTAATATATTTATTGCTACATTTGAGAATATAATATGTATCACAAAGAATTGTTTGAGAATAGAATTACGTTAAACAAGTTGTTTTGAAACATGGATTTCACAGTTTACTAGCTCCTACCTATGACCAGATTCATAATACCTTTAACCACAACTTATTAGTTCTTAGCATATCCTCCAATCAAAGAAATTTATTTTTCTAGTTTCAATATTTCAAATGTTGGGATATAAATTAAACAATTTCATAATTTTAAAAATCAATAAAATTGATTTATTTGATTTTCTATTGGTTACTTTTTCATGATAAGACAAATTATGGGTCGTATTCAAGTACATATTTTTCAATAATATTTGAAGGAAAAATATTCAATTAATAATTGTCACAACAATTATGACAACTTTAACATCAACATTTAATAAGTGTATAAATGAATTGTTCTTCATTTTCAAAATAAAATATTAATAAGTACATGCCACCTATTCAAGAATTCATTATGTCATTATATTTATTATTTTTTTCTTATCAAGTATGTCAAACTCAACATTTTTCTAAACCATTTATCATAACTTTATTACATTATAATTTTATTAATATTGTGAATTACAATTTCCCACTTTGATATATATTTATATATTAAAGACTTCAAACATTGAAACTAATTGTAACTAATTTTTAAACAACATTTTTTTAACAATTTAATATATTTATTGTTACATTTGAGAATAAAATATGTATCACAAAGATTTATTTGACTTTCCATATTTTTCTTGGTGTCCATGAACGGATGATGTTGTCTATATCAATATCTGATGTTTTCCTTTATTTTTTCCACCATCACTTTTTATTAAATCGTTCCCGGTACCTTTCTTTTTATGTATTTTCTTTTCTTATGGGTTCCCACCAACTTACCCTTATCTATTGAGCCTTTTTGTGGACATCATGTATTGGAATTCATTCTACCTTTCCCATACATATAGATACATTACTAGTATCACTTGTCCATCATGTACGAGCATAGTAAGTGGAATGAAAACTTTAAAATATATTCAATTTTCCATTTCTGACATTGATCTATTCATGCCACTTTTTTTGGACATGAAGTGGATGCACATTTTTGCTTAACCTCTATACACTCATCACATTTGATGAATAAGTTGTTCTTGGTGATTGAAACATGGGACAAATGTCCCACTTAACGAGACCTGTGTGGCAATATATCAAAAATTGTCTCCACCATTATGGATATCAATGTAATACTTGCGACACTTCTTGGTAGTTGTTTCTATTGTCTTTTATATCCATCTACTACTCATTTTTCTTTCCTATGTTTCCATTTACTTCCCTCCTCTCGTCATTCATCCAAGATTTTTGTATCCATAATGGGTGTTGTTTGGGATTCCATGACATCATTACAATTATCCCTTGTTTTCACTTTCTTCTAGGGTTTCAAAACCATTAATTGTGTATGGTAGTCTCATTCGTCATTGAATACAATATTTATTATGACAATGAATAAGCTAGACCCCATTTCTATGTGCAATGGATTGTAGTTCTGGATGGATATACTAGTCCCTCTGCAACTATCACACCTTTAGAGGGTAAATCCACATATACTCCTGTTAGAGTAGGTATTTACCTTAGTTCATGTTCACTTACGTACTTTATTTAACTTTATTATATTTAACCTTGCCCACTCATGTGTGTGGATATTTATTTTTATTTATTTAGATATTAGGGGGGTATTATATAGTTGTTAGGTATAGTTATTTCCTTGATCTATGGTATTGACTAGATCCTTGATGTCTAGTTCTTTGATGACTAGTTATTTCCTTGATTTATGGCTTGATCTACGACCTTGATTGGTTCTTAGATTGTTATTCCTTACCTATATAAGCAAGGTCCATTCTCATTATATTTCATTGAGTTCCATAATAATATATGATATTTCGCTCATTTGTTTGCAAATGTTTTATGTTAAGTTATTTCGGAGAATTGATTTCATCTTATTGATCGTTGTGTTTGATTAATATCCGAGTTATTGGCTTGGTAAGATCTAATTATCTTTTCTTTTAGCCCCTATTCAAATAGAGAGTTGATTTTCAACTATATCCACACATAAAAAAAAAATTATTAGTGTGGCCACTTAAATCTTAAACCTAGTATGGAGAATTTTAAAATGAGAAATATTAATAATAATTCCAAGGTTAAATCATATGCTTGAAATCACAATGATAAAATAAAAAATAAACATATTATATGAAAATATCTTAAACCTCCTTCAATCTAGATAAATCTTGAACAAATGTAGAATTTGGGTAGCATTCAAGATAGTATAAGTGATTTTTTTCATTTATGCCACATATCAATCTTAATATCATCATACATATATGACTATTTATGCATACCTTATTCGAGATCAATAAATGTTAATGTTGAAAATCCAAATCATACTCTAAGATAGATGTCATCTATTTTAGAACTTAACATCCTTGAATGGTATTAAATTTGATGGTCGTTTAGATGTTTTTGTGATTTTATACCTAGCATACTTTTAAATATTTTTAGAATTGACACATGTGACTTGCATATTTAAAATATGACCATCAATTTTTATATACATTTATATAAAAAAATTAATCGTATATATTAAGCATAGTTAAAAAAATATGGAATAGTCATTTATAAATTTTTATAGTGTATAAGTAACATTGTTTTGTATACACACTCATGCATATATTTACTAGATTGGAAAGTCAAAATGTGAGTGATTGCACTTACAAGCGTGAATGATTTCACATCTAAGTGTGTGCCTCAAGTCGCACTTCTAATTGTGAGTCTTGACTCACACATCTAAGTGTGAGTCTCGACTCGCACTTCTAAGTGCGAGTCTCGATTCACACATCTAAGTGTGATCACTCGCACATCAAAGTGCAAGCACAATAATTAAGGGATTTATTTTACCCAAATTATATAAGGGCTTTATATAAGCTCAAAATATTATATTGTGGAAGTATTAGCCTACCTTAAGGCACTAAGCTCAATTTTTTTATTTTATTAGTTCCTACCTCTTACTGGGAATACTACATTTTTATTCAAACAAATAATTTTTCCTCAATCCACCAATCAAAATAAAAAAATTCTATAACTTTTCAACTTTCTAATGTTTATATTTTATTTAAATAATTTTTTAATCTACAAAACTTATGTATCTTTTTCTTTATTGGCTAGTTAGTATTGATTTAACAAATATGAGGCCTTGTTGCAACATTGATTTATTCTATTTAAAAAAATCAAAATTCTAAGAAAGACATGTGTCCAATATTTAAATGAGATATAACATTTAGAAAAAATGTTAATAAAATATTCACTGCATTTAATGTTTATCCAAAAATGAAGACTTATTTTCAAGCTTGGACAAGTGGCACATCCGAAGTAGTACACTATTCATAAAAATTAATAAAAATTATTTTAAAAAATCACATCATAGACATTTCTAAATTAAATCCATCCCACTCCTTATGTATATATATTTTACTATTTTGGTTTTGCTAGTCAAAAAGTTTGAGCTTTTCTTTATCGCCGTTTGTAATAAAAATTAGATTTGTAAGTTAAATTTTTTAAAATTCAATTTTTTCTAGGTATGTATTAAAACTTTTAACAATAAAAAAATTTCTATGAATTATATTATGTTAAATCCAAGAGAAATAATATTATTATTAGTTCCTTCCAAGGTAGGATAATATACCTTTTAGTTCATCCAATTAGTAATGTTACTATGAGCCAATAATATGTAAGAATTTTTCTACTCATGTTAAGATTTCTAATGTATAAATTTTGAATTGACATAATTACATGAATATAATTTTTGATAAATTATTTTTTTGTTATTTTAATTGGTGAGAAAGGATGATTTGACTAATTTTTACCCTTATTGAAGTGCAGGATTTTATTTATTTCTTAAACCAAAAAATTAGAAATGGCTAAGTGGCACGGAATTTATTAATGACTATCAAATCATCTAGCATTTAGAAATTTCAAAACATATATAACATGGTAACATTTATTGTCAAAATGACATGAACAGTCTTGGTGATATTCTCAATTTATTAAAAATTTCATACTTTACATATTCCAAAATTATTTAATAGAATTTCACCATATTAAAAATTATTCCATTTAAAAGCAACGACTCATATTTCCATCCATCCATCCATTCATCGTGTATTATAAATAACAAATATTGTGGGTTCTTACCAATTAATATATTGATATGTTGTCTGCACTACACGACAACCAAGATTTTCAATAATGGAATTACACAAGAGATTCAAAATGTCTAAGTATGAGGATATGAGGACATCAACAACATTGATTAACCACTTTGCACTAAAGGATTATTCATATCAACATCATCTCCTCCGTGTAGATTATCTACTCCCTCATGTGGAAAGGGATGAACTAGAGTACCGGTAGGAACTCTAGTACCTCTTCATGTTCTAAGAAAAAGGTTTACTAGTCGATAAGGATTCAAGTGAGGGGAAATTGACCATGTCATTGGTTTCTTTGACCTGTATTTCCTTATTTGGTTTCATGGTTGTGACACACTGCATAATTCTTCATTTGGGTCTCTAATTATTTTATTTTTACTAGTTGTATCTCACTAAAACATTAATGACCCTTATAATTGTCTCCCACTGGAACCTTATCTTGTTTAGAATGGTTCTCTCAATAAAAAAATTATGCACTTATGGTTCTAGATTTTATTCTCTAATTATTAAGGATAGGGATAGTTTAAAGAAACCCATTTGATTTTAATTTTTGATATCTTAAATTTCACAAATTCATTCACCATGACGGCATATTTCCTTTATTTGGCTCATCTCTTTCTAGATGCATAATATTATTTGAATAACACCTCCAAACAAACAAATAATTTACCTAGATTATATATATTATATCCATACGTCTTAATCAATTGGTCATATTATCAAGTGGATCCCCAATTCCACTCATTGAACTATTAACTTCTATTAATCCAAAAACACCTCATAGCTTATAGGAAGGAATTGGCCATTTCACATCTCTTGTTTAATTTAAAGTATCATCAAAAAAATTACTATTAACAAGGTTTATTAAATATACGTGAACATAATGATTGATGGTTTATTTACTAAAGTGATAATGCTTCCGCCATGTTTTTTATTAGATTAGTGAAAATAATAATTGGCTAGTTTATTTACTAAAGGGATAATGCTTCAACCATGTTTTTTATTAGATTATGTAAGAAACAAGGATTAAGGCACCCAAAAATATTACAATAGAATGCATCATGAGCATGACCAAGAAGAAACAAAACATAAATAGGAAAAAAGGGTTAAAACAACTTAGCCCAAACTACAGTCCATTAGATCGATATAAGAAAAAACCGCAAAAAAGAATAGACCAGAGCCAATAAAAAATAGGGAGGGGAAAACATCCCAAACGATATAGTCCACAAAAAGTCAAAAAAATCTCCAAGATCCAAAAGACTAGTTAGTCTTCAAACATTTGTACACCTTTGATTGAAGCTCTTCATGTACTTTCATCTAATCATCCTACTCACTCGAGATAAGGATGTCATCTTCAACCTGCTCTTCCTCATCAGAACTACCGAGGTGGATATTAAACCTACCAAAATTTTGTCCCTACTCCGGTTTGGCAACATGCCCCTACAACTCAAAACCAAACTTTTATCTCAACCATATTCACCTTGATAGAGTTTTGTGAGATACAAATTTTCTTAGAGTTGTTGATGTAATTCATGGCATTGTTTCCCATAAATGTTCCAAATTCACCTAAGGCCTCCATATCCCTTTCCACTTGCCTCACCCTAAGATAAATTTTATCAAAATCCACATTCCAATATAACTCTACTCTCTTTCCCTTAAAACAAATCCCCTTTTGTATCAACCAGAGAACCTACAACCCCAAGTACTAATATTTCCCTTCCCCTTAGTAGTCATACTCTTCTTTTTCCTCTTTATGTTCATACAATCAGCAAGAGTACAATTGTCATTTGAATCCCTAAATTTGGGATCTAATTAATTTTCCACCCATAGTTTACCATTATTAAAAAGTAACATAATTATACCATGGTGTAACAAGGTTTCAATCTTTCCTGTTGAAAATCATTCACCGACGCACATAGCGACATAAAGAAGAAAAAGGGAAGGCTCGTAACAATCTTATTCCTAAACATACTAAGCATTATAAGATGGTGAGTATATATATTTCTATAATTCCTTTCAATATTAATGTACCTCATAAGGTGGAGGTAGACCATATTCAAAATATCAGGGATGCATAATCTAGTTATACCATCTACAAGCACGTAAACCTTTTCTTTACCATGGAAGAAATCTATCTTTAATCCATCTGTCTCCATTACAATCACCTATTCTATCAAGCCTCCTAAACCTAAATTTCCATGCTAGGGATCACCATGCTAACATTGTTCCATGCCCGACCAACCTCAAATGCAAGATAAGGATTAGACCCCGTGATTATTGAGATGAAATTCCTGAAACCCCCAATTTTCAAAATATGCCAAAAGGAGGGTTGTCCTTTAGGTAACCATATCTCATGGGATCAATTTTCAAATGACCACCTCCAATGGTTTTAGTCTACTGAGAATGAAAATTGAAAAAAAATGGCCAAAATAAACCTTCAAAGAAAAATTAATATAAATCCCACCATATATCATACATGTGCGAAGGGTCCTACTAACCATAAGAATAAGGATGACATCCCAACGAGGGAAAATATCCACTGTACATCAATACTTAATGTTATTAATGAGATTAATAACATTAGGGATATCATCTCCCCTCTCTCACACTTTAAAATTTTAACTTTAGCCCAAATTGGAAAGATGATTCACACATTTATTACCCTTTCTAGGGGTATGAATAAGATTAAAGCTATCAAACTCTTTAAGATTTTATTTAGTATCTTTAAGGATATTTCTTAAGGTCCAATTATGAATTCTATCCTTTCTCATATTCTCAAGGGTTAAAATCTTATTTTGAACAACTAACAAGAAAAACATGTTGACCTTGGGGAGTAAATCCTTAATCCAAATTTTCCTCTAGAAATCCTTTTGTTCCTATTCTTCCATCATGTGAACGTTTTCTAAGAAAAAAATATTTTATGAAAATGAATATGTTTGGTCCAATAAATGATATGTTAGGTGTTATACTTAAGCATTGTAGTCATTGATCTCCATCAATGCATGTAGGAAAAACATTTTTGTGAAAACAATTGATCTAGGACATTTAAAATACATCAAACTATTTTAGAAACATGTTCAATATTTTTCATTCAAACAACATATTATAAGTACAACATAAAAGGAAGTTTGTAGTAACTAACACATCTTTTAAATAAATACAATTTTCATCCTCCAATCTTTACAATTCAATTCTAGTTAAGGAAGGCAAACTTCAACTTGTCAAAGTTTCCTCTAGACCAAATGCCATAGCTGAGGAAGGCCAATGGGGAATTCATTAGTCTAATGCTTACATGCATAGAAATTTTTCTTAGTCCCTCTGCAGATTATATTAATTTTCAACATTATCAAGGTCTACAACATTAAACTATAGAAGGTAGGAACTTGCTACTACATGGCTCTTGTTTGTTAAAACCTAGCAACTTATTAGATTAAAATATAATTTATTAGGTTATGTTGTCTCATAATCTAGCGAACGCTAAGCTCAAAATAACATAAAGTAACTTGTTAAATGATAACGACCAAAAATCTTGAATTATTTAACCTAGTGGAAGTTAAGTTCAAAATATCGTTCTCGACCTAGCATGTACTAAGCTCAAAATATCTTAATTTAAAATATTAAAATCATATAATGAAATAAATTAATTTATACATATCTTGTGTGCTATACAATACTCTAAATTTAATGAGGGTGATCAACTTAGAGGTCTCTAAGCTCAAAATATCTTACCTTAATTTGTTAAAACCTATCAACTTCAAAGAGTACAATATCATTTATTAGGTTATGTTGAAACATAACCTAGTGGAAACTAAACTCAATAATTATTTCTCTAGTTTTTAAAATTCTAGTGAATCTTTAGCTCGAAATATTATATTGTTTAAATACCTAGTGGCCACTAAGTTCAAACTATGTTGATTTAATTTGTTAAATCCTAGTGACCACTAAGATCCAAATATTATAGTAGAGACTAGTATTTACGATGGGTTGTTTTAGTTAAGTGAAATTAGTCTTGACTCCTCCTTTCTTCTTTCTCTAAGTGTAGATGCATGTGCCATTTTTGAGTACCTTTCATGTGGTTTGAAATGACCGGGGACTATGAGGTTATTGAGAGGATCTTGTAGATGTAAATCACTCAAACTAATCGTACATGACCATGCCTTGAATGTGTGTACCGACTCCCAACAATCCCAAATATTTTTTTCATTAAATTTTGGCAACATAACTACCTATGTAGTACTTAACCCTTTACTTAAATCTCTTGTATCATGACCAGGATTTACAACTTTTGATGTTTATTATGGATCATGATTTTGTTGTGGTCTTCTTTCAATGTGCTTATTAAGATGGCAATTACTATTTTTAGGAACCTAGTAGAGAAGTCCTACCTATTATAGTTGAACATAGTGTTCATTTTACATTGAAAGAAATGAAATTAAGCAACCAACTACCGACTATTACCTGTAACAGAAAAATATTGATTCAAGTTAATATATATACCCACACCAATCTTAAGTCACGTAAGAGTTAAATCCTACAACTAAGAAGAAATTTTAACGTCCACAAGGATATTTGCACTTATGTTTGAGTAGTAACAAATAAAAAAATAGGTTACAAATTTCACTTTAATCCCCAACTATTGTCATTATTGACCTAAAAAAATTAATGCAATAATAAACTACTATACCTTTTTTTGTTATATTAGTTCAATACTCTAACCAGGTTGAATTTCATCACAAGATTAATACTGGAAATACATTTATACTTATCCATGTCAACATGACCTTGGATCATGTAAGAAATTAATTTAAAGAGAACACAAACCCAATAAGCATATTATTATTATTTTCAAACCTAGAGACCACTAAGATCGAAATATTATGTTGTGTCATAAGCTAGTGGGAGCTAAGTTCAAAATATCATTCAATAACTTGATATACTAGAGGAAACTAAAATCAACATGTCTTTCTTTAATTTTTTAAATGATAGTGGATTTTTATCTTGAAATATTATATTGTTTAAATAACTAGTGAATGCTAAGCTCAAACGCGTTTTTGATTCAATTTTTTAATTCCCAAAGTGACCACTAAGATCCAAATATTATGTTTTGGTGTAACCTATGGGTTGATAAGCTTAAAATATATTACTTTATTTTGTTGAAACCAAAAGACTGCAAAGATCTAAATATTATGTTGTGTCATAAGCTAGTGGACGCTAAGTTCAAAATATCATTCAGTAACTTGATATACTAAAATAAACTAAACTCAATATGTATTTATTTAGCTTTTTAAATGGTGTTCACTCTTTATCTTGAAATATTATACTGTTCAAATACCTAGCGGCCTCTAATATCAAACTATGTTGATTTAATTTGTTAAATCCCTTAAAGTGACCACTAAGATCGAATAATATCTTAATTTCTTTTGTGGAAACTTAGACACCACTAAGATCCACATATTATGTTATGTCATAAGCTATACAATGATAAGTTCAAAATATTATTTAGTAACTTATTAAATGATAGTGACCACTAATCTCAAAATAATATATTACACACAACCTAGTGGCAATGTATTTTTCCATGTGGTGCATATAGTAACCTCAAGATTCTTCCTTTATACTCTATATATAACTAAATAAACTCAAGATTATTCCTTTATAGTATATATAATAGCAATCACATGTATACAATGTAATTTAATGCCAAATGGTATAAGTTATTTTATTTATTGGGATTCAATAAATATCCTAGGGACCCATGTTGCATAATAGAGTGCCTTCATTGTGAAAAGTGCAGGGAACACATTTTTTACGTGTGGATGAAAAGTGGAGAGTGACTTGGGACTAAACAAAGAAAGACTTATGATGCCATAATCACTTCAAGCCAACAATTTTGTATTATTATACATGATACTTGAATAAAATGCAATTAAACAACCAACTATTGATTGTTACCTAGTAATGTAATAATCTTTATTCAAGCTAATATATATACCCACACAAGTCTTAAGTCACGTAAGAATTCAATCCTACAACTAATAATAACTTTTAATATCCATGAGGATAGTTGTATTTCTATTCGAGTACCAACAAATTTTTAAAAATGGTTACAAATTTCACTTCAAACCCCAACTACTATCATCTCCGACTTCATAAAATTAATACAATAATCAACTATCAGTACCTTTGTTTGTTATATCAGTTTAATCCTCCAACCAGGTTGAAGTTCATCACAAGATTAATATTGGACCTATAATGCTTATTTCACTAAATCTGGACTTATTCTAGTCCGAGAAGCAAAAAAATATAGCCAATATTGGAATCCAAAATTACTAGTTTTGGATTCCAAAATGTTAAATATTGGAATTATCTGGACTCCAAAATATCACATATTGGAATCCAAAATCACATATATTAGAATAAAAAATCACATATATTGGAATTTATTGCACTCTAAAGTCCCATATATTGGAATCCAAAAAGTCAAATATTGGAATCCATTATATGGGCTAGTGGCCGCTAGGCATTATCTATGCTTTGGACTAAACAAAAAATTTATGTTTTATAAGGGATAACGACTACTAGGAATTATTTATCCTTTGTTATAAACATAACATGTTTATTTTTTATATGGGCTAGTGACCAATCGGACATTATTTATACTTTGTTATATACATAACATGTTTCTATTTTATACGGGTTAGCAGATGTTAGGCATTATTTATGCTTTGTTATAAACAAAAACATGTTTCGTTTTTATACAAGGTAGTGGCTAGTAGGTATTATTAATGTTTTGGAATAAGATTCTTATAAGTGTTTAAATGTCTTGAAGATTTGAATAATTAAAACACCTTGTGGCCTAGTGGCCACTAGGATAATGAAATTCAAGATATTTGAGACACTTCCGTGTTCATGCAAAGTATGATGTGATAGAACCTTAGCATAACCAGATAATTACTAAATATATTTTGAAGAAACTATAAGAGCACGAGTATTTAAATTTGGAGAATGTAATTAATCAGTAAACCCATTCCATATATATTTTTGTATTTAAATATGGATATGAAATTAAATATTTTTTTATTATAGGTAAATGGTTTTGAAGGGACCATACCCTGTAGTACAATCAAAAAGGCTCAACAACCAAGATAGACATGAAAGTACAAAGTGGTTTTTTGAAACATGGGGCCACACCCCAACCAAAAGCAAAAAATCTAGATAAAACTATAAGATAACTAAGGCATGGGAAAACTACCTACAAGAATCCCAACGATAGACTAACAACAATAAAAAAACATCTCAAAAATAGTAGAACAACATCTGCAATGAGAACAAAGAGGTAAAAAGGCACTAATTAACTGATTTTATATACACCTTAAGTGCAACTCTAAGTTCCTTATATATATTCATGGCTTCCCGACATTAGGGTCCAAATTGGTCTCTTTAAATAACTTCTTAGTGATCCTCCCATTCTTCCATGTTGATGTAAGAATCCCACTAACATCACAAATATGATTAATATGAACCTGGAGGAGGTCAATAACTACTATGTGAATGGAAAGTTGATTGTTATATTTCTCCTCAAGTGCTTTGATTTGACTAGAGAGTGAGTTTACTTCCTCTTGTAGGCTAGTAATGGAGGCAGGGTTTGTGGTGATCTTGCTACCAGTCTTTAGGAGAAAATCAACATTATCTTCAATAGATTTCAAAGCATCACCTCTTCTTTAAAAAGTTCAAGTATATAAGGAGTGACCTAGAAACTAGGAGTAACATGACTAATCCATGGAAGGATTTATGCTCCAATTATCTCCTTATCTTTCTTATTACTTCTGAGAATCCATTTAGTAGGTGCTCGGTTCAACAAAAAGGTCACAAAAGTTGGGATTCTTATTTCTAATATGGGGTTGTGGGGGAGGAGGAGCTAGAGGAGGGTCATGGCCATTTGTAATTACATCAAGGATAAATTGGTGAATAAGGAAGATGACTCCCTGATGGAGTGGAAGCACTCACCTATGCCCTTGAACCTCTAAAACAGTTTTTTCCAAAGAATACAAAATGTAATAAGGCAAATTGACCTTTACACTCTCCCCGAAGTGATGGAACAAAACCAAATGCTCCAAGGGAAAGGTTTAGAACCCTCCTTCTAGTGTAATGTAGTGAACCACCATGTAGGCCACTTCATCAAAAGGTTATGGAATGGAAGAGCAGATGATGTCAACATGTTTTTTTGGATTTCTTCCCCCTCATCCAAGAAGAGTCTTTCCTCTGCATCTATAACATCTTAATTTTAATACTTCAATAAAAGGGAAGTTTTTTTATATATATCATAATGTTTCACTATTATCAATTGACATAATTTAGAACCAACATTATCTTAGTCAATCCATCCTAGAATAGTAAACCATATATAACTATTATGAGTCAGATTTAAACTAATGCCTCATATCTAATTTATTAAAATGTGTACATGAAGCATAATTTTGGTTCCCTTAATTAATCGTAGTCATTCAAGTGTTAAAATCTAAATTTCATATCTAGGTATCTATTACGGATAACCCATCAAATATATTTCATCATTAGTCTAGGTGAAATCAAGATAGCATAATCAAGTGGCTTGGGTTACTTTGGCCAAAGTTCTGGGTCATGTATGACATGCCCATATTCCACAATGAAATAATCATCATATAGAATATGTCTTTCACCATGTACTCAAATTTTTTTATCTAGATAAGGATGAATTTGATCTTACATCAATCACTTCCAAGGTCCGTGCAAGATACTAATTCCAAATTACATGCATGAATAAGTGTTGTTAAGTCAACTTAGGATGACTAAGGGAAAGTAACCAAGGTTTGTGAAAGGTACGGATTCCAAATCACATGTGTGAATAAGTGTCGCTAAGTCAACTTAGGATGACTAAGGGAAAGTAAGCATATCCAAAATGAATTTTGTCACTTCGGTTCTACTTTATTTCCCGTAGTCATCATAACATGACATTGATAATTTTCCATTCTATGCTTTGAATTGGTATCTTTCACTTACTTGAATCCAAGGTTTATGACATTCAAGTTTAGGGAGCTTGAAGAGTTATAATGCATAGTATATGTTTCATAGTATCTAACTAATGACTTACGCCGTTAGATGGATACTATGCAAGAATGACTATGTTGCAACAGTTCATCAAGTTCCACTAAATGTAATTTCATATCTTAACAAGTTCATTAGTTGAATAATTCTCAACTTTATAATCATTATCCTAGATATTGTTATCGATAGGTGTAATTCCTAAATATCTACGAGGGTTAATAACAAATTTTATTAAGTTAGGATGGTAATCATTATTTGATTAAGTACAAGTTACTGATTTAAACTTTTGAAATGCCTTATCATGAGAAAAACATTATTCTTAATTAGGTATAAGCGGGTAGATGCGGTGTTCTTATATTTATTCATTTAATGTAGGATAACAATAATACATTATTATTTACACATGCATGTGCCCTTTGGAATGCAGTCATGATTATACATAACTATCCCGCTTTATGTATGTTTTTTCGTACTTAGGTTTAATCATATTAAAATTAAACATTTTGCACATAGCTTAATTTCCAAGTCATGATATTAATTTATTTTTAAACATCCATCATTTTTCATTAAATATATAATGTAGTTATATCTGAATTAAAGCATCACTTTTCATATAAATCGCATAATGTTGCTTAAGTTTATAAGTTGTTTTTTAATTAATAAAACAATCGTCTAGATAATGAAATCAACCTTGTTATGTCATATTTATAAATTCTAATTATAACTTGCATTCACTTAAGATATTTACAACATAATATGTATAATTTATTTCAGTCACAGTTTACTTATATAAATAGCCATACTTCATTCAATTTATAAATGATATTCAATCATATAGGAACATTTTTATCTTTCATTAGTTTAGACTCTTTATCTCATGCAAGTGTAAAAACTATTGAGAGTTGCATTTTTAACTTTAAATGATTTAATGACCAAGTTCAGAACATATTAGGTATCTACTTCAAGAATTACATAAGACAATGATAATATAAAGGAACTTTCCTTATTCAATTCTAGAAACTAAATATCAAAACTTGCTTAAGACAACTTGAATCAACATCTTCTCTTTTTCGAATAGATACAATAAATGGTCCATTATCCTTTCCTAATTACAAAAATATAATCACATAAAGTAATGAATAATATAATCATTAAACAAATAATCTTACTTTAATCAATAGAACAAATGCAAACTTCTAAACTTCATCCTTCTTTCACTTTTCATGAAGTCCATCTACAAGATTGTTAGTATTCCCTACCATACAAATTGGCATGATAAGATCTAAATATCCAAAACAACATGCTCTATGTAATAATTTCATAAAAGGAAAGCCAATTTTAAATTAAATTATTTTAGGGTTCGAAAAGGAACACTCAACTCTTTTGAACATTCATCTTAGACATATTTATGACATCAACATAATGAATATGAGATAAACTAAGTACCTAATTCAAGTAAGATCCATACAAGAAATCATAACTTGATTAACAATCAATTCCTAACTATGCAGATATTAGATTCATAACATAGTCAAGTAAAACCTATAAAATTGTACCTTATCAAGAGATGGATCAGGTAAAGGCAATTCTCTATAGTTATATGGAATGGAGCATTATGATGGTGAAATCAACCCTACAACACCTTTAGACTCTGGGGTATCTTGTTAATACCTATTGTGTTGTGGATAGTCAGGGAAGGAAGAGAAAGGATACCCCATATGGTTTGACCTAGGATCCTTAGTGATTAATATAGAAGATTTGGTGAAATAATGGGCTAAGGTGTTGGAGGGGCTTGAAAAAGCCTACAAATGACCTAGGATGGGTTGTTTTGTTTTTTCACTGTCTCTGTTATTGGCTGTTACTTTCATCAATGTTGTTAGTTTATCTGTGTTTTTTTGTTGTTGTTAGTTTCGCTTTATGGGCTCTAGAGAGCTCTTATTACTATGAATAGTTATATTATGGTTTTTTGATGTTATTGTAATGTTGTTTTCTGCTCTCATGGAGAGTGTTTGATGTTCGGGGTAGGGTCCCCTCAACCCTTTTTACCTCTAATAAAAAAAAGTTATGAAATTCCACATGATCATACCTTTTCCATATAGTCACTTATATTTCATGCATCAATACTAATTAAAACTTCATGTAAAAGCTTATATCATAATAACTTAATCACCAATACTTATAAGTTTTACATGCAAACAACTTATTTAATATCTAGTATGAGTTATAACTCACAACTTACTCAAATATAATAGTAGCGTCCATATGGTTGATTTGGAAACACACTTTATATTACCTAAGGGTTCAGTAAGTTGTAGGTGACATCACCTAGCTACGTTACTACAAACTAGTAACTCTCTTCTTAAAAATGGTAAAACTCTATATACCTTGCATCATTAGGTATAAAATTGAATAACCATTCAAACGATGATCAATTAATAATAAATGGTTAATGCTTTAAATGAGATCTTAGTATCGACTTATACTAAATCAATATCCCTTAAGCAAAAGTCATTTCATCATGAATTACGAATCTATGAGATAAAAATTCTTACCAGTTAAGGATAACATAGAAGAAATAAATAAATTATTTCTATACAGTCCATCCTACATAAAGGTAAATTTTATAGCCACTTCCTAACCCTTACACATTTATCTAAAAACTCCAACCATCCTAATACTTCATGTTGATTTAGTATAACTGAAATCGAATATCCAGGAATATGAAACATAGTGTTGTAAGAGGTTACCCATATCGAATAGTATGAGCCTATGGATAGATACATACTAGTATCTTCTTAGCATGAATGCCACAAAAAAACCTATATGGAGTTATATTAAGAAGGATCTCAGGTTGGCCATATGGCCTTCTCGTTAAACCGAAATGTTATCAACAACTAGTTAAAATAACATAACCTATAACCCTATTTCAATTGTGACTATAGACCAAGTCCAAGATACCACAAAACAAAAATGAATCATAAGCCAACAACCAAAGGATTCAACTAAAGTGAATAATTTAAGATCTAAAAATACAAAGATAACACTCTGTGTTATTTATTACTAACCAAGATTCATATAAATTGCATATTACGTAAGAAAATGTATACCCAAATAAACCTTATAAGGTTTAGTCTAAGTCTTAGATGAATACCCATTAATGGTATCTCAAAACCTACCAAAACATTAATAACATGCAACTCGAAATATAACATATAATCAAAATAAGTTGAATTGATTCAATAACCGCATCCAAAGACTGTCATTTCATAGAATAGATAACATAATACCCTTGACTTTATCAAGGTTAAAAATACCAAAGGAAATAGAAATAGGTAACAAAACCTTAATCATATCATTATCAAATAATCTTTGAGTTAAGATATGGTTCAAACAACACATAACAACCTAACAAAGAAAAATATTTCTTTAATATCAAAAATATAGTCTAGATTTGTACGTACATAGATACTAAAATAAGAAGGGATTTATTCCATTAAAACCACAACCTAGAACCTTGTAATATTGTTCCAAGTAATCTATCACCATACATTATAGAAACTCAAATTCACAAAATACACAACATATTGAAGATTTGAAGCCTAAAAAATCCATAACCATTAAAACGACTTATGTTTGAAAGAAGAGTTACTTTCATGAAAGCATTATTTAAAGAGAAATATTTTAAAGAGTTAGAACCTATCATGCCTGGTAGAGCTCCTTTTACTTCCTTCTCCAAGATCCATGAATTCTTATCTACAAACTTGAACACCAATCGATTCCAAAAATACCATCTAACCCTTCCATTCTCCATTTAATTATTTTAATATCTGAAGCCATTAAGAATTATACTATTTTCTCCTTCATGCAACTAAAGGTTAAATGCATATTCAAAAATAGATCAAGAATCGAAATAGACGATCAACATGTAGAGATCTAAAATCTTGATGAAAAAACAATCAAAATAAAACCAAATTCTCTATTGTTTCTCCAAACAACCATCACCTTCTCCAAGTCGGTTTTGGAGTCTATCAATGCCATTCAACATTGGGAAAGAACTGTCATTTCCTTCCATTATTCCCACCAACCCACCTTGTTACCATTTTAATTTTAGATGCCAATCAAACAATTAACAAAATTTTATGTATCCCTTTTCCCATATATTTTTGCTAATTCACCAAATTTTACTAAATTCCTTGCTAGCAAATGACGGTTTCCCTTTTAATAAAATTCATTAAAAATTTCAAGTACAAGTGCAGTGGAATCCCAAACTTGTTTTACCATGCAACTTACCCTTTCCACATTGTTAACCATGGTCATGTCTAGGTTATGTTTTCATATTAATTCAAATACACATGGCTTTATCCTTAGGTCCTTAAAAATTAAACATAAACATATATCATAGGTTTAGTTTAGGCTATCAAGTCATAATGAATATAATCATTGACTTTCGCCCATTAGCAATCATTAGAAATGAACTAGGCTTAGTGTGCTAAATCACAACCTTCAAAATAAACAATGTAACCCGAACATACTTAGGTTATATTATAGTCCATAAGATCTGAAAAAATAAATCCAAATTTTATAAATAATTCAAGTAAACCTTCCAAAATCTAGTCAAAATAGTATGTCGATTTAGGATAATACCAGTTGTCACCAAGTCATCGCATCTCGAATGGCCTAAGAATTAATCATGACATTTGGTGTGATTACAACACATGGGATCACTTCTCAATCTATGGGACTTGTGCTTGAGATGAACCTCTCTGGAGAAAGTTGGCTTCCTCCGGAGGTTCACCTCAAGTGCAAGTCCCATACTGAGAGCTGATCCCATGTGTCCAAATCACACCAAATTTTGTGATTAATTCTAGTGCCATTCAGGGGTGAAGTGACTTTGTGACAACATTTTTCGGCATGCCCAGTGGGATAGAGTTGGTACCTCTCTTCTCATTCCATTGAGACAAGGTACCTAGAAACTCCATCTATCTAGATTTCAAAGTTCATTACATCAACTCATGCAAAGAATTTTCACAAGAGATTCTTCAAGGAGAAATGATTACTATCATATAGAGTTTTCTTTTTATCCCTCAAGGAGAAGGGGAAGAAATATTTTAGCACCATCAGCTGCCTCTTTACCTCATAGAGGGAATTCAACTCCTCCTGAAGGACATTTCCCCTCACCAAAGCACAACCAACTAGTGAACGTCATGGTAGCCAATACTTTTCCTCCATTCAATACCAGCAATATTTTTTTGTTAGCATAAAGAGATGCCATACCAGAAGCTGCCTTGAAAATTTTACTATTTTACAATGGAGAAACTAATGTATCACCTCGAGAGCATATACTGGATGTAGCTAGCATCTGCGTAGTACACAGTATTACAGAAGATAACATGGCATTTTGACTCCTTACTACTTCATTCAAAGGTAGGGAACTTCAATGGTTCCGGAGTTTAGCTGTTGGATCCATTACCAATTGGAATGATTTAGGCACAAAGTTGTGTAAACAGTTTGAAGACAAAAGTGATAATCTTTCACTTGTGGAGCAATTTCATACTATCAAGTGATCTCCTCAAGATTATATGAGAGATTTCAACCTCCATTTTGACAAGACCTAGAAACAGATCCAAGCACTTGTAAGGCCATCCCTAGAAAGTGCATTTTTATATTATTTATAGCACTAAATAGTGATATCACTGTCATGATTCAATCCATGGGGGGAACTATGATCCCTGATGCTTACGAAGTTGTCGTACAAGCTGAAAATTTCCTGATTCAAGCAGGTAAAATTGCTCCTAGACCTCCCATTCCTATTTTTATAGAGCTTACAGGCCAACTGCCAGTCATTTCCCTAGTTCGACATATTGTATTCCAATAGCTACGCTTGTTTCCAATCCCTCAAATGATTTGGCTGAAGTAAAATCATTGTTACAAACTTTGGGAATGAACTCGTAGCCATAAAGAGGCAGCAGTACAAATATGATCATCCCTTTCAACCCCAATATCTAATGAACCATCCTCCATTTCAAGGAAATGGTCATCTATAGAGCCAAGCCATAACCCAAGTTGCAAATGTGAAGCCTTTGAACTTCAGCAATCCTCACCGCCAACTGCTTCCAGAGCCATAGTCCTAGTCCAAAACAATCTCATCCAATACTATGAATGGTGTTATCCTTGTTCTCAGCCCCATAATTAGAATCTCTACCCAAATGGAGTTTTGAGTCAAGGTCTCATGGTTCAAAGCATAACCACTCCACCTAAATCATCTACTGGACCATCCACTTCAGAAATTCAAGATCAAGCTCCTGATGAAACCGCATTATTAAATTGGAAAGCAGAGGACTTTTTTGGTTTGAATATTGATTCCTCCACCATAGTGTCTAACACATGTTCCAAGAAAAGGGAAATAGATTCATGGTCTTCTAATACTGATCAGGCATCCACTTCTTAGGCCCCAACATAGATACCAGATGATAAAGGCATGAGAAAGAAATCACCAGAAATATCTGTTGATCAGAATACAAAGAAAGATGGGATGTCAAGTATCATGATACCCAATAAGCATTACCCAAAGGAAGACCCCAACATCCCAAAAGGCATTAGCAAAGTGGGAGAAATTCCATTCAGCATAGTGGAACAAATGAAGAAGACCAATTTGAGTGTCACAATGTGGGATGCACTTTTGATTCCTTCTCAAAGGAACTTGCTACGAGAAGCTTTGAACAAATTTGTCACTACTAGCAAATATTTAGGCTAGGAAGTAGTAGTAGCAACCAGCTTATGCCAACCCGAGACAAAAATGTAGGCTAAGACCAACAAGCCTCCACCATTTTATATCTCGTTGATTATTGGTGACCATTTGGTGCACAATTGTATGATCGATTCTGGAGCTAGTAGTTCCATGATGTCCTAAGCATATCACATATGTACTACAGATTCCATATGCTCCAATTTCGAGAGGGTTTGTTCAATTGGATGGTACTGTAGTCCAAACTGTGGGGGTCATTAAGGGGCTTTAGCTCACTATCCATGCATGTCCTAGTTTGAATTTCACACAGATATATCAATCATTGATCTCCCTCCTCTCTTCACCATCTACTTATCACGGATTTCACCACAAAAATGGGAGGATATTTTTCATCAGACTAGTCACATATGATCTTGAGAACTCGTTATGGGATGAAGGTAACTATAAGAGCAGAACCAATTTCTCCTACCCATGTGGAACCATACACGTCTAAACCCATAGAGGGTAACTACATTATTTGTGACCCAGAGGAAGAGGTCGTGGATCATGAACCAGCTACTCTTGTAGAGGAGGTTCTTGATATAGTGCTTGATGAGGTAAGTATAGACCATCAATACGACTGTATGCTAATTTATTAGCTAACAAAGAATCTGGTCTATTGTTTTTGGATGAGACTAGCTTGGGAACTTATTGTATACATGAAGAAGGTACAACCGTACCTCAGTTGATTAAGGCACCCAATGATTTCAAAGGACTGTGGAAGCTCTTCTTTGATGGTTCAAGGAGTAAAAATGGATCTGCAGGATTCATGTTAATTTCTCCAGGAGGGGATAAATATTTCTCATCTTTTTGATTGTAGTTCAGTTGTACTAATAATGTCGCTGAATATGAATCTCTTATACAAGGGTTGCAGCTAGCCCAATAAAGAGGAATCAAATCCCTGATCACTTTAGGTGATAGAAAATTGGTGGTTGATCAAGTAATGGCCCACAATACATTGAAGAATGATCTCTTAAGGTCATATAAGAATCGAGTTTGGGACCTAATAGAATAGTTCAAAGCTTTTGGAATTGGTGCGATTACTAGAAACCAAAATCAAGATGCTAACATGATCACTACTATCGAATCTCAATATAATATACCTATGGAACTCATGAAGGAAGGGCAGTAAACAATCAAAATGGTTGTCCACCCCATAATACCAGATAATGTAAGTAGTTGGCAAGTTTTCAATAGTGATGAGTAGATTGTTCTTTTTCTACAATAAGAATCAGAGTTCACCATCAAACACCAAGGAAAATTGCAAGAATCCTATGATGACCAGGTCATTCAGTTAAAAGGGAACAAATTACCAAAATGCTTGGTCATGCTTAAATCTATCTTCAATTCGGATGACCAGGCCAAATGGAAAAGCATGAATATGGTGGTCAAGGAAGAAGATTTTGAGGAAGTTGAGGTGGCTAGTGAGAAATTTTTGAAGATTGGTAAGGTATGCACCGTCAGAAAAGGAATCTTTCACTTTGAATTATACCAAGCATATCATGATATTTTCACATGGAGCTATAAATACCTGCTTGGTTTTGACCCAGGTCTAGCTCAACACATGATTGAACTAGATCCAAACTCTAAGCCAGTTCATCAAAAACAAAGGCCAATCAATCCTAAGGTTGAGCCACTAATGAGGAAAGAGCTAACCAAGCTTATCGAAGCTTGCATAATTTTTCCCATCAAGCATTCATCATGGGTAGCTAATCTAGTGCTTGTAAGGAAAAAGAACGAGAGATATCTGGATTTGCATAGATTTCAAGGATCTGAACCGTGCCTCATTAAAGGATAATTACCCTCTTCTATCAATGGAATAGATTCTCTAAACAGTGTCAGGAGCTCAAAGGTTTTCTTTGGTAGATGGCTATTCAGGGTATAATCAGATCCTGGTCCAGAATCTGATCAATTCAAAATGGCTTTCACCACTAAGTGGGGCACACATGTATACAACAAAATGCCATTTGGATTGTCCAATATAGGGGCTACTTTTCAAAGAGCCATGGACATGGCATTTAAAGGACTCATCAATGATATGATCCTAGTTTACCTTGATGATATAACTGCTCTATTCCAAACATGCTGAAGATCATATTGTGCATCTAAGGAAAGTTTTTCAAAGGTGTAGAGAGTTTGGAATCTCACTAAACCCCAAAAATGCATCTTTTCAATTCAAGAAGGCAAGTTATTAGGGTATATTGTTTCAGCTGAAGGACTCTCAATCGACCCACCAGGATTTAGTTGATTTTGTCTCTATCCCTCCCAAGTCACAAGAAGGGTCTCTAGAGTTTCCTGGGAACTATAAATTTTGTTGGAGATTCATTCCCAATTTACACCATTAGCCAAACCATTGACGACCATGCTTAAAAAGAAAATTCCTTTCTCATGGACAAAGGAAGGGAGAAATAGCTTTGAGGCTATCAAAACTAATATTTCCCAAGCTCCTACACTGGTAAACCCCTAGTTCGACAAGGATGTTATTCTCTATTCTTTTGTAGGTCATGAGACTATTTCAGGTATCCTCACTCAACAAAATGATGATCTGATGGAGCAACAAATTTCCTTCTTCAGTCAATCTCTCAAGGAATATGAGCTCAAGTATTATTTTGTCAAAAAATAGGTCTTTGCGGTCATTCAAGCTCTGAAAAAGTTTAGGCATATGTTGTCCAACAACAAGGTACACTTGATGGTCTCTCATCCTGGTGTTAAAGAGTTTTTGTTGAATAAGGAGATGAATGAGAAACATGTTGGGTGGATCATGAAAGTAATGGAGTATGATGTACACATTAAAGTCACTAAACTTGTCAGAGGCAAGGGGTTATGCCAATAGTTGGCCGTAGACATGGAAACTAAGAATGATAAGGATGTTACACTCTTCAATATTGATGAAGGAAATGGTTAGATTGATTGGTTAACTAAAATGGAAAATTTCCTTCTCTCAGAGTATATTCCCCAAATATGGATAAGATTCAACGACATACTTTCTGTCTCCGGTCTATTCCATATGTTGTGGTAGATGGAATTCTTTTTTGAAAGGATTTGAACAATGTTCTTTTACGCTACATCAAACCAGAACAAGTGAACAAGATATTGGAGGAGTTCCACAATGGGCTATCAAGAGGTCATTACTCGGCATGAACGACTACTACCAAGATCATGCGGGCTAGTTACTACTGGCTGGACTTGTTCAAAGATGCCCATTTTTGGGTAAGGAAATGTAAGGAGTGTGCTCTTTTTGGAAAACAGAAGCTAACAACTCTCCCATTACATCCTGTTCAGGTGGATCAACCCTTTATTCAATGGGGGTTGGATTTTATTGGTATGATCAATCCTCCATCCAATGAAGGACATAAATGGGTCCTTACTGCGATATATTATTTCACCCATTGGACAGAAGCAGTGGCCTTGAAGGAAAGCAATGAAAAATTTGTCCTTGAATTCTTGGAAAGTATCATGACAAGGTTCGGTGTTCCATTTACTATTATCTCTGACAATGCAATGGTATTCCTTAGGATGAAAATAAGTGAATGGGCCATCAAGAATGGGGTCTATCTCAAGACTTCATCTAACTACTATCCACAGGGAAATGGGTTGGCCAAATCCAGCAATAAGAACCTGATAAGGATCATCAAGCGCATGATGGAGGCCAACAAAAGGACCTGACATACGCAACTTAAGGTTTCTCTGTGGGAAGATTGAATAACACCTAAAAAGGCCATTGGGGTTTCACCCTTTATTCTTGTATATGGAAGGGAAGAAAAGTTGCCACTTTCCTTGGAAATGCCTTCCCTAGATTTGGCTTATCAGCTTGAAGTTATGGAGGATGAGGCCTTAACAGTGAGGTTTTCAGAACTCATGGAGCTAGAGGAGATTCAAAACACTACCATGAATACATTGATAGAGCATCAGGATCAGGTTAAGAAATCCTTTGACAGAAAGCCTCTGATAGGTTGTTCAAGGAAGGGGATTTGGTTTTGAAATGGGATGAAGATCGCGCCAAACCAGGAAAGCATGCCAAGTTCGATGCTCTCTAGAGTGGGACCTATGTCATCAAAAGCTGCAAAGAGGTAAATTCATTTTACCTATCCAAAATCAATGGATAAGAATTGCCAATTCATGTGAATGGGATACACCTCAAAGCTTGCTTTTGAGGAGGTTCCACCCTGTAAAGTTTTTTCTATTTTTCTCCAAGTGCTTTGCACATTGTTTTATTTTTGGTTTTTTAGACTCCTTTACCCAATGTTTTTCTTAAGGCTACTGGTCTAGAAGCTTAGCAGGAAATATTTCCCTAGAGATCACCAAAAATGTTAACCATTTAACTTACCCGGAAGAAGGCTATATGTCAGACTAATGTTTTAAAAGAAATCCTTGCACAGTGAAATTTTGCTAAGACCGAGAATCCAAAAATTCAATTTTTGGACTTTGGAGTTATTCTCTTTTGGATTTTTAAAAACAAAGTTTCGAATTGCATTTGAGATTTTTGAAGTCTTAAACTTCAAAAGTCTGAATTTTTAGACTTTCGGGTTTTCGGGTTTCGGCAATTTTTGGCTCATTTTGTTTAAATCCGTCTCAAACTTCGAATTGAATTTCTAAAAAGTATAAAAATTTAGAATTTCAAGTTTCAGGTTTTTGGAGTTCTCTAAGTCCTTTTTAGGATTTTTACTTGAATTTTCCTGAAGTCCAAATTTTTGAAAATCTGAATTTTCAGACTTTCAAGTTTTCAAGTTTCAGGACTTTTAGTTGCCAATTCGTCTTTTTATTTCCATTTTTCCAAAGTATGAAATCTTGAATTTTTAGAATTTCAGGCTTTTGGGTTTCAGGACTTTGAAAGTTTTGTGTGTGATTAATTCTCACCTACCTCCATATAGATCATATTTTTACCATTAATAATGAGATTTCTATATAAACACGGATTTTTACTTATCATTTTTACCTAACACTTTCACTTTGACATTTCACTCTTATACTTTGTGACATATTTTTCAAGGTATGTTTTTGATTTTATTTTCTTTTGGTTTAGGTATTTTTCCTCCTCCCCTTTTGGGTTTCCTTTTGTTTTCCCTCTGTGTTTTCTTGTAATGTCTTTCTTTTTCACCATGCTTTGTTTTGTGAGTTTTCCTCTAGGTTTTCAAGTATGTTTAAGGGATATTTTTAGGTCCCTCGTACTTCCTCCCATTTCTCATGTTCCATCTTGGATTTTTAACATTTATTTTTAGTTCCTTTAGAGATCATTCAAAATAATTTTCAAAGAATTCCTTCAAGAGATCACAAGGCAGGAAAATCATTTGGAGAACCCCTTCGGCAAAAATCTTCGGAGTTTTCTAATTTTGGAGATTTTTTTCTTTTGGATATTTCTTTTAGACTTTGGATTTCAAAAATTTTTTTAGAGATTTTAGTTTCAGTTTTTTAGATAATTCAGATTTTGGAAAAAAAATTCAGAGATTTGGGTTTTGGGTTTTCGGAACCTCTGGCTTTGGGAAACTATTTCATAGTTTTTCACTTCGGAGATTTCTTTTGGACTTTTGGCTTTGTAAAGAATTTTTAGAGATTTCAATTTTGGGTTTTTGGAGAATTCATATTTCGGAAAAAAATTTAGAAGATTTCAGGATTTCAAGTTTTTAGAGAATCAAAATTTTGGGTTTTTGGGACCTTTGACTTCGAAATTTTTTTGGAGATTTCTTTCGGTGATTCCTTTCATTTTTTAGTTCGGGATTTTAGATTTTCCTTGCTTTTAGGTTTTTGGAGTTTCTGCAACATTCATAGGTTTTGATGTCTACCTCCACTTCAAAGGGAAAAGAGAAGATGAAGTACACATTTCTTGGGGTTGCTCCCCAATCCTACTTGACCTCTGACTTAGGAAATATCAGGACACCGATCTAGGACAGATTGATCTTCCCGAGTTCTGGGAAAGATTAAAGGCCCCAAATAAAAATCCATGGATGTAGGCCATCTTCAATAGTGGTCTTGCCCTTGCCACTAGTTTTCCCACATTCATGCAATGCTCGAGTTTTTCCTAGCTACAACAACCCACTATGATGAGGACTCTATGTTGATAAGAGATAGCGATGATAAGGTGGTGATCCGTCTGGACCTAGACTTCTTTGAAGACTTGTTTAAACTTCCAGACGTTCAAGATTATGCTACTATCTCACCTGAAATAGTAGTTGAGCACTGGGATAAAAAAGAGGAAATATGCTCAAAGGTCATGATGAAATCCTACCTGACTAAGAATTTCACCAAGTTTCCCAAAACTATACATCGATCGGATTTCATTCAGGAAGTCAACGATCTCATTATACTTTTAAGTAGAGTTTTAGGTCTTCCTTCTCGTAAAGGAATTCCAAGAATGGATGTTCTTGTACATAGTGAATATCAAGAAGAATGACAAGTTCATCTAATGGGGTGAACATATTAGTAGTAACATTCGCTATCAGTTGGGAAAGGTGGCAAAAACCAAGACTTTCTACATGACATATTTTCTAGTATATGCAATTGCTGCTATGGGAGATTTTACAGGATTGAATACTGTGGGATTTGGCAAAGACATCCCAAATATATGATTTTTATCCCTAACTCACTCTGAATGAGGGGAGTAAGCACTTCCAAAGAATCAATGATGCTTTCTTTGTCATTTTCCTCTATCATTTCGATAAAGAGTTATATAATTGAAGGATTTATGATGAAGCTTTCCAAGATGTACGATAATGGGGAGTAATCTACTTCTAGTTTCCCACATTCACCTACATTTGGATTCTAGGCTTCATAGGTGCCCCAAGAAAATTATTGAGGTGCCCCACTGAAAAATGGATTATTTTGGAATTGGTTCAGCAATTGTTGGATTACCATAAAATCCAAAATAAGCGTCACAAGGTGGGAATGCATTTCCCTATTACAATTGGTAGGTATTCTTGCCCAACTATCCACAAGGCAAAAATGTGGATGCTGAAATGGCTGAGGTAACCTTGTGGACTTTCCATCCACGAACTAACTTTGACTATTGGGGTAATTTCAGGGAGATATGTAGGTCTAGTGCTCATGTGCCCCAATTAGAGGACATATGGATCCATTTTCAGGATGAGTACATTGTGCGGCAAAGGGATTACAAAAGGTTAACTCTTGATGAAGTGCAACATTTTGGATTAGTTGATGTGCCAAAGGACTTACAGGACAATGATGAGGTCTATATGTATCATATAGGGATGATAATGTTGTCAATCAACCACTGCCATGTGTTGATTGGTATGTGTAAGAGTGTATCAATACTAAGGAAAGGGCGGGACCCATTCTAAGGAGAACTTTTAGTTGGTTGGCGACCTTGGGAATCTCATCCAAAGGGAAAAATCAACTTTAAAATGTATGGTCTACATCAAAGAAAACCAACCAACACCCATAAAAGGCAAGAGGTCGACTCTTAGGGTTCCCACAGTTCCAAAGAAGATCTCATTTGTGGTTAGTAGCTCATCTCTTTCTAGGTCTACTACTCCTAAGATTACAACATCTACAGTGCCAGTTACTGAGGTAGTTGAAGTAAGTGAATCTCCTAGTGTCATTCAAGATCCATCCCATCTTCCCCTTCCTCCATTATCACTTCCAATATCATTTCCTTCCACTTCTACCATCATTTCTTCCTTCCCATCCCCTTCTATGGCCCAGGTATTATCATCACTTCCAGTTTTATCAGCTGGGGAAATTGAGGATCATCCATTTCCTCTTCACTTCCTTTGACACTCCCATTTTCTTCAATTTCAACCCCCAACATTGCTTTGTCAATTCCTATGGCTTTCCTCACTCCCACACCTTCCATCATTGCTACCTCTACTCAGATATTAGTTGGCATTCCTAGTGATCTTACTCTAACTGATGCTTTAGGTATCGGATCTGCTACTCCATCTTCCTTGGCTCTAGCCATACCAGAGTGGTTGTTTAGACAAAATCCTAAGAAAAAGAAAAATGTTCCTCTAGGAGATGTGATAGATCTTAGTATATTGGAGTCCATGCCCAAAAGATAGGCTAAGAGACTGAGAACTGTATCAAGTTTAATGGTTAATCCATCAGAGAGCATGTGATAGAAGTAGCTACCCCTATTGAGGGGAAAACTAAAGAAACCATCACAACAACAGATTACCGGATCTCAAAGTTCTCATTAGGGAAGGCTACTCATGAAGGAGCCAAGAAGGATGTACACACTACTCTTGGGGACCTTTTCGAAAAAATACAAGGCCACCAAGGATGAGCTTAAGGCCAAAGTTGAGTAGCTCACTGCACTGCTGCATAGAGTAACCTAGCCCACTCCATCCACTGACATCTCAACTACTATGGCCATGAAAATTTCATCTATAATTGATGATATCTCTTATCATGAGCTCAAGAAGCTAGGCCAGAAAGGGAGAATAGTAAATGGGTGGATGGAAAGAATCTTGCAGGAGGCCAATCCTTTGATTAAGGAAGTCGTTGAGATCTATACTGATTTATAGGTTGTAAAAACCACCATTGCTAAGATGGATGAATATTTCTCTAAAGATAATAATAACTTAAATTTAACTTTGGCAACATGGAGTGATATTAGAGAAGAAGATTCTGATTTACTTCTACAGGAAGAGGTAATTGATGATGCCTCTAAATTGTTCGAATATCAAAAGGCTATGGAATTCCAAAGTGTCAGGTGCTATAGGATCTGATCAAGAAATTAGAGGAGAAGTGAGTGGAAATTATAAATTCCCTTAATGATATCTCAGAGGAGTTTGACAATGCTAACTACAAGTTCTTCAATGAAAATATTGATGCTCTTCCCGAGGACCAGATTAAGGAAAATTTCAAAGATTTGGTGAAGTGAGATGACGATGTTGTGAATAATTTCAATAGTGACTCCATTGATTGACTGGTTCTATGTCATAATTTCATAGGGAGACTAAAGAAAGTTACAAATAAGCTTCAAAGGTTGCCAACCAGGATCACGAAAGAAATTGAGACAAAGTGGACGTAGTAAATCACTATGCATGTGGACCTAGAGATGAAGAAACTCAGGGTGTTGTCAAGCACTTCTTTGAATACAAACACCGAATGGTTATATGGGAGGAAGGAAAACAAAAACTTGCAGAGAAAGGAGAGGAAGGCGAATTAGGTCAAAGCTAAGTGGCCATGAAAGGACAGGTTCAAGCTCTGGAATTAGTCAAAGTTGTAGGGTTGACTTGGTCAACCTTTTGCAACAAATTTGCTATTTTTATGGGAGCATGTTCCCTTTTATTAATGACATTACTATTTTTAGTTAAATTTAGTTAAAGGCCCAGCTGTAATGGCTCAGCCTAGGAACTTATAAATAGTGGAGTGCTTCCATTATTTGATATATATAATTTTTGAGAGATTTTGAGGAAAGTTTCTCTTCAAGCTTGGAAGAGTGCTTTCAGAGATTTGTTGAAACCTTTTAATTATATTCAAAGTTGTTCCTTGCACTTGAAATATATTTTATTGTGTTGAATGATTAATCATTACATGCCTTGTGAATGTGATTCCTTAGCATTATTTGATTAATTTACCTTTATTTCAGATTATCTGTTTCATATCATGAAAAGAATAGTGTGATTAATTTTCATCAGTTGTGAGAAACTATTTTCCTCCTGTTGATTAAGAGTTACATTATTATTATCACATAGGTGAATACTTGACATGTGCTTGTGATTATCCTTTTGATAAATTATCTATGTATCAAATCAAAGTTGATTTCTCTATTGTGTATGTTTTAAGTTTAGCAAAGGAATGTGTGCTTCTAGTCTATGGTATTTTATATCCTTTCCAAGTTGCAATAGGTGAAGGTGGCCGACGATGCAAGCATCATACCCACATTAACCCTTCCATAATTTGAACACCCCTTTTCTTGGTGCATCACCACTTCTAGAATAGATTTTATTTCTTTGCATTCTCTCTCCCTAATCCCATGAAATATTAGCATAGGTCTAGTTAGCCATCTTTCTTACATTAGAAGTAGTGTTGTGTTTAGTTTAGGAAGAGGAAGCCGGCCTTCTCTCGGAGGTTCACCTCAAGTGCAAGTCCCATAACTTGAGAGGTGATCCCATGTGTCCCAATCACACCAAATTTTATGATTAATTCTCAAGCCATTTGGGGGTGCAGTGAATTGGTGACAACAATACCCTAGATAACTTAAATTGATCTAGGGTGTTATTCTAAATCTTCATATCAATAATATAGTTTTAATAGAATCAGTCACATAAAAGAAACTGAAGATCTTACCCCTTTATCTTATAATTTCATTATTCCGAACCTAGATATACTATCCAGAGCTAAAACCTCTATATTCATTTCAGCAACAAAAAGGTAAGCAAATCATAATTACATCAAAACATAAGTTCAAATTCTACCAATAAAATATTGTAAGTATTCCTAATCAATACGTAAATGATGTTATTTCTACAAACATGCATATACAATCAAGCAAAGTGAACATCAAGCAGAGCACAATCCCATACAAATGTTTTTCAATCAATCATAGGACCCAAGTACATCTATCAAAATAGTATGGGTATTACATAAACCCCCTCTTAAAAGCATCATATTCCATATGATTGACTTTAATCAAAATAGATTTTAGAAAATAAGTGATATATATATATAACTTATTCAACCACCAATTTCTCAAATAGTAAGTATAACTTGCAAAAATTCAAGTTTCTAGAAGTTTATAACAACATTAAAATGGTTGTATCAACACTTATAAAAGTGTTTTTATTGAAATTAGAAAAATTAAAGATAGTTTTCAAATCAAGTATCTCAAGTATCATAGAAAACTATTTTTTTTCTAAAACAAATGCAAAAAAGTAGTTTTCATGTCTTCTTAATTCTCCCAGGTTACACTTTCTTCATTAAACTAGTTCAATTGGACCTTGAATTGACTTATTTCTCGATTACACAAGTGCAACTTGTGATTTTCCAGCACCCATATGGGTTCAATTATGAGTATTCCTGGATCTTGGACCTATAAATAATTCCAATTTAACATGTGTGACAAATTTGAAACATATTTCTTAATTAAGGAAATATAAAAAACATCATGCATTTGTGCCAATGCAAGAGGAAATAATAAACGATATAGCACTCTTTTTAGCATTTGACCCTTAAAAGACTTTTCACCAAGTTCAAATTTCCTATCAACTCTTTTTAGGTTTACATAGCTTTTCTTCCTATCAACAACTTCCTTTAATCGTTCATAGATTAATTTTACTTGTTGTTCCATTTCAATAAGCATTTCAAGTCCTATTACTTCTCTATCTTCTATGTTGTCCCAGCTAACTGGTGTTTTGCACTTACGTCTGTATAAATCTTCGAAAGGTGTCATTTTTAGAGAGGAATGATACGTATTATTGTATGTAAATTCAGCAAAAGGAAGGTACTCTTCCCATTTGTATTGTTGGTCCATACAGTACATTTCTAAACATGTCTTCCATTATTTGATTTACTCTTTCAAGATATGCCCATCAATTTCCGTATTGTATGTAGAGATAACATTCAATTTTGTTCCTAAGGCTATATTTAGAGTTTTCCAAAATCATGAAGTCATTCTCGGGTATGTATCATAAAATATTAGCTTAGGTACATTGTGCAGTCTAAAAAAATTCATGTACAAATATCTTTATAAGAACTGTGAATCATCTTTTATATTCCCTAGAATAAAATGAGCTACCCATGTTAATTTTTCAACTATAACCAAAATAACATCATGTTCATTTTTAGACATGGCTAGTCCTTGAAAAAATCCATGCTTATCACTTTTCATTTATATTTTGGAATTCTATGAGGGTATACTAATCTAGATGGGCATATATGTTCAAGATTAACACGTTGACATTCTCAGAAATGTGACACATAGTCAAGTATATCCTTCAAAAATATTGTTGTTTTACATCAACAAGCATTTTTGTCACTCCGGGATGTCTAGAGTAAGGTGCATTATGAAATTTAGTCATCACTTTCTTCCTTAACTCATTTTCCAAGGGTACATACACCTAATTTTCATACCTTAGGATTACTTCATTATCAAACCGGAATCCTATGTATCTCTTATCATTAGAATCTGCAGCAAGTGCTATTTTTACTTGTTAATAGTATGGATCCACTATCATTGATTTATTTACCTCATCTTTGAACCTAGTTCTCGGGGTTACAAGTGCCTTTATTTTTATCCTTTTTGAGCTATATGGCTAATAATATATAATCGACATAAGTTGAATCAATTCAATAACTACATCCAAATACCGACGGTTCATAGAAGAGATAACAAAATACCCTTAACCTTATCAAGGTTAAAAATACCAAAGGAAATAGAAACAGCAACAAAACCCTAAATCGTATCATTATCAAATAAGCTTCTAGGTAAGATATAGTTCAAGCAACACATATCAATCTAGCAAAGAAATATATTTCTTCAAAGATTAAAAATACAATCTACATTTTTACATACATAGATACTAAAATAAGAAGTGATTTGTTCCATAAAAACCAAAAGCGAACATTGAAATATTTTTCCAAGTATTCTAATAGTCATACATTCCAAAAATTTAAATTTGTAGATTACACAACATATCAAATATTTGAATCTTAAAAACAAAACCCATAACCATTAAATCAATTTCCATTTGTAATAAGAGTTCCTTTCATGAAAGTATTATTTAGAGTGAAATATGTTAAAGAGTTAGATCATATCATACCTAGTAGAGCTCATTTTGATGTGAAATTGATAGTATAACTAAGCTACATAAAGAACAATCACATTAATAATGGAGGAAAGTTGCAGAATACAAGACTAAAATTGCAAAGGACAAATTATAACAAAAATACCATATATTATTGATAGAATAAAACTTGATCAATTACATGATGAGATATCTTACACTATATAGGAGAATTAACTTTTAAAACAAGGATTCAAATCCAATATTTAATCCCACAATATACTTACATATCTCTTCTATTATCACTCTCAAACCCAACAATCTCTCACACAACTCCCAAATAGCTACGTGAGTTGTTCATTCAACAAACTCACAACTAATACAAATTATCCTATATTATTTATAATGAGATGTTTAATAACTCATATTAATAATATATTATTTTTCTCACACAAATATGATATTAATATAACAATATTAATATCTTACTAACACACTAACTTACTAATGTAATATATGAATATTACAATTAACTATTACAAAAATAATGTGAGCACTAATCCATAGATCATTCCTAAAATTACCCCCTTAGTGTGAACATGGATGAGTTCTGCTCTAGTACCAATTCATAATACGATGGTTTTCAAAGAGTACCATAAACTCCAATAGGTTTTCCAATGGAACCATTAGCCACTCTATATGTGATTTTCTAAGAGATTCACAAACTCTCAAATTGGTTTTCTAGATGACCACCAACCACTCCATAGTAGCGTACATGTTTCCCCACCCCCATCCTTACATTCAAGGGAAAATACAAGAAATATCACTCACACAAGAGCTCACTTATTACAAGATTGAATATGAATAAATCATATGTTCTTATTACAACACATAATGAAAATTAAACACAACAAAAATAAATTCCACAAATTCATTATGTCGTCCCTTTGCTTGTGGCTGAAAAAAGCTCACCGATTAAACTCCTCCCTCCATCATGATGATGCTAACTCGCCAAGTTTGTCTTTCAACGTTGAGAAAGGACTTTCAATTCCTTCCATTATTCTAACCAACCCACTCATTACTATTTTAATTTTTGAGGTCAATCAATTAGTTAACAAAACTTTATCTATCCCTTTTCCCATAGATTTGGCTAATTCGCCAACTTTGACCAAATTCCTTGCTAGAAAATGATGGTTTCCTATTTAATAAAAGTCATTAAAAATTACAAGTACGAGTGGGGTGGAATCCCAACTTGTTTTACCATGCAACTTACCCTTTCCACATTTCTAACCATGGCCATGTCTAGGTTAGGTTTTCATATTAATTCAAATGCACATGGCTTTATCCTTAGGTCCTTAGAACTTAAACATAACCATATAACATGGGTTTAGTTTAGGATATCAAACCATAATGAATATAATTATCGAATTTAGGCCCCTTAACAATTATAAAAATGAACCAAACTTCGTGTACTAAATAACAACCTTCAAAATAAACAATTCAAATATGAACATACTTAGGTTAGATTATAGTCCAAATCATCTAAAAACAAAACAATAATCTAGATTTTATAAATAATTCAATTAAACCTTCCAACATCTAGTCAAAATAGTATGTCAAATTTAGATAATACCTTGGATCACCGAAATTGATCCAGGCATTATTCGGAATCTTCATATCGATAATATAGTTGTAATAGAAGCAGTCACATACATAAAAATTACTTAATATCTTACCCCTTTACCTTATCACTTTATTGTTTCAAAACCTGGATATACTATCCAAGAGCTAAAACCTCTATGTTAGTTTCAGAATAAAAAGGTAAGCACATCATAATTCCATCAAAACATAAGTACAGATTATGCCAATAAAGGATTATAAGTCTTCCGATCAATAAGTAAATGATGTTATTTATACAAATATGCACATACAAATCAAACATTGAACATCAAATAGAGCACAATCCCATACAAATTTTTAGCAATGAATCACAAGACCCAAGTACAACTATTAAAACAAAGAGGGGTATTACATACCTCCCCTCTTAAAAGCATCATTATCTAGGTAAATCGACTTAAATTTTTTTAAAAATTAGAAAATAAGTGATATATATAACTTATTCAACCAAAAATTTCTCAGATAAGTACGTATAACTTGCAAAAACTCTAGTTTCCTTAAGTTTATAATAAAGCAACAAAATGGTTCTAACATCACTTATAAAATTATTTTTCTTGAGATCAGTAAAACTAAAGATAGTCTTCAAATCAAGTAGCTCAAGTATCATAGAAAATTGAAATGTTTATGCTAAAATAGACGTAAAAAAGTAGTTTTTATGTCTTCCCAATTTTCCTAGGTTGCACTTTCTTCATTAAATTGGTCCCACTGGATCTTGGATTGAATTTTTTTCCAGTTACGTAAGTGCAACTTGTGATTTTATAGTACCTTATGGATTCAACTATGATTAATCCTAGGTCTTGGACCGTAAATAATTACAATTTAACACATGCAAAAAATCTGAAACATACTTCATAAGAAAGGAAATATGAAAACATCATGCATCTATGCCAATGCAGAAGCAATGCTAAATGATAGGCTACATGATTGATCACTTCAAAAAATTTGAAAGATCCTACATATCGAGGTGAAAATTTGGTTGATTTACCAAAGGAGATAGAAATATTTTTATGCTCCACCTTTAAAAAGACTTTTTCACCAAGTTAAAATTTCCTATCAACTCTTTTCGTGTCTACATAATTTTTTTCCTATTAACAACTTCCTTTAATCATTCACAATTTAATTTTACTATCTATTCCATTTCCATAATCATTTCAGGTCCTATTACCTCTCTATCTTCTATGGTGTCCCATCTAATCGGTGTTTTTACACTTACGTCCATATAAAGATTAGAAAGTAGCCATTTTTAGAGAGGAATGATATGTATTATTGTGTACATATTCAACCAAAGGAAGGTACTCTTCCCATTTACATTTCTGGTACATACAATACATTCTAAGAATGTCTTCCATTATTTGATTTACTCTATTAATCTTCCCATCAATTTATAGATCGTATGTAGACCTAAATTTAAATTTTGTTCCTTAGGTTACATTTATAGTTTTCCAAAATTGTGAAGTCATTCTCAGGTCTCTATCGAAATGATTATCTTAGGTACACTGCGTAGTTTGAAATTTTCATGCATAAATCTCTTTGCGATAACAAATAAATTATCTTTAATATTCCTGGAATAAAATGATATACTTTTGTTAATTTTTCAACTACAACAAAAATAACACCATGTTTATTTTTAGACATGGGCATTCCTTGAACAAAATCCATGCTTATTGTTTCACCTAATTCTTAGACGTTTCTTTGAAATATTGATGAAACAGATAGGGTAACAGGCGTAGGAGGAATACCTATTGAAATGTTGGTTGATGGGTTGTTGTGCACGTATGACTTCTTGATCCACAGCTGATCATGAGAACTTCCTTTTGGCTAGGAGGAACTACCTGTAATGGAAAGCAAGACCACCAGAAAGAGTTAAACAATATGTGTAGTGAACTACCTAGCGTGTGCTAGATCCAGGGAAGTGTGATACTTCCTAGAAGGGTGTCACCCACTTTATTTAAAACAATTTAATGCGGATAATAAATAAAACCTATTGTATTTAAAATGATTTGGGTATCTCATTCAAAATACAATAATAAATATCTAATCTAATAGGCTAAGTTAAAATAAGATCTGAAGGTCAAGTAACTGGTTCTAGGTCTCTGCAGGTGTGACAAAGGTCTCAGGTAGGTCACAAATGAACAAAGGTAATGTGGGAATAGGTGGATAGGTCACTAGTATGGGTTGTATTGGTGAATACAAAGAACGATGCTGGTTAAGGGTGACCGACGGTGGTTGGGTGTAACTGGTACCGGTTACTGTGGAAAATTAAGAATGCCACAGAATGAGTTTTGGGTCTCCCTTGTGATTGCACAAAGGACATTGGTTGGTCGAAATGAGGTATTAGGTGGTTTGGGTGGGATTTGGTGAAGTTTTAATGGGTATGTGGAGGGGTGAGTATGAATGGAGGTCAATAGGTGGCTAAGGAAACAAAGGATGATAATATAATGATGAAACCAATGAACCAACGGAGTACAACATTCTACTTACTTGGAACCTAGTTCTGGACACCTATGAGTGAGGAATGAAGGTGTTGGTAAGAGGTTGAAGGCTACAGAGGATCACCAATTGTAGGAAAGCTTCTGCATGGGCTGCATGTGCATTCCTTCTTACTTGTTTGGAGCAAATATTTATTAGGGTGAGTATTGGATGATTGTTGGATGCATGTGCAACAGGAAATGCTTGATCTCCTTCCTTGCATGTGTTTTCTCACTGAAATTCATTCTCAGAAGATGTGATATCTCTCAGGAATGTCCCAATATTTTTGTAAACCTCCAAAATAAGGTTACTTTGGGGGTTAATGAAAGAGGGTTTAAAACCCGCAAGCGTGGATCATGAGAGATGATGTGCACATCAACGGATGTGTGAAAAGTAGTGTGAAGAGATATCGGGAGGAGTGAGCATCAACTGAATGTGCATGTAAAGATTTGAAACATGGGCAGAACCTGGTTAAGCCATAAAACTCTCCTCTATCTCATAGATCAAATGTGGTGTACATATAGGTGGTGCTGAGTAACCCCTAGTGCTGTAATCATGACAAATCGAGTAGAGAGGGGGAGTTACATTCACAGAATAGAAGTGTAACTCCCAATGACACATATGACACACTGACACGCTGATGTACTGACACGTAAGGGAATCTCATAACGACCCCTAAATGACACATGGAACTACAATATCACCTAAGTGAGATGAATCACCTAATGATGTGGAAAATAACACACACCAACACCCCCCTTCATCGTAACTTAGGATGAGATGGCAAGGCAGAAACGAGAAATGGGTCCCAGCACAAAGCCTAATGAGGTACCCATGTACAAAAAAGAAGTCCCAAGTAGTGAAGGAAAACCCGGTGGGAAAACATCCACCATAAGAGAAAACACACTCTTTAATCTAAGAAAGATGCCAAGTATGGGTCCCAGCTCTAGAAAAACCTAAAAAGGTACCCATGTACAAAGAGGCAATCTCTCAGAAAGAAGAAGAGAGAAGAAGAGGAAGACGAGAGGAATGTAGAAGATGCCATGGATGGATCTCGAACTCGCAGCTCTAGGAAGTCTCCCTTAAGAATGTCAATGATGAGATCCTCTACCTCCTGGATCAAGAAGAGCCACCCACAATGAATTATGTGCCTACCCATAGGAAGGATAGAAATGATGTACTGGAATTCCACCCACTCCACAAAGGAGGCGAAGGTAGTAACATGAAGAACTCGAGTCCTGGTGCACGGAAGTGTGACATAGGTCTAGCGAGTGAGTGCCAAGGAACCTGAAGGTAATGCCACATGCATAGAACTGTCAGAGTGAAAAAGAGGAACACCCATAGAAAGGATGTCCAAGTGATGTGAAGGGAACAAAACATCCTCCACAACAAAAAAGGGATCCACAGCTAAGGGTGGATCAATGAAGGTCTCGAAAATGTGGAAGTGACATGATTCCCAGAAGGGGCACTCTAACAATATAGATGATGAAATCCTCTGAAAAACCTATATATGGATGAGGAACCTATAGAGCATCACAAGTGGACTCTGCGAAAAGATGACTAAGGTCATGCAGATACTTGTCCCAATGAGGGGGCTCAACAAATAGAAGAGCAATGTCAGATAGGTATGAGTCATCCAATGAAGGTAAAGGAGTGTAAGGGGCCTCGAACACTGGAAGTGGAAAGGAGGTGGGTGTAATGATGGTGTGAGACTGAGTATGAGACTGCTCAATATTTGATGAGATGTGGGATGTGTCAACAATCTCTAGAATAGTGAGAGAAAGAGTAGAAGAGTCCTCTATAATACTCTTGACATCAGAACTAGATGCACACTCCTCATCATTAGAAGTAGAACCAAGCCAACCTATGTCAGTGGAACTATCATCACATGAAAAAGAGGAGACAATTGAATCAACATCAGTAGCAGTGGTGACGGTATGTGAAGGGTCTCCATAGAGGGACTAAAGAATGCTCCAGACAAGGTGAGGTGGATCTGAGTGTGCCATGTGAAACTAGAGAGATCTAGAGACATGCATCATCAAGTGACCAAAAACATGGTCACAAGTGTCAAGGAATTCCTCTAGATGACGATGATCAATGGGTGCAGGAACTGGCCCAAGTAAGAAGGGTGAAAGACCCTCGTGAGTGAAGTAATGTTCCATGGAAGCACGCCAAACTGAATAGTTCCTCTCCTAGTGAGAAGTGCTAGAGGATGTAAAGTGATCCTATAATGATCAAGTCTTGAAAGATAACTCTCCATGATGAAAAATACAAGATGCAAAGAAGTAAGACGTTAGACTCGGCTGATAATGCATCTACGTGTGTAGGCCCAAGAGTACAAGCAACCCCCCCAAAATGTGGAACTTTATAAAATTAGTGCATTTACAAAACTAATAATCCCATCATGTAGATTGTGAAAAAACATGAAACTTTGACTAAAGAAGTGCTTAGATCTCGAGCAACGAGTCAAAAGTTATAGCAAAAAACAATTCCCACAACTGATGAGAAAAAGTAATAAACGTTGCAAAATGCATTAAAAAAGTGCATGAGATGGGTGCAAAGGGTGTCATGTGACTAATCATTGGAAATGGCATGGAATTTTAGTAGGGATTTGTTTTGACTGCGAGGGGGGATTAGCCTTCTGCCAACCCCAGAACTCTCCCTCCGTCTTCAACACTCGTAGGAGGGTATTAAATACAAGCCAAAAAGCCTTAAAAATAATAATTGCATGCCATGAAAAATGTTTTTCTTTAAATCACCCTAAAAAATTAAAAAAGAAGGTGATAGGAGGGCCCACATTGGAAGAGTGGACAACAAGGAGATACCACGTCCCACGCTTTGCTATAACCGTTGTTGTTTGAGGGAAAACCGCCAAAAAATAGTTTGTATAGATAGCCTTTGAGGTTGCTGCAAACATGTGGGAGGTTACTGTGTGGATGCACCAAACTTCCAAGTGGATCTCTACAGAGTTTGAAGTGAATGCCAAGTGTCTCCCAGTAGATTTGGCCAAGTGTAACCATATACGAGTTATGCGCATGGGCTGGGCCAAGTGTTAGTCAAGCAACCATGTCAGTTAGGAACCGTTAGGATGCAGGTCGAACCATCCAGTACAAGCCAGGTGCTAGTAATGGCCTAAAACCATCGAGTAATGCAGGTGTTGAGAGTTAATGGTCAGTCCATTGAGGCGATCTTTGGAGATGAATGTTGAAGGATAACGGAAGCACGTCTAGCACAAAAATGAACCAGGGGCTCATTCAAAGGAAAAGCATGCCACGATTGAAGCCAAGTGCATGAGTTGTGTGATTAGACTATGAGCAAGTGTGTGGATACTATAATTTGGTAGGGTGGGGGTTGTAAGATGTAGTGTAGAGCATTCATGGTAACCACCACTCAATGCACGCACAATGTAAGGCATGTACATGAAACACCATCAGTTCGTTCAAACCACAAAGCAATGCAAAAACATGTTCCAGCAAGCCAAAAGACACGAACCAACAAGTTTTCCAATGCTGAGATGATCAAACCACGAACCATGCACGAGTCCCTTAAAAAAGGCAAGTAGAGCACAAAACAAGAGCTGGGGAAGTCAGCCAACAGATTCAACAAGGTTTCAGGCTCGTGAAATACAGAGAAGCCTGGAATAACAACCTTCGTAAAGCCAAAACCATGAAAACCAAACACCAACAAATGTAGCATGAGCAAGAAGCTGATGCATGGGCATGAAGAGCTACAATGAATGGTCAAAGACCAATAACCACTAAACTTGAAACCACGAACAAGCCACCATGAACACTCAAGAACCGAATCAATGCAAGAAGTGCAAAACTAGAATATCCCATTATGACACATGCAACAAGAATTGGATATCACACCAGAAGCTAGAAAACATGCACAGAAATGTTGAAGGGTGCACGGATCCACAAGATCTCGCTCGATACCATGAAAGAGGGTTTAAAACCCACAAGCAAGGATCATGAGGGATGACATGCACATCAACGGACGTGTGAACGGTAGCATGAAGAGATCTTAGGAGGAGCGAGCATCAACCGAATGTGCATGTAAATATTTGAAACATGGGCAGAACCTGGTTAAGCCATAAAACTCTCCTCTATCTCATAGATCAAATGGGGTGTACATATAGGAGGTGCTGAGTAACCCCCAATGCTGCAATCATGAAAACTTGAGTAGAGAGGGGGAGTTACATTCCCATAATAGAAGTGTAACTCCCAATGATACATATGATGCACTAACGCACTGACATGCTAACACACTGACGCATAAGGGAATCTCATAATGACCCCTAAATGACACATGGACCTACAATCTCACCTAAGTGAGATGACTCACCTAATGATGTGGAAAATAACACACACCAACAATTAAAAGGTTACCGACGGTGATTCTATCTTAACCGGAAACAGTTAGCGGTAACAGGTGATGGTTAGGGGTAACAGTGATTGCGGTTAGGGGTAACCGGCATCGCTCAAGGTGGGATTTCCTAGGTTTACTAAACTAGGTAGATCCCCTTGATTTTTGGGATCTCATGTCGTTAACCCACGGATTAGACTGGAAGCTTCTTTTAAGCATGCGGGAATGTGGTTAGAGGGAATGTAGGCATTGATTTTTAGGGTTTGGGTAAGTCTTAGTTAGTTATGGCAACTTACTAAGCATAGGTCTTAGGGTGAGTTGGCTTGATGAGGTGTCTAAGTGAGATGTATGTGAACATTATCCCTAATTATGATATTTAAATAATAAATATGGTGATGATAATGAATTCATTTAATTAAACTAATTAAATTAATATTAGTGGAGTGAAGGGAGCCATGACTAGGTTAATGTGATGAAGGGTTTTTATTTTTCGAGGGACGAAAGGGGAGTGTGACCTAATTTTAGTGTCTACACTTATCACATGCCACTTATACTTCGGAATGCTGTGAGGGTACAGTAATCCAATTGGGTGCATATTTTTAGTCTTAACACGCTGACATTCCAAGCAATGTGATATATAGTCAATTATATCCTTCTTCATCCTTTCCAAAAATATTGTTGTTTTACATCAGCGAGCATTTTTCTCATTCCGGAATGTCCAGAGTAAGGTGCATTATGAAATTCAGTCATCACTTTCTTCCTTAACTTATTTTCTAAGGGTATATACACCCTATTTTTATACCTTAGGATTCCTTCATTATCAAACTAGAATCCTATGTATCTCTTATCATTGGAATCTGCAGCAAGTGTTTTTTAAACTTGTTGATAGTAAAGATTTTTTGTCAATACTTTATTTACCTCATCTTTGAACTGAGTTCTTAAGGTTACAAGTGCAAAAATGTGCTTCCTACAACTTAGTGAATCTATCACTCTATTTTCCTTTCCTTTACTATAATTGATATCAAAATCATTCTGAAACAATAATTCCAACCATCTTCACTACCTTCTATTCATATTAGGTTGTGTGAAGATTTATTTCATCCCTAGGTGGTCTATTTTTAACTCAAAGGACTTCCTAAAAGATAATGTCTCCAAACGTGTAGTGCATGTATAATGGCAGCAAGCTCTAGATCATAGGGATCATAGTTTAGCTCGTGTAACTTGAGATTTCTACTTTTATATGATATTACATGATCATTTTGGAGAAATATGATTCCTAATCCATCTCTGAAAACATCTATTACAACCGTGAAGCTTCCATTTGGATCAGGGATGATAAAAATAGGTGATGTTGTTAGCTTATCCTTTAATGTTTTAAATGCAGCCTCACATTTATTATTCCAAAAAATTTTTATCTTTGTTTTGCAACGAAGTAATTTGAGTAGAAATATTAGAAATGCCTTTTATAAACTTCCTATAGTATTCAACAAGCCCCATTAAACTTATAACTTCATGCACATTTTTTGGTGTTGGCCAATCAATTATGGCTGCAATCTTTGATGGATCAACTAAGATTCCATCCTTGTTTATCACATGGCCTAAGTACTGTACTTAGCCTCATAAAATGAAGATTTTGACAATTTTCCAAAAAAATTCTTTTCCTTAAGATCTCAAGTACAATTCTTAAATGTTCATTATGTTCCTCTACACTTTTGAATAGATAAAAATATCATCCAAGAATACAAACAAAATTTTTCAAAGTATTCTTGAAAGATATTGTTCATCAAATTCATAAAAGTGGAAGGTGCATTCGTTAAACCAAAAGGTAAAAAGTGAACTCATAGTGCCCATATCTCGTCCTAAAGGTTGTTTTATGTATGTCTTCTTCTTTTATTCTCAGCTAATGGTACCTAGATCGCATATTGATCTTGGAATAAATTGATGCACCACACATCTGATCAAATAGATCATCAATTCTGGGAAGAGGGTACCTATTTTTAATTATTGCTTTGTTTAACATTTTGTAGTCAATACACAATCTAAGTGTTTCATCTTTCTTTTTGACAAATATAACCGGTGCTCCCCAAGGTGAGACACTCAGTCTTATCAATCCCTTAGACAAGATTTCATGCAACTATACCTTTAGTTCAACTAATTATGTTATAGTCATATGATAAGGTGCCTTAGGGAGGGAATCTATTCCAGGATTGATATCAATAGTGAAGTCAAATTTTCATTTTAGCGGAAGACTAGGAAGTTCTTTCAAAAACACATTCTTGTACTCTTGTAACAACAAATATATTTCCATAAAATCAATACCATCTTCTACAGATTCGATATTTTTTTAGCAAACAACATGCATCCTTTAATTTTTAGCCTTTTTGAGCTGCGTGGCTGATATTTTTCTAACTGTAATGTCTCTTTTTACACCTTGGATGTCTGTTGGTTTCTATAGATCATCTAAACATTTGATGTTTTTTCCATAACAATCTACATTTTCCTTATGTTTAGCTAGCCAATTTACACCTATTATGATGTCATATGACCCTAAAGGTGTAACATAAAGGTCTACTTCCATAGTAAAACTTGGCAATTCTAAGGCTACGCTAAATAAGCATTTATCAACTATGTGAACAACATTGTTCCCATAGTGGACAATCCATGTATTTTTCATATAACCAGATTTTATTTTCAATTTATATGCTAATTTACTAGAAATAAAACATTCAGTGGCACCAATATCGAACAAAATAGTCACAGGTAATCCAAACAACTTACCTAGCACTTCTATAGGTGTAGCTTTCTTATCAACAACTGCAGCATGTATCTTGCATTGTCGATTGTTTTCATTGTTCTTTTGGGGACAATAGCTTGCATAATTATCTTTACCATAAATATAATAGCCCCAATAGGTCCCTTCCTAGGCTCAAACTTGTTTTCTGTTTTGTAATTACTTCTTTGACCACTGCTGATTTTTCTGTCCATTATTTCGAAATTTGCAATAGGTTTATTTATCATAGATTTCCTCTCATTACTAATCGCAACTCTAGTTTTACTTCCAAAATTTTCCATGCCACCTTTTTAGGTGCAAGGGGTGAATTAGAGTTAGAATCTTTCTTATGTTTTTCCTCTCTATGAGCTGAAATTTATTTCAACTTCTTCTCTTGCCTTATGGCCTTTTCAACAACTCCTTTCATAGGACTGTGTACATCCACCTCTTCATCTATGACCGGATTTAGCCCCATTATAAATATACATATATGGAAATTTTCTTATGTTCTTTATTGTGGTACATACCCGAGAAGTTTTGTAAAATTCACCCAATACTCGGTTACAATTAGTTTTCCTTGTGCTAATGCTTGAAATTCGACATTTTTTTATCATAGTAAAGATTCGGAAAAAAATGCTTCCTAAATTATCCCTCAAATTGATCCCATGTTATACTAGCTTCATCAACATTGAGCTCAACCTTTCGGTTGTCCCACCAGGAAGATGTGTCATGGGAAAGCTGATAAGCTCCCCATACTACTCTTTTTTCCTCTAGAGAAGTTCCTAATTGCAAATAACTTCTTCATTTCGCTGAGCCAATTCTTAGCCCCATCCCCTAGAGTGGTACCATAAAATTTTAGTGGACTTATCCATTTTTATATCATTAGTAAGTTCAACTACCAACCTTTCCTTATTGTTCTTAGGATGATTTAGTGCATTTGCATTTGCATTTGTAATGTTTTCATCTGTAACATTTACATTGGTGTTTACAGCATTGTTATTTGTTGTGTTATTATTATTTTATCACCATGATTTTTAGAATTCATGTTATTTTCTATAGGTGGCTCATTTCCATTACTAACGTTATCCTCCTTGTTTCCCATTACTTGTTGTTCAAGTACAACAATCTAAGTCCTTGTGTCATTGAGGAAAACAAGTATCTCATCCAACTTTTGTGTTATAGTTGCTTCACTAACCAGAGGTTGGTTATTCACGCATGTCCCCTTGTTCTAACCATTTTCTATTAATCAAAAATTATTTTTTTGTCAATGATGGACTCAAATAGGTCCAAGAGATGTAACCTTTATCTTTGATACCAAAATGTAACATCCTCATTTTAAGACTTCAATACAAGGGAAAAACAATTTTTGATATCATAATGTTTCACTATTCTAAATTCACATAATTTAGAACCAACATTATCTTAGTTAATCCATCCTACAATAGTAAACCATATGCGAGTTGTTATTAGTCAAATTGAAATTTATCCCTCACATCTAATTTATTTAAATGTGTACATGAATTATACTTAGGGGTACCTTAGTTAATCAAGGTCATTCAAGTGTTAATATCTAAAGTGCATATATAGGTATCTATTATGGATAACCCATCATATATCCTACATATTTAGTCTAGCTGAAATCATGACATCATAATCATAAGCTTATGTTACTGAGGCCAAAGTGTTGGGTCATGTATGTCATTACCATATTCCATGAGGGCATAATCGTCACATAGAATATGTCTTTCACCATGCACTTGAAAACTATTATCTAGATTAGGACTAATTTGATATTACATCAATTACTTTCAAGGTCCATGCAAAGTACTAATTCAAAATCCCATGCATGAACAAGTGTCGCTAATTAATCTTAGGATGATTAAGGGGAAGAAAGTGTATCCGAAATGACATGATTCACTTGATGTTTTCTTCTTTTCCAAAGAGTCGTGATAAGATGACATTGGTGCTTAGTCATGCTATTACTTCAAATTGGTATCTTTCACTTACTTGAACCCAAGGTTTACGAAAACCACATTTAGGGGATCATGATGAGTTATCATGCCATAGTAGTTGCTCCATAGTATCCAACTAATGAATCACATCATTATATGGGTACTATGCAAAGTAGTGACTATGTTATGATAGTCTACTGTCGAGTATAGGTTGCAAATTTAAACCTATGAAATGCCTTATCATGAGAACATACCTTATTATTACTTAGGTGTAATCATGTAGGTACAAGGTGTTCTTCTCTTTATTAATTTAATGTAGGATAACAATCATACATTATTATTTACATATGCATGTGCCCTTTGCAATGATACTCATGATTATACATAACTAGCATACTTATGTATGTTTTTGTACTTAGGAATTAATCATATTAAACTTACAAATTCTGCACATATCTTAGTTTCTAGGTCATGATATTAATTTGTGTTTAAACATCCATCAACTTTCCTTAACTAGATAATGTAGTTATATCTAAATTAAAACATCACTTTTCATATAACTACATGATGTTCCTTAAGTTTATTAGCTTTTTGTTTTATTAATAAAACAATCATCTAGATAATGAAGTCAACCTCATTATGTCATCTTTATAAATGCTAAGTATAACTTACATTCACTTAAGATATTTACAACATAATATGTATAATTCATTTCAGTCATAGTGTACTTAGATAAATAGCCATACTTCATTCAATTTATAAACAATATTCAATCATATAGGAACATCTTTATCTTTCATTAGTTTAGACTCTTCATCTCATGCAAGTGTAAAAACTATTGAAAGTTTCCTTTTTAAATTTAAATGATTTAATGACCAAATTCAGAAACATATCAGTTATCTACTTCAAGAAGTACATAAGACAATGATAATATAAAGGAACTTTCCTTATTCAATTCCAGAAAATAAATATCAAAACTTGCTTAAGACAGATTGAATCAACAAGTTATCTTTTTAGAATAGATAAAGTAAATGGGACATTATCCTTTCCTAATTCCAAAAACATAAGCACATCAAGTAATTAGTTATACAAATCATCTTTCTTCAACTAGTAGAACAAACGCAAACTTCTAAACTTCATCCTTCTTTCAATTTTCACAAAGTTCATCGTAAAATTGTTAGCATATGTCATTCATATGAACTGGCATGATAATATCTAAAGCTCCAAAAATACATGTTGTATCTAATAATTTCATAAAAGGAAATTCATTTTTAAATGAAATTATTTTAAGGTTCAAAAAGGAACACATAACTCCTCTGAAAATTCAACTTAGACATATTACCTACATCAACATCATGAATACAAGATAAACTAAGTACCTCATTCAATTAAGAGCCACACAAGCAACCAAAACTTGATCAAAAATTAATTCCCAACTATGCAAATATTAGCTTGATAACATAGTCAAGTAAAGCCTATAAAACTGTACCTTATTAAACAACCATACAATTCCACATTACCATAACTTATCCATACAATCACTTATATTTCAATAAGCAATACTAATTAAAACTTCATGTAAAATATTATATCATAATAACTTAATCACCAATAATTATAAGTTCTACATACTAACAACTTCTTAAATATCTAGTATAAGTTAGAACTCACAACTTACTCAAATATAACAGTAGGGTCCATATCACCGATTAGGTAACACACTTAATATTACCTATGGGTTCTGTAAGTCGTAGGTGACATCACCTAGCTATGTTACTAAAAACTAGTAACTCTCTTCTTAAAAATAGTTAATTCTATGTACTTGCATTAGTAGTACAAAATTTAATATCCATTCAAACGATGATCAATTAACAATCAACAGTTAAGTCTCTAATTGAGATCTTAGTATCAACTTATACTAAATCAATTTCCCTTAAGAAAAATTCATTTCATCATGAATTATGAATCTATGAAGTAAAAATTCTTACCATTTAAGGATTACATGGAAGAAAGAAATAGAGGACTTCTATATAGTCTATCTTGCATAAAGGTAAATGTTATACCCACTTCCTAACCCTTCCACATTTATCCAAAAACTCCAATGACCCAAATACTTCATGTCAATTCAATATAACTGAAATCGAATATCTAGGAACATGAAATATAGTGTTGTAAGAGGTTACCCATATCGAATAGTATGAGCGTATGACTAGATATATACTTGTATCTTCTTAGTATGAAGGCTACGAAAATACCTACATGGAGCTATAGTAAGAAGGAACTCAAGTCAGCCATATGGCCTTCTCGGTTATAATGAAACATTATTAATCGGTGTTTAAAATAATATAACCTATACCCCTATTTTAATTGTGACTATAGATCACGTCCAAGATACCACACAACTAGAATTAATCACAAGATGAAAACAAAAGGCTTCAACTAAATTTGAAGAAGTTAAGATCTGACAATGCAAAGATACAACTCTTTGTTATTTATTCTTAACCAAGATACATACGATCCATATAATGAAGAAAATGAACACCCAAATAAACCTTTTAAGGTGTATAATCTGATATGTATCGAGATGAATACCCATTAAGGGTATCTCAAAACTAGGTGAAACGTTAATACCATGCAGCTGAAGTATAACATATAATTGACATAATTGAAAATCGATTCAATATTTGTATCAAAGAATGGTAGTTTGTAGAGGGGATAACAAAATACCCTTAACCTTATCAAGGTTAAAAATACCAAAGGAAATAGAAACAAGTAACAAAACCCTAAATCGTATCATTATCAACAAGATTCCAGGTAATATATTTTTCAAGCAACACGTAAAAAACTAGCAAGGAAATATATTTTTTCAGTATTAAAAATACAATCTATATTTGTATGTACATAGATACTAAAATAAGAAGGGATTTATTCCATAAAAACCACAACCCAAAACCTTGCAATATTTATCCAAGTATTCTAACAGTCATACATTCCATAAATTCAACTTCACAGAATACACAACATATCAAAGATTCAAATCATAAAAACAAAACCCATAACCATTAAAATGATTTCTGTTTGAAAGAAAAGTTCCTCTCATGAAAGAATTAATTAGATTGAAATATTTTAAAGAGTTAAATCCTATCATGCCTAGTAGATCTCCTTATACTTCCTTCTCTAAGCTCCATGAGTTCTTATATGCAAAATTGAACACCAATCGATTCCATAGAAATCTTGAAACAATTTCCACAAAACTATCCAACCCTTCCATTCTACTGTAGACACTAAAATTAGGTCACACTCCCCTTGGTCCCTTGTCAAATAAATACCTTGAACACATCCACCCAACCATGGCCCCCTTCACCCCACTATAATATTAATTTAATTATTTAAATTAAATTAATTCATTATCTTCAAAACATTTATTATTTAAATATCCTAATTGAGATAATGCCTACATATCCACCTCATCTAGCCACCTCATCCTAAGACCTATTCTTAGTATGTTGTTGTAACTAACTAAGAATTACCCAAACCTAAAAATCAATGCCTACATTACCTCTAACCACATTCCTACATGTTAGAAGGAAGATTTGAGTCTAATCCGTGGAGTTAACGAACCAAGATCCCAAAAATCAAGGGGATCTGCCTAGTTTAGTAAACCCAAGAAATCCCACCCTAACCGCATCGTTACCCTTAACCACCTCGATTAAGACGAAACCACCGTCGGTTACCATTTAACTCCTAAAACAGCCTTATTTTGAGGTTGGCACATTGGTTTTGGAGGGTTGACACATTTCGAGAAAGAGAGGGATCTCCTAAGAACAAGTGATGAAACCAGAGCTGCATGGAAGGAAACCATCATCCGTACAAGAATCATAACACCCATAGCCAGCCAATGAAACAATCACACATCCACCTATCTTCACGGGAGCATTCAGGGAAGTGCCAACACTACACCAAGTCCATTCGATCACCCACCATTACCAACTAGGCATCAAGCTCGTATAAATAGTAATTCTATTAACTCGCATTAGTTCCTTATCATTTAAGAAGATCCTTTTACATTAGTTATTAGTTTCGCTTTCATTTCCATTTCCCACCATTTTATCTCCATGCAAAACCAACCACCTCTTTACCCACACCTTAGAACTATCCATGCCCAGATTTTCATCATTCCTGTCCATCTCTAGGATCCATACAAACCTTACCATTGCCCTTCCACCTTCATCTAACCACGGTGCTATCACCCACCAATTTTTATTGGGTTTCTGTACCCCGACCATACCAATTCGGTCACCCATAACCATCACCAGTTAACCTAAACGATGTCGATCTCTCGTGTCTTTTACCAAAACCTAGATCGGGGCCTAAAACTCACCAAGTAAATACCCTAAATTTCCTAGACCTTACCCCGACCAATAAAAATATCCCGATAGTGACCTTGACCTTTAGATTCAATCATAGTCTATCTGTTGTGAACAAATTTTCTTATTCAGAGACGAATGAGATACCTAAATCATTTTAACTATAGTAGGATTTACTTTATTACCAGCATTGAATTTTTTTAAACAATGGATTGATAGCCTTCCAGGGAGTACCACACTTCCAGGATCTAGCACATGCTAGGTAGTCCACTGCACATATTGTTTAACATTTATTCAGTGGTCTTGTGTTCTATTTCAGCTAGTTCCTCCAAGCCAAAAATGAATCTCTCATGATCAGCTGTGGATTCAAAAGTCATACGTGTGTAACAACCTATCAACCAACATTCTAACAGGTATTCCTCCTAGCCCATTACCCTTATCTATTTCGTCATTTTCTAAGGAATGTCCAAGAATCAAGTGAAACATTTTTCCATGCACGGTGGGACCCATTTTGGGTTCCTTGCATTCATTCATTTCTAGGAAAAAAATTGTATGTTTGTTTCCTTTCTAAAAGGTTCTCACATTAAAATTTCTTCCCTGGAATCATCTCTCCCTCTATTATCTCAAAGTAATCATGTTTTGGTGCTTAAAATGAACACTTCTTCCATTTCATTTACATTGCATTAGTGAAAGATCATACTTCCTCCTATTCCTCTTATTGTGTCATTGAATTCCATATTTTGATTTGGGCTTAAAAATCATTGCATTTCATTCTACTATTTTGCATTAGCTCACATTAATTAAGGGAAACCTATATGTTGGAAGTCATGCCCAGTGATGGTTGACAAACGAATCGTAGAAAATAATTTCTTTCCTTTTCTCTTTCTCTGAGTCTTACCAAACCTCAAAAAAATTTAAAATATACACATTCTTAAAAAACATCTTACCTGGAAGAATTTGTAGGTGATCTCACGATCACGATACAGTGGGCACCTAGCTTACTGCTCTGTTGAGTCATACTTCAGAGTGAGGCCCACCCCCACCATAACATACCTGAAACCTCACCTTTTAGATCACCTTCTTTGTAGGAAGCCATCCTCACCAAAAAAATCTATTCTATATTTCATGAGTCGGTCAGTAAAAATACATAAGCTAAACAAACATAATAGAAAAAGCACTCTTAGGATCATATTTTTCTTAGTGTTTTTGCTTGGCTTGTGTTTTGAGGTGAGAGGTCACGCTCTTCATTTTTCCTTTTTCTCCTTGCATGCTCCTCATCACAGTTGGTGTATTCCAGCTTCATCTGAGTGTGCTGGACCATATTCTCATCATTCTCAGAATTCTAGGTCTGATTCCATATCAAATTTTAACTCACAACCATATTTTCTTCATCACTTTTTACATTTCATATTAACCAATGTCGATCCAACGAACCTTCATCGGTTACCTCCCTGACCATCATCGGTTATACCCAATCTGGCGTCGGTTCACTATCATTTTGTTAACCTACCCAAAAGGACACCTATTCACCTTCTTTGACTATTTAAAGTTCCTATCACTCTTATCATATACATTGACGTTGTAAATCTCATTAGTATTCATCATACCTGACAGATTTGGCCTTATACCTTGTTTTTGACTAATTGTTCACATTCCATAGTGACCGACCGTGGTTACCTTTGACCAGCGTCATTTTACCCTAACCGGCATCAGTTATCCTATGTCATTTTCCAGCTGTCATTTTAGCCCCAATTCATCCACTACCACCTATTTATCCTACATGTGTTGTATTTCTGTGTCACTTACAGAAAGTAGTCTTACCTGCTAGTACCTATTCACATGGTGCTAACGCATCGACAAGCAAGCACCCTCGTATTCCATGCCATTTGTTAACCACTCCCACCTATCCCTTCACCACCTTTCATTTTATCACCCGCCATGGAACCTATCCAACCTATCACTATCGCTATCGGAGATGAGGAGTTCACACGACTCCTTGACCAAAACCCTACCGCCTTGCAGTTTTATGTTTCCCACTTGTCCACTCGAGATGCCTCAGGTTTGTTGATATATGGCGTGTCCATATCTATCCCCCCGAAAGTCACTCCTACTTCGCTCCAACCCCTATTAACCTTGTGTTTCAGCATCTACCTTACCCCCAGTCGTTTCATAGTTAGGTCCTATACCCACTATGATTGCAGCATCTACTACATCCGTGGCACTCGCCACATCCACTATACCTTTGCCAACCACCGAACATAACCTCATTCACCCCTATTGTCTTGTGTATACCCATAGCTACACAACTACCTCCTATATCGGTGACCCCTATCCCTTTTCAAAACTTCATCCTTTTTATTCTCGTAATCATTAGCCCCCATTGCCATTAGGGTTACTGTGACCCTTCCACTCCCATATGCATACTACCAAAGTAGCCTCTCGTTTCATCTATCATTCATTCTAGGTATGTACCCCATATCTCACTCCCTCCTTCTCAGTCTACCTATACGGAAACACCATATCTTTGGAATGCCACCCCATCATATGCACAACACCAACCCTCTTACGCTACAAGAGGCACCCAACCATCGCAACCTACCAACGACCTAATCAAATTAATGATGGACAAGATGCAGACATTGGAGGCATCAGTTTCTGGCTCCCACAACACTCTCACCTATGATGAGATTTGTAATGATCCTATACACCCATCCATCCCTATTCATCCATACCCTATGCATTGGGAAATGCCTAAATTCAACCTATTTCAATAGCAAGGAAGACCTGCAACAGCATTTGCGGTCTTTCAAACATGGGTGCTACCTAATCACTCACGATGAGGCTTTGTTCTTGAGGACCTTTCCCATGTCTCTGACTGGACCTGCATTAGATTGGTATAGTGGGTTACCTAGAAACTCTATATTTTCATTTAACCAAGTAGCCCAAGCCTTCTTAGATCACTTCTCCATCAATATTGTTAATAAGGTTACCATGACTGACCTATACACCAAACATCGTATGATGATGAATCTATCATAGATTTATTTTCTCACCAGGCATAGCCTCGATTAATCAACTCACATTCCAACGACCACAAAGCGAACTCATCAAGCTCTTCACATGGGCTTGTGTTAGACATATCTTACCGACCCTATAGGTCCAAACTTTCCGAACCTTTGACGAAGCATTCACCATGGCACAAAAGCTAGACATTCAGACCATCAAAGAGAAGAAAGTCCAATTACACAATAAGAACTTGGCATTCAAGTCGAATGATACATCTTCTTCTTCCAAACCACATAAAAATTATTCAAAGGCCAGGGGACCACTAATGCAAGAGTACTCAAAGCTAGCCCAACTCATCCGTCAAATCAGGCTAGCCCCTCATCTAATCTCTCACCCGTTCGGACTTTTCAATTCGAGACAGAGCAATGGAAATACACCCCAATTGGAGAGCCTTATTCTTCTTTCTTAGAAAATCTCTTTAAATATGGGGCCATTACCCTTCTACCTATAAAACCACACACCGGTTTTGACCCTTCTTTCCCCACACCCGCATGGTATAAAGAACATGATTTCTATAACTATCATCGAGTAAAAGATTCATAGTGACAAAAATTACATCACTTCCTAATATGTTGTCTAAGAAATGCTTGAGAAAGGTGAGTTAACTATGGATAATCCTAACACACCTACCAATCAAAACCTACACATCTTTAAGAAACCCTTTCCTAATCATGCCCCTTCATCTTGATCAAACTAGTGAGACCTCAACTCATGATAGCCATACCCATGAGGTCCACGCTATTTTTAGTGATGCACCCATTGCTTCCCAATTACCTCATATTCCTTCCATAGAGGAAATTCTAGCCCGAAGTCCTCCACCTACACTTGAACCCACCTCACCTATTCCTCCACCCATAGAGGAACACCTTTCACTTCCTTCATCACCCATGGAGGAGCCCTCCACTAATATCGAAGCTATTTCACCTTTGGATTCTCCACTAAGAGAGTTTTCACCCATAGTACTTCAGTCCATGGAGGATACTTGTTTATATCCTCCACCCATAGAGGAGTACCCATCATCTCCTCCACCTATAGAGGAGCACCTATTTTCTACTCCACCTATCAAGGATCCTAGTAGAGATACCTTTTCCTCTTGGTGACCATTCTCCATTAGCTACCCAAGATCCCGTAGGCCTACTTTCGGCTCTCTTACCCACGGAAGCTGAAGCTAGCCAATTCCCCATCTCTAAGACACATTTTACAAGAATTTCCATTAGGTCCTCATCAACATCACCTACAAACATGTCATTCTCACGTTTGGCCAATCACCTAGATTATGTGGATAGAGCCTTACTTTGGGGGTGTCTTCTACTTCCTATCTCAACGTAAATGCAGATGTCACTTGTTGACACTTCCACTATCTACCCAAAGATATTTCAACCAATCAAACCAAACACAACCACCTCTATCACAACTTCTTCCACAACACCTATCACAACTCAACATACACCCTTACCCATAACCCAACATACATCTAAATCCAAACCCACACCTACATCATCTTCCTCGACTAAACCTATTAATACCTTAGGGGTCACCCCAACCACCAGCCTTACTCATCCACTAGTCATAATAGATTTAGCTACATCCTCCAAAATCAACACCAAATCTACTCTAGCACCCAAATAGAAGAACCAAACCCACGAACTCACACCCGGCTTTTCTAATCATACATTCATCACTTTCATCCATTATGTCTATCTGAGGACCTCAACCTTCCCGGCATGGTTAAGAAACCTCCACATGTCAATAAACCAAAAACACAACAGCCCACTCCTTCCTCGCAAACTTCTAACATACCCAAGCGCTCAACATGACTTACACCCACACCTACAACATCTTTACCACCCATACCTCCAATACCCTCATCAACTTCTTCACTACCCCCTACACTTCAGTCTCTATCTCTCACACCCTTACATAACCCATGTAATCTACCTTCACAACACCTCCATTATCCCCATGGGTAACTCACCCTCTTCCCCATCTACTTTTCCCTCTAGATCTTATACACATGTATCACCTTTACCCAAGAATGTGCAACCCAAAGACAAAAATCCACTACTCTCCAAATAAGGTAGTCAAAACAACCATGCACCCTCCGCCCATTCATCTACCATGCCCTACCTAAGAAAACGTGGCCAACACCCAAGACCACTCCAGCACCCAAAAGCATAGCTTGACCCATTCCCCCTCCTGTAAGGACCGTTCCTCAACAATCACCGCATCTGTGCCTAAACCCATTTTCACTTCCCATGCAACCCACTAGTCGGGTCCTATGTCAAAATATTAACTTGACCTCCTTGAGACTGTTGTTATCACATTATCACCACTCGGACCCAAGCCAAAAGGGTTTGATGACACTAAAAGTTTTTCCTACCATCGTGTGCCAGGGCACGATGTGGAGAATTGCAAGGCTTTGAAAACTATCCTTATCTAGTTATGTCCTCCTGAAGTAAACTTTGATGATGATGACATTCTCAATGAGGGCCTCATTTCAACAAAACCCATTCCCACAGGTCCTTCCCTCACTTCCTACTCAAAAACACAACCTCCCCCCCACAACTCCTAGAACCACCCCAAGATTCAAAATTAACATGGTTTGCATAAGAGAAATGGCCACACCATTACCTAAATGTCATTACACCCAACTCATTTCACAAGATTTTTCTCCCCCGGTAGGATTTTTCCCATCATGTTGTTATACCACTCATCCTACACCTTCTCCATTTGTTAACTCCTCTCAGATCAACATGATACACATCACTACTCATGCTTAGAGAGACAAAGGCAAGGAAAAGGCAATTGACTCACTAACCAATCCTATACCCAACATACCATTTGCACCCACACCTAAAATTACTATCCGCGCCCCATATACCCTATTTCTAATGGGGTCACACATCGCACCATGCTCAAACAATTACACAAATCTCCCTAAAAATGTACCTATATGACCTCATCCAAGCCTCATAATCCCATCGTCAAGCTCTCATGGAGGTTCTTTAATCTATTGAGGTTTTACTTAATGACCCTACACCGTGGCTTCCATTATCACACCCCATCAGTGTAGCTTCTCCCACAAAATTTTCACCTTTATCCACACCTCACCCTACTCACCAAATAGCCTCCCTTAGCTTCTCAGAGGAATAGATCACACCACACCAAATGGATGACCCAAACCTAGCTCTCTTCATCTATGTCCACATCGATGATATACATGTACAACATGTAATGATCGATGGGGGTACAAGCATTAATATCATTTCATCCCATGCATTCGCTCAAATGTGCATACCTGACAATTACATGCATAAACATCCTATCATGTTGCATTCATTCAATGATGCTATCACCTCTACACTAGGCACCATCATATTCCATGTTCATGTGGTCCCCGCACTATTTCAGAGCTATTTTACATCTTGGAGGGGGAATTTTAATATAACCTATTGCTTGAGACCCTAGATTCGTGTCATGGGTTGTGTTCCTTCCAATTTGCATCGTTGTGTAAAGTTTGAGCATGAAGGACACACCTATACTATTCCAGCTGATCCATCACCTTTTAAAACATGCAACATGATTTACCGACCTAATGACGTGCTTATACCCATTAAGGCATCTACCTCCATGACCACTACCACTTCACGTACACCTTCGTTTATCAAGATCTGTCTCTACCTCAACCGCACATGCCTCTTCCCTTCCGTAGCCACAACCTCCATGACCGAGCCATCATCCTCCCAATCCATTAGCTCCATCTCCGCATCAACCTCTAACACATCATCTATTCCAGCTACCCACATACCAACCACCGATCCCTTGGAAGGAATTTTTCAATGCCTCACTCTAGGGGAGTATTTCCTATATAGTGTTAACACATTCCTTACTCCACGGGAGTATGCAAGTCTTCACCAACATCTTCACTATGAACACCATATAGGATAACACCTCCTTTATGGTCCTCCTCACCTTCGTACTAATCTCACATATAGGGGACATGATACTACCACTTACACACCGAACCACCATCACAAACCCTCCCATTTTCTCGATGATTTCCAATCTCTCACTAATCATCATTTCGCCCATACCTTCCTACACCAACGTGCATGGAAGGGTTTTGGTTTTGGATTTTATGAGCAAGGCTGCCATACTATTATTCCATGTACTACCCGCAAACATAATGACCATAGTGGTATCGGCTTTGCTGAACCACCTACCAAGCAGGCTTGCATTGAACTCATTGAGGACATTAGCCCTTCTCTGCCCTCTTCACCTGCTCCACCTTCATCACCACCTTCATTGACAGAGTCGATGGATGCAAAATCTATCCCTCCTAACTTTTTTTTTCATAAACACCATTTCCTTGGGGCCTCTGACTTATCAATGTGAGGGCGAGGCTCCTTCCTCTCTTCCCTTCCTGTATCCTGAAATGATCGATGACGATACACCTTCAATTAATGTCATTCAATGTTAGGATGATGAATCTATACTCACCTACCTTGGTGTAGAAGATTCATATATTCATCAATCGTTACCTTCTGAGACACAAACCATGTTGAATGAATCGACTATCGAGATCAACATTCATACTTAGGATGACCGCACATCCTAAAGATCGGTCAATCTTTAGATGTTGCTGAACAAGAAGCCATCACTTCTTTTCTCAAAGATCATAACCACGCTTTCGCTTGGTCTTACGCAGACATGCCTAGTATTGACCCCACCATAGTGGTCCACAATATCGTAATTGTTCCCGATGCCAAACCCATCAAACAAAAGCTGAGGAAAATGCACCCTCGCATTGCCCTTCTTGTTAAAAATAACTTTAGTGTATTCTTTCTATTTCCTTCATCCTACCCATTGATTATCCTCATTAGATCTCTAACATTTTCCATGTCACTAAGTGTGAGGGGGGACTCTACATTTGCACATATTTTCATGACCTCAACCTAGCCTACCCAAAAGATGACTTCCCATTACCCAGTATTGATCAACTAGTTGACCTTACCACTGGTCACAAGATGCTATCACTCATGGATGGATTCTCGGTTATAACCAAATCTTGCTTGACCTAGAGGATCAACACAAAATCAAATTCATTACCTCTCGAGAGGACCATCTACTATCGAGTCATGCCTTTTAGCCTTAAAAATGTTGGAACCACATATCAAGTAGGTTATGACTTATATCTTCCATGACATCATGCATTGTATATTGGAATATTACGTGGATGATCTCTTGGACAAATCCAAATGCTGCTCGAGAACCTTTCCATCCTCAAAACCATTTTTGACCACCTCATTAAATATTTCGTTCTCCTTGAACCCAAGAAGTGCATCTTTACGGTCCTCTCAGGAAAGCTCCTAGGATTTATCATTTCCCTATGCGGTATAAAATTTGACCCTACTAAAGTCAAGGCCATTCTAGAAATGCCTCCGCCCATTAACCTTACACAACTCTGCAGCTTCGTAAGGTAAGTTATAGTCTATTCGCCATTTCATTTCACTATTATTTGATCGATGTCAACCATTTCATCATCTTCTCAAGAAGGATGTCTCCTTTAAATAGGATGATGACTGCCAAAAAGATTTTGAGGCCTTAAAACAATACCTTATCGAACCACCCATACTCATTCCACCTAAAGATGATCAACCTTTCTACCTATACATCTCAGCTACCAATCACTCCTTGGGAGCCATACGATGGAAAAGTGACATGCCGGTGTGGGAATCTACAAGTGACTCTTCCTCGCACCCGACCTCTCGAGGTCGTGCCGAGACAGCCATTGGGTATGGAATATGTGTGAGACAAATTAGTTAGGCAATCTAATGTCTTCAATACGCATTAGCGGAATTTGCGAGTCTAAGGCAAAGAAGGCCCTCCTAACTTGAACTGGTGTGATAGATCGGTCAAAAGGATGACTGCTCGAAGGCTCCAATCAATATCAAGTTCTGGCGTGATTCGATCTATAGGTTATGAAATACATGGAAAATGACCCGGGATAGTTTTGTGTATTTCTCCGGACAGGGTCATATGGTGGATGGTAAATGTAGTCAATTCTATGGACGATTCTCTGGCCTAGTCCAGAATTCCCTAGCTCTGTTAGCTGCTATGTCTAGCAAGGATAATTGTTCGATGATGATAGGTGGAAGTGGGGTAGACTGGAATACTAGTGTGTGTAGGCTATTGTCTATGTCTAATTCTCCTATGGATTCGTTGGGCTGCGGGATTTGTGGGTCACAACCGTAGATTTTTAGTTGTTGTGGACCTATTATGGTCATGCGTGAAATCAAATCCTAATCCCTAATATCCAGTAATCGTATGCTTTCTCAACTTTTATATTTAGGATCAAAAACTGTGTGATTTTCTCAGAATACCCTATAGGCATTCGTGCAACTTGGATTCTTAGGTTGATATCAATATCTAGAAGAGTGTCTCTTGCATCTGGTTGTGGGACCAAAGGATCACAACCAAAGGTTTGTTCTCTTTCAAACCCTTCTACAGTCATATGAATGTTGCCTAGGGTAATCTGTAGTTCGGTTGATTTGACCAAAACGTGTGTGCTTGGTCGTCTTCTACGTTTAACCCACTCAATTGGGAATTGATTTCTTGCAAGCTTACCGTTGTTCGGAAGACTTGAATCCTAAGATTTTGATCTATATCAGTTATCACTGTGATGAGATTGGGTTGAGGCACGATTGGCTCGAATACGTATTCTCTGGGCTCTCTAGGTCCCGTGATTGTCATACAAAAGCAATAATGTAAAAAGAACTACAGTAAAATGAAACTTAACTATGTCGAATATATCTATATATGATTTCTCTATTTTTTTGTGTTTTCTGATGAACTTTACGAATTTAAGAAAGAAACTATTTAAAATATCTAGAAATGACAACTAAAATAATAAATTTAAAACAAACAAAATAACCGAGTGTAGCTATTTGTCTGTGCAATTTTTAGATCTATTCTAAACAATGAAATAGCTTATCTAATCTATTTGCAAGATTCTCGATCCTACCTCAGAAGTGAGGAGTGAATCATAGTTTCTCAGAAACTATCAATCCCCACAGCTTCCCTGGCAATATTGAGAATAGAATTTACTGAAATAAAGTGATTAACTACTCTATTTGATATGATTTTAACTAGAACTTTGAAAGCTAGAACCTGGATTCTGCAGAACAGTGGCGAATCCGATGGTGTGTGTGATCTTGTCCCCTTAGTGTGATCTCCTCGTTCCTTCGTGTTCACGTGGATCCAAAAAAGTGTGTAATGCTAGCATCAACAGAAGTAGATATTGGGATAAATGCATCTCGTAACACCGATGAATACAATGTGAGTAGGAGAGGGATAGCGCAAGAGTACAGAGCTTGGCTTATGCAATTCCTAGTGGGATTTATTACGAGTCATGCAACATAAAGCATCCAGAACCTGAAACTATCCTGTTTGAGGAGCAAAACCTACAACTTTAATGGCTTCCTAAGCTATTCTACTCCAATGGATTGGATGAAATAACAACACTGCTTGCACAAGATGGATTTGTGGCTTACCAACAGTAAAACAATGCTAACTAAGCATGCAATGAACTAAACTATGAATCCTAAGCAAGATAAAAGACTAAATTACTGAAATGAGAAGATGACAAGTGAATGAGGGGACATTTTCTTGAGCACAAGCCATCTATTTATAGCATTTGTATTTACCCAAGGTAAAAACCAAATAGAACTCTTAAACTATAAACAATGGCAAAACACTATTCCAGGGAACCAGAATCATAAATGCAAGCTTATGGCGGTGAAAGAAAGCTGGTAAAACATTGAATTTACGTGAGTCATGTTAAAAGAGCTTTCTGGAAAATGCGTAAAGGACCGCCGCCCTGAGCAGGGCGGCGGTTACAAGACCGCCACCCTGTTCAGGGCGGCGGTCATGAGACCACCACCCAGGCAAGGTGGTGGTTTCGTCACTGAAGAGAAAAAGGCTAAGAAAAGAGGGGAAAAGGAAAAATAAAGCACGTGGGGGCTAAGCGGGGCATGCGGGATGTTAACGCACACTCGGAGAGATTTTTCGGATCCCGAACACCTTGCGAGGAGACCTGTATCATCATTGGGGCACGTGTCACGTTGTTCTGGTAGTACAGTACCTTACAATTTTGGGTATGTGGGAGCCATGCTCGCTCATCATCATGAACAACAAAATGAGCAGGTGGTTTATTACATAAGACGTACTCTTTTAGACTACAAAACATTATACATCCATCCCAAAAATATTTTTTTAGCCTTAGTTTTCATTGCCAAAAAACTCCGCCATTACCTACTCAACCACAAAACCTATGTTGTGACCAACATCGACCCCCTACACTTCATGTATGCCAAACCTTATCAAAATCAGCATGTCGCGCGATGGCTTATGCTTTTATCTAACCTTGACCTCAAATTCATTCATCAAAAGTCCATCAAAGGCCAAGATATTTTGACCAATTGGCTAATGCACCTATTTTTGGGGATCAACCCTCTAATTTTTACTTTCTAGATGAGTCAATTACTACCCTTTCCCTAGACGAACCCGCTTACCAAATGAAACTCTTCTTTGATGGTTCTAAGTGTTAGCGTGGGGGTGGGGCTGGTGTTATCCTCATTCCACTTGATGGTGAACCCATGCCTTTGTCTTTCAAACTTGATTTTGATTGTACAAACAATATTTCCGAATACAAAGCACTTGTATTAGGTCTCCAAGCTACCTATGCCCTAGATGTCAAATCAATCAACATCTTTAGTGATTCTCAATTGGTTATAAACTAAGTAAATGGTATATACCAATGTCGTGATGAGATACTTCAAAAGCATAAACATCATTATCACATACTTTTGACCTTTATTATGACCTTGACTGTCCCTCGTTCAACCAATAAATTTACGAATACCATGGCCTGCTTGGCCTCTCAAATACCGTCCTTCGCCGCCGAATCTAAAATCTTTATCACTATAAAAGACTCCAATCACCCTCCTATTTACCTTGAGAAGTTTACTCTATCGGAACCTCTACCCTCAACCCAAGTGACCTTTGGTATAAAAAATACTATGACTATCTTTCTCTCTCCATCTTACCTTCTGATCTCACCCGTAATGGACAATGTGCCTTCCTTAAAAATATCTCTCGTTACGTCATCATGGGGGGGATCCTTTATAAGCATGGCTTTGATGGTATTCTCTTACGATGCCTCATGAGTTCCAAAATTCCCTATACCATTAAGGAATTTCATGATGGCATATGTGGAGGTCACTTCAATGGCCTTGTTGTTGCTAAGTGCATTCTCCGTCAAGGCTATTACTAGCCAACCCTCAACCATAATTGTTACGACTATGTCAAATGTTGTGTAAAATGCCAATAACATGCCAACCTTCATTATACACCCAATCATGCCTTACAGGTCTCCCATGACCTTTGGCCCTTCTCTCAATGGGGTTTGGATCTTGTCGGAGAGATCAACCCCCATTCTTCCCAATTCCATCAATGGATCATCACCGCTACCGAATACTACACAAAATGGGTTGAAGCCATACCACTCATCTCCAAGAAATCCGAGAAAATATGTGAGTTCATCAATCATCACATCACTTTTCACTTTTTTGTTTCTCATTGCCTCATCATGATAATGGAAAACAATTACAAAACAAAACATTACAAAAGCTTTGTGATGCCTTCAGCATTCAGCTAAGTTTATCATCACCTTATTACCCACAGACCAACGGCCAAGCCAAATCCACTAATAAAACCTTAAACAAAATTCTCATGAAAGTGGTTAATGATACGGGGAAGGAGTGGCATATACATATTCCTTTTTCCCTATGGGCATACCACACTAGTATCTATACTTCCACTATGGTTACACCATTTTCTCTGGTCTACAGTAACAATGCTGTTCTATCTCTCGAAGTCTAGATTCCCTCACTCTACGCATTTCTCTCCATGACATGCTCAATGATGATGAATTTCATCAAGACCGTTTATCACAACTTGAGCTATTAGATGAACGTCGTCTTAACGCTCTTGACCACCTTCAAGTTTACCAAAAATGTATCAAATGTGCCTACGAAAAACATGTCCATGCATGAACCTTCCAAGTCGGTGACCTTGTCCTGAAAGAAAATCAACATGGAACCAAAGCAAAAAAGTAAAAGAGGTAAATTTGTTCCTAATTGGCTTGGACCATACATCGTGACTCATACTTATGGATTAGGTACTTATCATTTATCTTCACTCGATGGTAAACCCAAAATTGAGCCCCTTAACACCTTGTATCTTCAACCATTCTATTGTTGACTTTTAGTCCTACATCACTTTTTGCCTCTTTCATGCTCGTACCTTGAGTGTTATCCACTTCTTACACCTCACCAATGATTAAACTAGAATCATGTGCATCCCGTCACTTGATATCTTCACTTGAATATGTGTACCATAGTACTGCACATATCATGATTATCATGGATACTTTTCCTCTACCTTTAGATGAGATCCCATGGTCATTTCACCCTACTTTCTAAATAAGAATCTTATTTTTCACCTTGATCTTGTCCATGACTTCAAAATCCCTCACATGGGATCCAACTCCTTGAGTCAAAATTCTAATAAAAATATGACTCCCTCAAAAGGGTATCTTCCTGTCGGCAATCGTTACTATGAATAGACTGCTCCCTCGATGGACAGATATGTACAACTCTTTTTTTAAAAATGATAGAAATTGAAGCTTCCTGCATTGATCAGCTTCATAAAGACCACAAGGAGTTAAATTCCTCATCCCATATAGACTTCCCACATCGATCAGTCTATCTCAAATATCAGTCAATATAGAAAGCCTTTTAGTCATGGACTTTCCAATTGTGATCTTATATCTCTTTCCCAAAGAGCATGTTACCTCATACGATATCAAAATTAACCACCTTTCACCTCTCTCACTATTTGTACTCCCATTTTATACCACCTCAATAGACCTCTTGGAAACCATGACATTTGGTTATCATGTGACTAATTTTCACCCTTAGAACAATCAATCATGTAATGTCTTTTGGGCCTTATGTTCATCACCTCCTCCAAGGTATGACCTACTCGGTATGATCCTAACCAATCAGGTGGCTTTCTTGCCCCCTCTTATCTTTTAACCATATTTATTACATTTTGATTACCTTATACAGGACTTGGTCCTCAACGCTTACTTTTGGGGTAATATTCTTCTTCTACCTCCATCGACATCACCTATACCAATTTTCCCATAACCCACTCATACCTAACCGACCTAATTCCAAAATCATGCCTAAAACCTACCAACTCATGTTCATACCTCCTCATATTCTTCCCTAGCTTATGCGAGAACTACATCGGTCTAAGGTCCCTTTCACTAGGGATATGTAGGCAGCAATCCGAGGGCATGGGGCCCTTGGAGGTTAGATTGGCCACTCTATACCCTAAACAATTCATCTTTCATCTTCCTAAATCACATTTTTCCCCTACGTAGTTTCCTTTTTATATCACAGAATTGGAAATTAAACCAAACAAACAACAAGTTGCTTAACATTTTTATCATCATCACACCATACATTTATTATGACTACCATTTCTCTATCATCATCATGCATGTATTATAAAGCATCTTAAACATGACCCATCCCATCATTCATTGCACAAATTAATGAATCACAACTTCAACCAATTTAAACTCAACCATGCCTATTACCTAATTCAACCATGCCTAGACCACAAACCTAACTCAATCCATGCCTAAACCAACCTGACTCGATCCATGCCTAAGACCTGACTCAACCATGCCTAGACCACCAACCTGACTCGATCCATGCCTAAGACCTAACTCAACCATGCCTAGACCAACAAGCTGACTCAACCATGCCTAAACCACCAACCCGACTCGATCCATGCGTAATACCTTAATCAACCATGCCTAGACCACCAACTTGACTCGATCCATGCCTAAACTGACCTAACTCGATCCATGCCTAAACCAAACCGACTCGATCCATGCCTATGACCTAACTCAATCCATGCCTAAACCAACCTGACTCCATCCATATCACCTAGTTTCCATCCATATCAAAAAAAAAATTAAAATTCTCATAAAACATCAACCAATCATCGAATCTCATCCATCTCAAAGCATATTAAAAAGATGTGTGTCTCTATATAATATATATAGATATCCAATCATGTCCATCTCTCAAAATTGTTGACATGCAAGTGATACTCAAATATAAAATGTCATTTCGACACAAGCCAAGTATAATATACAATGAAACAATAAAACAATCCAAAATCTTGGCATGCAGGCTAGTATATATCAAAAATAAAAAATATGTCCAAATCGGGAGCCATATATCAGGCATCCTCTCGATAGACATCATCCATATCTATGTCGCATGTCCCCTCTACCTCCTTGGCCCCTATCTGGTGACCTGCTAACATCTCCCCACCCATCATAGGTGGTGGTTGGGTCCCTGCTAGTGCACCAAATGAACTGGCCTCCAGGAACTGGTGGCCTCACCTTGACCATGTCTTGGGGCTCGCTGGCCCCATGTGCTCTCCACACTATGGGTGTGTGACCTGGTCCTCTCGTTAGAGGTATGATTTTCCCTGCACTAGCATATGATAAGCAATATATCCCTACCACATGTCGCCTGGTCCTAATAGTACTTGGCCTCCTCTCTCTCGTCCCGTAACTGGCTATGGGTATAGTCTCGTGGTGGCCCCAAAGGCCTTGGCCCTCAGACTATCATGTGGGACCCGGCCCCACCCCTACCCATGAACTAGGACCCCGTCCGGTGCATATTGTGGTGCCATTGGCCCCTACCCCTGTGTGTATATCGGGTTTGTAAAGCCTTAATTTGTGCTTGTGTTGTGGCCAAATAGCCCTATAACCCTATCAACTATTCCTATAGGGAAACCACCCAACCATCATCCCAATCTCTATCTCCATCCCCACCATGGGCCATTTGGGCCTCAAGATTCGCCACTGTACATGTAATTCATCCACCTATGCCTCTCGAGCTAGCAATCTATGACCGCACCATACCCAACTAGGTAATCAAGGTCACCACCTGCCCCTGTAGGGTGTCCCTCTACACCGTGATGGTGGCTAATTCTAGCTACCTTGGTCTTGGTGGTACTAATCATAAATGAGCTGCCCACCACTATCTATATCTATTTGTAACCCCAACATCATCAATCCGCTAGTCTACCACCTACTCCTCCTACCCTATGGGCACTATCGGTTGTGGTAGAGGTAATGGCCTCTCCATGTCATCCCTCTTGTACTATGGGAAAGGTGGAGGTATGTCCTATGGAAATCAAACGCCATCTAACCCTCGTCCACGGGATCATCTCATGCTCCCTGGCATGGCACCCCACTATCCATCTCACCAACTGCTAGACCATCTAGCTCCTCGTGCATCCACCTGAATGAGGGATAGCCCACATACGGTCTCCATATGATGTCCACTCCGGAAAACCCTCCAATAAACACCTGTAATAGGCTACATCATGTGTGGGCCTATCTAATCACCGCTCTCCAATCACAGGTACCCATCGCCTATACCCCACCTACACCAATCTCGGTGGAAATGCATCTGCTTGGGGCATCCCTACTGGCCACACACAAACTATGTGCTCATAGGCCCAAAGCAGTGTAGTAAAAATGTGCAACACAGGCTGAACCTACGCAGATGCCCATATGCCCATAGCTCTGTATAGCTGCACCAAGAATGTTGGTGGCTAGACAAAGTGGGTTTGATCTATCATCATGTCATGTAATACCCCATCAACGAGTAGGGAAATCTCCCTCCTCTACATTAGGCAATGCGAAACAGCACACTACCTTCATCAATAAGAAAATGAGCCTCGTCTCCTCTAGATGGGCTATGTACATCCCTCTATAGCTCATGATTGGAACTATGGAATGTCATGTATTCCAATCCCTCTCTAAACACTATCAGCATCAACTCCTCTGAGGCCTCGAAGGATATTGAATACACCTACACGTACCCGTATCGTAGGTGTAGGATCCTGACCATGTCCTCCATGGTGGACTGTCATCTCACCCGTAAGTAGGTGGAACATGTTAGTCACTGAATCCCATCTATTGATGAGAGAAACCATCAGACTCGGCTATTGGACCGCATGCCGATAACGCTAGACCCCACTCAAGACCACCTCCTCCACGTGCTACCACTCCTTAGCTGTCACCACGCCCGCACTCTCAGAACAGGGGTGGCACCTATCTCTCATCTATAGCTAATCTCTCCCCTGCATCTAATACAAACAACAAATTAATTCACCTTTATCATACCCATACTCACCCACTATCATTTCCCCAAACCCATTTTTCCCCCACCTACTCTAGGTTTTTCAACAACGCACCCTATTCTACCCTTCCCTATCTCACCCACTCGACCTAGGGCCCTTTTGGCCCCTTGTTCTCCAAAACTTGACCGGTTTTGGTTATCTCTAACCGACCCTAGTCACCCCTAAACTGGCATCGGTCACCTGTTTCGTGACCGATCTCGGTTTGACCCTCTGCGAGTTGCGGCCAAAAGCCGTGACCCCAAAACCCTCCTCTCTCCAAAACATCCCCCTCCTACCTCTTCTACCCACCCATCCTCATCTATACCTCTCCTTAACCACCTCCCACCCCCTATTCTCCTATTTTACTCTTTCCTTGTTCCTACTTTATCCAATTTACCCTCCCACATTTCAAATTTCATTTCCCCCAAAAAAACAAAAAAAAAACAAATCAAATTTATCAAACCGACTTTACCAACTAATTCCCCTCACCAAAACATAACAAGAGTTTGACACTTACCTCATCATGCTATCATCACCATGGTGGCACGTATGGAAACTACACCGGTGGCCCACCTTATCCCTCTCCGGCCTCTGTCATCACCAATCACTACCCGTGCCTCCAACCAATCAAATCTCACAATCCGATCCCATGGACCCACCTCTCAACTACCAATCACCCACCGTTTGGCTTGCCAACTCAACTCTCCATTCCATCTGGACACTTTTCCACCTTTTTCTCTCTCTTATGTCATTTTCCCAATTCACAAAAAGATAAATGAATTGTAAAAACATGGATTTTTTTGTTTTTATAATAAACCCAACATGACCGACATTGGTTTTACCTCCATCGACATTGGTCACTTGCCCTACTTTACCATGGTCGGTTACCCTATGTTGGCATCATTACCCTTGACCGGCATCTGTCACCCTCTCTTGCACATGGCCCACAATTTCACCCTATTACCCTACCCGTGAGATGATCTAGATACTTGGACTGGACCATCATTAGTGACCTTTGAACTCATGTGTTCACTATACCTTGTGGCATTGTTACCTATTTTGATTGACCTCATGACCTTACCTTGTCTTTTACCGTGACCATTTATCTTGACCCTACCTTTGGTGTACCGAAACATACCTAAATGTTCCTGCACCTAACTGCGTCATGTTTCCTGACCATATCCTATACCTTGGATACCAAAATCACCTCAACCATGTTTGGATAAACCTATTGACCTTAGATAATGTAGATTTTTCCTACTCTTCATCTTGGTACCATGCTGCAGTTTATATGTGTGCGTGAGTTTGACTATTACTAGCTTTGACCCTGACCCATTACCTAGATTACCCAAGTGGACCTTTTTCCTTTTTCCCCATTCCCCACCATCATCTTCATCATATTCACCTTTTATCGAACCACTCACCAATTTTACCTTCTACCTTGTCAATTCTTGGTTTGAGGGGATCACCTTGATCACACCTAGGGAAACCAGATCTTATTTTTTTATCGCCGCTTACCAATACAAGATACATGACAAAAAGGGACAAAATGTAGACACGAAATTAGGTCACACTCCCCTTGGTCCCTCGTCAAATAAATACCTTGAACACATCTAGCTAACCATGGCCCCCTTCACCCCACTATAATATTAATTTAATTATTTAAATTAATTTATTATCTTCACAATATTTATTATTTAAATATCCTAATTGAGATAATGCCCGGATATCCACCTCATCTAGCCACCTCATCCCAAGACCTATTCTTAGTAAATTGACGTAACTAAATAAGACTTACCTAAACCCTAAAAATCAATGCCTACATTCCCTCTAACCACATTCCCACATGTTAGAAGGAAGCTTCAAGTCTAATCCGTGGAGTAAAAAAAACGAGATCCCAAAAAATCAATGGGATCTACCTAGTTTAGTAAACCTAGGAAATACCACCCTAACCGACGTCACTTACCCTTAACCTCCACCAGTTAAGATGTAACCACCGTCGGTTACCATTTAACACCTAAAACAACCTTATTTCGAGGTTAGCACATGGTTTTTAGAGGGTTAGAACATTCGAGAAAGAGAGAGATCTTTTGAGAACAAGTGACAAAACCAGAGCTACATGCAAGCAAAACCAGCATCCGTACAAGCATCAAAACACCCATAGCCAGCAGACGAAGCAATCACATAGCCACCTATCTTCACGGGAGCATCCAAGGAAGTTCCAACACTACACCAAGTCCATTCGATCACCCACCATTACCAACCAGGCATCAAGCTCATACAAACAATAAGTCTGTTAACCTACATTGGTTCCTTGTCATTTGAGCAGATCCTTTTACATTTGTTATTAGTTTCTTCTTTCATTTCCATTTCCCACCATTTTATCTCCATGAAAAACCAACCACCTCTTTACCCACACCATTGAACTATCCATACCTAGATTTTCATCATTCATGTGCATCTCTAGGATCCATACGAACCTCGTCATTGCCCTTCCACCTTCATCTAACCCTGGATCTATCACCCAACCAAATTTTATTGGGTTTCCTATACACCAACCATACCGATGTTAGTCACCTATAACCATCATCGGTTAACCTCAACCAATGTTGGTCTCTGTGTCTTTTACCAAAACCCATATTAGAGCTTGAAACTACCACCAAATACCCTAAACTACCTAAAACCTTACCCTGACCAATAATAGTATCCTGACAGTGACCTTGACCTTCAAATTCAATCATATCCTAGCCTGTTGTGAATGAATTTTCTTATTGTAGATGAATGAGATACCTAAATCATTTTAACTACATTAGGATTTACTTTATTACCAGCATTTAGTTGTTTTAAGTAGTGGATTGACAACCTTCCAGGGAGTACCACACTTCCAAGATCCAGCACATGCTAGGAAGTCCACTGCACATATTGTTTAACATTTATTCGGTGATCTTGTGTTCTATTTCAGGTAATTCCTCCAAGCCAAAAAGGAAGCTCTCACGATCAGCTATGGATTCAAAATTCATACGTGCACAACAACCTATCAACCAAAGCATTCCAACAGGTATTCCTCCTAGCCCATTACCCTTATTTGTTTCATCATTTTCCAAGAAACGTCCAAGAATCGGGTGAAACATCTATATTTACTTCTTTTAATAGCCCAAGCCATTAAGAGTTACACTATTTTATATTTTTGTAACTAAAGGTTAAATGTAGATTCAAAATGGATTAAGAATCAAAATATACCATCAACATGAAGAGCTCTAAGAGCTCGATGGAAAAATAATCAAAATGAAACCAAATTCTCTTTTTTTCCTCCAAACCACGGTCGCTTTCTCCAAGACAGTTTTGGATTCTATTAATGCCATTCAGTGTTGGGAAAGGACTACCAGTTTCTTCCATTATTCCCACCAACCCACCTTATTACCATTTTAATTTTAGAGACCAATCAAATAGTTAACAAAAATTCATCTATCGCTTTGCGCATATATTTGGATATTTCACCAAATTTTATCAAATTGCTTGCTAGCTAATGGTATTTTCCTATTTAATAAAATTCTTTAAAATGTAAAGTATGAGTGGGGTGGAATCCCAACTCATTTTACCATGCAACTTACCCATTTCCACAATTCTAACCATGGTCATGTCTATATTAGGTTTTCATATTAATTCAAATGCGAGATATCCTTAAGTCCTTAGAACTTAAACATAACCATATAGTATAGTTTTAGTTTAGGATATCAAACCATAATGAATATAATCATCGACTTTAGGCCCCTTAACAATTATCATAAATGAACCAAGCTTAGTGTACTAAATCACAACCTTCAAAATAAAAATGCAACCTAAACATACTTAGGTTAGATTATAGTCCACATGATCTGAAAATTAAATAATAATCCAGAGTTTATTAAGAGGTCAAGTAAACCTTCCAACATCCATTCAAAATAGTATGTAAATTTAGGATAATAAGATGGATCACTAAAATTGATCCATGGTGTTATTCTAAATCATGATTTTGATTATATAGTTTTAATAGAAGCAGTCACATAAAAATAAACGAATAGATTATCACTTCATTTTTCCGAACCTAGATATACTATCTAAGTTGAAACCTCTATGTTCATTTCAGTAACAAAAGGTAAGCAACATCATAATTCCATAAAAACATAAGTATAAATTCTACCAATAAAGGATTGTAAGTCTATCTAATCATTAAGTAAATGATGTTTTTTTCTAAAAACATGCATATACATTCAAGCGGTGAACATCAAGCGAGCATAATTCCCATACAAATTTTTTCAATCAATCACAAGAACCAAGTAGAACTATCAAAACAACACGGTTATTACAACATTTCCCTTAAAATTAATATTTTTGTCTTTCCAATTATCTACAAATTACAGGAATATATGTTGATCATGGCCCCTGATCCATTGTATGAAATTTGTGAAACCTCCAACATTGAGGGCTTCCCAAAGTTCCACATTATGTTGTCATTGGGGGTCGAAAACTGGTTCTACTCTGCATAGTGGCCCTCCCATTGTGGATGGAAATGGTGGCAAAGATATTTTAGGATGGTGGCAACAACAAATAAGCCTTTTGACAATAATTTTATAGCCTAAAAGATGTATTGCTACCTAGAAAAACCCTTCTCCTTACTCCAACCCTATTCCTAAAAACAAATGTCCTCAGTATTTGAGGAGAGGATTAAATTAAATGAATAAATCTGATTTATTGCAAGTACAAAGGAGGTAATTTTCACACATGCGTAGGTCACCGCTTAAGTTGTAATGATGGGTTGGGTGGTAGCTTCATTAATGATGATATAATGATTTGCATAGGGAGGTCTTTGTCACTATGTCACTCACTATAATTATCCATGTGAACACCTACATTTGAAAGTGCAACCAATCCAGATATATTTTCATATTCAATTATAGATATAAAATAAATTTAAATTTATTTACTAAATATAGAAATGTAGAAAAAAAAATTATGATTGTTTGAATTTTATTGTAACACTATTCTCGAAGATCACGGGATCCCAAATTAATAAAATAAATCAGAGTAAATCTCCAGAAAATAAGCTCCCTCTAATTTGGTTTTTGATCGAATAACATCACAAACATCTTCCATGCCCTTCAATGGTTGCAACAAAGGCCACAACCAGGTGTTAAATTTGACGCATGTTTAGAATTTTTTAATATTTTACTGCTGTAAAATAATTACAAATATTTAAAATAACGATCACATATGACTCACATATTTTAGAGATGATCGACAATTTTTCTAGAGATTTATTTATATATTAATTATATTAAAAATATTAAAAACAATTAATTATATACGAGTATAATTTTATATTTATTTTATGACAAAGTGTAAAAATACTATTTCACAATTGTTGAAGGGTAAGTTTTTCTCGAGAGTTAACCACACAAGTTATTCAATCATACTATCAGCTTATAATCGGTGAAAATATAAATACTCCCAAATGATATTTCTACAATCTCATCATAATATAATAGAGTTAAGTAGTATCTTTATAATAACATATGAATGTATATATTATTTACAATGTTAACCAGATTACACCATCATAACAACGTTTTGAAATGATAAATAGTTATTTAGTATTTTCTTGCTCCAAATATTTGATGCCCTCTACCACATTCAATCCCTAAGACATTATTTGTGAATTTTTTTGTATAAATCGGCCATCAACCATTTATATTTTGTATAATATTTGTGTCTTCTTTTCATCCCAACCATAAAATTTTCAGGAGGGTTTCCCTTTACACCTAATGTAATACACAAATTATTTTTAGAAATGTATGAAAAACCGTTTCTACTCAAACCTTTTCTAGGTCACTTATTGTTATTCCCTTGATTATATTGCAATGTTCCTTTCCCCAAGAGAGTCTTAGATTCAATACAGTCAATGTTTTTGTATTGAAGTCCATTGATATCTTTTTAACATTAGCAGAAATGATGTTATTGGACAAGAATCCTAGTTCACAATATGGTGATAATAATTTTATAACTTCTGACAGGCCACCTCGCAAGTTGATAGTTTTCATGCCAAACCTGAATGACATCTTCGTATTGTATTTTTGTTTATCCCATATAACAAGTCCTCCATATCTAAAATAAGTAAATAACTCTTATTGCTACCTACAAGCAAACAAATTTTATTTTCATCAGTTGCATATCAATTATAACCAATTGAAATAAATAACATTTTAGCTTATGGCTACCAGTTATTGATTGAGATTGCAGCTTGGATTACACCGCCTTTACATGTTGTTGGATCTGTTGATGCAAGATCTAGTTATTTCAAATAAAAATTCATTAATTCATAATCTATTTCTTGCTATTGAAAATGTGATCATAATGTATTTGAAATACACATTAATTAAAATAAATATTAATCGATTTCATGTTGTGGCAAATGAAATCTTAATCGGAAAACATAGTGGTTTTACGTGGTGATATGGTAAGTACAATATCAATTTTTATCTTTCTTTTGATTCAAATTTAGTTGTCACTCACCTACACTTATATTTGTCGAACCACCATTTGGAAAAAAACCACTCCTTAGCTATTGATGAGGATTTGTGATTGTTATGTTATGCCATCATTGGTCGAACTACACTTCATTGGAAAACCTTTAATGAGGTTAGCCAAGAGCTACTTTACGTACCTACTACCAGGATCAAGCCATATGTAGTTATGTTTATGATGATGTTGAAGCCAAAACAATGTTAATTCAATGTAAGTAGTCAGTATACAGTACTGAATCAGTGAAACATTGTAGATAGTATGCAATTTTGAATCAGTGAGACATTGATAAATGTTAGTATTTTTAGTCTAACCATTACTATATTGAACGTGGATGCATAGATTCCGCTAATATCTATACTTCATTTTAAATTGTTAGCATATCTTACAAATGGATTTCCTTAAACTTTTTCTTCTACCATATGCCAAGAATATAAACTAATGTTTGTTAGTTATCATTTCCTATAAATTTTTGGGCCTTATAAATGGTTTTTTTTTAAAATACACATGGCTAACATACCAGGTTGTGATTGTTTATTCATGTTGGATACCTTTGCACCCTCCATGGCTACATTCTCTAGTTGGTTTTTGCATAATCATTTATTGTATTATAAATTTATGGGGCTTATTAACATTTTTATTTGTAAATGCACACAAATAACATACAGGGATCTAATTGTGTATTCATGGCTGATGTGCCTACGTCCTCCACATATTTCATCTAAACAGTAAAAAACATAATTTTTTTAAAACTTGAAAACCATGGCAATTGAAAATAGAGCTCATTAAATGTATTTATAAATGATTTAAGGAAAATCACCATATTCAACTAGTTGTGTAGCATCAAGTTGAAATGGTTGTACAACAAATTTTATGGATTTTTGGTTGTCTATATAAAAAATAAATGTATAATTAGCATATATGTGTTCAAATGCATTAAAAAAATCACTTGTTGAATTTTTTCTTATCCATTTTCACCTCCCAAGTGAAAAGGACAACCGGGAAACCTTGCACTTAAGTAGTTGTTAATGGACCCCATGGTAATTATGAAGCATGCAAGTGGGTTTCGGTGTTTTGAGGCATCAATAGGGACTCTAGGAAATTTGGAAGCCATTAAAGGAATATTTTCCTCTTTTGGGTTTTTCATGAAGTTCAATTTTTATTCATATGGAGGAAATGAGCAGATGACCCACTTGTAAGAAAAAAATAACAAAATATGTTAATTTTTCTAAGGCACATTCAATACACCTTCATGCCCCTTGGTATGCATAAGGAATCCTAAATATGAAAACAAAATCCAAAGAGAGTTTGAAGAAATTAAAGGAATGAATTTTTACTCCTAGCCGAGTTAGCAAGAAGATGTCCTCGATCGATGAGCAAGTTTGATTTCATCAATGGTGGGTTTAGTGATTGGATGAGGGTGAGCTGGTGTGGGGAGGTTTTATCATTGAGCTTGATGAACTCATACATTCTAGGGTGAGTCATGGTAATGCACAACTCGGGGTGAGTTGTAGCATCAACTCATGTGTGGAGATAATGTTTTGTGGGTACCACACTCTTTATGATAAAGTTATTAAGTGGGTGAGTTAGTTTTGGTTTTCAAACTTGCACCGTTGTCTCGGATCTGGTAGAACTGAGTCATTTGAAATAACAATGGAACCATCTCCAGTTTTGGAACTTTACATGCTTGAGACGGATCTCCGAAGAAGGCTGGTTCCTCTACCTATTTCTATTGTTACTAGTACTCCCAATTTGGAAGGAAAATTTAAACTGACAAGACAAGGGACCAAGGATAGAAGGATAACAAAATGGAAAAAAACTAAAAGGGATGCAATAGAAATAGAAAAATTGGGATGAACACTATTTGTTCTGAGTGAAAATGAAGGAGAAAGCATGAGGGAAGGCTAGGCATGCGTAGAAAACTAGAATGCATTTACACCATCAATTTCATGAAACACAACCAAAAAATAGAGCTGCAAGGAAATTAAGGTGACACAACAAACATACAATGTAAAAGAGAGGTAAGGAAGAAGAATATAACACATTAACACAAAGAATAGTCACAAAATGATGCTTCTATGAATTCAAGGTATGCACATTCGGTTACAATGGTTTTTCAAGGCTTATATTCACATACACAAACCAGATTTAGAGGTATGTGACTCAGAATATAGAGATATATGATCCTAAGAAAATACTAAAGGATGTAAAATGTCCAACCCTTTGTAATGAGAAGAGATCTTATATTTATAGATGAAGCAAAAAGAGGAGGAGAGGAGGAGGGAAATCCAATTTGAAAACTTAACCACTAGCCATTAATGCCTGCAAATCCACCTATAATATGTCAAGTGTAGTTTTTCATGTTTGTTTGGCATGTTAGAGAATGAAGGAAGGTAGATCAAATCAAATATGATTGGTTATAGAAATTGAATCTCTTATTAGTGATGTGAAAGATTTTTTCCAGTTACTCAACTACCAAATCCTACTGATATTTGAATTTGAATGTCCTAGCATGTTATTGGCGAGAAAAATTTTCGTGGAAAAATTGGTTGTTATCTTGCCAATGTTCTCGGGAATCTAAGTCCCTCTACTTAACCGATGCATCTGCCAAATGTGCATGTGCAATTAAAAAGTGAATTTTTTTATCCTGGTGTCCTTTAGCCCAAGGATCACTCCATTGACCCTACAGAAAAATCTTGCATATATCTACAAGAGAGGAATTTGTTAGGAAAACAAGAACGAGAGTGAGAAAGTTAGAAAAGATAAATTAATGTTACAAGTAGAAAATCAAAGACTTCCATACACCAGCTAGAAATTTCATTACATGCACTTGAATTTAGAAGAAAACAAATCTATGTAATAGAAATAAGGCCAAATAGCATTTAATGAGCAAAAAGTACCACTAAACTCCTCAGTCAAAAAAGGCTAAAATTCCTTCTTCCTTTATTGAAGCTCAAGCAAAATTGTACATAACATAGAAATAGAAGACATTTTTGAGTAGGGAAAATGGAATAAATTTGCTATCTCTTTGCTCTCTTCACAAGGATATCTCTCTCATGAATTCACAAAAAAACAACTCCAATATCTAAGAAGTCTCAGAAGTTGTCTAATAAGTCCCTCAAATGAGGATCTTGTTACAATTTATAGAAGAAGAGGCAACTCTTCATATTTCTAGTGACTTTTCAAATACTTTAATGTGACTTTAGATTGTTCATATTCCACTTAAATATTTAAGTCCCTTTTATAAAAACAAGGTAAATTAAAGTTTACATTATGTTTCTAAAGTCACTTAAATTTATATTAAAAAGTGCAAAACTCAATGCAAAAATATAACATTGATGAGAGAGAATGTTGGGTGAGAAGAGAAGAGAGAGAAAGAAGAGGAAAAGAATTATGTAGAAGGATGAGCTGCTGCAGTGGATTTGATCTCACTCCTGGAATGGTTTCCACTTTGCACTCTTGAGAAGGACTCTATTCCTCCAAGATATTTGCTAAAATGAGCTTTTGTAGGCTCCACTTTGTCTAAATGAGGAATGTGAACACAACTCAAGGTATCTATGCATCCATCAGCCACACTATTGATGTCTTTGCACTTCCCAGAACCATGATGAATGTTTTTCGTGATAAGTGCAATGGAGTCCCGAATCTATGAGAGGAAGTCAAAGGTGTCCTTAGTCAAGTACAATGGGGTTTATACCTCTTTCTTGATGTATTATTCAAATGGACCAATCAACTCATCAACAGTTATATCCTTGCCCATTACAGTACTCCAAGTTTCTAAATTTTTCGATTTACACTATCCTACAATTTGTACGCTTGTTCCTCATTCTCCTCTAACTCTATGATGGCCTAATTAATTTCCTCAAACTTGATTTCCAAGGCCCTCACCCACACATGTTACAAGTCTTCTGAAGGAGTTTCAAATATATTCATGTTGATCCACTCTTATCGATGAGTGTTGCTCATTTCATCTACTACTGGGCCCAAAGGTTCCCAATAGTCCCTTTCTTTCTCCAAGTCCTCCTTGAGTGTCTGTATCTTATTTTCTATCACACACATGTAAGTGAAGATTTTGACCACTTCTTGGAGAAATGACTTCCTTTTTTAGAAATTGAATTGATCCATTCATTATTCATTCGACCCGTATGGTCAATCGTGTATCTTCCTAATGGATTCTGGATTGAAGTTACTAATGGGTGCAACTTCCTCAGTGGGAATTTTCATGGCATTAGGATCAACTAGATGTTGCACATAGAATGAAAGATTTCACACCTGATCTTTTAGTTCATCAATCTTCTTCTTATACTCTTTATTCCTTTCCACCATACAAGTGGAAGATTGTTGATACATGTGCATATCCCCTTCATGAGTTGTTGGTCCTAGTTGAATTGTGCTCATTTCATAGTTAGTTGGTGTCATCTCATCCACTGGATTGATTACCTTGGGATAATCTACTTCGATGTATTTATTACATGTTTCCCCACTGTAGAATCATGAGGCTTTATGTGAGATCTTCCTTGATCTTTTTATCGCCAATGAGACAATAACTAGTACATCGGGGGTTGCTTAGTTTTTACATAGCATACAGGTGTTAAGGAAAAATTTTTCCTACATCCAAGGAAACATGTCATTAGACTCAGGTTCAATGATGGGTGCACTGATGTTACCCTCTTATGAAGGAGGAGGAAAATCCTGAATGAGAGAGGCATGGGGGTCATCAAGAGGGAAACTTCCTATGGTGGTTTAAACACCGAATTCACTTATGACTTTGTAATGGGGTATTCTTCCTACATTTTTGTTATCAAATCTTCCTCTCATAGTGATGTAAATGAGCCTTCTTCTACTCTAAGTTTCTTTGGTGTATTCTCATGAGGAGAAGCTTCCAATTTTGTGGCCTTCCTTTTCAAACTTGCTCTAGAGTGTTTAGAACTGGAAGTCACCTCTATAAATTTTGAAGATGACTAATGGGAGACTTGTTTATGACTTGGGGGAATTTTTCATGACTAGATGATCATGGCTTGCTTCTTTTGAAACCAATTTCTTGTTATCCTCACTACCTTATCATTATTCTCTAATATATCCCCTGATTTATGAACATAATAATTGATTGGAGGTATAGGGGACATCTTAACTGTCACATACTCAAGATCATACATCTTTGTCCCATCATCATGAAAAATATCTTCATACCAGGAGAACTTGAATTTCCTCATCTCACTAATCATCATCCTCATATGGTCCTTTTCATGCACTTCAACCTCATCAATGCAATTGGCCCAATAGTCCTTGACTTATGGCTCATGTTGCAATTATGGGACATATAAAGAGTCGGGATCTTCTTGGATGTAAAAATTAGGTCTAGTGATTTTGGAATGCAAAGTCAAATGAGTGAAAGCATCCTTCAAATGAGATGCATCATTTGAGCTCTTACATGTGAATACCCCAAGAGAGATAGGAAATGGAATCAAATTCTTCCTCCTATTTTTAAGCTTGTTATTCACTTAAATGATCTATCAGCAAAGCTCAAACAATACAATTTTATCACTAAGGTACTTGGGTATCCTTAGTGACGCTTGGTAAAAGCCAAAAACTCAAAGGTAGGATAATGTCGAGAATTGTATGAAATAGGAGTTATAATTCTTGATCAAGGATGCCACTTGTGATGAAATTATAGCTTCCAAGATCTCCTTCTAAGATTTGGATCACATACATTGTGAATGTGTCATTCACATGAGTGAAATTCCTATGACTTTCCTCCATCACCACTGTGGAATTTTCTCAAATACAGGCACCTTGGTGGTAATGTTTTGTGTGAGATCTAATCCCTTGAATGATCTTGAGCTAGTGAGGAGGTAGACCAAGTAAGAAGTCATGTGTAAATTATTTGTTATAGGTACTTGGTGCAATTTCGGATGGAGGTTGTCGCTGATGATCTACCCATAGTCAATTATTTGTTTTCCTTCTTTCAACGTCAAGATGAAAAGGCCCATCTAGTCTTGGAATTGTATTGTGCTTGCTTATCCCATTACTCTACTGAGGAGAGTGATGACATTTGAATACCCTTCTTGGAAATCACACCTTGGAAGGTTCTTAGGAATCATTAAGGGATTTCTCCCCATTTTTAACCATGACCCAAGTGCAACCCATTGCATGTATTCATCCATCATTTCCCAATCATGCAAGGACCTATCTTTTGAGATGATGACCATGCTAGGTGATGTCGGTATCTGTAGAGAAAGTGAGATGGTTCTAGGGTTGATGATCGTCATTGTTGTACCATTATCAGCTTAGATGGTTCATGTTTCAAGATCATAGTGGTGAGAGTGGGCTAAGACTAACTCATGAATTTGGACAGACACTAAGTTTCCTACAACAACGAACAAACCACTTGTGAATATCTGATCTTTAATCCTTTTTTGGTCTTTGGCTATCATGTGAGTTCTTGGGTGATTTAGGCCCTTGTACAAAACATTATTTTCTTCTATCTCGTACTCACAGTGAAGGATTTTTCTAGCTTCTATCTTGTCCACTTCGCTTCATGTTTTCCCTAAAATAGTAACTTACTATTTTTAGTAAGTATGAAAAAGTAACTCCCTCAAACCTCAACTGAATGTTGTAACCTTGATTCCCCTTTCTCCCTGCATTCCTCCCTCCTTCTAGATCAACTTTCTATTTTTAGAAGGTGCTCATGGGACCACTTACTATTTTTATTAAGTCCCAAAATGCCTGTTCCAGTGAGTTCTTAGTTGCAGTGCACCTCTAATGTCTCTGTCTCCTTTGTAAGTTCTTCTATTGATGACTTTCCCAAAATAACACTCCCTTATGCAAAAGACCTACTATTTTTAGAAAGTTGGCTTCTGGAGGTTGAATTGACATGGAACAAATTTTTTCGATATTTATTTTAACCCAATATTTCCCCTCTGAAATTTTAGACCTACTTGCTTAATAGTCCAGGAGATTTTTGACTTTCAAAATTTGGACCTAACAATGCTTGTGGACATCGCAACCATTAATGGACCTCAAAATTACAGCTCTATTTTTCTCCTCCATTTGTAAAAAAGTTATATTTATGATATAGGTTTTTTCTTTTAGTGCTTTACATGAAAATTTACTTCAATTTGACAAACGGTTTGACAAGAAATTCAATTTTTCCTTCGTTGAGCCGAAAAGGAGATTTTTTCACTGTGAAAGATCCGTTACATGAGAGGAGAGTGTAACAGTATTTTTATTGTCTTGGACAAAAGAAAATAAAAATAAAAATGGTTCTTTTCTTCATGCACCTTTGGTTTTGCAATATTTCTTCAGATTTTGATTTTACGACAGTGAGGATTTTCTACTGTTCTTCTTCATTGTTCTTCATTTCTCCTTTTTAACTTGATGAAAACTCCTTTTGAGACCTACATATCACCGTTGGGAAATTTATTTTATTACCTTTGTTGAGATGGTGAGAGAATTTTTAATGTCAAAGTGATGGTAGAAGTTTGTAGAGGAAGTATGGAGATATGGTTGTGCACAAGAGTGTAAGAAGTTAGAAGTGGGGAAGCAGTAAATATTTAAAATTTTAAAATCATGTTGAGAGAGGGGTGGGAATATTTTATTTTCCCTAAAATCCCTCACCTTAAATGGATGTGATGAACATAAATTTACATGGTAAGAAATAATACGAAATGTGGCAAGAATCCGACAACAAGGAGTGAGTGCTCCAAAATCAGCTTTAAAGCATCGAGGGTTGGAAGCGGGTCACATGGGTGACCAAAAATCTCTCCTAGAGGGCTGGGAACATTTTTCAAGGTTTGATGTCCCTAACCTGTGAGGGATGTGAGGGACATCAAATTCCATGGTGATCCTAGAGCTGACACATGGCGGAGATCCGACGGCAGGGAATTTGAGCTCCAAATTACACCCGGGGCTGAACTGACAATCTTGATGGTCGCATGGGGTTCCATAGGTCACATGGGGGTTGGGCACATTTTTCCAAGGTTAATGTCTCTGACCCTTAGGGACGTCAGGGACACAAAATCCCACCAGGCTCTTGGAGCTAACACATGTCCTCCCAAAATTTGGCTAACTCCCAAACTCGCTCCAAGCGGATAACTTGTGATGATGATAACTTGAGCTCCTAATGGGATTTTTTTGGAAAATATTTATATGATCCTAACTTTAAATGGAATTTTAAGTTAAATAGTGGGGGTATCATGTCTTTATTCTTCCCTCTGATCCCTGAAAAATCAAAATTTTGATTTGGTACTTCACATGTACCTGAGAAAAACTTTCTGCATACCTAATGTGCCAAAGTGTTATGAAAAATATGATTTCACCATCATGTAGGCCTTAGAATTCTCTTTCTAGTGATGTTTTTTTCTCCTAACTCCATCTCGTAGCTCTCAAAATCACCTTCCAAAGCTCAATGATTGTTTTGACATGTGTACTGACTAGGCTTGTGAACCCTAATTTTGGCGAAACTACCCCAACTTCTCCAAGCCCTTTTCTGAATCATTTCCTTGATGTCTCAAGACCTTTGCATCACCTCCACATATTCTTAGGCTCTTCTACTCCTCTCCATGGGGTTGTTCCATCCCCAGCAAGGCCATTGATATTCCTTCCCATAGCTACATATAGCTTGAAAATTTTAATGAACTCCTAAAATCACCTAGGGGATGATATAACATTAGTTAGGACGTCATTTGGAATGGATTGGAGTGTCTTGGAATGATAGGACTTGAAAACATTAACACAGAGGTATAGTTTTCATGCTCAAAAATTGTTAATTTCCTTGTTGCACATTTACATGACAACAGATTGGCTCTAGCTTGGGGACATGACATGGACTAAGTGCAACAAAGACATGACATAAGGAATCCAAAATCTTAATTTTAGCCCATGTGATCCATTGACTAGTGCCTTATCCATTGGGCCCTGTAAAGACATGTACAATTATAAGAGAGAAGGAAATGAAAAAGGAAACACACACACACACACACAATGACAGAAAGGAAACACACGACACACAACATAAAGGGAAACACACCTAGTAATCACCTATGGTACAAGGGGGGACAACCCACTTTCATTGATGATAAAATTTTAGGTATTTCCCACTACGAGGTAATTCTAGTGGCATTCCATCCAAATATGAGAGTAGAAAAACATTCTCACCACAAGCTTCACGAATATGGAATGGGTCGAGCCATAATGAATCAAAATTTCCATGGCTTCCTTTTGGTTCCCTTCTCTTGTCCCATAGTAGGATGAAGTCTCCAACTTTGAATTATCTCTCTTTGGATTTCTTGTCAAAAATCTTCTTTACTTTTAACTAGTGCTCTTTAATATGGTCCACCACTCGGAGTCTATTTTCTTCTAGCTTCTCAAGAAAGAGGATCCTCATACTATCCATCTTCTATTCCCTATAGAAACTTGAGAGCTGAAATCTCAATCGTGATGGGAATTTTTGCTTCGACTCCATATAGTATTTGGAATGGTGACATACCTATTGCCTTTTTGGGAGTGATTATGTCTACCCACAATGCATCATACAATTTTTTTGCCAATTCCTTTGGTTTTCATCTATGAGTTTGTGGAAGATGGTTATAATGTTCTTGTTTCTTGATTTAGCCTGTCCATTTCCCTATGGATAGTAGTTTAATGAATGAGATAAAGAGATTCTGTATCCATATCAAAACTCAGTCAACTCCCTTGAAGATAAATAGGTAGAATTATCTCACATAATATTTTTGGAACTCCGAAACATACTATGATATTCTCCTTGATGAAGTTACATATTGTTTCATTGTTGGCTTACTTGGCTGAAATGGCTTCCACCCATTTTTTGAAATAGTCTATCAGTTGTGAGCACATAGGTGTTCCCCGCACTTGAGTGAGGATTCATAACACTAATGAAATCTATCCCCCACTGCTGAAATGGTTCTTCAATCAAACCTAGCTTGAGTGGTAATGCAACAAGTTGTGGTCTCCTAACAAATTGTTTCCATGCTTCACATTTGGAAACCCAATCTTGAATTTCTTCAAAAATTGTGGGCCAATAATACCTTCCTTGGAGGATCTTGTGTGTAGTGACCATCACTAATAAATGTCCACCACATGCTTGGTCATGGTATGCTTTAAGAAATTTTCATGTTACTCTTTATCTACACACCCGAGGAAGCATCCATCCATACCTCTCTTGTAAATTGTGTGATTCCAAATTACAAACTTTTTTTCTTCACTTGATTGTTCTCCTTTTCTTGTAATCAAGATGAGGAAAGAATTTTCCATAAATTTCATAATAGGTAATAACATTATACCACTCATCAGTGGTGGTTACAAAGAGAACCTGTGGATTATTTTTGGAACAAGTTGAGCAAGATAAATTATATTCACCGTGTTGATCTTTGAGTGTTTCATCTTCAACAATATGTTGGTGTAGGTGGTATTTTTCCTCACTTATTTAGTGTTAATCCACCTCACCAAGTGATTCATCTCACTTAGGTGGACATGGATCTAGGTTTCATCTTAGTTATGACATATTCCCTTATGAAATCTATCATATGTGTAAGTGTGCATCATAGGAGTTACATTCCCATTTGGGAAAGTAACTCCTCTTATTCATTATGGAGGAATATTCTCTTACATGGGAATTACACATTACTCCCCTATTTGTACTCACATCCTTTTTGGTCTTTGGAAAGCCAAGTAATTCCATTCTACTCCATTTTTTAATCTGGAGCTCTCATATGCATGTACATTGCTTTACAAATTGTTCTTGCTTTAATCTCGCAACTCCTACACTTTGGTGAAGTGTAACTATTCAATGCACATGAATTCCTTCCAGGTCTTCGTCCTTCACTCCTTCATGGTATCAGAGATGAGGGGACTGGAATCACATTGCTTACCATCATTGCTCCACCATGTAGTTGTTTGTGCAAGCTCTCGCTTTTGCATGTGCTCTACTTACATATTTCGAGATTCTTATGGTTATTTTTAGTGGTTTCAAGTTTTCCAGGATCTGCATGTTTGGAGGTGATACCTTCCTTTTCCATCCTGGTTCATGCTCATGTTGGACTGTCAGACCTCATGCTTGCTACTTGAGACTTCTTTCCCTACACGGCTCAAGTTACCTAGGAGCTCACTGACTGGTTTGACGTTTCACACACTACCCTCGCCATTGTTGGTCCCTACTTTTCCATTGTGATTCATGCCTTGACTACATTGGTTCATTGTGATTCATGGATATTACTTATGTCAGTCGTGGTTCACTTTTCCACTGTGCTTTTCTTGTCGTGGCCTTACCTCGACTCCTCTGACTCATTGGTTCACTCCTGCATTTGTTTTGGTTGTGATTTGGGTTTTCAACTACTTGGCTTGGGTCTACCTGTGTGTGGATGGTTTTACTCACCGTGGCTTTTCTTTGGATCAACTCGTGCTTCAATCCCGTGACTGGTGCGTATGTTTTTTAAGACATCTCTAGTTTGACCTTGTTCATGGATTTTTTGGACTTGGAACTTCCCCCTAACTCGATCCGTTACCCTCTGTGGAATCCATGCATATCTTGGCTCAAATGTGGTCCTTTCTTAGTCTCGGCAGTTTTGTTTGACCGTTTCATTGCCATATGTCACCTCGACACTTGTGGTCTCTCTGCTCGACCTCTCACTAGTGATGTACTTACCTTGTGGTCATTTCACTACTTCAGACTCTATCGCAGGCCCTTGCATGTGACCGTTACACTCTAGCTTGGTTTGCATTACATGTAACGGACTATAACCTACATGTGGCATAGACCCCTGGCTCGGTCCATCGCCCTAGCTCGGTGCATCTATGGATTGACACCTTAGCTGGGCTCTTCCATTTTAGAATTGTTTGGTGGTTAAAAAATCTTATTTTTAATTTTTTAAGGAAAAAAATCATTTTATGTCATTGTAATAATTTAGGTCCTTTATTTGCTTGTAATTATGCCCTTCCTATGTGTGTTGAAGATGGAGGGAGAGGTCCGGGGTTTGCAGGAGGCTAATCCCCCTCACAATAAAAACAAACCCTACCTAAAATTTTATGTCATTTCCAATGAGTACCCACATGACACCCTTTGCACCCATTTCGGGAACTTTTTAATTTTTTTGCAAGGCTTATTGGCATTTTCCATCAGTTATGGGAATCATTTTCTTACTATAACTTTTGACTCGCTACTCGTTTTGAGTGCTTCTTTAGTCAAAGTTGCATAATTTTTCACACATTACATGATGGGATTCTAAATTTTCTAAATTAACTACTTTATAAAGTGCCTCATTCAGGGGGTCACTAGTACTCTTAGGTTTTGTACTACACACAGATGCATTATTAGGCGAGTCTGACGTCTTACATTCGTGCACCTTGCACTTCTTACTTCCACATCATGAAGGGTGATCTTTCTAGACTTGAGCATTGTAGGATCACTTTATAGCCTCCACCACTTCTTACTGGGAGAGAGAACTATTCAGCATGGCGTGCTTCTATGGAATGCTACTTCGCCTACGAGGGTCTTTCACACTTCTTGCTTGGGCCAATTCCTACACCCACTGATAATTGTCATTTGGATGATTTTATCAACACTTGCGACCATGTTTTTGGTCACATGATGATGCATGTCTCTACATCTCTCTGTTTTCATATGTCGACTTAGATCCACCCCACCATGTCTGGAGCATTCTTCAATCCCTCTATGGAGACCCTTCACATAATGCCACCACGTTGTTGTTGCTACTAATTCAGTTGTCTCCTCTATTTCTTCATGTGATGACAGTTCCACTAACAAAAACTCATTTGGTTCTACTTCTGATGATGAGGATTGTGCACCCAGTTTTGATGTTGAGAGTACTATAGAGGACTCTTCTCCTCCTCTCGTTATACCGAGAGTGTTTTCATATCTCATATCTCATTAGATATTGAGAAGTCTCATATACAATCTCATATAGTCATCAGCCCCACCTCTTTTCCACCTTTGGTGTGTGAGGCACCTTTCACTCCTCTACCTTCATTGGATGACTCATACCTATCTAAAATCACTCTCTGTTTGTTGAGCCCCCTCATTGGGATGAGTATCTGCCTGACCTTAGTTGTCTTTTCATAGAGTACACTTGTGATGTGTTAGAGGTTCCTCATCCAGCTATAAGTATTTAAGATAATTTCATCATCTCTATTGTTGGGAGTGCCCCTTCTAGGACTCTTACCACTTCCACTTTTTCAGAGACCTTCATTGATCCACCCTTTCTTTTGGATTCATTTTCTATTGTGGGAGATGTTTTTTTCCTTCACGTCGGTTGGACGTCCCTTCTACAAGTGTTCCCCTTCTTCACTCTGACAGTTCTATATACGTGGCATTACCTTTGGTTCCTTAGTGCTCATTTGCTAGACCTATGTCACACTTTCATGGACTATACTCGAGTTCTTCATGTTGTTTCCTTCAGTTTCCTCCGTAGAGTGGGAAGACTTCCAACACATCATTTTTTTCCTTCCTAAGGGAAAGCACATAGTTTGGTTTGGGTGGCTCTTCTTCGCCTAGAGGCAGAGGATCTCGTGATTGACATTATTTTGGAAGACTTCCTAGAGATGTAGAGTTCAGATCCACCCATGGCATCTTATTCATTCCTCTCATCTCCCTCTTCTTGTCTCTTCTTCTTCTTTATGAGATATTTCCTCTTTATACATAGGTACCTTTACAGCCTCGTTTATTGTGGGGACCCATCCTTGACATATTTCTTAGATTAGAGAATGGACTTGTCTCTCTCTTTGAGGGGAATTTTTCCCATAGGGTTTTCTCCTTTTAGTCCACTTTTCATGAGTTTCTTGTATGTGGGTACGTCATTAGGCATTGTGTCGGGACCCATTTCTCATTTATGAATTTATGCCTCATCCTAAGTTACGATGAAGGGGGTGTTGGTGTAGTTGGTATTTTTATTCACTTATTTAGTATTATTGCACCTCACCGGGTGATTCATCTCACTTAGGTGGACATGGATCTAGGTGTCATCTTAGTTATGACATATTCCCTTATGAAATTTGTCATATGTGTAAATGTGTGTCATAGGAGTTACATTCACATTTGGCAAAGTAACTCCTCTTATCCATTATGGAGGAATATTATCTTTCATCGGAGTTACACATTACTCCCTTATTTGTACTCACCTCCTTTTTGGTCTATGGCAAGCCAAGCAATTCTATTCTACTCCATTTTTGAATCTTGAGCTCTCATATGCATGCACATTGATTTACAAAGCTTTCTTACTTTAATCTTGCAACTCCTACACTTTGGTGAAGTATAACTATTTGATGCACGTGAATTTCTTTCGGTCTTTGTCCTTCACTCTTTCACAATCAACCTACACAAGCCATTTCCGCTTACCATATTGAAGGGTTAAATCTCTAAGTCATATTCTTGAGTATTTGTAATCCAATTTCCTCTTTTATCTTTGGGATCTTGTTGTGTCAATATGGACTTGATTGCACTATCGGGGACCATCACCACCGTGTGAGAGTTGAGGATGTAAAATATGAAATTTTTACAGCCTTAACCACTGCATAGGCATGATTTTCCAATTGGTTGTAGTTTATTTCATGTTTTATCAATAGATAACTCATGAAAGTAATAGGTTCTTCCACGCCTTCATCATTCTTCTAAATAAGAATGACAGAGAGGGTATGTTTTGATGCATAACAATACATGATGAAATATTTTTTTTAAACTCGGAGACACAAGGGTCGGACCCTTAGTAATGGATTTTTAATATCCTCAAATGATTCCTTCCTTGATTGTTCCATTTGAAGTTTGCATGTAGTTTTATCATGGTGGTGATGTGCTTTATCAATTCAGTAAATTCAGAACAAAGCGACAAAGAAAATTCACCTTTTCAATGAAGGAATGAACTCCTTTCTTACTTGTGGGTAGAGATAATGCTTGAATGGCTTGTACTCTCTCAGGATCAATATGTGATCCATGTTTATTCACAATGTTCCCTAGTAACTTGCCTTCCGTAACTCCAAAATGCACTTTTTGGGTTTAGTGATATACCATGTTTTCTACACCTTGCAAGTACTTGTTCTAAGTGATGGATATGATCTCCCCTCTTCTTTAAAAACACCATGAGATCATCAAGATATATGAAAATGCAATGTTTTAGATATTTGAATGCCAAATCCATTTCCCTTTGAAATGTAGCTCCTACATTGATTAGGTTAAAAGGCATTCTATTGTAGGAAAAAGTGCCCCAAGGTGTTGTGAAGGCTATCTTGGTGTGATCCTCCTTTTCCACTTTGATTTTATTGTACCTTGATAATCCATCAAGAAATGAAAGCATTATCGATCCAGTGATTCCTTAAAAAATGTGGTCCATGATAGGGAGAGGATAATTGTTTTTCATTGACACGTGGTTCAAGTTACGAAAATCTATAAATATTCTTATTTCACCATTCTTCTTCCACACTGACACAATGCTAAACACCCATGTTGAATGATGGATGGTAAAGATAATCCTTGCATTAACTCTTCTTTGATGGTATCAATAACCTTTGGGTTATATGGCCTTTATTTTTTCCCTGAATGGCCTCGGCATCCTACTACAAGGTAATTGAGTGATGTATTTCCTTAAGTTGGAAGGATTTGAGTTCATCATAATAGTATGCCAAAACATCTAAATATTTCTGTTGTCCCCAAATCACCGCACCCTCCGAATGGCCATGATGTGAATAGGATGTTCGGTGCAGATTGGGACACATGGGATCACCTCTCAAGCTGTGGGACATGGGCTCGAGGTGAACGTCCGGAGCAGCCGGCTTCCTCTTCCTAAACTAAGTGTTGTACTACTCCTAGTGTAACAAAAATGATTATCTAGTCCTATGCTAACATTTTCATGGGGTTCTAGGAAAGAGATTTACGTAAATGAAACTATACTAGGGATGGTGATGCACCGGATAAAGGGTGTTTCAGACTCAAAGAAGGGTTAATTTGAAGAGGGTGTGTGCACCATGTGTCAACTTCAACTTCACCTCTGCAACTTAGAGAGGGTACAAGATACCACAAACTAAGAGACACACATTCCCTTTGTTAAACTTTATCAGACCGAGAAATATACTAGTTTCCCAATGAAGAAGGATGAACTCAAGAAGGGTGAATAGACACCACAACTCAACTACATGCAATACTCCACCACTCGATAAGCACAGAACTCCAAGAATCTATAATAGAAACTTAAACTTGCAGTGTACCTGTAAGTACGAGAAAGGCACAAAGAAGCATAGAAGGATGAAAGGACCGAGATTAGTCACAAAACACACACTTTTATTACTTCAATAACATAAACAACACATCATACATTCAGAAGAGGCAATAGTTTCCATTAGTCTTGAAGAGGAGGCTTGAAAGTTCTCTCAACACACAAGAACAACTTGCAGAAGAGAGATGATTCTTGAAAAGTATACACTCGCCTGAGATATCTAACTATCCAACTTGTCTGAACTGTTTGAACCTCTTGAAATGAGCTTCCAACTTACATTTATAGAAGAATATGTGAGAAAGAAGAGGAAATGGTCATAATTACATTCCTAAAATGAAGGCCCATGATGTATTTATTACAGTTAGTTGAACCACCGAGAAGGTTCCATCATGGGTCATTAATTTCGATGACCTAGTCTTCTCAATTAATTACAAGAATATTTAAATAAAATATTTAAATAATAATAATAAATAAGATTATAAAAATATTTAAATAAAAATATTAATTTAATTAACATAATGTCGGGACCCCCCTGTTGACCCGTTTGACTTGAAGAGGAGGGGGGTCCATGTGGATAGAGTCTGCACAAATCTCAACTCGGTGAGTTTCGAATCCTCTAACTCGGTGTTGCAATCAATTTTGAACCCCACACTAACTCTTTCCTCGCTTTGGCAATCAGATCTTTTGCATTGAGTCCTTCAGTATTTTGGCAATGCACTCTATAATCTCAGCTCCAATCAACAATTATGCCACTATTGGGATCTTAGTATGGCATAGGTAGCTGTGAGCTACACAATATACTCATTTTTCCAGAAACTAAAAAGATCCTTTATGTTACAATTTACAACACATAAAAGAAGCCCTTCAAAAAATACATTCAACCACTTTGGGCAACCAAGAGGACCTTGGAAAAATGTATAGGTAATAACCATATGAATTCTTCCTTAGTCGTGGATCGAAGCTAATAGAAATAAGCTAGATAAAATTAGCTTGAAACTGCATGCAGATAATCGTCCATTGTAAAAAAACACAGTTTCTCGAACTCGTAAAAGAATACTTTTATTGTCGGTTGAACGCATACATAATGGAAGGGTATAAATATTGCTTCTTGCCCTCGAGTTTCTCAAAGAGACCATTTACAAGTAACAAGGATGTAGCATGAAAACGGCCAACGGGTATTTCGAGTTTGACCTTCACATTCAATTCATTTCTAGGAGAAAACATGCTGAGCAATATGAATCATTTCATTCTGCACCGTAATAAACCTTCATCTCCTGATTCAGGAAAATTTTATGAAGCCTTGAATAGCGTGACTCCAATCCATCGTACACGGTAGTGAATATTTGTTTCCTGCAACTGCTATTCGATCTGAGTTTAGAATAAGGATAAGCCTACGAATTTGAGGATGCATTCGATACTGAACAGATAACAACACAGTTGGACAACCTGCTTGCTGGAAGTGTTCAAAAGAAAGGCTTCTACTGTACTACAACATGCCTGCTGCCTGTGCGTGGGATTTTGCCTCATGACCACCGAATGCTCAGAGCCCGAACGGGAGTTGGGAGAAGTATGTTGGCAAAGGTGAACTGATCAGGTCGGACATTTGTTTGTTGCTTCGTGAGGAAACCTATGTCTTTCGTAAGTCTGCAATACGGTATTCCATGAGAAGGCGTTTCATTCTTGTGAGCCTGAAACTGGATACTTTTTCAACGTCAACCCATCTTCAACCATCTCGCCATCATCCTCCCTTCTCACTTGGAGGATTAAGCGCCACCCAATTTGCAATTTCCACTTTAACTCTCTCTTGTGACTCGCACAACGTGCTCCGATCCTATTTACACGGCCCGTGCGGAAGTATCATGTTGGATAGCCATCGTAATATTTCCATGCTTGGCAGTTTGATCCGATTTCTCCCATTCACGAAAGTTTGATCATGGTTTACCAAACCAATATTTCCACTTGGTGGTGCTTGCCCTGAGTTCCCCTATTCATACCTCAGTGAGGATTAACAGCTTGGCCTGCCATCATCAAATTTCGACCTTCGGCATACTAGCTCCAAATCCCCGCGTAACGGCTTGGACACATTAATCTATAGGCCCCCCGGCTTCACCGCGTAAAATTGGAAAGTTCGTTCCTTATCTCCACAATTTCCACCAGTCGCGTGGGATCCCATGATTTTTTCTCCTGCCGAGTTTTCCTTCATCAGATTTGAGGATAACATCAAACTCTCGGTGTAAACATTTCAGTTGTAGCTTGTAAGGTGTGATAATTCAAACAGAAGCCTTTATGCCTACCAACTTAGTGAATCATTGAAGATGCTCATATAATTGCAAAGAAAATTATGCTCCATGAATATTCTGATATGAAACACTCCACCTTTATGAGATCCACTTCCATGAGTTACATCGTAAAACAAGTAAGATCTTGATAGAGAATCTTTGTAATAAATTTCATCAGGTCTCCCGGTAATACTCTCACTATCACTTAATTGATTTTCATAAAAATATCTTGAAGGAAAATCCCAAATTTGAGGATGCATTCGATGCTGAACAGATAACAACATAGTTGGACAACCTACTTGTTGGAAGTGCTCAAAAGAACTCTTACTATACTGCAACATGCCTGCTGCCTGTGCACCGAATACTCGGCCAAGGAAGGTCTGAACACCATTATAATTCACAACTCTTTTTAAGATGTCGGTTTGACTCAATTTTACATTGGTATTCGATGGTGCTTATACTATCTTCCTGGGTCGATAGAAGTCCTTCCATTATGTAATTACAAACCCAAGATTCAATGATGTTGAACCTCCCATATCTGCATAATTTCATATCATCTCGGTCAAACAAGATAATTCTCCCAAGTGGTTAGTCGAGCATTGTCTTAATGGATTAAACCTAGCATCATGTTGACTTTGACTCTCCCTGACTTGGCCTTCAGATCTTTTTACATCGATCTCCACCGAGATCCTTGTAGAGTTCCTTTCATTTGTCAATTTTCAACGAGCTATATTTTGCATTAACAAGACCATCGTCGAGCTCTTACAACTGAGAGTCTCTACCGAGATGATTTCCGAGATGACTATCAATTTGACACCGGATTCTCTATCAACTCGACCCCAAACTCTTCACTGAGTTGAGATAAACTGGGTGCCTTTCGATGCTAGGTGATCTCTCATATGTAATTTAAGAATTATTTTTAATTTTTGTATCTTGATAATAACCAGAGATGGGTTCCTGGGACTACTATTTTCATTTTGAACATGATAGGACCCTGTTTTCCAATCTTGCCATGTGTGCAAAATTGGATAACATTTTTTGGTGACCTCTCGGGGATGATTGCCTGCTAAGCATGATTCCAGTAGCCTTAAGTCATCCATTGGGCATGGAGTCTATGTTGGAATCCACGAAAGTAGTATGATTTTCTTTGACACATCCCGTAATCTCCTTGAGCATTGCCAATATCCTGGGCCTCTCTAGAATGCTAAGCATGAAGTATAATGAATCTATTGAATGCTTGACATCCATGGAACACTACAAAATTTAGAATGAATCGATTTTGAAACTCTTATGGAAACTTGGAACCTTCTTCTCCTTGACACCTTTCAATGGTGAAAAAAGTGTAGAACAACACAAAACACAACAACAAGGAAAGAAAAACAACAACATGCAACAATGTGCATAAGCACTTGGAGGAAAACACCTAATTTAACTATACAGGGGTTGAACACTTCTCAAAAACAAGCTTTGAGATGTATCCCATTCACGTGAATGGGTAGTTCTTCTCCATTGAGCCTAGATAGATGAAATGAATTTTCCTCTTTGCAACTTGTGATGATATACGGCCCACTCTAGAGAGTGTCAAACTTGGCATGCCTGCTTGGTTTGGCCCTATCTTCATCCCATTTGAGAACTAAATCTCCCTCTTGAAAATTCCTATCAGATGCCTTCTTGTCAAAAGATTTCTTAACTTGAGCTTGATGCTGCTCCAAAGTTTTCATAGCCTTGTCTCATACTTCCTCTAACTCCATGAGTTCAGCAAACCTTACTGTCAAAGGATAACTCTCTATAACTTCAAGTTGATGAGCTAACTCCAAAGAAGGTAACTCCAATGAGAGAGGGAGTTTTTCCTCTCTTCCATATACCAAAACGAAAGGAGAATTTCCGATGGCCCTTTTAGGTGTGATCTGATTTACCCATAAGGTGGTCTTAAGCTGTGTATGCCAAGTCCTCTTGTTAGTCTCCATTATGTGCTTAATAATCCTTATGAGGTTTTTGTTGCTAGACTCAGCCAATCCGTTTCCTTGTGGATAGTAATTGGATGAAGTTTTGAGGTATACCCCATTTTTAACAGCCCATTCACTCAATTTCATACCAAGAAAAGCCATCGCATTGTCTCGAAATGATCGTAAACGAACACCGAACCTCATCATTATACCCTCCAAAAATATAGAATCGCCTTTTCATTTCTCTCTTTTAATGCTACCACCTCGTCCATCGAGTAAAATAGTTTGTTGTAAGGACCCACTTATGTTTGTCACTTTGGATGGAGGATTAATCATTCGATGAAGTCAACCCCATTGAACAAAGGGTTGATCCACTTGAATTGGATGCGGCGGAAGAGCTCGCCGCCTTCTACTTACCTATGAAAAAGGCACATTCCTTACATTTCCTTACCCAAAGATGGACATCCTTGAATAAATCCAGCCAATAGTAGCCAGCTTGCATGATCTTGGTAGATGTTGTTCATGCGGAATAATTTCCTCCAGATAGGCCATTATGAAACTCTTCTAGTATCTTACTGACCTGTTTTGGTCCTATGCACCAAAGGAGGACACCGCTCAAATTTTTTTGAAAGAGAATGCTATCTACCAAAACATATGGGATAGATTGAAGATGGAAAGTTCGTCTTTGGTTTTTATCCATGTTTGCCGGGTATGCTCCTGAGAAGATGAAATTCTTCATTTTGGATAACCAATCAGCTTGATCAACATCCTCATCAGTATTTAGGAGTGTCACATCCTCATTACTTTTTGATTCCATGTCTGTTGCAAGTTGCTGACATAAACCCTTACCTCTGACAAGTTTAGTGACTTTGATGTGCACATCATACTCCATTACCTACATGATCCATCCAAAGATGCTTTTCGTTCATTTCTTTGTTTAGCAAAAACTCCTTGACACCTTGATGAGACACCATCAGATGAATCTTGTTGTTGGACAACATGTGCTTGAATTTCTTCAAAGCTCGAATAACCGCAAAGACTTGATTTTCAATGAATGAGTATTTGAACTCATAGTCTTTGAGGGATTGACTGAAGAAAGCGATTGGTTGCTCCATCAGGTTGTTGTTTTGTTGGGTGAGGATCCCTGAAATGCTCTCTTGACCTACAAAATCATAAAGGATAAAATCTTTGTCAAACCTAGGGTTCACAAGCGTGGGAGCTTGGGAAATGGCTTTTTTGATGGCTTCAAATATTTATCGTCCTTCCTTTGTCCATGAGAATGGCATGTTTTTCTTTAGCATGGTTGTTAGTGGTTTAGCCAATGTTGTGAATTGAGGGATGAATCCCGCACAAAATTTATGGTTCCCAGAAAACTCTGGAGGCCCTTCTTATGACTTGGGAGAGATAAGGACATAATTGAATGAATCATAGCTAGATAGATTGATAATCCTTCCGCTGAAACCACATGCCCCAACAATTTTCCCTCGTGTACTGTGAAAATACATTTCTTGGGGTTAAGTGAAATCCCAAATTCCCTACACTTTTGGAAAACTTTCCTTAGATGCGTGATGTGATCTTTTGCATGCTTAGAGTATACAGTTATATCATCATTGTAAACCAAAATAATATCATTGATTAGTCCCTTAAATGCCATGTCCATGGCTCTTTGGAAAGTAGCCCCAACATTGGACAATCGAATGGCATTTTATTGTAGGCATATGTGCCCCACTTGGTAGTGAAATCCGTTTTGAATTGGTCAGATTCTTGGACTAGGATTTGATTGTAACCTAAATATCCATCGAGAAAAGAAAATATTTGAGATCCTACCACCGTTTGAAGGATCTGCTCCATCGATGGAAGAGGACAATGGTCTTTTAATGATGCACGATTCAAATCCCTGAAATCTACGCATAACCGGATCTCTCCGTTCTTCTTCCTCACGGGCACCAAATTGGCTACCCATGAGGAATGCTTGATGGGAAAAATTATACAAGCCTCAATGAGCTTGGTTAGCTCCTTTCTCATTAGTGGCTCAATTTTTTGATTAATTGGTCTTTGTTTTTAACAAACTGGCTTAGCATTTGAATCTAGTTTGATGGTATGTTATGCTAGACCTGGATCAAAACCATGCAGATATTTATAGCTCCATGCAAAGATGTCATGATACTCTTGAAAAATTTTGATGAAAGCTTCTTTCTCTTCAGAAGTACACACTTTTCCGATCTTAAGAAATTTTTCATTTGATACTTCAACTTCCTCAAAATATTCTTCTCTGACCACCATGTTAGGGCTTTGTCTTGTGGCTTGGTCATCTGAATTGAAAATGGATTCCAAAGTGACTAAACCTTTTGGTAACTTGTTTCTTTTCAATTAGATAATTTTCTCACCATATGACTCCTACAACTTATCTTGATTCTTTGTAGCAAACTCCGCCTCTTCTTGTAGGAAGGGGACAATTTGTTTGTCACTATCAAACACTTGCCAACTACTCACATTATTAGGGACTGCTGGTCAAACCACAATTTTAACAAATTGCTGCCCTTATTTCATGATATCAACTGGTATGTTGTATTGTGAACCAATTGTAGCAAGCCTATCTGCATCTTGATTTTGATCTCTAGGGATTGCATGGATTCCAAAAGCTTCAAAATCTTCAATCAGGTCCTAGACTCGGTTCTTGTATGATCTTAAAAGATCATTTTTGGATGCACTACGTGCTAAAACTTGATGAACAACTAACTCACTATCTCCAAAAACAGTCAGGGCCTTGATTCCCTTCCTTTGGGCTAGCTGAATTCCTTGCACAAGAGCCTCATATTTAGCAACATTGTTGGTGCAACTAAACTGCAACCAGAAAGATGAGAAGTACTTATCTCCCTCTAGAGAAATTAACATAACACCAGCACCGGATCCATTCTTACTTCTTGAGCCATCAAAGAACAAATTCCACAGTCCTTTAGAATCACTTGGTGTTTTGACAAGTTGTGGTATGATCGTATCTTCTTCATGGATACAATAAGTACCTAATCCTATTTCTTCCAAGACCAGCAAACCAACTTCTTCTTCTGCCAATACATCAGCATAGGGATCGTATTGATGATCTCTACTTGCTTCATCTAACAAAGTATCAGGGACTTCTTCAACAAGGGTGGTTGGTTCATGATCAGCATCTTCCTCTTCTGGATCACTAATGGTGTAATTTCCATTTATGGAACTAGCAGTGTAGGGTTCTACATGATTATGGTAGATTGGTTCTGCCCTTATAGTTACTTTGGTTCCGTATCGAGTCCTGAGAATCATATGCGACCAATCAACCGATAGGTAACCGCCCATCTTGGCAGTGAAATCCCATGATAGGCATATGGCAAAGAGGGGAGGGAGATCAATGACCGATATGTCTTGGGTGAATGACAAACTTGGGCATGCATGAATGCTAAGTTGAAGTCGTTTGATAACCCCAACAATCTTAACAAATGTGCCATCCAGTTGAAAACCCCCTTCAGAATCGGCACATATTGTATGCCTAGTACATCTGCAATTTGTTTAGGCATGACAGAGCTACTAGCACCAAAATTGATCATGCAATTATTTACCAAGTGGTCTCCAATGATCAAGGAAATGTAGAATGGTGGTGGTTTGTTTTCTATAGGAATGATTTTCCCTTCCGGTTGACACAAACTTGTAGTATTTGTCACTCCATGGCTTGGTGATCCGCTGGTCATAGCAAAATTGTTTAGAGCTTCTTGCAACAGGTTTCTTTGAGAAGGGATCGAGAGCGCGTCCCACATGGTAACACTCAGATTGGTTTTCTTCATTTGTTCTACTATGCTGAAGGGAATCACTCCAACTTTGATGACACTTTTTTGGGCATTGGGGTCCTCCTTTGGAAAATGTTTGTTGGGTACCGTGATGCCTGGAGAACCATCTTTCCTACGGCGTGGCTAGCCGGTGTTTCTAGTGATTTCTTTCTCACATTTTTATCAACTGCCATTTGTAACCTAGGTTGAGAAGTGGACGCTAGATCAGCTTCGAGAGGTTGAGGCTCCATTTCTCTCTTTTTGGAATGAGTGTTTGTTGCCACTGATGAAGAATCTATATTCAATCCATAAAAATCTTCTACTTGCCAGTTTAGCAAAGAGGATTCTTCAGGTGCCTGCGGTTGATCTACTGCTTCTTGCATAGATGAATTGTTTGTTAACTCTGAAGGGGTAGATACAATTTGAACCATAAGGGCCTAGCTAAGAACCCCATTGGGACAAAGATTTTGATTGTGAGGTTGAGAGAAAGGTTGACACCATTCGTAGTCTTGAACTAGATTATTTTGAACAGGTACTATAGCTCTAGATGAGCTTGCTGCAAGAGGGTTCTTAAAGTTTAAGGGCCTGACATTTGCAACTTGACTTGTAGTTTGATTTCGAGGCTGATTGTTCCCTTGAAAAGGAGAATGGTTAGCTTGATACTACCTGATTTTGTGGGTCGATGACGATTTATTGAATTGAAATTGTTGCCTTTTGAGTGCAACGAGCTCATTTCCAAAATTTTGCAGTAGTGACTTGACTTCAAATAGGTCATTTGAAGAGGCAGGGGAAGATTGAGATGGTTTCTTGGAGTCTACTAGAATAGGAGCAATGATAGGCTGATGATTCATAAGATCTGGAGAAAAGGGCATTAGTGGTCGTGGAGCTATCTTTCCAACCTGAATCAAAGAATTCTCTGCACTTATGGCAACTTCGTAAGCATCAGGAAGTGTAGTCCCTCCCATGGACTGGATCATAACTGCTACATCGCTATTCAAGGCTCACAAATAGTACAAGAATGCATTATGTGCAGAAGGCTTTACGAGCATCGAATCCTATTCCAAGTCCTGTGGAATTGGAAGTTGAAATCACTCATGTATTCTTGGGAAGCTCTCTTTATGGTAGTAAGTTGTTCCAAAAGTGATAGGTGATCACTTTTGTCTTCGAATTTTTACATAGCTTTTCTCCCAACTCATCCCAAGTGGTTATAGTGCCAACACCTAACCCGTGAAATCATTGAAGTGCTTTTCCCTTGAAAGAGGTAGCAAGAAGTCTAATTGCAACGTTGTCTTCTATGATATTATGTACTGCGCAGATGCTAGCTACATCAAAGATATGCTCCACTAGAGTAACGTGAGTTTCCCCCGTGTAGAAGGGTAAACTTTTGAGTGCCGCAACAGGTATCGGGACACATTGAGCTAACATAAGAGGACTGCTTCCATTGAAAGGGGGAAAAACTTGGTTCCTCACCATAAGCAACGAAAGGTTGATTGTTCTCAGGTGGAGGAAACCTTTCATAAGGAGAAGTTGAATGACCCCTAGTAGGTAAATCAGAATCGGGGATGTGGAAATGCCTCTTCTTCTTCTCTTTGGAGGAGACAAGGAAAGTTTGATATGTTGATAATTTCCTTTCTTTAAAGAAGCTCTTGTCTGAATTCTTCGCATAAGTTACCGCACTAAGATTTGGAATCCAGAGATATAGAGTCGCTAGGTAATTTGACTTGTGTAAGTGAGAAGAGAAGTACCAACTATCTCCCACCGGCATGCCAAAAACTGTTGTCCCCAAATCACTGCACCCTCCGAATGGCCAAGATGTGAATAGGATGTTCGGTGTGATTGGGACACATGGGATCACCTCTCAAGCTGTGGGACTTGGGCTCGAGGTGAACCTCCGGAGAAGGCCGACTTCCTCTTCCTAAACTAAGTGTTGTACTACTTCTAGTGTAACAAAAATGATTATCTAGTCCTATGCTAACATTTTCATGGGTTTTACGGAAAGAGATTTACATAAATGAAACTATACTAGGGATGGTGATGCACCAGATAAAAGGTGTTTCGGACTCAAAGAAGGGTTAATTTGAAGAGGGTGTGTGCACCACAGGTCAACTTCACCTACTACAACTTAGAGAGGGTACAAGATACCACAAACTAAGAGACACGCGTTCCCTTTGTTAAACTTTATCAGACCGAGAAATATACCAGTTTCCCAGTGAAGAAGGATGAACTCAAGAAGGGTGAATAGACACCACAACTCAACTACATGCAATACTCCACCACTTGATAAGCACAGAACTCCAAGAACCTACAATAGAAACTTAAACTTGCACAGTGTACCTGCAAGTACGAGAAAGGCACAAAGAAGCATAGAAGGATGAAAGGACCGAGATTAGTCACAAAACACACACTTTTATTACTTCAATAACATGCACAATGCATCATACATTCAGAAGAGGCAATAGTTTCCATTATAGTCTTGAAGAGGAGGCTTGAAAGTTCTCTCAACACACAAGAACAACTTGCAGAAGAGAGAGGATTCTTGAAAAGTATACACTCACCTGAGATATCTAACTGTCCAACTTGTCTGAAATGTTGGAACCTCTTGAAATGAGCTTCCAACATACATTTATAGAAGAATATGTGAAAAAGAAGAGGAAATGGTCATGATTACATTCCTAAAATGAAGGCCCATGATGTATTTATTACGCTTAGTTAAACCACCGAGAAGGTTCCATCATGGGTCATTAATTGCTCGATGACCTAGTCTTCTCAATTAATTACAAGAATATTTAAATAAATATTTAAATAATAATAATAAATATTATTATAAAAATATTTAAATAAAAATATTAATTTAATTAACATAATGTTGGGACCCCCGATTGACTCATTTGACTTGAAGAGGATGGGGGTCGATGTGGATAGAAGTCTCACAAATCTCAACTCGGTGAGTTTCGAATCCTCTAACTCGGTATTGCAATCAATTTTGAACCCCACACTAACTCTTTCCTCGCTTTGGCAATCGGATCTTTTGCATTGAGTCCTTCAAGATTTTGGAAATGCACTCGTAATCTCGGCTCCAATCAATAATTATGCCACTATTGGGATCTTAGTATGGCATAGGTAGCGAAATGTGAGCTACACAATATACTCATTTTTCTAGAAACTAAAAAGATCCTTTATGTTACGATTTGCAACACATAAAAGAAGCCCTTCAAAAAATACATTGAACCACCGAGGCAACCAAGAGGACCTTGGAAAATGTATAGGTAACAACCATATGAATTCTTCCTTAGTCGTGGATCAAAGCTAATAGAAATAAGCTAGATAAATTAGCTTGAAACCGTAGTATAATCGTCCATTGTAAAAAAACACAGTTTCTCGAACTCGTAAAAGAATACCTTTTATTATCGATTGGATGTACATAATGGAAGGGTATAAATATTTCTTCTTGCCCTCAGAGTTTCTCAAAGAGACAATTTACAAGTAACAAGGATGTAGCATGCAAAATGGCCAACCTGTATTTTGAGTTAACCTTCACATTCAATTCATTTCTAGGAGAAAACATCTTTGAGCAATATGAATCGTTTCATTCTACACCGTAATAAACCTTCACCTCCCGATTCAGAAAATTTTATGAAGCCTTGAATAATGTGACTCCAATCCATCAGACACGGTAGTGAATATTTTTTCCTACAACCGCTATTCGATCTAAGTTCGTAATAAGGATAAGCCTACAAATTTGAGGATGCATTCAATATCGAGCAGATAACAACACAAATTGGACAAACCGCTTGCTTTGGAAGTGTTCAAAAGAAAGGCTTCTACTGTACTGCAACATGCCTCGCTACGTGTGTGGGATTTTCCTCGCGACCACCTAATGCTCGAGCCTTAATAAGAGTTGGGAGAAGTATGCCGGCAAAGGAAAATCGATCAGTGTCGGACATCTGTTTGTTGCTTCGTGAGGAAACCTGTGTCTTCTGTAAAGGTAGTCGCAATTATGGTATTCCATGAGAAGGCGTTTCTTTCTTGCGAGCCTAAAACTGGATACTTTTTCAACATTGACCCATCTTCAACCATCTCGCCATTATCCTCCCTTATCGCTTAGAGGATTACTCACCGCCCAATTTGTAACTGCCACTTTAACTCTCCTTGTGACTCACACAACGTGCTCCGATCCTGTTTACACGGCCCGTGCGGAAGTATCATGTTGGATAGCCATCATAATATTTCCACGCTTGGTAGTTTGATCCGATTTCTCCCATTCATGGAAGTTTGATCATGGTTTACCAAACCAATATTTCCACTTGGCAGTGCTTTCCCTGAGTTCCCCTATTTATACCTCAGCGCGGGATTAACAGCTTGGCCTGTCATCATCAAATTTCTGACCTCAGCATACTAGCTCCAAATCCCCACGTAACGGCTTGGACACATTAATCCATGGGCCCCGGCCTCAGCTTCGCCACACAAACTTGGCAAGTTCGTTCCTTATCTCCACAATTCCCACTAGCGCACGGGATCCCCATGATTTTTTCTCCTGCCAAGTTTTCCTTCATCAGATTTGAGGATAACATCAAACTCTCGGTGTAAACATTTCAGCTGTAGCTTGTAAGGTGTGATAATTCCAACAGAAGCCTTTATGCCTGCCAACTTAGTGACTCATTGAAGATGCTCATATAATTGCAAAGCAAATTATGCTCCATGAATATTCTGATATGAAACAGCTCCACCTTTATGAGATCCACTTCCATGAGTTACATCGTAAAACAAGTAAGATCTCGATAGAGAATCTTTGTAATAAATTTCATCAGGTCTCCCGGTAATACTCTTACTGTCACTTAATTTATTTTCATAAAAATATCTTGAAGGAAAATCCCAAATTTGAGGATGCATTTGATGTTGAACAGATAACAACATAGTTGGACAACCTGCTTGTTGGAAGTGCTCAAAAGAAATCTTACTATACTACAACATGCCTGCTGCCTGTGCACTAAATACTTGGCCGAGGAAGGTCTGAACACCATTATAATTCACAGCTCTTTTTAAGATGTCGGTTTGACTCAATTTTACATTGGTATTCGATGGTGCTTATACTATCTTCCTAGGTCGATAGAAGTCCTTCCATTATGTAATTACAAACCCAAGATTCAATGATGTTGAACCTCCCATATCTGCATAATTTCATATCATCTCGGTCAAACAAGATAATTCTCCCAAGTGGTTAGTCGAGCATTGTCTTAATGGATTAAACCTGGCATCATGTTGACTTTGACTCTCCCTGACTTGGCCTTCAGATCTTTTTGCATCGATCTCCACCGAGATCCTTGTACAGTTCCTTTCATTCGTCAATTTTCAATGAGCTATATTTTGCATTAACAAGACCATCGTTGAGCTCTTACAACTGAGAGTCTCTACCGAGATGATTTCGAGATGACTATCAATTTGACACCGGATTCTCTATCAACTCGACCCCGAACTCTTCACTGAGTTGAGATAAACTAGGTGCCTTTCGATGCTAGGTGATCTCTCATATGCAATTTAAGAATTATTTTTAATTTTTGTATCTTGATAATAACCGGAGATGGGTTCCTAGGACTACTATTTTCATTTTGAACGTGATAGGACCCCGTTGTCCAATCTTTCCATGTGTGCAAAATTGGATAACAATTTCTTTAAGAATGCAACAAACCTTCTCTTCTCCTCGGGATATTAACATTTTCCAATATTGACCATCCTTCGCTCCTTTGGTGTGCTGATATTTTCCTTATCAAAATCAGATGGGCACCAAGAAGATTGTTTTGCTCTCTCTTGAATGAATCTATCATATTTGTCAAAGAGTTCTTCCAAAGAAACTAGGCCTTTGGGGATCTCATTTCATTTTAATTTGATCACTCCTTGTTAAAACTATAATATTAAGTGCATCATAATGTTTAGTTTATAGTTAAATAATATAGAATAGTTTATATTCTTATTATTTAAATATAAACTTTAGATTAAGTTTGTTAGTTATTAATTAACTAACTATTTATTAAATCGGGGTGTGCCCCGTCACTTAATATAACTATAGGTCATATTCATTAGATCACGTGAATCATTTGGATTATGGGTAAATACATGGAGTAGAAGTGAGGGAGGAGTTACTGGACTGGGTTGTAAAATGTTTCTCTATAGTGGATTATTCTTCTATGGTTTTTTACCCATTTATGAGTTTTCCACGTTACATACAAAGTGTCACATTGTAATTTTTTATGTTGTTATTTACTTTTATTATGGTGTGAAAATTTATATTTTCACTTATTAATGTATGTTAACCTAACATTTAATTTAGTTAGTAAATATACCTTTTCACCCCTCATCCTGACATGGTACCAGAGCGGGTTTAATAAATTAAATATAATCCTAATGTAACCTAAGGAAATAACGGTTGGGAAGGTAGTTAATATTTGAAATATTATTTAATCCCCCTTCCCTTTCTCGCATAGTTGGTTGGATGATTATCGCAGGTGAAAAGGCATTGTGGATTTTCAACTGCTTAAAAATAATTCAACTTCATGAATTACCCGGCTCTGCAAAATCAAGGTAAGAGTTATTAAATATTTTTGAAATATTTTGTATACTTTATATGGTATGCAGGAATTCAAGAAATCAAAGTAAAAATTTCAAGTGAACAACAAGTGCACAAGAGACAAGATTCGGGAAAATAGGTCATTTAATTTTTTTCATTGGTTGTGTAAAAACCATTGTCTCTGGTAATATTGTTTTTACAATTTGAAATGTGAAACCATATTTTACATTCGAAAATGAGTTCCGTAATTATTTTATACAAAATATTTATATAGTTTTATAAAATCTTCTTATTTTATAAAATATATAATTTTATATAAATCTATATATTTCCATTGTTATGGTTTATATAATTATAATAAAATCTAAGGGTAAATGAAAGGACTTCGGATAGAGACAACTCTCCATTAAAATAGCACATTCAATTTTTTTTATTGGTGAAGGAGATGTCATTTGAAAAGAACCTGTGTGTGGTAAAATAATAATTTAATCCTAAACTATTGCTTACCCCTTACTACATATCATATTAAATCCTAAACTTTTACATTTATTTAGCCATGTATATTAAAACATGTCAAACCATGAATTCTTAACCATACACCATATATTAAATTTGGTGAGGGGCTGTTTTTAATATAGACACATTGGTGATTCACACACCATATATGATGTTTTTTAATTATGTAAAGTTTTTAATTCTAGAAAAACATACGTTTAGGAATAAATTTTACTCTATATAGATGATACTCATCTTTAGACATTTCCCTTTAGAAATTAATTATAAAGTAAAGTTGCTCCCATATATATTTTAAAACACTGAATAAATTTTGAAAAATATGAGATAATCTAAATTTTATTTAGTTTTTGATTAAAAATAAGAACATTTCCTTTTGTGGACATGATATTAATTTTCATATGTTAAAATATGGCATTGTCGCCACTTTTATCCAATACTTGGCTATGAATGGCGTGGGACCACTTCGATTGGGTTTTATATTGCCATCCACCATGGGATGTGGAGTGTTAGTGTGGGAGGTTATGTGGTTCACGTGGTATGGTGGTATTTTACCTTATTTTATTTGTATGGGTTGTTTATATCATATGCATTATAACTTTGGTTGACCTCTTCAGAATAGTGAGTTGGTCAGTCCACCTTTGTATACTTATAACCCATCTTTTATTTTTTATTTTGTTATATCATTTTAACATTTAAATTAATATTTTTTTATAAATATAATTCCAAAGGTTCTTTAGGTAAATTGGCATATATATTTTTATAAGAAACCTTGATTTATAGGGGTCAAGGGTTCAAAACCCATTTTTTCATAATTTTTATTTATTTGGTTCTTTTTTAATAAAGTTAACTATCTACAATTTAAATTGTTGGATATCTAATGAATAGAAATTATTTAGGAAAATAATTAAAGAAACTAATTTAATTAGATAAGATTTTTTTCGAAATGATGATCTTCATGCGACACAACGAATAATTTTTTCATCATCATTTTCTTAGAAAACTAAAAAAATCACTTACATTTCAATTTTATTTTTGATATCATACTAATATATTTGTGTATAGACTATTTACTTAACATGACCTCCTTGTGTGGCATAAAATTGATCATGATGATTACGAGGATTAAAATACAACAGGGGAATTTCTATTAAAACTCTTATTTTAATCCTTATTTATTGATTGTTTTTTATCTATATTTTACGCAAAAATGGGGTCTAATCAATTTTTAATTGAAAAATCTTAGATGTTGAATGGAAACAATTACAACATTTGGAAGATTCGATTGAAAGAAGAATTCATGGCTCGTAAACTATGGGTAGTTGTAAATGGAACAGAGAGAGCTCCTATTGGAAGACATGTAACTGCTGATAACATCGCCACATATCAACAGAAAGTACAAGAGGTGATGTCCATTATCTTGTGAAGCATACAAGATGATTTTCTACTTCATATCAGAAATCTAGAGAGTCCTAGTGAAGCTTGGACACAATTGGAGTCGATGCACGAAGGTACGTGTTTATCAAAAATTATTAAATTGGTTTTAGAGCTTATGACAACTCCCATGAAGGGAGATGAAAAAGTGATTAATTATTTAGTAAAAATAAAAATATTAAGTCATAATTAGATGGATCTAGCAAGTAATTTGATTCATGATAAATTGCTCTATTTTATTATCCAATTAAATATTCATGAAAAATTTAGAAATTTCATTTCAATTTTGAATTCAAAGTATCAATCCGAACAAGACATTCCAAATTTTCAAACCCTTAGTAATCTCCTTGTTCAGGAAGAGCAGGTTATGACTAATTTTGATTCAAAAGAAAATGCCACACATGCACTTCTTGCTCAAAAAGAAAAAGGTAAACCTTCTAGGTTTAACAAGAATCAAAAATCAACTTTTAAAACTCCTAATAAAAACAAGAAACCAGGAAACTTAAAAGTCAGTTTTGATGGTAAATGTCATAATTGTGGGAAATTTAGACATAAAAAAGAGGATTGTAAATTTAAAAATAAGTCAAATTTCAAAAATTAGAAATGGAATAAATCATATCAAAATCAAGATAATGATGATGATAATAATCATAGTGCTAATATAATAGCTTTATAAATTACTTCTAAATGAAAAGTATATTTTCTATTTCGTATACTATTGAAAAAGAAGTGTTTTTTAAGAAGTAACTACAAGTGAAAACATACAAAAAAATAGCTTATATGTGCTTTTGCTTCAAAAATAGAACTACTATTCATGTATTAAAAAGTGCTTACATGATCATTGTTTGAAGAAAAATCCATGGGAAGTATCCACAGTTGGTGGATTATGTTTTTGTTATTATTCTTGTATAACTTGATTATCTGATATGTTATCAATTCTTATCTCATTTGTAAAGGCTTACAATAAGATAATGAAGATATTTCTTAGTATACAAAACTAAAATATTATTATATGCATATCAAATAACACTTGGGGATGCCCTTGCATTTGTATTGGAGACGTCCAATACTGATTGCATCTAATATATATTTTCAAGAGTAATATGTTGAATTTTTTCAACATATTCTAGCATGGTTAGTTGTTAAGCATATTGTTATATTAGTTGTTTTACAACTTGTGTTTAACTTTTACAGTTGGTTAAAAGTGAAATTAATAATGATTTATATGCTTATATGGATATTGTGACTCTAACCATGTTGATGTTGTGATAGATATAAAATATATTGGATATGTGTTCAAGTTTTTTGGTGCAGGAACCATTACTTGGAACAACTAAAAGCAACCAACAATCTCCATTTCTTCTACTGAGGTAGAGAAGTATAATGGAAGCAATGAAGAAGCCATATGGCTGAAGCGGCTATTGGAAGAGATACACATGGAAGTTGAAGGAAGTATTCCTATTCTATGTAGTAGTCAGAGTGGTATTACTCTTGATAAAGAATCCAATTCAACATCAGAGAATGAAGCATATTGAAGTTCATATATGTGTTATTTGAGAAGGTTCTCTACGGTGATAGAGATCTCTAGTTCTACCGGACTGAAGATTAAGATTGTAGTTATGTTTACGAGCCATTGTGTGTCTGTAAAATACTACAAGTGTGTGTAATGCTTGGCCTTTTAAAGTTTCCATTGAGGGGGAGTGTGCATGCAATGTCACCTCCTAATGGTCACTAGTTGTTGACTCCTTCTCCTCTATACTTCTACTCTGGTTTAAAAGCATTGTAAAAGATATTGTATGATCTAAAGTAAATTGATAGAGTTTACATGTAAACATATAGAGTTTACGGGAAAAATACAGTCCAGTTTGCATTTGTTTGTAATGGAGTTCCTTGTGTTATAAAATTCTCTTAGAGATGCAATATAAGAATATTTCCACAAGAAACGTGAGATGTAGTCTCACAAATCATGCTTATCCTAAATCATATGTCTGATTTATGGATTCCAAATCCTTTTGTACCAAAAGGTAAGTTGAGCATGATGAAGGTGTTATAATTCCTTCAAAAGTACATGTGCTAGCCTAAACCTTTATGGTTTATGGATTTGTAAATCTTGTTGTACAAACAGGTAATGTTTTTTTTTATTATTGGAAAATAATTTTTTGAAAGGGACTATACCCTTGAATACAAAAGAATGCCCGAGAGCCGAATAAGAGTGAGAAAACAGAGAGAATGGATCAAGATCCAAATGTTACAATGAAGATCTAAGTAGCTCAGAAACAGCTACTCAATCGAGACAAAACAACAAAACAACAGCAAAAAAACAGCAAACCGACCACAGAGAAACATCAGAAAAACAACAAAAAGCAGCAGAAGCATCCAGAACTACTTCTAGGTAGCTTTATCGATACTGATCTTGATTCTCTTCTAGGCATGAAACATACCCAAAGCAGTCATATGGGCAGCATCAGTCTTATCAAGCTCCTCAATGGTTCTTTTGCTTTCTTTTTCGTTGCCCCAAAGTGCAGCCGGGACACCGCTGAGGTTGGAAACACTTTTGGCATGACCCTCGATGAACTCCTCAATCACCCTAAAGGCTGAAATGTTGTAATCATGTCTAGTCTTGGCCTTCCCTAAGCGGGAGTCTAAGGAGGTCAGCTTCTTGTATATGTCATCAATCTGACTGCTATCAATGTTCCCCTCCTCCTCCATGCTTTTCTTGCCTTTCTGTTTAGCTAGGTTCTTGACCTCATCCTTCAGCAATTTCATCTCAGCCTCTAAGGCCTCCAACCTCTTAGAAGAGCTATCCATCCGCACCTCCCGGGGACTGGCACTACTGATGTTCAGCAGGTCATGTGCAATCTCAAGTTCAAAAGGCTCCTTCTCCACAGCAAGAGTCTCAAGGTTGAGCCTCCTGGAAGCCCTGGTGACTGGTCTCTTAGAGGTAGAGGCGAGGTGGGTGACGGGAGCAGCAGCAGGGGGAATGGAAGGAGAAGTTAGTGCAGCGGGCATGGGGGTGGCAGCAACGGTGGAGGGGCAGCAGCAGGGGCAGCAGGAGAAACAGGGCTGGCAGCAGCAGAGCCCATCAAAGGGGGAGCCGGGCTAGGAGAGGAAGGAAGACCAGGGTACTTCAGAAGGCAGCAGTTATGGATCAACAAAATAAGTCCTTATGTTGGCATATGGATCCCCACTTAATATTAAGGGGGAGTGTTAGAACTATAATATTAAGTGCATCATAATGTTTAGTTTATAGTTAAATAATATAGAATAGTTTATATTCTTATTATTTAAATATAAACTTTAGATTAGGTTTGTTAGTTATTAATTAACTAACTATTTATTAAATCGGGTGTGCCCCATCACTTAATATGGACATAACCCTTTGGGTTATTTAAATATGACTGTAGGTCATATTCATTAGATCACATGAATCATTTGGATTCCGGGTAAATACATGGAGTAGAAGTGAGGGAGGAGTTACTGGACTGGGTTGTAAAATGTTTCTCTATAGTGGATTATTCTTCCGTGGTTTTTACCCATTTATGGGTTTTCCACATTACATACAGTGTCACAGGTAATTTTTTTATGTTGTTATTTAATTTTATTATGGTGTGCACATTTATATTTCCACTTATTAATGTATGTTAACCTAACATTTAATTTAGTTGGTAAATATACCTTTTCACCCCTCATCCCGACACTTCTTCATAAATCCCTTCAATTCCTTCTCTCCTCTTTGGTTACCAATTCTTGGTATGGATTTTCATTTCCTTCAAAGAATATATTATTGAAATTATCCCGTTGTTCCAAAAATTATAAAATCTTGTTATCATCATTAAATACTCAAAGAATAATTGCATTATCCGGTACACTACGCCCGAATACCATTTCAATGGTCACTTTGTCTTTATGAAAACAAGGATGACGTTTGACTAGGGAATCCAACACCGCATGAGAATCATCCATTTCATTATTTTCTCTTGGGATAACTTTGATGGAAAATGCATCGAAAGATTTAATGCAGTCCCATACTCTATTTCTATAATTTCGGAGTCTTGGATTTTTCACCTGATATTGTTTCCAAACTTTCTTTACTATCACCTCAAAGCATCTCATTTTCTTGATTCCCATGTCTTCTTCACACCCATGCATAAGAGGAGAGATTTATATTCTGACATGTTATTTGTATTATCAAATTGCATCTTATAGGAAAATGAGTATAATTCATCGGAAGGAGAGTACAACACCATGCCTACTCCTAAACCTACATTGGAATAAATACCATATAATTCCATCATCTAATCTTAATCTTCTTCCTCTTCCATAAGAAGTGGAAAGTTATCATCTTTATCTAATGTGAGGAAGTAGTTTCCTAGCCCACTATCTTGAAAAAGAATGTTTGCCTTTAGATCATAAGACTTTCATATTGGAAGCAACTTCTTCATCTCACCTTTCACTAGAATAGTTACAAATGACCAATCCATTTTTATTTCTCCACCCAAGTCTCTGAAGATTTGGCTCAAAGATAATGCCAAAGGATGTTGGGATGTCCTCCACTAGAATTTTTATAAGAACCTTCTTATCTAGAAAATCATCTAATGCTACCTATGCATCTTTGATTCTTCCTACCAACGACACTTGTTTAGATTCCATTGAATAGCAGGTTCCATTTTTCTCGGGTCAAGGTGAGGCCTAGAGCATTTGAAACTTTGACAGGAATCACATTATTTGAGGCTTTGGAATATATGATGCAATTATTTAGTTGGAAGCCTTTAATGAGGAGTGATAGGTAGAAAGGTTCAACCTTGTTGGTTTTGGAGGAACTGAGGGCTAGCATGTTTTGAGAAGGTGGTGTGGATGATGTGGGGAGTAAGCCTTTGGAATTTGGACATGAGGTTATAGGATTACCACCACGGACTACATCAATGAACCTATCAAATTGGGTAGGGTATGTTTGTAGGTATTCTATTTCGTGAGTTGAACATTAATTTTTCTTGTGTATTCCAAACAGTCAAATGGGTTTATGGTGGGAAAAGTAGAGGTTTCGAGAATGACAGAAGATTTAAATGGTGAAGGATTTTCTACTTTGGGGGTTGAATTTTTGTTCACGAGTGCAGTAACTTTCTTAGAAGGAGATGGGGATGCAAGTTGTCATGGAACCTTAGATGTTTTTTTAGGAATAACATTTGAAGGAAAAATATTTTTGCTAACTTTTGAGATGGGAGAAGGACTAGGTGACTTACTTGGTGTGACAACATGATCCTTGCTAATCATTGGGTCTAATTTTTCTTTAGTTGACTCCATCAAAAGTGGTAATTGTGATCCTCACGATGATTTAATTTTGTGGAAGCTACACAGAGAATCTTTTTTTCTTCTTCTTATCCTTTTCCATCATTGTTGAGGATAGAGAACCTTTCTTCGACTATGTGTGAGTTAAAACTACACATGAGAAACTTAGAGTTTCATCATCATCATCATCATCATCATCTTCATCATAAACTTACTCAATTAGACCATTGTGCATATCACCAATAAATTCCTCGACCTCAAGATAGTTATCATCATCACCTACACCTTCTTCTTTAGGTTCTTCAATTTCCACTTCCTCCTTTGGTTCTTTAGTGTCACGGTGGTTTTGACTTGTGGTGCTTCGAGAGCGAGTTGGTGAGGAGGTAGAGTGATCCTTGGTCTATTGGGAGGATTTTGATTTCTTGGAGTTTCGCATTATTATCTAGGAGAGTTTTTTCTTCAAGTCAACCAAGTAATTTTCCATTTTTGGAACATTGGGTCCATGGTGACTAAGCTTGAACTCTAGCCTTTTTTCTTTCCATTTGGGCCTTTCACTTTACCCAACAGATGATTAGATCATCATCGTTTCTATCACATGGTCTTGAGCTTACCTAAATGTTCTTAGTTGGGTTCTTCTAAGGAAGAAACCTACTTCTGATGGCAAGGCACTAATGAAGAATCTCTTCAAATTATTTTCGGGGAGGTACCCAATCTTCGTGGTTTATTCTTATCACTCTATTATATCTTTATATGAAGTCTCTCATTGATTTAGAGGTTTCTTTCTTCATTTTTACCAATTGAACCAAGAGATCCTGACAGTCTTCCATGGTCTTGAACCTGTGTTTGAATGCACTTCTAATATCTTCCCAAAGATGTGACAGACCTCAAGGGTAGCATGTAGAACCATTCAACAACTTTTTCTTGGAGTGACTCCACAAAGAGTCTAGACTACCACATCTTCATCCTCAACACCCAATACACCGCAAGAGGTGATAAATATTGTTACATGTTCTTCAGGAGTGGAGAACCATCCCTCCGAATTTTGGAAAGTTTTTTTAGAGCCTTTTGGTATCTCGTGAAGTGGTTAAGAAAGGGAGAATGGGCGAGTGCTTCTACCCCATGGTACATTAGGCCTATGGACCTCATGATCACAATCCCCCATTCTATTTTTTTTCTAGCTTCTACTCTCTCTAAGGATGCGTTTTTATTATTGCTCTTGTGTCTACCTCGACTTGAAGTCTTTCAATGTCTTCAAACTGAGCTTTTATTTCCTCTTCCACTCTTGCTTATCTTTCTCTAGCTTCTTCTTTGGTCTCTACACCAATGAAATATTAAAGGTTCTCATTTATGTATGGAGATTCACCATCCAAAGGATTGGCAACACTCAGGTTCCCAACATGACCGGTTGCTTGACAAAAGGGAGATCTCTGTATTCTAAGTAGCTCTTGTCTTATTTGAAGCTCTTCAAAAGTGGGTCAAGTTTTCTTCCTTGTCTCTGTTATTGAGTGTATATTCTATCCACCATCTTGGAAATCTATGCTCTTCTTTGCGGTGCCAAAATTTATCTTTTCCTTTCCAATTCATAAATGTGTTCCTCTTCAAGGTCAATAATTCTTATGGTAATGAAGTAGTGGTTGACACTTCACTTGTTATGCTAGATAACTTCTCTCAAATCGAAGCAATATCCTCTTGGATGTGGAAGAGAAATTCAAGTCTTTCAATAGGAGGATTTCTTGGAATAGCCATGGTTTATAGACATGAGGCTCATATAAATACTCAAATTCTAGAAATTTTCCCTTTTTGAATTTTTTTTTTTTTGGTATTTTTTGACCTTCTGGTCATATTCAAGTGCAAATGATGCTAAATCTACCCCACGGTGGGTGTTAAAAACTATTGGTGAGAAAATATGTTGGGGAAAAATTGGTGGTTATCTTGTCAACGCTCTGGGAGTCTAAGTCCCTCTACTTAACCGGTGTAGCTGTCGTATGTGTATGCACGAGTAAAAAGTGAGTTTTATCCTAGTGGATTTTTGGTCGGGATCCAATAGGGGAAATCCATTGACCTTGTGGAAAAATCTTTCATATATCTCGTAAGAGAGGAATTTGCTAGGAAAGTGGGAAAGGGAGTGAGAAAGTTAGAAAAGAGAAACTAATGTCTGTAAGTAGAAAATCAGAGACTTGCATACACCAACCAGAAATTTCATTACATGCACTTGAATTTAGAAGAAAACAAATTTGTATAACAACAACAAGACCAAATAACATTTAATGAGCACAAAGTACCACTAAAATCCTTATTCAAAAAAGGCTAAAATTCCTTCTTCCTTTATTGAAGCTCAAGCAGAAATTGTACATAACATAGAATAGAAGACATTTTTGAGTAGGGAAACTGGAAGAAAATGGCTATCTCTTTTCTCTCTTAACAAGGATATCTCTCTCATGAATTCACAAAAAACAGCTCCAATATCTAAGAATTCTCATAAGTTGTCTAAGAATTCCCTCAAATAAGGATCTTGTTACAATCTATAGAAGAAGAGGAAACTCTTCATCTTTTTGGTGACTTTTCAAATACTTTAATATGACTTTAGAATGTTCATATTCCACTTAAATATTTAAGTCCCTTTTATAAAAACAAGGTGACTTAAAGTTTACATTATGTTTCTAAAGTCACTTAAATTTATATTAAAAAGTGCAAACCTCAACACAAAAATATAACATTGATGAGAGAGAGAGTTGGGTGAGAGAAGAGAGAGAAAGAGAGGAAGAAAGAAGAAGGAAGAAGAAGAATTATGTAAAAGGATGAGCCACTACCATGGATTTGATCTTGCTCCCGACTAGTTTCCACTTTGCACTCCTAAGAAGGCCTTTATTCCTCCAAGCTCTTTGTTGAAATGAGCTACTGCAGGTTCCACTTTGTTGGCATGAGGAATGCGAACACAGCTCAAGGTATCTGTCCATCCATCAGCCACACTGTTGATGTCTTTGCACTTCCTAAACCATGATGAATATTTCTCTGCGATAAGTGCAATGGAGGCCCAAATCTCTAAGAGGAAGTCGAGAGTATCCTATGTGAAGGAAGATGGGTTATCTATCTCTTTCTTAACGTATTATTCAAATGGACCAATCAACTCATCAATAGTTGTATCCTCCAATGCGGGTAATCCAAATTTCTAAATTTTTTATTTACACTATCCTACAATTTATACACTTGTTCAGCATTCTCCTCCATCTTGGTGATGGCCTGATTGATTTCCTCAAACCTTATTACCATGGCCTTCTCCCACACATGTGAAAATTCTTTTGAAAGAGTATTAAATATCTTCCTATTAATCAAATCCAAGAAATGAGTGTTGTTAATTTAATCTACTAATGGGCCCAAAGGTTCCCAATAGTCCCTTTCTTTCTCCAAGTCCTCCTTGAGTGTCTATGTCCTATTTTCTGTCACACACATGTAAGCAAAAATTTTGACCACTTCTTGGAGCACATACTTCCCTTTTTCATAAACTGTGTGTTGATCCATTCATTATTTCCTCATCCATGTATGGTCAACTCATGTATCTTCCTTATGGATTCGGATTAATGCTATTGATGGGTGCAAATTCCTTAGTGGGAATTTTTATGGCATTAGGATTAACTAGATTTTGCACATAGAATAAAAAAATTGCACTCGCTCTTTTTAGTTCATAAATCTTAGTATTATACTCTTTATTCCTTACCACCATGCGAGCAGAATATTTATGATACATGTGTATATTCCCTTCATGATTTTATGGTCCCAGTTTAATTGTTCTCATTTAAAAGTCAGGTTGTGTCATCTCATCCATTGAATTGATTTCCTTGGGCTGATCTACTTCGATGTATTGATTACCCATTTCCCCACTATATAATTGTGAGGCTTTATGTGCGACCTTCCTTGATCTTTTTTCTTTGGCCAATGAGACAATCGTTGATAGATTATCGGTTGTTACTTTCTACATAATGTGTGTGTGAGGGAAAACTATTTCCTGCATCCAAGGAAACATCTCATCAAACTCAGGCTCATTAATGGGTACACCAATGGGACCCTATTCTAAAGGAGGAGGTAAATCATAAATGAGAGAAGCATGGGGCTCATCAAGAAGGGAAACTTTGTGTGGTGGCTTACTGATTGAATCCACTTTTGAATTTTTCATGAGGTGTTCTTCCTACATTTATACGATCAAATATTCCTCTCACAGTGATGTAAATGAGCCTTATTCTACTTTGAGTTTCATTTACGTCTTCTCATGAGGAGAAGTTTCAAATTATCTAGTCTTCCTTTTCAAACTTTCTCCAAAGTATTTAGAACTGTAAGTCACCTCTACGAGTTTTGAAGATGATTGATGGGATAATTTCTTATGACTTGGGGGAATTCCTCATTACTAGATGATCATGTCTTACTTATTTTGAAACCAATTTCTCATTCTCCTAACCACCTTCTCAGTCTTCTCTAGTATATCCCCGATTCATGAGCATACTAGTTGATTGGAGGTATAGGGGACATCTTAACTACCACATACTCGTGGATCATATATCTATGTCCCATCATCATGCAAAATATATTCATACCAAGAGAACTTCAATTTCCTCATCTCACTGATCATCATCCTCATACGGTCCTTTCCACGGACTTCAACCTCATCAATGCAATTAGACCAAAGTATTCCTCAACTTATGGCTCGTGTTACAATTATGGGTCATTGAAAGATTCAATATCTTCTCATATGTTTAAATCAGGCTGCCGATGTGGGAATTCAAAGTCAAATGAGTGAAAATAGCCTATAGATGAGATGTTTCATTTGAGCTCTTGCACGTGAATACCTTGAGAGAGATAGGAAATGAAATAAAATTATTCCTCCTGCTTCTAATATTTCTTTTCACTTGAATGATCTTCCTGTAGAGATCGAACAATACAATTTGATCACTAAGGTACTTGGGTAACCTTAGCAGCACGTTTTCAAATCCAACAACTCGCGGGTAGGATAATGTCAAGAATTATATGAAATAGGTGTCATACTTCTTGATCAAGGAGACCGTTTGTGAAGACATCCTAGCTTCCAGATCTCCTTCTAAGATTTGAAACACATACATTATGAATTTCTCATTGACGTAAGAGAAATGCCTATGAATTTCCTCCATCACCACCTATGGGATTTTCTGGACGCAGGCACCTTGGTGGCAATGTTTTTCATGAGAGCTAATCCCTTGAATGATCTTGAGCTAGTGAGGAGGTAGACCAAGTAAGAATTCATGTGGAACTTATTCATCATAGGTACTTGGAGAATTTCTAGATGGAGGTTGTCGTTAATGATATGCCCCCAGCCAATCATTTGTTTTCCTTCTATCAACATCAATATGAAAAGGCCCATCCAGTCTTGGAAGTCTCTTGTGCTTGCTTCGCCCATTAATCTATTGAGGAGAGTGATGACATCCAAATATCCTTCTTGGAACTCACACCTTAGAAGGTTCTTGGGCATCCTTGAGGGCTTTCTCCCTATTTTTAACCATGACCCAAGTGCAACCCCTTGCACATATGCATCCATCATTTCCTAATCATGCAAGGCCCTATCTTTTGAGATGATGACCATGCTGGGTGATGTCGGTATCTACAGAGAAAGTGAGATGGTTATAAGGCTGATGACCTCCATTACTATACTATTATCAGCTTGGATGGTTCATGTTTCAATCTCATAGTGGTGAGAGAAAGCTAGGACCAAATCATGACTTTAGATATACATTGGGTGTCCTACTGCAGTGAATAAGCCACTAGTGAATATTTGATCTTTAATCTTCTTTCAATCTTTGGATGTCATGCGAGTTCTCATGTCATTCAAGTCATGTATAAGATATCATTGTATTATAGCTCATACTCGTAGGTGAAGGGCTATGCCAACTTCTATCTTATCCACTTCTGCTTCATGTTTTCCCTAAAAAGTAACTCCTGAACCTCAACTGTTGTCACCTTGATTCCCCTTTCTCCATGCATTCCTCCCTCCTTCTGGATCAACTTTATATTTTTAGTAGGTGCTCATGGGACTACTAATATTTTTAGTAAGTCCAAAATATTCTTGTTTGAGTGAGTTCTCACTGTAGCACACCTCCAATGTCTCTGTCTCCTTCGCAAGTTCTTATGTTGTTGACTTTCCCAAAATAACACTTTCCTATGTAGAATACCTAATATTTTTAGAAAGTGGTCTTCTGGAGGTCATATTGACATGGAATTTTTTTTTTTCTGATATGGGGTTTTTTCCAATATTGTCCCTCTGAATTTTTATACCTACCCACTTAATAGTCCAGGAGATTTTAAACTTTCAAATTTTGGACCTAGTGGTGCTTATGGATGTGGTAGCCATTAATAGACCTCATAATTATAGGTCTATTTTTCTCCTCCATTTTCAAAAAAATTATATTTTTGATATTTTTTTCTTCTAGTGCTTCAGGTGAAATTTTACTTCAATCCAACAAATGGTTTGATGGGAAATTCAATTTTTCCTTCATTAAGTTGGAAAGGAGATTTCTTTGTTGTGAATGATCTGTTACACAAGAGGAGAGTTTGAGAGTATTTTTTAAAGTTATTTGACCGAGGAATAAATAGAAAATTGGGTTAATTTCTTCACGCATTGGTTTTTAATATTTCTTCAGATTTTGATTTTATGGCAGTGAAGATTTTCTATTGTTCTTCATTTCTCCTTCTTAACTCAATGAAAAATCCTTTTGAGACCTGCATATCACCATGGGAAAGGTATTTTAGTGCCTTGGTTGAGCTGGTATGATAATTTTCAATGGCAGAGTGATGGTAGAAGGTTGCAGAGGAAGTATGGAGATATGGTTGTGCACAGAGTGTAAGAAGTTAGAAGCGCGAAGCAGATAAATATTTAAAATTTAAAAATCACACTGAGAGAGGGCTGGGTGCATTTTCATTTCCCTGATTTCCCTCACCTCAAAGGGATGTGAGTGACATAAATTTCCATGGTGACGAATAAGATGACATGTGGCATCGATATGATGGTAAGGAGTGAGTGCTCTAAAATCAACTTCAAAGCATTGAGGGGCTGGAAGTGGGTCACATGGCAAACAAAAACTTTCTCCTAGAGGGTTGGGAAATTTTTTCAAGGTTTGATGTCCTTGACCTATGAGGGATGTGAGTGACATCAAATTCCATGGTGATCCTAGAGCTGACACATGGTAGAGATCGACATCAAGGAATTTGAGCTCCAAATTACACCTGGGGGCTGAACTGACAATCCTTACATTTGCATGGGGTTACAGAGGTCACATGGGGCTAGGTACATTTTTCCAAGGTTGATGTACCTAACCCTCAGGGATGTCATGGACACAAAATCCCACCAAGATCTTGGAGCTGACACATGTCCTCCCAAAATTTGGCTAACTCCCAAACTCGCTCCAAGAGGACAACTTGTGACGATGATAACTTGAGCTCCCGATGGACTTTTTAGAAAAAAATTATGTTATACTAACTATAAATGTCCTTTTTAATCCAATGGTGGGTTCCTTATGTCTTTATTATTCCATTTAATCTCGAAAAATTGGATTTTTGATTTAGTACTCCACTTGTGCCTAAGAAAACCTGCTTGCAAACCTAATGCACCAAAGTGTTTTGAAAAATATTATTTCAACATCATGTAGGGCCTAGAGTTATCTTTCCAGATATGTTTGTTTTCTCCTAACTCCATCTGGAGCTCCCAAAATCACCTTTCAAATCTCAGTAGTTTTTTTGGCATGTGTACTGACTAGGCTTGTGAACCCTAATTTTGGCGAAACTACCCCAACTTCTTTGAGACCTTCAAAAATCTTCTTGAATCATTTCCATGATTTCCCAAGACCTTTGAATCACCTCCAAATCTGATTAGGCTATTCTGATCCACTCCATGGGGTTTCTCTAGCCCTAGGAAGGCTAGTGATAGCCCTTCCCACAACTACCTATAACTTGCAAATTTTAATGAACTCCTAAAATCACCTAGGGGAATGAATGGAATTTCCTAAATCACCTAGGGGGATGATATAATTTTTTTGGGAGGTCATTTGGACTTTCTGGATGGACCTGGGGTGTCTTGGAATGATAGGATGTGAAAAAATTAACACATGGGTATAGTTTCCATGATCGAAACTTGTTGATTCCCTTGTTGCAATTTTACATGACAACACATGTAGCCCACGTTAGTAGTTTTTGAAAATTTTGGGGCCGCAAGGATACGAGCAATGGAAAAAAATTATATCTCATTAAGAGATCTATAGTGAAAACTCGGGCATGTATAACACGTGACACGTGTGGATTGGGTGAATAATTGGCCAATTGTTGAAGAGTTTTATCATTTCGTCACATGTCACACACTAGTTCATTATAAGTATTTGGTGGCCTGGTTGTGAGATTAGATAGGTTGCATGTAATACACTCAATTTCTAACAATAAATGGTGTGGCGAGAGAATGGGGTGCAAAGGTAGGTGTGTATAAGAATGAGGTGTGGAAAGAAAACCAAGGATGGATACGCACAAAGGTGGCTTGTGTGGGATGAATGGAAGAAATACCCAAGTAAGAAATGTATGGTCAAAGTGTAACTATTACAAAGTAATGTGTAGGGTGCTAGAAGGAGGGCCAAGCACTTATCTCGATTTTGGAAGTAAGTGCAAGGCATTCATGAAGGATGTATAAACTATTTTTAAGAAGGAAGGTATGCAAAAGGAGCAAATGAGAGGAGAATGGAATGAAGGGGAAAAGGAAAATGGAAGGAATAGAAGTGTAGTATCAAAGTACACAACACATGCAAGGATAGGAAGCTAAGGAGATGTGCCGAGGGTAGATGACTAAAGTGTGCACAACCTTGCAATGAAGATCTCAGAGCAGAATATGAATGTAAGTTATTCAAATAACTAGGAGATTTATTTGGATAACAATTTTGGTGACTTTAGGGGACATTTTCCTACTAGATGAAGAAGATTAGTATCCTGTAGCATCCATTAGGAATGAATTTTATTATGTATATAAATTTCTGATTTGTAATCTTAAATAACTACCCCTTGAAGTCACTTGATGAAACCTTTTCAATTCTACAAATACTATTGAAAAGTTTCTGGAAGTTAACCAACATCATGGAAGAAAAGAAGAGTGCGTGCAAGAAGCACACGAGAATAAATAACTATGTAAAAATAAAACATCATGCATGCAATACACTTGGAGGAATTGAAACTACTCTAATATATAAAAGATGATGCAGAAAAATCAATAGAGGGGTTTAAGACAGATCCCATTGACTAGGATTTTTAGCGCGCCTCCATCTAGATGAGTTAACTCGAAATAATTATCCTCCTTGCATGAATTGATAATGTATGGGCCACTCCAAAGTGCATCAAAATTTGAATGACACTTGGGTTTAGCTCTTTTTTATCCCACTTTAAGACCAATTCACTAACTTATGAAGCTTGAGGCCTAGCCTTTCTATCAAACCACTTCTTTATTAGTTGCTAATGTTGTTCTATCTTGATCATGGAAACATTCCTCGATTCCTCAAATTCATCTAGCTCGCCATTCTAATTTCTCTCTAGTTTGTGCCCTCTAATTCCATTTTTTGAGAAAATTTCAATGAATTTAACTCCAAAGTGTCAAGGGAAGGATGGCCCCCTTACCATAAACAAGATTGTAAGGAGAAATTCCTATAGCCTTCTTCATTGTGATTCTATTTTCCCAGAGCACGTGTAATAATTTTGTATGCCATTATATTTGGTTGATATTCATTGTGCACTTCTTGATCCATATTAGGTTATATTTGTTACTCTACCAATCCATTTCCTTATGAGAAATAGTAGGAAGAAGTATTCAAATATATTTCAAGGCTTATCACCTAATTAGTGATTATAGTACCAAGGAACGATTTTACATTATCAGAGATAATGGTTTAAGGAATGCCAAACCTTATGACTGTGGCCTCGAGAAATTCCAAGATGACTGACTCGGTTGATTCCTTGAGCGCAACATATTTTTTCCATCTTGTGAAGTAGTCTATAGCCATTAGCACCCATTTTATGGCTAGCGCTTGAAGGAGGATTCTTTATGCCTATGAATTCAATACCCCATTCAATTAAAAGGTTGACCCACTTGGATTGGTTAGAGGGGAAGCACTTCCAATATTTTATTACCTACAAAGAAATAAAATTCTTTGCATTACACAACCCACTTGTGCACGTTTGCAAACAGAGTAGGCGAAAAGAGTCCCGCCATTATGATATTCAATTTTTAGTCTTGGTAGAGAAGGGTCTACGTGAGAATCCATCGTGAAATTATGCTAACACTTTTTGAGTCTACGCATTGTCAATACACCTTAACAACATGCCATTCAGATTCATTTTGAAGATAATACCATCAATTATAATATATGGGATTAATTGAAGTCGTGGATGTCTTCTCTTTTCCTTGGTTAATCCAAGAAGGTATGCACCCTCGAAAGGAATGTTATCATCTCCTTCATCCAGTCATTAGCATCGGGGGCTACATTCTATTCAATTTCTATGCGCATGAGCTCTTCATCTAGAAACAATGAAGTCTCAAGTTCATTCTGCGCATCCACAACAAGTTTTCTACACAGCGTGTTGCCTCTTACCAGCTTTGTGGCTTTAATATTTACATCATATTCCATGATTTTGGTCACCCATCACGATCTCTTCTCACTAATTTCTTCTCCCATGATGAATTTCCTTGCACTTGCATGTGAGACTAACACCTTGATGTGATTTATGGCAAGCATGCTCTAGAATTTATTAAGTGCACGCATTATGGTGTAGACTGTTTTTCTATATGATTGTATCTCAAGTCATAATATTTTAGTGTTTGGATGAAGAAATTCACTATCTTCTCCATCCCTTTTTCATTTTCCTATATCGGGATAGCATCAACACTTACATCGTTGCCATAAGCATAAATGATGAAATCCTTCAAGTAATCCAGTTGATGAGTGTTGGCACACATATAATCTCTTGTTTTATCTTATAGAATATTTCCTTTCCTTCTACCATCCATCGAAGGTTGTGTCCTTCTTCAAAGCATGCAGGTGATAGGCTTGACCAGTCCTACAAAGTTAGGAATGAATCACCTAACAAAGTTGATTTTTCCAAGGAAGGACTGCAAGGATTTATTTTTGCGTCGATAAAGAAAGAGACGGGATGGCTGAAAATTAATCACGATCGATTTTTATTCCATCCTTTGAAACTACATGGCCCAGAAGCTTTCCCTACGCCACCATGAAATTGCACTTCTTGGGGTTGAGAGATACCCCATATTTTTTGCATCTCTCAAATAATTTCTCTATGTGTTTCATATGATCAGCGCTCTACTTTGAGAAGATAGTCATGTCATCAAGGTAAACCAAGATGAATTAATTGATGTATCCTTTGAGGGGAAATATCTATGGCACACCGAAAGGTTGTTCCTACATTTGATAAAATAAATGGCATCATATAATAGGCATATGTTCTCCACATGGTTATAAATAAGTGTTTTGTTTTGATCCTCTTCTTTAACTAAGATTTGATTAAAGCCCGAGTATCCATTTAACATTAATAACCTTTGTGCGCCACCCAAGATCCATAATCTACTCCATAGAAGGAAAAGGATAATGATCCTTTAGACATGCCTTGTTCAAATATCTAAAATCAACATAGAGTCTAATCTCACCTGTTCTTCTTGCACACAAGAACAAGATTCATGACCTAGGTATATTACTTGATAAGAAATATTATATTTTCCTCGATGAGTTTACACAATTCTTTTCTCATGAGAGGCTCTATCTTTGGATTGATCGACTACTACTTTTGTCTTATGGGCTTGATACTAGGATCAAGATCAATAGATTTTGAGAAACAATTTGATCAAAACCTTTGAGGTCTTCATACTCCCATGTGAAGATATCAATTTATTTTTTATAGAGAGATATGAAGGCATGCTTTTATCATGCACACATGATTTAATAAACAACAAATCCTTTCCACATGTAATAGTGATCATGCGGAGCTGTCTATGTGCATGACATGCATATAATTTTCTTCACCCTTAAACTCATCATTAGGGATAAACATTTTCTCTAAGGTGACCAGCCCTTTAGGTAGATTTTTTGTCTTGGTTGTATCACTTGGTCACATATATATGTCATACAAATCAGCTTGCATGCTTGATGAAAATGTAACTTCATTCTAAATAAACTCGATGATTTACATGTCACTATCAAACACTTACCAGTTGGTGTTATTATCTAGAATAGATGGCCTAGTCACCATTTTGATGTGCTAAGTGTTCCCTTTGATAAAGTCCTCAACATGATTGAAATTTCAACCAAGTGCAACCATCTCGATCAAATTCTTTGTTCATCTTGTGTGGCACCACTGTATATTCAGAGCATCAAATCTCTCAAGGAGGTCCCAAAATCTATGTTTATAAGCTTTGAGAAGCTTATTATTTGTTGTGAACTTTTTGGTGACTTGGTGGATAATCAATTTTGTATCCCCAAATATCTGTAGTGCCTTAATCCCTTTCTTCTTAGCGATGAGAAGGCCATGCACAAATGCTTTGTATTCTGCTACATTATTGGAGCATGTGAACTACAACCTGTGTGTGAAGAATAACCTTTCATATTTTGGAGAAATGAGAACAGATCTAGCACTGTGCCATTTTCGCTTCGGGTCCATCAAAATACAATTTCCATAATCCAAAGTCATCTTTTTTAGTTTAAGTGTGTGTGGCAAAGCATGACTTCTTCTTCGAGGATGTAATAAGTACTAAACCAAGTTTCAAAATATTCTAACTCCTCTTTATATGGATCAAATCTATGGTGTCTCTCCACCCATTCATCCAACACTAAGTCCAAAATAGGAGGCGCGAGAGGCTACTCTTCATAAACTGAAACTTGTTCTTCTTAGATTAAACAATTGGTTTGGAGAGGGGATGAGACATATGACTATAAATGATAGGAAAATATTGGCTTTTATTGTATAGTAAACTAGGTACCATACCTTGTCTTGAGTAGTATATGGGACCAATCGAAGAAAAATAAACTCCTAGTTTAGTAGTAAAATATCTTGATAGAAAATGGGAAAATAAAGGGGAAAATCAATTATTGAAACATATTGAGTTATTGTGAGGCTTGGACATGCATGGAGAGTTAACTCAAGATACTTTATAATTCCTAGGGTAGTGATAGTTGAACCATCAAGTCACAAGACTCCTTTTTCAAGGGGCCATACTTAAGACCTAATACATCAACAATCTTCTTAGGCATAATGTAATTACTAGTGCTTGAGTCAACCATGCATTTATGGACAAGAAGTTTTCCTATGATCAAGGACATATAGAAGGGTGGGGTTTTAACAACCTTACTTACTTTATTCTCCTCTTCTTGGCATATATTGATAGAGGTGCACAACTTTTGAATAGTTGAATCAAGTGCACAAAATTTGGGCCAAAGCTTCATGTGAAAAGTCACATTGAGATAGAATGGTCTAAACATCCCACATTGTGACATTTATGTTTGTCTTCTTCATTTGGTCCACAATGTTGAATGGAAGACCCACTGACTTATGTATTTAAGGCACAACAACATCCTTTTCGGTTGTTTAAGTGTAGAGGATGGAGACTTAACTCGATGGAGACTTGACCTACCAAAGTTAGGTCATGTAGCACTTTAGGAGATTCTTTGTGCAGATCCTCACATGTAGGTACTTGAGAAATTTTACTACTAGAAGCCTTAGTTGCTTCCTTTTGATTTTGAGGATCGGCCTATGTTGTTGGAATAGAAACTTGCACGCTAGAATCAAGAATTATATTCTTATATCTTGTGTTGTTATAAACCGGGTGTGCAGTCTTATTACATCATCTACAACTTGATTGATTCTACAAAATTCCTTGGTGCTAAATAATATCAAGTTGGATTCAGGAGAAACTTATGGATTTTCTTGGTTCTCAGGCTCGATTGCATTCATAGAATGCTCATAGTTAGAAGTATTTTGGATCATGTAGGCCTATGCACATGCAACATTGGTGTAATGATGTTGGTTATGAGGCATGTTGCAAGGAAAACACCATTTCGACTCTTACGCCATGTTTTTTCGGATGGGATAAGTTTTTGGCTTGTCTTGGGAACTAGAAGAGGTTGAGCAGGAGGAATAACTTACAAAGGAAAGTGCACATTAGCATGTCATATATCATTTTGTTGGTTTTACGGGTACCTCTAGTTTCCATACTTATTCGCCAAGGTTGAATGATCTAGTTATAAGCCCGATTATAATTATTTTGATAGGCTTTGCTCCTAATGTTTTTCCAATGATATGACCTTATTGGACAAGTTTCTAATCAAGGTCTTCAATTATTCATATTCGTTTTACTCCATGGGAGAGTAGGAAATCGATGTAAATAGTTGCATGCTCTGCATAGGAACATGAGCAAAAGAATGTTGGAGTGCATGATACATCTCTAGTAATAAGGGTGTGGGTGGCCTAGGAGATAGCTTTCCCACCTGGATGAGACTATTTTCTTCCCTTATTACAATATTGTATACAAAAGGTAAATTCCTTCATCCCATGGATTAAATCATTACTGAAATGTCACTATTCAAATCCCTTCGATAATATAGGAAAGCATGTTGGGTTGTAGGCCTTACCACTTGAGGAAATTTTCCCCAAGTCTTTTAGAATCTAATGTTAAAATTATTCATCTGTTCGGTGGGCGTGTGCTTCGTTATAGTGAGTTGATCCACCAAAGACAAGTGATCTGACCTTGTCCTTGATGTAGTTGCATAAAGTTATTCCAAGATCATTCCAAGTGGCAATAGATGCAGGTCTCAGAACTTGGTACCACTAGAGTTCTTTACCCTTGATAGAGGCTACAAGGAGCCTAACTTCTACATCATCATGTGTGATCAGGTAGACAAAGCACACATTTTCTACATATTAAATATGTTGGAAAGGGTTAACTTGATTTTATCCCATGAAGTATGGGATGCTCTTCAGTGTAGTTATTGGCATATCATGTTTTTCATTGACATTGAGCGGGCTTCCACCGGTGAAGGTAGGTAAAAGTTCCTGGACAAGGAGGAGTTGAAGCACCATGGTAGGGTGTTATTGTATTTTTATATGAGGAGGAGTGGAATGTATATGGTGCATTGGATATTGGGATGCACAAGTAGGAGCTCTGCTACATTTTCTTCTTGCCAAAATTTTGAGGTTCTAGAAGGATCCTTCACTATAAGCACTGTCTACGGTATACAAACTTCTCATAAAATGTGTTATGGCTGCAAGAACAATATATATAAGTGTTGGGAGTTTTCATATGTCTTGAATGAGCCTCAAATGATGGAAATTGTTAAGTCACACACCAAAACTTAACAACCGTGAAATTTAAGATTTCAATGTTTGTCCCACTAAGTGTGCCAAAAAATATTGGTTTTCAAACTTGCACCCATGTCTTAGGTCTTGTAGAATTGAGTCATTTGAAACAACAATGGAGCCATATCCAAGTTGTGGGACCTTGCATACTTGAGATGGATCTCTAGAGAAGGTTGGTTCCTCTACATACTTCTACTGCTACTGCTACTCCTAATGCTGGAAGGGAAATTTAAGATGACAAGCCAAGGGGCTAGGGATAAAAGGATAAGATAATGGAAAAATATACTAAAAGGGAGGTGATAGCACGAGAAAAATTGGGATGAACACTATCTATTATGAGTAAAAAGAAGGATAAAGCATGAGAGAAGAATATGAATGCATAGCACAAACAAAACACATTTACACCATCGATTTCATGAAAACAAACGAGAAAATAGAGATGTAAGGAACTTAAGAATACACATCAAGCATACTATGTAAAAGAGAGGAAAGGAAGAATAATATAACACGTTAAGACAAAGAATAGTCACAAAATGATGCTTCTTTTACTTCCATTTATGCACATTTTTTTATAATGGAATTTGAAGGCCAATATTTGCATACACGAAGTAGATCTAGAGGTATGTGACTCAGAGTGAAGAGATATAAGATCCTCAACAAAACTCGAAGGATGGAAAATGTCTAACCCTTTACAATGAGCAAAGCTCTTATATTTATCAATGAACCAAAAATAAGAGGAGAGGAGAAGGAGGGAAATCTAATTTGAAAACTCAACCACCAACCATTAATGCTCAGTAAATATACATGTAATCTATCAATTACTTCTCCATGTTTGTTTAACATGATAGAGAAGGAAGGAAGGCAGATTGAATAAAATATGAGTGGTTGAAGAAATTGGATCTCATATTAATGGCACAAAATACATTTTTCATTTCCTCACCCACAAATCCCATTAATATATTGAATTTGAATGGCCTAGTATGTACCCCACGTTAGTAGCATTTTGAAAAGTTTGGGTGCATAAGGATTTGAGCACCGAAATAAAATTTATGACTATTAAGATATTTTAGTGCAAACCGGCATGCAAGACACATGGCATGTATGCATTGGTTGAAGAATTGGCCAACTAGTGAAGATTTTTTTCAATTCTACCACATTTCACACATTGGTTTGTTGCAATGATTTGGTGCCCTAGTGGTGCGCTTTGGTATATTACATGTAATACACTCAATGTTTGACAGATGATGTCATAGAACATAACGGGGCACAAAAGGAAGGATTGCAAAAGAATGAGGCATGGAAATAGAACAGAGGATGGGTGCATGCAAAGGTGGAGTGTGCGGGAGGAATGAAATAAATACCCAAGGAAGAAACGTATGGTCAAGGTGCAAAAATTACAAAGTAATGTGTGGGGCACTAGAAGGAGGACCAAGGACTTAGCTAATTTTTGAAGTAAGTGCAAGGCGTGCACAGAGGATGCATAAACTACTTGGAAGAAGGTGGGTGTGTAGAAGGTGCACGTGAGAGGATAATGTAAGAAAGATAAAAAGGAAATGGAAAGAAGAGAAGTGCAAAAAAAGAGTGCACAAGACGCGTGTGGAGAGGCAACAAGGAGATGATCAAGTATGGACAACCCCGCAATGAATATCTCAGAGCCAAAATATGAATGCAAGTTGTTCACAAAACTAGGATATTTATTTGGATAATAGTTAGCTCGCATGAGTCTTAAATGGCAAGCTCGGCATCACGGTTGGCACGGTGCATGGGAAACAAGCTCACCAAGCTTAGTTTGGATGTAACTTGGGGCATGGATGTTAAGTATGATGTTAGTGAGCCATTATGAGGGAAGAAACTAGGGCATAGCAAAAATAATGGTGAAAGTAGGGAGTTGGCTCGCTAAGCCAACTTGGAAAGCAAGAGGTAGGGTTCTAGACCAAGATAAGTCACCACATCAAAGATCCGCACCATAAGGGGCCCAAAGGAACTTGGGTGGTGAGTTCCTGTGGGCCCAACTTTTCAATTACCATGCATTTCAGGAAAGGAATGTTTTTGCACCCATGAGCATGGGCAAGAATTTTGTTGTGGGCCCGCATAGGGCGTGAAGGAATCATCTCGGCCAATGACCTAGTCAATCAAAGTGCAAGTGGTAAATGGGGATTAGGAACTCGGTGGGCACATGGAACACTATGAGAAACAAGGCATATGTGTGTATCAAGGGGTGAGTGGGATGGGGCACAAATGAGAGACTTCTCCACATGCAAATGTGACCCACAATGTATTGGAGTGGGCATACCAACATATTGAAAAGATGGATGGATGTGGTGTCGATCCGACATGAGGGTAATTCAATGTGGAGCTCGGGAGATAAAAGGAAATTTCGTGTGGACGCCACATGTGGAGATAAAAGGTAAGTCGATGGGTGAAGCAATCATCAAGGTAAACAAAAAAATATCCTAGTTTCCAAGAAATAGCTTGAGGTATTGAAAGGGGTGTCACTTAGCAAGCTTTACGGCGAGTTAAGAGTTGGCCCAGTTTAAAAAATTAAAACAATCAACCTCCCCATTCAAATTGGTGAAAGCGGAGTGCCCCAACATGAAATTTAAATTCCCAAGGTATTTAAATTATGAAAAAATATTTTGAGAGAGGTACAATATAAATCATTATTTCTAGGAAGAGACTTGATGCATAGTCCCATAAACAACCATTAAGCTTGGAGGAAGACAAAGAGCTTCCCACACTCAAACTGTCATAAATTTCTCATTTCTCATCCAAATCATGCAAAATTGGACTCTTTAGAATCATGGCTCCATCCTAAACACTAAGAAATCAAGAAATTGAATATTTTATAGATTTTTAATGGTGAAAATAACATAAAATTATCCTAGTTGTAAATAATGATATCTAGGTGGTTGAAATTGCATTTAATGAGCATGAGAAACCATTTTTATTTTGCTGCAAGTTACAAGATAGCATGGGATGGATTTTATAGGTTTCCCATCATGATTTTCATCCATTTATGGTACTTTAAAAGTAGGTAGAAGGGTAAATCCAAGATTTTCACTTCTCTCTCCTCTCCATCATTTTCTATAAATTGTAGTGCCCTCTCATTTGAGAAGGGGAATGCTCTTGTAAAAAAACTTTGTCAAAATTGTTTTGGAACACCAATGTGTTGTAGACATTCATTTTGGACTTCTTACATGTTGATCCGACCTTTATCTTGTAATTAAATGAACTATGTATATTAAAGAAGTAATAAACTGGAGTTTTTGGATACTTCCTTCTTCCCTTGCTTGTGTTTCTTTCATCTTCTTTCCTCTTCATTCTAGTTACAGGTGTATTGTGTCTCTTTTATTCACTTTGCAGGGTCTATTATTATTGTGTTTCTTTGGAAATGGTGGTATGAGTGTTGTTGTTAGACTGTGGTGATTGTTTTTGTATTAAAGAAAATAGTTTTGAAGGGACTATACCCTATTACAAAAAAGGCTCAACAACCAGATCAACATGAAAAAGTAGCAAAATAGGATTTGAATCTAGATATTATAATAAGTCCAATAGTAGTCAAAAGAGAAGCTACTAATAAAAAGCAAGACAGGGACATAACTGCAACTAAATAGCAAAAAAACAACATACTATCAGAAACAAAACAACAACTTGAACTCCTCCACCTACCAGGAGGTATTATTTCTTCGAATCCCTTTCAATCCTTGATTTGATCATCTACATGGAGGTAAAAAGTGCCAGAGTGGTGACATGTGTTGGATCATTAACATTTAGCTGTGAGATGACCTGATTTATCTCCTTTTATGTACCCCAAATATCCTCAGGGACTCCACTCAACATTGTGATGCTTCTAACATGTTGTTTAAGAAAATCACTTATAGATTTGAATATGGCTATATTGTGGTCGTGTCTATCCTTAGATATCCCCAGTCTATTATCCAAGGAGTTCAATTTTTTTGTAAATTTCTTTAGTCTAATCTGTGCCAAAACCCGCATCCTCATTCATATTTATTTTCCCCTTTTTCTTGTTTAACTGATGCATCTCTTTCTTAATACTTTCTACCTCATTTTCCAGCATTTCCATTCTGAGGATAATATTTTCCCTCTCCTGCTGAGAAGCATTTTCCTTCCCTACATTACTAATGTGTAAAATATTGTGAACCATTTCCATATCCTTGTTACTCGAAGGACACGGCCAGAGGGAGGTGGGGTCACTTTGTGGGGTGCAGGGTTCTTAGCCTTGACATTTTTGATAATTGGAAGAGTTTTTCGGGTTAGTAGTGGGTGTAATGTGAAAGGGAATGGGTGGAGTGCCATGGGAAATAGAAATGATGGGAAATTTGATGAGGCAATGCTTGTGAAGGAGAAAGATGAGCCCCTGGTGGAGGGGGATGGCCCTAGTATGTTTTTGAAAGTCAAGAATGGAGTGTTCCAAATAATTCAAGAGACTGTGGTGAATGTTTCCACCCTCTTTATTCTACATTTTCTTCCAAATTCACACATTGGAGATATTTCCCACACCCTTCTCTTGGTACATCAACTCTTTTAGTGTAGATTTCTTTCATTTTCATGCTCTTTCTCTCTCCCTGGTCCCTTGGAAGTCATAGATTAGGAGTAGTTAGTAGATTTCCCTTCACTAGAGTTAGTTGTTGCATTAGTTTAGGAAGAGGAACCAACCTTCTCTAGAGGTCCATCTCAAGTAGCAAGTCTCACAAATTGATAAAATGGTACCCATATAACCTGATCCACACTGCTTTCTTTAACACACACTCACATGCTAAGAAATCATAGGGTTTTGTGATTTGTTGATAACAGTTTTCTTTGGTGACGAACATTTCTTCATATAAGAATACTAATGTTTCATACACATTTCTTGACTATGTGTCTTAAAAATTAAAAAATACAGATAAATTGGAATCAATTAAATGCATGAATTATGACACTGTTGCAGTAAAGCACTAGTAGTAGAGAATTTTTGGAACAACATCAAGTGAACATCTCAGCCCATAACTCATAATATATTTTGCAAGGAAAAGGATGGATGTTTCATCAAGGCTAATTTCACTTGTAGTTACCAATTTTTGTGGTAGTTTCTCCATCCAATCCCTAGTGACCTCTTCTCTATAATCATCGCTATTGTCACAATTATGCACATTAGATATTGTGTACATAATACAAAAAATTTTAAATATCCTGTTGTTATCGTAGAGTTTATAGCATCCATCTAGAATTTATACTCCATTGTCTTTAACCTTTTTCATGTATATTTTAATTGTCTCTTAACATTTTTGAATAATCAATTGATATCGAATGATAATAATACAATACAACACACCGGTTCCAATAACTATTAGAATCTCCATTATTAAATCATAAGAAATATCACTAGAAAATTTACAAAAATCAGCAATCACATATTCAAAATTGAAAGGATTAGTCGAAGGAATAGTTGATAAAGTTGATGGAATTTGGAATGGATATGCACATTTATAAGAAAAATTGTCTATCTTCCATCCTTGGTATATTTCCTTCTAGTGACATCACATAGTTGTCTAATATTGTCTGAGCCTCGATGGGAATAACTTCTTCCACCTCATGGTATTTTTTCCATTTTTCCATTTTCCCCTATATGGGAATCAAATTTTATTTTTTCATTTCTCTCTTCACCAAACAGTATAGATAACTAGTGATAGTGTGGTTCACACAATTTACATTTTTCAATTACATTGGATTCACTGCATGTTGTCAATAAAATATTATTCAGATTCTTATTTCTTAAATAATGTAGAACTTTTTATCTCATTTTGTTGTCTCCTTTTATTCTCTGGTAGTAAGAACCAAATGTCTTTGTTATTATACCAACCTCAATGCGAGACCGAGTTAACTAGATATCCCCTTATTGCACTTTATTAGCTAGTACTGATAGTTTTTTTGTCATTCCACTAACATCCCTGAATGGATGGACTATGACTCTTGCAAGTGAATTTGGTTGAAAGTTAACTTGATTATCCTTAATTGGTGAACACATGAGGCCACCTGATCTTAACAACTGAAATGTTGTTGTCTATTTAGTCAATATATCATCAGAAATAGTATAAAAGTCCATTTATCATACATATTCTCTATTTTTCACTCAAAAATTGAGAGGCATTGATTCTCAAAGCTCTACATTCAAAGGACAAATATATATTTTATATTTTTATATGATGAAAGTAAATGTTAATAACTAATGCAATACAATTAAAATACATTACCTTTTAATCTTTTGTCTCTGTTTTTGTCAATCTAGGTCGTTGAGGACATCCTAGTGATTTCCAAACTGATCTAACTTTGTATAGTAAATCAATAAATCTGGTTTCATAGAAAATGTTTTGTTTACTTCATTCTGTTATTTTCAAATATTAGCAATGGGTCTGGTATATGCATTTGTAGAAAAATGCAATCCTTTCAAAACTTTAGCCTCGAATGTAAATACTTGTAAGTTTCTGAGCCCAAAATATATGTTTTTGCACATATTGTATGTTGGCCATCAAGTATATAAAATTTCACATCATCACTTTCTAGGTCATTCAGATCATGGAGTTCTACAATGTTATTCATAGACTATAAGAAGGGAAGAAGAATTGTGTTTTTCTATGTAGGAATAACATTTATCAACATGGAGTGGACAAGAAGGTCAACATTTTCATCATCTATCAAATGATATTGATATTATGGAGGTGCTACATGGCATCTTAAAACATCAATTGAAAATACTTTACCATTGAACAAAAACAAATGAAACTGTTGAATAGTCGAAGGTTCTATTTTCTCGAATATAGTGGTTGCCTTCTTCAACAATGTAGCTGATTTAGTATTCATTTTTAACCCATGCAACTTTGATTTAGATGGGTCTATCTCTAATTTAGTCAAATATGTTCACCTCAACATAGTAAACAACTTGGCATGTTTTGGAGGTGAAAGAAAACCTTTTCTATGCAAGAAATGACAAATAGAAGATATTTTTTCATTTCTATACAATTTTTGAATATTATAAATATACCATTATGAATTTCTTCTGCATTTTAATAGCTAAGTTTTTAGAATCTATAAGCATCCCTAAATTCCAACCACATTTTGAACAAGATTATGGTATGTTGTTTATTGAGGCATGCATTTCCGCTTCCTAAATAAATAAACATCCAAATCCATATTTAGAATAAGAAACTTATTGATTTCAAGGTCAATGTGTTTGACATGAACATGTAGTTATTGGAATCACAAGGGACTGAGAGGGGGTGAATCATCCATACATACCTACAATTCACTCTCCACTAGGTCACACTTCTTCCCTCCAAGAGCACTAGTTCAAAAATGAACCCAAAACATCACTTTTATACCTTTTTATTTCTTCCAACCCAAAGGAGGTTGGTACCTCATGATAAATTTGACCATAAATATTTATAAATTTCAATTACATTCATTACAACAATCACATATTACCTAAAAAAGTTAGCCTAACTAAAATCCTAATTACATGTGCCAAAAATGGCTCAAAAACATATGGGCACAAAGATAAAAATGCCCTTACATAAAATAAATATATATTAAAGACCATTATCCCCTTAAATATTATTAAAATATTATTTTACACTCATACATGGCTGTACATTTGATAAACCAATCAAATTATTTCATTCAATGCACCCAACTCACTTCGTAAATCACAAAACAATTGTTTCCTACACCCTTCAAACAACCTAGAACCTACATTAGGCCACCAAATCACTTCAACATGAGAAAACCATACCATGTAAAAAATTTATGGAAATTTAATAACTTGTATAAAAATTATAAGCAAGTTATAATCCTCAATTCAGCCTCATACTCAAACCATAGCTACTTTTGTCTTCACAAATTCATCCGCCAAAAATACTATTTCCAAAGGTTAGCTCATAATAACATTTATACAAACATTAAAAACCTGAAAATAGATTTATTTGATGAAAAATTATCCCTATTCATATTACATGTGATATAAATCATGAAACAATCCATCTCATGCTTCAATAAACTCCATAGGTGCACCAAAACACATCATGTCTTGCACTTGCCAAAAATATTCCTTTCCAAAGCATGACTTGGAAACCATATAAAATTTATTCATCATGAATAAAATATTATATCACTGGAAATATCTTTGAATCCTATTTCTAACACACTTTAATGATCTTAAAAATCCACGTGTAGCTCAAGATATAGCCATTTTACTTATCCCTATGTTTTGAGAACTCAAAACTACCCTTTGACTAGTCAACTTATATGGACCTAAAATGACCATGTACCTTCATTAAATTTTCTAGAATCCTCCATGTAAATCAATATAATCTCCCATACATCATGCACCATTAATTTTTCATGTTACTCCTTTGGATAACCTTTTCGTAAAACCTACTTCTTCAAAAACTAACATGTTTGATTGGGGCCCACTCGTCACCATGACCTCAACAATACATTTATGGAAATATAATAGATTCCTATAAAAAAATAAATCATCAGGTTTTATGGAGAAATAAAAATTTTGTCATCATACCTCTTCTTTTGCAAATTTCACCTAGCTAGGGTATAACTATGGTTTTAGACCACTTTATCTTCTTAACATTCGTTCCTTAGAACATGACAATCAATTGAATTGATTTTTTTTAAAACCTTGTAAATAACCATATAAACATCCTTGAAATCAACAAGGTCCCATTTAAATCACACAATTCACAATGAGCATCAAAATTTCAAATTCGAGTTGGATTTTCACTTGTTTTTTACACTGTCTCACATAAACTGTCATATCTTGCAAAATTCACATCCTAGAAACCTGAAAATTTTCTCAAATAACCATGACACATCATAAAAAATATCAAATAATCATAATTTCAATACCATACCTCAAAATCTCCAGCCTATCTCATTTGCATAGCCTTACCTTAGGGATTCTCACTATAGAAGCTAGGGTCAACTGAAAGAATGTAATAAATAATCATAAAACCTCTAAAAATGACCCCAAAATACATAATATAATTTAATTCATGCATCCATGAGCTCATATAGCTCCAAACCACACTGTCACACCTCCAAGTTCTCATGCCTACTCCCAATGAGCACATGTGACATAGCCAAACACATGTATCTACATCATGCACCTAATGTGAGTTCCTAAACACTCTCCAAACCTACTATACATCATGTCAACATGCTTCTTAAGAATCCAAGAAGCTCAAACTATCATGGTACATCATCTATGCACTTGAATATGCTTGCAAGAGTAAGTAATCCTCACTGAATCTCATTGTACCATCATAAACACATATGAATCAACATGTTAGCATCATGTATATCATCAAGTGACCCTAATACAACATCAAATTTATCATTAATGTGGTTTTACATTAATGACAACACCTAATAGGACCACATGCCAACAATCTCCCCCTTTGTCATTGATGGAAAACACCCTAAAATTATCCCCTTTTTACATTAAGGACAAAGGAATATATGTATAAGAATATTATTCATCTTCTCTATCTTCAAAGCATCATGTTTTGGTTAGAAACATCAACCAAAGATCTCAAATTAGCTCAAAACTTTGAAATTTACCTCAAAACTAATTTTTCTTTCATTTCAAGAATGCTATCACCATGCTCCCCTTGGGCTGAGCATATACAAAATTTGAACATCATCAAAAATCACGATATAAGAATAATCATACCTTTTTAGGAGCCAAGACACCATTTTCAACCTTCTAGGTATGAAAAAACAAGAATTTTCTCCTTATCTTTGTTTTAGTCTTCATGGATACACTGTAGTTGAGAAAATACTAATCCATACATTTTGTTATCATGCAAAAAATGCCATAAAAAAGCATAATAATCTACCTTATTTTATTTCTTGAGGAAAAAATATCATGTTCTAGGTTTATAACAATAATACCAATGTACTTTCTTTCCATCATACAAACCCAAGGACTTGTTTCCCTAATCAGACTTCTCGGTGCAATTTCAACCAACTTTGTCACACTAGAACATGTTATTCATACCTTGTTTTCTCAAACCAACACTTCCCTTGGACTTTAGGAAACTATCTCAAGCCTAAAAGTACAAATACAAGCTACTTACCTTGACTACTTGGCTTGGAATCACTTTGAGCAACAATTTCTAGTCCTAAACCCATTTCTCGGTCATGAACAATCATATTTGACAGAGATAATGTAACTTTTATCATTAACATGTTCAATCTTGAAAGAGTTTTACCTCATATGCCTTTATGTCTTCATAACACCATTTAGATACTAAAACACTAACTCCCCTTGTCATGAAAACATCATACTACCGAGAAAACTTTGCACACTTGTAGGAGCATATTCTTCTTCTTCTTGTATCATATACCTATGAGTCGACATATCAATAAATCACCTCCAAGCTATAAGAATCAAACTCTTTAATCCCAAGAACTAAAAATAACCTTCAAAATATTCTCTCTCCCCTATCATGAGTGCACTCATACAACTCGATTATTCATTTGGACCTAAATCAACTTGAGAGTACAATAGTACCGTGGGACTCACAAGAGATCAAGAGTCGTCACTCTTCCTTTGTTCATATCTCGTGAGCCAAAACATTTTATTTAATAACTATATCATTTCTTCAATTTTTAATATTTTATCAACATAGTATGCAACATTGTTTGTCATTTGACAACTTATGACTCCTAAGATCCAAATTTACCTTGAACACAATGCTTATATAACAAATTGAAGTTTCATAACCGATCTCCATACATGTGAACAACATTTAATCATGACATTCTTCTAATGACATAGTTATTTAACCTACAATACATATTACTCTTCTCCACTACTGATACTTTTAGCTTAACACACTATACCATCACCTTTAGCTTCATCCATCGATATATATGGATAACTATTTCAAACACAAACTATTCATTACCCCGAATCTTGTCACAAACCTTATAAGATCAACTATGATACATCATGACTTTATCTTCTCAAGGAACCATTACTAAGACTAAACTTAGCTTTACTATGTCACTTCCTTAAACCCCTTGATCATGTAGAAATACATTTCTAAGTACACGGTATAGATATGGAGCTTCTCATACCAAAATCAAGGCATATAGCACACTATGACACATCATCTTGACCAAAAATGATCACAAATAGACATATGACCTTTAATAAAAACTAGCACTCTTCTACCACTATAAGATAATGCTCAAAACACTTGTGCCAACTTAGAAATCTCCAAATTTTCTCAACATCTTACATTATTAGATCTCCATATCATTAGAGATAGTGAAAAAAACCTAGTTATCCTTGTCATACGTTCTTAGATCATCACTTGACATAGCAATAAGAAAAATTACCACCTTTAGAAGCATATTAGATATTTTTATGCCTTATGAGGTCAATCAATTCCCCATCATTTCATGTGATAAATATTTCCTCATAGAGAAACTCATGATACACCTTCAATCTTACACAACACTCTAAACCATTTACATAATTGTTATCATATAGCTTAACAAATTTTATCATACCTCAGATTTAATGATATAATGTCTTTGTCATGTCTTATTGTAATATGAATCTACAATTAATGTTAACATCACTATATTTTTGTCCTTTCAATAGTGAAGAAAAATATTAGGGTTTCAAATCTACAAAACCTTATATGATGAAATATTGTGGATCACTTTTGTATAATTTTATCATGCAAAATTTGATTACCTTCCACCATAACTTATCACTTTATTGAGAGATCTTATGACAAAGCACTTAAAACTTGTTTAGGAAACATCTCATATATATATATATATATTCATCTCATTCTCAATCAAATTGAAGATTCAGAAGTCTCAGATGACTACTTATAGGCTCATAAGGAACAAAACACACACAAATGTAGTTTTAGATGCATCAAGAGTTCATAGATGTAATTTATTTCTTTTATTTCATCTTATACCACCATTTTTCACTTATTTATATGACTTACATTGTTATTCATGCTCAAATAGTTCATCACCATCTCACTTGTAGAAAATTTTTGATTCCTTGAACAGGTGAATACACACATAACTCGACACTAACACTCTAGTTCATTATATGCGCACTTTAACAAGAATCTAATATCCCCTTGTTGGCAAGAAAATTTGTCGGGTGGAAAAACTTGTTGATTTCTTGCCAACGCTTTGGGAATCTAAGTCCCTCTACTTAATCGGTGCAGCTCTCGTATGTGCATGCATGAGAAAGTGTGGATTTCTATGGTGCTCTTTTGGTGGGGATCCAACAAGGCACCGTAATGACTCTACGGCAAAGATAGAAATATCTTGCTAGGGAATTATTTGTTTGTAGAGAAGTAAATGGAATTGAGAAAAGAGGTAGGAGAACTAATGTTGCAGGTAGAAAATCAGATTCCTACACACCCACTAGTTAGAAACTTCAACACATGCATTTATGGGAAGAAATAACTCTGCGAATAGCAACAAGACCAAATAGAATTCACTGATCACCAAGTATCAAGAAACCCCTTAGTCAAAGAAAGATAGAAACTCCTTCTTCTTGTATTGATTGCTCAAATCAAAGTTGTACATAATGTGAGAATGGAAGAAATTGAGAAGTGGAGGAAAGTAGAAGAAAATTGGCTATCTCCTTTGCTTTCTCTAGGTACAATGCACTCTTGAGTTTACAAGATCAATCACCAACCCCTTGAAATGGGAATGGCGTTACAATTTATAGAATAGAATATGACTCTTCATCTACCTCATGACCTTTTGAATACCTTAATATGACTTAAGACTATTCATATTCCACTTTAAATATTTAAGTCCCTTTTATAATAGTAAGGTGACTTAATTTACATTATATTTCTAAAGTCACTTAAGTCATATTAAAAAGTACAAACCCCAACGCGAAATTAGAATATTGGAAAGTGAGAGAAAGTTGGGGGGAAGAGGAGAGAGAAAGAGAGGGAGAAGAAGAAGAGGATATGTCATTCCCGATGAAGTCCGTTGATCCTTACTGATGGAAAGCTCTGATGTGATGAAGTTGAATGTCCCATTGTGCCAAAGTTGCTCTTTGAGTGTGGCTTACTATTTTTAGTAAATGCCCAGATGGGGGACTTACTATTTTTAGTAAGTGGCCATTTTCACTATTTTCTACTCGAATAATCATTCTGACCTTTTGGAGATCTTCAGTGCACACTGCTCTTTCCATAGCCACTTTTGATGAAGACTTACCAAAAATAGCAAACATGTGTAAGAAAACTTACTATTTTTAGAAAGGGGATTTCCAGTACTTGATTTATGATGAAACATAATTCTTTGGACTCTTCCTTTCATTTCGATCACACCCTTCAAATTTCACATAGTTTTTCCTACAAGAATGCCCAGGGAATAAATTTTGAAATTTTGCCTGGTAAAATGGCTTCCTAAGATGACGAAGCTTCCATGGGAGCCATTAATGGAGCTTGAAATTTTCAGGTCTTGTTTTTGTATTTATTTGCAATGAAAACAAATCCATTACGATAGGTTTTTCATTTCAAGCTTGTGTGAAAGTTTTTAGCTCATTTCCATTCTTTGGAATGATGGGAAATTCGACGAATGTGAGCCGGTGCACGAAGAGAGGATTTTGTTGGAGAAAATGATTATGGGAACCATTTGAACTCTTGTTTGTTGCATCTTGATCACTTGGAAAATGAATAATTCTACAAAAATGGCATCTCAATCCGACTTGTATCTTGTGAGATATGAATATTTTTTGATCGGGTGACTTCATGGTTATCTGGTAAAACCCTTCATTTTCTCCCTGTTCTTCATCATTTCACTCCATTTTTTCTCTAATACATGCATATTTCTATGTATTCATAGTGTGGAGAGTTTATGTGACCATGGTAGAGCTAGTTTGGAGCAAAAATGGTGGACCGGGTGTCTGGACAATCATGCACGGAGCCATGGCAAGGTATGAAGCTATGGAAGAGAAATGAGGAGGAAGAAATGGCTAAGTGCTATATTTTAAACTTTCAAAAATTCACATGGAGGGGATGGGTGAATTTTTATGTCCCTACTATCCCTAACCTTAGGGACATGAGGGACATCAATTTCTACGGTGGTCAAGGTGATGCCATGTGTCCTCAATCCAATGGCAAGGAATTTGCTTTAAAAATGCACCTAGGGGCTGAAAGTCGGTCGCGTGGGTGTCCAAATGACTCCCCCATATGGGATGGGTGAGTTTTTTCATGTATGATGTCCCCCACATCAGGTACATAAGGGACATAAGTTTCCATGGTGGTCCTGGAGGTGACACGTGGTGGCCAATCCAACGGCAGGGAATGGATGCTCCACAAATGCACCTAGGGGCTAAAACTCGGTCACATGCATGTCCAAATGACTCCCCATAGGGTATAGGTGCAGTTTTCAAGGTATTATTTCCCCCACCTCAGTTTAATAAGGGACATCAATTTCCATGGTGGTTCTAGAGCTGACATGTGGTGCCCGATCCAATGGTAGGGAATGGATGCTCCAAAAATGCACCCTGGGGTTGAAGCTGTCAAGTCTCGGAGGTCATATGAGGGTTGATATGGCTTCAAGGGGGATGGGAACTCTTTTCCAACTTGATTTCGATAACCTTGGGGGATGTGAGAGACAAAAATCCACTGGGCTCTTGGCCGACACGTGTCCTCCAAAAAATTTAGCTAAGTCCTGAACTTGTGACAATGATAACTTGAGCTCCCGATGGACCTTTTTGGAAAAAATTATATGATATTGACTGGAAATGGTCTTCTAAATCCAACCGTGGGGAACTCATGTCTTTATTATTCCATTTGATCCCTAAAAATAGGATTTTTGAGTTTTTACTCCATATATGCTCGAGAAAAACTACTCGCAGACATGATACACCAAAGTGCTGTGAAAATATTATTTCGCCATCATGTACGTATTTAAATCCTTTTCTGGATATATTTTTTTTTCTTCTAACTCCATCGGAGCTCCTGAATCTTCTTTTGAAGCCTAGCAGCTTGTTTTAGGCATGTGTACCGCCTAGGCTTGTGAACCCTGTTTTTACTCAGATTACTCCAAGTCTTGCAGAACTTCCCCAGACCTTCCAAAATCATTTCCATGATGTTCCAAGGTCTTAGATTCACCTCCATGTTGAATTTTTCCTTTTTTCCACTCCAGGGGTTGATCCATTCCTAGGAAGGCCAACGATAGCCCTTCCCAATACTGCCAGAAGATAGTATCTTTTCAGAACTCCCTAAAATCACCTAGGGGTGATGAATAGACTTACCTAAATCACCTAGGGGGATGAGATTACATTATTCAAGAGGTCATTTGGACTGATTGGATAGACTCGGGGTGTCTTGGAATGATGGGACTTGAAAAAATTAACATTGGGGTATCGTTGTCGTGCTTGGAAATTGTCAATTTCCTTGTTACACGTTGCACGACAACACCCCCAAGTTCCTTTCCAACCATGCTACGAAATATTTTATACTTCTGACTTGTAGATGGTCATTCCATCATTTCCTAAACAACACTTGAGACCCACTTTGGTGGCTATAGACCTTCATCATTTTAGACTAGATTCAAATCTCAATTCTTTACCTTTGAACCTTAATTTCTCTACAAACTCGGATATACTTGGAGTCTTCACACAGACTAGAAATAACCTTCCTTGAATAGTTTCTTACCTATAGCTTTACAAATTTTCTCTCTCTCTCTCTCTCTCTCTCTCATGTCACCCCTTATGCCTTCTGAAATCAAATGTCTTCTAAAACACCTTTAGATCATCCTTTTGCAAATATTGTCTCTTTCATTGATGAGTATTCTCATATTAGCATGCTTTCTAGATCAAGGAAATTGACCTCGAGTATCATCATAAAACTCCTTTAATCCTTGGAGAGTATTCATTCATATTACTTAGAAAATAGACACATTTACATCCTTATTGACTTCATGATGATAACATACATTAGTGACTCGGAATATTAGACTCAAAGACATCTTTGTCAAGACAAGATACTTGAATTTTTCAAGTATAAAAGCCCTTAAGACACCTATAGTACACTTAAAATCTCATAAAATAATTTTTAAACTACCAAGACACCTTTCTTAGTAATATATTAACTCATACCATAAGCTACGACCGAGAAAATGAATTTCAAGAGCATGACTATATCAAATGATACCGTTAGTGCAGATTCAAAGCACCCTTGGATGTTTATTAGATTTCTAGTTTGATAATGGACATCCAGTGTGATTGCACAACATTTAATCTTTTCCCCAAGTGTGGGACTTGTAAAAATGGGAAAAGAATCTCTAGATTAGAGGCTGGTTCCTCAACTCCTCTGATTATATGTATTGCTTTAAAATTGTAGAGGTTTAAACTCAAAATCCTACTCTAAATTCCAAGGGGACAGAGATGAAAGATGCAAAATAAATAAAACTAAGACTAACAAGGTGATACACTAAAGGAGTGGTGAAAATTTAGTTCTGCAAATTGACACAGATTAAGAGAATGCAACAAAGCATCATGCACACACCGATAAAATGTAATGAAAGATCGAAGTGAAGCAAACAACACATTAAGAGGATGAAACTCATTCATAGAGCTTGCATTATCATTTCTAATATAAAAATAAATCCATTACAATAGAAAAGAGGCAAAAAACATGTTGCAGTCCTAAAAGAGGTCTGATATTCCACAAGATCACCTTCTAGGGTGAAAGACGGAGTCTGTAAAACATAAAATGTCTAACCCTTTCAAAATGAGCCAAATTTGGCTTTTAACAATGAAAATTCAAGCCAGAAATGAGAAAACATAGGAAAGCATGAAAGGATGCTTCAACCACCAACCAAATTAAATTAAAACAACATGGGCACCCTCAAAAGTTCATTCCCGATGTTTTTATCATGCAGGAGAGAATGCAAGCCATACTTCATTAAAAATGGTGGTTGAAATGTCAGTTTTGTTCTCCTTCCCATGCCAGAGGCATTTTTTGATTTTCTCTCTAAAAACCTTACCAAAACACAAAATTGAGCCCTCCATCATGTAGATAATTTCACTAGCCTTCCAATGATACCAAAAATGTGAAAATCGAGTTCTAGATCAAAATTTATGCCCTTCGAAGTTTTAGGAAAAACAAGGGCAAAAGCTCAATCTTGGCGGGCCTGAAATTTAAAATTTTCCCTCTTTTTGACCTTTGGTAAAAATTCCCCAAAAGGATCTACCTCCCAAAGTTTTTATGCCATGTGGTACCTTTTGATTGGTCACAGGCCTTCGTCTTACCTTTTTAAAGCTTTTTTCGGCCTTTGGAAAATTTTCCAAAAATTCTCCGTCGGCCCGCAACTCCGATGCCACATGTCGTCCTCTGATTAGCCCTCATGGTAATGCTTCCAAATTTTCCATCACTCGACCATTTCCCCAAATGGGACACGTGGCATGTTGTCATTGATGTGGGCCTAAATAAGCTCTTTCTCCTCTGCAAGCCCACCTTAAGGTTTTCACCGACCACATAGACACGTGGCAGCTACTGATTGGCACATGCCATCATGGTCGAGCCTTCATTACATTATTTTCCCTATTTTGGAAAAAAGGAAAATTTCCTTCTACCCCTTCACCTCTCAACACCCCGAAGACATGTGGCAGACTGTGATTCGTTGGTGGGATTTTGGGCCGAGATACCCCCTTAGCGCCAACTTTGGAAATTCTTTCAACTTCCCTCGCCGTTCCAATCTCTAACGGCCCTGAGGAAAAGTGGCCTCCTCCTATTGGCTGGTGGGCCTTCGAGGCCAAAAAAATTCTTTGTGCACCCCACCAATACTTGATGAAAATTTTCTAAGTTGCCTCCACCCCCGCCATTCCGATGCCACGTGGCACTTTCTGATTGGTTGGCGGGCCTCCCATGGGAAAATTTCCCTCCAAAACTCTGTCGAGCCATAACTTGAAAAATATAAGGAGTTAGAAGGAAAAATTTACCATTTTGGAAAGCTGAGAAGATTCTCTATCTAATGAAACCATTTCTAGAAGGTTTTGAGTGCTTGAAAGATAAAAAATTCTGAATGAGACACAAGGAAGGAAGGAATGAAGGGAGTTAGCCAAAAAATAAGCAAGGAGCTTATTTTGGATAACAGATAATTTTTTCACCTTGTGAGAGACTTGAAAATTGAAGGATCCACATCATATTATTTATGCATTTAACATCATACAAAGGCATGACATAGTTTAGGCATGTTCCATAAAGTACAAAACCACACAACACTTTGATCTTGACCTAGTAAACATCTTACGAAACTCCTTGATGATGGAGAGACATTTTACACAATCCTAAGGACCTTATACTCAAAAACTCAGAGATTACCATCACACGTGATGGTAAGGACCTAACTCCCCCTTGAATAATCAATAGATAGACCTCAAGACTCTACCATATATCTGAACTCCACAAGAGACACATGAATTTGATAAGACCATTAAAATTGATATATCACCACTACAAAATAATTAACAATGAAACAAGTCACTTTTGCAACATAATACAAGTCATACCTTGACACAATACTTATTATTCATGACCATAGAGAGACAAATAACACATATTAACTTTAAATGACACATATTTCAAGACATTTTCTTTTCATGACACCCAAAAATATATTACAAGTATTTAAACTCAGATATACATCATAATACTAGTCATACACACTCATGGAATGATGAAAATGAAAATATTTTATAAGACACCACACACACTCAGACACATAACAAGTGTAAGAACTTATTAATACAAGGGAAGATCCACTTTCCATACCTTATCACTTTAGAGGTATCCCAGAGTCCCAATTTCTTTAACTTGTCTTACACATGAGCTTGAAATCCATTCAAACACATGTGATATTCTTCAACAAGTGAAAAAATAATCCCTTGAGATTACTTAGACTTGTTGAGCTTGTTCTCCAACTTGATATAATTTTAATATTCCTTGACAACCTTCATATGTTGCATGGTGAGCTAAGATTTAGTCTTCTTGGCTTCACTTACTTGATCTTTATTGATCACTTCTGATTTTGGAGCATTCCTTTGTACTTTACCCTCATGATTAGGTCCTTGACTATCATGATTGTACCTTTTGCATCAGTCCTCTTGATGAACCTTATTTTTCTTAAACATAGTCTTACAATGTGACTTGATGTTTGGCAATTGAAACAAAAACACTTCTCTTCCTTCTAGGCTAAAAAACACTCAAGTTCCATCCACAATATTTTTTTGTATGCCCATACTCACAACATGAAAAGAACTCACCTTTGAAGGGACCTACATCATCCCTTTGAGACCTCCTTTTACAATTTCTAGCTTTATGACCAAAATTATGACAAAAAAAGTAATATCCATTAAATGAAGAGCCATACATCATAGCATTAGGTTGTCTAATTTAGGTAGACCTTCTAAAATTAGTCCTCTTAATCACCTTTACATCTGATTTTGAACTTAGAACAAATTCATGATCATGTTTGCCTTGAAATCTTATGCCTATTTTTTCATTCATGCCTCTTTGACTCTCCAACATGTCTTCTAGATATTTTGAAATTTTCTCTAAATTTTCATAGGTAATCAACTTTCCCGTGCCTAGTCCAAATCTGATTTTAAGGATCTCAACTTAGCTTCATACCTACTATAATATTCTTGTTTGACCTTTAGGGTTTTAGTCAAACTTTCCATTTGAGATTTAAAATTCATGATGGAGTGATTATGATTTGTCTCCATGTACTTGACCTGAATTTTATAGGCCTTAATACATGACTGAGTTATTCCATTCCTTCTACTCAATATAGCCTCAATATCTTAAGATTTACCCATAGCTTGTGCTTCTAGGATCTCCTCCAAATAGCTAGACTTTCTTCTCAACGATCTACTATGATACCAATTGTTCGAAGCAAAAGGGACTGAGAGGGGGGGTGAATCAGTCCTACAATTGATTTTATTTCATTTATCAAACCATACATTCATCATTTAGAGTATTCATGTAACATTCATAATCATGAGTTCTTATTAGGATATGTAACATTAACCACAACAACACGAAAAAGTATTCAACATAAGGAAACCATATGTAAGTGGGAAAACCTCATGGGGAAGAAAATTCATTGAAAATATGCTTATATTACACAAATAAAATTGATTTAGTGAAGCAAAACTTCACAAGGATCATGAACCCCTAGTTTATTAGAGCACCAACACTACAAGGTGCTCTAACACCTAATTTAGTGAAGCACCAACTCCACACGGAGGCTAAAACCCCCTAAATATGACCAATCACCAACTCAGCCACCTGAAGATTTTTTTTCTCTGATTTTTCTACTGGCACAATTGATGGAGATCACAATTTCAGCTTAGAAACCCTAGCTCACACACTAGGTCTTCAATCTCTCATAATATTGATCTTTCTTCACTTGTCTTTGCTCTAACTTATTTATCTTGTGTATTAAATTATTCCTCAACCTTTCATTCTATTATTCATCCTTGAAATCATGCAAACATAGCTACAACTCACTCTGCTAGGTTGAACTTCTTCCTGCCAAGAGCACTAGTTCAAAAATGAACCCAAAACATCACTTTTATTACTTTTTATTTCTTCCGAGCCAAAGGAGGTCAGTTCCTCATGATAAATTCGACCCATACATATTTATAAAATAACTTACATTCATTATGATAGTCACATATGACCCAAATAGGTTGGCCTATCTAAAATCTTAATTACATGTGCCAAAAAATGGCTCAAAACCCCATCGGAACAAAGATAAAAAATACCTTATGTCAAATAAATACATATTAATGAGCCATATCCAATAAAATATGATTAAAATATCATTTTAAATTCATATATGGTCAAAAATTTTATCATCCAATCAAATTATTTTATTTAATGGGCCCAGTTCACTTTGCAAATCTCAAAATAGTCGTTTCCTACACCCTTTAACACCCTAGAAACTTTATTAGGTGACAAAAATGACTTGAACATGATAAAACCATGGCATGTAACCACTTGATTAAAATTGAAAAACTTTTATAAAAATTATAAGCAAGTTATAATCATTTAGTTAGCCTCATGCTTAAACTAAAGCAACTTTTGTCTTCACAAATTCAATGTGCCAAAAACTTTGTTTCCAAAGGTTAGCTCATAAGAACATTTATACAATAATTAAATATATAAAATTTTATTCCACACATTTCTACTTCATCCCTCTTCACATTATAGGTAATATAAATCAATAAATAATCCATCTCATTCTTCAAACAACTCTAAATGTGCACCAGAACACATCCTGTCCTGCACTACCAAAAATATTCCTATCCAAATATTAACCTGTAAACCATGTAATATTACATAATAATGAATAAAATATTATATCACTAGAAATATATATATATAAATCATATTTCCAACACAACTTGAATCATCTTCAAACTCCACATGTAGCTCAAGATATAGCCATTTTATTGAACCCACTTTTTGAGACCTCAAAACTACCCTTTGACCAGTCAACCTATATGGACCTCAAATGACCATGTACCTACATTAAATTATCATGAAATATCCATGTAAATAAATATAATATCTCATAAATCATGTACCATCAATTTTTCATGCTACTCTTTTGGACAACCTTGTCCCAAAACCTTCTTCTTCAAAATCGAACCTGTTTGAGTGGGGCCCACTCATCACCATGACCTCAACCATAAATTTATGGAAATATAATATATTACTATAAAAATAAAATAATAAATTTTAATGAAGAAATAAATTATGATACATTATACCTCTTCTTTTGTAGACTTTGCTCCTAGTTAGGGTTTAACTAGGGTTTTAGACCACTTTATCTTCTTAACATTCATTCATAAAAATGTGATGATAAAATGAACTAATTATTTTTTTGAAACATTATAAAATCACTATAAAAACATAGCTAGAATCCAAAAGGTTCCATGACAATAACACAATTTAAAAAGATCATTAGAAGTTCAAATTCGAGTTGGATTTTCACTTGTTCTTGACACTGTCTCACATAAACTGTCATATCTTGCAAAATTCACATCTTAGCAACCTGAAATTTTTATAAAAGCACCATGACATATCCTAAAAATATCTAATCATCATAATGTCAACACAATATCTCAATCTCTTCGGCCTATTTCATTTACATAACCTTACCTTAGGGGTTCTCACTTGTAGAAAATATGGTTAGCTAAAAGAATGCAATAACTCATAATATAAGCTATAAAAATGACCCAAAAATACCTACTATACCTGAATTGATGCATCCATGAGCTCATATATATTCAAACCACATTCTCACACGTCTAGGCTACCATGCCTACTCCCAATGAAAATATGTTACATAGAAAAATGCTTGTATCTGCATCATACACCTATTGTGAGTGCCTAAAAACTCTCCAAACCTTATATCCATCATGCCAATATGTTTCTCAATAATCCAAGAAGATCATATTGTCATGTTACATCACCTAGGCACCTGAATAGGCTTGCAAGAGCAAGTAATCCTCATTGAATCTCATTGTACCAACATAAACACATATGAATCATCATGTTAGCATCATGTACATCATCAAGTGACCCTAATAAAACATCCACTTTGTCATTAATGTGGTTTTTCATCAATGAAAACACCTAATAGGACTACATGAAAACAACAATATCCCCAAATCAATAACTTATAAGGATTGAACAATACCAAATTCCTCTTGACTATCATCTATAACAAAAAACAACCATAGGTTGACACGGTAGTTTTCAAGAGAATGGATTTCAACAAACCATTCCTCATCTCTTTTCTTCCAACAATTACTTCCTGCGATGAATGGAATTTTTCGTGAATAGAGCACAAACAATGGAAGACATTTTACCTATAATTAGAGTAAAATACATTAATAATTAGGTCATTTATGAAGTTTAAAATGTTTTTCTCGCATTGTCTAATAAGGAATATAAATACTACCCTAGTGGTCACCAACCTCTAGAGTTCTTTACTATGTATCATTAGAGAGTAATTAACTTAATGGTTAGTGACTCGCTAGGCTTTGATAGGACATCTTATGTATCATTTAACTAGTTACAATAATTCATATTTTGTGGATCAAATCAATAATAATTTTTTTCTAAAATTTTGATAGTTAATTATGATGCATTAAAAGATAATAAAATATTTGTACCTTTTGAAAGGATTATCTATGTGTCAGACAAGCTATAACATTATGTAGATGGCATGATATGAGCTTTAAAAAATATACACTTTGGTTGAAGTTAGACTTATAATTGACATATAAAAGAACAACTTAAAACATTTTTTAGCCATTTACACATATTAAATTGAAAAGCATAGAGGACATTAAGATCAAATGTTTGGTATTTTAAAGAGAGTATTTGAGCAAAAAATCACATTAAATGATTTTGCAGTAGCTCAGGAATTTTTGTTTTAGAAGACAATGTGAATTATGTGTATATCGGTCATACTGTAGTCGCGAGGATTAAATTCTTGTAACAAGACTAAGGAAGATATATAAAGTGTAGCAGTTAGAAGATCTAATGTTTGGTAATTTGAGGAGAGTATTTGAGCAACAAATCACATTAATGGAGTTAGTGGTAGCCAAAATTTTTTGTTATATAAGACAATGTGAAATATATGTATATCAGACATACTTTATTCGTGAGGATTAAATGTATGTAACTAGTCTAAGTATGATATTTAAAGCATAGTGGTTGGTGGGAAATTCCTCAACAAGCTATCAAATAAAAATGGGAAGGATTACACTTTTCCTAAATGTAAGTATGGCCCTCATCACTATAGTCATTTTTGTGGAAACAATGCTCTCTATAAGGTCATGGTGGGTTATACTTATTTGAGAAAATATTTGATTATTAACAATGTTTATTGAGTACCACTAAAATAAGGGTCTATTATCTCTTACTCTGACTACAAGTTAGATGAAAAATACTAATTGAAGAAATTTATTCCAAATTGTTTGAACTTATGTTAACACATTTAGAGTGTCAGTCTTCTTAGGATACAAACATTTATTGTCCGATACATTATATCGATTGAGGGTAAAAATAACTAAGAGTTTAAAATAGAGATAAAATAACAAATCATGACCTAGCTTAGTGGCCGCTAATGTCCTACTATTAGATATTTTCATTCTAATTATGGTATGTGCATGTTTGGATAGCTAGTGATTTTCATTAATTATAATTATATCATATTTATTGGATTATACATGGTGGAGCCAAGTGCTACACTACAAGCCCTCGAGAGGGATCAAGCCATATGTAGTGTCCATAAAATATATTGTTTGTAACATATAATTCACAAGGTTTTTATGGGAGAAATTATTTTCAGAATGTTTAAATTCATTACTTATTGAAAGTAATGGCACAACGAATGCTAGGTTCAACAATTTCTTATTTTGAAAATAATGATAAAATAATAAATCATGACCTATTTGAGTGACCACTAGGCTCCTACCATTATGGTCATTGTAAAAATTATCTGTACAACTTTGGATCGCTAGTGTTTTCCATTTATTATAATTATATCATGTTGGTTGGAATGTACCTGGTAGAGACAATAGTTGTAGTACATACACCCTCTAGAGAGATCAAGCCTTATGTAGTTCCCATAAGATATATTATTTGAAACATATAATTCACATCATATTTTATGGGAAACAAGGTTTAACAAAGGTTAAGCTTCATTACTTATTAAAAGTAATGACATAGCAGACGCTAGGATCAACAATTTCATAATTTTAAAATAACAATAAAATAAAATATCATGGTCTAGTTTAGTGGTCACTAGGCTCCTACCATTACTTCTAGTCATTATAAACACTATATGTACAACTTTGGATGGTTAGTGTTTTTTCTTTTATTATAATTGTAACATATTGTCTGTGATGTCCCTGGAGGATGGAGGATCCAAGTGCTGCAATACAAACCCTCAAGAGGGATAAAAACTTATGTAGTACTCACAAGACATATTGTTTGTAACATATAATTCACATATGTTCATATGAGAGAAAATTATTAGCAACCGCTAAGCTTCTATATGTATTGAATGGAACGACATAATGGCCTCTAGAATCTACTATTTCTTATTTAAACACTATCTCGTATAGTTTTGGAACTCTAGTGTTATCCATTGATTGTAATTGCACCATATTCGCTAGAATATCCGTGGTAGAGAGAAAGACCTGCACTACATACCCTCAAGAGGGATCAAGATGTATTATGTGTTTCCCATAGGCTCAAAAGTTTCTTATTTTAAAATAGCTATAAAATAACAAATCAAGGTATAGCTTAACGGTCGCTATGCTCCTACCTTTACCTCTTCTCATTATAAACAGTATATATAGTTTTGCATCACTAGCCTTATTATGTAGTTCCCATAAGATACATGGTTTTCAACACAAAAATGGCATATCAGACCCTAGGCTCAAAGGTTTCTTATTTTGAAAAATAGGCATAAAATAACAAATCATGGTATAGCTTAATAGCCATTAGGATCCTATTTGTACCTATTTTCATTATAAAGAATATCTGTATAGTTTTGGAACACTATTGTTTTTCATTGATTATACTTGTATCATAAAACAATTGTGGATAGCTAGCCTTATTATGTAGTTCCCATAAGATATATTGTTATGAACTCATATTTCACATCATTTCCTATCAAATAAAATGGTTAATGACTGCTACACTCCTTACTTATTGACATAAATGGAATATCAGTCCTTAGGCTCAAAATTTTCTTAATTTTAAAATAGCCATAAAATAAAAAACCATGGTTTATCTTAATGGCTGCTAGGCTCCTACCTTTACCTCTAGTCATTATAAACACTATCGATAGTTTAATAACACTAGTGTTTTTCATTGATTATACTAGTATAATATAAAAACTTTGTATTGCTATCCTTATTAATGATTTCTCATAGCATATATTGTTATGAACACATATTTCACATTATTTCCTATGAAATAAAATGCTTAGTGACCTGTAAGATCCTTTACTTATTGAATAAAATATCATAGAAGCCTCTAGGATCAACAATCTCTTATTTTTTAATTATAGAACAAATAAGAAAAATCAAATACAAATACCTAATACTTTATTATTTTAAATCATTCATTTGAATAACAAATCATAGTAATTGGATCTTAGCAGTCACTAAATAATTTCCTATATATAAGTCGATTTGAAATATGTGTAAACTATAATGTAGCCCAATAGTTTTTTTGAACTTACCATATGGAACATTTTAATTGGAGAGTTAATTTAAATTAGGGCACACTATATCTAACAATCTCGAAATCGATTTTGATAAAAATTAAAAATTAAATTTTTGTATATTATTCTATTAAAATTTAAAACTATGTTTAGGATTTATTTATTCCGTTTTCTTATAATATGTGTTTTTATTATTCTTGTTTTAATATATCTTATACAATATATTTGTTATTATGTTTATATTATTATAGGCTATAGACAATGAAAAATTGCGTTGATTTTGATTCATGTTTAGTTTTAATTTTAAACCATGGAAACATTAAAATTGTGAAATTCAAACTCCCCGCATTTTCAAATATTTGAAATTTCAATAGCCCTCCTTTTCTCTAAAAGGGGAAAGTGAAAATTTCAAATTTTCGTATCCGACTCTTTTCTAATTTTGAAATTTCTTTCATGTAATGAGCTAAAAAATTATTAAATACCTCGAGAGAAATGTTGATTAGGGTTTCTAATTTTTTTGGTCACGCAGAAAAGCATGTCTTCAAATTAAAAAAATATGCACATGTCGTAGATTGCAAGGCCGAGTGTTTGAATCCCGGTTGTTTTTACAAGTGATTATAATCTTGTTTGCTAGAGAAGGCACACAAAATACACACACAAAGGATGCACATGAAGGAGGCAATAAATAAAGGTTACGAATAGAATCAAAGAGATAGTTTTATTGAGGTAGCGAGATGCAAGATTCACGAGACAACATAAAGGATGAAATAATCCTAGACATTACTAAATCATGTATTTATAGTAAAGGTGTAACTTTATTGACTGTGGGCTCTATTAGTTGCTATGTATTCAATTGGTTCTTGTGTTTCACACGACAATCCAATCATGATCTACACCAACATTGTTGTGTCCTATTGAATCATGTTCCATAGTGAAGCCATTATTTCTAGTTGCTTCTAATCTCCATGCTAAACTGCCTTTTTCTTCATGAAAACAAATTTTTTTGTGCATTAACGAAAGAAAATTTAATCCCTTTTCTGCTCTAGTATTTATCTTTGTTTAATGCTTTCCCATTTTCTCCATTCTATGTCTCTCTTTGGGTATTTTTGTTTTGAATTTTTGTTCTTGTTCTGTGATTTTTTTGTTATGATAATGATGGCTTGTGGCATGATCACTTTTTTAAATTATATTTTTTTGGGAGAACCAAAATATTTTAATGTTGTTTATTAAGATGATGTAAAGAAACGTCGCTAATTAGTTCATATTCCATTTTTACATGGTTTCCGCTTAGACATTTTAGGAAAATATATGAGGTTAACAAATTACTTTAAAACTAGAAAACCATATTAAGAATTCAATTGTATGATAATTATTTTCAATTATATACGTGTTTCCATGTAGAAATATCCAAATGGAATGTCTTCAACAATTTTATGTTCTATACAATGGAAGTTAAAGATATTATATATATGCGTAAATATTATTAAATATAATTTTTAATCACTAAACATTTTATAATTAATATATAATTCCTTTTGAGCCCAATAATATATGCTAAAAATTCACATAGATTTGTGGCCGCCACGATATAATTCTTTTTTTCGACAACCAATTTAATAAACCCAAAATTTATTTCAAATTAAATACACAATTCTACACGTATATTTATGTATCCTTTATATAAACTCTAGATTTATTTGTTATCATTTATAGATTTTCAATATGATTTCTCTTGTATGAATACACTCTACATGAAAAAAATTTCCTACCCTAGCACCCACTAGGCTATAATTCTTATTTGGAGAAAACATTCATTTACCTTAGAGGCCTCATGGATCAATTGTTTTCTATGTAGATGACGCACTTATTTTTAGGCCTAACGATTGTTTTGTCATTTTTCTCCTATTATATATGTAAAGATTAAAAATTTAGATTTATAACACAACTTCATTATGAACATGACATATTTACCTTTAAGAATAGCTTAGCGATCGCTAGGTGCTACTGAGTAGATCGCATTGTATCTAAAATCTTGTATAACTTTTGATTAGATAGTCCAAGTTTCTTAAATTTTCATAAATGTGAAATTATTCAGTCAAAATATCATGAGAAATAGAGAAATCTCTATGTATACATGTATAACACATATAATACATGATTCTACACATATATTTATGAATCTATTATTTAAACTCAATATTTATTTGTTATCATTTATAGCTTTTCAATATGATTTATCTTGTATGAATACACTCTACATGAAAAATTTTGCTTACTCTAGCAACCACTAGGCCATAATTATTATTTAGAGGTTGTATTTGTTTAAGTTGTGGCCTGATCGGTTTTTATATAGGCAACACATTATATTTGGATGTAGCGACCGCTTTGTTATTTGTCTCTTGTTTTATAAGAAAATATTAACAATTTAGATTCATAACACAACTTCATTATAAACATGATATATTAACTTTTAAGAATAGCTTAGCATCTGCTAGGGTGCAATGAGTAGATAACATCTTTTATTATTCTATCAAAATCTCATAAGAAATAGAGAAATCTATATGTATACCTATTTAACACATAAAAGGTTGATGTTTAGAACTCTTTGGTGGTAGGTAAAGAAAGATCTGTATACATTATTAAAATTTATTGTTTGGATTTTATAATTTAAACTAGGATATTTTTAGCTTAGCGAGTTGTTAGGATATACTAACACATAAAAGTTGGAGCCTAGTGGTGTTTTGTAGTCATTAGGATTTAACAATTTCAATTAAGATATTATGACATTAGCAGAAACTATTCTATTCAGAGACATAATATTTATGGAAAGGATTTAACAAATTAATGAATGATATTTTGAGCTTAACAACCACTAGGTTAGCCCAAGACATAATATTAGGAGCTTACAGTTGGTTTGAATAAACAAATTAAATCAACATATTTTGAGCTACATGGATGTTAGTTACTTCCATAATATAATATTTCAAGCTTAGTGGTCACTATAATTTATTAAGTTATTGAATGTTATTTTGAGATTAGCGTCCACTAGCTTATGACACAACCTAATATTTGGATCTTAGCGGTCTCTAGGTTTCAACAAATTAAATCAACATAGTTTGAGCTTATCGGCCACTAGGTATTTAAACAATATAATATTTTGAGCTAAAGAGTCACTAGCATTTAACAAACTAAAGAAATACATATTGATTTTAGTGTCTACTAGGTCATGTTTCAACATAACCTAACAAATGATATTGTAATCTTCAAAGTTGAAAACAAGATATGTATATATTAGTTGAATTTATCATATGATTTTAAGATTTTAAGTTAAGATATGTCGAGCCTAGTGCTCGATAGGTTATACCACCACACAATCTTTGGATCCTATCGAGAGGTTAGGATTTAATAAATTAAATTAAGATATTTTGGGCTTAGCGGCCGCTTGGTTATGCCACAACATATTATTTAAATATTTCATTCTCTATGGTTTAATAATTTCAATTATGACATTTTACAACATTTAAAAAATTAGAGGAAGATATTTTGAACTTAGTTGCCGCTAGGTTAAACACCCACATAACATTTAGAGCTTACGTTTGGTAGTATTAAACAAATTAAATTAACATATTTTGTGCTAAGCGGACACTAGGTACCTCCACAATGTAATATTTTGAGCTTTGTGGTCATTATCATTTATCAAGTTACTAAATGATATTTTTAACTTAGTGTTCACTAGTTTATCACATAACATAATATTTGGATATTAGTGGTCTCTAGTTTCAACAAAAAGAGTTAGACATTATAAGCTTAGTGGCAGTAGGTTACGACATTACATAATATTTGGATCTTAGTGGCCATTGGGATTTAACAAATTTTAATCAACATCGTTTGAGCTTAGTGATTGCTTAGGTACTTAATAATATAGTATTTTGAGCTAAAATGTCACTAGCATTTAACAACCAATTAATTAACCTAAATTAGCTAATTACCCCTAATTAGCTTTCATCTCTCCTAATTATCTAATTACCTCTAATTGGATTTCTTTGGGATGATTTTATCCCTAACCACCTAAATCCACATCCCTATGTTTTTTATAGCTTTTATCTAACCCATCTTTATCTCCTATCCACCCATGACACTTCCCTAAACAACCCTTACCCACCTACATGCTTTAAAGCACTTATCCCAATCTCTAAAAGCCCCATATCTTGAGTAAATAAATGATTTTACCATCTAAGGAATGGTTACCTATAGTCAGCGGTGACCCAGCTAGGTTGTCATCGACCTATAAGACTGATTTCACCCCCTTCCAAAATGAGACACAACTTGAGCTTTTCTTGCACTTGTGTGAACTTATCTTTGAATATGAGCATCCTTTACAGTTGTGTCAACCTCTTGGAGTCCATTAAAGCTTTTTTCACATCACTTGTGAGATTTGGGGGGTTTTTTTGATTTTGTGCTTATCTATATATCATATGTGATTTTCATTATTATCTTGTAGAATCTAACTTCTTCATAGTCCAAATCTATGTAATTTCATCTCAGTTGTTCTTCCAGTCATTTTTTTGTAGGTTTTTTATTCATTGATTCATCCACCTCTAGATTTTTTTTGCATTATCTAGTCATCGTCATCACCAACCCATGACCCCCTGTGTCACCATACTTCATATTTTGTTTCATTCCCAATGTTTATTTTTACTCTATTTTGTTTCTAGTTCTATATCTGCCATTTCTTCCATTTATCCCAAATATATCATTTCTACACTCTATTCGAACCATTCACCATCGAACCCGAGTCTTTTTTCATCCAATCCATCCTAATTCTATTTTCTTACATCTTTTTTTTTCTCTCATATCTTTTTCGTAGTTGTTTTTCTACCAGCCTTCTCAAGATTTTGTGATCACCCTTTGCATTTAGATTCTTGTAGATCTGCATTTCACTTGTTATCCACCTTCATCACTCTTAGTCATTCATCATCAACCTACCCTTGTGTAGTCTGGGTCACCATCGACCCAGTCAGGTAAATTTTTTTAAGTTGAATTTAATTAAATCAGTTATTTCCATCCATTTCTATCATTTCATATTTATTTTGTATTATTTTCTACATGTTATCCAACCATCTATCATTTATTTCATTATTTCTTTTATCAAATGGGGTTGACATCCATGAAAGGAAGGTAACACTTCTTGGAACCGCTTCATTGGGAAACCCCCACATATACCATCTAATCCATTTTCTTCTTAGTTCTTCTTGTTTTGTAGGTTCATCGAGTTTTAGCAAATGAGATCATTCACTTTGCACCCATCCATTTGCATCCATCACATGCATTTGAGGTACCTTAAACCCTCACATTTTGGAGTTATTTATTTTCTTTAGTACTAATTCATTAACTTGAAAATGAAGAGAAAATTAGATCAACATTTTGGCATGCCCGGTGGGACCACCCTTTTAGGTGAGTCTCTTGCATTTTCTTTCATTTTTTTATTTTCCACTAACATTGTAGTAGAGGATTTCACTTTTCTGTTGTTTGTGTGTTGATTTTGGACTTTCTTGATCTCTTCACTTACTTTAAAAGATTAGATAAAAAGGAAAAGTTCTCTAGGTATTCTTCTTTTTTATCTTATTTTCTCTTTTTGCATTGCATTTTCCCTTTCTTGTGTGTTTTTCTTCATCAAACTTTCACATTTGGATTTGGATTAAAAAGAACCTTTTCATCCTTTCTTGAAAACATAGCTTAAGTAGGGGTTAATCGGTTGCATCTCACATTCTATCACACACAACCAAATTCACACATCAATCTACACATCTAGACATCTTCCTACTAGGTGGACTGATTGGGATTTCATCACCCAAAGAAATCCTCGTGTTTTGCCACGTTAGAAAATCGCACAGACTCGAGCCTCATGTACCTTTGGGTATATCGAGGACTCCCAACCATAACTACCTGAAACCAACTCTAGATTTCCACTTCCTAGGTACCTTTTTGTTATCCATCCCCTTTTTTATTTTTCACACTTTCTTAATAAATCAAAAAAAAAAAAATTATTTTGCTTGACTTGCTTGATCTAGTTAGTATAAACTTTGTTTCATGCCCATAGTTACTCATTGGTAGCCAAGAAAATGGAAAAAATTTTCCTCAAATAGTTTTATCATCTCATCTCAACAAACATCCACCATGACCAATGTCTCATATGTGCCCTTGGTTACTTCCTCCATGGGCACCCAACCTCTCATCAATGTTTCTCATCAAGGACCTTTTGTTCAAACTACTACCATAGGTGAGACTGATCCTTTCTTATATTATTCCATCCCATCTCGACCAACCACCCCTCCATCTCTACATCTGAAACTTTTGGACCTCCTATTATCCCTCATGGTAGTTTAGAGTTCCAAGATTTTCTCGATGTCAATCCAATATCTCTTCAAGATTACCTTCTTAGGAAGTCAACCAACTTCCTATTGATGGTCCACCACTTCAACAAATTTATTCTTATCAGTCAAATCCTGAAACCACCCAACTTCCCTCTTCACAACTTGTGATGATTTTCCTTGAACTATGAATGAGCTTGCCACATAACCCAACGTGATCATGCTTCATCTTCTACCAATCCCCCACCTCATCAAACCACTCAGATAGTCACACCCATTCCTCCCAATCTCCCTCCAATCAACACAACTATCACCACATCCATTCCTATTACCTCTTTCCATTATCATCACTAGTGTCCCTACCCAATCTACCCAAATATCACATCCCATGTCCAAAAACATAACCATTCTTTCCTCTCACATCACACATACATGTCATTTCTTCCCAACCTCCCATTATGAGTTATTTGCATTATATAGTGTCTAATCCACTCATCAACAATTTCAACCTATCCATACCTACATTCCCACTCATCATTTACCACAACAACCAACACAATCCCAACAATCATATCACATCCCCATATCACAACATCAAACATTACAACCACCTCCTCAATCTCAACCCATGACTTACATACATCCTTATCAAATGATTCCTCAAACACCCACACATCCAAAAACTTATCAACCACCTTATCAAGATACTTTCCATGCCACACAATCACAATCCCAACCAATCATCACATCGAAAATCCATGCATGCCTTAATGAATAGGTTGGCTAGTCTGGAGGCCACTACCTTGGGACAAGGTTACATTATCTTACAAAAAATCTATAATGAACCTATTCATCCATTAGTTCCAATCAAACCTTACCCCCTCATTGGGAGCTTCCCAAGTTTACCAAGTTTAATCAACAAGGAAGATCCCCAACAACATCTCTATCACATTTAGGCATGCATGTTACCTTATTACACATGATCAAGGATCTTATGCTTCACACCTTCCCTATGTCCTTTTGGCTGGTCCAACATTGGATTGGTATAATGGCATTCTCAACATTCCTTATTCTCCTTCACCCATCTCACAATTGTTCCTAGAGCACTTTTTGATTAATATTGTGTGCAAAATCACCATCACTGACTTATATGCCATTAGAATTTGATGATGAGTCTATTACAGATTTTTTTTCACATGATGGCATGGCATTATAAACCAACTATCATTTTCTCTTCCACAAACCAAACTCATCAAACTCTTCTCATGTTCTTGTGTGAAGCATATTTCTTCTACATTACAAATCCAATCATTCAAACATTGAAGAAGCCTTCACCATGGCTCATAAACTCGAGACTCATGCCCTTGAGAAAGGCCAACTAAAACTTAAATCAAACAAACCCAAAACCAAGTTTACTAAACCATCCACACATAATGATAAATCTAAAAGTGTGGCCAATGCCATGGTCATCAAGTCTTCTTCCACACCTACATCTAGCACATGGCCTCAACAATGAGCCCTAGACCTATGCCCAACTATACTCCCTTGGAGAATCATATAGTTCAATATTTGACAAGTTGATGGTGGTTAATCTTATCACACTTCCTCCTATCAACCATTTGATGAGTCTAGACCAAAACCCACATGGTATCATGAGGATCATTACTATAAATACCACCAAGTTTGAGGACATGATATAGAGAGGTGTCAAACCTTTAAATATCTAGTCCAAAAACTCATTGATCAAGGTGATCTTCAAGTGGAAATCCTAATGCATCTCCTAACCAACCACTTGACATATTTAAACAACCATTCCCAACCATGCACCAAAAGTCAAGCCACCACTTCTTCTACATCCCAAGCACCCAATGCTCATACCATAAACACTCTCCACACCATTGATCAAGATCCTACCCCATCAACAACCTCACCTTCTTCATCAACTATCACATCCACCTCTTTAGACATTGATCCTACATCTACAAGCCCATCAACACTTATCCCCATAACTACACCAATCACACCCACATCTATCTCGACATCTATTCCCATCCATGCCTACACACATGTCACATCTTCCCCATTCACAAGCATATCAATGATGCCCCTTGAAACATTTATGAAACAACCATTCAATTCTACATCCACCATTGAACCAATACCTATATCTACTTCATCACCTACATCTACTTCATCACTTATCACATCCACTTCATTGGATTTGACTACTTTATCTACATCTATTCCACCTTTACCCATTATACCATCCTTAACATCAATCCTAGTTCCTCTTTCCACACTTTTTCCCACACCCACCACATCAACTATTGTGACCACATCTACATCACCTCTCCTCTTCCACATCACTTTCATCATTTGAAGAATTTTGGAAAGCACTTCAACTTGCATGGAAACTTCAAGTGATCCTCCCATCTCATCTACACAATCAAACACTTCCACATCAAACCAATCTTCACCTTCTTTAGACTTCATCATGCAAAGACTACTCCCTCCACCTATATCAACCACAACACAACCTTTAGACCCTCTAGTTGAGATTTTGGTCATCCCTCCCAAGGGTGCTTCTTCACAAACAAATCTAGAACCCTTGGCACATTTCCTCAACATTCTCTTTCACATCCTCACAAGAAAATGACATCCCCCACCTAAGACCAAACAATCCAATGCCACATCATCTATCTTAGGACCACATCCATCTCTTCTAGGACCAAGCCCCTTCATAAAAAAACATTTCAACCAACCAATCAACCCAAGCCAAAACCATCCAACACTTCTTCTTCTAGAACATCAACCATCATCAAAAATGAATCCAAAGCATCAAAACCTCAAACTCCACCCTCGACATCCAAATCATCTCAAACATCCACCTCTTCCTCCAAAGCCAAGACATCTCACAAAGACAAGACACCTCCTAATACTTTGGTTGAATCATATGTGGAGGTCCTTCAACACTTACTTCAAATTTCACCATCACGCTTCCACCTATTAAGGCCTTTGACCCAAATAGTAAGAATCCATCGTGGTTTGATTCAACCTCATCTGCACCTACCATCATACCCCTGGACATGACACTAAACATTGCAAAGCACTCCAAACCATTTTCCACAACATCATTGAGGAAGATGACCTTCTTCTTGAGAAAACCAATCTCCTCCTTCCACATCCATTCCAACATCTACACCTTCTACCTCATCCATCCAAATGCAAAAGTCCCCTCATTCCTCATGGAATTTTTTTGGCCATCCCACCTCCAAATGATGATTATTTTGAGGATGGTCCCCCTTTATTCATCAATGTTGTTTGGATATCCACTTGATCAGTCCACATGATCCTAAATCAACATCCCAACCAAAATCCAAGACCTTTTTCATCACCATTCCTCCTCCTAAGGAGTTCACCTCATCATCAAAACCTAAGGTTTCTATCTTAGCTTCCCTCGGCCTATTGAAAAAAGTATCATCAAAAACTTCATCAGGCCCTAGTTAAGATGTCACTTTATGAGCTCATCCAAATCTCTCTAGACCATAGACATGCTCTCACTAAAGCCTTGAAGCATATTCGACACATCAGTGATGAGGCTCAACCCTTCGCATCTCTCGTAGGAGCACTACAACTTCTTTTGTTGCTATCTCATTTGATGATATTGAGATTTTGAACATCACACTGGAAGAACATGACCTTCCCCTTTTCATCATGGTTAGGATCAATGATACTTTCATTCAATGATCCATGATGATAATGGGGAAAACATTAACATCATCCCATCACATACCTTGATCACTCAAGATCCCAAAATCCACCATCACCCAAACACCACGGTCCTTCATGCCTTCAATGATGTTATCACTCCCACCTTGGGAATGGTTTTTCTTCCTATCCACATTGGTGAGAAGCTCCTCCATGAGGTATTCTACATCATAGAAGGATAATTTTAGTACAATGTTCTCCTTGGATGACCTTGGATCCACGCTATGCATTGTGTCCCCTCTACACTTCATCATTGTCTTAAATATGAGCATGAGGGGAAGATATTGACACTTCCTGGGGATGCTCCTCCCTTCAAATGTGCAACATGACCTATTGACCTAATGATGTCCTCATTCCCAAAGAATGATTCATCTGCACCATCCACCAACTCATCCATTTCTTCATCCAAACTTCCTAATGATGACTCCCTAGATAAAGTAATGGAAAACTCACATTGGGGGAGTATCATCTTCTTACACTCAACACCTTTCCCACTCCTCACCATCTCGGTAAACCCAACCAAGCTCCAATGTATCAACCCAATGTTGGGGATATCATTCCTTTTGGCCCTCCACATCTTCAAACCAACCTCATCTATGGTGGTTTTGACACCCCTTCTTCTCACATCGTTGATCATCCACATGCCAAACCTTATACCGGTGGTTTTGGATTCCTCAAAAAACCATCCTTTTCCCCACACCTATCTCCACCATTGTGCATGGAAGGGATTTGACATGGGATGTTATGAGCATGGGCCACATGGCCTTATTATCGATCAATTCACAAGCCTCATGAAAAGTTTGGGTTAGGCTATCAGAGAAATCCTCTGACCCCATTCTTCACCATCGAGATGTGCATGGACATGCCTTCTCCATATTCTCCATCCCATGAGTCCATGGATATGGATGACACCATGTCTATTACCTCTGGATTTTTTTAGTCTCCACCATCACCTTGGGACCGGTCACTTATCAGTGTGAAAATCAGACTAGGTCCTTCCCCTCCATCATCTAGAGATGATAGAAGAAGACTCTTCTACCATCGACATTCTTCAGTGTGTTGACAAAATACACCATTCTTTCCCACATGGGGGAAAAGGATTCTTATCTTCATAAGACCTTACCATCTGACACATCCACTCTTCTCAATGAAGCCACCATCGACATCAATATTGGGACTCCCCAAGAGCCTCACATCCTCAAAATGGGTCAATCTCTTGATCCACATGAGCTTGAGTCTTTCACCACATTCTCTCTCATCATAGCCAGGCATTCACATGGTCATATTCAGACATGTCAGGTCTTGACCTTCTATCATCATCCACAATATCATCACCTTTCCCAATGCAAAATTAGTTAAGAAAAAGCTTGCCACATGCATCCTCGAGTTTCTCTCCTTGTCAAAGAGGAGTTGCAACATCTTCTTTCTACCAACTTCATCATCCCCATTGACTATCCCCAATGGGTTTCCAACATTGTACCTATCACTAAAGCATCTGGAAAGCTTGTATATGCACCAAATTTTGAGATCTTAATCTCACTTTCCCTAAAGATGACTTCCTCTTCCCAACATCGATCAACTTGTGGATCTTACCGTAGGTCATGATGATTTTTCTCTTATGGATTTTTTTGGTTATAATCAAATTATTATCACACCAGAAGACCAACATAAGACCTCCTTCATCACCCTTGGGGACCTTTTCTACCGTGTCATGCCCTTTGGTTTGAAAAATTTTGGAGCTACCTATCAATGGGCCATGACTTACATTTTCATGATCTCATCCAAAAACCATAGAAGATTATGTGATGATATTTTAGGTAAATCTAAACATCTCCATGACCATCTTTCCATTCTTGAAAGTCCTTTTCAAGTGCCTTATTCATTTTTCCTTCATCTCAATCCAGCCAAGTGTGTGTTTGGAGTGTTAATCGGTAAAACTCCTTGGATTTATCATATCTATTAGGGGCATTGAAATTTGACCCCATAAAAATCAAAGCAATCATCGAAATGCCTCCTCCTTCCAATCTTAAAAAATTTATAGTATTTCAAGGTTGAATTCAATTGGTCCACCATTTCATCATCTCAAAACTTTTCGATCACTTTTCAACCCTTTCATCATCTTCTTCGTAAAGACATAGAATTCAATTGGGATCATAATTTCAAAAGGATTTTGATGATCTTAAACAATATATTTTGTCTCCACCAAGTGCTTACACCTCCACATGAGGGGGATCCTTTTTATCTATACATCTCCACTGCTACGATCATGCTCTAGGGGCTATGTTAACACATCATGATGACCAAGGTCATGAGCAAGCCATTTATTACATCAGTCACACCCTTCATGATTGTGAGAATCACTACACATGAAGCTAAAAAGTTGTGTTGCACCTCTTCTTCACCACCTCTAAGCTTCGACATTATCTTCTCAATCATAAGACTTATGTCATTACTATCTTTCATCTTCTTAAGATAATGCATTCTAAAATGCATATCACAATGATGTATCACTCGATGGCTCATGCTCATGACCAAGTTTGACCTCGAGTTCATTTCTCAAAATCTATTAAGGGCCAAGCTATCATAGACCAATTAGCTAAAGCCCCTCTTCCTAGTATGCATCTTCCTCATGAATAGTTTCCAGATGAATCCATCAATCACTTTTACCATGAGGAGGATACCCTTAAGATGACCCTCTTATTTGATGGTTCTAAGTGCCAACAAGGGGGAGGTGTTGGAGTCATTCTCTTCCCTCCTGGGGATGCTCTTATTCCCCTCACAAAAATCTCAATTTTGAGTGCACAAATAATATGGCAAAGTATGAAGCCCTTATCCTAGGTCTTGAAACTACTACCTTTCTAGGTGTTCAAATTCTTGACATCTATGGAGATTTTGAGCTTATCATCAAACAAGTTATGGGTGAGTATCAATGTAAAAATTATACTCTTTAACAAATATAGAGATATCATCCATATCCTCCTTGAGGCCTTGAAATTTTACACTATCCATACCATTCCTTGATCATCAATCATTTCATTGATATGATGTCATCCCTTATAGCTCTCATCCCATGGAAAATAGAAGAATCCAAATTTTTTGTTTTCATTCATCGTAGTGATTGACCATTCCATGACCTACCTCACGTTAATCTCATCAAATTCAATTCATCAAATATTTGGTATTCCCAAATGTTTGATTATATATCCAAATCCATCGTTCCTTTTTATTTATCAAAAACGCTAGAGATATTTTCTTCATTCATGTGCTAACCATTATGTTATCCTTGGAGGAATTATTTAGAAGCATGGATTTGATGACATTCTCCTTTGATGCCTTAAATCCCATGAATCATCTTTTGTTATCCAAGAATTCCATGAAGGAATTTGTGGTGGACATTTTAGTGGCTTAGTCATTTTAAGTGCATTATTCTTCTTAGCTATTATTGGCCTTCTCTCAATCACTAATGCTATGAGTATGTTAAGAATTGTGTTAAATTCTAGCAGCATTCCAATCTTATCCACATTCCTAGTAAATCTTTGCAACTATCTCAATACCTTTGGCCCTTCTCACAATGGAATCTTGATCTCATTGGTCCTATAAATCCTTGATATTCACAACAACATCATTCTATCATCACTACAAATGAATACTTCACCAAGTGCATGGAAGAAATTCCCCTCACCTCCACTAAATTTAGTTAGTTAATTAACTTTATCTATCAAAGCACGTAAATTTCCACTTTGGCGTTCCTTAAAAACTCATCACGGACAACAAAAGTCCTTTATAACAATGATCTCAAGAAAATTTGTGACTCATTCAATATCAAAATCAGTTTATCTTCTCTATATTATCCTCAATCTAATAGCCAAGCTGAAGCCACTTATAATACTTTTTGTAAGATTCTTGAAAAAATATTGATCATTCAGGTCATAATTAGCACCTTCATCTCCCTTTTACTCTTTGGGATTATTAGAATAACATTCATACTTCCACGGGAGTTATGCCCTTTTCTCTTGTATATGGATCTGAAGTTGTTCTTCCCCTTAAATTTCAAATTTCATCCTTGTGCATATCACTTCATGACTTCTTCTTTGATGAAGATTATCACACAGGCATCTAGTACAACTTGAATTGCTAGATGAACGTCATCTCTTTTCTCTTGAACACCATCATGTTTATCAATAACTGATCGGGAGATCATTTTTGATATCAAAATTTCCCTAAACATACCTAAATTTTTTCATTTTAACATATTGTTTCAAGATATTTTTGTCAACTATTTGAACGTCGAAAACGGAGTCCGCATGTGCAAATGGTGTCTAGTTAAAGATTGGTCAACAACTAGTCAATGTTGGTCAACAAAAATGAATGATTTTGAAATTATCTAAAGTCAACACCATTTCCTAGAGCTCACCAACACCTTTTTGATGCATTTTGAATGGAATAAATCCAACTTTGTATGCGAAATTTATGACCGGTCAAAGTTCGGTCAATTAGTGGTCAACGAGTAGAGGACACACAAAGTAGACGAATAATAAGGTGACATGTGTCATAACAAAATATATTTACATATATTTGGGCACACATAATGTGGGTTTATGATTTATCCATGTAAAAAGGTTTAGAATCTTTTTATAAAAAGAAATTAATAAAAAAACATGTATGGTTAGTCAAAGCCTTAAAAAAAGTCTATAGAATATTGATTTCCCACCATATGTGGGATAACCCACATGAGAGAAAGGTGGTCAGTTTAAACCCATGTATATGTGGGATGGTATTTTATCAAATTAAACAAATATCCACCTAATGTGGGATTCAACCCACCTAAATATGTGAGTCACTCCCTATGGGCTTATAAACCCATCCACAATGCTATGGGTTAGGCTAATAATAGCCTTTGGATAAATAATGTAGCATTATTTTAGGGCCCCATTTGGGTATAAATAGGGGACCCCTTGCATTGTAAAAAAACACGAGATACATGAAGCTTATTATTTCTAAGATGAATTGTGTAATTTGTGGAAAATAGTATTAGGGTGATTTTAATATAGTTTTATGAACTATATTAAAATCCTAAAATTACTATATGCAAATATTGTTTATTGGCCTATTATTTTTAGGAAATAGTAGATGAAATATTTGTGATTGGGAGTATTTATAAACTACCCAATAGGCTTGTTTATCCACATTATTTTTCACTTGCGATGCCTGGAGTATTGAACGGAGTGTCGGAGGACACATTGATAGCATTGGGAAGGTCGATCGAGTTCTGAAGGAGGTTGTGCATCAAGAAGGTGGAGAATGATTTGAATGATAATCATAAGTTCTTCGAAGGATTGACATACTACTAGGCAAGTGGAAATTCCATTATATTTTATTGTAAGAAATAACATTGTACTTATAAATTTTTACTAGTGGAATGATTCGAAAGAACTCGGAGACATGGGCTATTTCCAAACTCGTAATCAATCAGTGCATAGTTATCATTAGATTCTTGCATTATTTTTAAATTGATTAATTAAAAGGAGAAAATTTATAGTAAATATTAAAATCCTATAGGGTCTCGAGATCGGGTAGATAAAAACTTGACGGTTTGGATCAAGTTGGTATCAGAGTTGGTTTAGCTCCATAATTGCTTTCAATAAATTTGATTAACAGAGTGATTTCTTCAAGTTGGTGTAGTTGGTTTAGTTTGTGTGAATAGGGTACATGTGCACCATGGGAAAGATGTCTAAACAGGCAAATCTTGAGGAAATTGAAGCTTATAATCACCAGATCCAAGAAGAGAACTCTCTCCTACAATCAATGTATTACTCCTTAGAAGAGGATAATTCTCGCTTAAAATCAGAATTGCAAACCAAGGATGAGCTCTTGGAAAGGTTGCAATGTGGTGACCAGAATAAGGAAATACCTTCAACTTCAGATGTAAAGACCATGGCAGATGAGTGCATTGTAAGTTGTTCACCACAAGAATCTTCTTCTTCCTCCCATTTGGTTTCAAATTCATGTTTGGGTTATCTTAGTGTATGAATGGATATTGTAGAATGCTCCAAGTATGCTTTGATGGGAGACAAGCTTCCAAAACAAAAGAGAATACCCCACTAGTCCTTTAGAAATATTCTAAGAAGGAAACTTGTGCTTTGTCGTCACATGAAGGATGTGGTAAGAAAAATCGGTGAAGAGCTAATGATATTCCACCTCCACTTTCTTACCATAATCATAAACACAGTAAAATTTTGGATCCACTTTTTCATCTTAATAAGTATGGTTATGATTTTTAGAAAATTTGGAATGCCTTTCCATGTACTTTTTGTTAATTACATAATCTTTGTGTGGCCAAATGGTGGAAGAGAAGGAAACCGATGAATAATTTTATGTCATTCGTCAGAACAAGGCAAATCAAAAAGAACAATATCATCACGAAGAGTCAAGAAATGGAAAAAAGAGTTCCTCATCCCAAAAGAAGGAAATTAAGAGGAATTTTTGTGCTCATTTCTAGAGGAATGGGCACCGAGTGGACAATTATTGGAAATTGCATCCATCTCACCATCAGAGTAATGGTAAGCCAAAGATGGAATGGAGACCTATTGTAAAGGAAAAGGAGGTTCCTAATCCACCACCAATTGACAATTCAACCTAGGATCAGGTAATACCTGAAAATGAAAGTCCTTTAAAATGGGTAAGTCAACAATTTTTAGTTATATATTGCATAATTCAGATTAATGAATAATATGCAGTATTTTTTTGGAGATCAAATTTTGTGAGAAACTGATGAGAGAAAGGTTTACCATAGTCAGTGGATTTTCTTACTTAGAAAATTTGATTAATTCTCCAAACATATCTCCTAATCAGCTTGTGAGTACTTGTTACATCTTGAATATAGGATTTAACTCATATTAATCTTGGAGATCTATCACCCGCATGTGCAAACTGTTGATCTCACTTTGGTGTCATCTCGTAATCGCATTCTATGTAGAGGTATGTGACCATGTAGCGAGAATGGTAGTTGAATCACTATTGGCATTGACATCGGGTTGGAAATTTGTTCTATGAAGAGGACATATTGGAATCTAGAAGAATGGTACCTGATATTATTTTGTCAACAAAATAAGCTCTTAAAGGATTAGCTCAGAACTTCATTCTATGTAGAGGAATTGTGACTGTGTAGCAAAATGGTACACGAACACCATTGACATCCAAAAACAGGTCAAAACTTCATTCTTTTTAAAGTCATTATGACCTTGCAATAGAATGGTACTGTTAGGGCAATGTCACAGCACCCCTGGATGCAGATCAAGATTCTAGGTTGATCACTCTAGCATCCAATGTGATTGCACAACATGGAAACCTCTCTCCAAGTGTGGGACTTGTGAAACTGAGAGAGGAATCTCCATATTAGAGGCTGGTTCCTCAAAATCCTATGGTTTAGATCTAATGTTTGCACAACTACAGAGGTTCAAATCCTAATCCTACTCTAAATTGCAAGGAGACAGGGGTAGAAATGCAAAAATTGAAACTAACTAAAGATGGTGATGCACCAAAAGGAGTGGTGAATATTTTTGTCATGCAAATAGACACAAACCAAATATTACAACATAAAACATACACATGCTAATAAGATATAATTTAGGGTCTGAAATGAAGCAAATAATACAAACAAAGGACTAAAACCCATTCACAAAGCTTGCATTATCATTTCCAATGTCAAAACCATTGCATTACAACCTCAGAGAGGTAAAAAATCATACAATATTTGAAGAGGTCTAACTCTTGCAAAACAATCACTTGCTTTGGAGGTGAAAGAAGAAGTCTACGCTATGCCAAAAGTATTTTTTTAGAAATGAGTCAAATATGGCTTTTACATTGCATGGGTCAAGCCCAGGAGAGAGAAAACATACAAAACATGGGAGCCCATTCCTCATTGATTGCAAATGTATTAAATCAGCATGGGGACCTTACAAACCCATACCCTATCATTTTTGACCGAAATGGAGGAGAATGTGACCCATTCTGCATTAAATTTGGTCGCTGAAATGTCACTTCTGGCCATGAACACGTGTCAGAGCCATTTCTTAACTTTATCTCTCCAAAACAAAACAAAATTTGAAATTGACCTAGAAACATGTAGAGAATTTATAATCTTTCCAATGATATAAAGAACGTGCAAATCCGAGCTCTGGATCAAAAGATATGGCGATCTGAAGATTTAGGGCACAAAACAGGCAAAAATGGGTTTTAAAATTTTTCCCGCACTCCGCCACCTGGACGACACGTGTCAAGCGCTGATTGGATGAGAAATTCTCTCTCCTTCCCTTACCCATGGGTTTTCCTTGAAAGTTTTGACTTTTTGAACTTTTGGAAAAAAATTCATTTTTTCCCCACGCCCCCGCCACTTGGGACACGTGGCATGATCTGGTTAGAGGACGGGGCACAGGTCATCCTTCACCTTTTAATTTTTGGCGAAATTTTTCCAAATTCTCCAATTCCTTCCCAAATCTTGCACTCACCTTCTCCTTTGGACATGTGTCCTCTTCTTATTGGCTCGGGCCAACGCTTCAAACCTTGCCCTTTGAAATTTTGGACGTTTTCCCTTGTGACACGTGGCATTTCCTGATTCATCCGCGGGCCTACCGGCTTTTCATGTCCCTCATGTCCCTTTGGCCCGGTTGTCTGAATCGCTGGGACAAATTCCTCCAATTCACTGATTTGGATTCCCTGTCCCTCTTTAAGGTGAAGACACATGGCATTATTTGATTGGCTCTCGGCTCCTTCGGCTCTCCACGTCCCACGCGTCCCTATGTCCCAACTATCCCAGTGTGAAAGTTCTCTGTTTCGGCCGATCTGGGTGGTTCACGTCCTTCACGTCCTCACAACCTAGACATCCCAGACTATTCCACTCAGCAGTTAGTCGATTTTTCTTTTACCTTCGGCCGGTTCACCTTTTCGCGTCCCATGCATCCCCATGTCCTAACTATCCCGGTCTTTGCTTGCACGCCCGGAGGCTTTTTGGCCGGTTCACGCCCGACATCCCAACTGTCCCAAGGACCGCCTAGACTAGGACTTAGCCAATTTTCATGATTTTTCTGGCCCAAGCTTGTTTTTTGCAACTTTTCACCCTTTTTGGAACTTGCTCTTTTCTCCTTGGACAGGAGAGTTAGAAAAAATCCGAGGGGACCCTAGAAACATGATTTTTTTCCTTGAATCAATCTATCTACCTGGGACTTGAGTATTCTGATGCATGTTATCAATTTTACCCTGGGGGTGTGAATTGGATAACAATTTGGTGACTCAGCGGGGTCATCTGCCTGCTAGATGAAAAGACCAGTAGCCTGAAGCAGTCCATTGGGCATGGAGTCATCAAATATTCTGTTTAGAACCCCAACTGACTTTGAATGTGTAAGGAGGAAGATGGAATATCACCTGATGGGAGCAAGGACTACAAAACATCTCCATGGATAGTGAGCTTTTCCAAAGCACTTAGGGAAAACAAAACTAACCTACAGCAAAACAATGTGCACAAGCACTTGGAGGAATGAAAATCTAATCTAATATTTACAAGGTAGTGAATTTCCCTCTAGAAGCAATGCTTGAGATAGATTCCATTTAATCGGAACTGCGTAGTTCTTCACCGCCCAATAGGGCCAATTGGAAAGCATTGTTGTTCTTGCACTTTGTGGCCATGTATGGGCCACTCCAAATGGCATCAAATTTTGAATTCCTTCTCGGTTTTGCTCTATCCACATCCCATTTCAACACTAGATCTCCAACCTGAAAAGATCTATCCTTGGCCTTTCTATCAAAGGTCTTCTTGATCAAATCTTGATCCTTTTCCATTGCTTGGGATGCCTGATTTCTAATCTCACAGCTCCATCAACTCTGCATACCTCACCTCCATGGGTTCAAACTCTAGCAACTCCAGCTGCTTCATGAGTTCTAATGTTGGAAACTCAAGTGACATGGGCAAGATTGCCTCTCTTCCATAGACAAGTTTGAATGGAGAGTTACTTGTGGATCTTTTGGGAGTTATCCTATCAGCCCATAAGGCTGATCTCAGTTTGGTATGCCAAGACCTCTGATTCTCGTCAAGATTCCTCCTAATGATCCTCAACAAGTTCTTGTTTGTAGACTCGGCCTGACCATTACCTTGAGGGTAATAGTTTGATGAAGTGCTTAGGTAGATACCGTTCTTGACATCCCACTCAGTCACCTTAGATCTAATGAATGCCAATGCATTATCAGAGATTATTGTAGCAGGCACACCAAATCTAGTTGTTATCCCCTCATAAAAGTCTAAGATGCTAGACTCATTTGCCTCTTTGAGTGCTCACGCTCATCGTCCATTTGGTGAAGTAGTCCATGGTGTCAAAATCCATTTTTGCCCTTGGCTTGAATTGGGATTAATGACTCCAATGAAGTCCAAACCCCATTGCATGAATGGCTAGTCAACCGAGATTGGATGCAATGGAAGGGCAGCAAGTCTCTCTTTTCCGTGAAGAATGCATAGTTCTTACACTTGATCCATGCATAGCAATCTTTGAAGATTTTAGGCCAATAATAACCAGCCTTCATGATTTTTAGAGCTGTCACTCTCGGTGCAAAATGGCCACCACTGGTCCACCATGGAACTCTTCCAACACCCTTTGAATCTGATTTGTGCTAATGCATCTTAGTAGCACTCCATCACATCTTTCTTGAACAAAACTCCATCAACGATGGCATACTGAGACAGCCCTGCAATCTCAAGTGTCTCCTTTGGGTCTTGTTCATCTCCGGAGGGCATAGGCCTCGTGCCTAGGAAGTGTATAATGCCTTGGGTCCAGCAAGGAGTTGGGGCAGCATTGTCTTCTTCTTGATTTCCTCTTGGCTCATGGCTGTCCGGGTTGTCAAAACAACCTCTTCTTCATTGCATACTTCTCTTTGCTTCCCAAAACCAAGCTGCTCACACAATCCTTTCCCTCTTACCAGCTTGGTGATCTTGATCTCAATGTCATACTCCATGACACGGGTGATCCAACCTGCCCTTTTCTCATTCAAATCCTTGTTGAGGAGGAAGTCCTTAACCCCAGCATGTGAGACCAACAACTGGACCTTGTTGTTTGAGATTAAATGCTTGAATTTCTTCAAGCTCCTGATTACTGCAAGTACATGCTTCTCAATAAAAGAGTATCTCACCTCATAGTCATCTAGGCTCTGGCTGAAGAAGGCAATTGGCTGCTCATCATTATCCTTGTTCTGTTGTACCAAAATGGCAGAAATAGTGTCATTACCTCCAAATGCATAGAGGATGAAATCTTTGGAGAAGTCTGGGTTGATGAGAGTTGGTGCTTGGGAGATAGCTTCTTTGATTGCTTCAAAACTCTCCTTTCCTTCTGCTTTCCACTTGAAAGCCATGTTCTTCTTTAACATTTTGGTGATGGGCTTCACAAGGGTTGCAAAATGGGACAAACCTCGAACAAAGTTTATCCTTCCCAAGAAACTCGAAGGGCTTTCTTGTGGCTTGGCAATGGTAGTGCTCTTATGGCTTCAACCCTCTCCGGATCAATTGCTAATCCTTCTTAGGAGACGATATGGCCAAGGAGCTTTCCTTCATGTGTAATAAATATGCACTTCTTGGGATTCAAAGACACCCCAAATCTCTTGCACCTCGTGAAGACTTGTCTCAAATGAGAGAGGTGGTCTCACCTGCATTTTTGAAAAAAGTGATATCATCAAGGTAAATCAGCACCACATTATTAATCAAACCTTTGAATGCCATGTCCATTGCCCTTTGGAAGGTAGCACCAGTGTTGGACAGCCCAAATGGCATTTTCCTGTATGTAAAAGTTCCCCATTTGGTTGTGAAGGCTATCTTGAACTGGTCCTCCTCCTTCACCATTATTTGATTATAGCCTGAATAGCCATCAAGTAGTGAAAACCTTTCTGAACCAGCCACAACTTGCAATATTTGCTCCATGGAAGGGAGTGGGTAATGGTCCTTGAGAGAGGCTCTATTCAAGTCTCTGAAGTCAACACACAATTTGATCTCTCCACTCTTCTTTCTGACTGGAACTAAGTTGGCAACCCAACTAGAATGCTTGATTGGGAATATGATCCTTGACTCAATTAGCTTGTCCAATTCTTTCCTCATGAGAGGCTCCATGTGTGGATTGACTGGTCTTTGTTTCTGCCTGATAGGCTTAGTATTTGGATCCAATTCGATGGTATGCTGAGCTAAGTTGGGATTGAAACCTTTCAAGTCTTCATAGCTCCAAGAAAACACGTCAGGGAACTCTTGACACAGTTGTATGAACTCATACCTTTCTTGTTCGGTTGTCATACATCTAATTTGTAATGGTTTGTTCTCTTCTACCAAGATGGATATTTGAATCCTCTCTCTTGACACGAATGCTTGCTTTCTCCTTTCTAACCGATCATTGGGGTTAAAAATGGACTCCAAGGTGATAAGTCCTTTGGGCAACTTGTTAGTTCTTAGTTGTACTACCTGATCACCATATCTTGTTGTTCCAATCTTTCTTGATTCTTGGTGAGAACTCGGGTTCTTCTTGTAAGAAATGGATGATTTCTTGGTCATTCTTAAACACTTGCCAACTAACATTGTTATCGGCCTTTGAAGGCCTCACAATCACGTGGATGTTTGGCTATACCTTGTCTTTTTGAATGCTTTCCACAATGTCAAAGGCTACCCCTCTTGCTGCAAGCCTGCTGCCACTTGATTCTCTTTCCAAGGAATGGATTTGATGCAAAAACCCTCAAAATTTCCATGAGGTCCCACCTGTTCTTGTAGCACCTAAGAAGATCATTCTTGGTAGCATGATGTCTCTTGACTTGATTTACAATCAATTCACTGTCACCAAAGACTTGCAAGTTATTTATTTTCTTCTTTATTGCCCAATGCATCCCTCGCACCAAGGCTTCATATTCAGCAGTGTTATTGGAGCATGCAAACTGAAATCTAAAAGCTGAATATTACTTTACTCATTGAGGTGAAACAAGCATGGTTCCACCTCCTGCACCTTGTCTACTCCTTGATCCATCAAAAAATAGCTGCCATACCTCATTGTCATCCTTGTGGTTTGGCTTGGTGATGCTAGGAATAGGCCGATTTTCTTCTTGTATGCAATAGACCCCTGGCTCATATTCTTCCACATATTGATAAGGATAAAATGCATGTACCTTGTTTGCCCATTCATCAAGAGTTAGATCCGGGATGCTTCCAACCTTGGTGTTAGCTTCATCAGTGCTTGGGTGATCTTCTTGATCAAATGCTGAGCAATTGGCATTAATCTAACTTGGAGTGTAAGGCTCAATATGGAAGTTTGCAATAGGTTCTGACCTGATTGTAGCCTTAGTTCCATACCTCGTTCTAAACAACATGTGTGACCAATCAGCAGACAAATATCCCCCAATCTTGGCTGTGAAGTCCCTTGATAAGCACAGGGCAAAGAGTGGTGGAAGGTCTATGACTGATACATCTTGTAAAATAACAACATTTGGACATGCATGCAAGGTAAGAATCAAGTTTTTAATCACCCCAACTATTGTTATCTTGCTATCCCATCCCCTGCACTACCCCTTTGGATGTTGTTCCATCTTTGGAGCCCTAGCCGATCGGCTATCGGTTTAGGCATTACCAAGTTACTTGCCCCAGTCTATCATGCAATTATGTACTAGCTGATTTCCAATGATTAATGAAACGTAGAAAGGAGGGGGCTTCAACATTTTACCTTGCTGTCCTCCATGATTTCCCTCAGGCTGGGCAGCATTTGTAAGCACTTTGTCTTGCATCTGAACTTGCTGATTTGAAGTTGGCCAGTCCTTCATGGCAGCTTGTAGCAGATCTCTTTGTCCTGGGATGGATAGGGATTCCCACATTGATATATTGACATTTGTCTTCTTCATCTAATCAATGATACTGAATGGAGATGAAGTATCCCTTTGCTATCCCTTGGTTTGCACATTCACTCCTTGCATGTGGGCAGCAACAAGCTGGTATTTGAGTTGGCCTAGGGGCTGTCCTTGGCTGCCCTTGTGCATTTGAAATTGGATTCTGTTTGCCAACCACTTGTGGAACCATAGAAGGTCGTGGATTGGTTGGGGCTAATGGCTGTTCTTCACCCAAATTCCTCCTTTTTGACCTTGTGTTGGCTGCAACACCTTGAGAAACTGCCTGGTTCATGCCACAAAAATCCTCTGCTTGCCAATTTACCAATGTGGTGTCATTTGGGGCTGATTGCTATTGGAATGTTTCTTGTTGTTGATTGTTTCCTTGACTGCCCTCACCCTCCACACCAGTAGTTGTCACCATTAATGCTTGATTCAAAGCACCATTGAAGCACATGGATTGGTTATGAGGCTCATTGCATGGAAAACACCAATCATACTCCTGAGCAATGTTGTTTTGTGTTGGCACCAATGCCTTAGAGGCAGATATGGCATTTGGATTGTAGGGCTGAAATGGTCTATTGGCAGGAGGCCTTATTTGATTCATATTTGCAACTGGATTAGGCGGCCTTTGTGGTTGATATGGCTTCCTATTAGGCTAAGATTGGGGTTGATAAGAAGGTCTAAAACCTTGGGCTTGTTGCCTTTTGAGAGTAACTAGCTCATTGCCTAGGTTTTGTAATTGCTTCATGACTTCTTGAAGCTCATTTGGGGCACTTGGAGATGAAGTGGAAGCTTCGTTTGAACTCTGATTTCTAGGAGTGGGAGAAGGAGTCAAACTAGGTGCTTGATTGGTGTTTGGGCTCTCTAAACTTGGAAACAATGGCATGGGAGATCTAGGGGCAAGTTTTCCAGCTTGGATCAAACAATTTTCAGCCCTAATGGCAATGCTATAAGCCATGGGGATAGTTATGCCTCCCATGGACTGAATTAACATAGAAATATCAGAATTTAGAGCTTTGAGATAGTAAAGAAAAGCACCTTCTGTTGTTGGCCGACTGCCACTGGAATCCTCTCCCAAGTCTTTTGAAATCTGAAGTTGAAATCGGTCATTTACTCATTGGAAGCTCTCTTGATGGTTGCACTGCTCCAAAAGAGACAAGTTGTCTCCCTTTTCTCCAAATTGTTCATGAAGGGCTATACACGGTTGATTCCAATTTGTGATAGAACCAGCTCCAAGGATCCTAAACCATTGCAATGCTTTCCCCTTGAATGAAGACGCCAAAGAACTTGACTTGTGACCACGTGCATCTCATTGATTTCATGAATTACACAAAGGTTAGCAATATCTTTAACATGATCACCTGGAGTAGTCTCGATTTTCTCCAGTGAAGTAGGGAATGTTCTTCAAGGCTGCTATAGGAATTGGATGTTGTGCATTGAGGGCAAGTGGGTCTGCTACACCGTGAAGTTGACGTAGGGGTTGTTTTGTGCCATTCTAATTGGTCTTAAAACCCTTGTTGGTGAATGAAAGGACTACCAGTGGAGGAGTTGAGAGAGTTCTATTTGGTGGAGATGGAGACCTTTGAATCCTTCTTCCTCTTTGCCTTCTTCTTGGAGATAATTGTAGGTATTCAAACAACACTTCTTCTTCTCCAAATCTTGACCTTGTGGTGACTCTTCTCAGGAGTTTTCAGGCCTACACTACTAAAACCAGTTGATTCTTCCCCTTGGAGTTGCCAGATATGTGAATAATAGCTCTTTTCAAGCAAGAAAATTGTAGCAGATGCACATCAACTTTGCTGCAATAAAAATAAAACCTCTAGGTCCCACCAGTGTGCAAAACTATTAGTGCAATGTCACAAAGACCCCTGGATGTAGATCGGGCTTCTAGGTTGATCACTCCAAAGATCTAGTGTGATTGCACAACATGGAAACCTCTCTCCAAGTGTGGGACTTGTGAAACTGAGAGAGGAATCTCTAGATTAGAGGTTGGTTCCTCAAACTCCTCTAATTTAGATCTAATGCTTGCACAACTATAGAGGTTCAAATCCTAATCCTACTCTAAATTGCAAGGAGACAGGGGTAGAAATGCAAAAATTGAAACTAACTAAAGATGGTGATGCACCAAAAGGAGTGGTGAATATTTTTGTCATGCAAATAGACACAAACCAAAGATTACAACATAAAACATACACAAGCTAATAAGATATAATTTAGGGTCTGAAATGAAGCAAATAATACAAACAAAGGACTGAAACCCATTCACAAAGCTTGCATTATCATTTCCAATGTCAAAACCACTGCATTACAACCTCAGAGAGGTAAAAAAACTGTTACAATATTTGAAGAGGTCTAACTCTTGCAAAACAATCACTTGCTGGAGGTGAAAGAAGAAGTCTGCTATGCCAAAAAGTATTTTTTTTAGAAATGAGTCAAATCTGGCTTTTACATTACATGGGTCGAGCCCAGGAGAGAGAAAACATACAAAACGTGGGAGCCCATTCCTCATTGACTACAAATTTATTAAATCAGCATGGGGGACCTTACAAACCCATACCCTATCATTTTTGACCGAAATGGAGGAGAATGCGACCCATTCTGCATTAAATTTGGTCGCTGAAATGTCATTTCTGGCCATGAACACGTGTCAGAGCCATTTCTTAACTTTATCTCTCCAGAACAAAAAAATTTGAAATTGACCTTGGAAACATGTAGATAATTTCATAATCTTTCCAATGATATAAAGAACGTGCAAATCCGAGCTCTGGATCAAAAGATATGGCGATCTGAAGGTTTAGGGCACAAAACAGGCAAAAATGGGTTTTAAAATTTTTTCCCGCACTCCGCCACCTGGACAACCTCAGAGAGGTAAAAAAATTGTTACAATCTTTGAAGAGGTCTGACTCTTGCAAAACAATCACTTGCTGGAGGTGAAAGAAGAAGTCTCTGTTATGCCAAAAAAAAATTTTTTTAGAAATGAGCCAAATCGGCTTTTACATTCATGGGTCGAGCCAGAGAGAGAAAACATACAAAACGTGGGAGCCCATTCCTTATTGACTAAAAATGTATTAAATCAGCATGGGGACCTTACAAACCCATACCCTATCATTTTTTTACTGAAATGGAGGAGAATGCGACCCATTCTCGCATTAAATTTGGTCATGAAATGTCATTTCTAGCCATGAACACGCGCGCGTCAAAGCCGTTTCTTAACTTTCTCTCTCTAGACTGAACAAAATTCGAGATTGACCCTAAAATCATGTAGACAATTTCATAATCTTTCCAATGATATAAAGAACGTGCAAATCGAGCTCTGGATCAAAAGATATGGTGATCGAAGGTTTAGGGCACAAAACAGGCAAAAATGGGTTTTGAATTTTTTTCCGTGCTCCGCCACTTGGACGACATGTGTCGGGTGCTGATTGGATGAGCTATTCTCTCTCCTTCCCTTGCCCGCGGGTTTTCCTTGAATTTTTGAATTTTGAACTTTTGGAAAAAAATTCATTTTCCCCGCGTCCCCACCACTTGGGACACATGGCATGATCTGGTTGGAGGACGGGGCGCGAGGTCATCCTTCACCTTTTAATTTTTGGCCAAAATTTTGCCAAATTCTCCAATTCCTTCCCGAGCTCCACACTCCCCTTCTCCTTTGGACATGTGTCCTCTTCTTATTGGCTTGGGCCAATGCTTCAAACCTTTCCTTAGAAATTTTGGACATTTACCCTTGTGACACGTGGTGTTTCTGATTCATCCTCGGGCCCACCGGATTTTCACGTCCCTTGCATCCCTTTGGCCCGGTTGTCCCGAACTACCAGGATAAATTCCTCCATTTCACCTGATTTGGGCTTCCCTGTCCCTCTTTGAGGTGAAGACACGTGGCGTTATTTGATTGGCTCTTGGCTTCTTGACTCTCCACATCCCACGCGTCCCTATGTCCCAACTGTCCCAGTGTGAAAGTTCTTTGTTTCAGCCAATCCGGGTGGTTTGTGTCCTTCGCGTCCTCACGGCACGAGATGTCCCAGGCCCCTGCATCTTTCGCCAGATTAGTTGATTTTTCTTTTACCTTCGGCCGGTTCACCTTTTCGCGTCCCACGCGTCCCCATGTCCCAACTATCCCAGTGCTGCGTAGACCGCCTAGAGGCTTTTCAGCCGGTTCGCGCCCCGACGTCCCAACTGTTCCAAGGACCGCATGGACTAGGACTTAGCCAATTTTCATGATTTTTTCTGGCCCAAGCTTGTGTTTTGCAACTTTCCACCCTTTTTTGGAACTTGCTCTTTTCTCCTTGGACAGGAGAGTTAGAAAAAATCCGAGGGGACCCTAGAAATATGATTTTTTGCCTTGAATCAATCTATCTACCTGGGACTTGAGTATTCTGATGCATGTTATCAATTTTACCCTAGGGTGTGTAAATTGGATAACAGGTACTTGATAGTCATTGTCAATAGGAGGATTTTTACCATGTAGAGACAACGATCGTTCGGCGGGGTTGGAGTCACCATTTTTTAGCTCATGAGAAATCAACTCGGATCATCGTTCTGTGTAGAGGCAATGTGACAGTGTAGTAGAATGGTAGCTGATCATCAGACTTATCATCGTGCATTGGAGGCGTTGAGGTCGAAAAGGGGACAGATTATTTGTCCATCATCGACATTGGATCAATCATAGCTCTACATAACATGGAATTCCTTCAAACAAGTTTGGATTCTGTGGAGTCAACTAGGAGCCCAAGCAATTGTGTTATAGATTCCAAGAAGATCCTTATTGTCGATATCGGAATCCTAGCACTGCGTAATGTGAGCATGAAGGACTTATTTGGATATCAAAATGGCATAGCGAAGCGTAGTGGAACCATAACCCAAAGGTCCAGGATCATAACAAAGTTATCGAAGTGAGAAGGTTGTAAAGGAAAAGACAAGAGGTTATACTACAACAACATTTCCAGGGTGGCGGAAGAGAGTTTCTAGATTTAGGACATGATGACTAAATGTTCCGATATAAGCTTTTTGGGACAAAACATTTTTCCTATTGGGAGCTGTGATCGGGGATCATTTTTATATCAAAAATTTCCCTAAACATCCCTAATTTTTGTCAATGTAAAAGATCATTTCAAGAGCTTTCCATAGAATTTTTGAACGTCAAAAACAGATTTTGCATGTGCAAATGGTGTCTGGTCAAAGATTGGTCAACATTGGTCAATGGAAAAATAAATGATTTTAAAATCATCTAAAGTCATCACCATTGCATAGATCTCACCAACACCTTCTCGATGCATTTTAAACAAACCAAATCTAAGTCTCAGATACGAAATTTATGACCGGTCAAAGTTCGGTCAATTGGTGGTCAACGAGTAGAGGACGCGCCAAGTGGATGAATAATATGGTGAAACATGGCATATCAAGTAGAGTTGTATGTTTATTTTGGCACAGAATGTGGGTTTATGATTTACCCACGTAAAAATGTTTAGAATATTTTTATAAAAAGAAATTAATAAAAAAACCACGTAGGGTTGGTCAAAGCCTTAAAAAAGGCTAAAGAATATTGATTTCCCACCATATGTGGGATAACCCACATGAGAGAAAGGTGGGCAGTTTAAACCCACATATATGTGGGATGGGATTTTATCCCATTTAACAAATATCCACCTAATGTGGGATTTAACCCACCTAAATATGTTGCCACTCCCTATGGGATTATAAACCCATCCACAATGCTACGGGTTAAGCTAATAATAGTCTTTAGATAAATAATGTAGCATTATTTTAGGGCCCCATTTGGGTATAAATAAGGGACCCCTTTCATTATAAAAACACATAGATACCTGAAGCTTATTATTTCTAAGCTGAATTGTGTGATTTGTGGAAAATAGTATTAGGGTAATTTTAATATAGTTTTGTGAACTATATTAAAATCCTAAAATTACTATATGCAAATATTGTTTATTGGCCTATTATTTTTAGGAAATATTAGATGAAATATTTGTGATTGGGATTATTTATAAACTACCTAATAGGCCCATTTATCAACATTATTTTTCACTTACGATGCCTGGAGTATTGACCAGAGTGTTGGAGGACACATTGATAGCGTTGGGAAGGTCGATCGAGTTGAAGGAGGTTGTGCATCAGGAAGGTGGAGAATGATTTGAATGATCATCGGAAGTTCTTCGAAGGACTTGACATACTACTAGGCAAGGGAAATTCCATTAGATTTTATTGTAAGAAATAACATTGTACTTACAAATTTTTACTAGTGGAATGGTTCAAAAGAACCCAGAGACATAGGCTATTACCAAAATCTGTAATCAATCAGTGCGTAATTTTCATTACATTCTTGCATTAGTTTTAAATTGATTACTTAAAAGGAACAACTTGTTGGAAAATATTAAAATCCTATAGGGTCTCGAGATTAGGTAGATAAAAACTTGATCATTTTTGGATTAATAACGCATCAAGTAGGCTTACAACAAGCAACTCAAAGAGCGTAACTTCAATTTTGTGACCTCATCCTTAAATAAAATCATAACATTATACTCTAGAGAGGAGCCAATGTGGAAATTTTTCCCACAACTGGATTAGACCATAAATTATCACACATAAGTATGGATTGGGAGCCTATCGTTTTCCTCCTTGATGGTAAACCCGAAGTGAAACCGCTTGACACATTGCACTTACAACCATTTTATTGTTAGCATGTCTACTAGTGAACACAGTCATATCCATAGATCATTCCTCCATCATTAGCCTCTTCCATCTATCATTGTAATGATTTGGAACTATGTAGTCTACTATTACTTTCCTCAGTATGACCTTAAATATGGGCACCACGGCTCTTTCCATAGCATTTTCCTTATGGATAGGTTCTTCCTTATTTGTGAGAACTCCATGATCATTACATCCATCACCCTCTTATTTACCTATTGAAACCATACAAAGGGTGCAAGGGCATCTCTTGTATGTTCATCATCCCCTCCTAAGTGGTCTACCTAGCTATTCCCACTCTTCCCCATGTTAAAATCAAATTTCATGGATGCTTTTATCAAAAATCAAAGTTATCAAAAATAGACTACTCCCTTGAAGGACAGTTGTTCATGTCAATTTTTTTAAAAAATATCAAATCAGTGACCGATACTTTGAAGGACGGCTACCATGTGTATCATGCTTGTCATCTATATCACATATGTATAAAGTACCATACCCTGAAAGGATGGATACTCTTTTGTATCATGGCATTGAGGGCTTCCCGCATTGATCAACCTTCCATTTTCTCAACATCCTAAGAAAGCTTCCCACATTGATCATCATTCTTCTAGCAAACTTCCCACATTGATTAGTTTTCTCTTCCCAACACTAGGGCATAGATATAGGGAACACCACTCACAGAGAACCCTCTTCCCGCGTACAAGTTACATCACAAAAACCATTTTTCATGTCGTCATTAGGTTTATGAGCTCATTTCATCCATTTTTCCTCATTGATCTTTGGTATAACTAACTATTGTTTGTTATATGCTAACATATATTTTGGTCACATGTGCCTTGTGTTACCTAGATCCCCCTCTTGTTTACCTCTAATGTGATTGGAGCCATTTTTTTCCTCGCGTATTCCTTGATATGATGTAGCATTATTTGTACCCATGAGTTTCCATCATTAAGTCACATTTTATTCTAAACTTTTCCACATCTATCTTCTATCTCTCTTTTTTTACTACAAAGCACATCTTTCTTTATGTAAATCCCTTTATGCTACCCATCTATGATATCAAATCAACTCACCCACCATTATCAATACCCATCGTGTATCATATCTATTTTCAAGAATCCTAAATTAAACCATCCAACCATGCATATATATTCATCATCATAATCAAATCTAAAATAAAACATGTAATCATCAACATCATCAATATAAAACATATTATTATCATAATCATCATTAAACATCATCATCAAATAAAACATAACATCCTACACTTTTACCATCATCATCATGAATCAAATAATCAACATCACGTGATATAAACATACTAAACCACGATAAAATCATATATCAGATATATATCACCAAAATAAAGTGTATCAATACATCATCGACCTCTAAGGGTTCTCTCTCAAAGTAGATATGTCAGTGAAATTAGTGAATTTCACATAAAAAATCCTCAACTCTTTCCCCTATGAGGAAAGTATCTCTATCTATTTATCAGCCTCATCACCTCCACCCTAGCCCTCTCCTTGATGAGGGTGATCCACACTCACTATGTTCCTAGATGGCCTAGATCCATTTGCCACTCTCCTTTGTAGATGATATCAATATTGTATCATCTCCAGTAGCTTGTTGATCACGATACCCTCATAATACTTAGCCTTTACGGATAAGTATACGTATCTATCTATCAAAATAATGTTGGGAGGTGTCATCTCTCATCCTTGTGATGTTGTTGGTGTACCACATGTAGCCTCAACAGCTAGGATCATTGCAAGATCTCAAAACTTACCCTATAAGGCTCCCTCTGCTCTGCACTATCTTGATCCATTTCTGAGTGACTCGGTATCTCTCCTATGTCACTGCATCTCTCTACAAGATGGTAGTGTCTCTCTCCATAAGCATTTGATCTAGCTCCACATGTAATCATACCATCTCTATAGACTCTCCTCGATCCCCATCTCTTTCACATCCTAGAGCTGCCTCTACAACAACCTCCATCTCTTACTCCTCTTCATCTCTCTCTCTCCCCCCACCCACCCTAGCTACCCAAGTTGCGGTCATCCAATCAAAAAATCCCACTCCAACTCCTACATAATCATCATCATCCCAAGGCATTCCTTCCTTCCCCAATGGATCTGGCATGTCAAGACTCAGTATCTTCATATTAATCTCCTCTTACCTATATGATATGGGATCTCTCAAAACTATCTGTATGAAACCAAACTATTGTCATACTCTATCAAACTGAATGGCCTTGATTGTTTCTAGTTCCCTACCTTACACCCATCTCGTCCTTCATATACCCACTAATTTTTCATCTACCCTAGGCCATACGGTACGCCTTGATATGGATGACATCGGATCTCGATCCATGCCAATATCTACGAATCTATTTGTATACCAATCCACACCCCTCTCTCTATGAGCCTAATCGGCTCAGCATCTCAATAACCTCACCGTGAGATCTACATGGTCCCATGTGACTAGATACTATGCCATAAGCCATCATTATCCTTAAAAAAATCATAGGAATGAGAATGAAAAATTCAAAATGAAAATACCCAAAGATCGACATAGAATGGTGGAAATGGGAAAGTGTTAAATAAATACGAATACTAGAGTAGAAAGTGTTGGTGCCCATTTTAATCCTCTGTTCTATTTTCCATTTTTCCCCTTTATTCTGCATGCTCTAAAACATTTTTCTTTGAATTTAGTGGTCTACAAACTTTGTTCTCTAGATTGGATGCTTTTAAAATCTCACAAACTTATCATTTTACCCCATTTTGAAGGAAAAATACATGTACGCCTTGATTTGTGCCCTAAATTTCCAAATCCATGGGCCTCTATCATTTTTTCCACTTTCCCACCCTTGGAGCTCATGGTTGTTCATTTCATGTGTATTTTCCCTTGAAAATATATCCCCATGGTTGAAAATTTCCTAAAATCAATTTCCCTTTGTTTTTTGACCAAAAAATCCTTCACCCATGAAGAAAAAATCAAATTCGGGCATCTCTGGTAAATTTTGTGTTTTTGACGGTCATACAGTGTCATTTTCCCGTCAAAATTAAGCTCAAACATCCCTCATACATGGTTGTTTTTCGTTGGTCAAGGATTGGTGGGTTTCTTTGAAAACTTAACACTTTTTGGTGTTTTGGCAAAATTTTGAAATTTCCCCCGCAACTCCGCAGGAGGACACGTGTCATGTTCTTATTCACAGGCAGGATGGAAAGCTGGTGTGGTACTTAGGTGATTTTTGCCTCTTTAGTGAAAGGGATGAAATTTGTGAAAGGGGTATGGGTCCACCAAGTATAGCGAGGAGACACATGGTAGGCGCAGAGAGGACAGTGCGAGGTTGGCGGGGCATAAGTAAAATTTTCCCTTTTTACAAAAATGAGTTAAAGTAAAAATTTGAGGTGTGGCTCTGTAAAAATCAAAAGGAGACACATGGTAGGGAAGAAATCGAAGGAACGGGCCTGTGGAGAAAAAGTGGAAAATTTTCCCTCGGTGAAAAGGGGGAGTTAAAATGTGATTTGAGCCCGCATTTCCTCGGTGATAGAGAGGATGACACGTGTCAAGGAAAAAGGTAGAGGTGTGGGCTGCAGGGAAAAAGGTGACATTTTTCTTTTTTCAAAAAGATAAAAATGTGCAGAATTGAAGCGTGATTTCAATGGGACCCACCATATGCCACGTGTCAGCACCAAATTTCAAGGGCGGAGAGGGGCGGAGAAAAAGTCAAAATTTAACATTTTTCCAAAAATGTTAAAAAGTCAAAAGTGATCCCAAATCCGTTCCCAATCATATTTAGACATGCGAAGGGCCTGGATTGAAGGAAAAGAGAAAATCAACGGTAGCTATACATTTTTCATTTTGGCCACCATTTTTGCCCCAAGAGTGTGGAATTGTGAATTTTGCATCAATTTTTAACGAATTTTTAGCAAATTCGTGTCGTTTGTGCTGTAAGGACCAATGCAAGTGGTTTTGGGGATCAATTTACATATTTGAGATGTTTTTGAAATAACTTTTACCCCAGCCCGTGTAAAACGTGAAATATCAAATCAAAAAGTTACAGAATCAAATTTTGGAATGATAAGGATGAAATGAAAGGGCTCTGCATGCTTGGAGAATGAAAAACATGCCTCCACAATGGATAATGATGAAGGATTTATAATGATTCACCTTTTTGAAACACTTGGCAAATTTTTTTGCAAATATGTTAAACGTCCCTAGCTATGAATCATGTTAGAATTTTGTAACAAACTTGATCTTTGGGCATATTTTTTTCTTGGGAAATAAGGATCAAATGTAATAGAATGTTATATAATGCATATTTTTGACATGCAAGAGGTCGAGAAACTTAGAATTTCACAAGAAAATATGGGAAGAAGCCCATTCTATGAGAAACCACCTGAGAACCATTTCTAATTCCTTTCTACATTATATTTGTATCATGTTGAGTTGGTTTCAGTTGTAAAGCCATCAACAAGCTCGAGATTGTTCTTATAGCATTCCCCTGTTGATAAATTTGGTCATTCTAGGTTATTTTGTGTTGTCTCTTGGAAAAATTTACATGCACTTATGTTTTAGAATGTTTTTAATTTGTGTTTCTTGCTCCTGTTGTAGTCTTGTGTTTAAAATATCTTTTTATCACATGGTCTCATTTCTTGTTGATATTTTAGTGGCATTTGCAATCTTGCACTCAAAAAGCTTTCATCTGATAAAGAGATAAAAAAATTTAAAATCACTTTACCTTCCCTGAATTTAGAGATTGTTTGTAAACCTTTGGGTGCACCTTGGGTCATGATAAAATAGAGGTTTCTAGATGCTTTGTTGGTTCATCTGCTTCAAGCTTTTGTGGCAGGTTGTCAAAGATTGTGTGGAAGAGTGTAGATCTAGGCGTCCATTTGTTGCACATATCCTAGTTGAAGGAGTACCTTAACCCCTTTGAATCATTTTGTTGTTTAGGTCTTACAAATTTCTTGCAAAGGTCCTCAAAGAATTTGGCAAATTCTGGTTAATCTTGTCTAAAAATCTCCCACCAAAATTCATTCAAAATAACTAATCCTACCCCATACTACCCTTGCATTGCATTATGTGTCAACAACATAATATAATCCATCTACAAAAATGCACAAAGCAAATCAGGATCATGCAATGTCTTTAGTAACCCTTGCCTTGCTTTGAAAATATCTCCATAATCTGGGAGTGACAACTTGTGAAAGTCATATTTGGAGTGTTGATCATATTTTCCCAAGGCCCTTTCCATACTATTTACACAAATTGAGGGATATATTCATCTCCTTCACCATTTGAGGGTTACAAATTAGGTTCTCTTACCTTGGTTGAAAGGCACAACCTAAAATAGTTAGGACAAGATCAGGTCCTATTTGAGTGCTATCCATCTCTCCACAAATTTGAGTGCTAGTTAGATCACATCCCCAACTACAAAATGACACACATCATGATCTATCTAACTTCAAGCTTCATGCCATATCTCTGATGTTGCTCAGACTGAAAAGGAGAACAAATTTGGGTACCAACACTTTCTGGTGCCATTTCTCGGTAGATTATTTAGTATTTCAGTTTTTCAGATCCCTTGTAATACTTCTTATGTGATTTATGTGCAATTACAAATCTGAGTATCATCTTCTGATCATATTTATAAGGATGGAATGAAGGGTAGAGTTCTGAGTTTGATATATTCTTAGTTCAATCTGATCCATGTGCATACATATTTGAGATGTTTAAATGCTTGTCAAACCCTGGTAATTTCCCTTATAAATTTTGCATGCAAATACATTGTTGAAGCATCATTTTATAATCATATTTGTAAGGATTAAGTGAAGATATAAGTTCTACCTACAATTTTATCAGTTTCAGTAGTTGTTGCACTTCATTTGCATTTGTGGTTGATAAATTCAAGAAAAGGAAGGTCTGATTTATAAAGTTTGGAAATATTTTCAGTGCTGATAGATATTTGACAGAGTATTTTAGTGTATCTACACAACTAGGGTGAAAATCCTTAGTGGAGACTCCATGTTGTTCTGATCTTGATAAATACCAGTGTCTTAAGATTTCTATCATTTATTTTTGTGTTTCTAATCTCTATAAAAATATAAGGAAGAAGATATCTCTTCATTAGGGACTCTGCTAAGAAGTTGTTCTCAGATTCAAGGAACTCAGAGTTAGAAGGGAGAAGAGTTTGGAAATTTGTTAAAGGTTAGACATCAGGAAAAGATATATCCATAAGTGAGAGAGATCAACCTTTGGTAGAGGATTATCACTCTTCTTCAAGTGATTCTAATTCAAGAAATCCTCTCATAAAATTGTTTACCTCAGCTAGTGAAGGTCCTTCTACTATACCGGGTAAGTTCCTTCTCCAATCTGTACTTCTGTGTTTCAATTCAAATAAAACTTTCCAAGAAAATCAACACTTAAAGGATACCAATCTTGTGAACCACATTCTTGAGCCCCAAAGACCTTGCACTCCTCATCAGCTTGTGTCACCCCCAAGATCACCTACACTAAACAATATGGCTCATCCTAGACCTCAATTTTTTGTTAACACCTTTGGTCCTATATATTTTAGAGGAATGGATGGTTACCCAAATGTTGTCCCACAAGATGTCAGAAATAGGTTGCCAAAGTTCCAAGGTAACAATGATATAAGTGCTGATCAACATCTCAAGATTTTTGTTAACATGATGGAGGATTGTGAGATAGAGTTTGAAGATATGTATATTAAATTTTTCATTCATACACTAGAAGAGGATGCTAGGGATTAGTACAAGGCTCTGCCTAATAATTCTATTGATTCATGAACTGAAATAAAGAAAGCATTTAGGTTGTAATATGGTGACAAGACTGATCCTAGATTTTCATGTCTAAATTTGAAAATATCAAGAACAATCCCAAGGAATCAGTCCATGACTTCAACACAAGGTTTAACAAAACTTTGATAAGGTTCCCTATTAGTTTGAGGCCTTGTGATGAATATTGTCTAATCAAATATGCATATGCATTTGATAAAAAATCAGCCTACTACTTAAGAGATAATAATCCTATTAATCTAAGACAAGCTTTCACCATGGCACTTCAAATTGAAAACAATATCAAATCAATTAGGAAACCTCTCAAGAGAGATGGTGTAAAGTTCATAAATCTTGAAAAACCTCAAGCTAACAAGGGTGCTGATTTGGAGGAGGTTGCGAAAACTTTGGTAGGGGCTATCAAAGAAATCTCATACAGGTTGGCAAGAGCTGAGAAGGGAATTGGGTAGACTTCACAAGGTCAGCCAAGAGCACAAAACCATGATATATTTACAAATCATCCTAAATGTGGTCAAAGGGTAGATGATAGAGGAAAAGGACCCATGGGGTTTTCAAATAGACATCCTCAAGCACGTGAAGGAAGAGTATTGCATGATCCCCTAACTGCTAGGGTTGTTGTTGTTGAGGAAGTTCCTGATATTCATTGGTGTGATAGGTGTTTTCTACCCCATCCTCCATGTGAAGTGGACCAAAAATATGGATAAAGATAATAATGATGATGGTACTGATGATGATATTTGTATTATGGGTTGTTATTCAAGCTCACAAGGAGGAGAAACATCTACTGAAGTGATAAGTGCTAGGACTATTGCTACCTTTTGGGATTGCATCAAATGGGTACAAGTCTTCCTTCCCCCTCATACTCTTGAAGTTGATTTAGTGCAAGCTTTTGAAATTCCTAACAATGAATTTGAATACTTAAGAGCTTTGATGATTAAGAAGTATGATGGTGGTATCCCTTGAAGGAAGGTAAACAATTGTTGATGAATGTTGTTATAGCTCAAGAGAAAGACTATAACACTAGAAGTAAAGTTATTAAGGGAGTTGGGCCTTAGGCCAAACCTAAAACACCCTTTCTTACAAGTATCCCCAAAGAGGCTCCTAGAAGGGAAACACCTACCAAAAGCTCTGTTGTCTAAGAAAAATTACAGTCCTCCTCATGCCCAAGCTACCAAGAACCCCTTGCCATCTGATGAATCTTCTTGTGTCCCTTTTAATGTTGCTTTTTCAAAGAGTGTTCCATATTACATAGCCTGAGTATTGAGCCAAATCAAAGTGAGTGTTCCAATCATTGAGTTTCTTAGGATTCACGAATAAGAAGAGAGCATTTGAGTACTTGGGATTTAAGGAGGAGAATATTACTCTAGGTAGAAATGTAAATGTTGTTGAAACTCCTCCTCAGATTATTGCAGACCTTGAAACACCACCAGTAGTAGAAGATCTTGGAGAGACACATGAGGTATATTTGGGGACATCCTTGGTTGATTCCCAATTGAATGTTGATCCATTCTTCCCAACTTTGATCATAAAGGATAGACTACTTCACAATTGTATGTTTGATTCTAGTGCATGATGTAATGTCCTGTCTCTAGAAGTCATGAATGAGTTGGATATCAAAGTGATAGTATCCTATGGAAATTTTACTACCATGGACTCAAGGGAAGTACCGGTAGTTGGTTTTGTGAAAGGTTTGGTGGTACTGACTTGCATCTTATCCGGGAGGAATTTAAAATTGGATGTTGTGATTGTTGATTGCCTTGTTAAATGGGGTATGTTATTGTTAAGGAAGTTGGATGTGAGTGTTGGAGGGAGTGTCCAAATGGATATGTATTTTTCCACCATTCCCATTGAGGGCAGCCTTGTCAAGATCTATGGAGAAAATAAGATGTTGCATCTAATTAAGGATCCAAACAATGCTTCCTATGAGGTGTTGTTTGCTGATGTTGATGCTGATAATTTTATTGGGTTTGCTGATGGAAAAGAACACAAGATGGATCAGTCAAAGTGCCTTGATCAGGTAAGTTCTCCTTGGACCTTGTTATTTGATGGAGCTTGCTCCAAATTTGGGAATGGTGCTGGTATAATTTTGATTTCTCCTAGCTTGGAAGAGTTTGTTTTTTCCTTCAAGATTAATTTTGAATGTACTAACAACATTGCTGAGTATGAAGCATTTTTTTTGGGTCTAAGAATTACATGGAAGTATGGTGTTAAGGACATCATTGTAAAAGGATATTTAGATCTAGTTGTCAAAAAAATAAGAAAACTATATTCTACAAAAAAATCGAGTGGATGAAACAAGTATAAGCATGTAGTTTGGAATCTAATTGAGATGTTTGATTCCTTCAATATTGTGAACCATGATAGAAGTTTCAATGCTACTGCTAACAAGTTGGAATTGTTGGGGTCAAGATTTGGAGATTGTACCATCTCACCTTATTGTGAGTACAATGTTGAAGTGTTAACTAGGTTAGTTGTCCCCTGACAACATCAAACATTGGCGGTATTTGATGATGATGCTCAAGTGCAAATGTTCTTACGAAATCAAGGTGAGTTTGTAGATTGGCATATTGATTGGGAACCAATGGTGTGCGTGGATTGAAGGAAGAGAGACTTTGTTTGGAAAGGATATTATCCAATTGAAAACTAACACCATTCCTAGAGGTCTTGTTGCACTTGAGTCCAATTTTGGCAATGTTGATTGCATCATCAATAGAAACATATCTTCCTCAAGGGATATGGAAAGAATAACTTGGAAATGAAGGAGAAACCAAGGAGAGTTTGGTTGGGCAGAAATTTAAGAAAGGAAGAAAAAAATTCCTACCTACAATTGTTAAAAATATCAAGACAAAGAACAGGCCAATCAATCCACTCCTCTCCATGAAAATGTAAGATGAATTGAAGAAAATGAAGGAGGGAGGGATCATTTAGCCCATAATGTATTCATCTTCGGTTGCAAACCTTGTTCCAGTCAGAAAAAATAATGGAGATATCAAAATTTGTGTAGACTTCAGAAATTTGAATAGAGCTTCATTGAAAGACAATTATCCTTTGCCAAACATGGAGAACATGTTGCAGTTAGTGACTGGATCTAAATTGTTGTCCACCTTGGATGGTTTCTCTAGCTATAATCAGGTTGTTGTCAAGGAGTCTGAAATATTTAAAACTACCTTTACCACTCCTTGGGGAACATATGTTTATGTGAGAATGCCTTTTGGTCTCATGAATGTTGGGGCTACTTTCCAAAGAGAAATGGATGTTGCTTTTTCTGGTTATATAAATGACTTCATTGCAGTTTATCAGGATGATGTGACTATGTTTTCAAGGAGTAGAAAAGATCACTTGCAGCATTTGGAAAGAATACTGATCAAATGTAGAGAATTTGGAATATCTCTCAATCCAAAGAAGTGTCACTTTGGGGTGTAAAAGGCCAAACGTCTTGGTCATATTGTTTCAAACGCTGGTGTCATGATTTACCCTGAGAGAGTAGAAGCAATCAGCATGGTGCCAATTCCTAGAACAAAGAAGGGTATTCAATCTTTCTTTGGGCGAGATAAATTTCATTAGAAGGTTTATGTCAATTTTTTCTGAATTGACCCTCCTCATTACATGAATGTTAAAGAATGATCAAATTATCAAGTGGGAGGAGGCTTCCCTTAAATATTTTGAAGGAATCAAAGAGGCATTGAAACATGCACATGTCTTGGCATCCCTGAATTACAAGAAGCCTTTCCAAATCTTCTCCTTTGCTTTTGAAAATACTATTGCATCTTTTTTGCTCCAAAAGGATGAAGATAGGGTTGAGAGTCCTATTGCCTTCTTTAGCAAGGACTTACAAGTTGTTGAGTTAAAGTACACAATCATGGAAAAACAAGCATTTTCCTTGGTGAAAGCAACAAAGGTTTTCAGGCCTTATATCTTAAGTTCAAAAGTTGTTGCTTATGTTCCCCACACCATGGTAAAATACATATTATCAAAGATGGAGATATCAAGCAAGAGATGTAGATGGGTGAACAAACTATAGGAGTATGATATGGACATCCAAACCACAAAGCTAGTAAGAGGTTTGGGTCTTGCTAAGCTCATGGATGAGAGCAACTTATAGACTGTGGAAGTGAATGAAGTAGAGGAAGAAAGGGCAGATGTTCTTGAGAAATTGGTAAGTTCTGAGTGGTACAAGGATATAATATTTTACCTTAGACACATGTGTTGTCCTAATCATTTGAATAAAAATCAGAAAATAGCCCTCAAGATGGCTTCTAAAAAATACATCATCACTAACTTTGGGCTAGCTTGGAAGAACCCTGAAGGTTTCCTCTTGAAATGTGTAACTAAAGATGAAGCTCCCAAAGTAATTGTTGATTTCCATGGGGGATTTTTGGAGGAAACTTTGCTGGAAGGGTTACAACACACAAATTTTTGAGAGCTGGTTATTGGTGGCCTACTCTCTTCAAAGATGTAACCATGCTAATTAGAAAATGTGAAAGCTGCCAACATTTCTCTAGAAGAATGAAAGCTTCAGGCTCCCTTCCTTTGCAGCATGTATCAATTGAATCTCCTTTCAAACAATGGGGGATGGAATTCATTGGTGAGATCTCAGACCCTTCCAGTGTTGGACATAAGTGGATCCTTGTAGCCATAGATTACTTCACCAAGTGGGTAGAAGAAATCCCCACCAAGAAAGTAACACACCAAGTTGTTATGGATTTCTTGTTGAATAATATCATATGTAGATTTGGTGTGCCAGTCAAGATTATGGCTGATAATGCCATGTGTTTAGGAGCTAAACCTTTAATGGCAATGTGTAAGGAGTATGGAAAAAATCGACGTATTCTTCAAATAATAACCCCCAAGGGAATGGACAAGTTGAGTCCGAGAAATAAGAAGTTATTAAATATCATTAGGAAAACCTTAGAGTTGAATAAGAGAAAATGAGGTGAACAACTAAAATTTGTAGTTTGGGCTGATAGAATCACTACCAAGAGATCTACTAGTAAGATCCAATTTTTGTTGGTGTATGGAACTCAAGCTCTGTTACCCTTACATCTTTAATTATCTTCATTTTAGTTTTTCTAACAGCTTGAAGATTAGGAGGTCAGTCCATATGAAGCAAGGATTAATCAGTTATAGAGCTAGACGAAGAGAGAAGAGCATCCCACCAAAGGCATGTCAGATTTAGAGAGAAGTTGAAAAGATTTTTTTGACAAGAAGGTCACTCTTAGGGCCTTGATATTGGAGATATGGTTTTGTTATAGGACAGCGAGAAATGAAGATAAAGGTGAACATGGAAAATTTGATGCATTATAGATGGGCCCTTAGTCCATTGATATCAAATTGGTCGAGAATACCTTTTTCTCAAAGATTTATATGGGAAATTTCTTGAACTACCTATTAATGACAGTGTATCTAAAGCATTTCTTGGATTAATCCCCAAAGTTGAGGTATCCACCAACTTGTACTGTGTATAGTGTTTGGTTTTTGCTCTATTTTTGGTGTTTTATCAGTTTCTGGTTTGCCTTGGTGTGTGGCAACCATTTTTGTTGGGTTCTTAGCTAGTTTTTAGTGGTTTTGCCTCATGAATCCTTTACCCAATGAATTATTTTAGCACTTGATCTACTTATTGTTCTTGTGGCACTCACTAGAAGTGCCCATACCCGAGCAGGACCCAATGTTGGTGCCCATTTTAATCCTTTGTTCTATTTGCCATTTTTCCCCTTTGTTCTGCATGCTCTAAAAATGTTTTTCTTTGAATTTGGTGGTCTGCAAACTTTTTTCTCCAGATTGGATGCTTTGAAAAGCTCACAAACTTATTATTTTGCCCCATTTTGAAGGAAAAATACATGTATGCCTTGCTTTGTGCCCTAAATTTCCAAATCCATGGGCCTCTATCATTTTTTCCACTTTCCCCAGCCTTTGGAGCTCGTGGTTGTTCATTTCATGCATATTTTCCCTTGAAAATCAATCCCCATGGTCAAAAATTTCCTAAAATCAATTTCCCTTTGTTTTTGACCAAAAAATCCTTCACCCATGAAGAAAAAATCAAATTCGGGCATCTCTGGTAAATTTTGTGTTTTTTGACGGTCATACGGGTGTCATTTTCCTGTCAAAATTAATTTCAAACATCCCTCATACATGGCCATTTTTCGTTGGTCAAGGATTGACAGGTTTCTTTGAAAACTTAACATTTTTGGTGTTTTGAAAAAAAATTGAAATTTCTCCTGCAACTCCAGCAGGAGGACTTCTTATTGACGAGGCAGGATGGAAGGCTTACGGGGGACTTAGGTGATTTTTTCCTTTTTGACGAAAAGGATGAAAGTTGTGAAAGGGGGCACAGGTCTGCCAAGTATAGAAGGTAGACATGTGGTAGGCACAGAGGAGAGTGTGAGATGGTGGGGGTAAAAGTAAAATTTTCCCTATTTTGCAAAAATGAGTTAAAGTAAAAATTTGAGGTGTGGCTCTACAACAAATCAAAAGGAGACACGTGGTAGGGAAGAAATCAGAGGCGTAGGACTATGGAGGAAAAGTGGGAAATTTTCCCTTGGTGAAAAGGGGGAGTTAAAATGTGATTTGAGCCCACATTTCCTCAGCGATAGAGAGGGTGACACATGTCAAGGATAGAGGTGGAGGTGCGGGCTGAGGGGAAAAAGATGAAATTTTCCTTTTTTCAAAAAGGATAAAAATTCATAGAATTCAAGCATGATTTCAATGGGACCCACCATATGCCACATGCCAACACCAAATTTCAAGGGTGGAGGGGTGGACAAAAAAGTCAAAAATTTACATTTTTCCAAAAAATGTAAAAAATTCAAAAAGTGATCCCAAATCCGTTCCCAATCATATTTTAACATGCGTAGGGCCTGGATTGAAGGAGAAAGAGAAAATCAATGGTAGCTGTACATTTTTCATTTTGGCCGACATTTTTTCTCCAAGAAGTGTGGAATTATGAATTTTGCATCAATTTTGATCGATTTTTTAGCAAATTCGCGTCGTTAGTGCCTGCAAGGACTAATGCAAGTGGTTTTGGGGATCAATTTACAGATTTGAGATGTTTTTGAAATAACTTTTACCCTAGCCCGTGTAACACGTGAAATATCAAATCAAAAAGTTACAGAATCAAATTTTGGAATGATAAGGATGAAATGATGAAATGAAAGGGGTCTGAATGCTTGGAGAATGAAAAACATGCCTCCACAATGGATAATGATGAAGGATTTGTAATGATTCACCTTTTTTGAAACACCTGGAAAATTTTGTTACAAATATGTTAAACGTCCCTATCTGCGAATCATGTTGGAATTTTGTAACAAACTTGATGCTGGGAATATTCTTTTCTTGGGAAAGAAGGATCAAATGTAATAGAATGTTATATAATGCATGTTTTTTGACATGTAAAAGGTCGTAGAAACTTAGAATTTCATAGGAAAATCTGGGAAGAAGCCCATTCTCTGAGAAACCACCCGAGAACCATTTCTAATTCCTTTATGCATTAGATTTGTATCATGTTGAGTTGGTTTCAGTTGGAAAGCCATCAACAAGCTCGATATTATTCTTATAACATTCCCCTTTGATAAATTTGGTCATTCTAGGTTATTTTGTGTTGTCTCTGGGTGAAATTTGTATGCACTTATGTTTTAGAATATTTTCAATTTGTGTTTCTTACTCCTATTGCAGTCTTGTGTTTAAAATATCTCTTGATCATACATGGTCTCATTTCTTGTTGATAGTTTAGTGGAATTTGCAATATCACACTCAAAAAATCTTTCATCTAATAAAGATATGAACAAATTTAAAATCACTTTACCTTCCACGAATTTAGAGATTGTTTGTAAACCTTTGGGGGCACCTTGGGTCATGATAAAATAGAGGTTTCTGGATGCATTATTGGTTCATCTGCTTCAAGATTTTGTGGCAGGTTGTGAAATATTGTGTGGAAGAGTGCAGATATGGGCCTCCATTTGTTGCACATATCCTGGTTGAAGGAGTACCTTAACCCTTTTGAATCATTCTTTTGTTTAGGTCTTATGCAAAGGTCCTCAAAGAATTTGGCAAATTTTGGTTAATCTTTTATAAAAATCTCCCACCAAAATTCATTTAAAATAACTAATCCTACCCAATACTACCCCCGCATTGCATTGTGTGTCAACAATAGAATATAATCCATCTACAAAAATGCACAAAGAAAATCAAGATCATACAATGTATCTAGTAACCCTTGCCTTGCTTTTAAAATATCTCCATAACTGGGAGTGACAACTTGTGAAAGTCGATTTGGAGTGTTGATCATATTTTCCCAAAGCCCTTTCCATACTATTTACACAAATTGAGGGATATCTTCATATCCTTCACCATTTTAGGGTTGTAAAGTAGCTTCTCTTACCTTGGTTGAAAGGCACAACCTAAAATAGTTAAGAAAAGATAAGGTTTTATTTGAGTGCTATCCATCTCTCGAAAATGAGTGCCGGTTAGATCACATCCCCAGCTACAAAACAACACACATCATGATCTATTTGACTTCAAGCTTCATACCATATCTCTTATGCTTCTCATAATGAAAAGGAGAACAAATTTGGGTACCAATAGAAAGGGTATTAAATTTTCTTTCATTAACGCATAATTTTTTTTTGTTTTCACGAAGAACAAGGTGATTTTTCATGGAAACCAAAAGCAACTAGAAATCATGGCTTGATTACAGAGCACAATTCAATAGGATAAAGCGGTTACAGTGCAGATCATGATTGGAATATCATGTGAAACACATGAAATAGTTGACTATAGAGTAACTAATAGAGCCTGCAATAAACAATGGTAAAAATTTACTATAACTACCTAATTTAGTAATATATGGGATTATTTTTTGTTTTATGTTATCGTGAAACCTCCATCTTCTACCTCAATAAAACTATATGCGTGATTCTATTCGTAAGCTCTATTGTTTTACTCCTTCATTTTAATCCTTTTTGTGTGTCTTTTTATGCCTTGTTTGCAAACAAGATTATAATACCTCAAAAAACAACCGGGATTTGAACACTCGACCCTACAATCTATGGCTTGCACATATTTTTTTAATTTGAAGACATGATTTTCTGCATGATAAAAAAATCAGAAACCTAATCAACATTTCTTTGAGGTATTTAATAATTTGTTTGGCACATTCCATGAAATAAAGTTTGAAAATATAAAAAGAGTGGGATACAAAAATTTGAAATTTTCACTTTCCCTCTTTTAAAGAAAAAGGGTGGGCTATTGAAATTTCAAATATTCAAAAATGTGGAGGAATTCGAATTTGAAAATTTAATTTTTCCATGGTTTAAAAATTAAAACTAAACATGAATTAAAAACAACGCAATTTTTCATTATATATAGCCTATAATAATATAAACATAATAACAAATATATTATATAACATATATTAAAAAACGAATAGTAAAAATATATATGATAAGAAAACAAAATAAATAAATCCTAAACATATTTTTAAAGTTTAATAGAATAATATCTGAGACATTTAATTTTTAATTTTTATCAAAATTGATATCAATATTGTTAGATATAGTGTGTGCTAATTTAAATTAATTCTCCAATTAAAATGTGCCATGTGGAAAGTTCAAACAAGATATTTGGGCTACATTATAGTTGACACATATTTCAAATCAGCTTATATATAGGAAATAAATTAGCAAGCTCCAATTACTACGATTTTTTATTCAAACGATGAATTTAAAATAATAAAGTGTTAGGTATTTGTATTTTTTATATCTTATTCATTCTATAATTAAAAAATAAGAAATTGTTGATCCTAGGGGCTGCTATGCCATTTCTTTCAATAAGTAAAGGAGCTTAGTGGTCACTAAGAATTTTCTTTGATAGGAAACAATGTGAAATATGTGTTCATAACAATATATCTTATGGGAACTACATAATAAGGCTAGCGATCCAAAGTTGTTATATGATACAAGTATAATCAATGAAAAACACTAGTGTTACAAAACTACAAATAGTGTTTATAATGACAAGAGGTAAAGGTAGGATCCTAGCGGTTGCTAAGCTATACCATGGTTTGTTATTTTATGACTATTTTCAAATTAAGAAATTTTTAAGCCTAGTGTCTAATATGCATTTTTTTCAATAAGTAAAGGAGCTTAGCAGTCACTAAGCATTTTATTTGATAGGAAACAATGTGAAATATGTGTTCATAACAATATATCTTATGGGAACTACATAATAAGGCTAGCGATCCAAAGTTGTTTTATGATACAAGTATAATCAATGAAAAACACTAGTGTTCCAAAACTATATAGATAGTGTTTATAATGAAAAGAGGTATAGGTAGGAGCCTAGCAGGAGGACTAAGTTTGTACCATGATTTGTTATTTTATTCCAATTTTAAAAATAAGAAACTTTTGAGCCTAGGGTTTGATATGCCATTTATGTCAATAAGTAAAGGATCTTAACGGTCACTAAGAATTTTCTTTAATAGGAAATGATGTGAAATATGTGTTAAAAACCATGTATCTTATGGGAACTACATAATAAGGCTAACGATGCAAAACTGTACAAATAGTGTTTATAATGAGAAGAGGTAAAGGTAGGAGCCTAAGAAATTTGCTAAGATATACCATGATTGGTTATTTTATGTCTATTGTCAAAATAAGAAACTTTTGAGCCTAGGGTCTGATATGCCATTTTTTAATAAGTAAAGGATCTTAGCGGCCGCTATTAAGCATTTTCTTTGATAAGAAATGATGTGACATGTGTATTGAAAACCATTATCTTATAGGAACTACATAATAAGGCTAGTGATGCAAAACTATATAGATAGTGTTTATAATGACAAGAGGTAAAGGTAGGAGCCTAGTGGCAGTTAAGCTATACCATGATTTTTTATTTTATGGCTATTTTTGAAATAAGAAACTTTTGAGCATGTGGGAGACACTTAATACATCTTGATTACTCTCAAGGGTATGTAGTGTAGGAATTTATCTCTGCCATGGATATCCTAGTAAATATGGTACAATTAAAATCAATGGATAACACTAGCATTCCAAAACTATACACATAGTGTTTAAATAACAAATAGTTGATCATACTATGTGTTATGTTGTTTATTCAATATGTAAAAATCTTAGCGGTATCTAAGCATTTTCTCTCATACGAACATATGTGAATTATATGTTACAAACAATACGTCTTGTGAGTACTACATAAGTCATGATCCCTCTTGAGGGTTTGTATTGCAGCACTTAGATCTATCAAGGAATTCCCAAGTCAATATGTTACAATTATAATCAATGAAAAAACACTAGCAATCCAAATTTATACATATAGTGTTTATAATGACTAGCGGTAATGGTAGGAACCTAGTGACCTGCTAAACTAGAGCATGATATTTTATTTTATTGCTATTTTCAAATTATGAAACTATTGATCCTATCATCTATTATACCATTACTTTCGATAAGTAATGAAGCTTAACGTTCACTAAGAATTTTCTCCCATAGAATCGATGTGAATTATATGTTACAAATAATATATCTTATGAGAACTACATAAGGCTTGATCCCTACAGAGGGTATGTAGTGTGCATTATTGTCTCCACCAAGTACATTCCAACCAAAATGATACAATATAATAAATGTAAAACACTAGCGATCCAAATTTGCTGAGATAGTGTTTACAATGATCGTAATGGTAGGATCCTAGTGGTCACTCATCTAGGTCAAGATTTATTATTTCATCATTATTTTCAAAATAAGAAACTATTAAACCCAACATTTGTTGTGTCGTTATTTTCGATAAGTAATGAAGCTAAGCATTCCATAAATAATTTCTTCCATATGAAACATTTTGAATTATATGTTATACATAATATATTTTATGGAAACTACATATGGCTTGATCCCTCTTGAGGTTTTTAGTGTATCACTTGAATCCACCATAGATAGTCCATCAAATACAATACAATTATAATCAATGAAAAACACTAGCAATCCAAAAGTGTACAAACAATGATTACAATGACAAAATGTAATGGTGGGGCCCTAGCAGCCACTAAGCTAGGTCTTGATTTGTTATTTTATCACAATTTTTATGATCTTAGTGATTTTTACCCTCAATCGATACAACATATTGGATTAAATGTTTGATCTAAGAAGATTGGCACTCTAAATTGTTAACATAAGTTCGAACAATTTGGAATACATTTATTTAATTAGTATTGCAAATCTAACTTATGGTCGAGTAAGAGATAATAGACCCTTGTTTTAATGGTACTCAGTAAACATTTTTAATAATAAAATCATTTCTCTAATGGGTATAACCCGACCACGACCTTATAGAGGGCACTATTTCAACAAAAAATAGTTATAGTGGTGATGGCCATACTTATGTTTAGAAAAAGTGTAATCCTTCTGTTTGTATTTGATGGCTTATTGTGGAATTTCCCACCACTTGCTACACTTTAAATATCGTAGTTAGACTAGTTATAGACATTTAATCCTCACAACTACAGTATGTATAATATACATATATTTCACATTGTCTTATATAACAAAAATATTGAGCTACCACTAACTCCATTAATGTGATTTTTTTCTCAAATACTCTCCTCAAAATTCCAAACATTATATCTTATGACCACTATAATTTAAATATATCCCTTAGTCTTTTACGGTCATCTAATCCTCACGACTACAATATGACCGATATACACATAATTCACATCATCTTCTAAAATAAAAATCATGAGCTACCAAAAAATTTGTTAATGTGATTTTTTCTCAAACACTCTCTTCAAAATACCAAACATTATATCTTAATGTCCTCTACTCTTTTCCATTCAATAGATGTAAATGGATTAAAAAAATTAAGTTGTTCTTTTATATGTCGACTAGAAGTCTATCTGCCACTAAAGTATATATTTTTAACGTTCCTATCATGCCATCTATAGAATGTTATAGCTTGTCCAACTCATAGATAATCCTTTCAAAAGGTGCAAATGGTTTCTTATCTTTCAATGCATCATAATTCGCTATCAGAATTTTAGAAAAATTATGTTATTATTGATTTGATCCACAAAATATGAATTATTGTAACCAGTTGAATGATACATAAGATTTATTTTTGAAGCCTAACAATAGCTAACCATTAATGATACATAGTAAATAACTCTAGAGGTTGGTGATTGCTAGGGTAGTATTTATATTCCTTATCAAACAATGTGAGAAAAACATTTTAAACTTCATAAATGACCTAATTATTAATGTATTTTACTCTAATTATAGGTAAAATGTCTTCCATTATTCGCACTCCATTCATGATAATTCCATTCATCGCAGTGGTAATTGTTGGAAGAAAAGAGATGAGGAATGGTTTGTTGAAATCCATTCCCTTGAAAACTACCACATCGACATGTGGTTATTTTTTTGTTATAGATGAAAATCAAGAGGAAGTTGGTATTGTTCTATCCTCAAAAGTTATTGATTTGGGAAACTTCATGTTCAAGTCAAACACATTGAATTTGAAAACAATAAGTGTATTATTCTGGATATGGAGTTGGATGTTTCTTTATTTAGGAAATGGGAAATGCATGCCTCAATAAAAAAATAGACCATATTCTTGTTCAAAATATGGTTAGAATTTGGGGATGTTTATAGATTCTGACAAAATTGGTTGTTCAAATGCATAAGAAATTCATAATGATATTTTAGTCAATTTTAATACCCCTTAACAAATAAAGACAATCCCATGCACAAAGGCCTATCACCTAGTGGGCCTTTGGTACTCACTCGAGGCACACATGAGTGTCGAGCTCCTCTTTATGTGATTTGTGTAAGAATATAGCATATATGCATAATATTAATACCAAAGAAACTCCTTATTCAACTAAGAACTTGGTTAAATCTTATACTAATATATTCATTCAGACAATAAGCATATTAACAAAAGATAGATCTGAACCATGAGGGAAAGAGGATGCATAATGATTATACTCATTCCTATGAAACACACTGAACATAACAAAAATATATATGTATGAGTCATGAACCACATATATTCATAATTGAACATTAGTAATCACATTAAATCTATCGGGTTCATTACTGAGACAAAAATTATAGTGCATATTAGAACCATGTAGCAAGACTAGACTTATGTCCCTTAGAATGTAAATGAAAAACATGTACCCATTCCTTGATACATCATTCTTCCTATAGATCTCCTAGCCCAACCTATAAATCTCTCCATGTATTTCTGCAGAGCTTCACCTCTCATCTGCTCTCTCTAATCTCTCTTTTTCCCTTTACCGGGTGCTTTTATTTATAGCCTTTCTTAATTTCTTCAAGCCTACGCAGAGTTGTAGATCCATTTCCAATTCTCTAAGGTGGTCCTCCATGGTTGCATGTTTCTTCAAGCTCGAGCTCTCCACTCCTTTCAATGATGGCATTATATAATCTTCCATCGCAAGGTATATTCCTTTCTAGGCCACCATGTTGCTATACTGGCACCTTATCCACTCCGCATGTGCATTCAGGTCATGCTTTTCTCGTGTTCTATCTATTACGCCAAATATGGATAAGTTCCAAAACCTTTTCTATGCCTTCGCGTGTGCCACTTATTCTACTAAACCCTCCTAGAACCCTATCATGCACACTTCCTCCTTGCATGCCTTTCTCCAAATAGGATTTTCATGCCCACGCACCTCTTTGTACTTGGTGATAAATTAGGGGCCCAACAGATATATTTACTGATATTGAGAAAATTGCATAGAAATGAAAAAACCTCTTGTTTTTATCATTGCTTACATAGAAAATGTTTGTTTTCACCTCCAAAACATGACAAGTTTTTACTATGTTGAGGAAAACATATTTGAGTAAATTAGAGATAGACCCATCTAAATCAAAGTTGTAATAGTTGAAAATGAATACTAAATCTTCTACATTGTTGAATAATGCAACCACTATACTCAAAAAAATAGAACCTTAGACTATTCAACAATTTTATTTGATTTTTTTCAATGGTAAAGTATTTTAAATTGATGTTTCAAGATGCCATGTAGCACTTCCAAAATATCAGTATCATCTAATAGATGATGAAAAATTTGACCTTCTTATCCATTCCATGCTGATAAATGTTATTCCTACAAAGAAAGATGAAATTCTTCTTCCCTTCTTGCAGTCTACGAATAACATTGTAGAACTCCATGATCCAAATGACCCGGAAAGTGGTAATGTGAAATTTTATATACTTGATGGCCATTATAGAATATGTGCACAAAAAAGGATTTTGGGCTTAGAAACTTACAAGTATTTACATTCAAGGCTAAGGTTTCAAAAGGCTATCATTCATTTATAAATGCATCTACTAAATCCATTGCTAATATTTACAAACAACATAATTAAGTAAACAAAACTTGGATAGAAACCAAGTTTATTAATTTGTTGTACAAAGCTAGATCAGTTTGGAAATCGTTAGGATGTCCTCAATGGCCTAGATTGACAAAAATAAAGATAGAAGATTGGAAGGTAATGTATTTTAATTATATTTCATTGGCTATTAACATTTAATTTTTTATATAAAAAGATAAAAATATATATTTTTCCTTTGAATGCAAAGCTTTGAGAATCAATGCCTCTCAATTTTTCGAGTGAAAAAAACAAATAATATATACGATAAATGGAATTTTCTACTATTTCTTGATGATATATGGACTAAATGGACAACAAAATTTTAATTGTTTAGATCAGGTGGCCTTGCTTTTTTACCTATTAATGATAATCATTTTAACTTTCAGCAAAATTTACTTGCAAGATTCATGGAAAATCTATTCATGGTTGTTAGAGGAATGACCAACAAAGAACTATCATTACTATCGATAAAGTGTAATCAAGGGATGTCTAGTTAACTAGGTATGTTGAGGTTGGTGTAATAAGCGAAAGACATTTGATTCTTGTTGGAGAATAAAATGAGGCGCAAATGAGAGCAAAATTTCTACATTATTTCAAAAATAAGCATCTGGATAATATTATATTGATAGGATGTAGTGAATCCAATGTAATTAAAAAATTTAAATTGCATGAATCACACTGCCTTCGTTTGTTTGTATTGTTGGGTGAAGAGAAAAATGGAAAATAAAATTTGATTCCCGTATAGGGGAAAAATAGCAAAACGGAAAAAAAAGACCATGAGGTGGAATAATCTCTTCCGTCAAGGCTTAGACAATATTAGACAATTAAGTAATTTCAATGGAAGGAAATATACCAATAAGGATGTAAGACACTGACTATTTTTCTTGTAAATGTGCATATCATTCCATCTTCCATCAACTTTATCAACTATTCCTTCGACTAATCCTTTCAATGTTGAATGTGTGATCACTAATTTTTGTAATTTGGCTAGTGATATTTATTTTGATTTAATAATGGAGCTTCTAAAAATATCGGAACGAGTGTCTTTGGATTTTATTATTATTGTTCTAATACAAATTAATTGTTCAAAAAATTTAAGAGACAGGAAAAAGATACATTGAAAAGGTTAAAGACAATGGGGTATCAATTATGGATGGATGCTATAGACTCTACAACAACAATATGATATTTAAAATTTTGTGTCTTATGTGCACAATTGTGAGAATAATGATGATTATAGAGAATAGGTCACTAGAGATTGGATGGATAAACTACCACAAAAATGGTAACTGCAAGAAAAATTGACCTATAAAGAAGCATCCATACTTTTCCTTGTGAAATATCTTATGAGTTCTGGGCTGAGATGTTCACTTGATGTTGTTCCAAAAATTCTCTAGTACTAGTGCTTTATGGCGATAGTGTCACAATCCATGCATTAGTTGATTCCAATCTATTTATTGTTTTTATTGTTGAGACACATAGTCAAGAAATGTTTATGAAACATTACTATTCTCATATGAAGAAAGGTTTGTCGCTAAAGAAAAATTCAAAAAGTGATTTTTTTAATGGATTTGAACCTATATATGCTACTTATACATTTATTGTTTATGCAGATAACCAAAAATCTATTAAAGTTGATGTAGAACACTTTCAATTGACGTTACACAACCAAAGTTCAACATGGTGATTTACCTTAAATCATTTTGTAAATATGTTTAATGAGCTCTATTTTCAATTTCCATAGCTATAAATTTTGTAAAAAACGTATGTATTTTATAGCCCATATGACAGATGTGGAGTATGCATGCACATCAGCCATGAATACACAATCAGATCTTGGTATGTTAGTCATGTGAATTTACAAATAAAACTCACTAATAAGCCCCATAAATTTATAAGACAATAAATTATTATGTAGACAACCAATAACCTGGAGAATGAAAGCTGTGAAGGGCGCGGAGGAATCAAAGCATGAATAAACACTCATAATCTGGTATGTTAGCCATGTGTATTTTAAAACAAAATAATTTATAAGGCCCACAAATTTATAGGAAATGATAACTAATAGACATTAGTTTATATGATTGACATACGGTAGAAGAAAAATTTAAGGAAATTCATTTGTAATCTATGCTAAAAAATTGAAACAAAGCATAGAGCTTAGTGAACTCTATTCATCCACATTCAATACTGATAATGGTTAAAGTAAAAAACCTTAATTTCATCAATGTCTTATTGATTTATAACTACATATTGTCTTCAATGTTTCACGATTCACTACCACATACCGACTACTTACAATGAATTAATATTATTTTAGCTTCAACATCATCATAAACAGAACTACATATGTCTTGATCCCACTCGTAGGAATGTAAAGAAACACTTGGCTAACCTCATTAAAGGTTTTCTAGTGAAGTGTAGTTCATCAAATGATGGCATAGCCTATGGTCGTAAATCCTTATCAATAGTTGAGGATTATTTTCCACCAAAGGGTGGTTTGGAAAATATAAGCATAGCCTAGCGGCCACTAAATTTGAATCATAAGACAAAGAAAATTTGATATTGTACTTACCATATCACCACAAAAACCACTATGTTTTTCCAATTAATATTTCATTTTCCACAACATGAAATTGATTATGAATTGATTAATGTTTATTTTAATTAATGTTTATTTCAAATATATTATGCTCACATTTTCAATAGAAAGAAATATATTATGAATTGATGAATGTTTATTTGAAATAGATCTTGCATCAATGAGATCCAACAGTGTGTAAATGCAGTGTAATCCAATCTCGGAATCTCAATCGGTGGCGTAGCGTTGTAAGCTAAAAATTATTCAATTGGTTATAATTGATATTAAGCCAATGAAAAATAAATTTTTTTACTTCCCTGTGAGTAACGATAATATTTATTTACTTATTTTAGATATGGGGAATTTCTATTTGGGACAAACAAAACATACAATAAGAAGATGTCATTCAAGTTCGGTATGAAAAATGTCAACCTACGAGGTGGCCTATCATAATTTATAAAATTATTATTACCATATTGTTAACTAGGATCATGTTCTAACAATCTCATTTCTACTAATGTTAAAAATATATCAACGAGATTCAATAAAAAAATATCAACTATACGGAATCCAAGACTCACTTAGGGAGAGGAACATTAAAATATAGTTGAGGGAATCACAATAAGAGACCTAGAAAAGGTTTGGATTAGAAACAATTTTTCCTTCAGTTCTAAAAACATTGTGTATTACATTAGGTGTAAAGGGAAACCCTCCTGAAAAATTTATGGTTGGGATGAAAAAAGACACAAATATTGTATGAAAGATAAATGGATGATGGCGATTTGTAAAAAAAAATCACAAGTAGTGTCTCAGGGATTGAATGTGGTAGAGGGCATCAAATATTTGGAGCAATAAAATGCTAAATAACTATTTATCATTTCAAAATGTTGTTATGATGGTATTGCTTAACATTGTAAATAATATATACATTCATATGTTATTATGAAGGTACTACTTAACTTTATTAAATAATGTTGATATTGTAGAAATATAAGTTGGGAGTATTTATATTTTCGTTGCTTATAACTTGACAATATGATTGAATAACTTGTGTGGTGAATTATCAGAAAAACTTACCCTTCAAAAATTGTAAAATAGTATTTTTTCACATTGTTCATAAAATAAATATAAAATTATACTATATATACTTAATTGTTTTTAATATTTTTAATATGTTTAATATAGAAATAAATCTCTAGAAAAATTTACGATCGTATCTAATATATGCAATTCATATGTGACAGTTATTTCAAATATTTACAAGTGTTTTCGGCTAAAAATGTATAAAAATGCATCAAATTTAACACTGGTTGTGGCATTTGTTGCAACCATTGAAGGACATGGAATATGTTTGAGATGTTATTTGATCAAAAACCGAATTAGAGGGATATTATTTTTTGGAGCTTTACTATGATTTATTTTGTTAATTTGGGATCCCAGATCTTCGGGAATAGTGTTACAATAAAATTCAAACAATTCTTAAAATGTTTTTCTACATTTCTATCTTTAGTAAAGAAATTTAAATTTATTTCATATCTATAATTGAATACGCAAATATATCTCGATTGGTTTTACAGATTAATTTTAATTAATTTCATATCCATATTTAAATATGAAAATATATATGGAATGGTTTTATAGTTAATTACATTTTCCTACTCTAAATAGTTACCCTCTTCTAGTTTCTTCATAATATCTTTAGTAATTATTTGGTTATGTTGAGGTTCAATCACATCATACTGAATGAACCTAGAAGTGTCTCAAATCTCTTTAATTTCATTATCCTAGTGGCTGCATTAGGCCACAAGGTGTTTTAATTATTCAAATCTTCATAGTTTAATCTTAAAGACATTTAAACACTTGATAAAAACCTTATTCCAAAACATTAATAATTCCTAGTAGTCACTACCCCATATAAAATAGAAACATGTTATGTTTATAACAAAGCATAAATAATGCCTAGTGTCTATTATCCCGTATAAAATAGAAACATGTTATGTATATAACAAATCATAAATAATGCCTAGCATTCACTAGCTTGTATAAAACATAAACATGTTTTGTATATAACAAAGCATAAATAATGCCTAGTGACTACTAGCTTGTATAAAACATAAACATTATCTATTTATAAAAAAACATAAATAATGCATAGCGGTCACTATCCCTTATAAAACATAATCCAAAGCATAAATAATGCCTAGCATTCGTTATCTCGTATAATGGATTCCAATATTTGACTTTTTGGATTCCAATATTATGATTTTCGGATTCCAATATATGTGATTTTGGATTCCAAAATATGTGATTTTGGGTCCCAATATATGTGATTATGGATTCCAATATATGTGATTTTAGATTCCAATATGTGATATTTTGGAGTCTAGATAATTCTAATATTTAACATTTTGGAATCCAAAACTAGTACTTTTGGATTCCAATATTGGCTATATTGTTTTGTTGCTCGGATTGGAATAATTCCAAATTTAGTGAAATGAGTGTTGTATAGGTTAATTGTGTTCCGTGACTATAAGAGAATATGTGTAACCAATATTATGGAGGCCATAAATTTTGATCTCGAAATCGAAACAACTCCATTTTTTTGCAATGGAAAGGTCTTGAGGTGAACTATGCAATGAATATATAAATTTGGGATTTAACACGAACGGAAATTCAAGGTTTCCTTTCTTATTAAACTGGTCATTTTATTTTGATGTTAGGTTCATTTTAATTTGATCAACATCAGGTATGCTATTATCTTATGCTTTCAAGAAAACTTGAGAATTAGAAATGATTATGGCTATGGATATTTTTTTAACATTATGGTTGTCATTTTTTATAAATAGTACTAACATTAAAATATTTTGGAAATCTCTTTTTTCTATAATTTGATCGAAACCATGTATGCTCTTCTCTTGCACTTTCAAGTGATCTTGAGAATAAGAAACGGAAAGGATTTTGGATAATTTAATAACTTTTTGGTTGTCATTTGAAAACATGGATAACATTTGAAATTTTTATTTAAATTTCCATGTTGGTTTAATTTGATCGAACACCATGTATGCTCTTCTCTTACGCTTTCGAGCGATCTTGAGAAACATAAATGGTTGAGATCCTTAATATTTTTCTAACATTGTGTTATATAGAAACCTACTAATCCTTTGAGTATAGGGCCATCTATGCTCGTCAAATACAAAATCTAAAAAAATTAACCAACGCTTTGTGTGTAGGTTTCCTTGGTCAAAGAATGATGTTTAAGACAAACACATTTTAAACAAAGATAAAAATAAAACTCACACTATATTTATAGATTCGATCATGGTTAAAATGTGTATTACTTAAAATTTTGGAAGTGTTTTTTCTTAATCCATAAAACCCATTGTGACGAGTACCAAAAGAACCCCAAAGTAGTCAACACATTAAGGGAATTGAATGAAAAACTAGGAAGTTCCCTAAACACATACTTGATTGGTAAAACCCATGAGGAATATCAAAAATTGTTTGTATGAGGCATCTTTCATTAAATTTATTGAGGTGTAATGGTCCTTTGTTTAAAATTTATTCTCAAACAAAGTGTACCTCTCTTAAAAAAATATTGGTGAGTTTTGAGAAAAAAATCCCTACAAATTTATTTGGCATCGAGGCCAACTTGACCATAATCCATTATGTCACATTCCATAATTTCTGGCTGGTTGTTAGAAGGGATAATTTTAAAATGAGGGGTGGGTTACAAGAGTTGGAGGATAAACTATGTTGCATAGCTGACTATGTAACCACACATGTGTATGCATATCCTGAAAGGGATTTGCACACTCACTTATAGTTGTATGTACATCCTTACAACATCACTTTTCACTCAGCACTCGTAACATGCTCTGCATTTACAACCCATTACAGTTTACTTTAATGTTAATTATTTTGATTTTTTTATTATGTTGATTTAGATGCTTTGTTAAACAGTTGGATTGTGTACACGATCTTAATATCGACTTATATTTCGGCTAGAAGTAAATATTTACAGGATATTATTAAATTCTATACATAGTTGTGATACTTTTCTTTGATGTGTGAGATATCATTGAATGATAAAAGGTAATTAAAGTCCTTTGAATCTATTATGATCATAGATTGTATAGAAAATGATCATAATTCGGGGTGTCATTAACCACCTTAGACCGATCGACACTCCATTGTCACAAATGATTTATTTAATAATGCCACCTTGGGCCTATGAGGTGAAACTAAGGTGAGTGATAATTTTTTTAGATCAAATGAATGAAGATATGTTTATATTATTAGGAATTACATTATAATTTGGATGGGATTTGGTTTCCAATTATGAATGATTACACCACACAATATAGGGCTTTGTATTGAGTAAACTATTCAAAGGAGAGTAAGATCGAATTAATCGATCATGCAAGGTTACATTTGTTTATTTGTAAATAAGAAGTTATCGAAAATTTGTAATTATTTTATATGATTCAATAAGGTCATATTGACCATGCAAGTCTATGGAGTTAATGATTATTATTATTAAAAAACTAAATTTATCCCGAGCTAAATTCAGCAGATAGGGAATGGCGGTAGAGACATGAGTAAATGCAAGCTGTCATGGAATTAAATGCATTTATTGTGTCGAATTGAGTGAAGCTTCATGGAGAATTACTGACCATGTAAGGAAAATTTCCATTTTGGTTGGGCATTACTTTTATGAAGCTTGAATATGGGGGTTCTGCATGAAGTTACCTTGTGCTATTTTGGTTTTATAAAAAACTACTTGTTTTGAAGTTGTGCATGCATATCAGTCAGAGGAAATTTGATAAGATAGTTCTATAAATAAAATATGAGGTTCCTTAATGGTTTTTGGTTGAATTGTGTAATAATCGGTCGAGCTATGTTAAGAGAAGAAGTTTAGAAAGAAGAAATCAAGCTAGGTTACAAGCATGATGAGGTCTCTCTCTCTCTCTCTCTCTCTCTTAATGAATTTTTCCATTTTATATTTGCATATATCAAATCTTTGCATTACTCATGTTTTCTGTAAAAAATTGGGGTTTTAGGAAAATAAACCATTCTTGATTATCATTTTTGGATTCATTGTTTTCATTGGGTTAAACAAAGTACATTACAAGTTTGAGTATCGAATATCTATTGTTTGTTTTATTTGGATGAGATGTATGCTTGGTGGGATTTGGGTACTTCAGGATGATATAAACATACTAGTAGCATTGGGTACCCTTATTTTATTCTCGGTTAAAAGTTTTGGTACATTTGTGAGGTTCGAGGTGCATCTTAGATTTTATGTTTCTTAAAAATGGAAAAACCAAAAAAATTCGAGTGTTGCGTAATGTTCTTTCTACTATATTTAGATAAATCAAATCACTGGATTTGGGAGTGGAGGCTCATGCATTCCCTAATAGGGTTGGAATAATATGGTCTAGGCATGTGAATATCCTTATGGCTCTATGAACATGTGATAGTGATAGCTTGTGGTTGTAAGAGGCACTTTGTCAGTTGCTATAGTAGGTGACTTCATGATATTATTGTGTTTAAAATAATCTAGTCATCTCCGTGGGAGGGGTCAGTGGCTTGTGGAGAATAATCTTCTATTTTCCTTCACTTATGTCACTAATACATTGTTTGAGGTTGAACCTCTAGAGGTACATTTGGATGCATTATTTGTAGTATTGTATTACTTATGCATTATTTTAGTTGGGATGTATCGGACATTAATGGACACATATGGCTTGTAATAATTGGAATACGTATGAGTATAATGAGTTATTGTCTAAGTTACTAAACTATCTCAAACATAACCCAAAGAAGATTGATTCAATCTAGAAATGGAATAGGGAAAACCTAGATGTCATTAGTGTATTCTATCTTAGATTGTGTAATCATGTGCTTATTAGCATTGGGCTAGTCAAATATAGCTGAGTTCTCATCTATGGAAACCTTCTAAGGAAATGACTTTCAAGAAGGTTCAATTTGGGTATAATGAACAATTATCTCTAAAACTTTGAACTTTTTATCTACAAATTCAATGTTTTTACTAATACTTATATTCTTATGGAACATTCAGGTTGGTCACCCTTGATGGGTTGAATATAAGGAGTTTGAGTTCTTGAAAACCCTTACGAGAATGAGGTTATAAAATTACAGTTATTAATTATTTAGTAACATAGTAGAAGCTAATCTACATTATACCTATTGATATAAACACTCAATTAATGAGTGTAATCTTGGTTAACACATACGATACAATAATATGCAAAGATATACCATAGGTGCCTAAAATTATTTGATTGTGTGTAGGAAATCGAATCAGTATGTAATGGAAGATAAATACTTAAGGTAAATAATGTAAGCTATGGGAATTTGGTAGTACCATTAATTATTGTACTTAATATGTAAGTTGACAAAGAATGAAGAGGGATAACCTGAGTTGCATGCTGTTACTTTTATTCAAGTAAATGATTTCAAGGAATATTATTATCGTGAAATTATGATTTGTAACCATCTAGTGTGCTTCATTCGTAATAATGTGTTCTTGTGAATCAGTTGGATGATCAAGGTAATGCAACATTTCATATTTTTAAATATTAAATGGCATAATTCTTTAATGGGGAGACATATTTTATCATGCTCAGTTCATGGGAAATGACCTATGCTAACATGTTTCTGAGATGATTACTTTGAGTTACAAAGCGAGGAAGATCAAATAAAATTTCCATTAATTTAATTATTCAATCTAAAATTTATTACACAGTGAAAAGTTGTGATGAAGAAATCAATGATGTATTATTTAATTGAAAGAAGGAAATGAAAGCTTATTTATCACTCTACGGTCTGAAATAAATTATAATGATGTGTTTTATATATGTTAAGATTTGTTATTTATTTGAAAAATTGTTAGAGAAGATTCTCTCATCTATAATAATTTTATTTCTTGAAACTTGTAAGTATTGGCATCGTTATGCTTAAAGCGAGATATAATGCATTTTCATTTGTAAACTTAATTAAGGGAGATAGTGAGGATCAATACATTAATGTATTAAGAAATTGGATTCTATTTATATATTGAATGATGGAATAAATTATAAGAAATATTGTTAAGAAATATTGAACAAACAAATATGATCTATAAGGAAGTGGATATGCACATTTTCATTATATTGATCCACATGGTCATAATTATTCCCTTGTGATTTCACCTAAAATCAATATATATATACACAAGGGAATGGGTTTGTGAAAAGTCATATCTGACTGAATTATATTGTCTAAGTGGAGCCTAGAACTGAAGTTATGTTGGATAGAACCAAGAACGTTGGGGTGATATGTAAAATTAACAAATCACAATTTACTATCTTAGGTAATAAAGTGTGTTATCACAACTACTTGAAGTAGTAAAGCAGTTACATAGTGTACTAAGATATGATATATATCACATTTTCAACTTATACAAGTTTAGGAAGCTAAAACATAAGAGCTAAGTGCTCTACCTTCTTAGGCCCATCCTATGGAAATGGGCACTTTCTTTTTGATGTATTACAATGGTATCGAGGCATCAAGAATTTTGGAACATTATTCGATAATATCGATATTAAGGAATAACATATAATAATGTCATAGTTAACCTATATAGCTTATGTAGTGCCTGTTTAAATAACCACTTGAGACCCAAGAAACAACCTAGGGTTAGCTAGAAAATTATGGAATATTATTTTTGTTTAAGAAGTGTCCATAACCAAGTTGTAAGACTACCATTGCCACTGGCAGGTTTCGGAACAAAACCAATTTTACCAAAACACATGTTTCCTTTATTAACTAATATCAAGTTCACAAGGTTCCAATTTTAGGGTTAGATGTTTTAGTTAGGTTCAGGGAGTAATTTACCCCCATACCCACTCTCTAGTAGGCTCTGAGTTTCAACTATATTTTTCTCATACTTAATACTTCTAAAATTTCCCTAAATCATTCCCATTGGATAGGAAATTTTCTCACCTTTCCGGTGATATAAATAAGTCCTCCTAACTCCTTACAGAACTCAAGATATGAGTGGGTAGAGTTTCTAGGTCAAAGTTTCCCCAAGGGGACATATGTAAAGAAGGGGTTAAAAACACCCTGGACGGATTGGCGGGTTGCGGGGAAGCTTTAGAAAATTTTCCCATCACATGGCACAAAGGAAAAAGTTCTTCCATACCTCTGTGTGTCCCTGGTGGACATGTGTCAATTCCTAGCGCAAAGCGGAAAAGGGGTGAGGGGTTGGCGGAGCGGCGGGGATTTTAGGGACATTTTCCCTTCTTTAGCGCAAAAGCGCAAATCACCTTCATGCGCTGCGAGCCGGCAAGGGAGACACATGTCACTCCCTAATTAGTTAGGAGAAGTGGTAGGCCAAAAGAGTGGGTTGATACTTTGAGTCTCTTTCGCCAAAAAGTGCAAGGGAACCGAATTGGTCCATGCCCATGCCGACGTCGTGATGCCACGTGTCACTCAAGGATTGGCACGGGGAAAATGGACGGCGGAAAACCTAAGGAATTAACCCAAAATGGTTTCAAAGTCCAAAAATATCGTGTGGGCCTATGCATCCATGAAAGGATGAATTCTAAGCAAGGTGCGGTTGCGTGGCCCACGGCATAAAAGGGAAAAATTTCCAAAGGAGAAAACAAAAGTGTTAAGTCCAAAACCCTCCAGTACTCGTCCCGACACGTGTCAACACATGATTGGTTGTGGGTTAGCAGGGATACAAAGAAAAATTGGAAATTTTTTCAAGGTCAAAACCTTAAAAGGTTTAAATTCAAAAAGCGTCTTCCCTTCCACCATGCCACGTGTCAAGAATCGATTGGTTACGGGCTAGGTGGGATGCCGGGAAAAATGGGAAAATTTTCCCAAGGAAAATTTTTCAAAAGGATAAGTTTAAATTTGATCCACCCCTCCGAGGTGCCATGTGGTAGGTCTTGATTGGTTATGGGATGCTAGGGGCCACAGAATTTTTGTGGAAATTTTTCCAAAGTTAAAAATTAAAGTTTAATAGTTAAATTTATTATTATTATTTCATTATTATTTTTTTTAAGGCCAAATTGAAGTAAAAATTAAAATGGCCATAACTTTTGAAAGAAGCTCAGATTTAGACAAACTAGGACTTATCGAAATCTCTCAATGCCCTATTTGCACATGAAATATAAGATTTAATTTTTGATAATGATTAGGGGGTCAATTTTACAAAAACAATCTGTAGGATTTTAATTAGTAAAATAACAATTTTCAACTTTTCAATTTGATTAAATTGGATCTCCTCCTTCACTCAACATGTCAAAGGACATAGAGAATTGATCTAGGGAGGTTTTATAGTGTTTTCAGAAAGTTGATTTGTTTAATTGATTCAAAATTTTATTTTTCCAACAATAGACAGAAAAATGACTTATTTGTTAGAGGGATTGTTTTCAAATTAGAAATGGTTAAGTTGTTTTCTTGAGATTTCTTTTTCAATTTGGGTTCATTTAAGATACAACATGGTAAATTTTAACATGTCTAACTTGATTAATGTGTGTAGGTCTGAATTGTACATTTTATTAAAATTAATTGCCAATTTTAAGTTTGTAAATGAAATCTATTTCTTTTAAATCTGCATGTCAATTTTATTATTTAAATGTGGTATACGAGTTTCTAAACTAATCGAGGCATTTAAATGACTTGAATTTTCCATTCTATACTCAAAGAAATTATGATTTCAATTTCATATATTTCAAAGAAAACGATGCAATATAATTCTCTCATGCGTATTTTCTTTCCTTTGCAATTAAATAGAGATTCCATTTGCAATTTAACATTCCAACTCAACTCAAAATGTAATGAGAGGCAACTTGCAATTCTTTATTGACTTCAACAAAGGAAACATCTTTACATTCTTTCATTCCTTGAATGCAATTGACAAAATTTTCATTTCTTTCCAATAACTAGAATCAAAATTTAAATGTCTTTTACAATTTGAATATCTAATTCCATAATCAATTTACATACATCTTTCTTCACTAAATACATATTACAACATCATCCACAACAAGTGGGAAAGGATTACAATTAAATATGTCTTCACAAGGGACTATCAAACTGCACTTTTCTTTTGCTCTAGGACAACAACATGCACATATTATTCTTCTTCAAAATAGATCACAACAAAAGAGGGGGAAAGGCAACGCTCTCCACCCAACTAAGACATCTAATGCAAGGAGAATCCTTCCTTCATCATTGGCACCGAGCCCCAACCAAGATACAATAAAAGATGCAATTCAACCATGGGAAAAAATGAATTCCACAACACAACATTCTTTCACATACACATTTTTTGAAACACAATGCAACAAAAAAAAAGTAGTTCACAACTATATTTAGAAACATTTCAAACCATAACTCGAGGCTTGATCTTACAAGCCAAAGGAACAAGGCCTATGGGGAAGCTACTTATGCATCCCATTGCGGAATTGGGAATCCACCAAGAACAAACCACCAATTAATTCATCATATGCATATTTCCTTATACACCCCCAACAAAATCCCTCCTTATGTGCCCCCATATTTTTCTTATGCCCCCTCAAAGTAAGAAATGCAAGCTATTTCTTTTCCAAGGTGGATCCCAAACCCAAACTCCCTCCAAAAATTATGATGCCAATTGCATTCCCCTTATGCCCCCCCACAAGAATTCCCCATAGCCTTCTCCTACACCTTCCCTAAGGTAGTCTACCCAACCAAGCAACAAATAGAACAAAGCATGTATTCTCCACAAAACACAACAAGAAAATAACTGAAATAAAAGAGAGTTAAACTCTTACCTCTCCATGGTGACTTTTGCTCCTAACAGTAAGCTTCAAATGCCAAGAAAACACAGTCCAAAACCACAACTCACAAGCATGCAAAGCTTTCTCCAAAACTTCCTCCAAAAACAAGAGCTCTAACAAGAAAATGCGCCCCCAAGGAAGAATGTAAAAAGGGTCAACAACCCCAAAACAAGATGAGAATTTGAAATATATAGAAGAGCGAAAGAAGAGGATGATGTGGACCCATGTAGGATGCCACATCATACATCCTCACAATTAAACACAAAAGACAAACTCCAAACTCCAAGGCTCAATAAAGAGGTGGGTGAAAAATGACAAGTTACTTGCACACTCAAAAGAGCCCACACCTCAAGGGATAGCAATTAATTAAAATGTAAGAAAGTGAAATTAAAAACATGCACAAGATGAATGAAATGCATTATAAAAAGTCATAAATCACTTCCCCAACCATAATTATGGTTGGTAACATAAATTTAGAGGCATGGGATGAGTTTTACTTGTCCCACAAGCCTCTAAAAACAGCCCCAAGGTCAAATTCGAATTTCCATGGAGGTGGAGTATTTCTTACTCCAAAATCTGACTTACACAAGCTCTTACACATCTTACACATCCCTTACAAATTAATTACAAACAACCAACAACTCTAATAATTACTTTCCATATCCCAATTTAATTTATTTAAATTTTAAACATATGATCTCCTCACATTAATCTATCACAATTAATTAATTAAAGAAGAGAACACATTACAAATAAAATACATACAACAATAATTAAACATTAACCATAATAATAAAATACACAACCCATGGTCACATATAAAGATGATTCCCCCATGGGAATCTCTAACAAAACAACACACAACACAATAAAACAAGTTGTCATGGTGACCGTGTTGAATTCACCTAGAATTCCATTTTGGTTGGTCTCCGATCCCCCAATGTTTTGTTGTGATATTTTTAACCTACAAAATACAAATACCTCCTTTGGCCTCGTGGCCATATCAAAACATCCAATATGATACAAAAATCACAAAAAAATCAACTATACAATGAATCACAACAACATCGAAGTCACTATTACATCATTTGCATTTTTAATCAACAAATATATCCGCATCATAAAATATTCATTTTCAGATCAACTCATTAATATCCAATTCACATTCTGAATAACATCCATATCAATTAACACATCATAATCCATATATAAGGTGTCTCTAATACCCCTCATGCATCATAATCAAATAAAAATCCATAATAATCCATAATCCAATGTCTAACAACATACTAAATCAAAACATAGTAATGTCTATAATGAAATCAATAGTATCAACATAAGCATCAAAAGGTGTCAAAGGGAAGTGGGCACTACATCCCCCTCCCCTTAGACTTGAATTTCTTCTAGAAGTCACCGGAACAAATGTGGAAACTACACTCATAATGAAGTAGCATCCTCCCGGGTAGTTGCAGGTCTCATCATATCTGTCCCCCCCTTTGTACCTAAACCCGATCAATCTCTTTACCTCGAAGGCCCGTGGTCCTACGATCTAGGATGTGAATGGGATTAACCATCACCTACCCCTGATCATGCACCTGTAATGATTTCCAATCCAACACATGAGATGGATCTGCAATATATCTCCTAAGAACCAATACATGAAACACATCATGTACTCGAGACAAAAGTGGGTGGCAATGCTAAATGGTAGATCAAAGGGCGATACGCTCCAAGATCTCAAAAGGTCCAATGAATTGAGGAGATAACTTAGAACCTTTTCCATAATGGATAGGGATCTTGTGTGGCCTAACATGAAGGAACACCTTCATGCCCACATCAAAGCTATGGTCAATCCTATAATGGTCCACATAATTCTTCTACATGTCTTGTGCCTCCTGCAATCTCTACTTGATCAATATTACCTACTACTCCATGTCCTGTAGAAGAGCTGGTCCAAGAGATACTTTGTCCTCTAACCTGTCCCAGCTAAGAGGTTCCCTGCAATCTCTACCATACAAAGTCCGAAAAGGAGCCATGCCTAAAAACTCTGAAAACTGTTATTGTAGGCAAACTCCACTAATTACAGGTACTCCTCCCACTTAGACTATTGATCCATCACATACATCTGAGCATATCCTCTAAAATATGATTCACTCACTCAGTCTATCCATCTATCTCAGGGTGATATGTTATGCTGAATTTGATCCTCATCCTGAGGACATACAGCATGGTAGTCCAAAAATGTGAAGTATACAAAGGATGATGGTCACAAATTATCTTCCATGGAATACCGTGTAACCTGAAAATCTCATCTGAATATACTCGTGCCACTTCTCTAGTGGTATAATTGGTCTTTACCAGAGAAAAGTGAGCCACGTTTGTCAATTTATCAACCATGACCATGATGGCATCGTGGTGATATCTCGACATTGGTAGCCCAATAATGAAATCCATGGAAATGGTGTCCCACTTCCATTCTAGTATGGCATGAGGATAAAGAAGGCCTGCTAGATGTTGATGCTCAGCCTTAACCCTCTGGCACTCTAAACATCATGATACAAACTGATCCACATTTCTATGAAGTCCTCTCCAATGATACATTTGTCGCAAGGTGGCATGCATCTTCTTCACCCCGAGATGGTCTAAATAGGGTGCACGATGTGCCTCTACTAGGATGTCTGTCTCAAGTCTACATCTCTAGGAACATATGTCTAGCCTCTATTCCTAAGAATACCATCATCGCCTCTAAGGAATAACCATCAAAATTCCCCTCAAGGGATCTCTATGACTCGATCTCTTCTTGTACTATAATGTAGAAGCCACATCAAGAGGAAGTCTTTGAAGAATCCCGCTCTATAAATTTGTACTCACTGAGGTGGCCATAGCCACATGTATCCATCTGCTGAGAGTGTTTGCTACCACATTCTCCTTCCCCTTCACATGCTCTATCTCCATTTCATACTCACAAAGGAAATCCATCCAACACCACTGATGAGCATTAAGATTTGGCTGCGTGAAGAGGTGGCGAAGACTCAAATGATCAATCCTGAGTACGAATCTCTGTCCAAGAAGAAAATGTCTCCATCTAACCAAAGCATGCACAACTTCCATAAGCTTGAGATCATGGGTAGGATAATTAAGCTTGTGATCTTTGAGTTTGTGAGACTGAAAAGCTACAACCCTGCCATCCTGCATCAACACACCTCTAAGCCCTACTAACGAAGCATCTATACAAATGAAGAACTCACCCTGTGGATCTAGCACTGCAAGAATGGTTGTTGTAGTGAGGCACTCCTTCAGTGTCCTAAAGGCCTTCTCACATATGTCTGACCAAACAAACTTCTTCCCTTTCCTCTGAAGGGAAGTGATAGGGTGCACAATCCAAGAGAAGTCTGAATAAATCTCCAGTAGTATCTTGCTAATCCCATGAAGCTTCACACCTCGGTCATTGTAGTGGGTGTTGGTCAATCCATAATGGCTCTAATCTTGGAAGGATTGATTGTGATACCTTCCCTAGAAATGATATGACCCAAATACTACACCTCTATCTGAAAGAAAACACACTTCTCCAAGTTCCCATAAAGTTGTTGCTCACGAAGACACTGAAGAACCTAGCGAAGGTTCCCCTCATGCTCCTCACGTGTATGTGAGTATATAAAAATGTCATCAAGGAAGATGAGCAAAAAGTGGTCTAAGAAGGTCCTCAATACCCCATTCATCAAACTCATGAACACTACAGGGGAATTCATCAAACCAAAAGGTACCACTGTGAACTCATAGTGCCCATATCTCATACGGAAGGTGGTATTATGAATGCTAACCTCCGAGATCCTCAACTGATGGTACCCTAACTTGAGATCAATCTTAGAGAAAACTATGGCTCCCTTCATTTGATCAAACAAGTCATCAATACAAGGAAGAGGATAACGATTCTTGATCATTACCTTGTTCAACTAGTGGTAATCAATACACAACCACAAGGATCCATCCTTCTTCTTCACAAAGATCACTGGTGCACCCCAAGGGGATACACTAGGATGGATAAGGCCCTTCTCCAAAAGGCCCTCAAGCTGCAACTTGAGCTCACAAAGCTCTAGGGTGGTCATCGATAAGGTGCTCATGAGATAGGCTCTGCTCCAGGAACTAGATCTATATGAAAATCAATCTCACGTGGGGGTGGTAACCCTGGTAGCTTCCCTAGAAATACATCATAAAAATATCTCAAAATGGGATGATCATCTAGTAATGGTCCACTAGACCCATCATCGATCTATCACTAATCGTAATAACATACATCTCGAAAACCTCGTCACACACACCGCTTAAGCTGCATAGTGGAGATGGTGTGAATGGAAATGGGTATCCTAACCCTTGAGATCACCGACTCAACTCCTAAATCATCTGCACAAGATATAGTCTTGTGATAACAATCCATCCTGGCCCTGTGTGTAGATAACCAATCCATACCCAAAATGACTCCATACGAGCCCAAAGGAAGAATGCAAAGATCTAAGGTAGTGGTGAAAGGTCCCAAATCTACAACACACTCCTTAACCAAGGAGTCTACAAATATATTTGCTCCTGAAGCCATCTCAATGTCCCAACAATGACCCTACCTAACTGCCACCAGCCAGCATCATTCTACTAAAGATGGTGCAATGAAAGAATCAAAAGAACCAGAATAAAAAAATAGAGGTAGGGATACCACCAATGCTACATGTGGTCTCAATGACTATGCTCTAATGCTCTACCTAGTGGTTCTCAACCACTGCATAAATCTTGTGGTTATGTCCCATGTCACCAAAATTCAGCTCTAACATTTATGTCTTACCCTTGTTGTTAGGGTTCTATGGGAAATCTCTCCAAAAGTGTCCAGTAACTCCATAACCAAAACATCCCCCTGATCCACCCCAATGAGTAGCACCTCCAGCATGTGCCCTAGAATTCTATGGTATGGATCCTAATTATCCAGCTACGGTATTCTATGTCCTCTTCTGGTGAGCTCCCCTGTGAATGATCTCTATGTCCACCCTATGTTCTAATGGGACCCCTAAGAGGAGGGACCATACTCCGACCTCTCTATACATCAACTCTCTGTGGAGGTCTATGAGGTGGGCGGGATTGCTGCTGCTACTGTTGTGGCCTAAAGTATGACTATGATGTACCCTAGCCACCATGAAGAAGAGGTACTGAACCTCTCAATATACCATCCTACATCTACTATATGTGGGTCCAGACTCGGTCTCTAGCTTGTTGGGTCTTACCCCGAGTCTCCTCTGCAATGTAGGCCTTCTTAATAGCCTCCGCTAATTTCTATGGGTAGTGAATCCATACCGCACCTACGATATCCAAATTTAGGCCCCGGATGAACCTTTGAATCCATACCGCTCATCTTTCATATACTCTATATACTAGAGTAGATCCAAAAATCTACTCTCATACTCTGCTTCTAAGGAGAAGCTGCCAAAGGTCATGGAACTCGTCAATCCTCTACTAAATTAACCTCCGTGATAAATACCTTCGAATCTCTCCTCAAAAATCTCCCTGTGTCACTGTCTCTAAATCTACATAGAGCTTCTCCTCCTCTCTGTCCTCCACCACACTCCTGCTCCATCCCTCGGTAGATGGATCACAACACAAACTTTCAGTTCTTAGAACAAGGACAAAGCTTGAAAGCAACCACTCAAGCTCACTAGTCATGCCTTTGCCTAGAATCCACCTATATCACCCGAGTAATGTGAGGGATGAAGCTTTGTGATCTCCCCGATGTGATCCGGTGTGGTCCTGTCAACCTCTAGGTCTCTCTGCACACTCATCCCTAAGCCTAGGGCTTCGAGACCTCTCTCTATGCTTTGGAACTCTATCACCCTGTCTCCTAAGTGGTGACTTTGCTCTGGATGACTCCACATAGGATTTCTCTCCTTTTTGTTCCTCATTGAGTCGAGGAGATACCTAACCCTTGATAGAAGGTGCTCTGTCATGACTAGCTTTCTGTCCTCCACCTAATCCTCCATGTAGAGTGGCATTGACATCTTGAAGTGTCTGTAGAATCCGAGGTAGAATGGTTGTTAAACCTTGATCGGTGGTGGTGGTGGTGGTGGTGGTGAGTTTGAGTCTCTGTGAATGTTCCTCTCACTCTGTCTGAGCCTCCTGCATAGACCAAAGTGAGAGTTAGTTCATTTTGCTAAGTTTATACAACTTCCATGTTTACTAAAACATACAAATTCTAGCTAAGCTATTTTCTAGATTTACAAGTGTGCTAGGTTTAAGTTTTCATGTCTCAAGTTTTCTAGTGTGCCCAATGGTCCAAGCCTTTGAACCACTGCTCTAATACCAAACTGTAGTGCCCGTTTAAACAACCACTTGAGACCCAAGAAACAACCTAGGGTTAGCTAGAAAATTATGGGATTTTTTTTTTTTATAAGAAGTGTCCACAACCAAGTTACAAGACTACCATTGCCACTGGTAGGTTCAGAACAAAACCAATTTTACCAAAACACACATTTCCTTTATTAACTAATATCAAGTTCACAAGGTTCCAATTTTAGGGTTAGATGTTTTAGTTAGGTTTAGGGAGTAATTTACCTCCATACCCACTCTCTAGCATGCTCTGAGTTTTAACTATATTTTTCTCATATGTAATGCTTCCAAAATTTCCCTAAATAATTCCCATTGGATAGGAAATTTTCTCACCTTTCCGGTGATATAAATAAGTCCTAACTCCTTACAAAACTCAAGATATGAGCGGGCAGAGTTTCTAGGTCAAATTTCCCCCAAGGGGACATGTGTCGAAGGGGTTAAAAACACCCTAAATGGATTGGCAAGTCGTGGGGCGGCTTTAGAAAATTTTCCCATCACATGGAACAAAGGAAAAAGTTCTTCCGCACCTCCATGGGTCCATGGTGGACACATGTCATGTCCTGGTGCAAAGTGGAAAAGGGGTGAGGGGTTGGCGGAGTAGCGAGGATTTTAGGGACATTTTCCCTTCTTTGGCTCAAAAGTGCAAATCACCTTCACGCACCCACGAGCCTAGCGAGGGAGACATGTGTCACTCCCTAGTTGGTTGGGAGAACTGGTGGGCTGACGGAGCGGGTTGAGACTTCGAGTCTCTTTCACCAAAAAGCACAAGGGAACCAAATTCGCCCAGTCCCACGTTGATGCCATGATGCCACATGTCACTCAGGGATTGGCATGGGGAAAATGGACGGAGGAAAACCTAAGGCATTAAGCCAAAAAAATTTCAAAGTCCAAAAATCTTGATAGGCTTGTGCATCCATGAAAGGATGAATTCCAAGCAAGGTAGGGTTGTGGGGCCAGAGAGAGACAAAAGAGAAAAATTACCAAAGGAGAAAACAAAAGCGCTAAGTCCAAAACCCTTTCGCACACTAGTCCCGACACGTGTCAGCACGTGATTGGTTGCGGGTTAGTGGGGATGTGGGGAAAAATTGGAAATTTTTCCGAGGAGAAACACCTTAAAAGTTTTAATTTCAAAAATGGTCCTCCCTTCCATCATGCCATGTCAAAGAATCGATTGGCTGCGGGCCGGCGGGGATGCGGGGAAAAATGGGAAAATTTTCCCAAGGTAAAATTTTCAAAAAGATAAGTTTAAATTTTGTCCCCTCCGAGGTGCCACGTGGTAGGTCTCGATTGGTTATGGGATGGTGGGGGCATGGAATTTTTGTGGAAATTTTTCCAAAGTTAAAAATTAAAGTTCAACAAATAAATTTATTATTATTATTTTATTATTATTTTGTTTGAAGGCCAAATTGAAGTAAAACTTCAAATGGCCATAACTTTTAATAGGAAGCTCATATTTAGACAAACAAGGACTTTCCAGAAATCTCTCAATGCCCTATTTGGACAGAAACATAAGATTTACTTTTTGATAATGTTTATGGGGTCAATTTTACAAAAAAATCTGCAGGCTTTTAATTAGCAAACTGGAAATTTTCAACTTTTCAATTTGATTAAATTGGATCTCCTCCTTCACTCAACATGTCAAATAGACATAGAGAATTGATCTAGGGAGGTTTTATAGTGTTTTAAAAAGTTGATCTCATTCAATTGATTTAAAATTGTATTTTTCTAACAATAGACGAGAAAAACAAGCTGTTAGAGGGATTTTTTTCAAATTAGAAATGGTTAAGTTGTTTTCTTGAGATTTCTTTGTCAATTTGGGTTCATTTAAGATACAACATAGTAAATTTTAACATCTCTAAGTTGATTAATGTGTGCAGGTCTGAACTGTACATTTTTATTAAAATTAATTGCCAATTTTAAGTTTGTAATGGAATCTATTTCTTTTAAATCTTCATGTCAATCTTATCATTTAAATGTGGTATATAGTTTCTAAACTAATCTCGAGGCATTTAAATGACTTGAATCAGCAATTCTGATTTCAATTTCATATATTTCAAAAAAAACAATGCAATATAATTCTCTCATGCGTATTTTATTTCCTTTGAAATTAAACAGAGATTCCATTTGTAATTTAACATTCCAACTCAACTCACAATGTAATGAGAAGCAACTTGCAATTCTTTATTGACTTGAAAAGGAAACATCTTTACATTCTTGCATTCCTTAAATGCAATTGACAAAATTTTCATTTCTTTCCAATAACTTGAGAATCAAAATTTAAATGTATTTTACAATTTGAATATCTAATTCCGTAATCAATTTCCATACATATTTCTTCACTAAATACATATTACAACATCATCCAAAACAAGTGGGAAAGAATTACAATTAAATATGTCTTCACAAGGGATCAAACTGCACTTGTCTTTTGCTCCAGGAAAACAACATGCACATTTTCTTCTTCTTCAAAATAGATCACAACAAAAGAGGGGGAAAGGCAACGCTCTCCACCCAACCAAGACATCCAATGAAAGGAGAAGCCTTCCTTCATCATTGGCCCCGAGCCCCAACCAAGATACAATAAAAGATGTAATTCAACCATGGCAACAACTGGCTTCCACAACACAACATTCTTTCACATACACATTTATTTGAAACACAATGGAACACAAAACATACAAGTGGTTCACAATTGTATTTAGAAACATTTCAAAGTAGAACTCAGCTTGATCTTGCAAGCCAAAGGAACAAGGCCTATGGGGAAGCTACTTATGCCTCAGAATTTAGAGTTGGGTATCCACCAAAAACAAATCGCCAATTAATTCATCACACACACATTTCCTTGTGCCCCCACAAAATTCCTCCTTATGCCCCCACATATTTTCCTTATGCCCCCTCAAAGTAAGAAATGCAAGCTATTTATTTTCCAAGGTGGATCCCAAACCCAAACTCCCTCCAAAATTATGATGCCAATGGCATTCCCCTTATGCCCCCACAAGAATTCCCCATAGCCTTCTCCTACACCTTCCTACGGTAGTATACCCAACCAAGCAACAAATAGAACAAAGCATGTATTCTCCACACAACACACACAAGAAAATAACAGAAATAAAAGAGAGTTAAATTCTTACCTCTCGATGGTGAATTTTTCTTCTAATATCAAGTTTTAAATGCCAAGAAAACATGGTCTAAAACAGCAACTCACAATCATGAAAATATTTCTCCAAAACTTCCTCCAAAAACAAGAGCTCCAACAAGAAAATGCACCCCCAAGGAAGAATGTAAAAAGGTTCAACAACCCCAAAACAAGAAGAGTGTTTGAAATATATCGAAGAGGGAAAGAAGAGGATGATGTGGATCCATGTAGGATGCCACATCATACATCCTCATAATCAAACACAAAAGACAAACTCCAAAATCCAAGGCTCAATAAAGAGGTGGGTGAAAAATGACAAGTTGCTGCACACTCAAAAGAGCCCACACCTCAATGTAATGCCCCGTTCGACATTACCCCTGACCTTTCTTTGATGACCCTGTTTATAAGTAGGGGTAGATGGTGGGTGTGAGGTTATTTATTGTTAGTCGACCTCAACTGTGTCCCAGAGAATGATTAGTGCCCTTCCTCCTCGCCTGGCCTTCCCATGTCCGTTTCGTTGCCGATGTTGCTAGTGGAGGGCCTCCGCAGTGCCTTTTTGATTATCTTGTTAAAGGAAAAATCTTGTTCTCGCTTATTCGAGCTTACCGGTTGTTGTCATTAGTTTGATTAATAATTATTATTATTATTATTATTATAGCCGTAAAATCATAAAAATAATGTTAATAATAATATTATGATTTAAATGGTTGATTTTTGATCATTTGTTTTAGTGTCAAATTTTATCGCTGTCATTATGGTTTACCGTTAATCTATTTCTTTTATTTTATGACTTCTTTTTAGGGTTTTTATTTTGTTTAGTTAAAACACACAAAAAATAAATAAAATAAAATAAAAGAATTAGAATTAGAATTTTAAAAAAAAGAGGCCCGTGAATGTGGGGCGGATTTAGGGCAAAAAGGGGGCTCGGGCTCCATTGGGACTGTTCCATCTTTTTGGTTTTGTGTGGAGAGAGAGAGAGTGTACCACACCATGGAAAGGGAGGTTTTGTGTAGGTTTGAGGCAGCCATTGGGGGCATTCAAGACTACTTTGGGGCGTTGTTTCAGTTTTTGACCAAATGAAAGAATGAGACAGCTTCACATGGAGTATGGTGGTGGCTGGGTTCAGAAAACATGGGGGTTTCCTCAGGGGACAATCACACTATTTCACCCATGCAACAAATAGGGCTCCAATCCAATGAGTTTACATTTGCCAGCGCACTCCTGACCTGTGCCAAAATACGAGCCCTAGGATAGCGTATGGACATCCATCAAAACATATTGGAAATCTGATTTTTTTGTCACTTTGCTAGCTCCTCCCAAGATGCGCCAAAAAGGGGATTTTACCATTTTTTTAGTTGTGAGTGCCCTGTCAAACCAGTATGCAAAATGTGGTAGCATATACATGGCACGTGAACTGTTTGTCTTCACACCTAAGAAAGAGAAAAGAAACAGGGTGGACCTCCATCAAAGCGCTGAGGATAAAAAGAAAAAGAAATTTTGTCTGATATGGAAGCAAAATGAAGGCATGGATACTGTTTAATTAAAATTGGAGCCCTTTAGAGTAGTTATCATACCCCGAGTGAGATTTTTGTGATTTGTTTGTTAAAATGCCTTAGAGAATTGCAGGCTTTGGACAAGAATGATTGTTTTAAACACAAAGTGGATCCGTTGATAACTCCTTGGGGTCACTATTGTTTACAAAAGCATTGCGTTGTGGTTATGGGGATACCGCCAAAGTTGAGGTGTGGAGCTTTGGAACAATTTTAGACAACCGACAAGCATATTGGGCAGTGAATTTTGTTTTCAAATTGTAAGTGAACAGGAAGATAAGTATATAGTTATGGATATAAACCCAATGCTCGTGAATTGTTTGACGAAAATTATTTTTCGATGGAATGGTCTCAACGGATTGTGAGTGAAAACCACTTGGAGCCCCCTTATACCCATTTCACTCATTGTTTCTAGGCATGGTTCATCTCCCCTTACCTCTCATAATTCTCGTGCTTTAGTTCTCTTTTGCAACTTAATAGAATTTTAAAATATTAGGATTTTAATACAGTTAAATGTTTATATCAACTCGTTGTAAAAACAATGAAATGTCATGTCGTAACTCATGAAATCAAAATAACTCTTTTGCATTAAACCATGAACTTCCACCCTCATTCTGAGGTGATTTAGAAAACTTCTTACCCAACTAGATCACTTCAATATTGGTTTATCGACAAGACGAGATTGACTTCCCAGTAATAATGTTGACCTTCTCCCTGTTTAAATAGTTAATTTTTGCATTTTTCAGAGACTCATTAAGTACCCCTCATAACTCTGAAAACAAGATGCTAAGCTTCATTCATGTACCTTGTTATGTGAGGAGTCACCTTGACCTCTGGTTTGACCCCAAACAAACATAAGTGATCTTTTTACGCTATTATAGGAGCCCTATTACATTGGGTGACAGTAGTAGAAAGTTGTTAAATCTAGAAAGTTGGATTTCATTTTGAACTACCATTTAAAACTTGGATAGAGAAATTATTTTCGTCTTCACAAACGTCTAGTTTTTATACTAGAAAATTGCATAGAACTTTTAGTTTACGGAAAATCACTTTTGTGGATGGTTTGGCAAAGCCATTTTGTAGGCCTCCAGTCGTAGTTTGACGAGGTCAAACTAGACCAATTTTGACTTGTCACTCCAGAAAACTTGTTTCCGTTTGAAAATGGTTTTCTAGTTCTCGATCCCGTCGACTCGATAAATTCTCCTTATATACAGGAATTTTTGAAAGTGTCTCATTGTGTGCTTATCCATCAAAAATCAGTTATGGATGTGGTTTTTTGAGCCCTCGAGCTAACGTTTGTTCATTTGCAACTGGGTCAGCTACGACCAGTAGCCTCAGAAAACTAGCCACCAAACAAAAACCGTTCGCTATTTCCAAATTCCGTCAGTTGCTATGAATTCTGGTATATAGGTGGATAGGTATAAATTTAATCGTGGTGTGTGTTCTCATCAGAAGTCAACCTTTGGAAGTGGTTTCTTAGCCTCCGAGATGTTTTGAATGTTTTTGTAGCTAGTAAGAAAAGTTAAAAATAGAAAGTTGTGGGACCCTCGTCGGGTTGCCAAACCACCATGGAAACATTCAACACATGTAAATAACTGTTTAAAACTCTCTAGTGTAATTTGTTGTGTGAAATAGAACTTTTGACAAAATGGTGTTTTCTCTCTCTTCCCTTCTCTTTCTCTCTCCTGGGTTACAAAATGAAGTGAAATGATATGCTTGAAATACATGCCTCTAAAATTTTTCTTTCGCTTGCAAATTGTAATTATTATTATATGTAAATGGGAAAACTGAAAAATGATAATTATGTTAGATTAGGGTGGATGCCATGCCAACGATTTATCGTTGATATCATGCTCATGTGGTTTTACAGGATGAAAGAATGCAGCGAAAAGGTGATGTGTAATTCATTAATTATCATTGTAATTTATATAGTTCATTGTTAAAAGAATAAATGTATAATGTAGTCTCATGATACATAAGGTTATATTGGATAATTGTTGATATGTACGAGATGCTAGTTTCTAGGACATATAGGAAATGTGCATTTAATCTTAGGTTCAATTTTGATTCATAGAACACATGGTTAAAAGGGGTTGATATTTATATAATTTTAATGAACCCCTTAGCTCCGCTCAGCTAAATGTGTTACCTTGGTTTCTCTCAACATTACACCTTGGTCCTTTTTGAAGGTGGTTTAGCATAAATATGTCCTCTTGCTTAAAACACATATATAGTTGAGGGGTAGACCCTTAGGTGAAGTTGGAATTAATCTAAACCCTCAGTTGATTTGGATGTCAATGTAGGGTTCGTGTGTAGCTTCAAGTCTTCTAATCATTCATGTCTTCAAGAGGTTAGACACGCACTTCGTAACTCCTTTTATAAGACAATGCTAATAATAAGACCTTTTTGTGATGTAGAAAATAAAGTATATAAGAGTAAATACGAGAGTTGAGGTTCGGAATAAGGCCACTATTGAAGACCTTATAACTCAATTAAATATATTCATTTGTTTCAAAGAATATGAATTGTCTTGGTGTGGTCAACCTTCGAGAAACAAAATACATATATAAATCAAAATGGAATTTCTCAAGTCATTGAATTAGAATAAATATGGTAGGGAAATAACTATTCCATGATCGAGGAATGTTTTTGGTAAAAATCTACCTTGTATCTAAATCTCCGTTAAATCCTTTTATTGCGTTCTGGATATCAAGTCACTTTCGCTTGAGTTGTAAGGGTAAAACTGTAGACATCGAATAAATGTTGGAGAAGAATATTCTTAACATAATAATAAGATAATTAAGTACTTTGTATGTAATTTGATTTATGCCAAATATGTATGTTAGTTATAGAAATTTTTATAAAGTATAAGAAGCCAACCTAAGATGGTTGAACTGTATTTTAACCTTAGAATAAACTTAAGAATATGTGGGTGAACAAATGAGAAATTTATCCTTGCTCAATAATGTTTTTGGAATGTTAACCGTAACTAAAATACATTTAAAGAAATGATGTGTTGTGGGTTCACCATTCCTAAAGTCATGTTTCTTGTGGTTGGGTCATTATTAGTATTCCTTAATTGGGAAAAGTGTGGCATCGACATGCCTATGTCATTTTCATGGGTCTATGTGAGTCAATGACTTATGTGATTGTCATACGTGAGCCAAGTTTTCGTACTCAGAGCCCTTATTGTGTTGTGGGTAGTGAGAAATGTAAGTCAAAAAAATTTATCCTGGTATTTTATTGTTATATTTTGGTCCGTAAAATGTGGGCACTACACTCAAGGGATAACAATTAATTAAAATGTAAGAAAGTGCAATTAAAAACATGCACAAGATGAATAAAATACATTATAAAAAGTCATAAAGCACTTCCCAAACCATAATTATGGTTGGTAACATAAATTTAGAGGCATGGGACAAGTTTTACTTGTCCCACAAGCCTTCAAAAACATCCTCCAAGGTCAAATTCGAATTTCCATGGAGGTGGAGTATTTCTTACTCCAAAATCTGACTTACAGAAGCTCTTACACATCTTACACATCCCTTACAAATTGATTACAAACAGCCAACAACTCTAATAATTACTTTCCATATCCCAATTTTCTTTATTTAAATTTTAAACATATGATCTCCTCACATTAATCTATCACTTTGTTAATTAATTAAAGAAGAGAACACATTACAAATAAAATACATACAATAATAATTAAAAATTAACCATAATAATAAAATACAAAACCCATGGTCACATATAAAGATGATTCCCCCATGGGAATCTCTAACAAAACAACACACAAGACAATAAAACAAGTTGCCATGGTGATTGTGTTGAATTCACCTATAATTCCATTTTGGTTGGTCTTCGATCCCCCGATGTTTTGTTGTGATATTTTTAACTTGCAAAATACAGATACCTCCTTAGGCCTCATGGCAATATCAAAACATCGATATGATACAAAAACAAAAAAATCAACTATATAATGAATCACAACAACATCAAAGTCACTATTACATCATTTTCATTTTTAATCAACAAATATATCCGCATCATAAAATATTCATTTTCCAGATCAACTCATAATATCCAATTCACATGCCTAAACAACATCCATATCAATTAACACATCATCATCCATATATAAGGTGTCTCTAATACCCATCATGCATCATAATAAAATCAAAATCCACAATAATCCATAATCCAATGTCTAACAACATCCTAAATCAAAACATAGTAATGTCTATAATGAAATCAACAATATCAACATACACATCAAAAGGTGTCAAAGGGAAGTGGGAACTACGACTCATGTGAATTATGGATAATCTAGGCTAAGGTTAAATTTTAGTTTATGTAAACATAATCCTAACCCACCGGGAACAAAATTACTAAGGTGACACATCCATGGTAATGACCATAATTTCATGTTAACTTTTGAATTATACAAGACCAATTGGGTGAAGGGGAAGCTCTATCTTACAAATTTATTAACGTGTAAACTATGTTAAACCATTGGGTAGGTTACCGAGTTGTAATTTATAACCAAATTAAGGGTTAACATATAAATCATGTAGTAATCAGGAATGTATGGAATATGTGTAAACTGGGTTGTTGATTAACCACTTGATGATAGACCCATAAGTAACTTCTGCAGAGCTAGTGCAACATTCTATTTGGGTGTTAGAATTATTAAGTGATCTACTCTATATGAAAATTATTTATGATCAATAAATGGATAAACAAAGAGTTATTGTTGGAAGCCTTGCATGAAATAGTGAACATAAGTTGTTACTTGATTATATAATTGGGTAAGCAAAGTTGAATTGATCTAACAATTACCATGCTCTACATAAGTACCTTGATTAGGGAATGGAATGGTTTTAAAACTTATAGAAGTAAATTGTATATAGATTTATAACTGAAACTATCACTTGATATGGTTATGATGTTCTATCCCTAATTAGTACTAATTAAGTGCATGCTTACTTGAAAATTGATTAACAATGATTGAGATGATGCCATCTTTAACAACATTATATAGTAGATTGTTTGGTTCCTCTATAGTTGGAAATAGTGTATTGATACTAAATAAATATGTTGGTATATTAATAGGGAGATAGATTTAATTTTGTAATTGAATAAGAATCTTTAACATTTGTTAAATTTGCCTTGTAATCTTGATTTAACGGTGAAGACCGGAAATTGGGGAACAAAAATGAGTTGTTTGACTCTTGTTCGTACAAATGGGGAAATCTATGATAAAGGCTTCATATTCGTAATGACGCAAGTCATTATGTGAATGAAACCATTTTCATAGCCATTTTTGGTGATACCAACAGGATTTTAGGAACTCAATTGCCAAGCCATGGATACAAGCCTCTTCAGAAATCAATTTTGTTTAATACATGTTTACCTAAGAATTCCAACAATGAACTTAATAAATCAAGTGAATGGGGAACGAATTAGGTGAACACTTAAATTATTGATTATGAACTTAAAGGCTTACAAAAGGGAAAAATTCCATATAACTGAACAAGTGATTTGGTGATTTGACACATTCCTAATGACGAGTGTGCTATCACGGAACTGAGCATGGCATACATGTATCTAAAACTTTTTCAAAGTAGTGTAAGTTTTTATTACACTTTTATGATTTCACCAAGATATTGTAGATTGAGAAACAGGGACGGAAGCCTGTGTAATTTTATTAATCTCAATCAACTAAAAAATTACAGTGAATAGGCTACAATATTTATAGATATTGCACAGCCAAATACATCTGGGAGAATGAGTTGCACAGGTGCAACCAAATGCCAGAATAAACAAGCTTCCAATAACATCCAGGAAGCAACAATTACATAAAAACAAATATATTGTTGAAAACAATATAACAGTATGTATACTGAAGAAAAATATGGTTGATTAACAATATAACAAAATAACAATTCTATTATTTAATTAATAAAATTAAATAATTAAACTACTATGAAATTAAATATTAGGATAATAAAATTTATCCTAACATTCCCCCTTAATTGTGCATTGTGTGAAGAGATGAGGAGAGAAATGCTCGAACAACTCGAACTTGTCACGTGCAAGTGACTTTGTGAAAATATCGCTCGTTGTTGTTTGACAAAAGCAAAGCTGGATGTTGTGCTTCAACACATGTTCACATATGAAATGAACTGAACTTCAATGTGCTTTGTTCTCTCGTGAAAACTGGATTGCGAACAAGTTTGAGAACACCTTCATTGTCAACATACATGGTGGCCGGTTTGTCTGTGGTATTCCAAGTCCTTCCAAAGATGCGACGTAGCCAAATCGCTTCACGCAGACGGCTTCTCTACGCAGAACGCTACTCGGCCACGTGGAAGAGTGAGAAACAAAGTGTTGTTTCTTACTTCCCCATGATATTGGTCTAGATCCCATAAAGAATACAAATCCGTAGTGGATTTTCTATCATCAATGTTACTGCATGATCGAATCCAAATATCCGATTAAGAAGAAGTTTTCATTCTTCTTATATTCTAGACCAAGATCCATTGATCCTTTGAGATATCTCAAAATGCGCCTTGCTGCTTTCTAATGACAAATTTTGGGTTCCTGCATGAACCTGGATAGATAGCTCACTGCAAAGCTGATATCTGGTCTAGTGTAGGTAGGTAAATGAGACTCCCAATCAGCTACCGATAGAGAGTGGCACTTACCTCAGGAGATGGATCTGAACGAGATAACTGTAATCTGTTCTCCATAGGTGTAGCAATTGGTGTGTAATCCATCATCCTAAACTTCTCGAGCATTTTCTTGGTATATTTCATTTGAGAAACAAAGATATGATTCTCTTTCTGCCATACTTCTAGTCCAAGATAGTAGTGCATAAGCTTGAGATCTGTCATGTCGAATGATCACTTAAGATCTTTCTTCGTTTCATCAATCATCTTCACTGAACTGCCAGTGATGACTAGATCATCGACATAAACTACAAAAATCACCATCTCCCCCCCTTGCTTTTTGAGGTAGAGATTGGGATCGTATGGATTTCTGACGAATCCATGTTATACGAGATGCTCATCAATCTTGATGTACCATGCCCGGGGTGCCTGTTTGAGGCCATACAGAGATTTCTTGAGTCTGCATACCTTTTCTTCTTGATCAGGTACAACATATCCCTCAGGTTGAGTCATGTAGACTTCTTCTTGTAAATCTCCATTCAGGAAGGCACTTTTTACGTCCATTTGGTGAACTTTCCATCCAAACTGTGCAGCTAGAGCAAAGATCATCCTGATCGTTTTGATCTTAGTTGTGGGAGAAAATGTCTCCTCATAGTCAATGCCTTCTTTTTGTGCGTACCCCTTTGCTACAAGTCTTGCTTTGCACTTGTCCATTGTCCCATCTGCTTTGTACTTAGTTTTGAATATCCATCTCGCATCAATGGGTTTCTTCCCTGGTGGAAGATCAACAAGCTGCCAAGTGTTATTCTTTATCACTAATTGATATTCAAGAATCCATGGCATCTTTCCAAGCTTTTGAGTGTAGGGCTTCCTGGACTGTAGAGGGCTCGTTTGATTCAATAACTCTACTCATCAAGGCAAAGTTAACTTCTTCTCTTGCTTTACTGTGAGTCCATGGTCCAGGGGTGGATGTATCCGGTGGAGCATCCAGTCTTGCATCTCGTAATGTACTTGTACACCATTTAGGCATACGTTGACCTGTTCCCATGGGTTGTGGTTCTATCTGATCAACACCATCATCCCCATCATCACTTTCATCTTCTGAGGGAACATGAGCTTCAATTTTTACAACGGGTGAAAAATCTACATCTTGCGAGTCCGGAGGAGGAGTCTCTGCTTCCTTCTTCTCGAAAAACTCAACATCTCTGCTTGTGTAGACTTTTCAGTCCGAGGATCCATCGATCTGTACCCAAGAGTCTCTTCTTGTATCCAATGAAGATGAGATTTTGTGACTTCATATCTAATTTCTTCCTATTCTGTTTGGGTATGTACATGCTGGCTTTGCACCCGAATACTTTGAGGTGTGCAATGGATGGTTTCCTTTTTACCATGCTTCTTGTGGTGTAATTCCATCAAGAGCAGTTGTGGGCACTCTATTTAACAAATACATTGTTGTTTTTGCTGCTTCTGCCCAAAATGTCTTTGCAAGTCTGGAATCATCGATCATGCATCGCACCATTTCCATGATAGTACGATTTCTTCTCTCAACAACACCATTTTGCTGCGGTGTGTGTGGAGGAGGCATTTGTCGACGAATCCCGTGAGTTTGTAAATAGTCTCTGAACTCATCACTGGTGAATTCCCCCCCTCAATCTGAGCGGAGAGTTCTGATGTGACGACCAGTTTCTTTTTCAACTGCAACTTTGAACTTTTTGAATGTTTCAAAGGCTTCACTTTTCTTGCGAAGACAAAAAATCCACATTTTTCGTGAATAGTCGTCAACACAGAGCATGAAGTACTGGAACCCTGAATGACTTGGCTGCATTGGACCGCACAGATCGGTATGAACCAGGTCAAGTTTACCATGAGCTCGAAAAGTACTCTTTTGGAATGAAACTCTGTGTTGTTTTCCTGCTAAGCAGTGAGGACACTTGTCTGTATCCTTTTGAAGAGATGGTAGCCCATGTACCATATTACACCGGCGAAGTGTTTCGAGATATTTGAAACTTACATGACCAAATCTTCGATGCCACAACTAGGCTGAGGTGGAGTTTTTAGCCACAAGTGCTTGATCATTTTTGTGAATGAAATCAAGTTGAAACATTCGTCCCACATTTGAGGCTTTTGCAATTATTTTCGAGCCTCTGGATTTATCTCGAATCAAACACATTTTCTTGCCGGATTGACTATCAAAGTCAATTTTCAGGTTGTGATCTAGGAGTTGACTGACCAGAAAGAAGATTCTTTGTCAACCCAGGGACATATAGAACATCTGATAGTCTACATTTACGTGAACCAAGGGGTAGAGAAATGTTTCCAATCCCCTGAACTGTATATGAAGAATCATCTCCCAACGAAACATGATTTTTCGATGGCGTGTCCCTCATTGAAATAAACCAGTCTCTGTGGCCGGTCATGTGTCGAGTGGCTCCCGAATCAACATACCAGATGTCACTAGATGACGTGGATGGTTCACTTGATCGAGCAGTGAACAAGAAGTCTTCATTATCTGACTGTTCTTGTTGCTCAACAATATTACCTTGCTGGTGGGGTCTTCTTTTCCAGTTCCCCTTTTTCTACCCGTGATAGTTGTTTGAATGTCCCTTGTAAGTTTGTTGTTGTTGTGGTCCAGAATTGCTTGATGAACCTTTCTTATATGTGTTAAACCAACATTCTTGCAAGTCATGTCCTCTTTTGCAAATTGGACATCACTTCTTCTGTTGATTGTCCCCATGATACTGATTCTGATGTGGGGACTTCTGATAGGATTTAGGTTTTCCTTTACCTTTTCCTTTCCATTTTTGATGTGAAGACAGTGCCTGCTCCTCTTCATCATCCTTGTTGTGCATTGCTTCCTCTTGTTGCAGTAGGTTTACTAGCTTGTCAAAACTAATTGTTGTATCTGACAAGTTTAGAGTTGTGACAAAAATGCGGTAAGAAGAAGGGAGAGCTCTCAGAACAATGGGAACGAGAGATTCATCTTTGACCTCTTCTCCTAGGGCTAGAAGTGAAGCCCTCAACTCTGCAACTCTTCTTAGGAAGGCTTCAATTTTCTCATTCTGTTTGAATTTCAATGTATGTAACTGACTCTGCAAATTGAGTATGACATTCTTGTTCTTGGCCTCATATATTGTGCTCAGCTTATCCCAAGCTTCTTTTGCTGATGTGGCATCTCGAATGTGGGCTTGCACATCGTCGGATACTCCAAACAAGATGATGAGTTTTGCTTTCTGATCTGCTCTATCAAATTGTCATTGTTGTGTTGCATCAGTTGGTGATCTGGTTAGAGTACCAGTCACAACAGGCCAGATTTCTTCAAACTCAAGTTGTGTCTTGATTTTTGTCTTCCAAGCAGCATAGTTGCTTCCTCTGAGCAATTGTGAATCCGGAAGAAAAAATTTGGGGGCATTGGTGCCCATTTTGCAGAGATCACTGACAGGGTTTGGCTCTTATCACTCCAGGTATTAGGTCTCCCAATCTATATACCGTCAGTCCGATATACCGAACCTTTCTATATACGCGCCCTTCCGATATACCCGTCAGTACGTGGAAGAAGCTCGCCCTTTCTATATACCCGGCGGTACGTGAAAGAGGCATTAACGTACGTGAAAGAATTCAATACGTGGTACCAAGACAGTATTGATGGGGTCTGTGCGATTATTGACACCGGCTCAAAGAAATATCCTCATACGCGCGCGTAACTTCGCTATATACTCGGATAATTTCTCAGTCTGGATTTATGTCTTGTAATCGTTCACAGACGGATGGGATGGTTCATAGTGTGTGCATTGTGACCTTATTACTCCCCATCGATTTATAGGGATGATGCCCAGATGACGTTGTTGCAGCTATATTAGGCGTTAAGTGTAGTAGTAGTCACGACGGCTTTACCCGTAAGCGCTTCCCAGAGGCACCGTATATACCAAACGCTGCGAATGAGATCTAGGATCTTGTGAGTGTTATAGAACCAATTTTACTATTTTTTTATTACAATTCCGCGGTTCGAAAGCGATTAAAGTTTTGCAGTTGACTATGGCAACCTGCAAATTAGTACAATATGCAGCAGTATACAATTTACATTCAAAAAATTGTACAATTTGAATGACAGGCAAAAAATTTCAGTTTCGGGGTCCTGGTGGCCTCCTGAGCCCAATACGACCCAAAATGCTAAAAATTGCAAAAAAATAGCTGAAAATGCAATTTTTAGATGGGTCTCCTTTTGCAAAAAATGTCTGGAATGAAAAACAGACCAGATGGGAGAAAATTTTTTTACCCTAAATTAGGGATTTCTCCGCTAAATTTAGTTAGTTATAACTAAATTCAAAAAATCTGCTAAATTTAGCAGCTCCGCTAAAAATTCCGCCAAATGCAAAATGTGAAGTTGGGGGTGGGATTTGAACCATGCACCTCCCACTTCTAAGGCTTTCCCTCTATCCAACTTGGCCACTTAAGGGCGCTTGATGTAGAGATGAGCAAACTTGTATTTAAAGTATGTGAAAAAATGGCTTACCTTAGAAAATGCGCCCTAGATGAAGGATCCACGTGGCAGCAGCTGGTGAGAGGCGTTTTAGGTTATTTTTTAGCTAAAAATCCGGATCTGAAGCATCTACAGCACTTTATCTCCTTTGGCCGCCACTTTTACCTTATTTCTCACCATTTTTTTCATATTTTTTTGCTTGCTTGGTCGCTGTTTTCTTATGCAGGTCGCTTGGATGGAGGATTTGGCGCTGGCACTGTTTTTCTTTGTTTGGGCCATTGGTTCCTTGCTTTGGGCACCTATTTTGATTGCTGTTGTATTCTATGCTATTCTTTTGTATTCTTTGCTTTTGTATTGATTTGATTTGCTTTCATTTTGCAGGCTTTGGCGTGGAGGACTGGTGAAGGCGCTCTTTTTTTTTGTGCGGGTTGAGGAGTATGTGGCTGCTTTTTTTTTTTTGTTTTTGGAATACACTTCCACTGTGCAGGCCACTTCTCTCTTCTCTTTGCTATGCCATTGTGCTTTTTTTTTTATTGATTGTCTCTTTGTGCAGGTGCGTGGAAGACTAATCTCAGGTCCAGCAGGGGTTTCCATGCCTCCTTCAACTGCTGCCCTTCTCTGGTCTGCGCCTATATGGAGTCCTTCTTCACACTGGCCTCCAAATATAGCAAGTAATCCTCCAAAACTAGATATACCTCTAAATGTAGAGGTTGGATAAAAAAATAGAGACTAAAAACATCTCTAATATTAGAGATAAAACCCCAAATGGGGAGAAAAATAATAATAATTTTTTTATAAATTTTGAATACCTGCTGCAAATTTTGCCTGGTGCTGAGTGCACCAAAGGCAAAAAAATTTGCATTCCAAACACAGGAATGAACAGGAGGTTGTTGGTTTGCGGGGGTTACGGGAAGCTGCGCAGGAGGCAAAGACTGGCTCTCCTTCCGTGCAGATTACTTCTCCACAAATTCTCCTTCTTCTCGCAACCTTCTCCAACCTTGTCGGGAGCTTGATTCACTCCGGTACCAAATGTAGATTGAGAAACAGGGACGGAAGCCTGTGTAATTTTATTAATCTCAATCAACTAAAAAATTACAGTGAATAGGCTGCAATATTTATAGATATTGCACAGCCAAATACATCCGGGAGAATGAGTTGCACAGGTGCAACCAAATGCCAGAATAAACAAGCTTCCAATAACACCCGGGAAGCAACAATTACATAAAAACAAATATATTGTTGAAAACAATATAACAGTATGTATACAGACAAATATGGTTGATTAACCATATAACAAAATAACAATTCTATTATTTAATTAATAAAATTAAATAATTAAACTATGCAGAATTAAATATTAGGATAATAAAATTTATCCTATAAGATATAAGCGAGAGATGACTAGTGGGATTAATTTGTGGAACCCAGATAGAAACTTAGATATCTTCACTAAATTATCATACCCTGAAAAGGAAAGACCAAATGATACATTTGATGTATTGGCTCATAAAGAGTGTTGAGGGGGATCGAGTAGGATCTGTATACTCTCATGCAACTACACATGGTTTATGACAAGTTATTGGAAATGGATTTCATTAAGGTTTATGTTGGATTTAAATATATGGGTATTTAAATCAGATACATAAAGTAAGAAAAATAAATCCCTAGATGTGATGTGACAAAAAGTGGATGTTATGTTTTGGTATCAAAGATGAAGGTTACAAATCTTAGACTTATTGGGTCCTTACGCTAATTGAAACATTTTTGTTTTTTTGAGAAGAACAATGGATATGAGAAGGATGTACCTTTAAGAAAGAACCATGTCATATTTTGATGCATGTTCAATAGTGCAAATGTTGGACAAAATTCTAGCAGTCCTTCAATATACCCAGAACCAAATAAGATGCCTTGGAGTAATCTGGTAATGGGTGAAAATGATAATTTGAATGAAAAATAACTTGAATTTGTTAGTAATAAACAACAAGGGAAATTTTTAATGTTGAACTGACCAATGGTGACAAGTTTTGGAATTACAAACCCAAAGATGAATTAAACCCAAAATTGGGAGATACATTGGATGAACATGGAACTTTTTCTGATAAGGTGATATTTGGAAAATCTAGTAGGCTAAAACCAAATATGTGAGACATTCCCACTCATAAAAAGGAGAAGAATCATTAGAGTGTTATATTTTATTCATCACAGAATGCTAAGAAAATATGGTGGAATAAACATATCAGGAAAATGTGTCCCGCCTGCCGAAATAAAAATGCATAAGAACTTGTAATAACCTGCAAGAAAAATCGAATACTACCAAAATAGTAATATTAGACACGGTCAAGTAGGACCTATTGGAGGATGTTTCATGTGTGGTAATGGGCATTATGCCAACCATTTTCCTTTAAATAATATGAACAAGCATCGATTAATGATGCATGTTGCAAAGAAAAACAACAAAGGAAAGGAACAAGTATCCCTAATAGGATGTTGGGGAAGTTGTGAAGGATTCCCGAGGTTAGTATAGTACAAAACTAAGTAAGATGGAGTTTTTGTATCAAATGGATAACTGACAACCAATCTAAAAATTTGAATTTTCTTTATAAGTATGGAAGAAAATTTACTTAAATTTTGGACTATATATGTTAAACGTAAGATAGATAGATGGTGTTTACCATCTTCTCAAAATTGAAATTATGATTTGATATAATTGGACTTATGATATATTTCCTTATATACATATTCAATTCCAACATAAATTAGTTATTATTGATGCAAAGACCAAGAAAATGCTAGTAAATATGAGAAATCAACAAGTCTTTATGGCAAGGAAAAGGTATACCATTGTGTACATTTTAAAGAAAATTAGTAATTACACAAGCCAAAGGTCTAGAAATAAAATCAAGTGACGAAACGAAACAACTTAATAAACTAGTGGGAAGATTGAAATCTGAGTTTTCCTTATCTTTTTACAATATCTGGGTTGTTTTGACTATTTGTATTATATATCAAGTGATATTACTGTATATAATTGGTAGTAGTGACAAAAAAATCATTTTTAATAAAGAAATAGTTTTATTAAAAAGAAAGATACTACTACTAATAAATTATAGATTACAAGCTTCAGTAAATTACAAATTTAAAGGGAAAACGATGATTGTTTTTGCAAGATTCTTAAATATACTTTTTTATTCTAACTTTGACTTATGAGATATAAATGATTAGGATTATGATTCATTTAAGGGGGAGTATGTCACATTCCACAATTTATTTCTAGTTTTCGAAAGGGATGAGTAATAAATGAGGGGTGGGTTATGAGAGCTGGAGGATAAAATCTATTGTGTAGCTAACTATATGGCCACATGTGTGTATGCATATCCTAAAATGGATTTACACACTCACTTTTAGTTGCATGTACATCCTCGCAACAATGCTTGTCACTCAACACTCATAACATGCTCTTCATTTACAACCCATTATGTTTCACTTTAATGTTAATTAATTTTCTTTGCTGAGTATGTTGATTTGGATGCTTTGTTATATAGTTGGATTGATGTACCTGATCTTAACATCCTAACTTATCTTTCTGGCTGGAAGTAAAGATTTGCATGGTATTATTAAATTCTATACATATTTGTGATAAAAAAATTTAATGTGTGAGATATCATTGAATGATAAAAGGTTATTAAACTCCTTTGAATCTATGATGATCATATATCGTTTAGTGAATGATTAGAATTTAGGGGTGTGATTAACCACCTTAGACTGATTGACACTCCATTGTGGAAAATGATCTATTTAATAATGCCACCTTGGGCCTATGAGGTGAAACTAAGGTGAAGGATAAACGTTTTAGATCAAATGAATGAAGATATGTTTATATTATTAGGCATTAAATTATACTTTGTATGGGATTTGGTTTCCAATTATGAATGATTACACCGCACAATATAGGGTTTTGTATTGAGTAAAATATTCAAAGGAGAGTAAGATCGAATTAATCGATCTTACAAGGTTACATTTGTTTATTTATGAATAAGTAGTAGGGAATGGCGGTAGATACATGAGTAAATACAACTAACATGGAATTAAATGCATTTATTGTATCGAATTTGGTGAAGCTTCATGGAGAAGTTATGTCATGTAAGGAAAATTCCCATTTTGGTTGGGCATTATTTTTATGAAGCTCGAATATGGGGGTTCTAAATGAAGTTACCTTGTGTTATTTTGGTTTTGTAAAAACTACTTCTTTTGAATTTGTGCATGCATATCACTCGTGGTAAATTCAATTAACTACTTATATAAATAAAAGATGAGGTTCCTTAATAGTTTTTGGTTAAACTATGTAATAATCGATCGTGCGTTGTTGCAAGAGAAGAAGCTTGGAAAGAATAAATCGAGCTAGGTTATAGGCATGATGAGTTATCTCTCTCTCTCTCTTAACAAATTTTTCCATTTTATATTTACATATATCAAATCTCTACATTACTCCGTTTATTTTCTCGTAAAATTGGGGTTTTAGGGAAATACACCATTCTTGATTATTGTTTTTGGGTTCATTATTTTCATTGGGTTGAATGAATTAATTTACAAATTTTAGAGTATTGAATATCTATTGTTTTTTTTTATTCGGATGATATGTATGCTTGAATTGGATTTAAGTACTGAGGATTATATAAAAATACCTGTAGCATTGGGTACCCTTATGCTATTCTCTATTAAAATTGTTGTTACATTCATGAGGTGCATGTGCATCTTAGGTTATATGTTTCTTAATAAATGAAACACCCATAAATTTTGGGTGTCATGCAATGTCGCTTGTATTGTATTTAGATAAATTGAATCACTAGATTCGGGGGTGGAGGCTTTTTTATACTGGTAGTAGGTTGGAAGAATATGGTATGGTCCTTTGAATATCCTTATGGCTCTACAAATATGTCATAGTTATAACTTTTTGTTGTAATAGGGACTTTCCAAATCACCCATAGAGGTGACTTCGTGATATTCTTGTGTTTAAAATACTCCAACCGTATCTATGGAGGGGTCAATGGCTTGTGAATAATAATCTTCTATTTTCCTTCACGTATGTCATTTTTTTTTTTTGTTGGAAAATATTTTTTTGAAAGGGACTATACCCTTGTGAACAAAAGAGGGCCTAGGAGCCGAATAGGAATTAAAACAGAATAAAAAGGATCGAATCCAAGTGTGACAATGGAGCCCAAAGTAGCCAAAAATAGCTACCCCAACAAGACAAAGTAGAAAAAACTCTACAAGACAAAGAAGCCAAAGAATATGCATCTTCACGTATGTCGTTAAGATGTGTTGTTTGAGGTTAAACCTCTACAGTACGATTGGATTGTGTTGTTTGCATTATTGTATTACTTATGCATTATTTTGTTGGGATGTCTCATACATCCACAAACACATATGGCTTGTAGTAATTGGAATACATAGGAGTAGAATGAGTTGTTGTCCTAAGTTGCTAAACTATCTCAAACATAACCCAAAGAAGATTGATTCGATCTAGAAATGGAATAGGAAAACCTAGATGTTAATAGTGTATTCTATCTTATATTGTGTAATCATGTGCTTATGACACTATGCTAGTCATAGATTGTTGAGTGCTCATCTATGGAAACCTTCGAGGCACAAACTTTCAAGTTAAGGGTCAATTCAGGGATAATGAATAGTTATCTCTAAAACTTCAAACTTGCTATCTACAACTTCAATATTGTTACTAATACTTCTATTATTATGGAGCGTTTGGTCATTCACTCTTGATGGGTTGAACGTAAGGAGTTTGAGTGTTGAAAACCCTTATAGGAATGAGGTTATAAATTTACAGTTACAAATTATTTGGTAACATAGTAAAAGCTAATCTACATTATATCTATTGATATAAACACTCAATCAATGAATCCAATCTTGGTAAACACATACTAATACAATAATATGTGAGGATGTACCATACGTACCTAAACTTAGTTGATTTTTGTAGGATATTGAATCCGTGTGTAAGTGGAAGATTAAATACTTAAAGTAAATAATGTAAGATATGGGAATTTGGTAGTACTGTTAATAATTGTAATTTATATGTAAGTTGAAAAAGAATTAAGAGGGATAAACTGAGTTGCGTATGTTGTTAATTTTATTCAAGTAAATTCTTTCAAGGAATATTATTATCAATAAAATTATGTTTTGAGCCATCTATTGTGCTTCATTTAGTAATAATGTGTTCTTATGAATCAATTGGATTATCTAAGGTAATGCAACATTTCATATTTGTAAATATTAAATGGCATAATTATTTAAAGGGGAGACAAAGTTTAACATGCCTCACCATGGGAGCTGACCTATGCTAACATGTTTTGAAGATAAAGTGAGGAAAATGAAATAAAATTTCCGTTAATTAGATTGTTCAATCTAAAATTTATTACATAGTGAAAAGCTTTGATGAAGCAATCACCGATGTACTATTTAATTGAAAGAAGGAAATGAAATTTTATTTATCACCTCTGGTCCCGAAATAAATTGTAATGATGTGTTTTATATATGTTAATATTTGTTATTTATCTAAAAATTTGTTAGAGAGGATTCTCAATCTATAATAATTTTATGTCTTGAAACTTGTAAGTATTGGCATCGTTATGCTTAAAGTAAGTATAATGCATTTTTAGTTGTAAACTTAATTAAGGGAGATAGTGATGATCAATACAATAATGTATTAAGAAATTGAATTTTGTTTATATATTGAATGATGGAATAAATTATAATAAATATTGTGAAGCAATATGGAATGAATGAATATGACCTATAAGGGAGGGGATATGCACATTTTCATTATATTGTTCCACGGTGGTTATAATTATGCCCCCAATATATATATATATATATATATATAATTATATATAAAATATATATATATATATATATATATATATATAAGGGAATGGCTCTATGGAAATTCATATATGACTTATTTATATTGTCTAAGTAGTTGGGAACTGAAGTTATGTTGGATAGAACTAAGTACCTTGGGTGTTATGAAAAACTAACAAATCACAATGTAATATCTTATGTAATAAATCATGGTGTCACAACTACTTGAAGTAGTAAATCAGTTAGATAGTGTACTAAGATATAATATATCACATTTTTGACTTATACGAGTTTAGGAGGCCAAAACATAAGATCTAAGTACTCTACCTTCGAGACCATCCTATGGAAATGGGAACTTTATTTTTTGAGGTATTACAATAGGATTGGGAACTAAGAAATTTGGAATGTTATTTTGATAATATCAAGATTAAGGAATAACATATAATAATGTTGTAGTTAACCTATATAAGTTATGTGAATTATGGATAATCTAAGTTAAGGTTGAACGTTAGTTTATGTAAACATAATCCTAACCCATCGAAATAGAATTACTAAGGTGGTGCATCCATGGTAATGACCGTAATTCCATGTTAACTTATGAATTATAAAGGACCAATAAGGAGAAGGGGGAAACTCTATCTTTTAGAATTATTACCGTGTGTGAACTATGTCAAACCATTGGGTAGGTTATGAGTTGAAATTTATAACCTAATTAAGGGTTAACATATAAATCATGGAGTAATCAGAATGTATGGAATATGTGTAAATTGGGTTGTTAATTAAGCACACTGATGATACACCCATAAATAACTTCTACAGAGCTAGTGTAACAATATATTGGGAGTTAGAATTATTAAGTGATCTACTCTATATAAAACTTATTTATGATCAATAAATGGATAAGAAAAGAGTTATGGATGGAAGCCATGTGTGAAATAGTGAACATAAGTTATTACTTGATTATATAATTGTGTAAGAAAATTTGAATTGATCTAATAATTACCATACTCTACATAAGTACCTTTATTATGTGAATGGAATGGGTTTTAAACTTATAGAAGTTAATTGTTTACAGATTTATAATTGCAACTAGCACTTAAGAGTGTTAAACTTATAATGTACTAATTAAGTATGTGCTTACTTAAGATTTGTTTAACAACGATTGAGTTGATGTCATATTTAGCAACATTATATACTCCTAAGATGAGATGTTATCAATGTAGTTGATTGTTTGGTTCCTCTATAGTTGGAAACATTGTATTGATATTTGAATAACTATGTTGGTATATTAATAGGGAATATCGATTTACTTTTGTAATGAATAATAATCTTTAACATTTGTTGAATTTTCCTGTAATCCTGATTTAGTAGTGAAGAGTGGAAATTGGGGAACGAAAAATGAGTTGCTAGACTCTTGTTCATACCAAATGGGGATAGCTACGATAAAGGCATCGAATACATAATGATGTAAGTCATTACATGAATGAAACCATTTTCATAGCTATTCCTAGGTGGTACCAACAGGATTTTAGGAACTCAATTACTGAGCCATGATGTTAGCTTCTTCAGAAATCAATTTTGTTTAATACATGTTTACCTAAGAATTCCAACAGTGAACTTAATAAATCAAGTGAATGGGGAAGGACTTAGGTGAACACTTAAATTGTTAACTATGAACTTAAAGGCTTAAGAAAGGGGAGAAAATCCACATAACTTAACAAGTGATTTGGTGATTTTAAACATTATAATGACGAGTGTTCTGTCACATAATTGAGCATGGCATACATGTCTGTAAAAATTTGTTCAAAGTAGTGTAAGTTGGTGATTACACTGTCATGATTTCACCAAGATATAAGCTAAGATATTCTTGGTGGGATTCCTTAGCGGAACCTAGGTAGACACTTAGATATCTTCTCTCAAATATCATGCCCTGAAAAGCAAAAACCAAATGATACATTTGATGTATTGGCTCAGTAAAGAGCATTGACATGGATTGCCTAGGATCTCAGTATACTCTCATGTAGCTACGCATGGTTTATGACAGTTATAAGAAATGGATTGCATTAAGGTTTATGTTGGATTTAAATATATGGGTATTTAAATTAGATGCATAAATTAAAAAAATAATCCCTAGATGTGAAGTGACAAAAAGTGGATGTTACACATTATCATTGGTATCAAACATTTACTAAGAAAATTGCCTTACTTTCTACCTTGTTTTAGAAGAAGGTGGAACTCTACCAAAGATGTATCATATATTCTTGGTTATGAAACATTTTAACATATCCCCTTCATATTTTTACTCCCTTTTATCAAAATAGAACTATCTTAAGTGTTACCAAAACCATACTAACCACTTCTAGATACTTAAAATTGATTTCATTAAAACTTGATTTGAGTGTTGAAAGTGTGTTGTTGTGCTACCTAAATTGTATCAATCGCTTTTTATACTTAAATCTCATTTTCTTAAACTCAGTAGTTAAGTGTTGAGATTGTGTTGTCACACTACTCACATCAGTATCAACCATTTTTTATACTTATCCCTTATTTTCTTAAAACTTGATTAGAGTGTTGAAAGTATGTTGTTATGCTTCTCACCTTATACCAATCCGTTTTGGATACTTAAATCAAGTTTTATTATGCTTTATTTAAGTGTTGAAATTGTATTATTATGTTTTTCGTGTTGTATCAACCATTTTGGATACTTAAACCTTGTTTTTTAAAAACTTGATTTAAGTGTGGAAATATGTGTTGTTACGTTGTCAAAATAATATTAACCCCTTTTTATACTTAAATATTGTTTTCTTAAACTCTATTTAACGGTTAACATTGTGTTGTTGTGTTATCAAACAAATTTTGTTATGTTATCACCTGATAAAGTCTTCCTTTTAGCCATTAATATACCAAAATTCATCAACCATTTTGACATTCACACTTGCAACATGTTTTTCAAACTCTTTGGATTCTTAACATTGTGTCATTAAGATGTCTATTTTTCTTAGATTCCCTTAGGAAAATCACTGAGCATCCCTATATTTTCAAAATGTCTAGTTGGTCATTGTTATGTTTCTCAAATTAATATGAACTTCCTTCAACATGAAGGAGTTCAATCAAATAACCTAGGTCTAGGAATTCACGTCAAACAATGCCAATCATAACTAGATCTTGTGTGGTTCCTCATGTTATTGGAAATATGGAACCTATACTATTTTCCACTTCCCCACCTTAATATTCTAATTATTTTTATGATTTTTATTCTCTTATCTAGTGGTATGATTCTTCTTCTCCTAATCAATCGTATGCTTTTGATTCTCTTAATTAGTCGTATGATTTTGATTCTCTAAATCAGTGGTATATTTATGATTCTCCTAATCATGTGTATGCTTTTGATTATCTTTATCAATGGTATGATTTTTAATATCCTACTCATTTCTATGATTTTGATTATCCTAATCATTTTTATTCTTATTATTCTCCTCAGTCTCTTGAGCCTTATTCAATCATATTTCTTGTAATCAATAATCATTGACCTCGTCGACATCATCCTCCACTAAATACTTTTATTTGTACAAATTCCTCTAATCCAACATATAATTTGATTCCCAAGTCGTGGTCCTTTATTTTCTTGCAGGAACCCCTTAATCACTCACCCAAACAACATATTCCTCCATTAAAGATCTATCCAAGTTGGCCCCTATTTTACAATCCATTGTCTTTTTATAATATCCTCTTCTTCTCTGGAACTATTTCATCTTCTACACAAACCAATACCAAACATTCATAAATTCACATCTAATTCCACTCTCGAGATAACCAAATTCGAATCCACTTTGTCTCTTGAGTAATATTATTCTATCAATCCAAATCTAATATCTCTTCGACCTCGATCCCTTTCAACCATATCCTTAGAAATATTTTACGACCAATGTTTACATCCATGTTGAACAATTCACAAGAAATTATGTGTTAAGATATCTTTTCAAAGAACTATTAAGTTTATTTATGGAAACAATAAGGTCAAAACCTCCCAATCCCATAGTCAAAAATATTCTAAATCTTCAACAGCTTGTTGGATCATGTAGTCTTATTCTCCCACTCAAACCATATATGCACTTTGAACATCACTCGAGATAGATCTCGAGTGCTCACCTAAAGTGTGAAAATGTACCAAGTCATTCTTTTTACTATCTTACTCGGGTGTTAACATGCATTTCCATAATAATCAGATCTCAATGTACATTACGTGATTCTAACAATCAAAACCATGAGCTCAATTTGGAAACACACATAATAAGTAAACCATATAGATCACATAAGGATTAATACCATATTCACCATACAATAACCATAAGTAGAGACATCAAAAATCAATATCCATCCATAATGATCCATTATATTAATTCATCACAAACTAATAGCTAAATACATACATAATACCATCACAAAGTCATCCATGTAAAATACTAAAAGATAACGTTGTTACAATATAACAATAGTGATCATCCCTAATCCATGTAAATCAATACATATATAGGGGTGGGATCTTTCCCTTCACCGCCAATGCACTCTATAAATAGGTTACATGCAAAAATAGGCATGCACTGTTTAAAGATGGCTAAAGAAGCATGCAAGATTCATCTAATAAGAGATTATCTATAATTAACTCTAGTTCTGATCCTATTATTATCTTGAACTCTACATGACTCTTGATCTTCCACATGTTCCAAAAATAGCTTTACATGAATCCTAGGGGCACAACTCTTTCTAACCTTTGCGCATCTCTATGTGTACCTTCCTTCACACCACTATCAAATATGCATCGATACTTATGCAATAGTTCATCGTGCCAACATTACCCCACACTAATATCATTTTTGCCCCGAAAATGGGTACTCATACCTTATCTCTCTAAAGAATAAAGAATAAAGAAGTAAAGAATGATTGTTCATAATGAAAGGATGTAAACATACTTCACCAATTTGGGTGCTATTCTACTGTAGGTAACAATAGCTTAGGGTACTCATTCCCAGTCACTGAGTCCCTTCTTGGCCATAGTAGGAATATCGCTAAGCACAACATCCATTTCATATAAAGTCATATCTTCTCCCTTATGCTTCAATACCCTTAACACATTCACCAATCCTAACACCATGCCATCCATAACATCCATACGTCGCACCATAAACTTTACAAATTCTTTGATCCTTTCATCATGAAGATCCCTAGCTGCCTTAAACACATCATACTTCTTGACTAGTAATGCCAACCTCTCCTTACTCCCCAAAGTATCATTTTCCTTCACCATAAATATTGCATTATCCTCTTCCATTTCCTTGTCTTAATAATATTCTCAGGCTCTTCACATATTTTTAACGCCAAATTCACCATTTTCAATTTATCCTTCAAAGTATCAAGTATGGCATCATACAAAACTATCCAAAGGCGCAATCTATCTCTTGGATCTTTCTATCTCTCAGAAGCATTCTTCTTCTTCTCTACAACTTGTTCTACCTCACTTGGTGCATGCATTGTACTCTCATCCAACATTAAATGAACTAATGTATGCAAGTAATGCAATGCAGATGGAAATCTCTCAGACACCTTTTCTTCATATTGTGTCCTTTCCTATAAAATTTTGTTTCCGATATTCTTTGCCATATCCAAAATGGCACGCGCCTTCACCTTTGCCCTCTCTTTTTCCTCTATCAACCGCTAAATTTCCTCCTCTTTATCCTTCTTATCCTCTAACAAGGTCTCGAATTATATCTTCTTTGTCAATATTCCAATGGGAAACTGTACAATGGAAAAGTGACATGCGAGGATGATAATCGGCAAGTGACCTTCCCCGTACCCAACCTCTCAAGGTCGTGATAAGACAGCCAGTGGTTTGTAATGCGGGTGACTTAGATGAAGTCACAACCGAGATTATAGCCAATTTTCTAGATAGACAAAGCTGCAGACAAGGATGAGAATTGGCAAGCAACTTTCCTATGGCTAACCATGGGAGGATCAGTGACTAAGATCTGGTAGTGTGATCTCCTGGTAGCTGAAATGACAAAGGGGAGATTTAGAGGCTGTGAGCGGGTAGCGTAAATTCCCTAGTGATTTATTCTCCTAACTAGAATTTAAGCGTTTAATCTAGTTATGAAGTTTCCGAATTAACTTAAACTGAAAATAACAATTTATACTACTGCTGAAAGGGAAACTAATCTAAACAAAATATACGATTGAAACATTATAATTACAAGCAACAATTAAACTACTTTTATACTAAAACTAAACAAGCGAGATAACCCGGTGTGGTTATTCACCTGTGCAGATGTGTGAATCTAGATAAAAGACAGCTAATTAACTTAATTGAAAACCTTCAATCCTACCTCAGAAGTGAGGAACAAATCATAGTTTCTCATAAACTATCATTCCTCACAGCTTCCCTGGCAATATTGAAAGTAAGCTTAACTGAAATAAAATGATTCACTACTCTATTTGATAATAAATTTGATGATTTAAACCTGGAGTTTACTGAGTAGAGGCAAATCTAGTTGTGTTGTAGCTTGTCCCCTCAGAGTGATCTCTTCGTTCTTGCGTGTTCACGTGAATCCAGAAAGAGTAGGAGTATAGCAACATCGGCAAGGGAAGACACTGGGATGACAATTACTTTGAAGTAAAAATGGCACAAAGCACAAGTAGGAGAGGGATGGTGCAAGTGAACTGGCTTGGCCTATGCGATTCCTAAGCAGCAGGTTGTTAAAGCAATGATAAAACAAAATGATAAACAAACAGGTACTCAAACAATGAATAATAGCATTTTCCAGAGAAATACAACGAAGTACAAGTAGGAGAGGGATGGCACAAGAGAATAGAGCTTGGCCTATACGATTCCTAGGAAGATCGTTATCGGTGTATAGTGAGGCATAACTAAATACTCAGAATTCTAATCCATGCTAAAATAAAATGATTCATAAAATAAATCTAGGATCGAGTATCAAGACTAAAGCTCAAGAATGAAGACTCAGGACAAAGAACCAAGACCATTTACTTGTAAACAAGCTACATATTTATAGCATTTGCAATGACTAGAAGGCAAGTTCAAATTGAACTCTCCCACCATTAAACAAAGATAAATCACTGTTTAATCGGAAAAAACATAAATACAAGCTTTAGTGGTTGAGAAATGCGGGTGAAAATTGAATTTTCACACTTGACGCGATCGTCGGAACATTCTGGAAAGCGCGTACGGGACAGACCGCCGCCAAGGCAGTGGTGACGGTTACAAGCACTCGCCGCCTCGGCTTGTGTGTGGCGGTTATAGGATCGCCCCGGTTGGGTGACAAGTTATAGGATCGCCGCCCGGGCCGGGTGACGATTCTAGTGACCGCCGCCCGGCTTGGGTGATGGTTACAGGACCGCCACCCTGGTAAGGAGGCGGTCTTGTAAATAACAACAAAACAAGAAGGAAAAAGAGAGAAAAGGCTAGGACAAAACATGTAGAGGCTAGACAAGGATTTTTGGGATGTAAATGTATACTCAACAAGCTTTCTCGGATTCCGAAAACCTTGCAAGAGATCTTAATCATCATTGGGGCTTCTGTAACCTATTTCCGACCGTACAGTACATACAATTTTGGGTACGTATAAACCTCTCTATATATCTTTATTAAAGCATTACTTTCTTACTCATAAGAGAATTGAGTTGGATTGATGGTCACATTTCTATAATGTGGAGCCTTCTTCATTCTTCTCAAGGAACATGACTCTTCACATACATCAAATAAAAGATCATCCCCGTGAGTATTCATACTCCATGACAACTATTTTCGATGCACCTGTTCATCATCTTTGGATCCATCAGCTCCCATCCATATAATTGTTTTGTAGCAACAGTGCTCTAGAACTTGACACATATAATCTTTGTTGGGTCATTGATGTACCCAAGGTCTATTGTCTACACCATATTTTTGTCTCTCTACCTACTTACATGCTCACTTGTATTTCCCTGTGCTTTGGCACCTTCCTTCTTCTCCCTCTAGTCCATCATTTGGTTGTTCAACACTATCTTCCTTCTTTGTATCTCCTCCAACGTGACTTTCTTCTTCATGTTCATGTATGCTTATAGTGGGGACATATAAATCAAACATGGTTACTCACCACCAATCTATTCAGCCTCTCCACCCTCAAGGGTAGGCATTGAAACATATTAGTGCATCGTCCCATGTGATGAATTATCCTCATCACTATCTTTTATAGGAACATACTTTTGCCTTTTATTTCTTTCTTCTTTATCCTTATTTATGGTCATTACACATGGCAATCTCCTCATAGGTTGTGAAGCACTAGTGCCACATTTGCACCCATGTGTCTTCTATGTAATTACCTCCTGATATGATCAAGTCCAGTACTACCTTCATGTTTTCCCTCTTCTCACTCCATGGAATTCTCTATGCTTGGCCTTTCCTACCCTGGGGGTGTTTCTTCAAGAAGCCTATTCATTCCTACAATTTTTTTACCTTTAGGAGGACCTGATAGTGACAAGTCCTCTCTTGTAATAATTTTACCCTCCTTAAACCTTGACCTAATATACACATACACGTTCATGTGGGATCTATCTTCCTACACCCATGACCTATGGAGTGATATCAATATTATCAGACTCTATTGTTTCTACATATGCCTCCTTATTTTGGTAGACACATGTTTTCTCGAATATGGATATCTACGTCTACTTTATTGGCATCAAACTATAAATTTTGTGCGTTGTGAAGTCTGGTTCATGAATATCTAAAATAACAAGTAGTAAACGTAAAGGGTTACTTACACCATGGGATATTCTCATCAATCGTCATGAAAAAGTGGCCCAAGTAAAAGTGTTGATATTCCGTGAACTCCACCTATCCTTCCAACACACCAAACAACTCTCGCGGTATATTCAAATCTCCTTCAAACACATTACGCATCCTATTAAACCAATTATCTTGGTGTTGTTTTAAATTCTTATTAATTGATCCTCGACAAGTAAAGTTTACAAATTTCTTCACCGGTGCCTTGTCTTTCGGTGGGTACACCCACATCTTGTCTTTCGGCCCGTCAAGCACATTGATTTCACTAAGCACAATTAAAAGTAAAATGGTACCCCAAGTAAACTTCTCACCCTTATCATCATGGATGCACACCTCTTCCACTATATTCTCGCAACATAAATTACAATGTTATAATACGTCGTGTTCACCATTTTTTTGCACTATGTACAACTAGGGATTGTTCACCTCCTTCCACCTCTCTGAGGCACCCATCTTGCAGCTAACTAGTCATGTCCCTACCCTTATAGCTAGATCTTTTATATTTGTAACATTAAAATCCTAGCCTCCCTTTTGATTTTTAAAGGTGACAATCAAGGCCTCTCTACTATATCATCATTCAATAGATCACCTAAAATCTCTTCAACAGAGTCACAAAACTTGTAAATTTTCCTATCAACTTTATTGTAATCCTCATTCATCTCCTAGTAAAGTAAAATAAATCTTCATGCATGTGTGACATGAGCTGCTAGTATAATCGAACCTGGATTTGAAAGAATGGTAATTCAAAACTACATAAGCCCAACACTCTCTAAGAGCTTATAGAAGGAATTGTCCATTACTCTCTACCCATCTCGCATTCCTTCGCTCATCCTTAAGATGGTCTCTACTTTTAATTCCTTCACAATTTTCTTAGTTTGATGGTTGAAATCGTTGATCTTGCATTTTTCCAACTAGGACATCCATGACCTTCCTTCAATAACTTTCATCAGGTATTTCATCTCTTTCAACCACTCTTATGGTTCCTCTTTTGTTACATGCTCCTTTATCATAGCTATCCTTTGTGCCATCATTTTGTTTAACTAATGATGTGATTTAAAAACTACAACTTTCCACTACCTTACCCTTACAATCCTTGATCTTTGATTTTGCATCAAACACCATGTTCCCTAGTGTGCCCTAGGTTGAAATGTATCTCTTTCAAACCCTAACCACGTGAAACTTCCGTCACACACACAATAAGCTCAAACACCCTTCCTTATGGAGACCTATCAATTTCGTGTCTTGAATTCTCCTATTTCACTATTTAATCAATCACTCTTTGCACTTCACAATTCTTTGTACTTATTAGCTTCGATAACTCAAAGGATGCAAGGTAATAAATAGCTTTGCCTTATGATCCTTTTATAGATTTTATTTCAAAATTTATCCATTTTTCCACATCAATTACTTCTCAACTACCACCGTACGCGACATTAATTTTTCCATTTTTATCTTCCACAAGTCACTCGTATTCTTTTACACCCTAATGTAACCTTCTCTGGTGTGCCTACTATTTCTTGGCCACAAAACTCCTTTCATACTATTGGTGTCCATTTTGATCCTCTTTTATTTTGCCCTAATTTTCCTTTCACTCGCATCTCCCTGAAACGTTTTGTATAGTTCTAATGGGTGAAATGAAGTGGTTGCCTCTATTCCCATGCCTTAGTCCATTTGAAAATCATTTTCCATGCCTCATTTGTGAAGAAACACCCAAGTTTTCCATATTCTATGCCCTAAATTTTCCAAATCCATGGGTTGTTTTTTTTTCCATTTTTCCATCCTGTGGAGCTCGAATTTGTTATTTTCATGTGTATTGGCCCTCAAATATCTATCCCCATAGTTGAAACTTGCATGAAATTGATTTCCCTTATTTTTTGAGCTAAAAATCCCTCACCCATGAAGAAAAAATCAAATTCAAGCATCTCTCGTAAATTCTATGTTTTTTAATGGTCGTGACGGGTGTCATTTTCCTGTCAAAATTAAGCTCAAAATTCTCCTCCTACGTGGCTACTTCTGGTTAGACAAGGATCGGTGGGTTTTCTATTAAACTTAATGCTTTTTGGCCTTCGGAAAATTTCACAATTTTCCCCCACAACCCCGCAGGTCCCAAAGGAGGGACATGTGTCATGTTCTTGTGTTAGGGTAAGGGAAGGCCAGTGGAAGACTTAGGAAATTTTTCCCTTTTTGGCGAGGGAAAAAAGTTGTAGAAGGGCCCGTGGGTCCACAATGGAGTGAGGGATGGACATGTGGTAGGTGCGGAGGAGAGTGCGGGCTTGGAGGCAGAAGAAATTTTTTCCCTTTTGGTAGAAAAAGATAAGGTGAAATTTTGGAGCACAGCCTTGTGGCCAATCACAGGTGGAAACATGTCAATGAGAAGTTAGAATGGGGGGGCGAATTTCTTGGTGACGTTTAAGTTTTAACTTCAAATAGATCAAATTCAAAACTTCGGCCGAAGTTCCATAAACAATCTAGGTGTGACATGTCACCAATTTTGAAAGTCAAAGGAGAAGCGGGCCGACGGAAAACTTAATGATTTTTTAGCTTTGTTTTCTAAAGTTAAAAAATGTGATACATCTCCACTCCAATCAGTGATGGACATGTGGAAAAGGAAGAGTGGGTCAGCGGGCCGACAGAGGAAAAAGGGAAATTTTCCACTTTTGCAAAAAAACTTGGAATGGAAAATTTGATGCATGACCCCGCGCGAATCATCGAGTGACACGTGGTAAGGAAGAAATCAGGTGTGTGGGCCCGCAAAGGTTTTGGGGAAATTTTTCCTTTTTCAAAAGGAGGTAAAATGTGTATAATTTTCTCGCTTTTTTCATGGGATTTACATTGTGGACACGTGGTAGGCCCAGGAAGGAGGTGGAAAAAGATGGAATTTTTTTCCAATTTTTCAAAAGGTTATAAATGATAAATTTTGACCCCTGGGCCCGATCTAATCACATTGTGCCACGTGTCTAGCTTTATTTAAAAATTGAAAAAGTAACCCAAGCTTATTTTTTGATTCACATTTTCCACGTGGAGGGCTAGGATTTAAAGTTGAAAGGCAGATCAACGGTTCCTGTACGTTGCACCATTTTGGCCACCATGGGAGCTCCAAGAAACTTGGAATTGCAAATTTTGCATCAAATTTTTGGTGATTCCATGTCATTTGGGCCTTCCATGATCATTGGGATCACTTTCATGGCTTAATTTGTAGATTTGAGGTGTTTTTGAAACAAATTTTTTCCCTAATCTGTCCAAACATGTGAAATGTCAAATTTGAAAGTTATATAGGTAGTTTTAAAAGGTAAAAAGGTGAAATGATGAGAGGAAAGGCATCTGCATGCCTTGATGATGAAAAACATGCCTCTAGGAAGGATAATGATCTGAATATTTGTAATGATTTAGTCTTTTTAAACACCGACAACTCTCATTACAAATTTGTTAAATGTCATTTTCAGTGAATCATGAGAAATTTTTGTAACAAAATTGATCTCTTGGCATATGCTTTGCTTGGGAAAGAAGGCTACAATGTGGAAAGAGGTATATAAGGCATTTTTAAGAAATGCAAATGGTCGGGAAGTTGAAAATCACCAAAGAAATTCTAAGAGAAAGCTAATTTTCTCGAGAAACTTACCAAAGAACCAAGTTAATTTCTTTGTGTTGGATCTTCATGTATGTGAGTTGGTTACAAGTGTATAGCCATCGCAAATCTCTTAGATTGTTCATGAAACTCTCCCCGTTGATGAATCTAACAAGCTTTTGAGTTAATTTGTTTTTTTCTCGGGCAATATGATGTCTCATATCATTTTAAATACCTGCAAATAGTTTTCATTGTTCTTGTTGTAATCTTGCATTGAAATTCTTTAGAATTCACACATAATATCATCCTTATTGATAGTTTAGTGGCACTTGTAGTTTTTTTTTTCTCAGAAGAGCTTTCATATGGCATTGAAAATAAGAATTTTAAAATCACTTCACCTTCATTTGTTGATTGGGATTGCTTGTAAGCCTTTGGGGGTACCTTAGGCATGGTTTGATCAAGGATTTTTATGTTTAATTGAGTTCTTCACTTCAATATTTTGTGGTGAGTTCTCAAATATTATGTGAAGAGTGCAACTCAAGCTTCCATTTATGCATCTTCTGGTTGAAAGAACATCATAATTATTTAAAGCATTTTATCTTATAGTTGTTCAAGTATTGTAGAGGTTGTCAAAGATTTGATATATCCAAGTTTTTCTTGTCAATACCCCACCAAAAAATCATCTGAATAACTAATCTTACCCATACTACCCTTGCATTGCATTGTGTGTCAACAAAATAATCTAACCCATCTACAAAAATGCACAAAGAAAATCAGGATCATACCATGTCTCTAGCAGCCTCAGCCTTGTTTTGAAAGCATTTCCATCATTTAGTAGTGACATCTTTGTTGAGTTTGAATAATGGAAAATTGATCATGTTTTCCCAAGGCTATCTCCATACAATATGCACAACATAAGGATATCTCCACCTCCTTCACAAAACAGAGGCTGCAATATAGGTTCTCTTACCTTGGTTTAAAGGTACAACCTAAAATAGTGAGGGTTAGATCAAATCATTTCAAAGTGCTATCCATATCTCCATAAACTGAGTGTCGCTTGATCACATCCTGGCTACAAGATGACATTTATCAAGATCTATCTCGCCTTCAAGATTCATGTCATATTTCGATGCCGCTTCAGATCGAAAAGGAGAACAAATTTAGGTACCAACACACACACTTTCATGAACCAAATTACCTATCCATTTTACATCATACCAAGAATTTTCCCATGTTGTTATCTACTTCACATTACACTGTGTGTCCATCCATCTACGCGTGGTATTCAATATGATTAAATTTCCTTAAATACCTTCAATCCGAGCACCTATAACCTTTTCACCGCACACACCATTCTCAAGCATCACACCAATAACTTATTATTTCCAATCCACCCATAATAAAATTATGCGTAGGACTCTATGCATGAATCCAATAGATAGTAATCAACTACGGATGTGCAAATGTACTTATTATAACACAACAATGAACTAAATTAACAAATCATAACAACGATGAAATAAAACACATGAAAGGGAAAATGTATGAAAGGGAAATATAATCTAAGTGGAGATATTTCCTTATTAAAAACACCAAGAAGACTTATTTATGGTAGTGATTCATCCTACTCCCATTGAATTTACCATGAAAATAAGTGTCATCCAACGCCCGTAATTGGAAAATTCCGAATCAAGTATCTTCGTTACAACAAAAGGTCCAAACCAAAGTGAAATTTCAAATTCCTAGGGTGGTGTGAAAACTTTGAATCATAAAAAGAATGATATTTCCAACCTAAAATTCTTTATTCCAAATATGTCTATCATGTCATGCCTTCTACCTTTTTTTTTCTATCTTTTGGCTCCACCGAGCAATAATGTGCCATTCATACACCGTGCATCAATTTGTTTATGCGCTCTTCAACATCTTGTTCATCATCCAATCCTCTTGTGTGCATAATACACAGGGATGGAAACAAGAATTCCATAGGAAATAGAGCCTTTGTGCCAAACACCAACTGAAAGGTTGTGGCCTTGTTCAATCTTTTATAAGTGGTCATGTATTCCTAAAGTACAAAAGATATCTTATCATCCTAGTTTTTTTCTTCCAACATCACATATTTTTGTCAATGTATGTACCAATATATTGTTGAAATCCTCAATAGTACCATTAGCATGTGGGTGATAGGGTGTTGTCTTGTGATGTGCCACCATAAACTTGGCAAAAATAAATCTAATGGTCTCGTTAAGAAAATGAGTGCCCTATCACTTCTCAAGATCAACGGACATCCATACCCGATGATTATGTTTTCCCATAGAAATATTCCTACTATATATGTTGTGTAATCCTTTGTAGCCACCGATTTGGCCCACGTGTGTCAGATAATATGTATAATTTATAATGTAGCATGTGTCATTCCTACACAACTTCGGTGAAATAGGACCCACAAATTTAATCGCTCATTTCTCAAATGGTTCAACAACTGCAATAGGCCTGAAAGGCATCTCTTCAAGTAAATATAGGATTCCCAAGGCATTAACAATGATCACATGCCCTGACATATTCTTTATTATCCTTGTATAAGGTTTCCCACCAAAGACCAACCATCAAAATCTTACATGCGGTGGCATCTCCTGCATAATGACCTCCTACAATTCCACCATGAGCTTCCTCCATAATTGCCTCACGTTCATGGTCTAGTACACTTTGGTGTAAAAATCATTATGGCCTAACCTTTACAAATCTCTACCTATCAATGGTAATATTCCAAGTGTATTACAAGTTGTTTCTTTGCAAATGTCTTCATTCCCGCAGTTCCCCGTCTAGTGCTCAAAAATATTACAATATCTTCCAACTCATTGGATGCGTGATTCAATATAAAGAGTTTTGCATCTATAATTATGTCCTCAATACTCTACATACCTCCTCACAAAAATTGATCCTCGACAAATGATCAAGACTGAGTAGCTCTTTCCTAGTTTCACAATCGTTGAACCTGGAACTCTTGAAATAGTAGTATCCACCTACAAATACACCCTTAAAAACATGTTTTTTTACTAAATAATTAAGTTTCATATGATCTATGAATAATATAAATGATGTAGCCAATAATTATTTTCTAAACTTGTGTAGCGTGTAAATCATAAACAAAGCTTCATGATCAATAGTTGTATAATTTTGTTCAGCTGGTGTTAACTTCTTGCTTGCAAAACAAATAGGGTGGTCTCTAATTCATTCACATGGTTATGTTAACATTATGCCAATTTCCATCCTAGAAGAATCCACATAAGAATGGAAGGCTTTGTCCCATAAAGGAAAGTGAAAAATAGTTGTAGTGTTTAGTCTTTCCTTTAGTGTTTTAAATGCATGTTGTTGCACCTTTCCCCAATAGAATTTCCCCTTAGCCTTCAAAAGTTCCTCGAGGGGCATGGAAATATTTGCATATCCCTAAATTAATTTCCTATAATATCCTTTATGACCAAGAAATCCACACACTTCACTTTTATTATTAGGTTCTTCCAATCCTAAGATCATAGTGACCTTGGCTAGATCTACCAACAAGCCTTCCTTACAAATAATATGCCCAAGAAAAGTGCCAAAAGGTGTCACAAAGATACATTTATTAATATTTAGATAGATAATCAACTACCTACACCTCTCAAACATAAGCCTCAAATTTTCATAATGATCCTTAACCAAACCATACACGGTCCAATCATTGAGATACACCTGTAAAAACTTATGAATGAATTCCTGAAATACTTGCACAACAATGTGTGAAAAGACTGTAAGCGCATTCTTTAGTCCAAAGGGAATAATTGTGTATTATAAAATTCCCTACTCAGTGGTGAAAGTTATATTTTCCTGATCTTCCTTTTACATGCACTGATTGATGATATCCTAAAAATTCATCAATAAAAGAGTAGATCTCGTGCCCTACAACTCCTTTCAGGATCTCCTCAATAAATGGGGTAGGAAAAGGATCAATAACACATGAAGCATTTAATTCTCTATAGTCCACATAGATCATTATCCTCCCATCCTTTTTAATACTAATGACCATGGGACTCACCCACTCAGATTCCTCAATGGGCTCAATGATTCCAAATTTCAACATCTTATCAATTCCGTCTTTCACTTTGATGTGTAGATTATGATTCTTGTATGGAATCTTCCTAATCGGGTGTGTGCCTTCTTTAATTTTTATTTGCATCTCACTAAAATAAGGGTGTACTCCTTTTAATTCATGATATCCTCTCAAAAATAAGTCCTGAAAGTCACCCATGAGCTCAATAATTGTATCCACTTCCTTCTCAGACCAATAATCACAAATAATGGTCTCTTTAGGCTTTGTATTTTTCCCAATGGTTACCTTATTTGTTTTTCATAGGCTCATGATACACGTGCACCTTCTCATCTTCTTTTTCCATCACCTCATGCATAACTTTAGTGTGGTTAACATCTAAGTTATTGTCCTCATTCTCCTCATCATTCACTATGCACACCGGTTTAACCTTTTCTTTTTCTTCCTGTGTGCAGAACATTTCTTCTTCTTTAGTCTCTTCAAGGTAAAGGAAAACCTCAAAATCTAACTCTAAAAACATGTATAAAATAATTTCCTCATCCTTCATACTATATCCTAGAGTAAGGAGCTTCATAATTTGCAGTGCTTCATTGACTAAAGGTTTAGTAGAAAATTAATCAAAACTATGGATCATACCTTAGATCATCTCTTTCCAATTAAATATTTCCCATGTCAACTCTACATGGGAATACCACGAGTACGCACAAACACTTAGGGTGTCGTAGAACTTATGTAGCCATAGTGATGGTGGTAAGGCCTCTTTCCCCTCCATCTAGAGTCTCTCACACTTCTGAACATGGTGCAAAGAAGAATCCTTCCCATGGAATTCACATATCTATGAAGGTACATTTCTCCTTAGAAACCTAGTAGAAAATATGATTCTCACCTCTTACCATTCCAAAAGGTTGTCTTTGTGTGTATTCCATCAATGCTTTGTTTTCCGTGCAGGTATAAGCTAACGTATTTATTTTATCACCCTCTTCCTTCCATTGGGATTCCATGGCATGTAATAATACATTAAGGTTCCATTCACCAATGTACCATGGTACTCCGGTTATGACTAAAGTGCGAAAAAAATATGTGGCTTGATCACACATGTTACAATATTCTTGATCTCTCACCTAACTACTTCATACATTTCATGTGCCTAGTTGTCACAAGAAATACTTGTAGTATCACTTACTGAATGAGCATCATCCCATTGAATCACTCCTTAGATTTTTCAACTACCTTAGGGTCTTTGATTGTACACGTGTATATCATGTTCAAGTCTTCTTCACTCAAAGGCTCAACATATGGGGAATCCTTTACATCTATCAAAGGTATAATGACACGCTCTTATTTGTTTTCAAAGCTAATGTACCCCTTGTTGAAGTGAAAATATACATTATTCACATAGTACCAGGGGTGCCTAAGTAGAATTGGGAAACTATCTACCTTTGCAAGCTCTTATACTTAAAAGTCCCTAGTAAACTTGGCTCCTGAATTATAAGAGTTGCATCTTGTAACACCCCAATAGGATTATCCCTAGTTATGTTTTTCATATACATCACATTCAAAGAATCTTATAATGGTGGTTTTCCCATCTAAATCCAAGCATCCAACATGAGTACATTAACTTTTTCACCTACATCTATCGAATGTTTCTCAAAAGCTATCCATAAATGTTTGCATTTAATTTAATCTCTTTATCATACTTGTGATTATAGGGAGGCATATTTGCATGAAGTATTTACCTATCGTGCTCATTACCTACTCGTGAGACTTTTTCTCTTAGCCAATCTCCTAAAAATGGTATTATGTTCTCCTAGCGCAACATTCAATGCACCTACTTTAATTCATTTATGTCCTTATGTGGGATTTCAAGCTTCTTTTCCCATTCCATTATGCATGTTTGTTCCTTCAAACCGAATCTCTCCTTGTATATTCCCGATAACATCCAATATCTCTAAGTAAGCTTCTTTCTTATGTTTAGCATCAACATACTTGGAATTTATCACTTTCTACTTTTTTATAGTCAATTTATACTTTAGAGATTCACAGGAGTGTGTATCCTCAACTCATGTAGTAACTAATACAAAGTTATAATTAAGAATTAAGCCCCACCTTTTTCATCCATTGATCTCCATCCACACACCGAATATTAATCAGAGTGTATCCCTTATCTTCTTTGTGTTTTTTTCATATGCTCATACAAGTTAGGGCATTCTTCAAATTTATGTTGTTTTCCACACCATGAGAAAACCACATTTTGAGGGCACTCGCATTGATAATGATCAAGAGATCCACAAGTAAAACAAGTTCCTCTAGGAAATCCTCCTCTTCCACCACCATGACCTTGGCCTCTATATCCACCATAGAATCCTCTATTCTTGTTATCCCCATTATTGTGCCCTTCATTATGTTGTTCTCCTTATTCCTTAGATCCACCTACTACACTAGTCTAGCACACACCAATTTCAATGGCTTCATGAATATGATCAATCACTCTATAGTTAACAATATCATGAGTATGAGTTTTTACAAATTTTACAATACATAGATACGTTTTAGGATCACACGTTGTAAAATAGGACATCTACTTACATCATGGTCTAGATGAAAATATTGTAATCCAACATCATGATGTGCACTGACTTGCAAGGGCATCTATCCTTAGTATGTCCTTTAACCTTGAAATGTATACATATTCCACTACATGTCTCATGAGATGAATGAGCATAGATCTTCTCCAATGGTTTCACCATATCTACAATTTTTTCTTCTAAAAATGAACTCACAATGGTGTCTACACTCCCAACTACCTCAGCACACATAACTACTTCCAAAGAATCACATGGATCTATAAAGGTCTTATGATATAGCGCCCTTCTGAAAGGAGTCAACATCCCTCCAACAAACCATTGTGCATGCTGACTAGGGTGTATGTCATCAGATAACTTTAAAAAAAAAGTTTTAAAATATGCATCATACTCCCAAACACTTTATGTTAAGCCCTACTTAATGTCCTTAAGCTTACTAATACTCTTCTATTCAAACTTAGGGGTATGAAAATCATCTAGAAATTTAGAGCATAAAACATCATAATCCACCCCACAGTTTGTTTTGGGTCATGCTTTTGTACTAGTTATGCATGTGCCCTTAAAGAGTAGCAGGAAAGTGACTCACCTTCCTATCTGAAGTGGTGATTCCTCTAGTGCACCATAGCATCTCACACTTGTGCACATGCCTTATAGCATCTTCAACACATCTATATTATGGAAAGTGGAGGGATATATCGTAATAAAATTGTTGAGGTTGATGTGGGGGCTAGTGGGGATGTTTGGGATACTAGGATTGTACTCTAAATCTAGAACTAAAATGAACCACCACCATTATTTCCCCCACCACAAAAACCACCTAACGCACTTGATCCCAAGCCTCCCAATCCACCAAATCCACCTTCTATAGCAGGCGTCAGACTATTGGATGTACTTCTTTATGTCCTAACAGTATTACTAAACTGAAATACCATAGTCAACAAAGTTGTAGTACTTCTATACTTGTTCCCAATATTCTACGTACCCACACTCGGTCCTGATGATGCACTAGAAAATATTCCTCCAATCAGTCCTTTAGACAAAAAAGATGATGTCACCTAGGATGTCATAGATGTTAACTGATGTACTTCTGAACTCAAAGGAAAATGATATCTACCTAAAACCATTGGATTACCTACACTTTCCTATTTATCAATAGTTACTTCTAGAACTCGAACACCAAGCGAAAGGGCTAGGTCACCAGGTGGGATAAGATGCATGCCCATGGTCCTCAATCTTTCTTCATCATGCATGTTATCATCAGAAGCCAAAGGGGATTCTCTACTACACTTTCCTAAGTTAAGGATATTCTAATGTTACTGCTCCATGTCTTCCATGTGAGCTTCAAATCATTTACGAGACATCATCCTCTGTAACTCCATAGACTCCTCAATATCATGCTTCTTCATCAATTCCCTCTCTCATGCTTCATTATACTTAAGTCACCTTTCTTCTCTCTACCTTTCGTTGCAATGTCTACCATATTTCACCACACCCGCTCATGCCCCTATGCATAGTGGAATGTTTATCTATCCATAGGAGGTGCTCTAAACTCAACACCACCATTAAGATATTAATGGAAAAAGGAATAGTGTGAAGGTAAGATCCTCTCGGGTTCATGTAAAAATTCAATCTTAGTAAATTTCGAACAAGAATATGTAGATATAGCATACTCCAAAGTATAACTACACACAACACCATCCCACCAATTATTAACAACACGGGTCCAAGGTTCATCGACATCAAACAAATCTTGATACTCTTCTTGCATCCAAGTCCTTGGTTTGTAATACTAGATTTTATTTGATGTATATGCATACAACTTTATTGTAAAACAGTAAAATAATGATTCATAATGCTCATGATAAATAAGTTCTTCAACCCACATGTGTGTATTGAAATTAGGTCCAGAACCATATCTTCATGCAAACTAATATTTTTTGTCAAACACCAAATCTTCAATAGCATGCAAGAGTCAACATATATGAGATTATCAGCGAACATTATGGGAAATAGTTTGAAAAGAGGTCTCGGTACCAAAACAAAAAAGTAGTCTTATTTTCCCACTCAAACTCTAGATTCATTGGCGCATCACTCGGACATATCTCAACGCTCGCTTGAAGCATGCAAAGGTATTGATGAGGCCATAAATTGGCCATAAATTACCATTATTTTGTCCTTCCAAGTTACCTTTGAAAGTGGATTTAAATGTAATCTAGGAACTTATAGTTTGCTTAAGATAGAATATATGATATATATCTTGTTCATTCTTCAGAACTATTTTCTATCTATTTTGTTGACTAATCCTATTGATTATTTGGGAAAATATGCAAAGTCTTGTGTATGCAAGCCATAAAGGAAAGATAATGCTAGTATTGGGAAAATTGGAATTGATCATGAATATTACATTTAAAATCATATATAATCTCATATTCAAATTCAAAAAATTATGCAAGTTAAAAAAAATAATCATCTCAATCCAAGGTTGCATGCAAAAGTTATAGTTTTTTTAAGTTAGCTGCAGAACTCACAGAGTTAGTTTCGAACTCACAGAGTTAGTTCGGAACTTGTAGGTTTAGTTCGAAACTCATAGATTTAGTTCCAGAACTTGTATCAATTGAATGAAAGTTAGTTCTATAAATTTCAATTCGTGGACAAATCATATTTAGTTCTGGAACTTGCAGATTTAGTTTTGGAACTTGCATAAAAGGAATGACAGCTTTAGTTCGGAACTTGCATCAATAGAATGATAGTTTTTGAGGGATTGTGAAAACTCAAAGATTCCAATGGGAAATATGAGAGAGGTTTTTTTATAGTAATTTTTTTAACAAAAATTTCATTCAGATTTACTACAGGTTTTACCAATGAAGAGAGATCTAACTTTTAGTGAGCTGCAGTCCGAGGAAAAGTGTATCAGACGAGCACTAAAAGTTCCATAAATAGAAATAGAAAAGTCAAATGAAAAATCTAAGAGAGGTTTTTGTTCATAAAAATGTGTTTAACAAAAATCTCATTTATATTTGTTACAGGTTTTACCAATGAAGAGATATCTAACTTTTAGTAAGTTGCAATCCGAGGAAAAGTGTATCAAACGAGCACTAAAAGTTCCATAAACAGAAATAGAAAAGTAAAATGGAAAATATGAGAGAGGTTTTTGTTCATAGAAATGTTTTTAACAAAATCCTCATTCATATTTTCTATAGGTTTTACCAATCAAGATAAATATAAATTTTAGTGAACTGGATGTCGAGGAAAAAGCGTATTTGACAAGCAACAAAAGTTCCACAATCAAAAATAACAAAGTCAAATGAAAAATCTAAGAAAGGTATTTGGTCAAAATCAAATTTTGAGGAAAATCCTCCTTCCAATAATGTAGAATAATAAAATGATTATTATTCTTGTTATCAAAAAGCAAGGATAAGATTTGGGAGTAAATCTTCCTAAAATAAGTGAGATAAGATTTGACTTGAATAATATATCTCTCTCCATATTTTGTGGAGATGAAGATCTTAGTTGTTAGGATTGAAATAAAGATAAGATCAGATCATATTTCCTAAAATAAGGATTTTGGCATAAATTATAAATGCAACCTTCCACACTTAGATATGTAATGCTTTTCTCCAAAGAAATAAAGATCTATTCTTTCCTCTCAAATATTATGTAGTTTTGAGATCTCAGAAGTATGATTTAAATCCTCTTCCAAGGAATGAGCTGGCCACTCATTCTAAGGAAGATGGATCTTTGTATTTATGTTTATGTTTATTCATTTGTCTTTAATTCATTTTGTTGTATTGTTTTTATCTTTGTATTGTGAAAATTCAGTCTATTGTAAACCTACAGGTGTTTCGTTCAATTATGTTTATTTTTAATTTAGAAATTTCATTTATGCAAGTTTCATTTCTTTCATGCAACATTTATTTATGCAAGTGTGATTTCCTTTATGCAAGTGTGCCTTTTAATTCATGCAAGTGTGTTTCTTTCATGCAAACTTTATTTCTACAAGTGTGCCTTTCAATTTCCGCAAGTGTGATTTATTTTATGCAAGTTTGGTTTGTGTTTAAAGGAGTTACTTTCCAATATTTTCTTCTCTTAATGCATATAGCCTTTGGACACCAACCTAGATTGACATTATTAATGGCGAGGATTGACAAACCTCATCGTGTACTAGATCCTCTTTATTATCTTGTCTTACTAGGGTGTTAGCTTGCATGTTCATAATAACTATATCTCAAAGTACATTACCCCATTGTAATAATCAAAACCATGAGCTCAATTTTGAAACACACATAATATGTAAACCATACAGTTCACATAAGAATTAATACTAGATTCACCATATAATAACCATAAGTAGAGACATTAATAATCAATATCCACCTATAATGATCCATTATATTGTCTCATCACAAACCAATAGTTGAATACATACATAATACCATCATAAATTCATGTGCGTAAAATACCAACATCATAACTCGTTATAATTTAATGATAGTGATCATCCCTAATATGTGTAAATCAATACATGTATATATCGGGTTGGGTCTTTCCTTCACCGCCAATGTACTCGAAAATAAGTTGTATGCCAAAAATAGCCATGTGTCATTTACAAAGATAGCTAAAGAAGCATGCAAGCTTCACCTAATAATAAATTATCTATAATTAAATCTAGTTCTAATCCTATTATTATCTTGAGCTCTACATGACTCTTAATCTTCCACATGTGACAAAATAGCTTTACATAGCCTCAAATTCTTCTACCTTGATCCAAAGCATTCTCATTACTCTAAACTATTTTTAACCCATACATACAAAACAGCTAAGTCTAAACTCTATCATTCCCGGGCATGAATCCTCAAGTCACAAAATTTTCAAGCCCTCATGCCCCTTCCTTTGCACTACTATAAAATTTACATCCGATACTTATGCAATACTTCACCAAGCCAAAAATCCTTCCTTCCAATCAATCTTCTATCATCGACCAAAAATGACCCATACTAATTGATTTATTTCATAATAAATAAGAAATAGGATAATTCATGGGGTTACATGATGAAATTCCTCTAGAGGATCACGAATAAGGATTCAACATTTACCTTGATGCATATGTGTATTTTGAGGAAGAGGCTAAGTCCTATGGTTAGCAAATAGAGGAAGAGCCTAAAATTATCTAACAAAAACCTCCTCATGTTCTTCCATCTTCTCATTTCCCATTACATGGAAAAATGATGGGATCTATCCTTGATTCCCCTCCTATCTTCTCATCACCCAAAAATTCCTTACATATCACATCTCCTCAATCAAAATATCTCCTTGGGTCACCTCTAGGTATCCCTTATTCTTCTATCCTTGGGCCACCTCTTGGTAGCCCATTATATTCTATTTATGGGTCACCTACTTGTATCCCATCATCTTTTATCTTATGTCCACTTCCTAGTATCTTGTTACCATCAATTCTTGGGCCACCTCCTAGTATCCCTTCATCTTTTGTGTATGGGAAACCTCTAGCTATCCCATCATCTTCTATTCTTGGGCCACCTCTTTATCTGTTACCATCAGTTATTAGGCCAACTCCTAGCCCATTCATTTAAATATTTGGACCGTATCCTCTTTATTTTACATATCATCCCTCTATCAACAACTATGGAAATCACACCATCATTCCTAATAATCCTATCATCAATCCCAAACATACACTTTCTTCTCCTATTACTCAAGACTAACTAAATCATGCATTATCTTGTATAAAACACTAAATATTTCTTCATCAAGCTCAAATATAAAATCGAGGAGCTCTAAAGCTCAAAAAATCCAACAAGTCACAAATCCAACTCACAAACACAATTCAAAAAATCACATTGATGTCAATGCCAAGTATGACACAAAGTGCAAAAATATATGGATAGGGAGCTCAATGTCTCACATAAAAAACCCATATTTCAACATAAGTCATAGTCATTTATCGAGTATGATCTCACCACGATCATCAAGATTGGAGATAATATCACTCTTGATAAGAAAAATCTCTTAGTCTCCCTCATCAAAGAAATTGTAAACATATTTGTTAGATCATATCACACGAAGTGAATTTTTGTTCCCAACCACCCAATCATTCATCTTCATTGTCTTCTCCCTTCACAGTTTTTCCTTTGTAAAACTATCAAAACCTAAAAACTAATCAAAAAAATTAAAAATCATAAAAACATTACAAAAATAATTGAAAGGTACAAATATCAAACATCATAATTAGGTATTGCATACACATGGATGTTATTTTCTTCCTCCCTTAGATTCATCTACAAATTACCCACCATATTCATTCCTTTTATTATATTTCGGTTAGTCTATTCAATCTCACTATGTGGAATTTATCTCTATGGTATCCATTTTGACCTTGGTCTTTCATCACCTTGTTAAATTAAAAATGAATGACCTCTTAGAGATCCTATCACTATCATACATTTAATAAAATTATTTTGAAGACCCTTTAGGTGTATACAATCACTTCCACATCCTTCCATTAAGACATCAATGGTTCTTAACCCTTGTCAAAAAATTAAGAGAGATACAATACTTTTCAGAAAGAAAAAAATCAATAAAAATTAGAAATCAAAACCAAAGAAATAAAATCTCTATGGGTATTTCCAGTATCTCTACCGAGGATGTGGAAGATTGGATGGAAATAAATAAATATTGTGACTAGAATCACATACACATTCATCAAGATTTATGGACACTTGGTTGGCAAGCAGATAAATATACGATTCTCCTCCCACCCTCCATTCACAAATCACTGTCAAAATCAATCATTCCTATATATTGGCTAATTTGTCTTCACTGCTACCTATTAAATATTCACTTCAAAAATTAATTCATTTTCCCATGCACAAACTAGATCTTGATGAGAAAATAGGACTAGTATGTTACCATGTTTTGTTTGGACCTTCTTCATAATCTTGCTTTATACTATGTCTTGTTTCATGATTTTTACTTTTGGATCATCACCTTTTCATTACCAATAATCTAGTTACATGTTCCATATCCATCCATATCATCCAAAATTTTATTTTTATTCTTTCATAACATCCATGTGTATAAGATTTATTTTTATGTTTGATGGGAAATTTGTCCCTTCTTTCAATAAACAATCTTCTTCTTATTTCTATCATATGTTTTCTGTCCATCTTGGCCTTGTCTCGGCTTATATTCTTCCTATATATGCATGCAATATTTTCCATTGTATATTCTAACCTCTCATCGAGGCATCTTTTGCATCTTTGTTTTCCTATACATAGCTTTGGTAAAAATTTCAAAAACCCTAAAACTTCACAAAATTCTAGAAAATCCAAAACAATGGTAGACCTTTTAAAAATTAAAAAAAATGGTAAATCATCAAAATTCCTAAACATTCACAACACACAAAATCCTAAAAATAGAAAAATATATTACAATACATCTAACTACATTGTTTGTTTGTTCTAGCCACATGCATGACAAGTAGATCATCTTATGATATTATTTTATTAACAAAGATGAATTTCTTGCTATTTCTATCTTCCAAGACATATATCATTACTCGAGGTAGTTTCACAATGCACGTTTCTTTTCATGGGACTTATATGTCCCCTGCTCTACTCTCTTTCCGTATCCTTACTTAGGGCATCATTTTAACCCCTTTCGTATAACTCAAAAATTTGGGAACCGAAGATGGATAAAAAACATAGGTATAACTTTCTTGAAAATTGTTTGTTTGATTATGTTTTGTGCTTGTTTTTTTCATTCTTACTTATTTACTTTCTTATACCACATTGCTTTATGTATGTTGTTTTGATTTAGTCCTTTAGCAATGAAAAAAAATCAATATTATGGATCTTCATGTCATTCTACCCTTTTTTGTATACTTATATTAAATAAAAAGGTATTTCCAAACCAATATGGTACGTATATTATGTCATGATCTTCCCTTCTATCCTCTATCTTATCTACCATTCTACCAAATTTTCTACCTATCATTTTCCAATTCTTTCCCGTCCCTTGCTTCTTCCCCTCGAGGCACAAGATTTAGTTCAATCAAATGATTTGAACAATGGTCAACCCATCCAAATTCTAATCCATAATGCCATGATGGGATTTTTTTCCATCACGATATATTTTCTCTCCTTAATTTTGAGTGTCCATCAGCCTCTTCTATCACCCCATTGACACTCGAGGAGGCATCATCCATCCTACTAATTTTTCTTCTACTCCTTAAAATTATCTAAAATTGTCTACTATATTTGAAATGATGTCACTTGCATTACACCACATCAAAGAGGGGAAAATGTAGACACCTAAATTTGACTATGCATTTTTAATACTAAAATTACACTAATTATCCTCTTTCCCATCATTTTTTATAATTATTGGTTTCTCTCTAATTAATTAACAATCACTTTTATCTCATTCAATTAACGACACTTTGTTAATTAACTATTATTCACCCCATCTTGGATGTCAATCGACAACACTTCATTAGTTATAATCCTATTTTAATTAATTAACCATTATTAATTAATTAATCCTTTCAATATTCTATTTAATAAATAATCCCACTTATTGATTAAATCACCCTCTCAAACCCTTCAAATTCTACTAATTTTCCTCTAAATCGTCTCAAAATAGCTTCTATAAGCTTAATTTGTCCTATTAATTATATCCTAATTGATTAATTAAATTTCCCCGACTCCCATGAGGTTATAATATTTCATTAATCTCTTCTAATCATATGTATCCCTTTCTAATTCTACTATACTTTTATCTCACATTTAGTAGGTTGTAATCTTCTTCCAAAATGGAAAGTTGTATAAAGAACCCAAGACCTTCCTACCAATCTTACACCTTTACACGCCATGTCCTGTAAGGATTTTCATTTGATGAGATAATTTTAATGTTATTAGAAATATATGTTCAAATAAATATCCCCTTTCTACTTAGTTAAGAGTAGTAAGAGAACTACCAAAAATGTAAATAAATCCATATTAGTGAGATCTCTTCCTCTTCCTCGATAAATTCCTCGATCGTGCATGGTTCCATTTCGTTCACAAAGGAAATACCTAAAATTTCAAAGCACATCCAATAATCAAAGGAGGTTTGAATTCAATGTTTTATGCATATTTTAATAATCATTCCTTTATTATTTATCATGATCTTTCTTTAATATTAGATTTTGCATGCAAATGTGTTGCATAAAACATTTAAACTTTTAAGCATGACAACTACGCCCAAATTTGAAAATTTAATCCTGAGTCTTCCCAAACCCCTCACACCGGTAAGTTTTTCTCCTGTGTCATGTCCTCATTGATCTTATAGGTACTTTAAATATGATGAAAAATTAAGTATAGGTGTTTGGATTGGTGTCACAAGGTCAGAAATTTCATTCACTAAAGAGTGATTAAAGACTAGCTCTCTGGAAGGCTCAAAAGGGACAATATTAGCCTTTTCAAGAAAATTATGCATCCTATGGGAGGGTTTCAAGATCTCAGAATAATATATAGGTGATATTTAAGATTTTAGAGCATGTTTTAATTTATTTAGAAGAGTTTAGGGAATATTTGGAGGTTTAGGATATTATTTGTAAATAACAGGTTTCTAAGGTGCAAGGAGTGTATAGCTAAAATTGGAGCCTCGGGATTTACCATATGATTTTAGGAGATTTGTAAAGAGTTAAGATACAATAAAATAGTCATTGTAAATATTAAGGAATTATTTATATGATGTAATCATTAAATCTTTCATAAGACATGTTTACTTTCTGGGAAGCTCAATTTGTGCATACATAGCCTATTATACCAAAGAAAAAGAGCCATTTCAGGGAATTTCAATAATAATTAAAGTTTGAGACCAATTTCATTATTATTATAATTATCTTGGGAGTCAAAATCATATAATACATAATAAAAAAATACCACATGTAGCTCCGGAACTTTCTTCATCAAGTTGTCTCTCTGCAAGTACACTTCTCATAGTTAGTCATTTTTGAGTGAGATATGTGTCAACGCCTTCTTGAGGAAATTTTTGTGTCCCTATTATTCCCCTTCCTAAATGGGAATAATAGGGACACAAAAAATTTCCCATCCTTTTCTCTTCCCTTTGGTCCTCCACATGACCAACTTACAACACTGGAGGGCTTATTCGGCCTATCTCATTCCTCCCAAATAACACATGTGCTTGACACTTGGAATTATCTCCTTGAGGAAAAAAATTTTACACCTATTTTACCCTTTCTTGAGGGGATATGGGAAAAAAATTATCCCCTCTTCATCCCCTTTCATGATTCCTCATACGATAAAAACCAACTCCGTGGTGATAAAGCTAACCTTCCTTCATCTCTTTATCACTCCACCTCAGAATGACACTTGTTTGCACCAAAATGAGGCACATTTTATTACAATTATTATACCCATTCCCAAGGGTAAAATGGGATATAAAAATTTCCCCCTCATCTAACCATTGAAAACCCTATCTTTATAACTTTGTGATGTTATTTCACCGTGCTAAAAATGTCTAGTAGTTGTCAAAACACAAAGTAACTCACATGTAATCTTGTTTCTTCATCCAGTTCAACATTTATACCATTAATTAATATATTAAACCTCCAAATACCTAACAAAATAGAAACCATGTTGTCAAAATAATTCCAAGGTGTCCATGATTGCTATAATAGAGCTTTATTCATCGTAAAAAAATTAGAAAATTGATTGTACTCAAGGATTTGAACTAATTTTTATCCTTTCAAGCATCTTGGTGATCATTGTAACTCATATAGTCCATTAATGTCTGCCATAACAGCTTCAAACCTGAAAATTTTACCCTATAAATTTTCTTTTCGATTTCTAAGAGTTCGGTGGGTGAAACATGACAAAAATTGGAGCACGAGATCGTGATTAAGAGTTGAATCCAAAAAGATGTTTTTGTTGCAAATCAAGGCCAGAATGACCACTTAATAAAAATAACATATTCCATACCCATTCACATGCTAAAAATACTAACTCCTTCAAATTTCAATCTTAGATCGCTCATCTCATCTAGAAACATGGCAAAACAACAAAGTTAGGTAAAATTGGCAATTTTTCCTTAAATAGCAAGTCCAGAGAAAGTAACCTACTAAAAAGAATAAATTATCATCATTGAAGGTTAATTGAATGAGACAGAGACTTTAGAAGATCAAAATTGATTAAAAAATGCTAAATATCCAAAAATAGTAGCTCCTATCCCACCGCCAAAAATAGAAAGTCTCGTTTTGGATGCAGAAGTTAAAGTTGGCTTTAATTTCACTCATATCACTTATTTTTGAAATATTTATAGGATTGTAAGTTTATTTCGTATATAAAATAATAAAATTAATTCTTTACAATGATCTTGAAGCATTATCTTAATCAAAATTGCGTTATGGAGTGAGAAAGAACATAACAAGGTGTAACAGATAAAGTCGGGGATATTATACAATCGAAAATATTCGAAAAAGTGAAGAAATACATTAAAATTCAAATCTAACAGGGTCATCATAACTCTTCGTTTAATTTTAATCCATCATTATCTCCCAAATATGAGCTAGATGAGGTGAGCCAATGTGATTTGGTTGAGGTGAGACAAGGTGAGTTGGTTGAGGTGATCCAATGTGAGCTAATTGTGGTGAGCCAAGGTGACTACTGGAGTGAGATCAATGATCTAAGTGAGCCAAGATGAGTTGTTTGAGGTAAATCATTGCATGTACAATCTATTACACACCATTTTTCAAAAGGGATGATAATGAACAAATAAAACAAAGTGATTCCATATTCTAGAATAGTTCATAAGAAAATAAAGCTCATCAGAGATCCTACAAATCTTCTCAAGTAAAACAAGAGTGATCCATTATAGATTCCATCTTTTCATATACATCTAGGTATGTCTTCACCAATGGCAAAGCTTCCGCACTATTAAAAAAAGTGATATTACATCAATTTCTTGAAATTTCTCTAGCAAACAACATCATGGTAACTCCTAAAGATCCATTACCATGGATTCAAGAAATTCTTGAAATTGATCCAAGAATAACGAAAAATATATCATGCCTAATCTTGAAGCTATGTCAAGAACTTTGAAATCCAAGTGAAGAAATAAGGCCTAAAAAAATTCTCACTTCTTTAATGGTACCTCAAGTAGCCAAAGTATGCAGAATTTTCTGAGCCTAAGAATAAAGATCCTATGGAGGAGATAACTCCATTAGACTATGAGTTTATCCACTTCTCATTGGGTCAAGCTTCACATGAGGGAAATTCTCATTTGTTTAAGGAATCCTCTTCCCACATCCTTCCTCATAATGAAGATAACAAGAAAATAATTGATAAATTGGAGGAACAAGTAAAAACTCTCAGTGTTCACATTCAACCCATCTTAGAGACTCGATTCAACATCTTCTCTTCCTCTAGAAGACATTACTCCAATCAACAATTTTGATCCTGAAGTTATCAAGAAATCCAAAGGTTATATGATGCAGGAGAAGGCTAATGAGAAGTGGATTAAGAAGATCATTAAGAAAGGTAAGACATTGTTTCCATAGGTCATCTCTCTAATCAAGTACATTTTTAAAAAAATTTAGAAGTGAAGAAAGTGATGGAGGATATTGTAAAAGAGAATATCCATTGGGATGAGTTGTTCTCACTTTTTTATGCAATTATCTCCTTTTACTCTCACACACTTGTGAGTAAGAATGTGTTTTCAGTTGCTAAGAACTTGTCTCGAGTTTGGGTCTCAGATCATAGATGAGAGATACTGTATGATAACAGATGCTATCTCTAAACTTGATTGTAGAAAACAGAAGATTTTTAGGTTTCAAATGAATTTTTCAACCGTGTTCGAAACTTTGGTTCCCTTCACTCATCAAGAATTCATCATAGGAAGAATTCATTATTTCCTTTCATGGTTTTTTCAAGAAGGAAGTAGGTGACTCTCTCTCTCCTTCAATGAAGATACGTTAGAGTCCTTGGATGAGATCAATGGATATGTATCTCACATTGAAAGAGATATCAAAGGATGGTCTGATTAGTACAAGAAGATAAATGATGTTCTTGAGGCATGGATCAAATTGTTGATTTACATTTGCATTCCTCAAGAAGACAAATTGACAATCGTGATGCTCAATTTAGTAAAGAATTCAAAAATAGGAACCCATTCCAGAACACTCCTCAAGGATCCCGAATCATCGATATGTCAACTTCATTCTTCTTCTCTCTTTATCCCTCTTTCTTCTCTCCCCCTTTATAATTATTCATTATACACAATAATGGTAATTTTTCTCATCCACTTAAGTGAGACTATAAAGTTAAATTGTAAAATTCCCTTTTATTTATAAAAAGGAAACTTATTTTCCTCACTTCCTAAGAATGTGTAAAGTCACAAATTGAATAGTAATTTGAAGGATCATGTGGGGGGTAGATGAAGAGACAATCTACAATATTGTAAATTAGAATGAATACTCTATTATAAAGGAGGATAGATTTTCAAGGTTTACTCTTCTATATAAATTGTGGATTGTGGTTTGGATGTTGAGATTTGTATCACCAACACAAGAAATAAAAGCTACATTTATTCCATTTCCTTTTCTCATGTTTTCCTCATTTCTCTCTATATCCTATACTTTGCAAGCATAGTGATCAAGAAGGAAATTTTTATCCTTGATTGATGAATCTAAAGAACTGTGTGTCTCTAATTTATTAGTCTCACTAAATGCTTACATTATTGTTTTCCTCTAATTGAATGTTGAACTACGTGGTTATTCTCGTGAAGAATCTATTATTTCATACTCATAACAATAACTCTCTCTTTCCTAATTTCTCTCCTTTACCCATTATTTCTACAAATTCTTCCAAAGTGTACCCCATATAAGTGCTTTTCCATAGGTTCAGTGAAGTGTTCATGTGTGATCCCCTTCCTACTGGTCATCCACATAGTATTTAGATAGAATTATGATAGTTTACATTCAATAATGGGAGCCTCCCCATACACAAAAAGGAGGGGCATATCCCCATGAGTGTTGGTGGAAACACATAATTTGCACACAAAAATTTATTTCACTAACAATTAGACTAATTTATAATCTACTTGGTTTTAGGTTCATTCCATGGATTAGTGTTAATCTAATACATGCATATAATAACACCCAACAAAAGATATCAATTTGAAATTATAATTAGAATACATGCTAGTCCAATACCATATAAGTAGGATAGGACTATATGTATTATTATGACTAATCTGTATGGTCCTAAATGGGAGTAATAAATGTGTCAAATTAAGTTTAGAGATGATAGAGTAATGTTTCTCCATTGATTTTTTGTATTGCATTTGTAATAGGTGTCAACATGTTAGTGTGAAATGGTAAACAAGCTAAAAAATGGACCTCATAAAGTATTAAGTGGGAATGGAGAGGTTTTATTTATCATAGCAAGAGAACATAGTCAAATCAAAGGCTGCTAAAGTGTAAATTACTAAATTTGAGTGTCTACACATGTAAAATTTATATGAAAGCAACTATTTTCCAATTTTAACCTCTTCAAAAATTCTTGATAGAAATGAGCTCTTTCTAAGACTTGTAAGTGGTAACTTTATGTTCTTGGATTTGAGGGAATATAGACAACTTGACCTAGTTAAGTGTTTTAGAACTATAGTAGTGGCTTACCTAATGGATATAAATTAGTTTTGGGAGGATTGAGAGAGCCTTGATTGGTTTTTATGAGTGTCAAAAGTGATTGCTTCGATAGAATTCCATGTGATTGTCAAGGTGAGTAAATGGGTTGATGTTAACTTTTTTTATAGGGTTTTGAAGGTAAATTTTCATGATAAGGCTGAACATGAAGATCAAAACACCCAACGGTATTGCATCAAAAATAGAGTTTGAAAATGTTTTGGTGTAGTTTCCTATAGCTCAGTCATGAAAGGATTGTATAACATGACCTAATTGCATGGTTTTAGACATAAAGGAACTAAGTGAAATCTGAAATTTTTTATCTTGGAAAGTAAAATTTGAGCACTAGTCTTATATATTAACATTTAGAATTTATCAACATAAAGGTGTATGAAAATGAGTAATTTTGGGAAAGATGTGGAAACATACACCGAGTGAGGATAGGATGTCGGTATTTTCTTAGCCAAGAAGCACAATTGCAATAAACAATATCAAAAGGGTTAATTACCAAATTTGAGTGTCTACATTTCCCCTTTAAGTATGGAATGAAAATTACATGCTTAAAGGAAAAAATACCTCACTATGTAGATGCACTTTGTATTCACTCAAAGTTTTTGTTGTCCAAATGTGTTTGTGTTGGCACACTCCAGGATGAATCCTATAATACAAAGTATAGTCAATGTCCATAATATAAATTGAATTGTAACTCAATAGTAACTATATAATTTGAATGATTGAGCGATGGAGGGACAACTATCAATGTTTCTACTGCATCATTTGTAGAATGTCTACTTTTTCATCTAATCCCGACTACGAAGGGGCTAAACACTGAATTGAATCGACGGTTGATAAGATACAAACACACCACTTCGTGTTGGAATCCACACCATTAGCTTGGAATAAGATTCTTCAACAACAAACCCCTCCGATCAAGAATGTGGGTCCATAATCTCTGGCAAAGGTGCGTTCTTGTGGGAAAAGGATAAAGAAGGTGTAACCTACCTTTTCTAAAATGGTGGTATCATGGGTTTGATCCTAATACTGAGAATATACACACCATTCTAGTCTGGTGTAGGCTCCCAGACTACCCCTACAATTTTGGGATGATGAGATTTTATTAAATGTTTCTAAATCTCTCGAGATCTTTGATTGGGCTTGATGGTCCTACGAGGAATAGATCTAGACTAGATTTTGCTAGATTCTGTATTTCTTCTAAAATGGAGCAGGAGTTACTGGAACATATCATTCTGCAATCTAAGTATGGCATTTGGCATCAAAATATTGAATACAAAACCTTTCATTTGAGATGTAAGAAATGTCATTGAATAGGACATTTCACCAGTAGGTGTCCTAACAAAGAGATCTCTCAAGAGGAAAAAAGGAAAACTGATAAGCCTAATGAAGACTCAGATAAGATACAAGAAGCTAGGTTGGAAAATAAGGATACTAAAAAAATAAAGATCAAGGACAAAGGGAAGGGATATCCCTTAACCAACTAGAGCTGAAATATAAGAAAGGAAAAAAGGGGTTTAGAACTCCAATCAGGAAACCACTGATTTGTAGGAAGCTCTGGTGTCCTAAAACCCCAAAAATGGGAGCATCTGTAGATCACCCAACCCCAAAAGAAGATTTAGATATACAGACTCCAGTAAAGGTGATTCTAGAGGTTGATGAGAAAATTGGAGATAGTTAAAGTGAATCTTATTTCTAAGGAGTTAGCTCAGACTGGACTTTTGGATAAGAATAAAGACACTAGTGTTGATCAAGGGATGAAAAATCATGATCCATTGTTCATCATTGAGGAAGATCTAAATGAGGAAAAATAAAATGTAGAATCAGAAGCCTCATTGAAGAAAAATTCTTCGTTGATTAAAAACTTTTCACCTAAGAGTGGGAACCCCTATTAAGTAACAAATCAATTGACAATAAGTAGGGAGATAAAGAGGAGGGGGAAGTAACACCACTCAAATAAAATATGATGTTTGATGGAGATTCAAAATTGATCAATGGTTTTTTAGAGGTTAACTCTAAAAAAGAAAATAATGAAGGGATTTGAGAAGATCCCAGATTCACTTTATAATGAAAAAAGAAAGAAAATTGATAACTAGGGAGCTTCAACATCCAGAACTACTAGATCATCTACTAGAAGAATAGTTGATTTTGGAAGCAGCTCTAAAAGAGGAAGACCCTCAAAGAAGACACTCAGAACCAAAAGAACAGAGGAAGATATTGCAGATGGAACTCAAAGCCAATTGAGCCATCAGGAAATTTCAACACCTATATCATTTAGATGAAGATCATCTCCTGGAATATCGAGGTCTGAATGGGAACTCTAAACAAAGAATAATCAAAGAGTTAAGAGTCTCTAGTAGACCTAGCATTCTACTTCTGTAGGAAACCAAGATGAACTCTAAGGTACTTGAAAATTGTAAAAATAATTTTTGGGAAAATTCAGACATGGCTACTATGGATTCTCAGGGAGCTTCAGGTGGCCTGGCTACTTTTTGGGATAAAAGCATTATACTGGTATGATTCTATCTAAAACTAGTAACCATCTTGTTGTTAAATTCCATGTTATTGAAAATAATTGTACTTGGATCCTTTCTAATATCTATGTGCCTAATATGGGTTATTGGGAGAAGGAAACTCTGGAATGATCTAAAGATTTTTAGAAATCAGCATAGTACTGACAATTGGCTTATTATGGGTGACTTCAACTCTCATTTAAATCTAGGGTAAAAACAAGGAGGAAACTCTAGTATTTCCACTGGCATGGATGAATTTTCTGAATTCATTACTGATTTAAATCTCATAGATGTGGATCTTCATAGAAATCAGTTTACTTGGAAAATAGAAGGTTGGGTAGGGACATGATTCTAGTCAGACTAGATTGAGCTCTTATCTCTGCTAGTTGGATTCTTCACCAAGATTTCCATCTCACCTCTCGCCTTAATCGATCCGATCAAAATCTTATAGCTTTAATTTTTTTCAATTGGGTTAATCCCATCAAGAGCTCCTTCAAATTCAAAAAGATGTGGATGGAACATGATGACATCTTTGATAATATCAAAGAATGGTGGAATTGGTTTGGTGAGGGAACTACTCAATTTACAATTATTCAGAAGCTTAAAAATATTAAAAAGTAGGTTAAAATATAGATTAAAGAAATCTTTGGGAATGCTTTTGTGAGGAAAAAGGAATTAAAGAAAAAACTCCAAGATTTGGAAATCAAAATAAATTCAAAGGGGAGGTCTTTGGAGGACCATTTAGTAGAAAAAAAATATTCTGTCAGAGTTACACACGATTTGTAGGAAGGAAGAATCCTTATGGAGACTTAAATCTAGGGCAATCTGGCTGAAAGATGGTGACAAAAATATGAAATTATTCCATATCACCAATTTGAAGCATAGAGGTTGCAATAGGATTTTGGAAGTCTCTAAAGGAAACTACATCATTAAGGATGAAGCTCCTAGATTCTATGAAAAATTGCTCAATGAGAAAAGTGCTACTAATGATGTGGCTGCCTCTTTTTTGTTAGAGGCTATTCCACAAGACAAAATTGAGGAGAAGAGATTTATATACATTACTAAATTTGTCACTTTGGAGGAGCTTCAAAAATATATTTTTACTCTTGAAGGAGATAAAGCTCTAGGATCTGACGGCTTCTCTGTCAATTTTTTTCATAAATTTTGGGAAATTTGTTCGGATGATCTCCTTAGGGCAAGTAAATGAATTCTTTAGAACTGGTGATTTACTGAAAGAGATAAATAATACCCACATTGTGCTTGCTCCAAAAAAATGGACGCTAAATATTTCAAGGATTTACGACCCATTAGCCTAGTTAATGTTGTCTATAGAATTTTTACTAAGATTATTGCTACCAGACTTCAGTTCATCTTGAATGATTTAATCTCAAAACAGCAGAGTGGGTTCATCAGAGGCAGGATAATTCAAGATGGTGTGATCATGGTGCATGAGATTATACATTCTATGGATAATAATAAAAAATCAAGCATGGTCCTTAAACTTGACATGAATAAATCCTTTGATAAAGTCTCCTGGTCTTTTCTTGACAAGGTTCTGGCCAAATTTGGTTTTCTCAACAAATTTAGAAGAATTATCAAGGCTTGCATCTCTACTACTAGATTCTCTGTGGTGGTCAATGGTGAGCCGATGGGATTATTTACCAGCAGTAGGGGTTTAAGACAGGGGGATCCTATATCCCCTTTGCTCTTCATTATTATGGCGGATAGCCTTAGCAGAATAATTGAAAAAGTAGTTAAAGATGGTCTTCTTAAAGGCACTAAACCTACTTCTACAAATCAAATGGCTTCTCATCAATAATTTGTGGATGATACAATCCTAATTTTAGTGGCCTCTATCCTTGAAGCTAAGGCGATCAAGTCCATTCTAAAATTTTATGAGTCTGCTTCTGGGCAAGAGATCAACTTTGATAAAAGCTCAATTTTCTTTTTCAACACTCCTATGGAAAGACAACATAGAATTGCTAAAATAATGGGGTGTAAAATCAATTCACTTCCCACTACTTATTTGGGGCTCCCCCTTGGTACTAAAAAAGTCTCAATCAAAGTCTGGAATGATCTACTGGAAAGATTCCAAAAGAAAATGGTTGGTTGGAAAGGGGCCATTCTTTCCAGTGTTGGTAAATGTCTGCTTATCAAAATCACTCTTCAAAATCTACCTATCTACATTATGTCTCTTTATAATATTCCTTCTGCCTTCAGAGAAAAAATTGAAAGGATTCAGAAGCACTTTTTATGGCAGGGGATGGAGGAAAAATTCAAATATCACCTGGTAGCTTGGGATCAAGTGTGCACTCCTAAAAGAATTGGGGGACTGGGCATAAAAGATATCAGAAAAATGAATATGGCCTTAATTGCAAAAATGGGTTGGAGAATGCTCTCGGAGGAACAACCATGGATTGATCTAATTAAGGCCAAGTATCTTGATCAACAAACAACTATCTCTTTCCTTCATGATGAACAACTTCCCCAAGGTTCCATTTTCTGGAATAACTTGATTCAAGTCAGGAATTTCATCAAGCAAGGATGTAGATGGAAAGTGGGAAATGGTAGAGACATCAATTTTTGGGGGGATAATTGGTCTAATTTCAGCCTCAATGACATATTTGGTGCAGTCAAAGATAGTCTTGAACATAAGTATGGTACTAAGGTCATTGATTACATGGAAATTGATGGTAATAAGAAGAGATGGAAATAACTCTTGGTGGATAGGAATGAACTAAACTCCATGATGTCCTCTCTACAGGAACAACTGGACCTCATTCCCTTGAATCAATTGGAAGTTAAGGATGAAATTGTCTGGCACAATTCTAGAGATGGTGATTACACGGTCAAATCTGGTTATAACTCTTACTTTGAAAATATCCAGAGTGAGTTTAATTGGAGAAATATTTGGATGACTGAACTAACCCCTAAAATTAATTTTTTCTTTTGGCTTGTTCTCAGAGGTAGAATTCTTACTAATGAAAACTTGATGAAGAAAGGATTCATAATGCCAAATAGATGTCACCTTTGCAAAAAAGAGTATGAGGATATTAAGCATCTTTTTGTCCACTATGAGTATGCTTCAATGATCTGGAGTTATGCCTTTTCTAAATTCAATGTTTTCTGGATTGTGCCAAAGGATTTCATCTAGTTCTAGACCCAATGGAATCCTCCTTTTAAGCATTGTGTTGTGAGAAGACTATGGAAACTGGTCATGCCCCATATTATCTGGAGGATCTGGAAAGATAGAAATGACATCATTTTTAGAAACAATAAACAACATTGCAAGATTAGCTTTGTTAAGATTGCTCATGCTATTAAAGAAAATATTGAGAGATTCAAACCTCCCAAGAATAAGAAATATCCTGAGAATGAAGAATATATTCTTTCCAACTGGAAGATTGGAGTTACAAATCTGCAGATTAGGAATACTTCAAACATTGATAGGTCTTTGATTCATTAGATCCCTCCTGATATTAACTAGCACAAACTAAACTTTGATGGTGCCTCCAAGGGTAATCCTGGGATTGTTGCAGGGGGGTGTAATTCACGATCATAAAGGTTGCTTAGTTGTTGCCTATGTTGGAAAAATGGGGATTTAGACAAATCATTATGCAGAAGCCCTAGCTACTCTATGGGGGCTAAGGGTTGCTAAGGATTATAACATACAGAACATCATTCGAAAGGAGATTCACTAAACATTATCAATCACCTTAATCAACTTTCTCCTCCTAGCTGGACTATTAAGGACTTCATTATGGAATCCATAAATATTTGTCAAAATTTCAAGAATATCATCATTAGGCATACTTATAGGGAGGGGAATAAGGTAGCGGATACCTTGGCCAATTTTGGCATCAATAATAATCTAACCATTTGGGATAATGAAAATTACATCCCTAAGGAGGTACATAATAGCATTAATGTGGATAAATATGGGCAATCATGCATGGAGTAGGAATTATAATGAAATGGTGTGGGATTTAGTAGGTGTGAAAGATCACACATGTGATAAATATCATCCTAACTATGGCCATATTAACTCCCATGATTCTTGAACATGTGGCTAGGTTCTCAAAAACTGGGACATAATTAAGGAAAGTAACGATTCAAATGAGGGTTTCGAGTAGAAAAATTATAGGAATAGCAGGGAGAAGGAGATGGGAGGTGCCCCATGCCAATTGGAGCCCTTCAGTAATCTGTCTTGGAATAAAAATGAGGAGCTATGGATCCTCCTTCAAAAGGGAGGCATTTTCAACTTCATAGAACGCATTCAGGGGCACGACCAAAATATCTCGGTTCATTTCACAATGGACTAGAAGGATAGAAAGGTGGAGTATGGTGGACGCCGTGTAATTATAAATGAAGAATTGATTACTAAGGCAACAGGCCTCAAGCTAGAGGGATATCACTTTTTCAACAAAAGGATTGATAGGACCACCGAGGATAAGAAATTCTCTAACACTGGTGAGGAGCTCGAATTTGTTTCTACGGGTGTTAGGGTAAGTTCTATCCCCAAGCCTTTTGATGAGGTTACAAAAATGATGGTTAGGTACATTTCTCTAGAAGGGCACTACAAAACAGTCCCTGTCAAGCACCTGGTCTTTCTTAACCACTTTAGAAGACAATTTACGGTCTGCTTCCTGCATTACTTGCTAAATTCCCTTCAACACCCCATTTTAGAGTTCTAAAAGCACTCTCATGCCATCCCTCTTCACCAAGGCCTTATCTTTCTACTTCAAAAGCTATATGTCTCTAAGTTCCTCAACTTCCCACCCTCTCCCAAGAATCGCACATCCCTACCTCCACTTCTCCCACTTCCATCCTGAACACCTCTTCCAAACCCAAGACTAAGAACCCTAAATTTCCCAAAAGTGACATCCCTCACTCTTCCCGGGTTCTTAGAAGCACCAAAGAGCTAGAAGTTGTGCATAATTTGCTATATATTAGTAATGTTGGCTATGATATGCCCTGCAAATGAGGGAGGGAATAATATTCCTCATAGGTTGGATTCTCTAGAAAATGATATGATGAAGTTAAAGAAGGACCTGCAACACAATGCCAAACAGAAGGGCAAAAGAAAGGTTGATGATGATAATGATATTGGGAATGATCGATTGCTAACATCTATAATAAATTGAACTCTTTAGATAATGATTGGGGATATCCAAAGATAGGAATGATCATAACATGGCTATCTTCAATGCCATTACTAACTTATTGGAACAATATTTTCGCAGCATTTCCATGCTTAGCGGGGTCCCTAAAACTATATGGGGGACTAACAAGGAGAGAAGCCAAACCATATCAAAGTTGAATGCAAGTGACCCCATGCACATCACCACTTTGGCATTTTTCACTTTGCTACAAACAATCAAATCTAGGATCGACAGAGCTTCCAAGAAATAATCTCCCTCAGGCTGGAGGGCTTCGTTCTAGAAGCTACTATATTTCAGTATTTTTCGTTGTTTTCTATTGTTATTTTGCTATCTTGTTGCAATTTCTATTTTGTTTAGCTTTTTACTAGTAACTATATTCTAGTTACTACTAGTAGACATAATGTTTTATCTAGATATTTATCCTAGCTCTATTTGGCTATTGAGCCCTTACTATAACAAGGTATAGTCCCTTCAAAACTATTTACCAATAATAATAAAAACTATACAATTTGAACTTTCATAGAGTAAAATGAAGAGATGTAAAACATCGAAAGAGTACACATATTAATTTTGTTAATGGAAAAACTTCTCATTTTTCACTTTCATTTAGATATTTAGATTTTTGTGATGAACTTTTTTAAGGATTAGGGGTGATCAATCCCTAATAACTAAAGGATAAACTAGAGTATTGATTGCAACCCAACACCGAATGGAAGGTAGAGAGAGGTACACATATACCCCATAAAGGAGGAATATTGTGTACCAAATCCTTTAGTAACTCAGATATCTTACACTTTAATAATTAGGGGAGGAAAAATTGCCTACAAAGAACTTAACTACTTTTAAACTTTCCATAAGCACATGGACCACACCATTGTATACAGATCTAGAATGATTTCCTAAGTATATAGACATAAGGTATAAAGAGAATGAGTACCCCCATGCCTTTCTTGTGTTTCATAATATTGGGTAAGAGTATGTAATATGTTGAAATATCAATGGAGAAGGCAATTGTAGACACTAAAATATGCACTTATTAGTATTACATTAAACTTTTAGTATGTTTCTATATATATGGTCTCTGAGTAAAAAGATTAGACATTAGTGGCACAAGTCCTGGTTTTCTATTAATTTTGATTTATCTAATTATCACTCCTTCTCATGGTTTTATGGAATTATTCCTCCACATTTGGTCATGTCACAAGGATCCCTATCATTATGTCTCAACTATTGTGATTTTTGAGTTTTTCTGGACCGAAGCATACGGAATGGGCCATATGGTTTATACGATATCGGCCATCCTATATGCTTTATTCCCACCTTACCTTTCTCCAATACCTTTGCAATTGGATTCTTCATTAGGATTTTGTTTGTACACTATGTCGAACGTCTAGATTTGAATAAAGAAACTCATATATATACCTAGCTTATTAATAGACTTAAGGAGGAAACTATTACTATATACTACCATCCGTCGAGAAAAATAACATGATAAGAACTCCATTTTGACTACATTATCAATGCATAGGAAGGGCATATATGTTAGGTTAAATATTATTCACCTATATATTAATAATGCATTTCATATTAATTAATATGTTTATTGTTTATATGGTTATATTTAATTATAAACCATATTATTGTTTTTATTCAAACATTACGAGTGATGTTATATTGTTTTAACAATATTATTGTTGTGCTTCCGGATGTAATATTGGAAGCTACTATATTTTAAATTGGTTGTTGCATTGTTGCAACTCCTCATTTATTTGTATTCATTTGTACAATACCTATAAGTATTATAGCTCATTCATATGTAATTTGGTTGATTTCACATTAATATAATTCATAGGCTACCATCCTTGTTTTGTGAAATTACATTTGGTACCAGAGCGAATTAAAGCTCCTGGCAAGGTTGGAGAAGGTTGCAGAGGAAGAATAATTCATGGAGAAGAAATCTACAACAACAGAGAGCCAGTGCTGCCTCTAGCAGCTTCCCACATCTCCCTACAGACCCACAACCTCCTGTGTGTTCTCTAGGTAAACGTAAAGCAAATTTTTTTTTGCCTTGGTGCTCTCTACACTAGGAAAATTTGCTTTTGGAGTATTTTTTTGGTTTATAGAAATCAGATTATAAAAAAATTATTTATCCCCATTAGGGTTTTTGTCTCTAATTTGGAAGGTCGATATAGTCTCTATTAAAATAGTCGAATGCTAGTTTTGGAGGACTCTCAGCCATTACCCTATAGCATGTTGCTTTGTTGTAGCTATTCAACCACCGAGTTACATTGGAGGAATTCATTTTCATTGTTTTTCACAGAGGCCAAGCTCTAGAAAGAGCCCTCGGTGAGTGGATCGGATGAGTTGGGTGTGTTAGAGATTCCAAGTCAAGTATACAATAACCGACCTATGATTTTTGTCCCCAAATCAAGCTACGCCCAAACCGATCTGCAACCCCCTGTCTCTTGCACACATCATTCGAGCATCAACCAAACTCCATGGACCTACCTATACACACTAGGTTGGAAGCATTCTACATGACGAGTTGGAGGGGGACTCCAGTTTGAGCTCCAAATCTTGTAACCTACACAAAGAAGCACATAAGAATCAATGACCTACCACAAGTAAAAGCTGTGAAAAAAAATGAACCATCAATAAAAAATGTAGTCAACCTTTAAAAAAATGGTGAATAAATAAACCAAAATGGCATATAAATCAAAGCATAGCAAATAAAAACACAGGATATTCTAGTTCCTATTTTTTATGCAAAGATAAACCCTACTCCAAGCACGTAGCCACATAGATCCTCCTCCGGTCATGTGGATTGACATGTAAAGACTAGGCGTGAAAAAGGTTAGTCGGTTTTTTTTCCTTTGGATGAATATCTATACCTTCAATTTTTAGCATATGTGCTAAGGAGGATAGTGCAAAGGTGTTAGGTGTGGGAGGTTTGGGGTTCGACCCCCACCCCTAACTTAAAATTTTGAATTTTCAATTTTGGCAGAAATTTTGGAGAAAACGCCATCTTGGGAAGAAAAATTGGTGGAAAAACCACCTCTAAACAACTTAGATACAACTAAATAGCCTTCTAAAATTTTAGTGACGAAAACCCTAACATAGGAAAAAAACATTTATCTCCTATTGGACTTATTTTTTATTCTGAACAACATTTTCCAAAGGGGGATTGCTAAAAATTGCATTTTCAGCTGGTTTTTTTCAATTCTTTGCATTTTTGGTCATTTTGGGCTCCAAATGCCACCAGGGCCCACAAAATAAATAAAAAAATTCCTGCCATTCAATTTTTCTAAATTTTTTAATGTAATTACATGCTTCAATATATTGTACTAATTTGTAGGTTGCCATAGTCAACCAAAAATATTGTAACTACTTAGAAACTTGTAGAAATTTTTAATAAAAATCATATAAAATTGGTTCGAAACACTCACGAGATCTTAAATCTCATTCATGCATTTAGTATATACAAAGTGCCTCCGGGAAGTGCTTACGGGTAAATCCATCATGACTACTATTGCACTTAATGCTTAATATAGTCTGTAACAATGTCATCTCGGGCATCGACCATTTATATCGATGGGGAGTAATAAGGTCACAATGCACACACCGTGAGCCATCCCATCCATCTCGTGAATGATTGCAAGACATAAATCTAGACTAAGAAATTATCAAGTATATAGTAAAGTTACGTGAGCGTATGAGGATATTTATTTGATCCGGTGTCAATAATTACACATACCCCTTTCATTATTGTCTTGGTACCACGTATTGAATTATTTCATGTATGTTAACACCTCTTTCACGTACCACTAGGTATATAGAAAGGGTGAGCTTCTTCCACGTATCTTCGGGTATATTAGAAGGGTGCGTATATAGAAAGGTTCGGTATATCAGACTGACGGTATATAGATTGGGAGACCTTATACCTAGAGTGATAAGAGCCAAACCCTATCAGTGATTTCTACAAAATGGGCACCAATGCCCCCAAATTTTTTCTTCAGATTCACAACTACTTAGAGGAAACAACTATGCTACATAGAAGACTAAAATCAAGACACAACTTGAGTTTGAAGAGATTTGGACTGTTGTGAATGGTACTCTGACCAGATCAACTACTAATACAACATAACAATGATAGATTGATAAAGTAGATCATAAGGCTAAACTCATCATCTTGTTTTGAGTGTTTGATGATGTACAACCTCACATTTGAGATGCCAAAAATAGCCAAAGAATGTTAGGATAAATACGCATAGTAGATGAGGCCAAAAACAAGAATGTTATACTGAATTTGTAGAGTTAGTTACACACACTAAAGTTCAAGTAGAATGAAAAAATTGAAGCTTTCTTAAGAAGAGTTGCAGAGTTGAGGGATTCACTTCTAGCCTTGGGAGAAGTGGTCACAGATGATGCTCTCATTCCCATTGTTCTGAGAGCACTCCCCTCTTCTTACCACATTTTTGTCACAACACTAAACGTGTCAAATACGACAGTTAGTTTTGACAAGCTGGTAAACCTACTGCAACAAGAGGAAGCCATGCACAATAAGGATGATGAAGAGGAGCAAGCACTTTCTTCACATCAAAAATGGAAAGGAAAAGGTAAAGGAAAACCTAATTCCTATCAAAAGTCCCAACATCAGAATCAATATCATGGGGACAAACAACAGAAGAAGCAATGTCCAATTTTTAAAAGAGGACATGACTTAAAAGATTGTTGGTATAGTACTTAAAAGAAAGATTCATCAAGAAACTCTGGACCTCCACAACAATCTCACAAGGGACATTCTAACTACAATCAAGGGCAAAAAAATGGGAATTGGAAAATAAGACCCATCAGAAGGAAATATTGTTGAGCAAGAAGAACATTCAGATAATGAAGACTTCTTGTACACTTCTCAATCAAGTGAACCATCCACGTCATCTAGTGATGTCTGGTATGTTGATTCGGGAGCCACTCGACACATGACTAGCCATAGAGACTGGTTTACTTCAATGAGGGACACGCCATCAAAAAATCATGTTTTGTTGGGAGATGATTCTTCATATACAATTTAGGGGATTGGGAACATTTCTCTACCCCTTGGTTCATGCAATTGTAGACTATTAGAAGTCTTATATGTCCCTGGGTTGATAAAGAATCTACTTTTAGTTATTTTACTCCTATATCACAACCTAAAAATTGACTTTGATAGTCATTCCGGAAAGAAAACATGTTTGATTCGAGACAAATCACGAGGCTCGAAAATAGTTGCAAAATCCTCCAATGTGGGACGCATCTTCCAACTTGATTTTTTTCACAAATACGATCAAGCACTTGTGGCTAAGAACTCTACCACGGCTCGGTTGTGGCATCGAAGAATTGATCATATAAGTTTCAAGTATCTCGAGACACTTTGTCGGCATAATATGGTACATGCACTACCATCTCTTCGAAGGATATAAAAAAATTTCCCACTAGCTTCCAGAAAACAACACAAAGCTTCGTCTGAGAAGAGTACATTTCAAGTTCATGAAAAACTTGAACCTGGTTCATACCAATATTTATGGTTCGATGTAACCAAGTCATTCTAGGTTCTCGCTTCATTCTTTGTGTTGAAAACTATTCAAGAAAAATGTGGATTTTTTGTCTTTGCAAGAAAAGTGAAGCTTTTGAAACTTTCAAAAATTTCAAAGTAGTAGTCAAGAACGAACCTAGTCATCACATCATAACTCTCTCCTCAGATCGAGGGGGTAATTCACCATTAATGAGTTAAAAGACTACCTACAAACTCATGGGATTCGTCAACAAATTCCTCCTCCACACACACCGCAATAGAATGGTGTTGTTGAGAGAAGAAATCATACTATCATGGAAATGGTGCGATGCATGATCGATGACTTTGGACTTGCGAAGACATTCTAGGTAGAATCAAGTAAAGACAACAATGTATTTTTTGAACAGAGTTCCCATATTTTCTCTTGAAGGAGTAACACCACAAGAAGCATGGTCAAAGTGGAAACCATTTATTGCACACCTTAGAGTATTCAGGTGCAAAGCAAGTATGCACATACCCAAGAAGAACAAAAATAAATTGGACATGAAGTCACATAAACTCATCTTCATTGGGTATAGTGAAGAGAATCTTGGGTACATATTGATGGATCCAAATACTAATAAATTCTATAAGCAACAGAGATGTTGAGTTTTAGAAGAAGGAAGCAGAGTCTCCTCCTCTAGACTCACTTGATGTAGATTCTTCACTAGTTGTAAAAATTGAAACTAATGTTCCCACAGATGAGGAAAGTGATGATGGGGATGATGGTGTTGATATGATATAACCATGACCCATGGGAAAATTTCAGTGTATGCCCAAGTGGTGTACTAGCACATTACAATATGCAAGAATGGATGCTCCACCGGATACATCCACCCCTAGATTAGGGACTAGTAGTAAAGCAAGATAAGAAGTTAAATTTTCTTTGACGATTAGAGTTATCAAATCTAATGAGCACTCTACATTCCAAGAATCCCCTACATTCAAAATCTTGGAAAGATTCCATGGACTCTAAATATCAATCAGTGATGAAAAATAACACTTGGCATCTTGTCGATCTTCCACTAGGGAAGAAACCCATTGGATGCATATGGATATTCAAAACAAAGTACAAAGCAGATGGGACAGTGGAAAAGTACAAAGAAATACTTGTAGTAAAGGGGTATGCACAAAAATAAGGCATTGAATACAAGGATACATTTTCTCCCATAGCTAAGATCAAAATGATTAGGATAGTCTTTTCTCTATTGCTCGGTTTAGATGGAAAGTCCATCGATGGACGTAAAAAGTTCCTTCCTGAATGGATATTTACAAGAAGAAGTCTACATGACTCAACTTGAGGGATATGTAGTACCTGGTCAAGAAGAAAAGGTATGTAGACTCATGAAATATTTGTATGGCCTTAAACAGGCACCCGGGCATGGTACATCAAGATTGATGAGCATCTCGTACAACATGGATTTTCTACAAATCCATATGATCCCAATATTTACCTCAAAAATAAAGGGGGATATTTTGATTTTCATTGTCTATGTCGATGATCTAGTCATCACTGACATTTTAGTAAGGATGATCGATGCAATGAAGAAAGATCTTAATCGATCATTCGACATGACCAATTTTGGGATGATGCATTATTTTCTTAGATTGGATGTATGGCAAAAATAAAATCACATTTTTGTCTCTCGAGATGAAATATACCAATACAAAACTCGATAAATTTAGGATGATGGATTACACACCAATTTATGTACCTATGGAGAATAGATTGTAGTTATCTTGTTCAGATCCATCTCCTGAGGTAAGTGTCACTCTCTATCGGCAATTGATTGGGAATCTCATTTACCTTACCTACACTAGACTAGATACCAGCTTTGCAGTAAGCTATCTATCTAGGTTCATGAAGGAACCAAAATTTTGTCATTGGAAGGCAGCAAGGTGCATGTTGAGATATCTCAAAGGATCAATGGATCTTGGTCTAGAATACAAGAAGAACGACATGTTCTTCTTGTCGATATTTGGATTGAGATCATGCAGGAAACATTGATGATAGAAAATGCACTTCAGGATTTGTATTTTTATGGGATCTGGACCAATATCATGGGGAAGCAAGAAACAACACTTTGTTTCTCATTCTTCCACAGAAGTTGAGTATCGTTATGTAGGAGAAGTTTTCTAAAGCAATTTGGCTACATCGCATACTCGAAGGACTTGGAATGCCACATGACAAACCTACCACAATGTATGTTGAAAATGAAGGTGTTATCAAACTTGTTCACAATCTAGTGTTTCATGAAAGAACAAATCACATTGAGGTACAGGTTCATTTCATACATGAGCATGTGTTGAAGTACAACATCTAGCTTCAATTTTTTCCAACAATTGAACAATGAGCAGATATCATCATGAAGTCACTTGCACGTGACAAGTTCAAGTTGTTCATAAAATTTCTCTCCTCATCCCTTGAGACAATGGAAAATTAATGGGATAATGTTAGGTTAAATATTATTCACCTATATATTAATTATGTATTTCATATTAATTAATGTATTTATTGTTTATATGGTTATATTTAATTATAAACCATATTATTGTTTTTATTAAAACATTATGGGTGTTGTTATATTGTTTTAACAATATTATTTTTGTGCTTCCCAGATGTAATATTACAAGCTACTGTATTTTAAATTGTTTGTTCCATTGTTGCAACTCCTTATTTGTTTGTATTCAGTTGTACAATACCAATAATTATTACAACTCATTCATATGTAATTTGTTTGATTTCACATTAATATAATTCATAGGCTACCATCTCTATTTTGTGAAATTAAAATATCTTTTGAGTTCCATTCCACACATACATTGGGTTTAAGTATTGTATCCTACTATTTGGTGTGACATGCACAAGGGTAAACCTAGCTTCAATAGGAAACAATTACAATCACACACAACATAACTATATAGAGTCTAAAATGTAGTGCAAAGATTCGGGCAATTATAGTGGGGTGACAAATGAGGTTAGTCTAACTCAAGCATATGCTTTATTTATTTTAGGATAATGGTGTTTGAGTATTGTGCAAGGTAGCTAGGTTTTGTTTTGCAGAACATATGTGAATATCGAGGTTTCAAGTGAAGTCGAGTGACAAAAGTATGAATTAGGGGACATAGAAGCACACCATACAGAACCAAATCTAAAGGTAAAAGAGGGACCAAATCATATTAAAATGGCCATAACATCCATACACTTTAACCCACCACATCTGCTTTGGTCCGCCACATCCACTTTGATCTAGGGAACTCTACGGGAAATTGTTTCATAGACAGATGGATCAAATTATTTCTAGGCTATTATAGTCATCAAATCATCCCACATCATCACACAAAATAGGATATCAGATAATTCATCTTATTTTTCATTATAAGTGCTTTATTTATTTTATTTTCCATTTTTTTAGTATTTTTCATATGGTTATTCCTTATATTGTTGGAATTTTATTTAGAAACTAATTGATTAGTATAATCTACCATTGGTTACTACCCCTATAAGAATTAACCATTTAGGTTAAATCATTTAGTGAACCCATTATTGCTCAAACCCTATCTACCCTAGTATACCTAAGTGTTTGAAATCCATATCCATGTGTCTTCTTGGCTTTCTATTGTACACCTTTTATATGGCCTACCATAAGATTTTGTGCAACTGCAATACTTGTTCCTCTCCCATAGTCCCACATGTACATGATGCTTACGGGTATTCTAATCCATTCATATCACATACTCCCTTTATTTATGGTTTTTATACATGTCCTAAAGATTAAAAACCCAAATATATGTGTGACATTATAATCAATGAGAATATAATAGTTTAGCTCCATACCCTATTATTATCAAAGATCCTATTTATAGCATCATCATTCATGATGCACATAATCCTAGAGATTTTCTTGTTGTTACTCAACCAATTATTAATGATTGTTCTACAAATTTGATAGATGACTTTCCACTTCTTGACTTTGATTACTCTATTTCCATTGATAGTTACATTGAATATATTTTTGATAATGACACTATTCATGATTCATACGTAAATAATTTCTTATATTTCTCTTATAATGAATATGATGTTTAAAATGTTATCCACGCTTCACTTTCCACAGATTTTGTTTCTTCCTTACATACTTGTATACAAGATATTGTGACAAATGATGCTTCTGTTTCTTCTTCTTCTCAAAAGAATTTTTCTAATATTGGTGAACAAAATGAGGCTGCAAATGATACATGAGTTCCTTCCCTTCCTCCCCTAAATGATATTATATCTACTCATGTATAAAATATTATTGCAAATAATATTATTGTACCTTCTCTCTCTTCAAAAATAATGCTTTATATATTTGTGAACAAAATTTTATTACAAATAATGTACTTGTTTCTACTCTTTCTTCTCAAAAATCCATTTTGCATCATGATTAACCTAATAATGCTTATGTTGCTTCTTTTCCCATTTTAAGGAATTTGTTGATAAGGGTGTTGAAGCTTCCATTCCTCTAGTTCTTATCCTAGTCCTCCTAGTACAAAATTCACTTCTCTACTAGTTGAACCAAACATTCATCCCAATAGTGTCCCCATGGATACACATAATGGCAAGGTGCAACCACTCAATAAAAGCCTTAATTTTTAATATATTTCTCCCCAAGATGTCATTTCTCTTAAGCATGTTGTTGTTGACTTAAAATCTCATATTCTTAAGTTTATCCTTGAAATTAAATCCTACTATTCTTGTCTTGATCATGATTTCATCTATGACAATTGTATTCCTAAGAAGATATTAAATTTTGATTTTTAGAAAGGTTTTATCATGCCTAATTTTTCACTATTTGATGGAGCTAGTAACCCTTACATGCACCTTAAAACTAATCATGTCACAATGGCTTCACATCTCAATGATAGATTTATCCTCAAAACATTTCCTTATAGTCTCACTTTGGAATTTCATTAGATTGGTTGCATCATTTACCTTATGGATCTTTACGTACTTTTATTGACATGGAAGAAGAATTTCTTATACAATTTATCTTTACTAATGGACCTATAGTTACGTATGAATGTTTGTCATAATTACATCAAGGAAATACTTAATATTTTAGTGATAATATATTATGTTTCAAATCTTGCATGTATCATTTAATATATTAGCCTATTGAGTTAGAAATGTAATATATTTTTTCATGGCTTGATCTTTCCTCTTACCAAAAATTTATTTTATGAAACATGTGATTCTTGTACAACCTTTTATCTTTCATTTATTGATTTATAATAATAAATCCTTAACCCACATTCTCGTGACACATACACCTAACACATCTGCCACTACTTCGCATTCACTCCCTTTGCATAATCAAGGTCCATACATTGACATTGTTGTAGATCTTCCTGTTATTCATCCCCCATACACATGAGGTCAAGGTCCTTCATCATGTTCATACATCTAATCTAAACCCTCTCCCACATAGACCCCCACCATCGTTCACTCTTTAACCTAAGAAATAACCCTTATACTTTTATCATTCTGATAGAAAAAATTTAGTTACCATCTATTGAGAATCACCCTCCTCACCGATTATAATGGAATCACAATTGACCTTTCTCCAACTTCTATAGAATCGATGGACATCGGGATAATCATTGTTATGTACTTAATTATTGTAGACACTAAATCACACACTTGGGTACATTTATAGGTACTAAACAAATACTAGAATTCATATGATTCCTAAGTAATAAAAATAGTAATTCACATTGTCTTTAGCCTCTTATATTTCTTTCTTTCTTCTTATTTGGTCTTACATACCCCATAGCCCAATCAAGTATTTTACTTATTTATCTTTTATGTCTCTAGACACCAAAACCTAGCAAGGACATGAGCACCCAGTGCCCCTTTCTCCTTTGGGTGTCCCTAACCCTTTTCTACCTTACTCTTTTTGGGTCTCTTTTATCTTTTGGGCATCTTTTTCGCTTATGGGTTGGCCTTCTAGTTGTCAATTAAAAATTTCAAATGAGAGAATCATATAAATAAAGTTATGTGTTCAAAGTAAAGTACATAGAAATAATAATATAGTATCATCATCTAAACTTGCATCAAAAGGAACCTAAATCACTCTAAATAATCCTTCTAACATCCATTCAAGGAAATAGGGACTACATCAACTCTGCATACAAAGCATAGGAAGGGGAAGTTAATTTTTTCATCCCCACATTCTATTACATTGCTACATCTAGCTACAGCCCACTATCAAGTGCACTTACATAAGGGAATCCTAGGGTGAAATTGATACACACACTCACTATAACTACATGGATTCTAAGATGTAGTGCATCACTCACTCGATTGTAAGTTCACTCTCGGAGTTCTTGTTTGGGTCGATTTGAATCCCCATTCTATAAAAAAATTTGGATTTGATGTGGTTTGTAATATTTTTCAAGTGATATCTATTTTTTAGGTTATAGGTACCCTCGATGATCAATAAGAAACACACAGGTGATCAACATGGAATATTTTTGACACTTGTGTGACATAGTAAAAACTAAGGTTTTTACAATTTTTGCAATCATTGGTGCATAGAAGAGATATTCAACACCCAAGCACCCCTTTTCTTGTCATGGGTTCCATATTCAGCCTTACTCTTACAGTTTAGAATTTCTCATAAGTATTTATGACATTGTTAAGTATTTTTCTCATCCAAAGTACACTTCCAGATCAAGCGTTAATCAACTAAGTCATTCTTTCTATATCTCTTGTTTAGGGTTTCATACTTACTTTCTTATTTTCTTGCATGCATAATATTGTACTTAGTAGTTATATATCATATTTTACATCAGTTACTATACAATTAGGGTTTAATAAAATATACATTTTTCAAAATCATTTGGTGAACCCGCTCATTAGAACCCTAGCTTACGAAAATGTATCAAAATCTATCTCATTTCTCTAAATTCATGTATCAATCTTCATATCCTTATTTTACTCCAACCAAGGTTTATAACATGGATACTGCTACTTGTAATTTTATGTGAGTTCATAATTAGTATCCTCCTCTCTTTGTTACTCTAATAACTAGTCCAACCATTAATGTAGTCACCACCCACAACACTCATCCTCCTACGACTCCACCTGTTTCTATCCCACCACATATCACTTCTACAGTTCCTATCACTACCTATAAGAGTTATAACATCATAACAAAGATTGAAATACACCAACAAAAATATCTCTTTATGATTTATTGTGTAGTGCACCCAATTTTCATCACACATTCGAGGACGTCCTTGGTTCCATTCACATTGAATAATTAATAATTCACATGTTTCCTTTTTTCACCTCATTCAATCTCTCAAAAAATTATCACATGTTATATCTTTTAGTGATGAGGATATCCCTCCTTCTATTAGTGATGATCCATTTTTGTATTTTCTTATCACATCGCTACTATTGGTTCCATTTGTATTAAGCGTCTACTCATTTAAAATGGCTCTAATATAAACATATGCTCTCTCTCTTTCCTCAGGAAAATAGGTATTACTAACAATCTAATTAACAAATATTCTCAATTCATTTGTAGCTATGATTCCACCACTTGTACATGCATGGGCACCATCACCCTACCTTTACAAGTTGGTCCTAAAATGGTTCCTATTGTATTCTTTGTCATTGATGCCACATTTTAATATAATTTGTAACTTGGTTGACCCTAGATTTATTCCATGCATGTTGTTCCATATTCAATTCATTGGTGCATTAAATTATTACATTATGGTTATGAACATACTATCACTATGGACCACGAGCCATTAAATTTTTTCCATATAGATCATGTCACCGCCATGCCCATTCCTCCATCTCAGCCAATTCCATATCACAAAATTAGTATATATGATGTCGGTTAATCTAGCACTCCTAATTCTTTTTTTATTTCTCCATGCACTTCTTCCATTCCTACTCATACTACTGATATCCTATCACCCACTATCTCCACCTATCATGGATCCTCCCAATTCTACATTTGAATCTTCTCCTACCAATATTCTTGATAATGTTATACAACAAGATAATGTTAGCATTGATGATTCTGATGATTAGGTTAATCTCGTAGATCTTAATGATGACACATTACATAATCTTAACTTTACTCTTATTAAATTCAATGACTCCTATTTCCAAGATACTTTTTCTTCTATTAACCCTAGTGAGCATCGATTCAAAAAAATTCTTCCATCTACTAATTCCATGATTCCTTTGAAATCACTTTGTACATACATTAGACATTCTATCATCTATAGAACTCCTCATGTTCCTTCTTTTCCACACCTAAATCCCTCCACATGCACTCTCTTCATTCATAATTCTTATTATCCATACATTCCCATTCGACCCTACCTTCTCTCGAGATTGTTTGCACATATGATGGATTGGATTGTTTAGGATTCACAATTGTTGATCTCCTTCCTCCACCTCATTTTTCTCACTTATATCACAGATGTGTATTCATTACTACTACTTATGGCCTTTGCATCTTCCATTTGATAGTATTCCTTACATGCACTCCTCACTCTTAGCCACTCAAACTTGGGAAATATTTGCTTGATTACATTTGTGGCACACTAGATCCCAATCATACCGATGTTATATTTCCCATGCCTTTCATTTGTATCTCTATTTTCAATTACTCCTTTTGGGGATTTTCTCAAAATATCACTTGATGGTATGCACATAATTTTCCACAACCACCTTTCACTAATGAATAATATGCAATGGGCATGTACAATTTATGCCACAAGGGCTCTTTATATGATTAACCTCACACTATTTATCCAACACCAATCATCTACAATCCCGACAATGAATATCTCTTAGACAATTTTACCTTATTATTTTTCCACATCACACACTTGGGGAAGGCATGCTTTCTCACCGCTTCAATCATTACCAATTATTTCTAATCTCTACGCATACACATTACACTTTATTCTCTACATCTAGTCACTCCTACATATCTTGATACACAACTTATATCACCATTACTCTATGATGCACTCAAATTCCATGGTTCATACTCGATTGTTAAGGGTCTAATTATGAAATGAACCTCATATCACCACATTTACTCTTCAAACTTTATGATTCATGATCTATCTATCTAGTGCATGATTTCAAACCATTTCCGATGATGTACTCTTGTTCTATGATTCATTCTTTATTGTTGAGGGTTTTTATAAATAAACCTCATCTCATACTCATCCACATCTGATGGGGGCACGTTTCTCCTATCATATTCACATTACATACCATTCCATCATCTCACTCATACATAGTATATTACATATCTTGGTTCTACTTATTCTTTTTTTCTTATACGTACATGTACACTTTGTTTCTTATGCTAGACGGATACTTAGTATGTCACTATATTTTCTATATTCACATATGTGTTCAATTGGTATTTTGGAGTAAATGCATATCTCTTAGAGGTATTTACACACTACAATGATCTTTGTTATTGTACCTCTTACCATTCCCACCAAGGCTCGTGGGGGCATATACTTTCTCACACATTACAAGTGTTATCTTTTCATCATATACTACTTCCTATTTTTACTAGAACACTAGTTATTCCACCGATTCATACATTCTTTAACATACTCTCCATATTTCTAACATGCTAACGGGTGCTTCATGTGCAACATTTGCCTTGCAGGACTATATGCCACCATGGTTATCTGTTCTTATTTCCTTGTTATTGCTTTCTACTTGTATGATATTGTTTTCGGGTTATACCCTATGTCTTGTTTGATCATTACTTATATGTTTTTACGCTTCTTCCCGATTGTTTTGTGACACCGTGAGCTATTTCCCATGTTTGAAACCCACTTTTGTGGTCTGTCTTATATGTACATTTTCTTGTTACATTTTTTTTCTATGACATGTTTACCTTTTCTACTAACACATGCATCTAGCCACTTTTTTTACATGTGCCTTGATTTTTATCATGCACATCCCCTACCCTACAGGATATAATTTAGATTAGTACCAACACCTATTTTAGACTTGCATTCTCCTACTAATGTTGTATGCACCCCAAATAAGGGGGGAATACACTTGGTGAATAAATAACCACATACAACATCTTAGAGATACATCACAAGTATAGTACATCACTTTGAATTATAATAGGAACACAATTACAGAGTGACCCATAATCTGAATTAGGTCTTCAAAGACACAACATAGACACTAAAACTTGGGGACAAATAGGACCACCTAGACGTCTATGTCCTCCCCGGGTGTTAATATTCGGGGTAAACTCAAGCGATTTCTCATATCGGCCACAGATTCACATAATCCTTGAGAGTAGTTTGACAAGACGACATACTCCTCCAAAGTAATAAAATTTACACAATCTTCATTTCAATTAGAACAAACATTAGATTTAGAACAAGTAATACATTCATAATAAATTAGGGATAGCAGAACAAAACAAGAACATGCCATCTGCAAAGTGGTGTTTATCAGGTAGAGTCGTGGAAGGAGAGTAACACTAGAGTTCTCTCCCCAACACTTTCTCTTTGGCATGAAATCACCAAAAACTCACACTTTGCATGATATCACCTAAAAAAGTGTGTTCTACATAGCATTTTTAGGACACTTATCTATCATTTTACACTCTTCTATATCAGGTGCACACTTTCCTTTTACATATGTATACACACTTTTCTTTGATTTATCATATACAAGACTTTGACTTCATTGTTACTCTTCTTTTTGTATGTTTGTCCTTACAAGAATAAGTAACAACAAACACAGCAATCGGTACAACATGGTATGACACATATGCATACACCCCTAAGGTCACTTTCTCTTCCTAGTTTCCACACTTCATTTTTGAATTGTTTCATGCTTCACTTGTCCAGTCGGCACATTCTTCGCTGCACACTCTAATTTTTTTATCAATTACACATCTCTTATCTAATTTATGTTATCGAGTATTCACTCAACAACATAAACGGGGGAAATTATAGATGCTAAATCACATACTTGGTTACATTTCTAGGTCCTAAACACCTAGTGGAATTCATATGATTCCTAAACAACAAAACTAGTAATTGACAACTATCTTTGTCCTCTTATTTATGTTTATTTCTTCCTATTTGTTCTTACATACCCTATAATCAATATTTTACTTATTTATATTTTATTTCTCCAAACACTAGTGCCCACCAAGACAAGAGCACACGGGTTCTCCTATCCCTTATGGGCGCCCTAACCTAGTTTTACCTTGCTCACTCTTTTTGGGTCTCTTTTATCTTTTGGCCATCTTTTTCACTTATGGGTTGGCCTTCCTATTGTCAATCACAAAATTAAAATGAGGGAATCATATAAATACATATTTATGTGTTCAAAATAAAGGACCAATCACTAAGTATATACTATCATCACCTAATATTTCATCCAAAGGCACATAAAACACTCTAAATCATCCATCTAGCATTCATTCAAGGGACAAGGGACTGCATCAAATTTTTATACACATCATAGGAAGGGGAAGTTCATTTTTCCATCCATAGATTCTATTACATTGCTACATCTAGCTACATCCCGCTATCAAGTGCACTTGCACAAGGGCATCCTAGGGAATGATTCTTACACACACTCACTAGAACTACATAGAGTCTAAGATGTAGTGAAATTCTTAGTAGTAAGTTAAGCTGTCGGGATGACCGCTAGGTTAGTCTCGAATCCCTATTCTACATCTTTCTTTTTGGATTTGATGTGGTTTGTGGGATTTTATAGGTGATATATGTTTTGTTTGTAGGTTACAGGTACCCTCAACGATCAAATATCAACATACAAGTGATTAATAGGTTATATTTGTTACACTCGTGCAACATAGTTAAAATCAAATTCTAACTATTTTTATAGTCAAAGGTTCCCAGAAGAGGTCTTCAAAGACACATCGGCTTTCCTATTCTATCGTAGGCTCCCGTTTCTTGCCTTATTTTTGTAGTTCAAAACTTCTCCTAAGCATTTGTGACATTATTCAATCCCTTTTCCGTATTTTTCCCAATTTAGAGCACTTCCGGATCAAGTGTTAATCAACTAAGTCATTCTTTCTATATCTCTTTCTTAGGGTTTCATACTTACTTGCTTATTTTCTTGTGTCATATTGTACTTAGCAGTTGTATCTCATAGTTTACATCAACTACTCTAAAATTAGGTTTTAGTAAAATCTATATATTTTTTAAATCAATGATAATCTCAACTTACTTAAAGATAATGGTATCATCACCTTTCAAGCATGACATCTTGACTTATCATAATCTCCTTTGTCATGATGTCACTCACCTTAATTTGTAATCTTGCACAATCATTACCCTACTATTAAGTTAGATTTATGGATTCCTCTACCAAATTCAACTCCAAAGTAAGATACCAAGGCATAACCTATTATTAAAATCAACTCAATTGGGTTGTGAAATAATAAAGATTTTTATTACAAGATCCTAACATTAACAATATTTCTACTAATTCACATACACCTTATTTACCATCACTCGAGCTAGGTGTAATCAATATTTGTCTCATTTGTGGATGGGTTATATATTTATTATGAATTTATGACTCTCTTTATGTTCACAATTCATTAGTGGTATGAGTGGATCACCCTCCTTGTGTTCTACGTATACGTTTCTAGGCACTCTTCCTCATCCATTCATGGATTTTGCCCTTTCCATATCGTTATGACATCTCACTCTCTTTACTATAGGATCAAATATTTGATCATTTCATACTCAATCATATTTATTAGATATACTAACCAAATAATATCAAATCATCATATGTCTATCTATTTTCTATTCTAAAAAATCACACATCTAATGCAATATATATGAATCATCATTGTTAATATTCAACACTAATCACACCACATATCATCATACACATCAAGCTACATCATCAAGAATCAATAATAGACGTCATCCATACTTGTGATAACATAATTCAAATCAAAATAATCATAAATATACACAACAAAATATTTTATTACAATTTGGGTCACTAATCTCAATCCTCCTCACTACTACTCAATTATATAGCCATAAGAGCTCTCAAACTTGAGGCTTCACCACTAGACCTCCATATTTTCAATCATGATTGATGTTCTTGGACTTGTTCATGTAACACTACATCCTTAACTATTAGATCACCATGTTGCATCTATAACTCCGCATAATAGGTAAAAATGTCTTGCATTAGGCATCATCCTCATGTAGCATCTATATCATGAACTATCTCAGCCCTCACCTCATCTCTCTCCACCTGTAGCACCACATATGTGGTCACTTCCATCACCACTAGATATTATAAATAGGCATACTAACCCACAATATCATTTACCCTCTCCAATAAATCATAGCCCACAATGACATATGGTGGCACATTGTGATTACACATGCATACCACAACATATGAAATATTCATCTAGTAAGAAGCATGAACATGACACCATATACACCAAATATTATAACATCATTCTCATCAATAGCCTATATGTTCACAATTACCCAATATATAAAAATTTATCAAACACTCTTGCAATACTTATGTTGATCCTTGTAGCTATCACGACATCATCTTTAGGGGAAGGCTCCTCTCCTCCACCTATTATTGGCCCACTTTCTCCATCAACTATTATAGGAAATTGTATCCCTCACCAAGTCTCTATCCACCACTATGTGTATGTGGGAATATAGACTCGCATCATCTCCTAAATAAAGACTATATCCGGGTCCACATCATCTGTAGGTGGTTGTAGCCACTCCATCGTTGTTGGCCTTGGCCTTTCTCCTACCATTCTTGTTACATGTAGTTTCCAACACCATACATAGGTCCGTGAGGGAACCTCACATGTCACACTAAATTTTCGGGTCACTCTCTCATACTAAAATAGCTCTACCAACCCCAAAACATAATCTTCCAACCACATCAATCTCAACATATGGAATAACTCCACCACATCCTCAGGCCACCCCCATAGTCTATATAAGGTATCTATATAACTACCCCCGAGCCCATCCTATCTATTAATGACCTATAGGTCATTGTGTCATACCCACAACTTCCACGCTTTTTCCATGACTACAAAAATATCTAGTAATACCCAATCGACACGAGACACGCCAAAGAGGTCTCAACATTATTATATGCTTATTATCCCATATAAGTAACAAGGTCACTCCTCTTATCCCTCATTCTGACCCTCCTACGTGAATCTATATAGATCCCTATACAATTTGGCTAGCATGCACCTACCCCAAGCATGTCTTATACCCTTCTCCTCTATACATCAACAAATCTATACCATATGGCGAGATATAACAATCTCACCACCATCCACTACCACAAATGAAACCAATATCACCATTATAAATTTCTACACACATGGAATGGAAATTATCACAATATTATTTAACCACACACTAGACTCTACCCTACTGCAATCACCCACCCAAGATCTCCTCATATCTCTCATATACGGTGGCACATATGCCACTAACACCTACACACTCTCCTCAGTAATAGGAAATTTGTAGAATGTGATACACATCATCTACATTCATTGTCATCTCCTTATAAGGATTCAAAATGTTTAAGTATCTACACACCATCTCTCACATAATGTCATAATCATATGCATGTTATGGGGTAACTCCCCCAATCTAGCCATGTGTCATATGCCTACCCTATTTAAAACATCCCACCCTATATCACCAAGCCCTAATCCCAATAAATTAGTTATATAATGTCCCCCATAAAATTCCCGAGCATGAACATCTCACTACACATCACAAAATACAAACTAAAAAACCATGGATCAACCACTAATCTCGGGAAAACTCATGTAAAATCTTATTAAAGTAAAAAATTAGTACTATGACCAAACCATGTTGTCCATGGGACCATAGCATACAATTTTAGGACCATATCATATGGTGTCATCCCTAGGACCAAACAGAATCTTAAGGCCTCGTCTTGGCCCAAAATGTACATAATTTTAAAAATTAAAAATTGACAATTTTTATCAAAAATTAGATTCTACTACCTATCTCATTGTCAAAAATTGTTACTTACCAACTCTTTGGTCATCTTATCTTGAATGGTATTAACCACTCTCTCGAATCAAGTTGAGATAACATCTATTGCATGTGGCATGGTTGCAACTTAGAGATCGAAGATCACAATTAATTGTAATCACAAATTAAAATTACTATTAACTTTTTACAACATACTATATACAATAAATCCATGGTCCTTATAAACTATACTATATATGGTCACAAACTCGCTAACTAATACACTCTCACTACACATCCCATAACTTGGGCCCTATTCATCACTTTCCCATATTGTCAATGCATTAGGATTTTGTTCTTGGTATCTACCACCCCAACTAACCCATTTTACACTCCTCTTCAATTCTTCAATCATTTATGTATGTAATTGAATAAACCAAGCTAAGTTACTTAATGAAAAGCGCCACCACACAATCTCCATAACTAATCTATTCTATCAAAGCATCATGATAAATCCATGAAAGGTGTTTTTCCTTAAATCTGCATCCATTGTTGGCCTAACAACAATTCTCTCTATGGAATAAAAGTGGGGAATTGGCTTGGAATGGTGGTAGACCAGGTTTATGTGTCATTTTGTAGCTAGGGATGGGTCTAACACCTTCCTTAGGGATTAGGATTTAGGATGATTGAGAGGAATGTATAAAGGATATGGAATTATTCTCGCTACTTTTGTTCCTACCTTGAACTAGGATGAGAGGACCCGAGGTGCAACCTCAATGGGAGAGGGGGAGATGAGGTATTTACCTTTTTAAAAATGATGGGTCAATTTGGGATGAACATGGAAAATGGACATAACAATCACTTTATATCATAAAAGGTTTAATTTATTTACTTTTTACAAAATGATAGTTTGGTCAATTTCTTGCATTCTCTAGATGGAAAATGGACTTATGATATTTAAATCACTCGAAATGACAATGAAGAGTATCATAGGAAAGGTTTAATTTATTAACTTGTAGTCAAGCATTTAACACTTAAAGAAACCTAGTTTGAAAATCACAAAGAAGAATTAACCAACCATATTTACATTTTCATTGATCCTCAACAAATGCAAAGATTTGACACAATATTTAAAATACTTGAAACAAGAACTCATGCAAGCATTCTAACAAAGTATTTATTTCTCATACTCTCGCATGCCTAAGATACACTCAAAGGCTAACAAAAATCTATCAACACAAAATGGTTACATTAAGGATCTTATAATTAAATCCAATATTGTAGAGTAAATACTTATAGTTATACATTGCAACCAACTTAACACGAAGCTAAGGAAACTTAATCTGTATGTATTTCACAAATGAAACATGTAATATTTATAGTTGAATCTCTCTACCTTTCTTCATAAATAGAAAAAACTAAAACCCCCTCTTTTGTATGAGGAAAGCCCCCATAATTATAAAATTTTTGAAATTTCTTATGAATTAAATTTCCCCCAAAAAAACATTTAATGAACCATCCCAAAAGTGGGTGGGAAATAAGATCCATTATTGGAAAATATCTTGCAACTATAAAGATACCTTTTCCATTCCTTAATTTGATTCTATTTCTAATTTCGACATAGATGTATGCTAGATTTTTACTTTTGTTTCTTAATCCCTTTTTTCCTATCCATGTTGTTACCATCATTCATGCGCCTAGTCACAAATCATCTATTCCCTTATGTTGTTATCTTAACTAATTTGACACCTACCCTTTTGGGGAATATGCTTTAGGAAACGGATAATCATTGATACTCCCTTGTATTTGATGCTTCTTTTGTGCAAATTGTCGCTTCAAGCCAAAACCATTTTTGAAAGATATCATTTTTTTCCCTTTTCTTCAGACCCATGTAAGTATTCAAAATTAATTTTGTAAGAAATATTGAAATGATACCTCACACAATCACTCTAAAACTTCATCATTTTATAAATTCTCATTGTTTTCTCATAATATTACATCTTCCTTCGAGTGAGAAGAGATTTTTATTTCATCTTTTTGAGAAATGGTGGATGTGGAATTAGGAACAATAGGATCTTTTTCAAAAAAATTGAACATAATTTTTAACCTTTCTAGCCAAAATGAAGATTTTATGAGAATGCTATTTGAAATCTAAGATCAAGCGAGAGACTGAAGGAGCATTGACACCTCACATATTTTGGGTAGCATTGATACGAAGGCTTATCAAGATGAATCCTTTCTTCTTTGTATTTTATTATTATGTATTATCACCTATTTCGTGTACAAAATCACAAAGCTCTTGAATTGTTAATGAAGTTTTAAATTCATTATAAGCCCACCATTAGTGAGAACATTATCAACATATCCCTAATATTCATCAATGAAGTATTAGCGAAGAAAAAAATTCCATCTGATGTCTATGTAGTGCCTGATGATGAGATTATAGAAGATGTATCTTCAATATCCCATAGGATAGCCACAATAGAGAAAACACTCACCCCTCTTAAGAAATACCTGGTTATTTCTTCTTCGAGAAGACCCACGAAGTTTCGCTTCCTTTATTGAATAGAGACATGGACGGGGTGTACCCAATCCATCATGTGCAATCCAATAAATATCTTTGGTTGAACCTAATGTACATAAATATCCCCAGAGGCACTAGCTGAAATTCCTAGGCTATCGTTGACCTCAAAATTTTCTACCAGGAAAGGTACTAAGGATTACCTCAAATGTGGGTCTAATCTCCTTGAATGGGTTTCTTCTTATGGAATAAATCTAGATTTGATCAAGATCTTGGCAGCCCCAAAGCATACATTAAAGAACTCATGGAGATAGGCATGTCCCATGACCTTATAGGGGATATCTAGTATGTTTATGGGGCTCAAGACCACAAATAATTTGATTTTAGGAAGAAGAAGCTGTTGAATCAGATTCCCACCTTTACAGAGGAATTTGTAACCATCAATTGACATTGTACCTCTTTTGTAAGAACCTCCCTTTTTGTATATGCATACTATAAGTTATGTGAATTTTAAGGGCTAAGGACCCTATAGAATCCCCATTTTGTTCTTATTATATACATATGCTTCTCTTTATTTCATTTGTTAACTCAACAATTAATTCTCATAACTAAATTTACCTTTAGATAGCATAGCAATTGTCTTTGAATTCATGTTGTATGATTTGGATATTTTTTGTAAAATTATTGATGAAAGATGTTGTTTTCTTAGAGTATCCATAGATTTCAGAATACACAGAGTGCTCACCCTTTTAAAAAAATTCCCATGAATTCTACTATAATTCATCCTTTATCAGCGTACCTTTAGTTGTTTTTGATGTTCTGCGGCATTTTAATGGATTTAATGAATGTCTTGTAGCTTTATGAAAACTACGTAATTCCATCATCCCAACATACCGATGAACACTAGATGAGTGTACCATGGCCTTTTTCTAAAACTTGTGGGGTAATATCCCTTTTGACAAGTCCGCCAAATACTAGACCAGTAAGTTGTGGCTTTTTTATGAAACCACACTCTCTTATTTCCTACAACCAGTCATCTTGTGGCATCTTTCCTTATTTAAACTTATTATAATAAGTCAATTTGAATAGTCATAAATCATTTTAGAGAGTCACCTTGGTCAAGATTCAATTTTTTATCCGTTCACAATTTGGAATAATCCACTAGACACTAAGTTTTTCATTTCGTGGATCTCCAAATTAGTGCACTACGATATCCTTAGAATTGAATGGTAATGCTCATATTTTAATTTGTTGATTTTATAGGAAGGAAAGATCATGGAGATTTTAGAAAGCTTTGGTGACTAGTTGACATATGTAAATTTGAGTCCCTTAGATGGTACAGAGAAATTTCTTAGATAACTTAACTTGTTTAATAATAGGGCTCAAGAGTACCAATATCGGCTCCTTCTCGGGGATGAGCACTCCTTGTGTTTTCTACAAGAACAAAGACCATATGCCTAATCCATTAGGTAAAGAGTCATGAGGGAAAAACATACATGGTTTCCTAAGAAGATACATAACATAACTAAACCATATTAAACATGTTCGCTATAGACTAGATTACAAAAAGGAAAACAACAACACACAACCAAAAAATGTACATTGTTCAATGATTGTACTTTATTCCTTAGCTCAATCCAAGAAATGTTTGAGGTGTCTACCATTGATAGGAAACTCTAGAAAATGTAACTCCAAATCCTTCAAAATAAGGTATGTTCTCGACTGATGTAAATAGAATATGGTCCCATCCATAGAGCATCAAACCTTCCATGGTTATCTTTGTCTTCATGTATCTTTGTCCCATAATAGGACTAGGTCTCGACACTAAAAGTTCTTGGAGTGACCTTCTTATTAAATAAATTCTTGAATTTTCCTCTAAAATTGACATGTCTTTGGTGAAACTCCCTTCGAATTCATCTAACTCCATAATTTTTTTTATCCTTTCCTCATATGGAATTAATCCTCCTCCATCTTCAAATTATTGCATAAACTGATATGAGAAAAATTTTAAGTGTAGGGGCAAAAGGGATTTTTTCCTGTATACCTCTTGGTAGTAACTATGTCTGCCTACAATTTTAACTTGATTTGGTCATCCCATTTCTTTTTATTGGTCTCTAGTGTTCTTTTGATGATATTTAGTAGGTTTTTTTATTTGATTTTTCTTGTCCATTTCATTTTGGAATATAATTTGATACATAATCTAAATTTATCCCATACTCGTGGTACATTTTTCCCAATGGTTTATCTCTGAAGCTCATGACATTACCAGCATTTATCTTGGTAGGTACACCAAATCTACATATTATATTATTGAAAATAAAATCCATGACTACTTGATGAGCTGCCTTTCTAGTGGGAATGGATTCAACCCATTTGGTAAATTAATCTATGGCTACTAGTATCCACTTATACCTATAGCTTGAAGAGTCTAAGATTTCACCAATAAAGTCTAAACCCCTTTGTTTAAATGGAGCTTCTATTGACATAGGATAGAAGGATAATGCCCCGAGAAGATTTTAGTATTCCAAAAAAACATTGACAACTTCCACATCTTCAAACCAAAGCAAGGCCACATCTTTAAATAATGAAGGCCACCAATATCCTACCCTTAGAATCTTGTGAGCAGTCACTCTTCTAGCAAAATGGCCTCCACATACTCCCCCATGAAATTCTGTAATTATTTTGGGGGCCTCTTCTTTAGTGATACATCTAAGTAAAATTCCTTCTAGATTCTTCCAAGCTAATCCATGATCAGTCAATATATACTTCGAGAAACCAACTTAAGTGTCCTCCTTTGATTCTTATCTAAGTGCATAGGAAAATTCAAGTTCATCAAATAATAAACTATATCTTTATACCAGACTGAATTGCTCACCTTTTGATGAGGGTGTGGCCCATCTTCTTCAATATTGTAGATCTCTACCACTTAAAAATTGCTCTCTACCATCAACCTTGCTAAGCCTAATCCTCGAACAAGATTGTAGTTTGTATGTCCATGTCATATTATTGAAGCTTAATAACCCATCTACACCTTGTAAATAAATAAAATTACCAAAATGAAATATAAACAAACATCAAACCTTTCCAGCAACCTTCTATGCAAACCTCATATAAGGGTCTCCTGTGAAACCTTGCAAAAAGAATGTCAGAAGTGTTTTGTGGGTGCTCTTGAGTGCTCTCCAAGATTTGAATTCAAATGCTACAGACACAGTTCAACAGAGTTTTTGTGCTTCAAATTTAAGAGGGAATGGAAGGAAGGTAAGCTTGTAATTTATAGAAACAGAAGGTAGTTGGAATTGGTTACACGGATAAATGAACATGCTAAAATAACATTATGGATAGTTACAATAGTCTCGGGGGAAATAATGAAATTAATTACAAAAATATGCATCCGGAAAGGTGGTTGTACGTGTAATTTAATTGTCCCCACCTTTCTCGAATTCTAGAAGTACAATTAACTAGGGTAGTCAAAGTGGATTCTAAGTGGAGTTTGATTAAGTGGCAGATGACTAGGATGTGCACACACTTAATTAATTAATTATTAATTAATAAATAATAATTAATTTAGCCAAAGGGGTACAAAGGGTACATGGTATTAATTTAATTAATCCATAGGGGTACAATGTGTACTAATTAATTAAATGTAAATGGGTGAATAACAGGGTGTATTAGCATAATATTGGGAACAAGTGGAAACATGAATGTAAATTTGGGGTGTCTACATTTTCCCCTCTTTAAAGTGTTATTACAGAGTAATAGTGTTTTAAAGATAGTAGACACATGTAGATTGGCTAGTGGAAAGTTGTGAAGCATTAGGATGCCCCAGAAAGAAGGATGGTAGAGGAATGCCCCCTCAAGTGGGTGGATGATGCAACAAGGTGGTGGAAAACTTCTTAATAGGAAGAAAGAAAAGGATTAGAACAAGGATGGGAAATGACTATGTTCATAGCATGATTAGTATTTGGAGAGTAATTTTTTTAGAGCAACTTGATTTTTTTATTACATAATAGAGTTGTCACCATGATTATGAAATATTAAATATGGTTAACCTAGATGCATGTAAAAACACACACAACAAAGAAAAGATAAAAAGGAAAAAAACTAATATACAAAGTAGGTGTCGGCATCAGGGTTATAAAGGAACCAAGATGTGATCACACTACTTGTAAGTGGTCCAAAAGAGTAAACATCAACAATGCAACACAAATTTGAAAAATAAGACAATCAATTATGCCCCTAATGCATGCCACAATGATGATTAAGTAGATACAAATGCTCCGAAATGGGAATAAAATTAGACTAGAAGAGCGGAGTTAAAACCGATCCTTATGAAAATCTTGTTGAATTCGTTGTGTAAATGATCAAAGTTGAAATTTCCCTAGGTGAACTTATATCATGAAGGAAAAACAATTTGTGTGACATGCCCCAAGCAGAGTTAGAATATCACACAAAGGGAAGAAAGTGATAGTTGTAAGATTGGCATGAGCACTAGAGTAATAAATAAAATTATGATGTTTATAAAGATTGTATGGAAATGTTGAATGATTTACTTCAACGGTTTTCCAATTGTATGTGCCAAATAAATGTTTGTTCAGTTTTTTTGTGATTTTTTATTATTTTATTTTTTGGATTTTTTGAAATATTTGATTTTTTTGGATTTTCACAAGTTTAGAAATACAAATGCAATCAAAAAATGAAGAAATTCCATGCCTTAAATAAACCAGGAGGAAAAAAAAACATGCAAATGACAAAAAGATATAAATAATTAACAAAAATAAACCCAATATGAATAGGAAAGAACCACATCAAAGTTATAAGTCAACTAGGATGTGAATAAATTTCTTGTAATTGGTCTATAAGTGCATTCTAGATACAGTACTGAGTCTTGGTTATTCAAACCATCACACATAAGAAACTAAGCTAAGAATAGACAATACAAAATTCCATACGTCTAAATGTTAAACAACCAAACAAGCTAGTCAACAAAAACACACTAATGTAAAAATTCTAATAAAGAAGTGAATATATATAGATGTCAAGTTTCCCCCAAGAGAAAGCCAAAGCCAAGTGATGTCCCTATGCAAAGTTACATTGCAAAGAGTGGCTTGATTGATTAGAAAATATGATTGGGAACAATCAGGTGAAGAAAATGGTGAACAAAATGGTGATTGTATGTTTATTTTTGGGATTTTGAACAATTTTATATTGTTTTTGTAGTTTTTTCGAGACATTTTTTGAATTTTTTTGGTTTTTTTTGGAATTTTGAACCACACACCAAAGAAAAGGGAAAGGAAATTCCCAATTCAAAACTCGACATGCTAAATGGAAGGTGAACAATGGTGGTAGAAAATGGGCAAGACAACCTACCAAGGAGAACATGCGATACACGGCGACACAAAAAGTTACAAGTGGGAAACAAAGTGATATGGAAAAATAGGTGGATGCACTGACATGCCCCCAGATCAAGGGTTAATCTTCGAGAGACTTAGGAGTATAACGTCTTTAGATGAATGGAATTTATAAGATCATTCAACTCTTTGTCATCCTTGGTAGAAAGTTTGAATGCACCAAATCCAAATTTAGTAGTTATAACATAAGGACCTAACCAATTAGGCTCAAATTTTCCCTGTTTTTCTTGTGTTTTTGTTGTGTTATTTTGATTTTAGTTTAGGACCAAATCACCAATTTCAAACTGTTGAGATTTGATTTTACGATTATAATTACAAGTGCGATTCTATTATGATATACCTACATATGGTCTAGGGCACAAAGCCATCTCTCATCCAGTAATTCCAGCTCTATGAGGCATGTAACATGGTAATCCTCTTCATGGATGAGATGTTGGAGGGATACACGAAGTGAAGGAAGCTCAAATTCGATAGGTAATATGGCTTTAGAGCCATATACTAGGGAAAAAGGAGTAGCTCCCGTAGGTTTACAAAAGGAAGTGCAATAGGTCACGAGGGTATGATATAGCTGCGTATGACAATTATGTACGTGTTTATTGATAGTATTGTCCATAATAGACTTGATAGTATTGTTTGATGCTTTGTATTAGCCATTGCATTGTGGATAATAGGGTGTATCCCATTTTAGGTGGATATTATAATTCTTAGCTAAGGCCTTGAGATCCTTATTTCTTAAAGAACCACCATTGTCAGTGAAAATAGCAACGAAGATGCCAAAACAATAAATAATATGGTTGAAGATGAATTTAGAAATATTGCACCTAGTAACATTAGTAAGAGGCATATCTTCAACCCACTTGGTGAAATACTCGGTGGCGGTTATAAAAACGTGTGGCCATCGGAAGATGTGGGCTTTATTTTTCCAATTAAATCAAGTCTTCATTTTGAAAAAGGATAAGGTGAAGTAATAGGTTACAAGGCTTATGATGGTGCATGAATGATATTACTGTGTTTTTGGCAAGCCTGACATTTATTCACAAATTTGCATGCATCTTCCTCCATTGTGGGCCAGTAGTATCAATGCATAAAATCTTCTTTATAAGGACTATTCCACTAGTATGGGCACCACAAATACCTAAATGTACTTCAGCTAGCATCTAATTAGATTCATCCTGATTGAGACATCTTAAAAGATTCCCATCATAGCCTCTTTGATACAAGGTGTCAACAAGAAGGGTGTAGCGCAACGCACGTAGTGTTAAGGCTCTTTTATTATCTGAGTTAAAATTAGGAGGATAGGATTTAGTTTAAATGAAGGTGTATATAGCATGTTACCAAGGATGATCGGGACTAATAATCTCGTAAACTATGGTAGACTCCGGTAATTTATATGCGGGCACCAAAAGATGTTCAACAAGGAACTCATTGTGAGTTTTATTAGTGTCGAATGAAAGAAGGGAAGCGATAGTTTTCATGGCATCCACTTCTTTTTTTGTACATGAGGAACTTGTTCAAAATTGATAATATATAAATACCCTCTAAGGATATTAACCATTCTCTTATAAGGTAAGATTTTTCATCTTTTACCTGATATTCTTCATTAACTTGATTAATGACTAGAAGAGAATCACCAAAAATTATCAATTCTTGCAAGTGCCATGGGATAGCAAAGCATAAGCCTGCTATCATTACTTCATACTCTGTTATGTTATTTGTGTAATGAAAGTTGATACGATAAGATTTAGGTATGAGGTCTCCATCTAGTGTACGTAAGACAATTCCTACTCTAGAACCATGGATATTGCAAGATTCATCAAAGAATATTGTCCATAATGGTGTTGCCTCTATGTACAACAAGTCTTCATTTGGAAATTCAAAATTTAGTGGTTCGAACGGTAATGGTGCTACAGACCAATTGATCTGCCAGTGCTTGACCTTTGATAGCCTTTTGATTGACAATTTCAATGTCAAATTCACTAAGTAGCACAATCCAGCTAGACATGCATCCTGTTATGACTGGTCTTGAAAGTAGGTACTTAAGAGGATCAACCCATGAAATTATCTTGGTGGTATGATTTAGGAGATAGTGTTGCAGCTTGTTGAAAGTATAAGCAACTATTAAACAATCCTTTTCAAACTTCTAGTACTTGGCCTCATGTTCATGGAGAGTTTTGCTCAAGTAATACACATCATGTGCCTAAACCTTATCATTGTGTTGTGCCAATAATGCCCCCATGGCATGTTCTATTGCTGATGTATACAACAACATAGGATTATCTTGTATAGGTGGCCGAGTATCGATGGATATTTCAGGTATTCTTTCAATTTTGCAATGGCATCTTGATAGTCTTGTGTCCATTTAAATTGGACATCCTTTTTAAGAACACTAGTTGAAATGATGGCACTTATCTACTAATTGGGAGATGAAATGATGGATAGAATGTATTGTTTCTTGGAGGCCCCTTAATTGTCAAAGGTTTTGAGGAGGTGGAATATCTATTATGACTTTGATCTTGGTAGGTTCCACTTCAATTCCTCTTCGTGAGACAATGAATCCGAAGTTTCGCTGAAATGACACCAAAGACACATTTTTGGATTAAGGAGAATTTTGTACTCCCTTAACCACTCGAATATACACGAGAACTGTTGGATGATCCACCTTAGTCTTTGATTTAGCAAGAATATAATCAACATGATCTTCCATTATGTCATGAAGAAGGTCGTGGAAAATACATTCATGGCACGTTGATAAGTTTCACTAAAGTGTTTTTAAGGCCAAAAGGCACGACCTTGTAATAAAATGCCCCCATGGGGTTGTAAATTTTTTTATGCTTGTCTTATTCAAAAATTTGAATTTGGTTATACATGGAAAATCCATCCATAAGGGATAGCATCTCATGTCCCACAGTAGAATCGACAATCATGTCAATATTAGGAAAAGGTAAATCATCCTTAGGACATGCCTTGTTAATGTCATGAAAATCTATACAAATAAGGATTCTAGGGGTCTTCTTCACAACTGGTACCATATTATATATCCACTATGAGTAATCAATGCACCGTATGAAGCTTGCATCCAATAATTTTTGTAGTTTGGCCTTAACAAGCAATGCAACCTTGGGATGAATTTTACGTAGTTTCGCTTGACGGGTTTAGCATCTGGGTGCACCACAAGGTGATGAACCACAAGAGAAGGATCAAGATTGGGCATATATTTATAATACTAAGTGAATACATCTTGAAACTTGGTTAGAAGTGTTGTGAAGGATTTTATTTCAGTTTCTGATAAACTGGCACCTAGTTATAACAATTTTGGTTGGTCTTTAGTTCCAATGTTAATGGTTTTCATCTCTTCTACCAACATCTTAGAAGTGTCATTATCTTGAAATTATGTTTGAGGTTTTTGTAGATTGTCAAATATTTCTAGATCCAAATTTCCTCTCTCTAGTGCATCAAAAAGGTTTTTACTAGGAGATGCATCCTTTTCTTTCTTTTTCTTGTTCTTTTTTTTTTCTTCTCGTATAATGCCCGTAAAGGTTTTCACTATGCGAGACATAATTTGTATTTTTTATGTGTTTAATTTATTTTTATTTAGGACTAGAGATTTAAAGTTCTTCTCTAAACTAAGTGGTAATATCAAGGTTTATATCAAAACCCTTCTTGTGATCCGACAAGGGAAAAGGGTCCCGATCCCCGAGGAAGCCTTGGATGGCATCATCATTTTGAAAGAGATCCATGGAAATATGACACTGTTGGTCCTGATCAATGAGGGAAGGATAAACAATGTCCAAGTTTTGAATGGATAAGTAGTCTAGAAAATTATAGTTTCGGCTAGGCCTTCGAAGAGGCTATGTGTGAAATTGGTATCAATTTCATAATCGAGTTCGCATCACTAGATAATACCTCAAATACTATAGGCCTCTTCTCATATGTCTCCTATCCTAGACCTTATGTGTAAAGGTTAGACTTGATATTCATAGGTTCAAGAACACCATGACCTTTTGGGCTAAGGCCTCTTCCTTTCCAGTTCATGTTTTTCATCATTTTATGGTCCTTGGTGTAATCAGTGGTTTCATAGCATTCTGCCATCCTGTCATCATATAGCCAAGAGTCATCAGAGATTGGAATATGTTCACCTTCCATATACCCATATCGTCTCCAAATATTTTTTCCAAGATATTAAGTTGGATGTTCTTGTAGATGAGGAGTGTTAGGATGCCCATAACTATGAGGAGATAATGGGAGTTTTCCAAAAAGTAATGTATTGTCAAGTGCGTACTCACCTAAACCTTAATGACAAAATGTAATGCTAGGTGATACCTTAAATTTATATGCTTCAGAGGAAGGTACGGAAGCATGAGGGATCAATAGTATATCTAGGTCAATATGGTTGGTAACAATAGGAGTTGGGCTAGGTTCGGTTGTGTTATCAATAAATGGACAATAGTTTTCCTTTTTGTACCTTGCTTCAAAAAAACTTACAGTATTCAAAGGGGTGCATGTATCACCACGCAAGGTGAAATATCTATCGTTATGTGGAAAATTTTATCATAGATGGAAAGTGGAAGGTACAACGTACATCACATGTATCCAAGGTCTACCCAAAAGAAGGTTATATGATGTGTTTACGTCAAATACATGACACATAGTGTCAAAGAGCTGCGGGCCTACTTGTATGGGAAGAGGGATGGTGCTAGAGGACTGACGCTTAGTGCTATCATAACCATGAATGGTAATGATGTTAGCATCTAAGTCATCTATTGTATGACCAAGGCAACAGAGAATTTTTATAGAACAGATGTTAAGGGCCACTCCATTGTTGATAAGAACTCTCTTGACTTTATGATCGGTAACATAGGATTTGATGTATAAGGAGTTATTGTTAATCAGATTCGGGTTCAACATATCTTGAGGGCCAAAATATAGGATAGGAGTTTCAGGCATAAGGTTTGCAATCATAGCCTGAAACTATTGAACATTGAGAGTATGAGGAACACATGATTCATTTAGAGCACGAGTGAGAATATCTTGAAATATAGGTGACTCTTTCAGTAGTTCCATTAGAGAGATATGTGTTGGCGTGGTTGCTAATTATTTGATGAATTCATACTAACCTGGAGTGGAAGATTTGGCATTAGAATTTGACTTTTGATTTGAAGGAGTTGTTGGTTTGGATGTTTGAGGTTCTACAGAAGACATAGAAGGTTGGTTTTCCACAGGAACCCATATCTTCTGTTGGCATGTGGTCATGGCATTACTCAAAGGTGTGAATTTAATGGTCACCATTGTAGATGGTACTTCCTCAATAAATGAGATAATTGAACTAAAATCAGCGTTATTGGCTAGAAGGATGTTTGTCAGCATTTTTATTATCACCACCATGTTTGGGAAATGGGTTTGAGAACACCTTAAGATTGTTATTGGGTGTCTTATTTGGTGATGATTCTTCAACAAAGTGATATCACCACTATCAATGAGATCTTGGACAAAGTGACATAAGTGAAAGCATCGATTAGTCGGGTGACCATCAATGCGATGAAAATCACAATAAGTATCATCCTTTTACCAAGTAGGCTTGGTTATCCCTCAAGATAAGGTCTGGTGATGGGATAAGTAACCATGTTTGCATTAACGATTTATTGAAGGAAATTTGATAGAGGTTCTCCTAAAGGAGTGAAGCGACGTCGTTTAGAATCAGGAGAGGATGAAACCTCTTTGCTAGAAACAACAAGAGGTTTTTAACCTTTATTTGGTCTAGTCTCGGTGTTTTGGATGTTATGGACATTGTGGTTGTATTTAATACCATCATTGACCATATTACGATTGTGGTTAACATGTTTAGAATTGTCTTGGTGAGAGCTATTAGAATGGTTACTATTTTTCCCATTATCTTTTGAATGAGGTTTAATCAAACCTTTTTCAATAAGGGATCTGTTAATTTGTGATCCTTTCCCAATAACTTATTCGAAAGTATTAAGGCAATGCATTTCCATGTGAAAGGATAGTTCATTGTTGAGATTGGGTATAAATATTCTCATGAGCTGTTTCTCAGGCATGGAGCATGGGAAACCACTAGAAATCCCATGCCATCTTTGTAGGAATTGTGTGAAGGTTTCAGTTGTTTATTTTTTGGCATTACAAAAGTCCATCATTGTAATTTTAGACTCTATGTTGAATGAGAAATGTTTGAAAAACTTCTCTGAGAGGTCCGCAAAAGTTTACATAGAGCCCTTGGGGAGAAGTAGGAACCATTCCAAGGCTTGTCTTCCTAGACTTCGTGGAAAAATATGCATTAAGAAGACATCACTATAGGCCACCTCTTGGAAATCCATATAAAACTCCCTGATATGCTCTCTAGGGTGACTTTTTTCTCGCTATATTTGTCAAAGTTGGGCATCTCAAAATATTTTGGAAAAGGAACACGTAAAATGTCCTTATCAAATGGGTAAGGACACATTTCTTCAAAGCTGAATTGTTTTCCTTGATGTTTCATACTAGAGATGGTATCCTTCATCATTTTCCATTCTTGGGAAAACAGTGAGTTGTTCTGTAAGAAAGATAAGGAGCCATCACTTGTAGAGTTATTGTTATCTTTGGTGTGTGTGGTATGAATCTTAAATGAAGCATCACTAGATTTCTTTGGTGCCTCCTTGTCATGGGATTCATTGGTGACTTTAGAATTTAAAATAGCAAGTTGTTTAGCCATTTTATTAATTTGATTCATGAGGGCTTTAGGAAGATCGGTGGCCGAATCGTTGATTTTCCTTTATTCCTTTCATCAGATGTTTCTTTATTTGATTCATTGCCTTTGGAGTTATGCAAGGTGGACTTATTTTGATCATCATTATTAGTGTGACTAGGTCCTACCTCATCATCATTATTTTTTAAAATGAAAGGTTCACCCTTGTTAGGTGGTGGTTTTCCAAGTAGTGTTTGTAAACTAGCTTCATCAAAGTCAGAGGTTAATTTTTCTCCCATCTCAAAGAGATGAAGCAAAAATTGGTCTTTATTCATACGTAAAATATTTTCAACATGGGATTGTTCTTCGAGTGAGATGTCATTCTGATCGTCCTAATATTTTTGGTCATTATCACTATCAAAATTGCCAAAATGATTTCTCTTTGCCCTTCCAAAAGGAAATTAATCTATGTGTCATTTTCCCACCCTTTTTAAAAGAGGGAGGGAGAAAAAGAGACATGTGAAAGATAACTCAATCTACAACAAAGTGAATGCGATGATGGAAGAGAGGTGTGTAATTAAGTTTGATAATAACTTGTCCCTTAAAAATTGAATGATAAGATGGGCAAGAGGTTTGGAAGGTATGAGTGACGCAACCCTTAACAAAGTGAATGTCAAGATGGAAGCATGAAAAAGTTTTTGATAAACTCAACCCTTGACAAAGTGAATGCCAAGATGGAAGAGTGGTGTGATGTGATGAAGGTTCTCGTCCTCTAACAAAGTTAATTCTATAATGAATGAGGGTTATAATAACAAAATTTTGAATGTGTTCAACCTCTAACAATGTGAATGCTAGAGTGAAGAAGTGAGGATAGATTGATTTCAAAAAACACTTACCACCTAGAAAAAATGAATGCTAAATGGGAAGAGGGTATGAAAAAAAGGATTCGAATCATATGTGATGTGCTCAAACCTTAACAATAATTAGTTAAGAAGGAAGAGACTAATGAAGAGATAAGACTCAAATACTGATAGTGGAAGCATTGAAAAGAAGATATGATGAAGTGTCTAGAATGCAACAAATATGTTGTCAAGTTAGAGATGTGAAGAAAGCAAACATATTCAGTTTAACAATGATGTTGTCAAACTAAAGGTCGTAAGAGGAGAATGAAGATGAAATGTGATGAAATAAGTTGTGGAAAAGTGAAACACAACACTGATAAGATGTGAGTTGTAAGATGAAAGTGCTTGAGCGAGGACGTGGATATCCGCAACTCAAGACTTGATGTCGAAAAGAGGATGAAAACTTAAACTTTAGGAAATGTAATCCAAATGTTTAAGTGTTGAATGAAATGGGAGATGAACTCAAGGAGGTGAATACGACAGATAGAAGGATTTGATAATTGTGAAAAGGGAAGAATCAAATAAGTGAATAAAAATTCAAATGAGTGAAAGAAGCTCAAATGGAGAAGACAATGAGGATGAAAAGAAGAGAAAATTAAAATAATGAAAAAGAGATGAAAGTTCTTAAAAGGGGAAAATTGAGAGTAAAATGAAGGTTAGTGAATGACTGATGATAAGAAGAAAATAATATTAGAACATATGAAAGTAAAATCAAAACAAGGATCATTTGGAAAAGGACAAAAAGATAAGAAAAGTGAAATACAAATCCCAAACAAGGAGTGTTTGGGAAAAAGTGAGTGTGGAACACCGCAACAAAAAGGAAAAAAATAAAATAAGAAAATTGAAAACAAATAATTTTTTTTTTTGAATGTTTAGTTGGGGCCTTTACCCTATATTAGCTTAGACAGTGTTTGGATTCCTAGGTGGCTCTCTCAACTAGGTGTTAGCAAAATATCTGAGCGAGTGCAACACTATTACTAGCCGATGACTTTCCTTCACCCCATTTCAAATCCCGAGAAAATACCTTTCTTAGAATGAATCACTGCCGGGGTCACCACTAGGGATATTCCGTAACTCTAACTCACAAAGGTTTTACTATTCAAGTAGGAGAAAAGGTTCTTGTTTCATCCACCAGTTCCCTCAAGGTGTGGACTACTTTGGGGTTCCTAGAACCACCCCTTTTTGTAGCTTAAGGCTTATGCCAAGGGGGTTATGTTCTAGTTAAGAGGTCAAACCATAGATCTTATCCAAACCTAAAAATCAAGTTTTTTGAATGTGGTATTTTTTTATCTTTGATTTAGGTGTGGGTTGGTTGAACTCTTTTGGCAACCTATAGTTAGTAGTTTTCAATTTTTAACCACCTTGTGTGAGAGTGGGTCCTATAAACAATGATTAGAAAGTTTTTCGGAATGAGGTAAAAATAAACAAAATGAAATAGACAATACAATAGAAGTGAACCCACGTTTTTATTTCCAAGATCGCTTAAAAAGCACGAGGAAAGAGCATATGTGTGGGTTGGCTTTGGTTAAGTGAAGCGCTAATTCCCCAAAAAGAAAGAAATAAATGACCATGTTTTTATTCCCAATATCACTTGAAAAAGCATGAGGGAAGAGCATACGCGTGAGCGATTCGTATTAGTTGCAGAAAAACAAAAGAAAATGACAAGCGAGAGGCACACAAAACACGTTAGAAAGGGTTAATCTAGTTTTTAAAAAATGACTAAACATGGACAAAAAAGACAAAAAAGCATGAAAAATTGGACCGAAACATCCAATAACACTAAGTTGGCAACCTGCACAGTTAGTCCAATAAAAATGAATAAAGAAAATAGTTTAAGTGCAACTTAAACTAAAAAAATAAATAGTAAATAAATTTAAATAAAATAAATAAGAGAAAAACCTAACCCTAAAACTAAAACTATAGGTATGTTCAAAATAAAGTAAAAAAACCTAATGCATTGTATGTTTGTGTGTGTGTATGTAGGTTAGGGCGAGCTATGAGAGAGAGGGCTCAAAGGGAGCTAGGTTATGGAGGGCTCGGGTGAGCTGGGTAGTAGGTCGGTGAGGATGGGATCGGGGTTGGGAGATCGGAGCTCGGGAGATGACATGTCTATGGGAGAGCCGAGGGCTTAGGGTAGTAGGGACATGGATGGTTACGTGGGAAGGGGAGCTAGGCGCAAGGATCATGTTACGCGAGCTATGAGGGGGATGTTATATTGCGGGAGGGTCGATCTGGGGAAGGGAATAGGATGGGGTCATAGGGGGAGGGGTTTAGGGAGATAAGGATGGGGGCAAGTTGAGAGGTGAGGGGTCAGGGATTTGGGTAGGGAATAAGACAAGGTGGGGTGGAGATGGGGATGGGCTCGGGGATGGGGTCTACGAAGGAGCCAAGGGCTTGGGAAGGGCTCAATGGGGGAATTTTGAATAGGATATGGAGGTGGAATGGAGTGTGAGGGACTTGGGAACTGGATCTATGGGAGGGTCTATGAGGCATGTCAAGCACTCGGGTTAGTGAGGTTTTGGGGTTGTGAGAAATAGGAAGGGGTAGGGTGGGAGGGGATTGGCTTGGCATTTGAGTTGGGTGAGCCGGTGTAAGGAGGGGGGATAGGGTAGTTAGGTTTTGATTTTTTTGTTTGTTTTCAGAATTTTTGTTTTTTAAGTTTTTTTGTAACTTTGCTTGAAATCTAAATTAGATTTTGTAAAAGATAAAAAATATTTTTTAAAAAAAGAAAATCTAACAAAAAAAAGTTTCTTTTTGTTATTGAATAACAAAAAATCTAACTATATTTTTATGTTACAAGGTTGTGCGGGAAGTACAACATAAATGTATACTGAAAAAGAAATCCCATGTGCATCGACCTATCACCCCGGGTATTTGGGTGCTCACCCAAGGCATGCGCGGGTGTCGAGTCTCTCTTTTATGTGATTTTAGTGGGAAACATCATCTATGATCCAAGTGTAAGAGATTTGAAAGGAAATAAGACATACAAGCACCATAGAGCTCAGAACGGCTTCTAGATCCTTGTAGTCATTCAGACATAAAGTGCTTAAAGATATTAAAGAACTTACACCAATACAGAAAGGAAGTCATACAAGCATTCATACTTAGTTCATAAACATAAATGAAAAAGAACTATGAAGAAGGATGTATGCATCAAAACCATTAATGCTCATATTCATATCAACTAGTAACCTTATTACATTCATTAGGCCATTACAGAATGTCACAGAAAGGTAGACCGTAGTCATGCATTATAACTGGACTCATATAACTAGGCCCTCAAAAGAAAATTTATAACTCCCAACCCTTGATACATCCTTTCCTACCCTTATTTTCCCAAGCTAATAGAGTCTTTGTAGTATTTCTACAGAGCTCCACCCTCTCTCTATCTCTCTCTCTATCTATGTATCTTTTTTCTTCTGTAGGCACTTGTATATATAGCCTTTTTGAACTGCCAACTCATTCTTTTGTGGCCTCATATCTATCGCCAAGTGTCTGAATGTGGTCCTCCAGGAGCACATGCTCCTCCAGGCCTGAGCTCACCACTCCATGTGCCATGATGTCCTTCTAGAAGCCTCTAACGCAGGGCATATTCCTTCTGGGCCAACCTGTCACTAGGATGGCACCTTATCCACTCCGCATGCACAGTTGGGTCATGACTTTTCTTGTATCCTACCCAAAATTCCCAATATGGCTAAGTCCTGAACCTTGGCTTTGTCCACACATGCACCATGGGTTTCCTTAAACCCTTCCTTAAACCCTTCCCTCTCCTTCTCTTTGCCTTTCTTTAACTAGGCCTTGTGCACCTACACACCTTTTTACGTACTTAGCCAATATTTTAGGGGCCCAACATCACCCCACACTATGCCTGTTCTCCATTTGTGGGAACACTTCTTAAATGGATAAGGAATCATAGTAGGCTTATGCCTTGGAAAAGAATAAGGGGATGAAGAATTTGGGAAAGAAGAAAGAATGGGACAATGATGGCATCACTGTAATAAGCTAGGAAAATATTTTTGTAAGTCATCCTCCAACTTTTTTCTAGGCATCAACTTCATTTTGTGCTCTCTGGAAAAGATCACCCACTAAGGTGCTCACCTGATCAAAACCTATCCCATCCCCTTGTGCACTCATGGTGTCAACAATATTTTCTAACTCCTTTCCTATATCCTCCAGTGCATCCATCCTTCGTGTAATCTGTGGGTATAGTTCCTTTCAACCGGTTTTTTGATTGAACCCCTTAAGGTTTCAATGGCCTTAGATTTTTTTGACCTTGGCTAGGATATTTTCCTACTCCACTCTGTTTCCCTTTATTCTTCTGGAACTCTTTAAGTTCCGCTTCATCATTGTGACCAGCATGCTCGCCACTTTGTCTCTGTCTCCGCATAGTTGTCGTACGTGGCCTCAACATTTCGGGAGGCAATCTTTACATCACAAGGACCTTGTTGTATTCTGCTATGAGTGCCATGACTTTTAACTTATCCTCCTTTTCTAAGCACATGGCCACTTCTTCTAGACTCCAAAGCTAGTGGTTGCCTCTCCATGGTGAGGGTTCTTGTTAAGTCCTCAGGCATTCCAAGGTAGATGCATACTTCCGCATGGAAGGTGCTAGGTCCGGATGCTTCAACACTATGGCATCTGTAATGGACTCCACCTTTTTGTAAACTTCATGCATACTCTAGCCTTTTCATCCCTTAACTCATGCTACCATTGGGTTGATCAACTTCTCTTGACTTAGCTCCTTTGTCCTGCAGCTAGCTCTTCCTCTTTCTTCTTTAGTTCATCCTCCAGATCTTTGATTCTATCATTCCACCCAAAGAGTCTAGCTTGACCTCAATAGAGACCTTGTTGAGTGCGTTGCATAGTTGTTCATCTGAGAGCTATTGAGCATTCACCAATGGGTTATCTCCTTTTGATTTTGGCAATGTTATAATTTCCCCATGGCTTACTTCAAATTCTAGCTCATCAAGATGGGACTCAAATGCCCATGAGAGCATCTTCCTTGTCCATGGGTATGTAACCTCCTTATCAAAAGATGACATAGCCATGAGCTCCTCTGCTGGAATTGTGCTTTGGAACCATGCGTGCAACACTTTGTTGGGGTCATTAATATAACCCATCCCTGGCCTCTCCTCCTCCATGTGCATTTCCTCCATGTGCGTGTGCCCTTAGGAATAACTACAGTTAAAGTGGGGCCTCCAGTGCTGCCGTGGTCCTTTTCGCGCACTCTCTTCCTTATCCTCATTCAACACTAGCTCAGTGCTGTGTTTCCAACCCCTCTTCCACCAAGGTCTCAATGATCTTTTTGCTTCTTCTCTTCTCGCCACCTTGGTTATCTATTCCTATGTAAGGTTTAGAGTCTTCTTCTACTTTACGTGCACCAACCTCCTCACTTCTTCCCATGTCTGGGTGCCTTCCCCCTCCTGACTACCCTTGTGCCACATGAAAAGGAACCCCTATTCTTCTTCTCCACCTTCTTCTTCTGAATCATGCATGTTGAAGATGGGTGGCTCTTGATCTCTTCTAGGATCATCTTCTTCACTATCATCTTCCTCATCATCATCCTTTTCACCTATGTACCTCTCCAAACTCTTAGTTTCTTCTGAGGCGGTCTCTTCTTCTACCCTCTGCTTCTTCCTAACCAAGGGATTCGGTGTAGGTGACTTTGTCTCTTCTTCTTTCGATGACTCCTTGTCTAATGGATTTTCTGGCTCTGGAGTCTTCTCTTTGATTATGGACTTCTTCTTATGCAAATACATACTAGTTCTAGGTGCTTGTCCTAGGGGAACCTATTACCTATGTATCCACTACACTTGGTACTTTCTTCTCTAGTTATTTTTCCTCCCCATCTGCGTGTGGGTATTTTCCTACCAGTTGGGTCCTCAGGTATGGATATCTCATTCTCTAGATATGTGCCCTTCTAGATTTGGGTCTTATGCGGAGGTATACTCGTGCCATGGATCCTCCTATAATGGGAAAAGTCATGGGTCTCACCATTTGGACCTCATGTGACACGTACCTCTCCACGTACGCATGTGCTTGTTGGGGTAGACCAACCCTTTGCACATTTCCTGTGGTCCCGGTCTAGATTACCAAGGTCTAACCTCAACTTCTTGGATTCTTTGAACCTGTTCACTCCCACTTGGAAGTGTTGAGCTGTGAAGGAAAAGGGAGCTTGCACCATGGGCTCCATGTCTCATCTATCAGTTTAAATCTACCAAGGTAGAAATGTTGGTACACAACAAACTCGGCCTCTCCCTTGGTGGTCACTGGTAGTTGTTCAAGGATCCTCCATTCTACCCCGAACACAGTTCCTCAAGTGCATATACCATTTCTCCAAGTGCACCTTATGCATGGACCATCATACTATCACATGTGTACTTTTCAAATCTCTTCGTGGGTGAGGGTCTTCAACAGGGTACTCCCACATGAATTTTCCAATGCATCGACACTCCAATCTCTAAAAATACAATGGTTAGCAAGACATTACCAAAAAGGATTTTATCACCTTCCTTCGCGCTGCTGACAATCTCATCTACGATGAATGCAGACAAGTTGTAGATGGTGCCCTCCAAAATTTTCCTACAAACATGCAACCATGCCTTGTTAACTTGGGTCCATCTCTCTGGCCATTTATCTTTGTCACAAGGTGTGCAGCCATCTTCATCACCGGGTCCTTGATGTCCATGATATCAAAGTACCTGACCCCTTTTTGTATGCATAGGCGGTGACAGTTTCCTTAATTTCCTCTTTGTCACTTAGGTCATCCTCAAACTATCTCCTTCATAGATGAGGCTGTGAAATGTGAAATAAGCTGAGGGGTAATGCACATCTTGTGCCTGTGAAGTGGAAGTAGTCTTTGTGCATGCATGACATCAACCATTGATATAGGCACTCAGGCTTCCCAAAGTAGGGAAACTCAAAGAGTTACAATAACCCTGACTTCTCCAACTTGACCTTTACATCATCGTTATAGATGGGAAAACCCTCTGGTGTCCTTTTATTTGTTGGGTGCACACTAACTCCAGCACCATTTCCTTCTCGATTGTTCTTGAGTGATGATTGTAATCATTTATAGACATGTTTCTTAAATGGGACTCCCACTCCTTTCCCAACAATACTCCATCTAGGTACTACATTTTTGCATACCACTCTTCATTTGTATGTGACAGTTTCTTGTTGCTTTTGCTTTCCCTTGCCCTTTCCCTTCTTAGGTGTGCCAACTAGTTTCTTGGGTGCCATTGTCTAGGTTCTCTTATCACTTCAATCACTTCTTATTACTCTGTTCTTCCACTCCCTCCAACCTTAGATCTCAAACTTGTGAAGAAAACCCCTTAAACCCATGCCCTAGTTCTTCAAACCCTAACTGGGATAGTTCCTTCACAAGATGATGCAACCCTTCTCACAATTTCTCTTACGCCCGTGAAATCCCTTCTCTCTGGTTTGCAAATCCAAACTAGTGACTCACGCTCACACTTTTCAAATTTTTCTTCACACGGATCAGTTCTAGAAGCCCTAGTTTGCAAAGATGCACAAGTGCTTCTTTCTCCTTATATGCAAAGTGAATAATGAAATGCCCGAACCTTTATTTATAGTTTTTCCCATTTTTAAGCATTAAATGCTACTTCACCTACCACCATACTTTTAACATTTAAAGTGGATTTTTCAAACAAATCCTGACTTCTACGCCCTAACTCACATGCCCAACCTGCGTGGATAATCTCCAACCCTTAACATGCACAACCAATCCATCTTGACAAGAGACTCTTGCATGCGTGCATCACCTATGTTGAAGGCACTTCTTCTGTCATGATTTTTTCTCTCACCTACCTCGTGTTGTTTATGCACTTCTTCCTTCTCTATATGTGGGATCTGAAAGTAGCCTTATCTTGACACCAACCATCCTTTTCCACCTTTTCTTTCATGCACCTCTTTCAACAGGGCCATTCAACTAGGGATTTTTCCAACAGAATCCTCCTTGGCACTTTACCCATGCTTTCCTTCACATCACTCCACCCCACACTTAAATGATGTGTGACCCTCTGTGCATTCAAAACCCTAAAAAAGTAACAAGGTTACCGGTGGCACCCAAGGCAAAACAAAACAACAACACGAAAGGGAAATACAAGAAAGGAAATGCATAAAGGAAATTCTAAATTATCTAGAAAAACTACCTTATTTACAAACACCAAGAAGCCTTATTTATAGTAGGGCTTCAACCTACTCCCATTGAAGTGTCCAGAAATTTTGTTCCATCCAACACTTATAACCTGCACATGCCCTAAATCAAGGATGTATGAGATTGTGTAGGGACCCAACCAATGGACTTTCAACTTCCTAGGATGGCACAAAAACTTAGAATCATATAGTAAGACCATCTACCCAACCTCAAATTTCTTGTTCCTAATGTGGCGATCATGCCATGCTTTTTGCTTTTGCTTTTTTCTATTGTTTGGCTCCACCTACCTGGTGAGTGATCGTCTTTCATCTAGCTTCATCAATTCATCAATTCTCTCTTCCACCACTTGTCATCATCAGCCATCCCTCTTGCATGTGTTATTCATAGAGAAGGTATCATGAACTCAAACCGAAGAAATAACTTCCATGCCAAACACCAATTGAAATGGTGTGGCTTTGTTCATCCTTTTATAAGTTGTCCTATAAGCCCATAATATGGATGATACCTTGTCATCCCAATCTTGTCTTCGACATCACAAATTTTTGTCAGGGTATGACTCAAGTATTTTGTTAAATGCTTCATGGTTCCATTTTCTTGTGGGTGATAAGGTGTAGTCTTGTGATGAGCCACCATGAAACTGCTAATAGATCCTCATGGTCTCATTCAAGAAATGTGTACCCCTATCGTTGGTTAAACTTAAAGGGCATCCATACCTTGTGATAATGTTTTCCCACAAAAATCTTGTTGTTGTAGTTGTTGTGTAGTCTTTAGTTGGGGCTGCCTCTGCCCACCTTGTCAAATAGTTGTGCAAGTGATTATGTAGCGTGATCCAGTCCTACATGTTGTTGGTGCAATAGGGCCTACAAAGTCTATTTCCCATTTCTCAAAAGGTTCAAGCACTAGGGATAGGGCGAAAAGGCATTTCATCTCTTCTTCTGGCTTGCCAATGCGTTGATAGTGGTCACACGCTTTACAATAGTCCTTGTAATCCTTATATAGAGTTTCCCACCACAATCCTACCATTAATATTTTACGTGCGGTGGTGTCACCTGCATAATGTCCACTGCACTTCCTCCTGTGTGCTTCCTCTATGATGGTGAGGTGCTCATGCTCTAGTACACACCTGCACAAAACTTCATCATGCCCTAATTTGTATAAGTCCCCATTGATCAACATGTAGGGTGTGATGCACGTATGGCTAGTTACTTTTCTCTAATGTCTTCATCCCTTCTCGGTGCCACACCTTCCTTTAGAAATACTGCAATCTCCTCCAAATCCAAGGGTGCATGCGCATAACCTAAATAGTTACGCATCTAGCATTGTCTCTTCAATGCTCTGTGTGTCCTCCCCTGAATCAATCCTTGACAAATGATCAAGTCCACAATTACTCTTTCCAGGCTTCACAACTACCGTGAACTCAAACTCTTGAAATAACAGCACCCACCGACATATGTGCCCTTGTAGAATGGGCTTGTTCACCAAGTACTTTAATGCCATGTGGTTGGTGTAAAACACAAAGGAGTTGCCAACAAGATATTGTCTGAACTTGTGAAGCACGTAGATCATTGACAATGCTTCGTGCTCGGTCGTAGTATAATTTTGCTCTGCTGGTGTCAACTTCCTACTTGCAAAGCATAGGGGATGATCAAAAATTCCCTCACTAGGTTGTGTAAGCACTACCCCAATGGTCATTCTAGAGGCATCTACATGAACATGGAAGGGCTTATCCCAAGAGGGAAAATGTAATATAGGCATGGTGACAAGCCTATCCTTCAATGTGTCAAATGCCTTCTGTTGTGCCTTTCCCCAATGGAAGGCACTTTTATGTCTGAGAAATTCTTCTAAAGGTGTGGTGATCTTGGCATACCCCTTGATGAACTTTTGATAGTATCCCATGTGTCCAAGAAACCCATGCACATTGCGCTTTGGCTAGTAGGCTCCCCCAATCCCACAATCACAACAACCTTGGCAGGATCTACTAGCAAGCCCTCCTTACATATGATATGCCCCAATAATGTTCCAAAGGGGGTAGCAAAGACACACTTCTTAATGTTGAGGGATATCCTCAACTGCCGACACCTCTCAAACATCAGCCTCAAATTATCACAATGGTCTTTTACTAGCCCATACACCATCCAATCATCCAGATAGACCTGAAGAAATTTGTGGATGAAGTCCTGGAATGCCTGTACCACTATGCATGAGAAAATAGTAGGCACATTCTTCAACCCAAAGGGCATGACCATGTATGCAAAACTTCCCCATTCAGTGGTGAAATTTGTCTTCTCCTAGTCTTCCTTTGCAATCGGACTTGGTGGTACCCCAAAAATCCATCCGTAAAGGAATAGATTTCATGCGCCCAGTGACTCCCTCCAAAATTTCTTTAGTGAAGGGGGTTGGAAAAGGATCGATGACACAAACTACATTCAACTCCCTATAATCCACGTAGATCCTAATCCACCCATCCTTCTTGATGTTGATTACCATGGACTTATCCATTCCGATTCTTCAACAACTTCAATGATCCCAGATGCTATCATTTTTCTATCTCTTCCTTTACCTTCATGCGTAAATTGGGATTCATCGGTAGGGTCTCTTCTACCGGGCATGCACCATCCTTTAACTTTATCCTCATTTCCCCAAGGAATGGTGGATGCCTTTGAGCTCATGGTACCCATGGAAATAAATCTTCAAATTCACACAAAAGATCAATGATCTTAGAGACTTCCTTCTCCAACTAAGTAATCTCCAATGATAGCTTCCTTAGGTTCTTCTCCTAAGATGATGTTAACCTTTTTAGTTTTTAAAGGTTCATGGTAGGGTGCACACGTGAGTATCAACACTATCCACTACCTTGCGCATGTCCCTATAGAATGGTTAACATCCAAGATTTCTACTTCCTCCCCATCAATCACATATACAAGCTTTCCTTTCTCCTTTTTTCACACACACGTGCTCAAACTAGATCCTCCTCTGTTTCCTCTTCTTCAAAGTGCTCCCCAAACCTGGTTCACCAAGCAAGTCCAAGCAACCTATCTTCTACCATGGCACTATCCCCCATGGTAAGGTGCTTGACAACCTATAATGCCTTATCAACTGATGGCTTGGTACTTTGATACTCGAATGTTTGAACTAGGTCATCCGCTAGTTCTTTCCAATTCCTATTTGGTGGTGTGTCTCAGAATGTATGTACCATGCGTGCGTGTAACCCTGTAGTGTAGAATATAGTTTGTGCACCTAGAGGGATGGTGGAAAAGCTTTGTGCCTTCCCTCCAGGTTCTTTCACAGGCTTGGACATGGAAAGAGTGGGCTCCTTACCATGGTAGTCCTTGATGGTGGTGGGCGCATTACTTCTAGAGAAATGAACAGAGAAGGAAATTCTCACTTCATGCCATTCAATAGATTATCCGATGTGTTTCCCACTAGAATGCAATAGTTCCTAGTAGGACGTAACTTAACATCCCCCTTCTTTCATTTTCCTCCTTCCATTGAGCTTCCATTTTTTACAAAAAGACCTCAGGGGAGGCTCCTCCTGAGTACTTAGGTAGCTCTTTTCCTCCTAGGCACCTAACTATGTGTGCACGCCTTTGTCACCTTTGTCACGATCCTCTTAAATGTCATCTAATCAATTTATAGGTCCCATGCACCCAATTATCACATGCTAGACTAGTGGTGTCACTTATAAATGAGCATCTTCAAACTAGATAACTCCATCGGTAGGATGGATTATCTGGATCCCTGATTGAGCACACATATATTCTATCCAGGACCTCTTCTCCCAAAGGTTTAGTATAGGGTGTTGACTTCCCATCAGCTAGGGGTATGATGACTCATTCCTCCTCATTTTCAAAGCTGATGTACCCTTTGTTGAACCAAAGATCTGCATTGTTCTTATAACACCATGGGTGCCCAAGTAGTGCTGGGAAATTATCTACCTCGGTGAGCACCAAGACTTCAAAGTCCCCAGTAAACTTAGCTCCTGAATGGTGATAGCCACATCCTTTAAGACACCAATGGGCATTGCCTTTGTTTTGTTTTCCATATACAACACATTGAAGATGGTTGTAATGTAGGCCTTCCCATCTGATGCCATGCATCAATGTGAGAACATTGACCTCGCACTGTGTCAATGAGGATATTACTCAGCAGCCATCCATCCACTACTGCATTTAACGTGATCTCCTATCATAGTCAAGGTTGTGAGGGGGAAGGTTTGCATGTAGGACCTACCTCTCTGCTGCTCTTCTCCAGTGTGTGGTACCTTCTCCCTCAACCATGCTCCTAGTAAGGGAATAACATTCTCTTGCCTTAGCATTTTACATACTTCCTCTGACCTCATCCAGTCATCTCTTGGCACCTCGACCTTCCTCCTTTGCTCCTCCCTCCTGGACTACTCCTTTAGACATTGGATTTCTCCTTGTAAACTCTGAATGACATCCATGGTATCTTGATATACCTCCTTTTGATGAGTAGATCTGGGTACTTTCCATGCACCACTTCTTCTCTTGAAACTAGAGTCCTCTGCCTTGGTATTTCCTTTTTGCGTGCATGTGGCCTCTCTCTTGTTGTTACTAAAATAGGTTCTAAGCCTGCATCACGTGTTACCCATGGCATCCATTGTGTGTCTATCTTCTTAATGCTTACCATGTAGTGCCCTTGTCTTTCCATTGTTGTTGATTCATGTGCTCAAACAACTCAGGGAACTCCTCATACTTGTGTTTCTTCCCACACCATGAGCACTGCTAATAGGTCAGGAACTCTCATTTGTAATGCTCTATAGACCCACAATTAAAATAGGTTCCACATGGGAACTCACTTCTTCCTCCATGGTTACCATGACCATGGAATCCTCATGAAATCCCCTTCCACGCGCCTCCATCTACATGCTCCTCATAATGGTGATCATCACCTTTAGAACTACTTGGAAATGTTGGTCTAGCGCACCCCATGATCAATGGCCTCATGGATCTGATCAATAAGCCTACAATCCTTAGTATCATGGGTTGTAGAGGTGTAGATCTTACAGTAGCAAGACACATTCTTCTGAATTGTGCGTTGTAACAAGGGGCATCTACTTGCATCATGGTCCCCATGAAAAATCTCATAGTCTCTATTGTCATGAGCGTACTATCCTCCGGGGAAACTATCCTTGACATGCCCCTCTACTTCACAATCTGTACACCATAAACCACTATGAGTCTCATGGGATGAGTTTCATAGACAATTTTCCAGTTGCTTAGCCATAGCAACAATTTGAGCCTCCAAAAATGGGCTAATACCAGTGTCAACACTTCTAACAATCCTCGACACATAGAGCAGCTTCTAATGCCTCGCTGTGGGTTTGTGAAAGTTTTATGAGATAAGGCCCTTCTAAAAGGTGTGATCAACCCTCCAAAAAACCATTGAGCATGTTGTGAAGGGTGAATGTCATATGATAACTTAGACAAGAGAGTTTTAAAGTGTGCATCATACTCCCACACACTCTCCACCATTCCCTGTTGAATCTCCTTTGGGTGTTGATGCTCTTTTTCAAACTCAGGGATGTGGAATTCTACCAAGAAGGTGTTCTTTAAAGTAGTATAATCCACCACCATTTGATGAGGGTCATATTTCCTATACCAACTATGTGCATGCCCCTACAACGTCATTGCAAACTAACTAGCCTTCCACTCTCGAGGTTGTGATCCCCTTTGCATGCCATAGTAGCTCACACTTGTGAACATGTTCTGTACATCTTCAATACCTCTATAATCTAGAAAATGTAAAGACATCTCAAAGAAGACTTGAGGGGGTGGTTGGGGCCCTTTTCCTCCTGAGCTAGAGCCTTGGTTCCCTCTGGTGTTTCCTCTCCGGATCCACCAGGTCCACCAGGTCTTGTGCCTCCTGAGCCACTAGATCCACAGAACCACTAGGTCCACCAAGTCCTATTCCTCCTGACCCACTAGATCCACTAGAACCACCAGGTCCTGTAGTAGTCATGCCAAGTGTCCCCAAGGTTCCACTTGAACTACATGCGCCAATGGTCTGTGATAATGCCCCACTACCACTATGTACCTTATGCCACTCCTAGATGTGAGACCGAAGGCTTGTGTACTTTCTCCTTGTCCAAAGAATTCCTCTAAATACTGGAATATGCGTAGCCATAGAAGTGGGAACTAAAAAATTGTATCTCCTAGGGCATGAGATCTATCACTTCCACTGATACCAACTGGGTCAACGATACTCCTTCCTTGATCTGGAAAACCAAGTGCCAGGGTTTGGTCACTAGGTGGGTTCAGATATATGTGCCAATGACTCTTCTCTCTCGCATGAAGAAACTCTCATCAGAATCAAAGGGTCTCTCTTATGTGTTTGCCAAGATGGGGTAGCACAGACTGCTCAGGTTCCACATCCTCTCCACGTGAACCTCAACTCCTTCCCACAACATCTACCTCCATAGATCCATCACACTTGCAGCCTCACATCATCTAGAAATCTCCCTTTCACACACTTCACTATACTTGAGTCATCTCTCCTCCCTTTCTTTCTCTCGTCATAATATCTGCCATCTTCCTCCACCCTAGCTTCCTCACCCAATGCTCATAATGGTTTAGCCGGCCATTGGAAATGCCTCTAAACTCAAAGTAACAATCAAGATCTTCATTTCTAGAGGGATAACATGCATAAATGATCCTCTGGGCTCCCTGTAGAAATTCAAACTCAAAACTTCCAGACAAGAATATGTAGAAATGGCATACTCCAGTGTAGCTAGCCAACACACCTTTCCACCAATGATCCACAACATGAGTCCACATCAGATCTACATCTTGTAGCCTCTGGTATTCTTCTTGGGTCCACACGTGTGATCTATAATACCAACTTGATCTAGACACATATGTTGAGAGCCATTCATACAGTTCTACTGGGAAGCAACAGAAAAATGTTTCATATAAATCATGGTAGAGGTTCTCTTCTACCCACCTACGTGCATCAAACTCAAGTCTAGTGCTGAATCTCTGAGAAAATTCATCCTCGTGCTCTTGAACCATGATTCAACACTTTCCAAAGTTAAACATTTTGTCATTACTCATTACTAGATCATGATGTATGTCATTTCCCACTACACTTTCAAAAGAGGTCCCGAAAATGGAACCAAGATGTAGTCATTTTTACCCCCATCACAAAGGAAATAAATCCCATGTGCATCGGCCTATCACCTAGCGGGCGTTGGGAACTCACCCGAGGCACACGTGGGTGTTGAGTCTCTCTTTTATGTGAGTTTAGTGGGAAACATCATCTATGATCTGAGTTTAAGAGATTTGAAAGGAAATAAGACATATAAGCACCATAGAGCTCAAAATGGATTCTAGATCCTTGCAGTCATTCTAGACATAAAGTGCTTAAATAATTTAAAGAACTTACACCAATACAGAAAGGAAGTCATACAAGAATTCATACTTAGTTCATAAACATAAATGAAAAATAACTATGAAGAAGGATGTATGCATCAGAACCATTAATGCTCATATTCATATCAACTGGTAACCTTATTACATTCATTAGGCCATTACAGAATGTCACAAAAAGGCAGACCATAGTCATGCATTATAACTGGACTCATATAACTAGGCCCTTAAAAGAAATTTATAACTCCCAACCCTTGATACATCCTTTCCTACCCTTATTTTCCCAAGCTAACAGAGTCTTTACGTAGTATTTTTGTAGAGCTCCGCCCTCTCTCTCTCTCTCTCTCTCTCTCTATGTATCTCTTTACTTCTGCATGCACTTGTATATATAGCCTTTTTGAACTGCCAACTCATTCTTCTATGGCCTTAGATCTGTCACCAAGTGTCTGAATGTGGTCCTCCAGGAGCGCATGCTCCTCCAGGCCTGAGCTCACCACTCTGTTCCATGATGTCCTTCTAGAATCCTCTAACGTAGGGCATATTCCTTCATGGGCCAATCTATCACCAAGCTGGCACCTTATCCACTCCACATGCGCAATGGGTCACACTTTTCTCATAAACTAGAAACAAAATGAAATGGGGTGTGAGTCCCATCGGGCGTGCCAAAATGTAAACAGAGAAATTTACCAAAATGAAAGATTAAAAACATGCAAACCTTTCTAGCAACCTTCTTTACAAACCTCAGATATAAGTGTCTCGTGTGAAACCTTGCGTAAAGAATTCCGAAATGTTTTTGGGTTCTCTTGAGTGCTCGCCAAGCTTTGAATTCAAATGTTAAAGACACAGTTCAACAGAGTTTTTGTGCTTCAAATTCAAGAGGGATTGGAAGGAAGGTAAGCTTGTAATTTATAGAAACAGAAGGTAGTTGGAATTGGTTACACGGATAAATGAACATGCTAAAAATAGCATTATGGATAGTTGTAATAGTGTCAGGGGAAATAATGAAATTAATTACAAAAATCTGCATCCGGAAAGGTGGTTGTACGTGCATTTTAATTTCCCCACCTTTCTAGGATTCTAGAAGTGTAGTTAACTAGTGTAGTCAAAGTGGAGTCTAAGTGGAGTTTAATCAATCGGCAAATGACCAGGATTTACACACACTTAATTATTTATTTATTTAATTAATAAATAGTAATTAATTTAGCCAAAGGGGTACAAAGTGTAAATGGGATTAATTTAATTAATCCAAAGGGGTATAATGTGTACTAATTAATCAATTTAATTAATTAATTGCAAATGGGTGAATAACAGGTGTATTATCATAATATCGGGAATAAATGGAAATATGAATTTAAATTTGGGGTTTCTACACACCTTTTATTGGAATTTTCCATCTGAGACAAAATATCCTTTACCATTATGTGAGGCACATATGCTATAATTTTTGAACTTAGAATATAAGGTCTAAATATTTTGGTTGCTTTGACCAAAGAAAAAGCTTTCTTTTCCATGACAGAATATTTTAGCTCAGACCCTTGCAAATCTTTGCTAAAAATGCAATAGGATTTTCATGGCCTTCTTCATTCTTTTGTAATAGCACAAAGGAAATAGTAAATTTAGAAGAAAATGAAAACATTTGAAAATATTTTTTATAATCTAGACTAGATAATATAGGGGTAGTCTTGAGTGCTTCTTTTACTCCTTTGAATGATTGAACAACCCCTTCTTCCCATTTGATCACTTGATCTTTCTTCAACATATTGGTGATAGGAAAATTGATTTCAGCAAAATTAGAAATGAACCTTCTCACAAAATTAATCTTCCCAAAGAAAGACTAAATACCTTTCTTTGACAAGGGGATAGGAACTTGGTCAATAGCTTCTACTCATTCTGGATCAATCATGACTCCTTGGTGAGAAACTATGTGTCCAAGTAACTTATCTTTTTGCACACCAAAATGACATTTCTTGGGGTTCAATGAAATTCCATACTCCCTGTATCGATCAAGATTTTCTCTAAGTGTATTAAGTGATATTCTCTTCTTTTGGAAAACATAGTGATGTCATCCTAATATACAACAATGAACTGGTTTATAAAACCTACAAAAGCAACATCCATTGCTCTTTGAAAAGTATCCCCAACATTCATCAACCCAAATGGCATCCTAATGTAAACATAAGTACCCCAAGGAGTGGTGAATACAAGTCTTGTATTTCTCTAATTCTCTCACCATAACCTGATTGTAACTAGAGAAGCCATCCAAGGTAGATAAAATTTCTGAACCAGTTACCTTTTGTAGCAAATTATCCATATTAGGTAGGGGATAATTATCTTTAAGTGAAGCTTTATTCATATTTCTAAAATTGACACAAATTCTTATATCACCATTATTTTTTCTAACTAACACTAAGTTAGCTACCCATGAAGAATACCTAGTGGGTTGTATTATCCCACCATCTCTTAGTTTGGTCAATTCCTCTTGCATTTTGGTTGCAAGGAGGGGATTGATTGGTCTTTTTTTCTATCTGAAGGTCTTAGAGTGAGGTTTCAATGGTATCTCATGCTGAAATATATCCTCTCTATAGGATTTTAATTCAGAGTAAGACCAAGCTAGGTGATCCTTATATCTTCTTAATAACTAACCATAGGCCTCTATTTCCTTTTACCTAGATTACTTCCTAACCATACATTTCTAGAATCTTTGCTAGAGCTTGTAATGCACTCCACAACATCTCTTGGTAAAGAAAAATATTTACAAACTACTTTATCTCTATTATCAAAACTAGATTCCAAACTGACTAATCCCCTTGGGATTACATTAGTCTTTAGTTGAATTACTTATTTTCCAAATAGAACTTCCTTCCCTTCACATACCTCTATCATAGGCTCTAAATCAATAATCTAGTCAGTGAACTCACCTTGGAAATTGAGAAATATTTTAATGTGTGAATCATCATCAAATACTTTCCATTGTTGAATATTATTAGGTACAGAAGGTCAAACCAGTACTTCCACTTCAAATTTACAATATAGAGATGAATCCTCTTTGTCATATTGTGAAGCCAAAACTGCCAACCTATCAGCTACCACATTTTGGATCCTCCCATGATACTTAATATTAAAGGAATAAAAACTCAAGGATATCCCATACTACATTTCTATACTTCTTTAATCTTTGATTTGTTGTTACATATACCTTGCGTATCTATTTGATTATCATTCAGAAATCTCTTTACAAGGAGATATTTTATCTCATGCTTCCAAGAAATTTTACTCCTAGTAAGAGTGCTTCATATTCTACTACATTATTGGTGCACTCAAAATTTAACTTAAAATAAAATCTAAATGACTCACCATTCAAAGAAGTCAGAACCACTCTAGCTCCATTTCCAAATTTAGAACATGCTCCATCAAATATCATGGTTCAGGGAACATTTTCATCCTCAAGATGTGTATTGGCATTTATAAAACTATCTTTGAAATATGCATAGCCTATGAAGCTACCAAAATCTATATCAATGAATAATACCTCATAAGAGGCATTCATGGGATCCTCAATAAGATGTAGCATCTTCTCTTCTCTATGTAGTTTGACTAACTTCCCTTATAATGGTATAGAAGCATAATACATGTCCATATGAACACTTCCTCCCACACTTGTGGCCCATTTTCTTGATAATAACATGCCCCACTTAGCAGGGAAATCCATTATAACCATATTCATGGTTAAATATTTGCCTAGATAGGGAGAAATTTGTACCACTAGACCTCTAACATACCCAACAATAGGTACTTATCTTGAATCCATAGCATAACACTTTCCAAAAGCTTCTATTATCTTGATATCTAGTTTATTCATGACTACTAAAGGTGTGATATTACATGAAGCTTCCAAATCAAACATGCAATTATGAGGAAGACACTCATTAACAATTAAAGTGGTAAAGAAATGATCCACATCTAATTTGGATTCAATCAAGGATGTGCTTAAATATACTTATGTGTGTTCTTCCATGTTTTCTAAATATTTATTTATCTCAACTTCAATTGTGGAAAATGGAATCACCACATTATTTGCACTCTTTCTTTGAAACTCACATCATCCTTCAACCCCAAGTATTTAAATGTTTTTTTTTCTATTCTCAAGAATTCTCGAGTAATTCCAAAATTGGGACTGTGATTTTTATTTTACTCAGAATTTGAGCCATATCACATGCAACATACTTTGGTAGGGATCGTAACATAATTATATTAGTCCTCAAATATGCACTCCCTAATGGTCTCGACATTAATTCTCTCTATTGAAGCAAAGAAGGGAATCAGCTTGGAATGGTGGTAGACCAAGTTTGAGTGTCATTTGTACACGGTGATGGGTCAAGCACCTTCCTTAGGGATCAAGATTTGGGATGATTGAGGGACACGTACAAAGGATATGGCCTTTTCCTACTAATTTTGGTCATGCCTTGAACCAGGGTGAGAGGACTCGAGGTGTAACCTGAATGGGAGAGGGGGAGATGGATCTTTGTTCCCTCAATTTATTTCTAAAAATGGTGGGTCAATCTAGGATAAATATGGCCAATGGAAACAACACTCACTCTTACGAGTTATCACAAAAGGTGTTATGTATGTTTACATTACTAGTCATGGGTTACTAAATACACTATGATTTGATTACTTATACATTCTCTAGATGCTATAATTTAGAGCTAAGGGCGATCTTGGTGATATTTAAAGATAGAGAAGTGGAAAAAATGAATGGAAATAAAATAGGGTAGGATTACTTGTGTAATTTTTGTAATGAGGGGGGATTATAGGAAGACATATTCCTTGCAGTAAAGCATTTCACACTTAGAACACCCTGCAATTGAGGAAAATCATAGAGAATTGAATTAACCAGTCATAGTTTCTATAAAGGCATGTTTGCATTTATTGATCCTCAAAAATCTGAAGCATTTACACAATATTTAAAACACTTGAAATAATCATTGTACAAGAATTCCAACAAAGTATCTATTTCTCATACTCTTGTACACCTAAGATACACTCAAAGGCTAGCAAAAATCTATCAGCACAAAATGGTTATAGTAAAGATCTTATAATTAAATATAATATTGTAGAGTAAATACTTATAGAAAAATATAAAAATAGTAACCAAATCAAAAACATTAAGGATATATCTAGTGTACAAAAATTTATGTAACAAACACAAGATTGTAGTAGAAAATATAACTCATTAATGGACAATTCAAAACACATAACCCAGAAGACATAATTTTAAACTCAAAAGTGGACATATTTCATTCAGTTTCTTTAAATTTATTTAAAGGGAACATCCATTGAATGTTATCAAATATTTTCAATGGATTTACATTGTAACCACCTTGACACAGAAGCTAAGGAAACTAAGATATGTATGCATTTCACAAAGGAAACATGCAATATTTATAATTGAATCACTCTACCTTTCTTCAGAAATAGAAGAAACTAAAATACCCCTATTTTTTATGAGGATAGAACCCCATACTTATAGAATTATTATGAATTAAATTTCCCCCAAATAACTTTTAACGAACCATCCCAAAAGGGTGCGACAAACAAGCTCCATTTTTGGAAAATATCTTACAACTGTAAAGATACCTTTTTCATTCCTTAATTTGATTTTTATTTTATTTTATGACATGGATGTATGATGCCTTTTTACTTTTTTTGCATAATCCCTTTTTTCCTATCCATTTTATCGCCATCATTCATGTGACTAGTCACAAATTATCTATTCCCTTAATTCATTATCTTAAATTACTTGACACCTACCCTTTTTGGGACTACGCCTTTGGAAATGGATAATCATTAATACTCCCTTGTATTTGATGTTTCCTTTGTGGGAATTTCCACTTCAATCTGAAAACCTCCTTTTTGAAATATATCAATCTGTTTCCCCTTTCTTTAGACCCATGTGAGAATTCAAAATTAATTTTGTAATCAATCCTGAAATGATACCTCACACAATCACTCTAAAAATTCATCCTTTTATAAATTCTCATTGTTTTCTCATAATATTTCATCTTCCTTCAAACATTTTGAATGAGAATATTTTTTTTGTTTATACTTCTCAAGAAATGGCGGATGTGGAATTAGGAACCAGTCTAAAGGATCTTTCTTCAAAAACATTGAACGCAATTTTCAACCTTTCTGTCTCGTGTGACGCTTTTGTGAGGATTTTATTTGAAATTGAAGATCAAGTGGAGATTCAAGGAACATTAACCCCTTGTATAGTTTGGGTAGCATTGATACAAAGGATTATCAAGATGACTCCTTTCTTCTCTGTCTTTTAGATTATTTATTATCACCTATTTTGTGTAGAGAATCACAAAGTTCCTAAACTATTGAAGAATTTTTCAATCCATTACAGGACCACCATTAGCAAGAAAATCATCAACATATCCTTGATATTCTTTAATGAATTATTAGTAGAGAAATAAATTCCATCATGTGTCTATGCAATGCCTGATGATGAGCTTGTAGAAGATATATCTTCAATCTCCCATAGGATATCCGTAATTGAGAAAAGACTCACCCATCTTGAGAAATCCCGGTGAAATCTTCTTCTAAGAGGACCCCTAAAGTTCCAATATATTTATTGAATAGACGTAGATGGGGTGTACCCAATCTAACATGTGCAAGCCAACCAATTTCTTTAGGTGAACCTAGCATACCTAAATCTCCCCACCAACACTAGCTAATGTTCCTAGGCTATCTTTGACATCAAAAGTTGTTACTTGGTGGGGTACTAAGGCTTACCTCAAAGGTGGGTCTAATATCCTTGAATGGGTTTCTTCTTATAGAAGAAATTTATATTTGATCAAGATCTTGGAAGGCCCTAAAGCATACATTAAATAACTCATGGAGATAGGCATGTCCCACGACCTTGTAGGGGATATCCAGTATGTTTATGGGGATCAAGACTGCAAATAATTTGAGTTTAGGAAGAAAAATTTCTGAATTAGATTCCCGCCTTTGTAGAGGAATTTGTAACCATCAATTGACATTGTACCTCTTTTGCAAGAACCTTCCTTTTTATATATGGATACTATAAGTTATGTTAATTTCTTATAGTATATACACATTTCATTTTATATACATATTCTTCTCATTATTTGATTTTTTAATCTGAACCATTAATTATCCTAACTAAATTTACCTTTGGATATCACAGCAATTGTTTTTAAATTCATGTTGTATGATTTGGATATCCATGGTAAAAGTATTGATGAAATATGTTCTTTTCTTGGAGTATCTCGGGTTTCGGGATCCGTAGAGTTCTCACCCTTTTAACAAGTTGTCCCAAAACTTATATTGGCATTCCTCCTTTACCCGTAGAATTTTAGTTGTTTTTTGATGTTTTTGGCCTTTTGATGGATCTAATGAATGTCCCACAAATTTATTAAAACCACATAATTCCATCATCCCAACATACCCACTAAACACTAGATGAGTGTGTCATGGCCCTTTTCTAAAATATGTGGGGTGCTACCCCTTTTGACAAGTCCACCAAATATTAGACCGGTGCCGCAAAAAAAAAAAAAAATTAACCACACTCTCTTATTTCCTGTAACCTTTCATCTCGGCATCCTTCATTATTTAAACTTATTGGACTAAGTTGATTTCAAATAGTCATAAACCATTCTAGAGAGCCACCTTGGTCATGATTCGATTTTTATCTTTTCATAATTTAGAACAATTCGTAGGACACCAAGTTCTTCATTCCATGGATCTCTAAATTATTTCACTACGATATCCTTAAAACTAAATGGCAACACTCATCCTTTAATTTTTTTATTTTTATGGGAAGGAAAGATCATGGAAATTTTCATAAATATTTGGTGACTAGTTCATATATGTAAATTTGAGTCCCTTAAATGGTATGGGGAAATTTCTTGGATAACTTAACTTGGTTAAGAATGAAGCTTAAAATGAGTACCAACATAAGAGGAAAACTAACGAATGCATCCAATTAAACATGAAATACTAAGCCATCACTTCTTATTTTTTATGGGATTTTTAAAATGTATTTTCCCCTTTTGTTGATCTGATCATGATTACGAACAATCAAAGGAAGGATATCTCCATGAAGAGGAAGGGGTCTCACCAATATGCATTGATTTCAATGTATTTTTATTCCCTTACTACTATTTGTAAGTAGAGGATAGAATGGATGATATATCAATAAGTTTTTCAAAGTTGAATTGCTCTTATCATATAAATATAATGTAAAGATGTAACACTGGTGTAAGATTAGAAGGTAATAGGTTATTTATATAGCTTTCCAATTTTTAGAAAAGCTAGAAACCTAGAGAATGGGGGATAAAGATAAAGTAAAATTAGAAAGGGATAATCCTGATTATAAGAGATTAATTAGTGATTAGAAACTCATGGGAGTTGGAGAGGATTTAATTAATCAACTAGGATTAATCAATAAGCCAAGATAAGCTTAAGAAACCATTTAGAAGTTATTTAGAAGGAAATGTGTAGAATTTCAAGGGTTAGAAATAGGGATTTACCTAATAAAAAGGTTTATTAGTTAAATATGAGATTAAAAATGCTTAATTAAGTAATAAATAGTTAATGAAAAGAGGATTATAACTAACGAAGTGTATTTAATTCAAATCCAGAATGAAGGAAAGTCTTGTTAATTAACAAAGTGTGGTTAATTGACCAAAATGAAGGGGAATGTTAGCTAATTAGTGAGAACTCACTAATTATAACGAAATGACAGAAAGACGATAAAAAGTGCATTTTTAGTAGTGAAACTATGTATTCTAATTTAGGTGTTTATATTTTCCCCTCTTTGGTGCGGTGTAACATAACAAATGCCACTTCAAAGATAGTAGACAATTACAGACAATTAAATTTGAAGGAAATAAATAAAAATTAGTAGAATGAAGGAATCCCCCTCGAGTGTCGATGGGGTGATATAAGAGGTTGATGGATGCTCAAAAAGAAGAAGGAAACAATCACAACATAAGCATACTATAGAAATGAAGATTAAAACCTAACATTGTTGGTTGTTGTTTAATTTGATTAAATGGAAAAGGAATATTTTGTTTCAAAGGATAGAAGAAACAATAGGGAGGGATAAAAATTATCCCTATTGCCCCAAGTGTTGTTGAAGAAAATGTTGATAGCAATGAAAGCGATTCAAACTAGGCTTGGTTGGCCATTGTTAGAATCGATAAAAATTGGAAAATGATTGGTAGAATGCCATCATCATGAAGAATTGGAATATCACAATGTATCCGAAAAACCATTTGGCTCAGGAGAAAATTTTTATTTGATATAAGCATACAACAAAAGTGTAAAATGACATGAAAATCCATAATACTAGTTTTTGTTCATTGCTAAAGGACTAACTCAAAGAAAAATACATAAATTAATACAGTAAAAGAAAGTAAACTAGCGGACCAACAACCAAATAAGCATAAACAAACATACTCAAACAAACAACGTTCAAGAAATTTATACCACTATTTCTTTAGATAGCTTGTTACCAAAATATTGTGTAACATTATTAAATAAATTGTAATAGTATTAATAATGAATGAATAGAACTCATATTAATAATATAGTTGTAATAGTTTAATTATTGGTGAGTTGTGAGAACAACTCACATAGCTATTTTGGTGTGTGAGATATTAGGGGATAAGACTGAGAGATTCATGGAGAGAGATATGAGGGATTGAAGATCATGTTTGACTCCACCATTGTAGGGGTTAATTGATCTATATATGTAACTCTCTATTAATTAATAAATTTTCCCAGATGAATTTTATATTCTATGTTTTTATGATATTGTGTTAGATTATTTCTAATAATCTGGACCAAATTTATTATATAGCTTCGGTTCCCAAATGTTCGAGTTATACGACAAGGGTAAAAATGGTTCCCCAAGAAAGGATACATGTAAGGGGAATAAATAGAGGACATAAAAGTCCTATGAAAAATCAATGTGCACTATGAAACTACCCCGAGCAATGATATATGCAAGGGAAGATAGACATAGCAAGAAAACTAGATTTGTTAATGAAGGAAGGTCAAGATGATTTGCATGTCATGCACTAGAAAAAGCAAACACTAAAGTAAGATGTTTTGTAGGATAATTTTCAATGTTTGAGGATGTTGTGTCCTATGAATGTTTAGGATGTTGTGATGTTTTACCATTTTTTTATTTTTGATTGTTTTACCAATGTTTTTGGATTTTTATGTTTTACCAATTTTTTTGGATTTGTTATGTTTTACCAATGTTTTAGATTTTGAAGGTTTTACTAATAATTTTGGATTTTTCAAGATTTAGAAATGTTTTTGGATTTTCTAGGATTTTGTGAATTTTTAGGGTTTTTTGAATGTTTTCCAAAGCTATGTACATGAAAACAAAGATGAAAAGATGCCCCAAGCAAGAGCTGAGAATTTATGAGGGAAAATTTTGTGCATATATAAAAGAATAACATAATCTAAATCAAGGACAAGAGGGTTAGGTTCAACAAGATGATGAACTCAAGCCATGAAGAGATGGGAAAGAGCAAGCATGCCCTTAGTGTAAGATATCCAAGAAAAAAATGATAGATAGAAGCATTAAAAATTTATTGAAATAAGGGACAAAGTTTCCTCAAACATGGTAAAAAGGAAATATTATACACATGGATGTTCTAAACAAAGTAGAAGAATAGAAAATGTTATGAAAGGATATGGAAAATATAGCTAGAAGACTCAAGATGAAAAAGTGATTATCCAAAGGCACAAATTGTGAGACAATATATGGACTAAAATAATAGTCTGAACAAGGTAAAAACAACACTTGGTAACATACTAATCATATTTATTCATTGAGATCTAGTGTGCGCACATGGAAATTAATTACCTCTTGTAGTGAAGATCTAATATGCAATAAGTGACGATGAACTATTCAATGCCTAGAAATGTTTTATTTTGAAAGGTGATTTGTGAATGGAGGGTAGAAGGAGAGTTTGACATTACTCCATTTCCATCTAGGTGTCCATATACCTAATGGAGGTGTATTTTATTCTAGTCACAACATTTCTCTACTACCAACTAGGCATCCATAGCCCCTATAAAGATACTAGAAATACCCAAAAAGAGAGTTAGATATTGATTTCATTTTGATTATTTTTTTTTTTCTTTCTGAAAATAATTTGAGTTCTCTCGATTGTTTTGATGGGGGTTAAGAACCAAATATGGCTTGATGGAAGGATGTGGAAGTTTTTTCCATGACAATGTTGGCTTGTGTTAAAAAAGAAATCCAAAGGTATTCACAAAAATTGTATTAAATGAAAATAGTGAGAGGATCTCTAAGAGGTCATTTTTCTTTAATTTACCAAGGTGATGAAATACTAAGGTCAAATAGATACATTAGAGTTAAAATGTCTCATAATGAGCATGAATAGACTAACCAAAAGATCACTTGAAGGGATAAAAATGCTAGGTGGTTTCCAGAGGAATATGAAGAATGGAAGGAAATAACATCCATATGTATGCAATACCTACTTCCAATGTTTGATTTTTGTACCTTTGGTTTTTTTGTAATATTTTAAAAAAAATTTTTTTTATTTTGGATGGTTTTGCAAAGGAAAAGCTGTGAAGGGATAAGACAGTGAAGATAAATGATTGGAAATTAGGGACCAAAAATGTCACTCCGTGTGATAGAATAAAACAAAGATGTTTGTAATTTCTTTAATGAGGGAGACTAAGAGTTGTTTCTTATCAAGAGTGATATTATCTCTAATCTCGATGATTGTGGTGAGATCATACTCGATAAGTGACTGTGACTTATCTTTCAACATGGATTTTGTATGTGGGGGCTTGAGTTCCATATCCATATATTTTTACACTTTTTTCCATATTTTATGGTTACGTTAGTGTGCATTCTTGAATCGTGTTTGATTTTTAGATTTTTGGGTGTTGGATTTGTTTGGATCTTTGGAGCTATTCATATTTTTGATCTTAGCTTTATCAAGAAATTGTTTGTGTTTCTTAAAAACTAATGTGTTAGTTTTTTTATCCCGAGAAGTGGTGGAAGAAATTGTATGGTTAGGATATATGATAGGAATGGTAGGGATGATGGTAGAAGGATTATATGATGGACAAAGATGATATGGTCCAAGGATTGAAGAGAATGGGATACTAAGAGGTGAGCCACAGATAGAAGATGAAGGGATACTAGGATGTGGCCCAAGGATGGAAGAGAATGGGCTACCAGGAGGTTATCTATATATAGAAGATGAAGGTATAATAGGACATGGCCCAAGGATATAAGATAATGGGCTACAGGAGGTGACCCAAAAATAGAAGATAAAGGGCTACTAGGATGTGGCCACGAGTATAGAAGATGATGGGATACCGAGAAAGTGATACAAGGAGAGATTGTGATTGATGAATCATGATATGTAAGGAATACTTGGGTGATGTTAATATAGGCCAGAGATCAATGACATACCTTGGTATTTCACCATGTAATGGGGAATGTGATGACAATGGAAGAACAAGAGGAGGTTCTTGATGGGTGATCTTAGGATATTTATTTATTTTTTATCGAAGGAATCAACCTCTTCCCCAAAATACATAGATGCATCGAGGTCAAAATAGAATCCTTTCTCATGATCCATCAGAGGAATTCATCATGTAGCCCCATGAATTATCTGATTGTTTCTTCATTCTGAAATAAATAGATCGATATGGGTCATTGTTCGTCGATGATAAAAGGTTGATTGGAAGAAAGGGGTCCAAAAAGTGTTGAATACTGAGAATGTGTTTGATGATGAATATTATGGGAAGGTTTGACCTTATTTATCCCACAAAGGAATTTGATAATGCTTCAAAAATATATATTAGCACCTTTCTTCTTGTGAATCGTTTGACATGGACGTAAAATTTTTTTATAAGATTGATGAATATAGAATAAGGAATGATCAAAACAACCCATGGGCCAAAAAGGAATTGGATTTTGATTAATAGAAGAATATGACTCAAGAGACAAAGTAGATTTGGAATTAGATGTTTCATGAGTTAAATAAGATGTGGATTTGGAATAGGTTTATATAGGTTTTCCTTGAAGACGACATAGTGTAGGTAGACAAAGAGGATCATGTAGAAAGTCAATGGATTCCGATGTAGGGGTTAACTAAGATGATTGATTAGAGGAATTTTGAGTTTCCCAAATCTTAAAAGGAGGAAGACGTTATTGATGCGACTGATAAAGTGGGTCCTATGGAGAAAGGGAGAATTGCGACTCAAGAATTGAATTAGATGAATGATGGGGATAATTTTTAGTGACACAAATACTTAGAGGAGGAAAACATCATTTAGGTGATTGATTATTCTTTAGAATAAATTTTATTGGATGACATTGAGCGGATCGAGAAGAATTGGAAGAATATTATGGATTGGAATAATTAAGAGAATAGGGATGATGAAGAGGATTGAAATCATAAAAATTATTAGGAGAATCGGAATAATACCACAAACCAAAATCATCATAATCATACCACTTACTATGGGATGAAGGTGGGGAAAGGGGTAACAATTTGGGTTCCCTAATGTGAAGAACCAATCGATGTTTATTCATGATGGGCATATTTTGATGTGAATTCTGAAACATAGGCTCCCAATTTTTGTAAGTGTGAGGAACCATGTGATAGTCAATCATGGTTGGAATTTTTGGGACCAAATGCCTAGACCTAGATTTTATAATTTAACTTCTTAAAATGGAAGGAAGTTTCATGCCAATTCAAGTAAGCATAACATCGGATAAAGAGGCATTTTACAAATAAGGGGATGCTTATGTGGTTACCCAAAGGGAATCTAAGGAAAATAGACATCGTGGTGACATAATTTTGACAATGCAATAACATTTAGAAAACAAGTTGCAAGTGTGAAAATAAAAATGGTTAATTAATCGAAATAGAAGAATTGGAGGGCTGAACATTGAGTTAATCATGCAGGAATAGAGGATTTCAATTCTTAAAGATAATATTACTAAATTTTTTGTTGAGAGAGATGAGGGTAAGATGCAACTTGAGATGATTATTTTAGATGATGAAGAGATTAAGGAGATGGAGGAAAATAATAATGAGAACATTCCTAAAAGAGTCATCATCAAGTGCAAAGGGGATAGGGAAGTGGGCCCAAGCATGAGAACTCGAAGAAAATCTCTTGCAACTAAGATGGAATGATGGATGAACTTTCATTTCCCTCTTATTTTTGTTTCTTTTTCTAAGGGTTTATTGATCTTTCTACCTTGGAGGTCTATGTATTTAAGTTTTTTTTTTTCAATCTAATGAAATTATTTTGTAAGTACTTGACCGGGTGTGGTCTATTCTATTTTTGGGCACTATTGGTCAAGATTGTTTGACTTAGTACTTTTACTCCTTTTCTGGCCTTTGTGCCCTCTACTTTGTTTTTGTAAAGGGTTTTAGGTTGCTTCAAAACCAACTCTTATTACCTTATCTAAAAAAATGGTTGATTAAAATCTAGTAGCATAACAACTACAAAGGAAACTTTTCCTATGTTTGAAATGTTTGATGAAGGTCACCAAGGAAAATCTATGAATTCATGGACAAAGGAACAACCGAAAATGAAACTATTTCCTATCTTTAAATATTCTAAAAGGTTGTTTGATAAGATAACAACACAATTTAAATATTTAAATCATGTTTTAAGAAAAGACCATTTAAGTATTGAAAAAATGTTGAAGTGATTTTGAGAGCTTAATAGTGCATAGTATACACTTAAATAAAATTTAATATAAACAAGGTTTAAGTCCTAAAAATGGATGACACCAATGGGATCAGCGTAAAAATATAATTTTAATGTACTTATATCAATTTTATAACAACAAGATGTAATTATTAAAAAGGTATTGTCACAAATAAATCAAGTATAGCAACACACCTTCAACACTCAAATCAAGTTTTAAGTAAAACAAGGTTTAAGTATAGCAATGGGTCGACACATTGTGAGTAGTGTAACAATACAATTTGGACACTTAGATCAAGTTTAATAAAACAATATGTAAGTATCAAAAAGGGATTGACACAATGTGAGTAGCATAACAACGCAAAAGGAGATCAAGGGGAGATACCTTCTATAATTGAAACATCTCAATGTTTATTTTGAGGAAAACTACTAAAATATGAATATGTACCAACACACTTTCAACAATTAAATTAAGATCAAAAAGAGGAACATATGTAAGTGGGTGTAAAATTTGTGGACAAAATTTTAGCAGCACTTGAGTCATTTTGCTTTGACCAATAATGCCAAAAGAAACAAGGGAATTTATGATTGGTGATGAAAAATATGTGGCATGACTTTGGCATAGTTTCACCTTGTTCAATAACAAGATAGAAACTAGGAAAAAGTTTTACTTTGTAAGATTCATGATGAAATATGTGCGGCTCAACTTCAATGGACTCTCTCCTTGTTTGAAAAATAAGGTTTTGACTTTGAGGAAGTCTTTCTTTGTAATGGATATTTAAAACTTTATTGGATAATGGTCAAGTTGGCCCTAATGCCAAATGGATCCCTAGGATTTTGTTCTCAACACTCACCAATAACTTTTCTAAGAGAGGTACACTTTTCTAGAATAAATCATAGATAAAGGACCATTACCCCACAATAAATTTAATGAATGAGGCCTCATACGGACAACATTTAGCACTCCTCATGAGAATTTATAGTCAAGTAGGTAGTGGGGCACTTCCCATTTTGTCAACCAGTTACCTCAATGTGTTGACTACTTTGGGATTCCTTTGGTAATCCTCATAATGAGTTTTATGGCTTATGCCAAGGCACTTCTCATAGTTTAAAGTAGACGGGTTTAAGCCCTTTTCTGAACCTACAAATATAATGTGAATGAATGGTATGTTTTTTAATCTTTGATCTTAATGTGGTTTTGAACGTCTTTAGAAACTGCACTTTACAAGTATAGTTAGTATTTATTTTGATTTGATCTTGTACAAGTGAAAGTTCATGTACACATAATATTTAGTAATTTTCCATATAAAACCCCAATGTTTAAAAAGGATTAATTTTTTTATTCTCAAGATCTTCAAAAGATGAAAGAGAAGAGTATACACAATGTTTGATCTAAGTAGAAATGGAAAAAAATTAAATCATTGACCATTAAATGATTTTGAAAAGATTAATTCCTTTAAAAACTTGAAATGATGGAAATTTTCATGTAAACCATAATGTTAGAAAATGAGGATCAAAGTTACTTTTGATTCTCAAGATTGCCAAAAACTCAAGAGAAGATAAAACACAATTTTTGATCTAAATTAAGAAATATGGAAAAATAACATTTATTAAATCATTAAAACTTGCAAAATAGGAGCTAGAAAATCTATAAAAATAGAAAGAAATATAAAAATCAGATTTTGTATTTTTTGAAATTTGACCCCAAAAATCTACACAGAATGTTAGTGTATGGAACTACAATGCTAGTGCATATAGACTAATGTTAGCAAAAATGGTATACGGTAGCACAATTACATCGATGTAAATGCATAACTATTTACACAAACGCAACTTTGATAACACAAATGTAACTCGGATAACGTAAATGCATAATTGTTTATGCGAGACACAAGTATGAGAATGTAAATGCATAAGTTCCTATTTAAATTAAAATCATAAAACGCAAACGCAAGTAGGGTTAATACAAACACATGAGGAATATCTGTGTAGACAGAGGTGAAAACATAGACAACGGTTGTACACTTCCAAAGAATGGTAATGCACATAAGAGTGATGCTAGTACTCATAGAGTAACACAGACACAAACAAGATCAACACTAGAACACATGTAGAAACAATATTTCATGAAGAGAAATGCAAACATATATTTAACTAACGCTAGCGTAGAGATCATGTGTCTCTTTAAAAATGCGTGATAATGACCAAAAATGTCAAAAAAATATCAATTTTTTTGCTGATAAGCTTAAAATTCGGCAACACTTTACCTCCTTCAAACCTACAAGGAACACTCAACACATGAAAAATCAACAAAACATGTTAAGAAATAAAAGTTATATCAACATGTGCAAAAAGAGGTTAGTAAGCAAAAATGAAACTTAACTACAAAAACTTAAGAAATGCGCATGAGACAAAGGAGTGTCCCACCAGGCGTGCCATATGTATGCAAGTGAATAAACCAAGCTAAGTTACTTAATGAAAACTAACACCACATAGTCTCCATAACTAAGCTAATCTATCAAAGCATCATGATAAATCCATGTAAGGAAAAACTAACTAATGCATCCAATTAAACATGAAATACTAAGCCATCCCTTTTTTTATGGGATTTTTAAAATGTAGTTTCTCTTTTGTTGAGCCGATCATGATTACGAGTGATCAAAGGAAGGATATCTCCATGAAGAGGAAGGGATCTCACCAATATGGCTTGATTTCCATGTATGGTTCTTCCCTTACTACTCTTTGCAAGTAGAGGATAGAATGGATGTTAGATCAATAAGCTTTTCAAAGTTGAATTGCTCTTATCATATGCATATAGTGTAAAGATGTAACACTGGTGTAAGATTAGAAGGAAGTTACTAGGTTGTTTATACATATTTCCAATTTTGGGAGAATTTAGAAACCTATAGAATTTGGGATAAAGATAAAGTAGAATTAAAAGGGATAACCATGATTAGAAGAAATCAATTAGTGAATAACAACCCATGGGAGTTAGAGAGGATTTAATTAATCAACTAGGATTAATTAATAAGCCAAGATAAGATTAAGAATCCATTTGGAGGTGATTTAGAAGGAAATTGGTAGAATTTTAAGGTTTGAAAGAGGGATTTAACCAATAAGAAGGTTTATTAGTTAAATATGAGATTAAAAATTCTTAATTAACTAATAAATAGTTAATTAAAAGAGGATTATAACTAACAAAGTGTCGTTAATTGGCATCCAAAATGAAGGAAAGGCTAGTTAATTAACGAAGTGTCATTAATTAACCAAAATGAAGGGGAATGTTAGCTAATTAGTGAGAAATCACTAATTATAATGAAATGACGAGAAAGATGATAAACAAGGAAATTTTAGAGGTAAGATTGCGTAGTCAAATTTAGGTGTCTACAATGTCATCAAAAATACCCAATACTACCATAATACTATATATATATATATATATATATATTCATTTCTTACTACAATTTTTACATTACATGCCTATACTATACCTTTTCACTTCAATCATATGATCCTTCACGTCTAAACCTCTCACCAAAAGGTGGAAATATCTAGATAATCATACATGACTAACCCACTAATTCAATCAAGATAGTAACAAAATTTTCTATTTGATGGCACTATAGACATAATATTATGCACTTAGTACTATTACATCACACCTCTATTATTTCATTATATGCATGATTCCTAAGAAAGAATACTAGACATTAATAACACTTGTTTTGCTTTACATTTACATTGTTCTATCTTTTATAGTTTTGTCCTTTGCTTCTCTCGGAACTATCCCTTTAATTTAGAACATTTGCACAACATGTGGCCCACCTCATTATTTCCTATTTTATCTTTGAAGTCTTTTAGACACTAGCACCTAGTAGTGACATGAGCACCCAAGTACTACTATCCCCTTTGGGAAATTTTGTCCTCTGTCTCTCTTCTCCTATGTTTAAAATACGACATCAACCGTTATATATTATAAAAATATTATTACATCTTTAGGTCAGCTTTTAGGGATGTTAATGAAAATATTAAAGTAAAGGAATCATATATACACATGTCTTATTATTTATGGGGCTGGTAAATTTGGGGTTATTACTTCCATCTACTACTTGGCCAAAGAGAAACATTCAAGGACTACATTTGGGTTGTATCATTCACTGCATAGGAAGGGAAAATTTTGAGTTTGATCAGACACCTCTATATTGGGGAAAAGTTATTTATATCCCACCATCTTGGTGTGACTCTAATAAGGGAAACCTAACTTCAAGGGACATAATTCTATCACAAACACACACATACACACACACCAGAACTATATTGAGTCTGAAATGTAGTGTAACACTTGGTGACAATCACATTGGGTAAGCTGCCAAGGTCATTCTGACTCAATAATATGCATATTTTATTCCATCTAATGTGTGCTTGAACCTTTTACAGGTTGTTAGGGTTTTTTTGCAAGTTCAAGTGAGACAATGAAACCCTACAATGAATTCATAGCAACACAATGTGATTTGAAGAAGACATAATCAGACCCTAAAAATACCATATCCAAAATTATTTCCTATACACTAGTGCCTAATACAGGACACTAGCTCTTGTGTGGTTGAGGCTAATTTTTAATGTGCTCTTCGAACCTATTATGCATGTAGATTAAAATTGAAATGGTGTTAGTCAATATCCCCTTCAGGATTATTAGATATGTTTTTATAATACCAATGGAGTTAATAATTTTAATAGTAGGCACACATGTCCTATTTTAGGTGCTACTATATAGAAGACGTATATATCTCTATTTTCCATATGAATCATATATAACCTAGATCCAACATCATACACTACTATTCCATCCCAAATCCAACAAAAATAGCAAGTTATCAGCTAAGTCACTCTCATCTTCTCATTACTTACAATTTTTGTCATTATATATTAGACCTTGTGTATTTCTTATATTATTTGATTGATCTCATTCCTCGATATAATATTTATTTTTGTAAATCAACCAACAATTCAACTAAGTATAAATGCTCAAGCACAATTCAATCATGATACAAATATCGAATTCCAATAAATATTTCCTTAAATGACCTAATGTGGGGAAATCAATACACAATATTTCCTTTTCTAAACTTCTAACCTATAATCTATACAAATACAATGCATGGTGGGGGTGATGAGGCATTATTTCCTTTTTCAAATTTGTAGGGGTTTTCAGTAAACATTTTTCCTAACTCAATCTACAAAGCAACATTTACTTCATTTTAGAAGCTTTGTATTGAGGTAAACATAGACTACGATCTCAACACTCTTCCTTTATAGGTGAAATTCTTAAATCACTTTATGAACACACACTTGGCTCAAAATCGATCGCTCTTGATCTACTTATAAATTTCAAGGATCTAAATCTCAAAGGTCTCCATGGAAAATATCTCTTTGATTACATATATACCACAAAACACCTAGATTTCCTCCAACTAAATGTAGATCAAAAAATGATCCACGCTAAACCATGTCATAGTTTCTCTTTTAGCATGCTTATAGATACACCTTCTTTAGATCCTCACATATACACTCTTCTTATCTCCTTTATACTAGAAAATTTCATTCACTAGTATAAAGGGGGCAAATGTAGACACTAAAATATGCACTTATTATTATTACATTACACTTTTAGTATGTTGTTATATACATGGTTTATGAGTAAGAAGATTAGACATTGGTGGAAAACGTCCTGGTTTTCTATTGCTTTTGATTTATCTAATTGTTTTATATTAGTGTTTTTACCCTACGGAAAATTCACATGGTATGGTCAGGACTATCCATAGGGTCTTGACCTTATGTGTTTTATAACAAAATTGGATGTTTAGAGTTGTTTCTAAGTACTATTTTCATGTGACAACCTTGATTCTTCTAGTAAGTGTAGAATATACCCTGATGAATGCCCCTCTTTTGAGTTGTGTGTGAAAAATTATGTGAGCAAGTGGCTCAAAATAAAATACGTGTGCCCATGTATTGTATGTATGAGAATCTATAAGAGAGTGTAAAATTTTGAAGAGGTGGCCACCTTAGAGAAGTTATACCTACAAAAAGGGGTTCCATATGGTGGTAACCACAATACATAAAGAGTCAAACAACCATAACAATAATAGCAATAGTATTGATAGAAACAAGAACACAAGTAGCAGCAATAACACAAATGTAATAAAACTTTAATAGAGACAAAAAAATAAGAAAGTGAGAAAACACAAGCAAGAGCATGTAAATTATAGTCACATCAAAGCATACGATTGCTGAAACATGGGACACTGTGGTGTGATAAGATAATCAAGGCACTTGAGCCACCCATATGAAAATAAATCTCAAAAATAAAGACATGGAGCCACAAACATGGGACACCCATGGTTTCACAAGATAAAAAAGGAACTCATTCCTTATAGAAAAATACGACAAGTACTAACACAAGCAATCGATGATCATAGATAGAAAAATTAATATAAAATAGTGATAAGATCAATATAAGTGATAAATGATCACATGAAGCAAGATGTGTCAACATTCGCAAGACATATGTGTTAGTCATGTTAGATAAAAAAATAACAAATACATGATATATACAATAAAGTGTAATAAGGAATTAGAAATGAATTTTAATGAAATAATAACACCCGTATATTATGGATAGATTTCCCCAAGATAAGAATATAAGGAACCATGGTAGCTTATGTTAGTATGTAACAATTTGTGTGTCATGCATCGAGCTCAATATACCTCATGAATACATCTGTATAGAGAGTAGAAAATATATGCTATCAAACATACCATAGTGAATAAAAACATATGTAATTCAAAGTACTAACAATTTAAACTATGTGCATAAGTCATGGTTTTGTATTTTTGAAAACATATGATTATGTTTATATTTCTAGATATAGATATATACAAAAAAAGGTAGAGCAATAGCTACCGAGAAGAGGAGAAGAGTCTTTATTAGGGGGAAGAAAAACCCTAAATGGTGAAGGAGGCATAGACTTAAAATATGTCAAAGTATTTGTAGAAACTACGAGTCATAAACATGATAGAAAGATGAAGAAATATAGAATCGGTAAAGATAGTATGGGTAGAAGGATTTAAATTGAGCTTTTTGACTAGATTATTGTATCTTGAAGAGATTAAAATTAATTGATATTGATTTTTATTGATTTTGTAAACTTATTGTGAGTGAAGAGATGTGATATAATATCTGAATTTTATGGATAGTATTGGTAATATTAGCAAACAAATTGTAATTATTACCCTTACCAAAGTATATAGGGGTAGATATAGTGCAAGGAAACTTGTTATTAGAAAATAATGGAGATTTGCATGTTCCCCAAGTATTGTAAAATTAATCATACATTAGTGCATATTGAGATAAAATCAAGATGAAACTTCCAGATAAAGGCATGTTTTATAAAAACATACTTGGATAATCAGTAATGGAAAACCCCGATTCATCCTAGAATTTAATTAATCATGGAAAAATCTTGGCTGACATGAGGAGGAATTTTATATTTATCAATTTTAAAATCCCCAAGACCATCAATGATAAATAAATCATCATCGTCATTAACCATATATTGAACTTCAACATTAGGCTCTAGCCCAAATTTTTGGAGAAGTAGAGATATCTAGAAAAGGCTCACTTGGTGTATTAAATTGTTCATCATCACTTGCATCAAAATAAAATTCATCTCCCCTAATGGGATTAAAATTAAATGTGTGTAAATGTTTCTCTAACATATCAAATTACTCATAGTAATTGGGATCATTCATATGTGTTTTATACCTAACATCCCAATCGATATCATCATCTGAATTAGAATATATCTCAGTTTGTTTTGGTGGAGTAGAAATATTGGTATAATCTATTATTTTTCTGCCACTTGATTGGTCTTGTGTATGTTTTAAGTTCTCTAAGGAGGTGTGCAATTATTCATGCTCAATTGGTATTATTTTCGGTGTTGTTTACACAATAGTAGGGATTACATTCTTATCCTCTTTGTGAGTAGATACATCTTGTTGTATATTGAAAGGTGTATCATGTAGTATCATATTATAATCATCATATATAGTTGTTATATCTTTTGGTACCTGTACGTCGGAAAAGTGACAGGTGAGCTTGAGAATCAACAAGTAACTCTTCTGCGTACCCGACCTCCCGAGGTCGTGCCGAGACAGCCGGTGTGGGTAGAATGTGCAGGCAAACTAGTTAGGCAGTCTAATGTCTTCGACACGCACTAATGGTATTTGCGAATCTAAGGCAAAGAAGGCCCTTCTAACTTGGACTGGTGTGATAGATCGATCAGCGAGGATGACTGCTCGAAGGCTCCAATCAATATCGAGCTCTGGCGTGATTCGATCTATGGGTTGTGGGATGCGTGGAAAATGACCCGGGATGGTTTCGTGTATTTCTCCTGATAGGGTCATATGGTGGATATAGTCAACTCTATGGACGATTCTCTGGCCTAGTCCAAAATTCTCTAGCTTCGTTAGCTGTTGTGTCTAGTAGGGATAACTGTTGAATGATGAGAGGTGGAATCGGAGTAGACTGAAATACTAATTTACGTAGGCCAGTGTCTATGTCTAATTCTCTTATGGACTCGTTAGGCTGTGGGATCTGTGGATCACAACCATAGACTCTTGGTTGTTGTGGTCCCGTTATGGTCATACGGGAGATCAAGTTCTGATTCCTAGTATCCAGTAGTCGTAAGCTTTTTCAGCTTCTATGTTTAGAACCAACAGTTGTGCGATCTTCTCAGAATACCTTACAGGTGTTATCGCAACTTGGATTCTTAAGCTGGTATCTATATCTACTAGGGTGTCTCCAAGTCTCCGGCTGTGGAACTAAAGGATCACACCCGAATGTTTGTTCTCTTTCGAGCCCTTCTACGATACCATGTGGGTATTTTCTAGGTAATCAGTAGTTTGGCTGATTTGACCAAAACAGATATGCTTGGTCGTCTTCGATGTTTAACCCTCTCAACTGTGCCCTGATCTGTTGGAAGTCTGTTGTTGTTTGGAAGACTTGTATCCTAAGGTTTTGGTCAATATCAGTTATTGCCACTACGGTATTGGGCTGGGGCACAATTGGCTCGAAAATGTATTCCCTGGGCTCCCTAGGTCCCGTAATTGTCATGCAAAAGCAGTAATGAAACAAACTATAATAAAGTAAAATCTAAGTGCACTTCTAGCATATATAATTTCTTTTTGTATTTTCTGGCAATTTATAAGAAAGCAAGCTATTTAAAAATATTTAGAATTGACAACTAAACTAACAACGTAAAACAAACAAAATAGCCGAGTGTAGCTATTTGTCTGTGTGATTTCGTATATCTATTCTAAACAACGAAATAACTAATCTATCTGCAAGATTCTCGATCCTACCTCAGAAGTGAGGAATGAATCATAGTTTCTCAGAAACTATCAATCCCCACAACCTCCCTGGCAATATCGAGAATGGAAATAACTGAAATAAAGTGATTAACTACTTTATTTGATAAGTTCTAACTAAAACTTTGAAAGATGGAACCTGGATTTCGCAGAACAGTGGCGAATCCGACGGTGTGTGTGTGTTCTTGTCCCCTCAGTATGATCTCTTCGTTCTTTGTGCTCACGTGAATCCAGAAAAGCGTGGAATGCTTGCATCAACAGGAATAGATATTTGGATCAATGGACAGCCTTCAGAATGCAGACAGAATAGAATGCGGATAGGAGAGGGATAGCGCAAGAGTACAGAGCTTGGCCTATGCAATTCCTAGTGGGGTCTCATGCGAATCATGCAACAAAAGTGTCCGTAACCGAAACTAGTCTCGTATGAAGAGCAAAACCTCGCAACTTTAATGGCTGCCTAGACTATTCTACTCCAAAACAATAATATTGTTTGCACAAGTTGGATCTCGTGGCTTACCAACAAGCGAACACAAAGCTAAAACAAACCCGCAACAAACTATACTACCAATCCTAAGCAAACTAAAGGGACACAAAGACTCGAAAACATGAAAGTTGGAGTGAAAATGGTGGCCCGAATAATGTTTGCACTTGCACAAGTTGGATATGTGGCTTACCAGCTGCAACACAATACTAACCAAAGCACTCAATGAGAAAACTAAGAACCTTAAGCAAAGGAAAACTAAAACTGCTGTAACAAGAAATTCAAAAGCAAACTTTGGAGCAAAATTCAGAGCAAAACTGAGAGGCCATTTGCATGTGCACAAACCATGCATTTATAGGAATCCAAACATCCAAAATCAAATCCAAACTGAACTCCTAAACATTAAACAAAAGAAAAACACTATTCCAGGGGACCAAAAACATTAATGCATGCTCAAGTCGGCAAGAAAAGCTGGTGAGTCGTGATATTTCACGCGGGTCGCGTCAAAAGAGCGTTCTGGAAAACGCGCACAGGACCGCCGCCCGCTCGGGCGGGCGGACAGACCGCCGCCGAGACCCCGCCTTCGGGCGGCGGTTTCACATCAAGACCAAAAAGCCAAGAAAAGAGGGAAAAATAAGGAAAACAAAGCACGTGGGGCTAAGCGGGGCATGCGGGATGTTAACGCATATCCGTAAAGCTTTCTTGGATCCCGAACACCTTGCGAAGAGACCTGTATCATCATTGGGGCACTTATTACACCGTTCCGCAGTACAGTACCTTACAATTTTGGGTACGTACATATTGCCCCCTCGGAGAAGCGTTTTAGCCATGAAGAGGCATAAAACGGTGGGTCCGAGTATGGCCGTCCCGAAATGGGAAGTTAGAAGTTATACCTTACACGCCCGTGTGTTGAAATGACGCCGTCCAAAATTCCCGCTACCTGCGAAATGAAAAGAGAACTCAAATGCAGATAGATACAATAATTTGGAAAATAAACGTTAAAATAATAGAGAAAGAGGACGTACCATTTGTGCGAGGATAGAAACTTACCTCCGTCGGCGCTCCGAACCTGTGAAAAAGATATTTAAAACGAATCGGGGCGTTATATATATGAAAGTGGGCCCATTTTCCTATTCATTTGCGCGAGTCGATTTGGTTGATTTCGAGCTCTGGGACCCACGGTGACGGTTTCTCACGCGAGTAGAGTCAAAACGTCAGCAGTGAGATAGAGATCATGCCTCCACGTGCGGAACGCCACCCCGCGAGATCACAGGTTGGTTTTCTTCAATTTTGTGTTTTTCCCCTTCTGATTTGAAATGTTAAATTCTTTGCAATGGGGGGGTTATTTTCGAAAATGTTTGGTTTAAAGGGTCCATCTAGGGGGGGCGCCTACTGGGTAGGCCCCATTTTTGATCAAAATAGTCATTTTTTGCATTTTTTGGGCTTTTTAAGCCCAAAAACCCGCGCGGGTTTTCGGACGCGACCATCGCCCCCGGACAGGCGGCGGTTACACGACCGCCGCCCCTGACAGGGCGGCGATCACGAGACCGCCACCTTTAAGGTGGCGGTTAAAACCGCCCCCCGCTCAGTGGCGGCGGTTCGAAGTAATGCAAAAGAACCTATTTTGAAAGTTTGTAATTGTATTTTTAGCATTTGTACGTGTTTTTATGCTTCTCTTGATATCGTTTAGATACTAACTTACTCTTCTTTGTGTGTTTTTGGGCGTATGCAGGCAAAAGAGGAGTACATTAGATGGAGCCGGGAGAGAGAGTGCGACTGGCTGCCTGGGGTATTGGATGCCCTCTCAGCAGATGAGGAGGACACATTGCAGAGGGCCGGCATATTGCGTATATCGCGTGTGCCCCACGTTGCTCCATCCAGTCACATTCTTTGTGACCTATTTTCATATTGGGATGCAGATCGGAACACCTTCCGACTGCCAGGGGTCCGTGGTGAGTGGACCATCACTTTGGAGGATGTTTACCGCATCCTGGGGGTCCCGATCATCGGGAGGAGACTTAAACTGGAGACAGCTGGTTCCAGGGCACAGATAGCTCAGTGGGCTGGTTATATGGGGGATGCAGCCATTTCTACGGGGCCGAAGAAGGGAGTGCGAGTCGATCCATTCCTTCTTTGCCATCCCTATCTTTCGACAAAGCTATTATGGGGATCCTCGCCTCGAGACTCATCGGGGACAAGGGAGGGGACACCTTATTATACTGTTGGGGCCCCATCATTACACAGATAGAGGGACATGGCCGGAAATACGCCTGGGGCGCGGACATTTTGGGGACCACCTACCATGACTTATACAGGGTGGTCCGATTGCAGGGACAGTCCTTGAGCCACCCCACTCTAGTCATGAGTTGGGTGTATGAGCGCTTCATTCCGTATGGCAGAGGCGTGGAGGTGGCAGATCCCGGGGCGGTGAGGGCAGCCCGATGGTCAGATATGTCAGTGCTCAGAGCACCTCACCAGCCAGTAGCCACCCTTACCACGGCAGACATGGAGGCTACACCGTACCAGCTTATGGCCGGTATATGGGGAGAGGAGACCACGACATTGGTCTCCTGCTCCATCACAGGGCAGCTTATCGATCGTGTGGGATGGGTAGAGGTACACCCCTTCAGCAGGGTTCCTCAGCAGTTTGGCCTCCCATACGCGGCTATGCTTCCTCCAGTAGCACCTGTTTATAGATCAGTCCGAGAGGCTAGAGGGGGGCCTAGAGGCCGTGGTTGGACAGTGGTTACCCCTGGCATTCCTATTACAGCCAGGGGGATAGTTCGGGCCAGAGGGAGAGCTGGTGCGCCTCAGGCACCATTACTTCAGATTGCTGCAGGTCCTGCTCATAGCAGTGACGACCCCATAGATATTGACTCCGATTCTGAGGAGCACACAGAGGGAGGGTCAGAGGAGCAGACGGACGAGAGCGATCCTGAGTGGCATGATACTCAGGACATTCTGCGGGCAGAGAGGGAGGAGGAGAGTGCAGAGAGAGAGACCGTGGCTTCTGAGGAGCCACTCTCCCGAGGCCATGGTGGAGATGATGAGTCCGTTGCGGGGCGTCATGTTGCCCCAACACAGAGCAGCCCTCGGCCGGCCAGCCGTATCGCAGCAGCAGTGCCGGCCCCGCGACCCATCTTGGAGGCCTGGTGATCCGAGTAAATTATCCTCTCCTCCTTTCAATGCTTGTTTGTTTTAGGATTTGTCTTTGAATGTTAACTCTCCTTATATTTGTATTGTGTACACTTTAACCTCTTGCCTAGTTCCTAATTCATTTTTCTTTCTTTGCTTTGCAGAGACTGTTGATGAGTGGCGGGATCTAATCCGTAGGGTTTGCGTCGATTCTCTGATGATCCCTATGGATAAGACCCGTGTGGAGTTATCTGTGGATGCCGGAGAGCCCTCAGCAGCCGGCAGGCACACTGACGTCTTCGCTCCCGTTTGGCATGTGGCCAAGATGGTGTCAACTCTCCGTATGAGAGTCGGGCAAAGCTATAGGACAGCCGAGCGCCTTATGAGGAGCCGCTCTCATGGCGAGACTACGACGCCCCTGGGACCCCGAGCCCTCCGTCCATTCGCAGAGCGCCACAGCCGGAGTCCTAGGCGGGCGCGCACCTTCAGCCGGGATCGCGCAGGGTTGAGAGGCCACTTGGCTTTCGTATTTGTATTTAGATTCTTTTGTGTATTACGGGCTCTTTGAGCGTTTTGACCATGCCTAGTGCATGATGGCATCAGATATAAACTTTGATTATTTATATATATGCGTCGGTTTTGGATCAAAACTTGTCATTTGTATTCTACTTTCTTTATTTCCAACCGCTTCGTGTATACTATGATGTATGTATTATATGCTTTCTAGAATGTATGCAATGGAAAACTGATGATGCAAATGTTTGCTTTCTTTTTGTGTTTCATGATGCTGATACATGATTTTGTAGATATATTGTGATCTTAAATCTTAGTTTCTGTGAGCAATTTGGATACCTCATGATTTGTTTTGGCAAAGTGATGAAAATAATCAGTATGATGAACAGATTAACTTGCCCCACTCCTAACTCCACGCAACTAGTAAGATGCGAGGGCTCATCACCAAGAGCCAAGAAGGGCGCAAGTTATGGAATATGGTGAAGTGATAGTGATGAAAGACAGACGAAGCTTTGGTGGAACCAAATGAAAACTACAAGCTTATTCTACCTGAATGACTTCATAGTTTTGGATGCAACTTGCTTTGCGGTTTATCCAGACTTAGACCCGTAGATGGCCACATAGTAGACAAAATCTGGGTTTTTAGGATTTTTAACTCTCTTGGAATTTTTGAACATCTGATTCATTCGTTATTGACTCAAAGTTTGAATTGATTGTTTATGACCTTTTAACATTTACTTTGTTTAGAGGACCCCCTACACTTTGCCCCATGCTACCTGTAAGAAACATGGGTTTATCACCGTGGGCAAGGCATAGGCGAGTAAGGGCATTTCCATCCTTTCCCAACCCTACGTCACTAGTAAGAGACGCAAGCTTATCACCGAAGGTTGGTGGGGCAAGGAAATGTGTAAAAATAAAATTTTCTGTTTAATCACTTCTTGACTTGTCTATTTGAGTAAAATGTCAGTATATGCTCTTTTTTTTTTTCCAAAGAGATGTGTATATGGGATAGATGTGACACCATGAAGCTTCTAGAACAGACCATAGGCAAGACACCTATCCTAAGAAGAAATCAAAGCAAGAACGAACTTGCAGATCTTGGTATGGTTACCGTTAGGACTTCGTCATGTCTGATTTTGTTTGATAAAAGATTCTGAGTTGATTGATGATATCGAAGACGGAGAAGTATGATTAAAGAACTTTATGCCAGAAACATCACGAGTTTGAAATAAGTTGCTTTGAGAATAGATTCCCTGATCACAATTTGTGTAAGAACAAGTGGACAAAATGATCCTAATTTGTATGAAAATGCAATGTAGATAGTTATATAGGTAGCGTTAGCTACTTACGCGTAGAAACGCTTGAGGTGGAGAGAATTGACTGTTTCGCCAAACTCCTCACCTTCTAGCGTGCATAAGAGGTATGCACCATTTCCGTAGTCCTTTGTGACTTGGTATGGGCCCAACCATTTGGGCCGGAATTTCCTTCCTTCGCCGGTCTTCTTGTCGATCCGGCTGTCTAACCTTAGAACTAGGTCACCTTCGTATATGTCACGTTCATAGACCTTCTTGTTGTACTGCCGGCACATCCGGTCGGCATAGACTCTATGTCGTTGTTCAGCATCTAACCTAGTTTCATCTAGGCTTTCTAGTTGGGAAAGACGTGCTTCTCTGTAAGCATCTTCATCCATGGATGGTAATGGGAAGTCGTCCTTAGGACATGCTTTGTTGATATCTCGAAAATCTATGCAGATGCGTATCTTTCCATTCTTCTTGAGAACGGGAACGATGTTGGATACCCATTGGGAGTAGTCAACTGGCTTGATGAATCCTACCTGAAGGAGTTTTATTACCTCCTCTTTTACCATGAGGGCTACTTTGGGCTTCATGGGTCTTGATTTTTGTTTAATTGGCTTTGCATCTGATCTAGTGACGAGGTTGTGTACCGCAATGTGGGGTGCGACTCCTGTCATCTCTTTGTAATTAAATGCAAATGCCTTTTGATGTTCTTTGAGAACCTGAGTATGTATTTCCACTTCCTCTGGGGTTAACGAAGAACCTAACTTTAAAATTCTTGGTTCATCTTCCGTTCCGATATTGACATCGATTGTTTCTTCAATTAAAGAGGCATTACCCTCTTCGAACTCAGGTGGTGCCGGAGGTAGATCTATATCATCCCCGTTTTCCACCACGTATATATTAGGCTCTTTTTGTGAGGGAAGATTCATTACAGGATTTCCGAAGTAGGAAGATGAATGCGAGATCAGAGATAAATCTAGCGTGTGATAGGAGAGATGTAGTGCTGCAAAGGCATTTAAGTAATCCAAAGTAGCCGCATCATTTCCAACATGGTCTAGGACGGTAGATTTACTTCCGTTTGAAAGAGGATCCATCATTGTTTTTATTAATGGTTCGTTACGAATGGATACCGTGAAATGAGTATCTTCTAGCTCATTGTTTGGAGTAAAACGTGATGCTGAGGTTGCTATTGAATCGGCGAGAAGATTTTTTTCTCGCGGGATTGCTTCAATGGATATGAAGTTGAACGCCTTGCTTAAATCTAATACAGCGTTTTTGTAAAGTTGCAAGTGTTCGGCTTTAGTTTCATATACCTCTGAAACTTGGTTTGCCACTAATTGCGAGTCTCCTAAAACTCTGATATTATCGATACCAATTCTTTTGGCTAAGGTAAGGCCAAGGAGGAGGGCTTCGTATTCAGCGCTGTTGTTTGTGCATTCAAAGTTTAATTTAAAAGAGAATGGGAGGACCTTCTCTTCGGGCGAGGTAAGAATTATACCTGCCCCCGCTCCATAACGGCATTTAGCTCCATCGAAATGGAGAGTCCAATACTTAGCCGGGAGTATGGATGTAGGTGTATCTGCTGTGTTTGCACACTCTACTTCTACCATACAGAGATCTTCTGCTGGCAAGGAACCAACACCTAGGGAAAATCCGATACCTACTGAATCGAATGGTAAGAACATTGGTGAATCTTGTTCTATCAACTCAACGATCTTCGCAGTAGTCCCTAATGATACTATTTCTTTAGTTTTACCTTTAGGGGTTGGAATTGTTTTGGCTATGTTGGTAGTTTCAAGATCCGTCGTAGGTATCAACTTTTCCTCTGGCTTTGGGTCAGAGGGTTTGTTAAGTTGGTTTGTTGGAAGTTCGAATTCTGAGTGTATACCTGGTCTTTTCTTTAAATCAGCTAGGTGTACGTCAAACGGCTTTGGATCACCTTTGGCTACAAATACCTTTCCCAAATGCAGGAATCTTACTTCTTGAAATAGCGTGGAAGGGATTGCCTTCATGCGGTGTATCCATGGTCGGCCGAGGATCATATTATAGTTAGTTTCCCGATCTATAATATAAAACTCAGTCAGGATTGTTTTAGGTCCTAAGGTGACCGGTAGTATTATAGTTCCTATCGATGTGGCTTTAAGGCTATCGTAGCCTCTCAAGGTATTTCGTGTAGTAGAACAGTTTGTTTCTCCATATCCCAATTTTTGGAGAAAAGAGAAAGGGACTATGTTAACTGCAGCCCCGTCATCAACCATTGCCCGTTTTACATAGTTATTATAAACTTGTACTTGCAAGTGTAGGGCTGGATCGCCTCGGCGTGCGATCTCAGCATCTGTAGGCATTTTACTTATTTCGAATATGAATTCAACATCCCTATCCGCCTGTCCCGGTGGATAAACATCAAAGTCTATATGATTTACTTGCGCTTCCGGTGGTGGAGTGATACTAACTAAATGACCCAAACCTAACGCCTCTAAAAGAGCAGCCCTGTGAGCAGGGGAATTCTTTAGTAAATCAAGGAATGAAATATGTGAGAAGGTTTTTGTTAGATCATTAATTAGATCGTAAGCACCCATAGGTTTTGCTACGGTTTGCTGGATGTTATCTGTTTCCGGCAGGTGGCTTGGACTTGGTTGAGAGAAATACTCTCGTGTTCTCGTAATTGCTTCAACGGGTAATTCGGAGTCTAACTCTACTAATCCAACTACCTTAGGTCGTGGTTGACTTCCTAGTTGTGGCGCGACTAACGGATTTAGCGAGGTTGAGGCCTCGTGATCGTTGTTTCCTGTTATTGCACCTTTGTTTGTTCCAGCTGGTTTCAACCTATCGTTATCATGATTTGGGAGTGGATCATTAAAGATCTTGAGAGGGGCATTCTGAGGGGAAACTGCCCCTGTGAAGGTATTTGCCGTTGGTGACGTAGGATCTGCTAAGAACATATCCATAAAAAATTGTTTTTGCTCATTTGGCAAGCGTTGCATGAATTTGTTGTAGTCACGACACGTTCTAGTGTCATGACCCCGAATTTTATGGAAACCACAATAAGAATTGGGATTATAATTCCCGTTTTGTTGGTTTGGTGTGTATTGTGGCCTAAAATTCCGATCAAACTGTTGCCTATTAGGACCAAAGTTTTGAAATTGTTGTTTTTGGTTTTGACTTTGGTTTTGGTAACCAAATGAGTTTTGGCTTGGTCCTTGCATGGGATTTCGCCGTTGTTGTTGTTGTGGATTATTAAAATCCACCGTATTGATCGTCGGGGTAAAATTGTTGTTTCTTTGGTTGTTTGTTTGTGACGGGGTATTAACGACATTTACCCTCTTGGGCTGGTCAGTTACCCCATCTGTTGTTACCCCATGATTTTTGTTAAGGATTTTGGGTCCTTGATTGACGCTTGTGGTGGTTGTAGTATTTTGAGTAGAGGTGATTAACCTCCCGTTTGCTCCATACGTCTTACGGCCACTATCTATCGCTGCTTGATCAATTCGCAGAGCGCTCTCAAGTACCTCGTCATAAGTCCTTAGTGGGAACTTCTGGACTTCTTCCTTCACTTCTCTGCTAAGAGAATGAAGGAATAAATCACATAGCTCCATCTGATCCATGTTTGGAGCGCTTGCCGAGGAATAAAGGACTGTGCGCCACCTTTGGATGAAATGGGTGACAGACTCGTTATGTTCTTGCTTGATGTGCAAGAACTCCCTGATTCCTGTCCTTAATAGTTTGTTCATGTCGAAGGCTTTGATGAACTCAGACACGAGTTGTTTGAATGAATGTATGGAAGCTTCGGGTATTCTGTAATACCAATCGAGGGCAATGCCTTCCAGCGTTTTGGGGAATATTTTAGCAACAACCCCATCCCATGGGAGTAGTTCACGAATGGCTGTAGCGTAAGCTTTGATATGCGCATTCGGATCTCCTTCTCCTTTGTATTTGGGCAAATCGGGAAGAGGCCTTGGAAGCATAACGCTTCGTATGGTGAAATCTAAGGGCTCCTTTAAATATTCTGAATAAGTCCCTATCGCATATGTCTCAACCATTGATGGTGCTCTGTTGAGGAGGCGGTGGCGGAACGGGTTGTTGATATGGCGTAATGTACGCGTTAGCAGGGGCATAAGGCAATCCCTGTATTTGAGTAAACACGCCGGGGGATGAGTACATATCCCCTTGTGGTGATTTGGAGTACATGTTTAAGTACGAAGGTGTACTATCCAGGAATGGATTGCTCTGTACTGGACCAGGAGGAACAGTGCTAGCGATAGTGGGTCTAGTTGGCACTTGTTGTGAATATTGAGGAGTCATACCTAACGTGCCTACTCCTGTGAGGAGATCTACTTGGCTAGGATGGTATGGAGGATTGGAACTCCCCGTTTGTATGAACGGAGGATTTTGATTTGCTTGAGCAAGTTCTAACCCTCGCACTCTTTCTACTAACGTTGAAATGACTTCATTTGGTGAAGTCACGGTACTTTGCCTGAGTGGCGTTTGTTGTGTACCTTGGTGTTGTATAGGCATGTGATAGCCTGTCATGAACTGATTGCTATCCTGCCAAGTTTCTCCAAGAATATTTCCTGTAGAGATATTTTCTTGAAAATGGGTCTCGGGTTGTACTTGTAAACCTCCTATAGGCGGGTACATACCCCGGGAGCGTTGTTCACTCCTAGGATAAGGTATTGATTGTCCATCGTCTAAGACCAAGTATGGATCTGATTGTCTACTAATAGGTGGTCTGAGTAATACCTGAGGAGATGAAGCAGACTCTCCAGTTAGTGTCATATTGTTCGAGCCTGAAGGCTCTGTTTGTGTTTGAGCAAGTTGCTCCAACCCCTCTGTTTGGAAGGACGAGTTATATCTAGTCCTTGGTGTTTGTGTTGACAACTGATTAGTTGAATAGTTGTCGCCCCACATTGAGAGTGAGGGTGATGACTGCCTATTCTGTTGGGCGTAGTATGCCTCAAGACCCAAGAGGGGTCTGCCATATGCATCGAATCCCGACATATTCGGGGGGTATATGAATACCCGCAGAATAATGGGAAGGAGCGAAGGTGATTTGGAGAAGATGAAATTTCTCAAAGAGAAGGTGAAAGAATTGTTTATTTCACGTCGGGTTCACCAATTTTGTACATCGGAAAAGTGACAGGTGAGCTTGAGAATCAACAAGTAACTCTTCTGCGTACCCGACCTCCCGAGGTCGTGCCGAGACAGCCGGTGTGGGTAGAATGTGCAGGCAAACTAGTTAGGCAGTCTAATGTCTTCGACACGCACTAATGGTATTTGCGAATCTAAGGCAAAGAAGGCCCTTCTAACTGGATGGTGTGATAGATCGATCGGCGAGGATGACTGCTCAAGGCTCCAATCAATATCGAGCTCGGCGTGATTCGATCTATGGGTTGTGGGATGCGTGGAAAATGACCCGGGATGGTTTCGTGTATTTCTCCTGATAGGGTCATATGGTGAATATGGTCAACTCTATGGACGATTCTCTGGCCTAGTCCAAAATTCTCTAGCTTCGTTAGCTGTTGTGTCTAGTAGGGATAACTGTTGAATGATGAGAGGTGGAATCGGAGTAGACTGAAATACTAATTTACGTAGGCCAGTGTCTATGTCTAATTCTCTTATGGATTCGTTAGGCTGTGGGATCTGTGGATCACAACCATAGACTCTTGGTTGTTGCGGTCCCGTTATGGTCATACGGGAGATCAAGTTCTGATCCCTAGTATCCAGTAGTCGTAAGCTTTTTCAGCTTCTATGTTTAGAACCAACAGTTGTGCGATCTTCTCAGAATACCTTACAGGTGTTATCGCAACTTGGATTCTTAAGCTGGTATCTATATCTACTAGGGTGTCTCTCCAAATCTCGGCATGTGGAACTAAAGGATCACACCCGAATGTTTGTTCTCTTTCGAGCCCTTCTACAGTCATGTGGGTATTTTCTAGGGTAATCTGTAGTTTGGCTGATTTGACCAAAACAGATATGCTTGGTCGTCTTCGATGTTTAACCCTCTCAACTGTGCCCTGATCTGTTGGAAGTCTGTTGTTGTTTGGAAGACTTGTATCCTAAGGTTTTGGTCAATATCAGTTATTGCCACTACGGTATTGGGCTGGGGCACAATTGGCTCGAAAATGTATTCCCTGGGCTCCCTAGGTCCCGTAATTGTCATGCAAAAGCAGTAATGAAACAAACTATAATAAAGTAAAATCTAAGTGCACTTCTAGCATATATAATTTCTTTTTGTATTTTCTGGCAATTTATAAGAAAGCAGCTATTTAAAAATATTTAGAATTGACAACTAAACTAACAACGTAAAACAAACAAAATAGCCGAGTGTAGCTATTTGTCTGTGTGATTTCGTATATCTATTCTAAACAACGAAATAACTAATCTATCTGCAAGATTCTCGATCCTACCTCAGAAGTGAGGAATGAATCATAGTTTCTCAGAAACTATCAATCCCCACAACCTCCCTGGCAATATCGAGAATGGAAATAACTGAAATAAAGTGATTAACTACTTTGTTTGATAAGTTCTAACTAAAACTTTGAAAGATGGAACCTGGATTTCGCAGTAATAAAGTGGCGAATCCGACGGTGTGTGTGTTCTTGTCCCCTCAGTATGATCTCTTCGTTCTTTGTGCTCACGTGAATCCAGAAAAGCGTGGAATGCTTGCATCAACAGGAATAGATATTTGGATCAATGGACAGCCTTCAGAATGCAGACAGAATAGAATGCGGATAGGAGAGGGATAGCGCAAGAGTACAGAGCTTGGCCTATGCAATTCCTAGCGGGGTCTACTGCGAATCATGCAACAAAAGCGTCCAGAACCTGAAACTAGTCTGTATGAAGAGCAAAACCTGCAACTTTAATGGCTGCCTAGACTATTCTACTCCAAAACAATAATACTGTTTGCACAAGTTGGATCTGTGGCTTACCAACAGCGACACAAAGCTAAAACAAACCTGCAACAAACTATACTACCAATCCTAAGCAAACTAAAGGGACACAGCACTGAAAACATGAAAGTTGGAGTGAAAATGGTGGCCCGAATAATGTTTGCACTTGCACAAGTTGGATATGTGGCTTACCAGCTGCAACACAATACTAACCAAAGCACTCAATGAGAAAACTAAGAATCCTAAGCAAAGGAAAACTAAAACTGCTGTAACAAGAAATTCAAAAGCAAACTTTGGAGCAAAATTCAGCGAGGCCTTTGCATGTGCACAAACCATGCATTTATAGGAATCCAAACATCCAAAAATCAAATCCAAACTGAACTCCTAAACATTAAACAAAAGAAAAACACTATTCCAGGGGACCAAAAACATTAATGCATGCTCAAGTCGGCAAGAAAAGCTGGTGAGTCGTGATATTTCACGCGGGTCGCGTCAAAAGAGCATTCTCGGAAAAAAGACCGCCGCCCGCCGAAAAGGCGCACGCAGACCGCCGCCGCCTGCTCAAGGCGGCGGTCCACGAGACCGCCGCCTTGTGGCGGCGGGTTTGTCATCCAAGACCAAAAAGCCAAGAAAAGAGGGAAAAATAGGGAAAACAAAGCACGCGGGGGCTAAGCGGGGCATGCGGGATGTTAACGCATATCCGTAAAGCTTTTCTGGATCCCGAACACCTTGCGAAGAGACCTGTATCATCATTGGGGCACTTATTACACCGTTCCGTAGTACAGTACCTTACAATTTTGGGTACGTACGGTACCCACTAATATTTTAGGACTTGTGATAGTTTTATACGATAATGTCATATATCGAAGGAAATAAATCCCTTACACTCAATTTGGATTCTTTGTTATAAGGCATAACAATCATCGTCATAATTTTGGTTAATACTATGATAATTATAAAACAATTTACCTTTGATTTTCTCAAATTTTTGGTAGGGATAGTAATGAGTAAGTAACAAAGTGATTAAGCACTTATCAAGTAGCTCATATAAGATATCATGTTGTCTAACATTATTTGAGAACTAAAGAGGTTCCTTTTATATTACCTTAGTATTCGATATTAATCTTATTAAACATAAAAATTGTTTCCATTATTTATTACTTTTACTTCACTTTGTATGAGAAAATGTACCATTCATAACATTTATATCACATTTTTGTGTGTGAGCCTTAAAGCTATATTGATCATGATGTGTAAATATATGGTTGATATGGATATTTGAGGGATCCTTTAGATGTGTTATCTCACGCTTGAGATTGATTTAAATAATTTTAAATTGTTATTGGAGGACTAAGATTAAATGAATATAACAATAACAAGAAATATCTATATTATAAATTATAAGACAATATGCAAGATAGGAGATAAGAGTGACTTAGCTTATATCGAGAGATTTGGACTAATTTTGGGCTAGAAAACATGATATAAAGGCTGGAAGTAGGCTATGAAATATTTTTTTGAGAAATTGGAATCTAAAACCTCTTCATACAAAACTCCCCAAATGGGGACATGACCTCCCTCTGCTCTAGTGTCTGATTTGGGTGCTTGTTTCCTAGTATGTGCTCTACTTCTACTCTTTTTAGGGTCTGAACTTAAATTATTCCTTTCATTGTTTGTCAATTCAAATATATCATATGGTTCCTGAGTCACACTTGTTCTTGCAAAACAAACCCTATCTACTTGCATAAGGCTAGGAAAAACATTAAATGGAATAAATAATGCATATATTTGAGTTGGAGTGACCTTTTTGGTCACCCCAATATGATTGCTACCAATCATTGCACTACATTTTAGACTCTATGTAGTTCTGTGTGTGTGTGTGTGTGTGTGTGTGTGTGTGTGTGTGTGTGTGTGTGTGTGTGTGTGTGTGTGTGTGTGTGTGTGTGTGTGTGTGTGTGTGTGTGTTTGTGTGTGTGTGTGTGTGTGTGTGTGTGTGTGATTGAATTATGTCCCTTGAAGTTAGGTTTCCTTTGTGCCAGTTGCACCAAGATAGCGAGATACAACTAATTTATCTCCAAGATGAATATATGAGATGGAATTTAGAAATAGCCCCTCCTATGTAATGATTAATGTAGCCCAAATGTAATCCTTAAGTATTTTTCTTATAGATGGAAGATATAAAGTGATATCCCAATTTCTCTTTTTCCCCTAACAATAGTAATTCATGTATATATATATGTGATTCCTTTTTTTTAATTTCATATTTAACAACTAAAAGGATGACCAAAATTGATAAAAAAATCTTTAGAAAAGATACCAAATGATTATATTTCATGTAGATGTTGCGATGATATAACCTGAATATAGAGAAATAGGAAAGGTAAATTCCCCTAGGATCATCGGAAGGACTCATAGGGAATAGTGTCAAGCATCATACATCTTGTAGAAACCTTTAAGTTATATGCACTCACCTCAAAAATTACCATGTGAACGCACATGTGTGTATAGAAAAATGATAGAGAATACTATGAATCCAAGTAACATGATAAGAAATGTGCAACATAGAATAGTATGAGGAAGCAAGGATACATGCAATCAATATCTAGGATAATGTTTTTAAAAAAATTCAAATATGTGAACATGAAATATAATATCTATGAGAGGGGAGAAAGGTTTCCCCTAGTGTATATGTTCAAAGTGAGGTCCATGTCAATAAGTGCATCCTCAACGGTTATGTATGGGCCTAAAACAAGAGTGCATCATTGGGTAGTGATGGGGAATTAATATACCCTTGTAATATAAAATGTCACAGCATTTTATTTAACAACCTCATAGAAAATTTTCCCCTTTTTGGTCGAATTGGTCAAAATAGTCAAAATTGCATGTTTTCAAAGTTCAACTTCTAGGAAAGGTTTCGAGATCCTTGGAGCATTTTAGAAGTTTTGATTATAGTAAATGGAAATTTCTCGAAGTTTTTTCCATGATGATATAATTTATCAAGCATTCTAGGAGCTTTTGAATGGTCTTGGGAAATATTTCTTCCTAGCCGCTTTTGAGAAAAAGGAGTGTGCATGCTTCATTTAAAGCTCAACTTCAGAAAATGGTTTTGGGAACCCCATATGATTTTCCAAGCTCATACCTTAGGAATTGGAAATATTTTGGATCCTACTATACAATGGAATAAGTAAGGTATAGTTCTAGGAGTATAAAAATAAGAAACATTTCCAATAATGGTGCAAGGTGGCATTTTTGCACATTAATAATGCTTGAAAGGTTTCAAGTAGCTCAGGTGGATTTAAAATCCTAAAAAAAATCTTAATTGATATTAAATTCAATGATCTTCATGACCTATAAGTTGTTTTGGCTCATGTTTTTGAAACCCTTCTTATAACTCAGCTCATTGGCACACCACCATAGAAAAAATGGAGGTATGATAAAAATTTGTTAAATCACTCATTTTCATGATTCATAAATAGTCTCATTTGACTCATTTTCCCATTTCCATGCAAAATCATATATTATATGTCCAAAATTGACAAAGGATGGACTTTGGGGAGAAGAAATGACTCTGAGGTACAAAATGGGTGATACAAAGCATGTTTATAACTCCAATTTGGCACATTTGCACACTTTCCTTTTCCTTTTACACCTTAGTAATACTTTTAGGGTGTTATTACACTCCATAAGTGTGTCCTCACTTGATTGGTTAGATTTAAATATAAGTGAAAAACATAAAGTGTGTGCAAAAGTGCATGGTGGGGATATGAAGACAAGGTGTAACTTGAAGGTGGACCCCACATCTTCCCTCCAAGTGGAGATTTGAATCCCCCTTGCACCAAGTGCACTTATAAGGTGAAATTTCACCCCATAATTGTGCCCTCATCTGATTGGAGGGGATTTTTGAATGATGGAAATTAAGGAAAAGGTAAAACATAAGAAAAACAAAGTGTGGGTGCAAATACAAGTGCAAACCCCATCTTCATCTCCATGGAATCACATTTATTCACTCCTCCTTCACAAAAATTTCACTTATGAGGTGAAATTTCACCCCAAAGTGCATCTAGGTGCAAATCACTCCATCTTCCCCTTACTTCTCGATTCTTCTCTATACTCCATGTGCAATCCTCACTCTCACCTCCACCATATAAAGCCATCTCACCTTGTTTCCCTCTCAAAACAACATAAAGTGAGTTCAAAAAAGTGAATGAAACCATTAAATCTTACCTTGGAGCTGGTTATTCCTCTTCCACATTGCAAAACTCTCCCTTTGTGCCCTAGAACTCCAAGATGAAGTTTTCCTCATAACTCTTGACTCAATATTCATTTTCCACCAAATTTTTCCCAAAAAATCCTCATGATGGCACCTTGAAGATGAGGTATTAAACATAGCAGGTGATAAACTCCTCAAAAATATATTCAAGACTATTTTTTTAGCCACCATTGTCTCTTTGCACCTAAAACATTCAAAATTTGAAGTGGAGATTGTGCCAGGATCACATGGAGGAACTTCACAAAACTTTGAGAAATCAAATATAATCGAGGTGAAAGGAATACCATGATATGATCAAAACCACCATTCAGATCCAAAACCCTTCAAAACCCCATGCCTATGTAAAATTGATTTGGCTGATTCTCTCAAACCTCATGAGATAATATCACCATATTTAGATCATCCATTCCTCTTCCCAAGATCTTATTAATGAGAAAAAATCACCTCATTTAAATAATAATTTATCCCTATGTGTGTTTTAGGTGAATATCGGTTTTCATTTATATGATAAACACCTAAAACTTGGAAGATGGTAGGGTTTAACGATACCTATGCCAACAATGCAATGTTGGGATGAATGGATGCCAAAGACATAAGAGACTCATCCTTCCAAAGTGGATGAGATAACTGCATCTGATGATATCTGAAAAAAATAGTTATTAGATAGAGATTTGAAGAGTTTCTCAAAGAACGGTCAATACCAGGAACCAATAGGCTTCCTCTAAGGGTGTCAACTCATTTTAACAATTATGTCATATGATATGAAAGTAATTGACAATATAAGGAATGAATATAAATATAGAGGGATAGAAAAATATATTCCATGAAGTAGGTGGCCCACGTGAGGGTTTGAAGAGCTCAAAGCTAGGAAGTAATCGAACCAAAACTATTCAATAGCATCCCATTCTTCTTGTATTATTTCTAGTTGGTCTTCAATGTCTTCAATTTCAAGTGTCGATGTAATGGAAAAAGGATAATTTCATGTGTAATTTCAAACCTGTTCCCAAATGAAGGGTTGTTGGATGATCGGAAGATCAAAAATACTGGTAATGGGATGTGACTCACCTGGCTCTATCATCCAACAAGAGGAAAATCTTGAAAACAAGTAGATTAGATAGAAAATAGAATGATAAAATGATTGTAGATACAATAAATATGATTAAAATGATAAAAGAGATAGGAATCGTTAGCGACTCTATATGGTCATTGGTGATTTCGGTAAAATCACTATCCATTACTATGAAAAAAATTGATCTTATGATAGAAGACAATTTTGATCTAAAGTTAATGATTTAATATTTGACATGATCTCTAATATGATGTATTGATAGACTGAAGGTGAAAGTGAAGATAAAAACTCATCTTTGATTATAAACATTGTGAAAAGGCTTCATGGGATTATTACGTAATTTTTAGAGCTTCCTAGGACATAACAGGGGTATTGGAGATGCCAAGATGCCTGAAATAATTTCATTTTGGTTTTGAAAGGAACAAAGCTTCATTGTGGATGTCGGAGGATCCTTTAATATGAAGTTTTATGTTTCTTTTATAATCACTTGTGATTCATTAGGGTTTCTAGTAATCCACAAATGGTGGGAAAATCCATTTGGAAGTGTTTTTAACCACTTCCAAATAGGATTTTTAGGCTTATATTCAAGTAAAAATGGTTGGGAAGGGTTATAATTGGTTAGAATAAGTTTTGGGTGGTTAGGGGGTTTCTGATAGGTGATTAAATTGTATGAGGGTAGAAACATGTTTTAACAAGGGTGAGAATATGACTCGGGATAGGTTTATGATTAAAATAATAGGATTAATTAATATTTGACATATACATGTGAGGTATGTAGACAGGTCACCTAGGGTGCCGAGAAAATCGATGTCTACATTTTCCCTTTTTCAAGTGGTTTGTGATGGAAAAACCCACTTTGGAAAACAATGAGTGGAGTGATCATATTTTATTTGGATAACTTACATTCATAGTCTAGCTTTGAGGTTCTACATTGTAGGTTGTGCGCACTTTGACTATCTACTTGGCAAATTTTCTTGGCTAAATTTCCTCATGTCTTTTGTGCTCCAATTCTATGCATTCCTTCCATTTTCCTTTTCCTCTTTTTCCATTCTTCCCTTGCACACACCTTATGTCATTTCCTTCTTCCAAGTAGTTATTCATCTTGAATGCACACCTTATACTTTCTTTCCAAATCAGCTGAGTCCCTAGCATTCATGTCCTTTCTTCCTCTTGTCGCACATTATTTTGTAATAATTACGCCTCTCCCATATGCTTCTTCCTTGGGTATTTCTCTCATTTCCTCCTACATGTGTTACCTTTGCACGTGCCTTCCCTCTATTTTATTTCCACACCTCATCTTCCACGTGCATGCCTTTGCACCTTCTTTGTGTTCTTTATGCCACGTGGAAATTTTCAAACCTTGAGTGTATCACATGCAACCTATCAAAGTGCATGCCACTAGGGCACCAAATCCTTGTAACAAAACCAGTGTGAAACATGGCAGAAATGACAAAACAAATCAATAGTTGGCCATTTCTTCAGCCAATCACGTGTGCACCACGTGTCTTGTGTGCCCAGTTTGCACTATAGATCTTTTCTGATAGTCATAACTTTTGTTCCAGTGCTCAGATCCTTGTGCGCCTAGAATTTTTGGAAAATCTATTAATGTGGGCTACATGCTAGGCCATTCAAATTCAAATTTTAGTAGGATTTGGTAGGTGAGGAGCTGGAAAATGTCTTTCATGCCATTAATATGTGATTTGATTGCTTCAACCACCCATATTTGATCTGATCTACCTTCCTTCCTTCTCCAACATGCCAAATAGACATGGAGAACCACACTTGATAGATTGTAGGTGGATTTTATAGGCATTAATGATTGGTGGTTGAGTTTTCAAATCAGATTTCCTCCTTCTCTTCTCTCTCTTTTCTCATCGATTCATCTATAAATGTAAGAGCTTGGCTCATTGTAAAGGGTTGGACATTTTTCATCCTTTAGTGTTTGCTAAGGATCCATATCTCTACATTTTGAGTCATAGACCTCTAGATCTAGTTTGTGCATGTGAATATGACCTTCAGACACCATTGTAACCAACTGTGCATACCTAGAAGTAATAGAAGCATCATTTTGTGGCTATCTTTAGCCTTAACATGTTTTATTTCTTCTTTCTTCCTTTGTTTGCATATTATGTGTTTGTTGTGTCACTTTAAGTTCCTTGCAGCTCCATTTTCTAGTTGTGTTTCATGAAATCAATGGTGTAAATGCTTGTTGGTCTGTGCTACATGTGCCTAGCCTCCCCTCATGCTTTCTCCTTCATTTTCACTCAAAAAGATAGTGTTCATCCCACTTTTTTGGTGTTATCACCTCCTTAGTTTAGTTTTTCTTTTTTGTTATCCTTCTATCCCTGGTCCCTTGGCATTTTTAGCTTAGTTTTTCCTTCAGCATTAGGAGTAGTAGTAGTAAGTAGAAATAGGTAGAGGAACCAACCTTCTCTGAGAGATCATCTCAAGTGCAAGGTCCACAACTTGGAGATGGTTCCATTGTTGTCTCAAACAACTTGGTTCTTTCATATCCGAGACATGGGTGCAAGTTTGACAACCAACATTTTTTGGCACGCCTAGTGGGACAAGCATTGAAAGATTAAATTTCAACATTGCTAATTTTTGGTGTGTGACTTAGTGATTTCATAGCCTTTGGAGGCTCATTTCAAACACATCTAGTGACTCCCAACACTCAAATATACTATTTTAGTAGCTAGAGAGCACCTTTTATGAGAAGAGTGCACACAAGACAAAAGTGCTAAACTTTAAAGGATCCTTTGAATATCTCTACATTTTTCACCAAGAACACATAAAGAGCTCTTGCAGAATGCATCCCCATCTCTATCATGCACATGTGCACATTCCACTCCTCCTCAAAAATAGACCTACGTGCCCTACCATGGTGCTTCAACCACCTCCCAAGGAAATTTTCTAATCTTCATTGGTGGAAGCCCGCTCAATCTCAATGCACAACATGATATGCCAGAATAGCACATGCTCAAGAGCATTCCATACTTCATGGGGAGAAAATCAAGTCACCCATATCGAGCATATTCAAGATGTGGCAAATGTGTGCTCTTTGTCTATTTGATCACACATGATGATGTAGTAATTAGGCTACTTACAACCTCATTCAAAGGTAAAGCACTCCAATGGTACCATGGCCTGAGACCTGCATCTACCACCTGGGATGAGCTTGGAACAATCTCTATGCAACTATTTTGAAGACAATTAGATCACCTATCTTTGGTGGAGCAACTGACTACAATAAAAAGGGTGCCCAATGAGTAAATGACTGATTTCAACATCAGATTCTAGAAGACTTGGGACAAAATTCCTCAAGTGGTAAGGCCTACAACCCAACATGCTTTCTTGTATTATCTAAGGCTTTGAATAGTGACATTTCAGTCATGATTCAATCCATGGGAGGTAGAAACTTTACTTGTTGCATACAACATTCCATAAGGGCAGAAAATAGTCTCATTCAGGTGGGAAAGTTAGCTCCTAGACCTCCTATGTGCCCTTATTTCCAGAGATGTCTCCAACCCCACCTTCTATTGCTCCTATTTCTAGTGTAGAGAGTGCACAACCAGTTGCATCCACATCCTATTCTCTCCCATGCAAGTAAAGAAGATGAAGAATGAAGGCCTGATTAGAAACTTATCAAATAAGGTCATATCTTTAGAAAAAAATAGTGCACAAGCCTCGAAGAAGTAATTCTAATCAGGCACATAACCAAAATAATCAGCCTTGGTAGAATCAATATGGAAACCAGAGATATGGGTAGAACCAACAAAATGATAGATGGCATGTTAATGTGCACTTTCCCTTGCAAGTTATTCCTCCTGCACAACCTCTTCCAATGCCCAACACAAGTCAAGAACTTGTCCCTATTTAAAACAATATGGCACAAGAATCAGAATGGCTTTCCTTGCAACATGCCTCACAATTCAATATCATTATGCTAATGTTGCACATGTGCAAGCCTATATGATCAGAATGCTTCTAACTATGAACCTTCCATCAATGCAAGTGAGCCTGAGAACCAAGAAAGCCAAAAGCTCCTCCTGAATCCAACTTGATATTATTTGTGCCGAAGATTTTTGTGCAATCAATCAAGCTGTAGATGATGCTAAAGACCATTGTGCCCAAGTTACAGACAACACAAGATATACAAGAGAGAATGCTGAGTCTAGTGCAGTGCACACAAGTCACAATTCCAACAAACACAAGAAGATCCTCAAAAGAAAAAGGAAGTAACTAAGGCATCCAGTAGTAAAGTTCTCAAGTTCCTACATGTGAGGCTCCATGCAATTCTCCTCCTAAAGTAGTGTGCACCCCTCCTTTGGTAGGTCAAGCCTCTGCTGCAAGCTAAGGTCCTACCTCTGCTGCCTAAACAAAAAAAAATGATGTTTTTTGCCTCAAATGCATAAGTCAAGTGGGCCTTCCATTCAACATTATGGACCAGATGAAGAAGACAAACATAAATGTCACAATGTGGGATGCCCTAACCATTCCATCTCAAAGTGTGACTTGTTGCATGAAGCTTGGCCCAACTTCCATGTGTTGATCTATTATTATTCAAAAACCACACTTTATCAATATCTACCAAGAAGAGGAGAAGCAAGTAAGTAAGGTTTTCAAAACCCCACCCTTTTATATGTCCTTGATCATAGGAAAACATATCTTGTCCATAATTGCATGATTGACTCGGGTGCTAGTACTTCTATCATGCCTAAGAAAATTGTTGATGTCTTAGGTCTTAAGTATAGCCCCTTAACAAAAGGAGTCCTACAACTTGATGGTTCAACTATCACTACCCTAGGAATCATCAAGGATCTTGAGTTAACCCTCCATGCATGTCCAAGCCTCACAATAACTCAAGATGTGTCAATCATTGATCTACCCCTTTGTTTTCCCTTTGTTCTATCAAGAGATTTTACTACTAAAGTGGGTGGTTACTTGTCTTCTGATTGGACCCATATGTTACTCAAGACAAGGTATGGTACCGATTTACCATACAAGTTGAGCCAATATTTTCCTATCATGTAGAGTCATATGTCCCATCCCCTCTCCAAGCCAACTATTTAATCCAAGAAGAACAAGTTTTATTTTTTAAAGAGAAAGCCTCTCGTGCCTCCTATTCCGACTTAGTGTTGGATGAATGGGAAGAGAGACACCATAAATTTGATCCATATGTTGAGGAGATGGAAGCTTATGAAACTAGGCTTGGTACCTACTACATCCTTGAAGAAGAAGTTGTGTTTTACGCATGCACACTCAAGAAAAGTGAAGAGAACCCTGGTCTATGGAAGTTATACTTTGATGGATCTAGAAGTAGAAATGGCATGGGTAGGTGTTGTTCTCATTTCCCTAAGGATGAGAAAATTGTTTTCATGCATAGGTTGTAGTTCACATGCTCCAAAATGTGGCAGAATATGAGGTGTTGGTGCATGGTGGTTTTTTATTGAAAAAAAAAGATCAAGGTGTTGCAGATCTTTGGGGACACGGAATTGGTTATCCACCAAGTCACAAACAAGTGTTAAAAAAAAGCTTCTCAAATCTTATAAACATAGATTTTGGGACCTCCTTGAGATATTTGATGCTCTAAATCTGTAGGTGGTGCCATGCAAGATGAACAAAAGTTGATCGGATGGTGCACTTGGTTCATATTCTTCTCCTGTTGAGGAACTTTTATCAAAGGGAAAAATCAACACATCAAGATGGTGATTAGGCCATCCATTCTAGAAAACAACATCAGATGGAAAGTGTTTGATAGTGATGTGTAGATCATCTAGTTCATTCAAGAATGAAGTTGAGTTCTCATCAAGCATGCAAGTTGACTTGCATGACAAGCTATGGTGACCAAGTAATACAACTAAAAAAAAACAAGTTTCCTAAAGGGTTGGTCACCTTAGAGAAAATTTTTAGCCCTGATGATGAGTTTAAGGGTGAAGAAAATTATATGCATGCCACATAAGAAGATTTCTCCCCAATCACTATTGCATGTGGAAAGGAGTTAGTAAAGCTTGTGCGCATGATGAAAAGAAGGCCTTCATCTCTCTCTATCAAAAATACAATGATATCTTCTCATGGGAGTATGAAGACCTCAAAGGTTTTGATCCAAGTGTTTCTCAACACTCCATTGACCTTGATCCTAAGTATCAAGCCCATTAGACAAAAAAAAGAGGCCAATCAATCCAAAGATAGAGCCCCTCATGAGGAAGGAGTTATCAAACTCATTGAGAAAGATAATATTTCTGATCAAGTATTCTACTTGGGTCGTGAATCTAGTTCCAAGTATGCAAAAGAATGGTGAAATCAGACTTTGTGTTGATTTCAGAGATTTGAACAAGGCATCTCTAAAGGATCATTATCCTTTTCCTTCTATGGAGAAGATTTTATAGATGTGGTGGCCGGTGTGAAAGATTCTCTATGTTGGATGGATACGGGTTTCAATCAGATCCTGGTCAAGGAAGAGGATCAATTCAAATGATGTTTACAACCAAGTGGGGAACATATGCATATCAAAATATGCCCTTTGGTCTATCAAAAATGCAGCACAACATTTCAATGTGCCATGGATATTGCATTCAAAGGATATATCAATGAGTTCATCTTGGTCTACCTTGATGACATCACATATCTTCTCAAAGTAAAGTGGATCACATGGACATCTAGAGAAAGTATTTGAGAGATGTAGAAAGTTTGGGGTGTCTCTTAACCCCAAGAAGTGTAATTTTTTGTGGCACAGGGAAATATTTTGGGCCATGTGGTTTCAAAGGATGGCATCACAATTGATCTTGAGCATGTTTCAGCCATCCTGGCTCTTTCCTTTTCGATGCACAAGAAAGCCTTGCAGTCCTTTCTTGGAAAAATCAACTTTGTTAGGAGATTCATCCCTAACTTTGTAGGACTAGTAAGGCCCATCACCCTCATGCTCAAGAAAGGACACAACCTTTAGGTGGAAAACAAGAAGGAAAAGAAAGCTTCAACAAGATCAAGAAAGAAATTGCTTTGTGCACCAACACTCATCAACCCAGATTACTCAAAGGATTTCATCCTTTATGCTTATGGCGTTGATGTAGTGTTGTTGTTGTCTTGACACAAGAAAATGAACAAGGACTAGAGTAACCAATGGCTTTCTTTCATTCAAAACTAAAGGATTATGAGTTGAAATATAGTCACATGGAAAAATAGGTCTACGCCATCATGTGTGTGCTTAAGAAATTCAAAAGCATGCTCTCCAAAAACCACATCAAGGTGTTAGTCTCACATGCAAGTGTTAGAGACTTCATCATGGGAGCAGAAATCAATGAGAAGAGAGCATGATGGGTGACCAAAATCATGGAATATGATGTGACTATTAAAGCCAAAAGTTGGTTAGAGGTAGCACATTGTGTAAACAACTTGTTGAGGATGCAAGAATGAATTTGAGACTTCATTATTTCTGGATGAAGATCTCTGCACATAGAACTTGAACAAAATGAAGCCCCTGATGACATGTGTGACTGGATGAAGGAGATGATCACATTCCTTTCGAGGGTGCATACCCTCTGGTTTAAAAAAAAAGAGAAGACATCTAAGGTTGCAATCTATCCCATATGTTTTGATTGATGGTCTTCTCTTCAAAAAAGAATCTTGATGGTGTGTTGTTGAGTGTATTGACAAGTGTGCAAATGAAAAAGTGTTAGCAGAATTTCATGATGGATTCTCTGGTGGACACTTCTCTACCAAGACTACAACAATGAAGATCATAATGGCAGGACTCTTTTTGGCCTACCCTATTTGTAGACGCGCACAAGTGGGTCATGAAATGAAAAGAATGCACTTTTTTGTAGGAAAGAAAATATTGGCAGTGCTTCCCTCCGACCAATCCAAGTGGATCAACCTTTTTGCAATGGGGTCTTGACTTCATAGGCATGATCAATCCTCCTTCAAGCATTGGGCATAAATGGGTGTTGAAAACTATGGATTACTTCACAAGATGGACAAAAAGTTGTCATGCTCAAAGAATCAACCGAGTCAGTCATCTTGACTTTCTCGAGGAATTGTACAAGGTTTGGTGTTCCTCAAACCATTATCTCTGATAATGCAAAATCCTTCCTTGGTACTAAAATCACTGATTGGGTGCTAAGCCTTGGAATATATTTGAAGACTTCTTCAACTATTACCCTCAAGGAAATGGATTGGTAGAGTCAACAAACAAGAACCTGATCAGGATCATGAAGTGCACATAATGAATATCAACCAAATAAGTGGCATACAAAGGTCTCGTGCATGCTGGGAAGATAGAATCATAGTGAAGAAGGTTATAGGAACTTCACCTTATAATCTTGTTCTATGGAAAGGAGGCTACACTTCCTTGATACTTGAGTTAAATTCATTGGCATTTTCTCAACAACTAGAATTGGAGGGCACGAATCAGAGAGAAATTAGAATGGTAGAGCTAGTTGAACTTGAAGAATCAAGAAACTCTACCATGATCAAGCTAGAACAACATCAACAAGCAACAAAGAAGTGGTTTGATAGAAAGGCTAGGCCTCAAGCTTTCAAAGTTGGGGACTTGGTCTTAAAGTGGGATGTTGACAGAGAGCTAAACCTGGGTGCCATTCAAAGTTTGATGCACTTTGGAGTGGCCCATACATAATCAGTTCATGCAAGGAGGCTAACTCTTTTGAGTTAACTCATCTTGATGGAGGCACGCTACAAATCCTAGTCAATGGGATCTATCTCAAACCCTTCCATTGAGTTTTGTTGCATCATTTTATATATATTAGAGTAGTTTCAATTCCTCCAAGTGTGTGTTGTGCATGCACATTGTTTTGTTTGTACATAGTTCTTTCTTCTCACATGCTTCTTTGCATGCTCTTTTTTTCTTCAAGATGATGTCGTCATCTTCCAAGTAGTTTTTAGTAGTTTTTATAGGATTCATAATAGAGTTTAGAAATGTTTCATCAAGTGACTTCAAGGGTAGTTCTTCAAGGTCACCTAGATCAAAATTTCATGATTACATAGCAGACTCCATGCCCAATGGATGCTCCAGGCTACTAATCTCCTTCATCTATCTAGGGAAGATGGCCCCAAAAGTCACCAAAATATTATCCAAATAACTCCCCTAGTTATTTGGACAACTTACATTCACATTCTAGCTCTGAGGTTCTTCTACATGTAGGTTGTTGTGCGCACTCAGCTATCTACTTGGCACATTTCCTTGGCTGCATTTCCTCGTGCGCATGCCTTGCGCTCTCACTTTTTTGCCTTCCTTCCATTTTCCTTTTCCTCTTTGTTCCACTCTTCCCTTGTGCACCTTTGTGCATTCACCTTCTTCCCAATAGTTATTCATCCTGTGCACACCTTAGACTTGCTTTCCAAATCAAGCTAAGTCCCTAGCATTTCATGCACCCTTTCTCCTTTGTCACACATTATTTTGTAATAATTATGCCTCTCCCATACATTTCTTCCTTGGGTATTTCTCCCATTTCCTCATGCACATGTTACCTTTGTGTGTGCCTTCCCTCTATTTTCTTTTTTGCCTCATCCTTCCACGTGCATGCCTTTGTGCCTTCTTTTGTTTTGTGCCACGTGGAAATCTGTCAGACCTTGAGTGTATCACATGTAACCTATCAAAGTGTGCCACCTAGGGCACTAAATCCTTGCAACAAACCAGTGTGTGACATGTGGTAAAAATGAAAAAACAAATCAATAGTTGGCCATTTCTTCAGCCAATCCAACGTGTGCATGCCCATGTCTTGTGTGTAGTTTGCACACTACATAGATCTTCTAACGAAGTCATAACTTTTGTTCCAAGTGCTCATATCCTTGTGTGCCTAGACTTTTTGGAAATATTTTTGATGTGGGCTACATGCTAGCCATTCAAATTCAAATTTTAGAGGATTTGGTAGGTGAGGAGATGGAAAACATCTTTCATGCCATTAATATGTGATCTGATTGCTTCAACCACCTAGATTTGATCGATCTACCTTCCTTCCTTCTCCAACATGCCAAAATAGACATGGAGAACCACACTTGATAGATTATAGGTGGATTTGTAGGCATTAATGACTGGTGGTTGAGTTTTCAAATCAGATTTCCCTCCTTCTCTTCTTCTCTCTTTTTGCTTCATCTATAAATGTAAGAGCTTGGCTCATTGTAAAGGGTTGGACATTTTACATCCTTTAGTGTTTTCTAAGGATCCTATATCTTTGTATTTTGAGTTGCAGACCTCTAGATAGTTTCATGCATGTGAATATCGGCCTTTGGATGCCATTGTAATCGACTATGCATACTTGAAGTAATAGAAGCATCATTTTGTGGCTATCTTTGGCCTTAACATGTTTTATTATTCTTCTTTCTTTGTTGTTTGCATTGTATGTTTATTGTGTCACTTTAAGTTCCTTGTAGCTCCATTTTTTAGTTGTGTTTCATGAAATCGATGGTGTAAATGCTTTTTGGTTTGTGCTACATGTGCCTAGCCTCCCCTCATGCTTTCTCCTTTCATTTTCACTCAAAACAAATAGTGTTCATCCCACTTTCATTCTCTAAAGATCCGTCTCAAGCACACAAGGTCCCACAACTTGGAGATAGTTCCATTTTTGTCTCAAACAACTTGGTTCTTTCATATACGAGACATAGGTGCAAGTTTGACAACCAATAGGGTTCTCGACCTATAAATGTATGACTCATAGGAAGAAAATGCAAGTAAAGGTTTCCCAAAAGCGTATGGTACGGTATCCACATTTTATCAAGAGATGCGGGATGGACAAGGGAGGTTTCCATAATGATGGGCTTACATGACCATGAAATCAAGTGATACGGGGGAACCAATGGGTTTGTGACCTATAGACTTATTACTCATATGAAGCATTTATGAGGAAAAATTTATGAAAGGGTATGGTCTCCATAGTGTATCAGGACACATAGGCTAGATAAGTGATGTTACCAAAATGGTGGGCTTACGCAGCCATGAATTCAAGTGATAGGGGAACTAATGGGTTCATGACCTATAGACATATGACTCATAGGAAGTAGGTGTGGGAAACATTTCCCGAAAGTGTATGGTATCCATGGTGTATCGAGAGATGCGGGCGGGATAAAGGATGTTTCCACAAAGGTGGGCTTACACGACCATAAAGTGAAGTGATAAAGGAACTAATGGGTTCATGGCCTATAAACATATGACTTAATGGTGGCAAGGGAGAATGCTTTGAAAGGCTGTAAAATTTGAAATGGATTTAATAAACACAAACTTGATATAGATTGATTTATTTTGATTATAAAGGGTCTTGGGGCCCAAAAAGGAAGCACATACTTCAAAAATGTGCAATTTTTGCAAGGAATGATGAAAATTGTGATTTGATGAGGCTCAAAGGCCAATAAAATGATTTTTTGGATAAAGGGAGATAATCACTAGAAATTACCAAAAGTCTCTTGTGATTAAGTAAAAATCATCAGCGATTAGATTAATCACCAACAATCAAGTGGGTGGCGAAAAGAATGATATGAAATGTGATTTGGGGGCTCATTTGGTTCACTTACAATTTGAGAACCTAATTTACGAGTTTTCAATTTTTGAGTGAGATGGAGGAAACTAGGGTGTGCAAAGGCGGAGGAGGCCCACACGTGCAAGGTAGGTGATGTTTTTATATTTTTGTTATTTTGATTTTTTTATTTTTATATAAATTTGGAATCACCAGAAGAAAGCGCTAGAAATTTTATGATTAAGTCGGTGATTTTTAAAAAGTTGTGATTTTGATTGATTTTGAGTTGATTTTTGGATTGATTTTTTTTATTGTAGATGCAAGCTAGAGAGAATTTGACTACATGAGATAGGATCTCAAAGATACTTAAGGATTTTCAATATCTATTTTTATATGCGATTTGGCTCATTTAGAGGGTGTTGTATTAGGCAAGATGCTTGATTATAGATGCATTTATATCAATATGGGTTTGTTGTTGGCATTGTTTGAGTGATGGGATCATGTTACAAGGCGAGCATGTGTATACTATTAGTGAGGTAGGTTTGGGCACTATGATGCGGTCATTATATGGAGACAATGCAAATCTTATAGTGTAAACTTATGGGGGATTTTCATATGGAGCCCTATACATTAATGATGAGGAGAATCGGGCCTTAGTGACTATGATAATGATGGGTATCAATTGTTTTCCTTTTCCAGGACATTGAAAGGGCTGATTCTCATGGATGTTGATAGGTGTTATGTTGGATATGTTGGATCATAGAATAATGTTTTCTTGGGCTCATATTCTATTGGAACATGTTTGTAAGGATTTATGGTCCTGGAGTACTCAACACATGTTTGGAGTGGATGTTTCATTTTGTTAGAGTGTTGGGATTACAAGCACATTGTTTTGGCTTAGCCATAAGGAGTGCCTTGGGATTTATGGGTCACTATACGTACCTGAAATTGTAAGGTACTGCACCGCCGAAATGATGTTACACATACCCCAATGATGATATAGGTCTCCTTGCAAGGTGTTCGGAATCCAGAAAGGCTCACCAAGTATACGCTTATATCCGCATGCCCCACTCAGCCTCCACATGCTTTGTTTTTCCCTTTTCCCCCTTTCTTCTTGCATTTTTGTCTTCAGTGATGAAACCGCCGCCCTGCCTGGACAGTGGTCCCATGACCGCTACCCCGGGACAAGGCGACTTGATCTCGTAACCTCCGCCTGCACAGGGCGGTGGTCCTATGTGCATTTTCCAGATCCTTCGACGATCGCGTCAAATGTAAATCTTGAGTTTTACATGCTTTCTTCAACCACTTTGGCTTGCATTAATGTTTTTGGTCCCCTGGTAATAGTGTTTTTCCTTTGTTTATAGTAAAAGAGTTCTAATGGGAGTTACCCTCTGGTAAATGCATTGGTTATAAATAGCCAACTTGTTTTCAAGCAAATGGCCCCTCATCTTCTCAATTCTCTTATTCAGTCTTTTAATTTCTTGCTTAGAATTCTATCAATTTCTTGTTTTGCTTCCATTGTTGGTCTTTTAGAGGTCATATAGTCTTCTTTTTCAAGTCTTGTTCCATTGTTGCTTCATACAATCAGTTTAGCATAGAATAACTTCATTTCTAGACTAGAATCCATTAAAGTTGTAGGTTTTGTTTTGTCACAAGGATAGTTTTTGAAACTCTCGGTACACTTGTGTTGTATTCTATGCAATAAATCCCATTAGGAATTACATAGTCAAGCTCTTTTCACTTATGTTATCCCTCTCCTACTCACATTGTATTCGTTCTATATCCAAATCTTTCATTGTTCGAATTCCATCTTCTATTGATACTATCATATACACGTTTTTCCGGATTCACGAGGACACGAAGGAATGAGGAGATCACACTGAGGGGAAAAAATCACACACAACTGGATTTACCACTGCGTGCATAGCGCCAAGTTTGAGCTATCAAAGTTCTAGTTATGACATATCAAATAGAGTAGTGAATTATTTCATTTCAGTTAAAAGTTTACTCTCGATATCGCTAGGGAAGCTGTGGGGATTGATAGTTTCTAAGAAACTGTGATTCATTCCTCACTTATGAGGTAGGATCGAGAGCCTTTTGATTTAATATATTTAGTTACTTAGATATTTAGGATAAAATCACAAGCGCATGCATGCAAATAGCCATATCGGGCTACTTTGCTTGTTTTTATTCTCTATTCTTAGATTAGTTGTCCATTTTATAAAATATACTAGAGTAGCTGCTCTTTAATTTCATTGAAATATGTCATTGAAAATACAAAAATAGAAGATTGCTTACATAACATGAATGCTTCTTTCATAATCAGTTTATTAATGTTAGTTAGAAGTTGAATCATTTTGTATGACAATCACAGGACCTAGAGAGCCTAGAGAATATATATTTGAACCCAGAGTGCCTCAACCAAATCTACCCACGACATTAGCTGATATAGATCAAGACTTTATGATACAGGTCTTTCGAGCAATAGAAAACTTACAAGCAATTAGTGAACAACTAAGAGGGTTAAATATCGAGGACGATAAAGCTTACACATTTTGGTCAAACCATCCTAACTATAGACTACCTTGATAAAACATCTAAATGACTGTGCAAGGATTCAAAAGAGAACAGAAATTTGGTTGCAATCCTTTAGTCCCACAGCTTGACGCAAGAGACCTCCTCATTGACATAGATACTAGCTTACGCATTCAAGTTTCCAGAACACCTGTAAGGTATTCCGAGAAAATCATACAACTTCTAGTTCTAAACATAGAGGCTGAAAAGGCATATGATTACTGGATAGTTAAAGAAGGGATTAATTCTTCATATGACCATAACAGTCCACAACAACTACAAACTCACGGTTGTGATCCCCAAATCCTGACAACCCAATGGGCCTACAAATCAATTAAGTATTGACACCGGCTTACGAACGCTGGTATTTAGATCCTCACCACTCCCACCAGATATCATCATGCAATTCTCCGTATTAAATATAGAAGCCAATCAATCTAATATTTTATGGGCTAGACCAGAAAACTGCCCATAGTTCACTACAAATCCACTAAGTCGCCCAGCATCATTTTTCATGACCTTTTCTAGAGATATATACGAAGCTCCCACAAGTCACTTCCCACTTATCCAACAACCAAGAAATAGGATCTCGATAGAGCTCAACATTGATTGGAGCCTCCGAACAGACCATTATATCGAACGAACCATTACACCAATTCAAGTTAGGAGGGCCTTCTTTGCCTTAGATTCACAAATTCCATTATTGCGTATTGAGGATATAAGATTACTCGTTTAGCTTGTCTATATCCATTCGCATTCAACATCCATAGGCTATCTCGACATGCCCTCGGGAGGTCGGGTATGAGGAAGAGGTACTTGTAGATTCCCATTCTCGCATGTCACTTTTCCATCGTCTGATCACTTTCTGATATTTTGTTGGTTTCATGAGATGGAGATCATATTTTGTATCTATTGGAGATATGAGAGGTAAGGATTACTAAAAATACTCATAGTGGTATGCATTGCATGGATGTTATTTGGATGCCCTATATAGGTTTCCCGATATGTCTCGGTGTGTCACACCCCATAAAATCATTTTATAATTTTGAAAGGGCAAGTCTTTAGCCTGATGAATTTGGTGCTTGAGGTTCATAGATATTCCCTTATCTTGTACAAACTCATCACTATACTTAGTAGTGAAACTCGTTTTGTTAGATTTTCGTCTTCAACCGATCATGAAATCAAGGAAAATAATAATAAATGCTTTCAATAATGGTCACATACCATGACAAAGACATTAATATTTTTTCTGATGACTAAGGTTCATCTTGTGATTATCTGGCATAAGGATGTTATAGATGATAATTATCTTCAAATAGTATTATTATTATTAAAAACATTGAGTAAATAAGTCTCATGGCATAGTAGTAAATGACTATGATAATGGCATTAGGTCATATTTCTTTATCTCATAGCCTTGGGACTAGAATAAATGACAAAGGTATCTAGACCAAGATATTTTACTGCTATCAATATTGAGTCTTAATTATAATCAAGTATGTAGATTATGATTAGAAGTGCATTTGAAACATGGACATAATTATAGAAAGGGTGCTTATGCTAACTGTAGAGTGTGTTTTGAGCTAGCCTATCAGGCTGAGGGTGAGCCTATTATCTAAACTTATAAAATAATGGTTATGAGTATTTTCTTGGTCCTCGACCACATTTGAGGCACCTGTTATATCTAAATGGATTATGTGTGGGTTAAAGTTTGTGAATTGAAATATTTAATATTGTATTGGTCAATACAATCGACCACATGCCAGTCAGGGTATATGAGTGACATTATTAGTCACACAAATGTTGATCACCTTAGACTTAAAAATTTAAAAAGTTTTGGCATAATTGGTAAAGTTCGGAATTAAAGGTTTTAAATTATCTTCGTGCAATGTATATAAGGCAATATAAAAAAACAGTGGTAAACCTTTTGAAATTGTTGACGTGTCACTACAGAAATAAATGCATTTAATACAAGTCAGTGGCCTGGAAAACAGGGAAATCACCTCGAAGAAGGAATAACTTGCAAATTTAGTTTCCATTTTTTATAATTTATTTTGTAACTCTAACTCTTTGAGCTCTGCATGGGGGTTTCTAACTCTAGCTCTTCGAATAATATTCAGTTGAGAAATTTTAGGAAACTATATCTAGCATTGGGATAAAAGGAAAGAATTCATTTTTGATAGAATCATTGGCATTTGGAATATTTGGAGGAGGTTTTGGGTTTTCTCGAAGAGTTATGCAAGAAACAACAATGATCTTCTTATTTCAAACATGATCTATTATATCTCATCTCTAATATCTTGTTTCACATTTTATTTGCATGGATAAAATTTTGTGTTAGGATTTTCTTGTCATTATGGTCCTAGGTTTATGGTTGATTGGATTAAAATCTGTGAGTTATTGTTTTTTCCTGCAAGTGATCGATTTTATGTTTAATGTATGATATTGTGGCAATAGATAATAGGGTTGTATAGCTAAGCGGATGGTTATTCATTATGTATATGTTTACTCCTTATTGAGTACTGTGGCTCAAATTTTCTATCAACTCTGAGATTAACGGTTGTATGATTAATACTATGATGTATATATTATCGAACCCTTTTAAAATATTATAGATCATGTGTCTACCATTTAAGGGTTACTACAGGTCTTTTATTTATAATAGTAAATCTAAGGAAGAACTTGCAGGGTCACCATATTGTAAGATGTTCTTCCAATGTTGATAATAGACAGTATCATTTTCATAATTGTGTTTATTTTGATATATGATTATGTATTTTCGGATTTTGGGTTAGTAAAAAAAAATACCCATGAAATTGGGATGTCGTCTGAGAAAAATAGTTGCACACTGGAGATTCAATAGCCAATTTTGTTTGTTGTCGATTTGGGTATCATCGAATGTTTTTAGTAGGAATGGGTTGTAGTTCCAGTATTGTATTCGGGTAGATTTGTGGAGGGTTTTGGGGTTAGAATTTTACCGTAAGGATCTAATGTTCAAGGCACAGTAAAACAAAATTGAGATTATATTTTTAGGTGACGACTCTGATCCGAACCCACTGTAAGTGAGTCCTTGATTAGTACTATCCTTGGTCTTACTGGAAGTCGAAAAGGTATTACGGTGATTTAATTTTTGTCATGTATGTCGCCTTGTTCCGAAGGTAGCTACGATGATACAGATCCATATCATTATCATTATCATTATCGATTTTGTTGATGCTTGTTTACTACTAAATTTTTCTTATGCTTGCACAGTCATTATTCTATGTTGATCAATGATTGTCGCATGGGTCTTAATGATATTATTAACCTTAGGTAAGTTGTGGTAATGATGGCCCTTGTTTGGTCAAGAAACAAATAATAAGGTTGTTTAGGTTGTGAGATGGAAAAAGTTAGTCGTGTATATAACTATTGTATATTACCATATTAATATGATTAGACATTGTTAAGCTAACAGTGATCTAAAAAAGGATGAGGAATATACTTGAATGCTAAGAGGTGATATGAAAATAATAGCGATACTAGTAGAATTTAGAATGATATAGAATCATTCCAATCCTAGTATCTATTGGGGTGAATTAAGCATAGTGTGAATCTTGAATAAGATACATTGAGTACATAGATTGTCGGCATTTCGATAATATGAAGTTATAAAATCTTGACATAGTTATTTCAGTCGGTATGGTAAGATGTAATTGGTATAATGACATTCAATTGATATTCAATTTATTCTAGTTTTCTACATTTATGTATTTACATTTAACTAAAGTATACATCGGTGAAAGTAAGGTGTTGTCTAGAAAAGTTTCAAGTATGAGATATGACCTTGTGGTTCATTTATGTGTTTTATCCTAATGGAGTATTTCATATATGTAAATACTAGGTAGCGTAAGCTATTAAAGGTGGAATAGATATTTTCATGTCAGTCATGTTTGACTGACCTCATGCAATTTTGTAATTTACCAATTTGAGTGTAGGTTGTAAAGAAATACAACATGAAGAAAGCATTGGTTATGCCTTGTTATGACTATTTTTGTACTATGTCATTTAAATGTGATTATGAAAGTGTACATGAATTTTAGGAAAAGGAAGAATGACTTGAATATATGTGCTTGCTTCATGAGTTTAATAAATGTGATTATAGTTAATAATGGATAGGCATCGCTATGGTGAAGAGGTCGTTGAACTTCATAGGGGCATGTAATCGGTTGTGGTAGTCCACTATTCTACTATCTTTGTAATTTTAAGTTGTAATGAAATTACTTGTATAATTCAAATTAAGAGCAACAATAGAACACCAAATAACACAATATTTCATAATAATGATCTCAATATGCAATTAGAATAGCTTCGCCACTTCGAGGGGGCAACCTCCAAACCATATAATAAGACTCAAATGCTCAAATGATAATGAAATACTACCTATAATCCCCTATATATACTATTCATATGCTATGGCCATCACCAAGGCTGGCCTATTAAGCATGAGAAAGTATAAATGATATAATAAAATGATATGGTAAGCCACAAGTCGGCTACTCATATCCTAATACAAGCAATAGGTTAAGGGCATAGCATGCCCTTCCCCTTCAAACCAACGTTGTCCTCAACGTTGAATAATCTGGATGTTGCTGCAGAAAACCTTCATCCTCCCAGGTGGCGTCTTCTATGCTCAGATTCTTCCACTTGATCAGATATTCCTTAATGTCTCTAGTTCTCAGCCTCTTAGTACGTGTTTACAGAATCTTCTCTAGCTCCAAAATGATTCTTCCTTCCTCGTCAAGTTCTGGTAACTCTATCTAGGCTTCAAATTTCTGTCCAATAACCTTCTTTAGGCATGAAACATGGAATACTAGGTGTATGTGTGAAGATGGAGGCAACTCTAGTTTATAAGCAACACTACCAATTTTCTGTAGAACCTGATAAGGGCCATAATATTTAGGAGCAAGTTTGTTTTCCTTTTTTATGTTGCTTTAGGGACATCTATTTGTAAGGCTGGAGACATACAAAAACCCAGTCACCAATTTCAAAATGTCTTTCACTACGGTGTTGATCTGCTTGTTGTTTCATCCTATTTTGTGCTAATGCTAAATTCTCCTTCAAACTAGCCAAAACCTATTGTTGATGTTGAATGTGTTCCTCAACATCTCTGACCTTAGTTTGCACCCTCAAGGAGGAAGTGATAGAAGGTGGATGACAACCATATAATGCTAAAAATGGGTTCATTTGAGAAGAGGTATGAAAAGATGTGTTATACCACCATTCTGCCAGTGGTAGCCATTTAATCCACCTTTCCTGCTTATCTGATACAAAACAACGTAAATACCCATATAAGCATTTGTTGACCACTTCTATTTGCCCATCATTTTGAGGATGATAAGATGAACTGTGAGCTAGTTGAGTACCCAAACATGAAAATAATTCCGTTCAAAAATTACTTGTGAAAATAGGATCATGATCACTTACAATTATCTTTTGGGTTCCATGTAGCCTTTGAACTGTCTCCAAAAAATAGTTGTCGACTGTACTGGCTGTAAATAGATGTGATAGGGCACAAAAATGGGCATATTTTGTGAGCCTATCCACAATCACGAAAATAACATTCTTACCCTCTAAACAAGGCAATCCGGTGATGAAATCCATGGAGACCTCCTCCCATCTCTGGCTAGGAATTGGTAAGGGTTGCAACAAACCTAGTGTCTTAATAGTTTCCCCTTTGTTCTGTTAGCACACTAAACACTCTGACACAAAATTTTTACATCCCCCTTGAGTCCTTCCCAAAATAATTCTCTTTTTATTCTATGATATGTCTTCAAAAACCCAGAGTGTCCTCCAATAGGTGAGGCATGTAGCTCTGCAAGAATCTTATGCTTCAACTCAGAATATTTACTCAAGTATAACCTATCCTTGTACCATAGGGCATTACCTTTCCACTCAAATTTGTTAGATGTTATAGATCCTTGCTTGATATTTTGTATTAGAGATTGTGTATCCTTATCTTGATTCCATTCCAATCTTGCTTCATCCACCCAATCACCGTCAACATGGACATTCCACATAGTAAGGCATCTCATGGATGTATCCCTTCTGGACAACGCATCAGCTACTACATTTTCTTTACCCTTTTTGTATATGATTTCAAAATCACAACCCAACATTTTTGTTACCCACTTTTTTTGTTCCTCAGATGATAACCTTTGCTCTAAAAAGTATTTGAGACTATCATGATCATTTTTACCTTGAAGTTTCTACCCATGAGATAGGGCCTCCATTGCTTGACCGCATGAAGAATAACCATCATTTATTTCTCATAAACATGTTTGACAAAATCTTTTCCTTTGAATTTGTGACTCTTAAATACAATTGGTCTTCCTTCCTACATTATAAACTCCCAATCCTAATCTCAAGCGTCACATTCAATAATGAAGGTTTTTGAGAAGTGGGAGTAGCCAAAACCGGGGTCTTTGCACATGGCTTCCTTGTTGCTCAAAGAATTTAGTGGCTACATCTCTGTCCAATGGAAGGCATCCTTCTTTAGCAATACGGTGAGTGGACTTTCTATTCTACCATATCCTCGCACAAATCTTTTGTAGTACCCTGTTAGTCCTAGGAACCCACGAAGATTTTTGAGATTTTTGGGCCTTGACAATTCCACCATAGCTTTGATCTTCTGAGGATCAACTTTGATGCCTTCATGGGATACAATATGACCCAAGTACTCTACCTCTTGTACACCAAAAGAACATTTGGATGGCTTTGCATACAAAGTATGTTTCTCCAAAACTTCCAACACTTTATTTACATGTTGTAAATGTTCTTCCCATGTCTTACTGTAAATCAATATGTCATCAAAGAAAACTAATACAAATTTCCTTAAAAACAGCCTAAAAATAGTGTTCATCAAGCTTTGAAAAGGTTGAGGGTGCATTTGTAAGACAAAAAGGCATTACCAAAAACTCATAATGGCCCTCATGAGTCTTGAAAGCCGTTTTATGAACATCTTCCTCTTTTATCCTAATTTGATGGTACCCCGAACGAAGATCTAATTTTGTGAAATAAACAACACCATGAAATTTATCAAGTAAATCATCAATTACTGGAATAGGAAAATTATCTTTGATAGTATACTTGTACTTGTTGAGTTCTCAGTAATCTAGACACATCCTCCATGTTTCATCCTTCTTATGTACCATGACCACTAGTGAAGAATATGCACTCTGGCTATGCCTGATGATACCTGCCTTCAACATTTCCTCTACCATTTTCTCGATCTCACTTTTCTGGGAATATGGGTATCTGTATGGTCTGATGTTAGGTGTTTGGCTCCCTGGAATCAACTAAATGGCATGATCATGATCCCTAATTGGTGGTAGTCCCTTTGGAATTGCATCAAAAATATATGAGTGAGCATCCACAATCTTCTGAAGATCGGGTGGCATTGAAGACTCTGTATTTTGTACTTCTATGGAAAATAGATTTTCTATAAAGCCATCCACTCCTTTTCTGAGAACCTTCTACATCTAATGAGAGCTAATAATCTATGGAGACTTAGCTACCATCCCATTCAATTGTATTGTCCTTCTATCTAAATGAAATCGCATGAACAATTCTTGGAAATTCATCTCTATAGTACCTAAGGTTGTGAGCCATTGGACACCCAAAAAATATCTGCCCCTCCCATAGAAATAGAAAACATAGGTGAGTCTAACATGTAGTCTCCCATGGAAAGCTTGATACTATGGCACTTTCTGTGCACTTGACTATCCCACCATCCGCAATCATAACTTGCATTTATGGAGCTGGGTAAATAAAACAATTGAGGTGGGCAGCTAACTTACTATTTATGAATTTATGAATACTCCCGAGTCAATCAACACCGTCACCTTCTATTTTTGAGATGGCCAATAACCTTGAGTGTTTGAGGAGTACTAATACCTGACAATGCATGGCAAGAAATTATAGGTTGGTGATCCCTGGACTTCATCTTCTACTGGTTCCTCAGCCTCTCCTATGATTTCAGCTTCCTCAGCATCCTCATTACCTCCGTCAATATAGAACAACTTCTTCTCAGCACATTTATGTCCCGGTCCATATTTTCTATCATAGTTAAAACATAATCCTTTTGCTCTCTTTTCTTCCATTTGTTGAGGAGTCAGTCTAATTGGCCTAACAAATGAAGGGGAAGAGATACTACGGTCTCTGGTGTTAATGAAAGGTGGCCTCCTACTACAAATAACTTTTTCCTCTACTCGACGTGCCATGATAATAGAATCAAAAAGCTTGAGTAGATTAAACATACATACCTCATGCTCGATGTGGTCCTTAAGACCCCAGAAACAGGTCATTGATTCTCTTCTGGAATATTCTCCACCCTTAAGGATAGGTTTTGGAATTGATGCACATAATATTTGACTGATCCTATTTTCCGTAACTTTTCTAACTAACTAAAGTAGTTCTCTGAAACACTGGAACTATAGTGTAATTGCAACTCCTCGATAAAAGCGTCAAGTGACACCTAGACCATTCTTCTACCTCTGAGCACATAACCATCGATACCAAAAAAATTGGTCAGGTTCAAGATATAGGGATGCCAATGTCACATTTTTGTCTTGATGGTGTTTGATGTAACTCAAATAAGTTCTCCATTTGATTTATCCAATTCAGGGGATCCTTACCATCAAATTTGCGCATATCCACTTTCAGCATCATGTTTCGTGGTTGCGAATAAGTTTGATTCTGATTGGACTGGAAAAGTGATCCAATATGGTTAGTTTGTCCATGATTTTGAACTGAAGGTCCTCCTTGGTTGATATGGGCCGGATTTGGGCCATACTGGTTACCCTTTACATGTTGCATGATATCATCTAACCGATGATTGATTTGGGCTATGTCTCCTTTAGAGGCCATCTCAGATTGTACATTTCGCAGCTCATACTCAAGTTGGCTCACCTTATGATCAACTGAGGTAAACCCTAGTGCTGAGGAATCTGTATTTACCCCTTCTGACTCCATCTCTTCAATCACTACCCCATCTTTATCTGGGGTTTTACCCAGAGTAACCGGATTCTTTTTTCTCTTGAGGAAGGCCCCGCCATGATGTCAAACCATAGGGTTTAGGGTTTTGATACAATTTTGGCTGAATAGGAACAAACACATAGAAGATACTAATACTATTTTATTGAGAGATTTCCGAAAATGTAAAGAAATTGAAAATTTTCCACAATTTGCACCCTAGGGAGTGATTTTATGAAAAACCCTAAATTTGTAATAACTTTTGCAAAATGAATCAAAAATTTTTGAAATATTCAGGAACCTTACTTAAAATTCTTCTCAACTCTGGTAAAAATATCTTCCACTAATTCTCTCTCGGTTTGCAATATGTGGTGGAAACAAAAAAATTAGGTTTTTACCCTAATTTTGGCCGTGATCATGACTTTGATACCACTTGTAATGAAATTACTTGTATAATTCAGATTAAGAGTAACAATAGAACACCAGATAACACAATATTTCAGAATAATGATCTCAATATGCAATTAGAATAGCTTTGCCACTTCGAGGGGCAACCTCCAAACCATATAATAAGACTCAAATGCTGAAATGATAATGAAACACTACCTATAATCCCTATATATACTATTCATATGATATGGCCATCACCAAGGCCGACCTATTAAGCATGAGAAAGTATAAATCATATAATAAACGGATATGGTAAGCCCAAGTCGGATACTCATATCCTAATACAAGTAATAGGTTAAGGGTGTAGCATAACTCTATTTATATCAAATGAAGAGTTGGTTAGAAAATTGTGCCTTCAACTTGTTGAGAATCTACTTTTACCTATTCATAGTTTAGTATGGATGAATATTGAGTATAAATGGGGAATCAATTACAATTGATCATCTTTGATAGCATGGAAGTCATAAACTTGTGAAATTTGGAATCATATACCATTATTTGGACAGTAATATCATGAATAACTATTATGATAATGAATGATAGAAAATATCCTTATTAAGGATAAGGAATTATGGACCTATTGTAATTTATCTCTTTCTTAGTTTCCTTTTGGGATAAGAATAAGTATTACATTATAAGATACTTAAATAACTAAAACCCCTATCAGATTTGGGTTGTGGATTATTTGGGAAGGATGTTAATTAATAGTTAGTATATAAGTATCCTTGGAAGGGCATGTTTGTAACATCCACTTTTTTCCACTTCATATCTAGGAATCTGTTTTTTAAACTTTATGCAGCTGATTTAAATACCCATATATTTAAATCTACATAAACCTTAATGCAATCCATTTCTAATAACTGTCATGAACCATGTGCAGCTGTATGAGATATTACTAAACCTACTCATTCTCATTCTCCCTCAATGCTCTGTACGAGCACATACATCAAATGTATCCTTTGGTTCTCCTTTATCAAGGTATGATATATAAGTGAAGACTCCTAAGTGTCTACCTAGGTTCCACCTATGAATTCCACAGGCATCTGACAACTTAGATCATAGTGAAATCTCGACAGTGTAATCAGTAGTTTACACCACTTTGCACAAAGTTTTTGAGTCATGTATGCCATGCTCAATTCGATGATGACACACTCCTTGTTAAGAAATTTTTGTTTCACCTTAATCACTTTTTTAGTTATATGGATTCACAAATGTAGATGTTGTAAACAGCTACAAGTCTTAAACAAGGTACAAATCCATTTTAACCTACACGAAGACGTACCTCTATGTCATCCTATGATGCCTATGGGAAAGTAAGTGTCTTCATAACAATTCACCTTGTTACTTTAGACCACTTCCCTTCTCGTAGCCATCATAAGTTGATATAAGGGTGCATATTCAGGAGGTCAATCATCTTTGTAACTCTATCAAGTTTTGTACTTAAAGCAACACCATACCACAATCCAGTCTCTTGATGAGGCAACTCATTATAGCTACTAAACAATAGTATCCTAATGGTGATAACCATCATTATAGGGATACGACTATGTAGCAAATCCAGTGAGTTAAGCCACCTAGAATCATATATTGAAGCATGGAATTTAATTTTGTCAAGGTAATTATTAATCATTAAATAACATTCTAGGCCTCACGACACCTTCTTCACGAATGGGTTGTACCTAAGGTCCTGGATTAAGGTTGATCCCATGACCTTAATCTACATAACACTTAATTACCTTTCTATATCTCATGCCCAAGTTAACCATAAATGGAAAATGATACTATCTAGGTCTACAATCAGTATTACGGTTTAAAAATTGTCCCAACTTAAACAATTAAGCCCATGTTCCTTTATTTCATATTCTAGGGATATGTACTTACTTAATGCTAAACATTTAGGTATGATTCATACTTTTTATCGAGTACCAAAGACTATCAAATCCAATAAACAATTAAGCATAAGTGCTTCACTTTTCTTAGTTACAGCTTAATCAAGAGTGTTGATTTGTTTTAATGTATCTAGCAAGTAAGATATATCTGGAGTATTTGATAAGATAGATTGGGTGGAATACTTTCCCATTCCTCTTTCGAGATAATAACAACATTGATTAGAGTTAGGGTTCAAATACTACTTTCTTTTTCAATTTAGCACACATGTTCCCACTTACTTCCATTGCAAAAATGATATCATACTTGTATGCTCATATGACGCATTATGGGAGAACCCCACTTTAAATACATTATCATCTTCTAGAACAAACTATCACATTCTGCAATTCCTGAATAGTGAAACTAATCTTATTATATCTTTGTGTCAATTTATTTGGCAACCATAGTTGTATGACAATGTAAATCAACTATAGGACCAACACCCTCTTCCTATAATTTGAAGTAAGTCTACACCCTCTCGAATTTATTTATGGTTATATTAAACTTATCTTTATATAAGTGTGGACCCTAATCCTTCATAGAGGTATCAACATACCTTAGTACTTGATTATTTAGGGTTGTATCCTCTTTCACTTGAATACTCAATAGACATAGATTGTCTACCTGAGAACTCAACTCTACCATAAAAGATTAAAATGTTTCTGCAAGAACAATAGCCAACCGCGTATAGTTTACTATACCATTTTGGATATAACTTCTATACTATTGTTTCATCAACATGGATCATATTATCCATGAAGTCCTTTTTACTTCATTTGCAATTTATCTTTCTCGAATGCCAATCATTCTACTTGTTCCATTATTGTTTTCTTACATGGCATCACATCTTAGTCCAAATATGAGTAGGTCTCGCCATTATTGACAATGGTTAAACTTTAAGATCATAATTTATGTAAGTTGGATTATATTACTTGACCTTTCAAGGCATTAGATATGATCCACCACTTAAGAATATTATCCTATTATCTATCTGCCAAAACTATTGTTATTTAATTTTTGTCTCATTAATAATTACCTCTATTCTTATTAATCGAATTCACAATAGTTGAGGTCGGAATACTGCGGGGTTTCCATACATGCTACCAATACATATTCATATCTTTTGGTTAAGCTAATTGGTCAAGTTCTTAAGACCCCTATGGTATAAGGTCACTTCACCGGATATACCAAACATGATTTAAATAAGTAGCACCCAACTATATTCTGATGATATGCAGCAATGTTGCATGCATCATTACCTATGTTGTAATGCCAACCTACTTTCAATAATACTTGAAATAATCTGAGTTATTTCTTTATTTACCTCATTGTTAAAGAGTAACATAATACAAGTATTTTCTCAACATTTTTATTTGGTAAACAGTCCATAAGGATTACATATTTTGCAACTTATTGACAGTTGTTAACATAACCAATAATATTTTCCAATGTATAAAATTTATTGTGAACCATAATACGAAATGAATCTTGCACCCAAATGGAAATCAAAACATCATGTTTTATATTCATTCGAATAGTTGATCTATAAAGATATTTGGTTGCATCTCAGCAATTAATGAGTATGATTAAGAAGTTAAAAGACGTCTAATCAAAATTGAACATAAATTGAAACATGATTATTTTCCTCTGGTTAAAACAAAAATATTTTCTACACATCAACAATTGTCCCCTTTTTATTTTAACACACAACCAAGGTGAAGCTCGTAAGTGAGTTAAAATATCTTAAGCTCAATAGCCCTCACATTCACAAATAAATCTTAACTAAAAATTATGGTTACAATACAATCCAATCACTCATGCATTCTAAGGAAAATACAAAATTCATCATCCATAATTTATTTGCCACAAATTTCCTTTCACCCTACACTAAAATTTTGATGTACAAAATTACACATGTTCGATCTAACTTGGTGGCATGAAAATCCCTTTACCCACTTAATGAATTATACAATATAATACTTGATTAAATGATATGCTACAACATTAAGATCATAATAACAACACAATAATGCAAAGAATCATTCATCATATGTTTAGAATAATTTCTTTTCATCCATCTGAAAACTATTCATTGTCATAAATTTTAAATGCCTTAATAAAAGGAATTCACAGGAATAGAACACATAATAAAGCATAGGATAAAAGCATTCATAGCATTCATTTCACTTTCAATATCATGATAAATTATAAGTCCATAGAAATACTTATAATAACATGTAATTATATTATCATATCATTATATCCTTAAGATATTCTTCCTGTTGTCCATACGGATTGATCGCAGCGTGCTACTCAATGCACGTAACAGAAATTCACTAGAAATGGGTATTTAGAACAAAGACCCTCAAAAAATTTCTTCCTCCTTATTTCCAACTAGAGATCCTTTACTAGAATAGGTTGTTAATGATTTTTAAGAAAATATTATACCTTGCCTTTCATACATGGAGATATAATTTTATTAGTATAGTTTATTTTTGTTCTTAAATCCTAGTTAATATATCTTACTTAGGGAATACTTGTTTTTCCCATACATAATAACCACCAAACTCAAAGCATATGACATTATACTACCCAATTCCCAAGTTATGTGTTAATACGGTAATTTTAAATTAACTTTAATGAATCGAGATCCTTCAAAAATACATCGTAACCATCTTGTTTAATCAAAACTGTCCCAAATTTAAGGTCAATACTAATAAACACCTCGAGGGAAATAACTTATTACTGGCTTATTTATATTGCCAGGAGGTCACCTTATTTACATTACGGTGACCGATAAAATATAGCTAAACAACATATACAAAATTAAGAGCTCACAAGACAATCACGCTCAAACATGCTAATCATATTACTAGTTAGATCAATATATCATATATGTGGGTATCAATCATTTAATGCACCTAGACTATTTGGATGAAACTGATCAATTAAAAATGACCAAATCAGAAAATTCCCTTATGGGTTTTTATTTAAGATTTTCATTGGGTTCTCTAACATGGAATCGACCCCATGGTTCGGAAGGAAAATAATGAAACTAAACACGGTTTTAGCTATACGGTGAAGCCAATAGAAACCCCATAATACCACAAATTATAGTGCATACCACTTAAGGTATTTTCCCTTAATCATATAAATATTTTAGGCATCTGGGTAATACCCAGAGTTAATGAATTAATATTCAAAATAGAGAATAATAGAACTCGGGTAAAAGAGTTTGCACTATCCAATAATATAACAACACACAATATTAACAGCCATATTCATGCAGTATAACAACACACCATATTAATAGTTATTACCACAGTTCTTTGAAAGCTTAATCACAACCACTTATAATTTCATAAGAATCAAATAGTACTCAATATCAATCTTCCTCAAGTACATATTCAAACCAAAGAAATGTTGCAGACGATTATCTATTCAAATATTAGATTGAATAAGATATTAAAAGGGGGAGGTGAATGATCCATACATTAAAAATGATATCCTTCCACCTTGCAATCCCAGTAACTATTCCTCCCTACCGAGACGTGGTTACCAATGTTTCTTGCATAATGCCGCACAATACACAATTCCAAATAAAATAAAAACTCATCTATCTCACGTTTCCACCTTCTATAAAAAAATACTTGAGCTCCTTTTATCTTCTAAAATTTCCAACGAACTATCTTTCAAAAATTGCATGCAAATTTTGGTTCCAAAAGTGGAGCTTTCGAAAGGAGAAGAGGAGTTTGCATTTGTGAGATGCAAGAACTAAAAATGGATTACCAAAGCATGTTTGATAGCTTCTTCAGGAAGCTTTCCTTCCCAATCTTGAATCCTCCTTTAAGTGCATTTAATATTTTTAATGCCATTTAATATCCAACGAGACATCAATGCCGACTGACCTCAATTTCTCATCGACAAAAGGCGGGATTCACACATTTTAGAACACTTTATATTCTTTTTCCAAAATTAACGCTTTACATGAATAGGTGTATAACTAACTATTTGCATGGCAAATAACTTTATCGTAATCATGGTTTGTGATCATCAATTACATTAATCAATGTATTAAATAATGCTTGGTGGGCCTTCAATTTAGACATTCAACTTATAGATCCTAAAGCCTCATGCATGGTGTATATAGTCAATAAAGATACCTAGAAATAATTGATTTAATTGTCGAAATATAAGTAATATTAATCTAAACAACTATCTCAAAGCCTCTTGATTGTTTTAATAATTGAAAGCCTCTTTATAACTTAAAATGTTCTTCAATTAAGTACATAAACTTATAGAAGTTTACGATAACAAATTTTGTATGGAGGATATTCAGATAGGTCGAAGGTGATGATTACAACAACTTTATAATCATGCTCACTAACGAATTAATCAAACTCTCTATAACGGTCGTGTAAGAAACCAAGTTCAATATACAATTTAGTACCTTACTTAATATCATTATTTCCTCATAATGACTAAAGTATAGAAGTTGTGTATAAGTTCAACCATATTTTTGCAACTTTAACTCATCCAACATGCAAAATTAAAACAATAATAATAGCCATGAAGGTATAGATGCCAGTTATGCATCCCATAATGAAATTTCATCTTCTCTAACTAGAAGGTATTTCACAACACACAACATGACCACATAGCCATCTAAGATGATTAATAAAACCATCATCTATAGAACAAGGTAGCGTACCAACATGTAAAATGAATTACAACATTACTCAATTTGTGGTTACATGACAACAAGAGCCATTGTGATGTCACGCGTACAATTGTGCATGAGTATGCATACCATTTCAGCTATGCATATGTTTCCACAACAGTACACGAGAAAACGTAGTAGTACCAGCTACCGCGCTACTTGCAAATTATTTTAATGCTTCAATTCATTTTACGACAAATTAGAATGAAGGATTGAGGGGTGTGACAATGTTTATCCAACAACTAGTGAATACCAAATAATGGACTAGTAAGGAATGAGCAAGAAATGTTTATGTAATACAAATCCAAGTTGGAGTAGCATCAATTTTAATTAATAAGAACTAATGGAAATGGTAAGCACTTAAGGGGATTCCTAAGTAATTAAGGCCATCCCTTAAACATATGTGTATTCTTATATAAGTTGTTAAACCAAGCAATGAGCTAGTAATTGTGGATTTGAAATAAAATATGCAAGATAATCTTATGTACATGAGGTTGTTTTCAAATAGCAAGATCTATAACCTAATATACTAAGGGTATTTGGAATTAAGTACAATGTGGACTATAGTATAATTATTCTGACAGTGATATGGAATGCATTATCCTTGACATGATACACTATCTGAATAATTAGACAAAATATGAACAGTGGATTAAACTCAATAAGTAAATTTAAAGTTGTAGATAGGCGGTAAAAATGGAATGTGAAGTACAAAAATGAGCTACATTCAACTTATTGAGGTTAACTTGAGACAAGATATTAGGTATAATTCATTTGTGGTTAAAGTTTCGTGAGACCTATGGTAACCTATCGTGATTTAATCAATTTCTTTGAAATAATTAAGTTATGATGTTTCAATTTAAGACACTTGGAAGGCCACCTCACTATGGTTGATATGTAGTTGTATCCATTTAATGACAAGTGGTTGTTAATTAGATACTATTGCTTAGTAATTGTATTGAGTTAACTCATAAAGTTATTCAAATTGAGACAGTCGTAATGCATTTAAGAACAAGCTTCATTGGAGTTACAAAATTGGATAGTACCACATGGATACAAACCTTGATGCCAACTTAGGATGGCTACAGGAAAGGAAGTAGTCTAGTAATGATGCAGATCATTACGGAGACCCTTACCTTCTCAGGTATCCTAAGTTGTCGTAGTGGCACTTCACCATGTGAGTTAATTCGGGTTTATACCTTGTATGATAATTGTAACTAATTATAACACTACTGTTTGATCTTAATCTAGATAACAATAATTAAGTGCTGGTAAAAGACAAGTAATTCAATTTTGATAGCTATATCGAGTGATATGGTGATGGGACATGTTTCTATTGATGAATGTGTCATCATGAAACTAAGCATGGAATACATGAATCTGAAACTTTGGCCGAAGTAGTGTATGTTAGTACACTATCAAGATGCACCTAGTTCTAGCATAAGTGTGTGATTTTGGATGGGATTCGATTGATTGAAATCTGGCACACACTTAGAACAACACTTGTAAATCAATGGAAATAAGGGAACTACTTGTATATCGACTCAAAATATTTTTCTATGGGAGATCAAGTAGGATATAGTTGACCCATAATATTGCACATGCTTTATTGATTTATTATCTAAAGAATTGTAATTATATTATACTTTATTTAAATGTTGGTTATACATTTAAATCATTGAAGGAAAATGGTTAAATTGGGAAATAAAAAAATCCTAGAATTGAAGTGATAAAGTGGTTGTTACATTTTGGTATCGAGTTGAAGATTAAATATTTTGGATTTATTGGGTCCTTATGCTTATAGAATTCTAATTTTTTTAATAAGATAAAATGAATGAATAAATGATGTACCATGTAGAATGAACCAGGACAAAATATTGTTCAAGTTCGGAGGTAAGTTAGACAACACTCCAATAGTCCTTTGTGACACACGAAACTAGAAGGATTCTCATAGTAAATGTTAAGTGTGAATAGGATCAGCTAAGTTAAACAACTTGAGCTGAATGATAACAATCAATAGAGGGTTGCTCAATTTTTGAACTATCTTAATGGCAGATTTGGAACTTAAATCCAATATGAAATAAAAACCCACATAGGGTAGATGAAGTGGATAGGAGAGGACTATCTATTGTAGCAACAATAACTTGAAAGGCCAATTAGGCTAGAATGAAATTTGTAATAAATGTTGACTCGAAAAGAGTAAAATTAAAATAAGAGCATTGGCTCATCTTCACCATTGACTTTTAGGAAGAAAGGTACGTGGGAGAGATAACTTTGAGATGCTCAAGGGTCTATAATATTGATTGAAGAGCAATAAATCATACTATTTGTTTTGAATGATCCTTAATATATAGATTTCTTGATCATTGTGACCTGTGAATCTTGTAATTTGCATTAGATTCTCAATGTGTTGTATGAATTTAATGGTGATTTAAGCATGAGAAAGGTTCCAGAGCCTTGAATGTGTTGTAGAAAAGAAATATTTAATGTGTCCTACTTGTGTTGTGATCGGTGAATGCTTAGGGAAGTTAAAATATTTAGGTCAGGATCACTAACTCAGGGACATTATTTACTATGGATAGAAGAAGACTACCAAGTTTATTATAGTCCTTTCATGCACTTTGTGTGCCTTGACAAGAGATAAGGAAGGAAGAAATGAATACTAAAGGGTGTTAATACCTAAAGATCAATAATGGTGGATCAAAATATAGACCATACCTAACTCAGTCTCAGATCGGTGTGAAAGAATTAGGAATTACTTGAATCTCTATTCACTCTTTCGCAAGTGATCAAAGACTACATGGGTGCATAATTATGTGTATACCTCATTCTTGGGAGGATATTTCTAAGTTTGAGTAAGAAAAAAATGAATGATTCCCAAATATATTATCCAAGGAATACATGGTAAGACTGTTATTAAGGTTTTGCATAGACTCTCTTAGCTTACAATAATAGTCATGGACTATGTTTTAGTCAGTAGGGTGACTCCTGAAGGACATGAAGGAAAACTTGTAAAGATAGAAAAGAAAGAAAGTAATGAAACAAAAATAGCTTAGGAGGACCGGTGATAAATTGGAAGTTTAGTGTTTTCCTTTTTATAGTTGTGTGATATGGATTGTTTTGACTATCGATATGATATATTTAATAATATTACACTTTAAGACTGCTTATAATGACAAATATTATGTCATGTTGTTGACTGTGTGATGGTTTTGTTGGTTAACGAGGCTATGATAGCTAGTAAATGTGAATTTTTATATGAGAAATTGCAAGTTCTTTTGGAAAATGATGATTGTTCTCCTAAATTAAAGGGTATAATTACTCGTGCTTAAGTGATTATACTATGATTAATGATTGAAAATATTTGGGATGATAAATCATTAAGGGGGAAGTATGTCACACCCGTAGGCTCATTTTATAATTTTGAAAGGGTAAGTCTTTAACTGATGACTTTGGTGCTTGAGGTTTAGGGATATTCCCTTAGCTTGTATAAGCTCATCACTATCCTTAGTAATGAAACTCATTTTGTTAGATTATCATCTTTGACCAATCGTGACATCAAGCAAAATAATAAGAAATGCTTTCATTAATGGTCGAGACCATGAAAAATGCATTAATATGTGTCGTATAGATTAAGGTTGATCTTGTGATTATCTGGTATAAGGATGTTGTAGATGATTATTATCTTCAAATAGTATTATTGTTATTACAAACATTAAGTAAATAAGTTTCATGGCATAGTAGTAAATGACTATGATATTGGCCTTAGATCATGTTGTTTTATATCACACCCTTGGGACTAGAATAAATGACTAAGGTATCTAGACCAAGATATCTTATTGCTATCAATCTTGAGTCCTAATTATGCAAATTATAATTAGAAGTGCATTTGAAACATGGACCTAATTATAAAAAGGTTGCTTAAACTAAGTGTAGAGTGCGTTTTGAGCTAACCTATCAGGCTTAGGGTGATCCTAATATCTAAGCTTATTAAACAATGGTAATGAGTATGTTCTTGGTCCTCGACCACATTGGAGGCACCTATTATATCTAAATGAATTATGTGTGGGTTGAAGTTCGTAAATTGAAAGATTTAATATTATATTGGTTGATGCAATCGACCACATGTCAGTCATGTTATATGAGTGACATTATTAGTCACGCAAATGTTGATCATCTTAAAGTTAAAACTTTTAACAGTGTTGGCATAATTGGTAAAGGTCAGTATTAAAGGTTTTAAATGATCTCTGTGAAATTTATATAAGGAAATATGGAAAAAATGGTGGCGAACCTTTCGAAATTGTTGATGTGTCACTGCAGAAATAAATGCATTTAATACAAGTCGGTGGACTGAAAAACAGGGAAAGCATCACGAATAAGGAAGAACATGCAAACTTAGTTTCCATTTTTATAATTTCTTTTGTAACTCGAGCTCTCTGAGCTCTGCATGGGGGTTTCTAACTCTTCCTCTTCGAATAATATTTAGTTGGGAAATTTCGGGAAACTATATCTAGCATGGGGATAAAAAGGAAAGAATTCATGTTTTGACAGTATCATTGACATTTAGAATATTCGGAGGAGGTTTTGGGTTTTCTCGAAGAGTTGTGCAAGAAACAACAGTGATCTTCTTATTTCAGGCATGATCTGTTCTATCACATATCTAATATCTTGCTTCACTTTTTATTTGCATGGATAAAATTATGTGTTAGGATTTGCTTCTCATTCTGGTTTTAGGTTTATGGTTGATTGGATTAAATTTTGTGTGTTCTTGTTTGTTCCTGTAAGTGATCAATTTGTATTTAATGTATGATATCATGGCAATACAGAATATGGTTATATAGCTAAGCAGATGGTTATTCGTTATTTATATGTTAGCTCCTTATTGAGTACAGTGGCTCAAGTTTGTCTATCGACTCTATGACTAAGGGTTACATGATTAAGACTGTGATGTATAGATTATCGAACCCTTTTAAAATATTATAGATCTTGTGTCTTCCATTTAAGGGTTACCACGAGTCTTTTATTTATAATGGTAAATCTAAGGAAGAACAATCAGGGTCGCCATACTTTAAGATTTTCTTCTAATGTTGATAATAGATAGTATCGTTTTGATAACTGTGGTTATTTTGATATATGATTATGCATTTTTGGCTTTTGGGTTAGTAAATAAAATACCCATGAAATCGGGATGTCATCTGAGAAAAATAGTTACATACTGGAATTGAATCATGGAGATTCAAGATCCAGTTTTCTTGGTTGTCGATTTGGGTATCATTGAATGTTTTTGGAGAACGGGTTAGTTGCAGTTTCAGTATTTTATTCGTCTAGATTTGTGGAGAGTTTTAGGGCTTGAATCCTACCGTAATATGAAAATCTTAAGGGCCTAATGTTCTCTTTTGGGTGTTAGATTTAAGGCACAGTAAAACTAAATTGAGATTATATTTTTAGGTGATGACTCTAACCTCTATTGCTTACTCTAATCTGAACCCAATCGGTCCACTGTAAGTGAGTCCTTGATTAGTAATATCCTTTTTCCTTACTGGAAGTCGAAAAGGTATTAAGGTTATTTCAGTTTTTTTGATGTATGTCAGCTTGTTCCGAAGGTAGCTATGAGATTATAGGGTTCCTATCAAAAAAATAAAAATAGGAAAAAAACAGTCTACCATATCATTGTTGATTCTATCGACTCTTTTCTATTACTTTCGTTTTGTTATGCTTGCACCGTCATTATTATTTGTTGACCAGCGATTATCTTATGGGTCTTAATGATAGTCTTAACGGTAAGTAATTTGTGGTAATGATGGCCCTTGTTTGGTCAAGAAACAAATAATAATGTGGTTTAGGTTGTGAGGTGGCAAAAGTTAGTCAATATATTCAACTATTTTATATTTCAAGATTAATATGATCAGGCATTTTTAAGCTAAGAGTGATATACAAAAGGATGAGGAATATACTTGAATGCTAAGGGGTGATATCAAAATAATAACGATACTTGTAGAATTTATAATGATATAGAATCATTCCAATCCTAGTACCTATCGAGTGAATTGATAACTATGTGAATCTTGAATAAGATACCTTGAGTACATAGATTGTCAAAGCATTTTGATAATATGAAGTTATAAAATAATGACATAGCTATTTCACTTAGTATGGTAAGATGTAATTGGTATAATGATATTGAATTGATATTCAATTTATTCTGGTTTTCTACAATTATGTATTTGCATTTAAATGAAGTAGACATCGGTGAAAACACGCTGTTTTCTCGGAAAAGTTGTAATTATGAGATGTGACCTTGTGGTTAATTTATGTGTTTTTATCCTAATGGAGTATTTTATATATATAAATACTAGGTGGCGTAAGCTATTAAAGGTGAAATAGATATTTTCATTTCGGTCATGTTGGAGTGACCTCGTGCAATTTTGTACTCTTAACAATTTCAATGCATGTTTTAAAGAAATACGACATGGAGAAAGCATTGGCTATGAATTCTTGTTAGTATTTTTTTACTATGTCATCTAAATGTGATTATGAAAGTGTACATGAATTTTATGAAAAGGAAGAATGACCATAGTATCTATGCTTGTTTCATGAGTGTAATAAATGTTATTATAGTTGATAATAATTGATAGCCTTTTATAAAGTGAAGAGGTCATATAACTTCATAAGGGCATGTAATCAATTGTGGTAGTCCACTATTCCACTATGTTGTAATTTTAACTCTATTTATATAAAATTAAGAGTTGTTCATCAAATTGTTCCTTCAACTTGTTGAGAAACTTCTTTTACCTATTCATAGTTCAATATGGACTAATATTGAGTATAAATGGGGAATCAATTATCATCTTTGATAGCATGGAAGTCATAAACTTATAATTACAATCATATACCATTATTTAGAGAGTAATATCATGAATAATTATTTTGATAACGAATGATAGAAAATATCCTTATTAAGGATAAGGAATTATGAACCTATTGTACTTTGTCTTTCTTAGTTTCCTTTTGGGCTAAGAATAAGTAATACATTATAAGATGCTTAAATAACTAAAACCCCTATCATATTTTTCCTGTGGCTTATTTGGGAAGGTTGTTAATTAATATGTATTATATAAGTATCGTTGGAAGGGCATGTTTATCCAACAACTAGTGAATACCAAATAATAGACTAGTAAGGAATGAGCAAGAAATGTTTATGTAATACAAATCCAAGTTGAGAGTAGCATCAATTTTAATTAATAAGAACTAATGGAAATGGTAAGCACTTAAGGGGATTCCTAAGTAATTAAGACCATCCCTTAAACATATGTGTATTCTTATATAATTTGCTAAACCAAGAAGTGAGCTAGTAATTGTGGATTTGCTGATAAAATTTGCAACATAGTCTTATGTGCATAAGGTTGTTTTCAAACAACAAGATCTGTAATCTACTATACTAAGGGTATTTGAAATTAAGTGCAATGTGGACTATAGTATGATCATTCGACATTGGTATGGAATGAATTATCCTTGACATGATACACTACCTGAATAATTAGACAAAATATGAATAGTGGATTAAACTTTGTAAGTAAATTTAAATCTGTAGATAGGTAGTAAAAAGGGAATGTGAAGTACAACAATGAGCTGCATTCATCTTACCGAGGTTAACTTGAGAGAGGACATTCTGTACATTTCATTTGTGGTGAAAGTGTCGTGAGACCTAGGGTAACTTGTTGTGATTTAATTAATTAATTTGAAACAATTAAGTTACGATGTTCTAATTTAAGACACTCAGCGAGCCAAATCACTATGAATACTACGTAGTTATATCCATTTAATGACGATGGTCGTTAATTAGATAGTGATGCCTAGCAACTGTACTAAGTTTACTCATCAATTTCCTCAAATTGAGACAGTTGTAGTGCATTTAATAACAAGCTTCATTAGAGTTACAAAAAGGAATAAAACCACGTGGGCACTAACCCGATGCCAACTTAGGATGGCTATTGGAAGGGAAGTGGTTTAGTAATGATGTATATCGAAGAGTTGCACCCTTACTTTCCCATTGGTATCCTAATCTATTGTAGTGGCACTTCACCATGAAAGTTAATCCGGGTTTGTACCTTGTATGCGAATTGTAACTAATTATAACACTATTATCTCGATCCTAATCTAGATAACAATAATTAAGTGTTGGTGAAAGAAAAGTAATTCAATTTTGATAACTAGATCAAGTGATATGGTGATGGGATATGTTTTTATTGATGAATGTGTTGTCATGAAACTGAGCATGGCATACATGACTCTAAAACTTTAGCTGAAGTAGTGTATGGTAGTACACTATCAGGATGCACCTAGTTCTAGCATAAGTGTGTGATGTCGATGGGATTCAATTGATTGAAATCTTGGTAGACACTTAGAACAACACTTGTAAATCAATGTCGAGAAGGGCATTAATATTATACTTATATCTTTGACTCAAAAAAATTCTATGGGGGATCAAGTAGGATCTAGTTGACCCATAATCTTGCACATGCTTTATTGATTTGTTATCTGAAGAATTGTAATTATATTATGTTGGATTTAAATGTTGGTTGTACATTTAAATCATTGAAGGAAAATGTTTAAATTGGGAAATTAAAAAAATTCCTAGAATGAAGTGACAAAGTGGTTGTTACATGGTGCATAGAGGGAGTTTGGGCTAGACGGAGGATTAGTTGGAGTTGATCAAGTTTTTGCATGTTCGATGATATATTGGTTTGACTCAAGATGTGTCGAAGGTAATAGGGGTCTATCAACCTTATGATGTAGAGAAAAATTTATCATTTTTGTATTTCTAGGAGGAATTTAACATGACATATGAGGAGGGGGTAGGTGTGTGGTTAGATGTTCAGGGAGCATTGACAAGATATGATGATGCTGGAGCGATAGAGGCCTACATTGTGTGGTGGAAAGGGTATCTTGATGGGTTTGAGAGATGGGTGCAAGCCCATGTGGATGTGGCACATCAAGAGGGTAGTGGTGGTCATGAGGGTGGATAGTGATGCATAAAAATAACATTCATTCATGCATTCAACTATGTTAGGAGGAATCAACAACAACCTTACACCAAGCTCTACAGATGAGGATCTTCACCAAGAAGCCTAAAATGGCTCTAGTTTGCAAAAATTGACAAAATCACCTTAAGTGGCTTTCAAAAACACCATAATCTATTCTATAAACCTCATACCATGCATCCCATGTCATTTCAACAATCAAGATGATCATTCTTCATGAAATTTCACTTTTTCTCTTACCTTTCATCTCCACACCTTGTAGTTTTTAGCCCAAATAGGTAGCTTTTTGCATTTTTAGCCTTCGATAACCTCCCTTATTTTTTTCAACCTATTACAAATTTAAATCCAATTTTAGTTCAATCATAAACTTTCTTTAAAAAATAATCAAACCATCAAACTTCACCTATTTTTCTAAAATTGTCGTTCTTGTGCTCTTAAGAACAAACAATTTACAACAAATTTCTATCATGAATATAATTTCATGCAAGGATAATTTCTCTAAAATAAATTATATTTTATAATTATTTACATGGCACATGTGGTCCAAATTTCATCCATTTTCATTATTTAATTTAAACCTTATGATTATTTTCCGAGAAGACATTACATCAAACATTTTGCATGCATTCTCGCCTAGAAAGGAACTACTTCACAAATCAAAAATAATTAGAATTAATGTAAGATATTAAAAACCCATCTGTATTATTATTTTTTCCACTTACAAACCAATTTTTTAGTCATTTGGAAATTATATACAAAATTTATCACTATTGTCCCAAAACAAATCATTAAAACTTGCACACGAGTCATTGGATCGAGTTGGCCAAGCCAAAAACAAGTAGTTCAACTCATCATTTCACCAATCCTCGCATACAAGGATTTGAAAAATATTCTCCAAATAAAAATAAATAAATCATCTAGCTCTTGAATCACGCAATTTATATACATTTGTGATAAGGTAAGATATCAAACAAAAAACAAAGTTTATTATGTATATACTATTTTTTTATATAAGGTAAATAAAATTTGGTTTTGAAGGGACCAAAAACCCTTTACAAAAAAAGAAGCATAGTAACACAATCCAACCAAAAAGAGCCAAGGGATCCTAGTAAAAAGGCTTGACATGAGGGCCACCCGCAAATAGAGCGACTCCACACGCTTGCAATATTAAACATACATTTTTTTATAACGGAGATACAAAAGGATATGAACAATAATCGAAGTAGGAAACAAGACAAGCATACGAAAAGACCAAAATTTCAGCCAAAGGATCGCCATTATTTCACTTTATTAGTAAGACCGTTTTTGCGAGTTTTGGCACTTGGCCTCGCTATCCTTCGATCCAATAACCTTTAAGATCACCCTCTTAGGCCTTTCATCAACTTTTTCCTCGATATATATGTCCATGGTGTATTTAGTGTCATAACTTCTTATAATGAGCCTAATCTTCTATTTTCTACCCTCGGCCTTGGCCACTTGATCCTACGGGATATATATCCTCTCCTCTTTCATAAAAACTCAACATGCATACCATTAATCCTCTTATTCTCGGACATCAATTTTGTGGTGGTAATCTCTAACCTCCTGAACCAAATTCTTGTTAACAATGAGGATTGTGTCAGCTATTGACTCCACTCTCATTAACCTATCCTCTCCATCCACCAAATCCCTCTCTCTCTTTAGTACTGGACCCTAACCCATTTCATGGACCCCTTTTTTAGGTTACAATGTTATGTATATATCAGTAACTTTCTTACAAAACCATGTTTTCTACTCCATTTCTCCTTCCTCGATCTCCTTCTTCCTTTAGGAATGCATTTTTCCACCTCCTCTTTCCTTCCTCATAAGTTCTCCATCCTCCCTTCTTTCAACTAACTTTCATCATTCAAATTATTTCCTCTATATCTCATATTTTTATCCATTTAAACTATAACCTTTCTTACATGACTCTTCATATGCCTTATCAACTCAAGAGGCATTTTTACATCTTTCTAGAGATTTCATAAGATCTAATTCACTCGTTGGACTCTTATAACATTCCTAGACTCTATTACACCCCTTTACATTCATTACAAGCCATTATTGCCCTTTTTATATGCTTTATAATTTGAATTATATTTAGAAGGGAAAACAAGAATTTTAATTTTCAAACTTAGCTACCTAGACATCTCTCTCATGCCTTCAACATCACCCAATACACTTGTCTTTCAAAAATTGGTAATTTTGATGTTCTTTGAAGATGCCCCTGTATCATACTCCCAAGGTGGAGAAAATTACTCTTGTACTTTTTTTTCGAGTTCCGTATTCACTATCCTCATCTTATTTATTTGTTTGTCTCTTTCTTTCTTTACTCTCATTGTGTTTGCTTTCTTCATGTCCCCCAAGTACCATATATTTCTATTTTTCCATCCATTTTCTTTGACATTGTTTCCTTTCTTATTTAATTTTATCTTCACTTTCATCATCTTCGTGCTTCTATCCATTTTACCTACACACACAAACACAATAATAGAAAATATACATTCTTCTTCATGATTTTTGACTCTCTTCATCTTTTTATAACTCATATCCACAATGTATCCGTCATTCTCCTTGCCTTAGACTTCATTTTATTTCCTCATTACTTGTTTTCTCTCATTCACCACCATACCAAGTTGTTCTAAACTTGCATATACATCCTCCTTTCCTTCATTTATATCATCAAGTGCCCAAGAATCCATCACTTTTTTAGTTGCACTTGCATTTTTATTTCCTTCATCCATCTCATCTAACAACTCTTGCAATAGTTCATCAACATAATCCATGCATAGCTAATTTTCATACCACTTATGCTTAGCATTCTTCTCAAATGAAAAATTATAATCACTTTTTGTAAAATTTCAAGGAATTCACTCACACAAACATCAATATCAACCATCAAACAATCAAGTTTTCTTACCTTGTTATCCTCCTTTTATTGTATCTCTTCCCGACCTCTAAAATTTTCTTGATCTCTTTGAGTTCATCCTCTTCTTTCTTCATTTCATCTTATCTTTCATCCTCCATTCTTATTTCATTTATTTTCCAAATTATTCTTGGTTATTTTTACATGGCTTGTGTCTTCAAGAAGTCTAAATTCTCTCTCTTGTCTTGTCTTGGTTCACTCGAGATTGCTATCGTTTGCTTTGGCTTGTTTTCTTTTTCTCCAATGTTGTCTCTTTCAACCACTTGGGCATCACATATCCATGGTTTTGACATGGTTTTAAGAGATCTTCATGGATATTTCCTTAATTATTTTTTCTTATCAACCTCTTTAAAGTGTTTTTCCTCTTTCCTCATATTATTTTCTTCACTTTTGATCCTCTTCTTCAACTAAAATTTCTTCTTTATTCTCATAATCTGCTCTATAGGCCATTTAGCTTTCTTCTTCATCACAAACTCAATCCCATCCTTCATCTCTTAGAAACTCTCCAATATTCTCCATATCTCTTCACAACTCGTCAACTCTTTTTACATCCATTCTTCTTGCTTACATGCCTCTTCTCTCTTCTTGGATTATTCTTTTTCTTTCTCTCTATTTATTCTTGTCTCTTCTTATGGATTATCAACTTCAACATCTCTCTTACTACCTCTTCTCTATCCATCTATCTCTTACTACTTCAACACCTCACCTAGGATTGTTGACCTGGTCTTTTGGTTTCTTCACACTCTTATTTTCACTCTCACACTTGAACTTTTTCTCACTCTTCTCTTTCAACATGCCACTTTCTACACACTTACAATGCATTATTAGCCGAAATATCATTTAAATATCAATAAGAAACCTTAATAAAATCCTCACTCTCTTATACCAAATGACATAGAGAAAATAACATTCATTCATGCATTCAACTATGTTGGGAGGAATAAACAACAACCTTACACCAAGCTCTACAGATGAGGATCTTCACTAGGAAGCCTAAAATGGTTCTAGTTTGTAAAAATTACAAAAATTGTAACACCTATAACATGGTTGATATCTATGATGACTTCTATTTTGAAGTTGCAAATGTTGACATGTGATTCTTGTTGAAGACGGTGTACTCTTGTGAATCAAGAAATCATGTTTTTTGTAGATAATATGTTATTTGTTGAAATAGGTACAATTCTACCATGTTTATGCTGAATAGAAAATGAAGTAATTCATCTCTTCTTATGCTGAATAATTCATTGCTTGGGAAATAAGAAATTGATTCAGTTAAACTAATTCATGAGTCTTTGTTGCACTCAAATTTGTGCTTCAGTTTTCATAATTTTTGGATGCAGAACAACAATACCTTAGATGAATTTCATTGATCCAAGGTATGCTTCTAATTCATGACCTTGTGGTCATATTGACTAAGTTGGACAGGTCAAAGGATCTCTAAACTGTAATTATCTTTAAGTCACGAGTGATCTCTATGGCTTCCTGCTTCATATGTGATCTTGGATGGTAATATGATTCTTCTTTGGTAATTTTTGGATGCAATTCTTACTATATACAAAGGAACCTAATTAAACTATGTTCCTTAAATTGGTAACCCTATCCTAAAGTTGTAACCTATCCTAAGTTTCTATGTTCTTTTATTAATGTGTGTGATGTTAATAATTAAAGGACCTAAGTTATTCCCTAAACTAATGTTGAACCTAACCTAATGTTTGGATAACCTAAAAGGGGCCTAAGGGATGACATGTAAAGGGGAAGGTCAGTGGCATTAATCTCTAGAAATTTATGAGGAATTAATTCGGTCTTATCTCTTTGATGCTACCAAATTTGGTGAATGCATGAAGAAAGATAGGGGAGTTGAGTTGGCACCTCCACCAAGTGATTGTTGCATGCATTTTTAAATTTAGATCTATCCAAACACAAGTTGGCAGTGGTGGGAGAAGTGGAAGGATTTTTAGTCCTGTTTGGCATTTAATATTTTTGGAAATGATGAAAAAAACCACCTAGGAAGAAGGAAGATGGAAAAAGGAATGGTTTCAGATTTTGTTTTGGTCATTTGGTCTTTTGCGAGCTTTAGCTCTGCATGTGGTTTTTGCTCTTCAAACCCATAGTTCAAATTCTTGCATGTGTTTTTCCTTACATGGTGGTGAAAGTGAAGAAAATACCACTGTGAAACTATAAGAAGAAGGAGAAGAAGGTTTTGAGGAGTTTGTTGGCATTTTGTGGAAAGGAATCAAAGCTCTGCTTGGAGATTTTTTGTGAGAAAGTGAAGATAGGAGCTCTATCAGGCATGATAGGCCCTATCCATTAAGTCTTTTTCTTTTACTTAAATGCTTCATAAAAATAACTCTACTCTTTGTGGAAACCTTTTGGTTCGATTTTGTGGTTGCTTTTTCTTTGCTTCAATGGTGTTTTTGTTTTGTTTCTTTGGATGCATTATTGATTTTGGTATGATAGTTGGAAAATGAAATCTAGGAGTATCATTTTATACTTTTGGGTAATCTTTCTTATTCTTGAATCCTTATAATAGTGGCCTAAAAGTGAGTTATACTCGATAAGTGATATTTTCAACCGCAGTTGTTTTTGCAATATATGTGTCTTGGTTTGATAGAATCTAAAGATTCTTGCTTCAAATTTTTTCCTTATTATCGTTGTTAGAAGACTTAAATATAGGAAACTTTGTTAAATATCGAGACTTATGTCTATGAATTTGATGATCTGAAATTTTCATTTGATTCCCTTGTTGTTATAGACTTTAAAGACCATTGTTTGTTCTTGATTGAGGAAAACATATGCTAAGAGTTGTATGTATTAAACATTAGCATGGTTATGTAGAAATCCTTAGATTTTAACTTGTATGTCCTCATTCTGTTTTCATTAAAATAGCTTTGAAGGATTCTTTGTGTGGACATTACGCCATCATTTTGGGAAGTATAACATGTATGTTGTTGTGTCTGGTTGTTTGATAATGGAAGTGGGAACCGTTATTCTATTTCAACCTGTTTTGAGACTGTAGGTTATTAGAGGTATACCGTCGTTTAGATATGGGACTACCTATGATTTGGTTATACCCCAAATGGGAATTGATGGTAAAATCTATGTTCTTTCTTGAATATTTTACTATACCATTTGATTTGGATATAAGGAAATTTATCTTGAGCTCGGTTCTATTGTGTATGTTTCATAAACCCACTCCGGGCCTTTGGTTTTCAAATGGATCTTTCATTTTGTGAAATTTTTTCTGAATTGTTGTGGATGTGGAACTCTTGTATTGGGAAGTTTCTCGAATGCTTAATCTAACTTCTTGTTAAATGATTTTAAGTTCATTTGGAGGCATGTTTGGATTAGGTCTAGTTGTTCTCTTTTCCTTTCTCCATTGGGTTGTTAGGAATTGAAACGATTTATTTATCTATTAATAGAATCGTTCCTTGGGATTTATCTTTCTTGAAAATATGATAGATATCAGGTTGGATGTTTTGGTTTCCATTCTTTTACTGATTCTTTTATTTTCACCCAATTGTAGACTATGTTGTACCTATTATCCAAAATAAGCCCCTTGCTTATTTTGGGCTAACTCCCCTTCATTTCCACCATCCTTGTGCCTCAGTAAAAATTTTCCACTTTTCAGGAACGCAAAATTTTATAGAAATGGCTTCATCAGATAGAGAATCTTCTCACCTTTCCAGAAAGGTAAAATTTTCCTTCTAACTCCTTATATTTTGCAAGTTACGGAGTTTGGGAGGAAAATTTTCCCTAAGAAGGTCTGCGGACCAATCAAAACGTGCCACGTCAGGGGCGGAATGACGGGTCGGCCGAGGTTAGTTTGAATTTTTTTCAAGTTCTCGGTGGGGAGCGCAAAATAAAATTTTTGGCCCGAAGGCCCGTCGACGAATAGGAAGTGGCCACGTGTCCAAAGTCCAAGGGGGTCGGGGCACGCGGGGAATTTGATAATTTTTCCAAAGTGTTGCAAATTTTGCAATAAAAACTCTGCCCCCCAGAGGCCCACACCAATAGAAAAGTGCCACATGTCCTATTCAGGGCAGTGGTCGGTGACAATGGAAAAATTGGAAGCGCGCCCCCACGGGCCAATTAGAAGATGACACGTGGAAACGGAGCGCGGGTGCGGGGTAATTTTTGAAATTTTTCCAAAAAATTAAAAAGCCGTAAAAGGGCCAATAATACCTACAGACCAATCAGAATGTGCCACGTGGCATCGGAGTGGTGGGGGGCAGAAATTTTTGGGGAATTTTACCCAAAATTCAAAAAAGAGGGAAAATTTTGGGTTTCGGCCTCGCCGACTTGATTTTCACCCTGTTTTGCCCTAAATCTTTAGAGGGGCATATATTTCGATCCGAGCTCGGTTTTCTCGATTTTGGTGTCATTGGAAAGCTATTGAAGCTCTCTACATGATGGAATCTTCAATTTTGTGTTTTGATGGAGTTCAGTGAGGAAAAAATAGAAAAATGCTTTTGGCATTGGGAAAAAAGTAGAAATGACATCCAACCACCATTTTTAATGCAGTATGGCTTCCATTCTCCTTTCGCTTTGTCAAAAATCTTGGGGAATGAACTTTTAAGGGTACCCATGCTATTTTTATGGATCTGGTTGGTGGTTGAATCATTCTTTTCACTTTTCCCATGTTTCTCCTTCCTGAGCTCGAGTTTTCATTGTAAAAAGCCAGATTTGGCTCATTTTGTAAAGGGTTGGACATTTTTGCTCTTGCAAGCTCTCTTTTCTTCCTCAGCAGGTAGATTTGTAGAGTTTCATACCTCTCATATAGGCTACAACACGTATTTTTCCTCCTTGCCATTGTAATGCATTATATTAAACTTGGGAATGATAATGTATGTTCTGTGATTGATTTTTCCCAATCCTCTCATGTGTTTATCATTGTCTTTTGATCTTTCATTATATTCTAGAAATATGTGCATGTTTTGTGTTGCATTTTTTATGATCTGTGTCAATTTTTCAAAGTATATGTTCACCACTCCTTTGGTGTATCACCACTTTTACTTAGTTTTATTTCTTTTGCATCCTTTATCTCTGTCTCCTTGGAATTTAGGGTAGGATCTGGTATTAAACCTCTAAAAATTTCATGCATACACCTAATCAGAGGAGTGAAGGAACCAGCCTTTAACCTGGAGAGTATTTTCCCATTTTTCAAGTCCCACACTTGGGGAAAAGATTCAATGTTGTGCAATCACACTAAATGACCCAATTCTTAGGTGCAGACCTGAAGGTCATTTAGGGGGTGTTGTTGATTTGCACTAATAGTACCTCTAGTAAGATATTGTGGATATGAAGTGAGATTTCCTTAATTGTTTAAACACTTGATTGCTTTACTCTTAAGGAAATCTATTAAATATATTTTCATTCTTCTTTGCATAAAGAAATGATAACTCTTCTTCAGTTGAGTCTGGATAGATGAGGAGACTGAAATCTCACTCATTTCCTCATTAATCTTAGGTTGGGGAATTTGTTTACTTGGGTATCATTGTTGTTCCTTCTTTAGGCTTCTCAACTTATATCACTTTTTAACCTTGTGATAGGTCTTAGTGTTTTATTGACCTTAAAGCAATGATTCAGAGTTTATGATATGCTATGAGAAAGTATTGAGCCTTGTGTAGGTTCTGAACTTCAACTAATCTACTCTTTTCTAGAATAATAATGATTTGAATAAACTTGTGTGTGATCCTAAATGATAGCTTGTTTTCTTGTACTGATGGAAGTAATCAAAATATTATTGATAAGGTCTGTATGATGTTATCTTTGACTACTACCTTGAATTGAATATCAAAATGAATTCAAGACTTTTAGGATGCTTCAACCGAAAATTACTTTGATTTTTATAATGATTAAGTTATCCTTACCTGTTTGTATGGAATTATTTATGATAAATGTACTTCTTAGGCTATAGGATGAGTCTGAGATAGTATGATATTTAGCTGGAATGCAATATTCATTGTTGTACAAATAGTATATTTATTCTAAAAGATAGTTTTATGTATCTTGTATTACTTCTTGAAAATTAGATCTGGCTGATTGGAGGAACTTAATTTGGATACATGAATGAGAAGGTAAAGTTAGGATGAAATGAGAATTCTTCTTCTTTAACTCTGATGTTTTATTTCCAGTATGTTGAAAAGAGTTTTATGATGAAAAGATAGGGTTGTTATGTTGATTAATTAACCCTACATATAGAACCTTAAATATTTTCTCTCCTTCTTGGTTGTAATCTTTTAGGGGAAAGTATTTATGTTTTATTGTTGTGTTTTCAGAACTATTTCATAAACAACAGGTTCTTTTTATGAAACAATTAGATAAAAGCACAAAATTTTAATGCTATAGTGCTTATCATGCTCAGTTCAAATGAACTGACCCATGCTAACAATTTTGTAGATGGATTTTGTAAAAGATGAAAGGAGAAAGACATATAGAAAGTTACATCTGTTTTACTAAAGAAATTGTATCTTTATTATGATGATATGTGACATCATTATTTGGGATGTACTTTTTCGGAAAATAAAGTTATAATGAAACTATTTTTATATTGATGATATGACACCTTGTAATCTTTGAATTACTTTTGTAAACAAGTGAATGGATCACTCCTTTCGATGAACAATTGAATTATTTATTGTTGAATATTACTTGATTGTATTACCTTCATTGGCATAAATTGGATACATCATCGAGTAATATCTTAAATGTAGGAGGGAAGTTTATATACTTAAGTGTTATGGATTTGATTTGGGGATCTAAAATATTAGTTGGTTTATTTTCACATAAAGAGATACAACTTATAAGTTGACACTCGTAAGTAGATCCTTAAACAATATAAAAGAACTATGATTGATTATATAGATATTTATATGTATGAATTCTTGATGTATTTGGAACATATGAAACTAGTTTTCATAAATGGACATTAGTCCATAATATAGGGAAAAAGGATAATTCCCTTGAAATCAATCATTGAGACATAATTTAAGAACTTGTTAAAGTGTTATGAATGTTGTAAGTAAATGGTTGAATGTGTACTTCCTTAGGAATATTTTCTTAATCAAAATTTGGAATGCTTAGAAAGGAATTAAATGGAATTTAGACTTCATCTCCATGAAGTCTAAAATAAAGGGTTTATAAGGAACTTATTTAAGCTAGGGCTGAAATAAGTGAGGAACTAATTAATACACTTTCTTTCGAGATCAATCATGTCATGATATAAAGAAAGATGTTTTGTTTGAGGATAAACTTAAGCATGAAATCAAATGGTTAGGAAGCAAATTTTACCTGCATGCCTACTGTAGACACCTAAAATATGCTTACACTTAGCATTTCTTCTAATTCAATCGATTGATGACACTTCGTTAATTCACTCTTCTTCGCTTCATTCTTGGATGCCTATTCACGACACCTTCTCGGTTGTATTTCTTTTATAATTAACTTGTTTGGCTAATACCTCTCTTATTAGCTAAACATTCCTCCTTTCGACCATTCATAACCTCCCTAGTTCTCTCTAGACCACTTCTATTAGCTTCGTAGGCTATCTATCAGTCACAATTGGTTATCCAGACCCCTCCCAACTCTCAATGAGTCTCTAATCACTTGCTAATCAAGTTTAACTAGCCTAAATCCTAGTTAACTAGCCTAAAACAAGCTTATCTAAGCCTAAAGCATGTTTATCCTAATCTAATATAAAAGTGCTTTTTGAGCTTTAGTCCCACATGTACCCAAAATTCTAAACTCTCCCGGGTGAAAAACTATAAATAGAAGGTTCACTCCTCCCTCTCAAAAATAGACACCTTGTATACATAACAAAATATCTCTCATATTTAGAGATCTTGGCATTAGAAATCATTTGCATTATCCAAAATAATAGGCATTTGATCTTGGCTATCCTTCATTGTTAAGAGCTCCCCATCTTGCATCCATCCATTCCAAATATAGTTGGTAAGGGAAGATCTAAAGCTTGCCCATGTGGCCAACTTAGAGAGATCTCTTCACTATGTTTGAGAGTAAACTATACATAATTTGATTGCTTAGAATATAACTAGGTTCACTTTCATTAAGCTTTCATGGAGTAGAGAGTACTATATATGCTAGGGATTGAATGTTAGTTTCAAATTTATATATGCATAGGTAGTTTCTTCTTTATCTCTAATCCTATGGTGCATGGTTGATTTTAGTCAAGCTTGAGGTTCTTTAACCTCATCCCATACCTTTGCAAACCTTTCCATTGTATACACCTACCTCACATGTAGCTTCAAATTGTAACCTTATAGGTTAAATAATGTTAGTTGGATCTCTAAGTGTTGTTGTAATTAATATTTAAAACAATGATTAATTCGTTAATAAACTTTTAATGCAAGTTATGCTAGGCCAGTTGAGAAAAATTAGTTGGATGTTGGTACACATCAATTGCAATGTAGTACCTTCATAATGATATGAGTCATTACATGATACTATGATGCAATTGATATGTCTCAACACCCCACTCAGTTTTTTTAACTTGATTGACATAAATGTAAGATTGGATCATGGTTTTATCCTATACAGGATAGGAACATGATCTAGTGTCGAGGTCAACTCATGTTGACTTAGGATAACTAGACACACCCAATTGACTTACGTTGATTATGTATATGTACCCTTAGTCACCATGAGTAGTTTTCCACACTAGTGCATGTTGCTTCCCTTGTCTAGTATGAAACCTTGAATCATATTGGACTGACAGGAGTCAAGAAAGACCACTCTAGATAATAGAACAAGTGTGGTGAGGGACTTATTCCATTTGACGAGTATGCCATCAAGGAATTGTAAACATGATAAACATGTTTAAAAATCTGTCCAAAGTATAGAAAGCTATTAGTTACGTTGTCCTATGTCACCTAGTTTAAGAAGTGAGATTTCAAATGAATATCGGTAATATATATTCAGATATGCCTCTTAGACAGAACACTTGGGTACCCCTAAAAGGGTAAAGGACCAAGTATATGTTGTATACACATCATTGAGTTAACATGAGAGGTATGTTAAATACCGAGTCATGAAATGAGAGATCGGTGTTTCACTGAGTCATTTACAATTGCATATGGTTTTCTGTTATGAGATGGATTGGCATTGGAAGGTGTGTTCTAAATTATGTTAATTTATAACAAAGAACATTATGTATGACAAAAAAATCCTTGTTCTAAAGTCTTAAAATGGGAATGTTACAAAAATCACCTTAAGTGGTTTTCAAAAACACCACACTTTATTTTAAAAACCTCATACCATACATCCCATGTCATTTCAACAATCAAGATTATCATTCTTCATGAAATTTCACTTTTTCTCTTACCTTTCATCTCCACACCTTCACTAGTTCTTAGGCCACACAAGTATATTTTTTTCATTTTTAGCCTTCAATCACATCCCTTAATGCATGTACCCTATTCCACACTTCAATATAATGTTAATTAAATCATAAACTTGACTTAAAAATAATCAAACCATCAAACTTCACCTATTTTTCCAAAATTGTCATTCTTGTGCTCTCAAGAACAAATAGTTTCAACAAATTTCTGGCATTTATATATTTTTTTACACAATGCCAATCACTCTAAAAGGAACATATGTTCCAAATTTCAACAATTTTTATTATTCCATTTAAAAGTTATGATTTTTTTCCAGAAGACATAACATCAAATAGTTTACATATATTCTCAATCCAAATAGGAAATTCTTCACAACTCCAAAAATACTCAAAATTAATGTAATATATTAAAAACCCATATGGAAAGTGACCTTTTCCACATAAAAACAAAATTTTGAGTCATTTTGAAATTATATGTAAAATTTATCATTGTTGTCCCAAAACAGATCATTAAAACTTGCATACACAGTCATTGTATCAGTTTTCAAGCCAAGAAACAAGTAGTTCAACTCATCCTTTCACCAATCCTCCTACAAGGATTCAAAAATGAATCTCCAAATTCAAATAAGGAAATAATATAAGCTCTTGAATCACATAATTTAGATACATTCATGACAAGGTAAGATATCAAACAAAAAAATAGAGTTTATTATGTATATACTGTAACTTTCTTACAAAATTGTGTTTTTCTCTTCCATTTCTCCTTCCTCTGATCTCCTTATTCCTTGAGGAATTACTTTTCCACCTCCTATTTCCTTCCTCAGAAGGTCTCCATCCTCCCTTCTCTTAACTAACTTCCATCATTCAAATTATTTCCTCTTTATCTCATCTTTTCATCCATTTCAACCCTAACTAACCTTTCTTACATGACTCTTCATATGCCTTATCAATGAGGCATTTTTACATCTTTCTATAGATTTCATAATCTCTAATTCACTCCTAGGACTCTTGTAACATGAATAGACTCATATTACCCCCCTTTACATTCATTAAAATTCATTATTTTCCCTTTTACATGCTTTATAATTTGAATTATATTTAAGAGGGAAACCAGAATTTGAATTTTCAAACTTAACCACCTAGACCTCTCTCTCATGCCTTCAACATCCCCTAATACACTTTTCTTTTAGAAATTATAAATTTTGATGTTCTTTGAATATCTTTGAAGATGCCCCTGCATCATACTCCTAAGGTGGATAAAATTACTCTTGTACTTTATTTGTTTAGTCCCATATTCATTATCTTCATCTTCTTTGTTTATTCTTGTCTTTCTTTATTTACTCTCATTGTTCTTTCTTTGTTCATGTCATTCTGGGTCCCATATCTTCTCTTTTTCCTTCCATTTTATTTGATATTATTTCTTTGATTCCTGAATTCCATATTAACTTCCATCATCTTCATGCTTCCATCCATTGTACATGCACACAAAAAAAAATAACAACAAATGTACATTCTTCTTCATGGTTCTTGACTCTCTTCATCTCTCTATAGCCCATATCCACCATGTATCCATCATTCTCCTTACCGTAGTCTTCATTTTATTTCCTCGTTAATTTTGTGATCTCATTCACCACCATACCAAGCTGCTCTAAACCCACATATACATCTTCCTTTCCTTCATTTAGATCATCATGTGCCCAAGAATCCATCACTTCTTTAGATGCACCTATAGTTTTATTTCCTTCATCCATCCTTCTCATCTAACAACTCTTATAATAGTTCATCAACATCATCCATGCACAACGGATTTTCATACCACTTATGCTTAGCATTCTTCTCAAATTCACAATTATAGTCACCTTGTAAAATTTCAAGGAATTCACTCACATAAACATCAATATCAACCATGAAATTATCAAGTTTTTTTACCTTACTATCCTCCTTTTCTTGTATCTTTTCCTTGACCTCTAAAATATACTTTTTCCCTTTGAGTTCATATTCTTCTTTCTTAATTTCATCTTGTATTTCCTTCTCCATGTTGATTTCCTTTATTTTCCAAATCATTATCGGTTGTTTGTACATGGCTTGTGTCTTCAAGAAGTATGAATTCTCTCTCTTATATTGACTTGGTTCACTTGAGCTTGTTATCATTTACTTTGGCTTGTTTTATTTTTTCTCTATTGTTGTCTCTTTAAACCATTTGCGTAGCACATAACCATGGTTTTGAATTGGATTTGAGAGCTCTTCATGGCTCTTTCCTTCATTATTTTTTTCAACATCATTCAACTAATTTTCCTTTCACCTCATCTTCTTTTCTTCACTCTTTATCCTCTTCTTCAACTGAAATCTCTTATTTCTTATAATAACTAGCTCTATAGGCCACTTAGCTTTCTTTTTCATCATAATTTGAATCCCATCCTTCATCTCTTATCAAATATCCAAACTTCTCCATATCTCTTCTCAACTCTTTTTACATCAATTCTTCTTGCTTGCTTTCCTCTTCTCTCTTCTTGGCTTCTTCTTTCTTCTTTCTCTCTATCTCTTCTTGTCGCTTATCAACTTCAACATCTCTCATGCCAACTCTTCTTTATCCATATCTCTTATCAAGAAAGTTCTCTTCTTCTTGTTTCTCTCGATACACCTCACCTAGGATTATTGACTTAGTCTTTTGGTGTCTTCACTCTCTTTTTTCACTCTCACACTTAAAATTCTTCTCACTCTTATCATTAAACCTATCACTTTCCACTACACACAATCATAATGCATTATTAGCCAAAAATATCATTCAAATATCAATAAGAAACCCCAATAAAATATTTTTTCTCTCATATCAAATAATGCAAATCAAATAACATTCATTCATGTATTCAACTATGTTATGAGGAATTTACAACGACCTTACACAAAGCTGCAGATGAGAATCTTCACCAAGAAATCTAAAATGGCTCTAGTTTGTAAAAATTGAAAAAAATCACCTTAATTTTCTTTCAAAAACACCATAATCTATTCGAAAAACCTCATACCCTACATCTCATTTCATTTCAATAATGAAGTTGACCATTCTTCATGTAATTTCACTTTTTCTCTTACCTTTAATCTACACACCTTCACTATTTCTTAGGCCAAACAAGTAGCTTTTTTCCTTTTCAACCTTAAATTACCTCCATTAATTATTGTACCATGTTCCATACTTCAATCCAATGTTAATTCAATCAAAAACTTGACTTAAAATAATCAAACGTCACCTTTTTCCCAAATTGTCATCCTTGTGCTCTCAAGAATAAAAATAAATATGCAACAAATTTTCGGCATGGATATATTTTGCTACATAATGCCAATTGCTCTAAAAAGTTTATAGATTTTATAAGTATCTACAAGGAACATATGTTCCAAGTTTCATCCATTTTTATTATGTTATTTAAAAGTTATGAATTTTTTCTTGGGAAGACATTACATCAAACAATTTGTATGCATTATCTGTCCAAATAGGAAATACTTCACAACTCCAAAAATACTCAAACCTAATGTAAGATGTTAAAAACCCATTTGGAGAATGGAATTTTATAACTACAACCCAAATTTTGAGTCATTTTGGAAATTATATGAAAACTTATTTGTTAATGTCCCAAAACTTCCAAAACACATCATTAAAACTTGCATACACACAATCATTGTATCAATTTTCAAACCATGAAACAAGAAGTTCAACTCATATTTTCACCAATCCTCCTACAAGAATTCAAAAATTACTCCTTAGATGAAAATAAGGAAATCATCTAGGATATTGAATCACATAATTTAGAGACATTCAACAAGGTAAGATATCAATCATAAAACAGATTTAATTATGTATATATTGTAACTTTCCTAAAAATTGTGTTTTTCTCTTCCATTTCTCCTTCCTCGATATCATGATTCCTTAAGGAATGTATTTTTCCACCTCTTACCTTCCTTATTAGTTATGCATCCTCCCTTCTCTTAACTAAATTTCATCATTCAAATTATTTCCTCTTTATCATCCATTACAAACCCAAATAACCTTTCTTACACAACTCTTCATATGCCTTATCAACTCAAGAGGAATTTTTACATATTTATAAAGATTTCATAATCTCTAATTGACTCCAAGGACTCTAATAACATGCCTAGACTCCTATTACCCATTTTACATTCATTACAAGTCATTATTACCCTTTTTACATGCTTTATAATTTGAATTACATTTAGGAGGGAAAATAAGAATTTGAATTTTCAAACAACTTAGCCACCTAGACCTCTCTCTCATGCCTTCAAAATCCCCCAATACACTTGTCTTTGAGAAATTTTAAATATTAATTTTATTTGAAGATGCCCCTACATCATACTCCCAAGGTGGAGAAAAGTACTCTTGTACTTTGTTTGCTTAGTTCCATCTTCACTGAGATCTTCATCTTCTTTGTTTGTTCTTGTATTTCTTTCCTTACTCTCACTGTGATTTCTTTCTTCATGTCCTCTTGGGTCCCATATCTTGCTCTTTGTCCTTCCATTTTCTTTGACATTGTTTCCTTTCTTCTTGAATTCTATCTTCACTTTCATCATCTTCATACTTTTGTTCATTGTACCAACACACACAAACACAATAACAAAAATATACATTCTTTTTCATGATTATTGACTCTCTTCATCTTTGTATATCTCATATTCACCATGTATCCATCATTCTCCTTGTCATAGTATTCATTTGCTTGCCTCATTAATTGCTTCTTCTCATTCACCACCATACCAAGTTACTCTAAACCTGCATATACATCTTCCTTGCCTTCTTTTAGATCATCATGTGCCCAGAAATCATCCACTTCTTCAATTGCACCTAAATTTTTATTTGCTTAATTCATCTCGTCCAAATACTCTTGCAATCTTTCATCAACATCATCCATGCACAACTAATTTTCATACCATGTATGCTTAGCATTCTTCTCAAATGCACAATTAGAGTCATATTTTACAATTTCAAGGAATTCACTCACACAAACATCAATATCAACCATAAAACAATCAATTTTGCTTACCTTGTTATCTCCTTTGCTTTTATCTCTTCCTTTACCTCTGAAATCTATTTATTCTCTATGATTTCATCCTCTTTCTTTATTTATTTCATCTTTTCTTCCCTACTCCATGTTGATTTCCTTTCTTTTACATGGATTGTGTCTTTAACAAGTCTTAATTATTTCTCTTATCTATTCTTGGTTCACTTGAGCTTGTTAGTATTTTCTTTGGCTTATTTTATTTTTCTCTATTTTTGTCTCTTTCAACCACTTGGACATCACATAGCCATGGTATTGACTTGGTTTTTAGAGATATTCATGGTTCTTTCCTTAATTCTATTTTGTGTCAACCTATTTCAATTGCTTTTCCTCTTGCCTTATATTATTTTATTCACTTTTGATCCTCTTCTTCAATTGAAATCTCTTATTTCTTCTCATAATCAGCTCTATATGCCATTTCACTCTCTTCTTCATCACAAAATCAATCACATCCTTCATCTCATTCTCATCTCTTAGAAACTCTCCAAGCTTCTCCATATCTCTTCTCAACTTTATGAACTCTTTTTACACCAATTCTTCTTTCTTCTTCCTCTTTCTCTTCTTGGATTCTTATTTCTTCATTCTCTCTATTTCTTCTTGTCTCTTCTTATTGCTTATCAACTTCAAGATCTCTCTTACTACCTCTTATTTATCCATCTCTCTCTTCTCAAGAAATTTCTCTTCTCCTTGATTCTTTCTCTACACCTTACCTAGGATTTATAACCGGGTCTTTTGGTGTCTTCACACTCTTATTTTCACTCTCACACTTAAACTTCTTCTCACTCTTCTCTTTCAACCTGTCACTCTCCACTACACACACTCACAATCCATTTTTAGGCTCAAATATCAATAAAAACCTCAATATAAGCCTCACGCTCTAATACCAAATTATGCTGATAAAATAACATTAATTCATGCATTCAACTATGTTAGGAGGAATCAACAACAACTTTACTCCAAGCTCTGTAGATGAGGATCTTCACCAAGAAGCCTAAAATGGCTCTAGTTTGCAAAAATTGCCAAAAATCACCTTAAGTGAATTTCAGAGACACCATAATCTATTCTAAAACCTCATGCCCTTCATCCCATTTCATTTCAATAATCAAGATGATTGTTCCTCATGAAATTTAACTTTTTCTCTTACCTTTCATCTCCACACCTTCACTAGTTCTTAGCCCAAACAAGTATCTTTTTTTCCTTTTATCCTTCAATGACCTCCCTAAATTCTTGTATCATGTTCCACATTTCAATCCAATGTTAATTTAATCATCTAATTGAATTAAAAATTATCAAACCATCAAACTTCACATATTTTTCCAAAACTATCATTCTTATGCTCTCAAGAACAAATGATCTATAGAAAAATTATAGCACAAATATATTTTTTTCAAAAGGATACTTTATATTTAATTTTTATTTTATTTTATGTGTTTCTACAAGGAACATATGTTCCAAATTTCATCCATTTTCATTATGGAATTTAAAATTTATGACTGATATTCCGGGAAAAACATTACGTCAAGCAATTTGTGTTTATCCTCAATCTAGATAGGAAATACTTCACAACTCTAAAATACTTATAATTAATGTAATATATTAAAAACCCATTTGTATAATGATATTTTCCATATAAAACCAAATTTTTAGTCATTTAGAAGTTATATGAAAAAATTATCACTATTTTCCCAAAAATATCATTAAAACTTGCATAGACAGTCATTGTATCATTTTTCAAGCCAAGAAACAAGTAGTTCAACTCATCCTTTCACCAATCCTCCTACAAGTATTAAAAAATGACTCTCTAAATTGAAATAACAAAATCATATAGGCTTCTTAATAATATAATTTAGATACATTCATGACAAGGTAAGATATCAAACAAAAAAGAGTTTATTATGTATATATTGTAACTTTCTTACAAAATTGTGTTTTTCTCTTCCATTTCTCCTTCCTCTGATATCCTTATTCCTTGAGGAATTACTTTTTCCACCTCCTCTTTCCTTCCTCAGAAGGTCTCCATCCTCCCTTATCTTAACAAATTTCATTATTTTAATTCTTTTCTCTTTATCTCTTCTTTTCACTCATTTCAACCCTAACCAACCTTTCTTACATGGCTCTTCATATGCGTTATCAACTCAAGAGGCATTTTTACATCTTTCTAAATATTTCATAATATCTAATTCACTCCTAGGACTCTTGTAACATGAATATACTCCTATTACCCCCCTTTACATTCATTACAAGCCATTATTCCCCTTTTTACATGCTTTATAATTTGAATTACATTTAGGATGGAAAACAAGAATTTGAATTTTAAAACAACTTAGCCACCTAGAACTCTCTCTCATGCCTTCAACACTCCCCAATATACTTTTCTTTGATAAATTGGAAATTTTGATGTTATTTTAAGATGCCCCGTATCAAAGAGGAGGATAGAGTGGTAGTATTAGAGGCCAATAAGGGTTTGTGGTTAGTGAGTAGGCCACACCGATAGCCAAGAGAGATACAATGACTAGTGAGTGAGATGGATTGAGTCGAAACTTGTTTTTGTATAGACATAGGTCACATAGGTGAGATTTGAAAAATATTAATACATGCAAGATAAAGAGGCCTTACAAAAGGACTTTAGAGTGTGGGATCCTTCAATTTTGGGCGATAATCTATAGGTTGTTAGGGCTCAAACTAATAGATATATGGGACCACCTAGTAGTGTTGGTATGGCCAACTACTAAGAAAAATTTGAGGAGATACAATACTAAGTGGATATAGTAAAATAGCTACTTCTATATTAGCCTCATTATACATTGTTTTTCGTGTGGAAATAGGGGTTCCATTGGGTGGTGGTGGGAGCGTTGATCAGCCACCGCAAGGTCTAGAGGGAGGACTAGATAGAGGACCCAATAGAAACCCATATGGGGCTCAAGGGAGAAACGTAAGAGGGAGTGTTCATTTGATTAATATTTAGTTTATTCGGTAGTTTTGTAAATCAGCCCTTGTCGATGATGTATATTTGATAGACATGTATTTTTAGGCTCTTAATGATTTATAAACATTTTTATGTATATATATGTTTTTTCCATTGATTTATATTATGTGTTTTAAATATGATTACAATGTGATGGATGTTGATGTGATTGATGAGGATTTAATTAATGGTTTTTGTTATGATATGATGTGTTATAGAAAAATTTGAAATGTATGATCTAGATTATAAATTCATGTGTTATAGAATGATTCTAATGTTTTTAGACGTTTTATTGACAATGGTAATCTTGTTGTATGATTTATACACTAATGGATAAGAACTTATTGTGAAATTATTTCTTCTTATTGTTCTAGACACATATAATATATGGTGGTAAACTAATTTAAACGTATGATATTGCACATACAACCTTGTACTAGATGTTAATGTATGACCCATAATGGTTAGTCATACTAGGATCATAGATAAATATGAGATAGTTGGATCTTAGCATTAACCAACATGGGAAGGTTTTGTGTGTAGAAAACATAGGGAAATGTGTTATTCCTAATAGTTCCCATGGTTTTTCCCCATCTTTATTGTATATGATACAAGATAATCAATGTGGGAAGCTTGCATTTTGGGAAAGTTGATAAATCCAGGATGCTTTCCGAGATAGTTGCTTTCAATTTTTGTGTATGGTGGTTCATTGATGTAGGAATCCTTTTTGATCTAATGAATAATCAACGGGGAGTCCTTTTTGTTTATTTTTCTTGGGTATCCATCCTTTGAGGGAGTGGTCTATAATTTTAATTGAATTTTTATTTCATGGTAGTCATCCTTCAAGGGAGTGGTCTATAGCTTTATTTGACATGTTTGCTTTTTGATATCTATCCTTTGAGGGATCAGTCTATATTTTGATTGTATCCATCCCATAGATATTTTGAGCTGAGGTAAATGTTGGGTAACCATGTAAAAGGGGATAAGTAAGCATGCAATATACACTTATGTCCTTGTCATGTCGTTTGATAGGATAAGGTAGGGGGTGGTTAGAATAATGATTGTGGGGTTCCATAGCTATAAGCGAGGATATTTTCCATGAGGAATATACTATGAGAAGATTCGTGGTGCCCATATTCAAGGTCATGAATAATGAGCTAATTGAAGAAACCACCTAATTCTAAATAATTACAAGGGTGATAGGATATATGGGTTGATGGATGAATATCATAGTTTGACTAAGATCTCATGAGTTGATAAGTTAACAATAGAACAGTCGCAAGTGTAGTGCATTAAGAGGCTCCTTTTAGGTTTACCATCAAGGAGGCTAAGCGATAATCCCTAGACCCATATTTATGAGTGATGATATATGGTCCAAGCCAGTCGGGAAAACATTACACATTTTCTCTTTTCCATGTTAGTGACATGTTGATTTTCTTTGAGAAAAATATCACCAATGTTAAATTCATGTTGTTTGAGATTTTTGTTATAGGCGCATTTGATTCATTCTTGATATATTTTGATGTGTTCAAGTGTGGTTAGATGAATTTCTAATAATTGAAGTTGTGGTAAATGTTAATGATAGTATTCCTTATTGGAGATGAAATATCTAAGAGAAACATGTAATGATGGAATCTGAACTTCAAGGGGAAGAACAACTTCAATGTCATAGAATAAAGAGAAATGTGTAGTTGCCTGTAGGGGTACAAATGCTAGTCCGATAGGCCCATAATGAAAAGTTAATTTGAATATTTAATCCCTCCTAGATTTATCAATAGTTTTCATGAGGATTTTGTTCATTTTTTTTGTAAGAGACATCTACTTAACAATTTACTTGTGGATAGTAAGTAGAGTGTAGAAAAGATAAGTTTTATGTCATAGGTGTCACAAAGTTTTTGAAATTATTTTATTGAATGATTTGATGTTATCGTGATGAGATTATGAGGAATACCAAAGTAATGATAATGTGGTGATGGATGAATTTGAAGATTTTATCTACTTTAGTGAAGATGAGGGGGATTTCTTCCACCTATTTTGTAAAGTATTCATTTTCTATGATAATGGAGTTGTATGATTGTGATGAGAGAGGTTTGACAAGGATGATGAGTTCAAGTCCCCATTGTGAGAAGGGTTAAATCTCTTAAGTTAGTTAAATATTGTGACTAGGGACATGTGTGAGGTTGACATATTTTTGACATTTGATGCATTTCTTGACATATTCGAGAACAATCTTGATTGAGTATAGGTCAATAATAGCCATGCATAATATGTTTTTAGAGATAGTTAAACCATTAAAGTGTATGCTACATATTTCATCATGGACCTCTTGGATAGCTAGATGAGCCTCCGCATTTTTAAGGCATAAGAGGAGGAGGAGGAAGTCAAAACCTCTTTTCTAGAGGATATCTCCTAATATGATATATTGATATACACATTGTTGAAAAGATATTTTACCATTTCTAGATATATCTTAGGGTAGTTTTATAGTGGAAATATAGTCATATGTTTGATTATACCAAGTATTAGATGAGTTATATTCTATATGATTGATGGTTGGGAGATTAGTGATGGTGTAAGATGGTTGATCAAGTTTGTGTATGATGACAAATAGTTTGGAATCGTCAAGTGATAGAGGAATAAGAGAGGCAAGAGAATCCATTGTGTCTACAAATTTATTGGATGAGTGAGGGGTTGTTTGGATTTCATATTAGTCAAAGATTCATAGGATATCTTCAATGATGATTTGATATTTATGAAAGAATTAATTTTTACATTGATAGATTCATTTTATTTAATTGATGAAAAAAATTTATTCACCATGGAAATAAAGGATTTACACACCTAAAAAGGTAGTGGTATTGAGTCCCATAATGATGGCTTCATATTTTTCCATGTTATTAGTACATTCAAAGTTTAGTTTGAAATATAATGGAATAGGAGTGTCCCAAGGTGGTATTATGAATATTCTGGCACCTCCCTTACCTACATTTGGACCCGTCAAAGAACAAGGTCATTTTGAGAGGGGCCTTGTATTTATCAAGAGTGTTTATTGATTAGATGGAAGGGGAGCTTATGTGAGCTGATCAAGTAATGTATTTACCCTTAATTTATTTATGGGATATGAACTCAAGGTCAAATTTGATCATAAGCATGATCCATCTAGTGATGTGATTGTTGTGATATGGTTTGGAATGTATATATTTCAATGGATCTATTGTCATGTGTTTTTCAAGGGTAAAATTCCTATTGAAAAATTGACAACTTTACCATAGTGTCAAATTTTTTTCTTGTAAAATCTCTTGAGCTCTCCTCTGGATCGGTTCCCACCTATTACAAGCCTATCCCAATCCTCCTATTAGTGCTCAAATTAATCTCGTCCCTATTTGTTTGAGCTTTGCCTTTAATGCCTATTGTGTTTTCTGTTTTCTCATGGGGGTACTAGACGATATTTTAGTTCTCTTGTATGTGGATTTTTCTTTCCTCTTTTTGGTTGAGGATCATGTTTGGGTATTTTCCATTTCTTGTTTATTCTTACAAGAAATCAATTGTGAATTAGGTCTGAAATCTGAAGGATCACCTATGTAAAATTTTCCTTGGTCATGTCTCTACTTTCATTTTTGTTCCATCACCTGTTGGTACGTGGCAAGTTCCCAATTGAATGCGGTATGGCGGGTTTAACTTGCAAACTTATAAATTTCTATTGCATTCGTAAAATGTAAAGTTGGTCTTGTGACCCGACAAATATTCTTTGAATATTCACAATCATAAAGTGGCACAAACAAATTTTCAATTCACCTCTAAAGGTGTACACTTGTCGCAAACTGAGTGGATGCGGGAAGTGGTGCATAATTTTATTTTTTTACACACTAAGGAGAAAAAGTATAAAAGTGTAAAAAGGTTCCCGAGACCCGCAAAGGACACATGGCTCTTTTTATGCAAGGAGCGGGGAAGTGGGTCATCAGAGCACTTTGACACTTTTGGTTTTAAATTAGAAAGGGAATAAAATTACAGAAAGGGCCCACAGTTCCGCTATCACTTAAATGTGACCATGTGTCAAGCCCGTGTTGAAATTCAAAAGTGGATGGGTGGGTCAAATGGACAAAAGTGTATGAGTTTTAAAACATGGAAAAAATACAAAAAGTCTCATGAAATACTTTTATGAGTTTTATGAGTTTATGAGCCTACATTAATGAAAGACTTTTCTACATGGACAACCCACTTTTAAAATTGAGAAATCTAGAATGAATGGCTACGATACAAAACATTAATTTCTACCACCATCAATGCTTCTACGCAAATCAAGGACGTTTTAAAGTCTATGAATGCCTTCATCTTTTTATTATCAATTTTCTGAAATTTGTTGCTATTATTAGTGATTTTCATTGAGAAATATTGTGAGTTTGACTATGGAGCTTGAATTGGGAACCAAAGGATCAAAAAGGCTGTCGATTTGAGTTTGAATTACTCATGCACTCATGGGAGAATTGGTAAGAACTAAGAAACTCTTTGTTTCTCTTTTATTGGCAAGTCAGTTTGAAGCAAATTTAGGGTTTTTGAAGATGAAAATCATGCCATCTTTTTATCGGTTGTGTCAGGGGTCACGATTTATTTAGAAAAAATTACAGACATAGACGTGATGAATGTTGATTTAAAGGATTTTCTTTAGAGATTGAATAGCCCTCATAGGAGTGAGTCTTTAAAATAAATTCAAGATATCCACATTGCTTTAGCTAGTGTTATCCCACCATCAGTTCATTTCCTAGAATTGGTATGGCATTGTGCTATAAACTATGACCCCAAAAAAGGGAAGTGCTAGATGGGAGTGGTGATGTAATGTTGACATTGACACTGGGCTATTAGAATAATGCTTAAATTTCTGTAATCACAAATCCAATCACCATTGGTATCAAATTAGATTTACAGGATTATGAAGAGAAGAAAAATACTATGCTAAGATCATAAATACAAAATGTCTCCTCATGGAGAAAAATGCAACAACTAGAATCCCTAAAAGGCTAGTTAGGGCACAATTTGTTGAAGAGGATAAAGATATTATTGTGTTATTAAGTTGAATGGTAGGGTTGGAAACTACAAATTAATTCAAGGAATGGATGTGTACCTACATGTGGATCATTTTGGAAAGAAAAGGGAGCATCTGCTGGGCTACTTTTATTGCAGAAGCACTCCATAGCCACATGGTTACTTTAGCAGAAAAATTGAGATGGGTGACACTTCAGAGCTGGAATTCTACATGATGACCTACCTAATTTACAATGTTGCAGGGCATAGACATTTCCCGAGCTTGTTACCACGTGCTGATTTCAAACAATGTCAAATGCATGAGATTTTTCCTCAACTGCAACTGGTCAATTGGAGTGGAAATGTGAGGTTGGTCAATGATGCTTTCTTTGCACCAATTATTTGCCTTTTCAAACCGAATGGGGGCAATATAGGATTTCTAAGTAGGCCAGGCAAGTAATTTTGAATATGGGTGTTACTTCATTCAATACAAGAAATTCACATACATAAGGGCTAGTGGTTTTGAAGGTAAACCCTGTAAATTTCCCAGATATCTAGATGATAAATTATATTTATGTGAATTGGTAAGGTAGCTAACACCTGTTCAAAAACTGATTGTCAAAAGACATAAGACAAATATTAAATTCCCCATTATAATTGGAAGGTATTCATGCCCTTCAATCATAAAATCCAAACTGATTGAAGATGAAATGAAGAAGTTTGATATGGAAAAGTTTGAGGCAAGAGCCAATTATGATATCAGATGGGTATTCAATAACATTGCAAATAATTTTGAGTAAGAGCCTCATTTTGAAGATTATTGGATGAATTGTAGGGATAAAGAAGAGGTCAGGTTAAGATATTTTTCTAGAATGACCCTTGCGCAAATCATATATTACAAAATTACATCTATCCCAGAGGGAATTACGGATGATCCACATACAATAAGTAAATATTACCTTGATCAGAAGGTGGAAGGACATCCTATAGCCCTCTAAACTACAATGAAGCTGAATTAGATGATTCTTGTTAATGGATCACCGATGTGATGAGGAGGACTGTAAATTGGTTAGCCTAAAAGAACATTGATTTGTCAATCCAGAATACAAAAATCTTAAATAACTTCGGGATTTTAGGAAACTTAAGTGATGATATTCCACCCCTGAGGGAAGGTGCAGATAGAATTGATCCTTTGGGAGGAAAATATCCTTAGTTGCCCTCAAAGAGGCCCACTTCTAAACTCATAGATGAGTGGACTTCAGCCACTAACAAGACTGGTACTTCTATGTCAACTCTTAGACAAAAGACTGAAGAAATGCTCTTGAAATCTATGGAGAATGCCCCCATTACTTTGCATTACCAATTCAAAAAAAGGGGGAAGTTTTGACATCCCATGTGGTTCGCTTATGTGTTTTTCCAAAACCAAACAGCTAACAACTTAATAAGTGGAGCTAAAGCAAGCGGTCATTCTCAGTCTAAGCTACATAAAGAAGAGTGACAGGCAACACCTGACTTGAAAAAGTTTGAAAGAGCACACAAGAGACACAAGGTTTCTCATGAGCCATTTTTAGTAAGGGTGGGTGCCCACACACCCAAAAACAAAAACATAGAGATGTGGTAATTGATCCTCCTGAGTTTGAAAGGAATGATGTTTTTCAGGCACAACATGTTGCATCACTACCACAAGTGGAACAATTAGAGCCTTTGTTCCACCTTTGTCTTTGGAGGAAATAACAATGAGGAGCACTCAGGATCAAGTAACCCAAGAAAATGTTGCAACTAATCTAGTAGGTAACCAATTTTTAAGTCCAGGTATGAAAACATCTGAGACCCTACTTGTTAAGGATGTAAATATGCCTTCGGTTAAAACATTACATGAATTTGCAAAGACTCAAACTGATGTGATTGATGTTGATATTGGTGAAGAATTTTCTATATTAGATGCACTTGATTTATCTATGAGTGAACCAATAATGACACCAGTAGATGGCCTTCAAACAAATAAGGAATTGGAAAGGACTACTCATGTACTAACCAGTGAAGAGAAAATCCAAGCAACAGAAGCTTCTTCTCGAATGTGGTTTTGTAATCCGACAAACTAGAGTTACTTGAAAGAGAGGACATTAATGTAGAGATATCAATAGAAGAGACTATTTGCCATTCTATTAAAGTTACTAAAGTTGATGAGCTTTTTCAAGTAGGAAAATCTATCTTTGAAGAGAAAATAGAAGTGGCACAAGATGTAACTGCTAGAGAGAAAATCATTTCGATACGAATATACAACCTCTAGATGGGAATATGAAGTTGGCATCAGAAGAACAACCCACCATGACATTACCTGATGTATCATCAGAACATGAGGATAATAAGATGTCAACTCAACAAAGTATTTGATAAAGGAAGAGCCTACAAGCCAATCATTGGTACAAGAAAATTTTGGGGATAAATTGAGTCTAATGTGGCATCAATTGGAGAAATAAGGAAGGAATCTCCCTTAATTACTGATATAAATCAAGAAAAGAATGATCAATCCCAAGTTCTAGACCAAGGAGAAGGACAATTGAAATAATTTTCAGCACAGGTGAGAGTAGCAAAGTGGTTATTGAAATAAATGATGAAGAGTAGGAAAATCACTGGCTCAGGATGAACAAGGGGTGTTCAAGCAATTGGTGGTTATCCCCAAGAAACCCCAACATGAATCAAAAGAAGAAAATGTTGGAACAAGTTTGGCAAAAGGATGGATTGGTGAATTGATTTCAAATGAGGAAAAGGAGGTCCTCCCCATTCAAGCCATTGACCATACTATTTATTTTCCAAAGGTGGTAAGAAAATCAAACCAGAATGGGGGAAATATAGGATGTCTAAGCAGGATAGGTAAGTAATTTTGGAATATGGGTGTTACTTCATTCAATACAAGAAATTCACATACATAAGGGCTACTGGTTTTGAAGGTAAACCTATAAATTTCCTAGATATTTAGATGATAAATTATATTTATGTGAATTGGCAAGGTAGCTAACACTGTTCACAAACCGATTGTCATAAGACATAAGACAAATATTAAATTCCCCATGCCCTTAAATCATGCCCTTCAATCATAAAATCCAAACTGATTAAGGATGAAATGAAGAAGTTTGATATGGAAAAGTTTGAGGCAAGAGCTAATTATGATATCAGATGGGTATTCAATAACATTGCAAATAATTTTGAGCATGAGCCTCATTTTGAAGATTATTGGATGAATTGTAGGGATAAAGAAGAGGTCAGGGTAAGATATTTTTCTAGAATGACCCTTGCGCAAATCATATATTACAAAATTACAGCTATCCCCAGAGGAATCATGGATGATCCACATACAATAAGTAAATATTACCTTGATCAGAAGGTGGAAGGACATCTTATAGCCCCTCTAAACTATAATGAAGTAGAATTAGATGATTCTTATATATGGATAACTGATGTGATGAGGAGGACTGTAAATTGGTTAGCCTAAAATAACATTGATTTATCAATCCAGAATACAAGAATCTTAAATAACTTTGGGATTTTAGGAAACTTAAGTGATGATATTCCACCCCTAAGGGAAGGTACAAATAGAATTGATCCTTTGGGAGGAAAATATCCTTAGTTTCCCTCAAAGAGGCCCACTTCTAAACTCATAGATGAGTGGACTTTAGCCACTAGTGGGATTGGTACTTCTATGTCAACTCTTAGACAAAAGACTGAAGAAATGCTCTTGAAATCTATGGAGAATGACCCCATTACTTTGCATTACCAATTCAAAAAAAGGGGGAAGTTTTGGCATCCCACGTGGTTCTCTTATGTGTTTTTCCAAAACCAAACAGTGCTAACAACTTAATGAGTGGAGCTAAAGTAAGAGGTCATTCTCAGTCTAAGCTACATAAAGAAGAGCGAAAGGCAGCACCTGACTTGAAAAAGTTTGAAAGAGCACACAAGAGACACAAGGTTTCTCATGAGCCAGTTTTGGTAAGGGTGGGTGCCCACACACCCAAAAAACACAAACATAGAGATGTGGTAATTGATCCTCCTGAGTTTAAAAGGAATGATGTTTTTCAAGCACACATGTTACATCACTACCACAAGTGGAATAATTAGAGCCTTTGTTCCACCTTTGTCTTTGGAGGAAATAACAATGAGGAGCACTCAGGATCAAGTAACCCAAGAAAATGTTGTAGCTAATCAGTAGGCAGCCAATTTTTAATTCTAGGTATGAAAACATATGAGACCATACTTGTTAAGTATGTAAATATTCTTTCGCTTAAAATATTACATGAATTTGCAAATCAAACTGATGTGATTGATGTTGATACTGGTGAAGAATTTTCTATATTAGATGCACTTTATTTATCTATGAGTGAACCAATAATGACACAGTAGATGGCCTTCAAACAAATAAGGAATTGGAAAGGACTACTCATGTACTAACCAAAGTGAAGAGAAAATCCAAGCAACGAAGCTTTTTATATTGAATGTGGTTTAGAATCGGAAAAACTAGAGTTACTTGAAAGAGAGGACATTAATGTAGAGATATAAGTGGAAGAGACTGTTTCCCATTCTATTAAAGTTACTAAAGTTGATGAGCTTTGTCAAGTAGGAAAATCTATCTTTTAAGAGAAAACAAAAGTGGCACAAGATGCAATTGCTAGAGAGAAAATCATTTCTGATACGAATATACAACCTCTAGATGGGAATATGAAGTTGGCATCAGAAGAACAACCCACCATGACATTACCTAATGTATCATCAGAACATGAGGATAATAATATGTCAAATCAATAGTATTTGGCAAAGGAAGAGCCTACAAGCCAATCACTAATAGAAGAAAATTTCGGGGGATAAATTGAGTCTAATATGGCATTAATTGAAGAAATAAGGAAGGATTCTCCCTTAATTACTGATATAAATCAAGAAAAGAATGATCCATCCCAAGTTCTAGACCAAGAAGTAGGATAATTGAAATAATTTTCAGCACAGGGTGAGAGGAGCAAAGTGGTTATTGAAATAAATGATGAAGAGCAAGAAAAATCACTAGCTTAGGATGAACAAAGGGTGTTCAAGAAATTGGTGGTTATCCCCAAGAAACCCCAACAGGAATCAAAAGAAGTAAATGCTTGGAACAATTTTGGCAAAAGGTTGGATTGGTGAATTAATTTCAAATGAGGAAAATGAGGTCCTCCCTGTTCAAGCCATTGACCATACTATTTATTTTCCAAAGGCGGTAAGAGCCTCAAAAAGGTCTAGGATTATCACCAAAATTCACACTAATTCATTAGGAGTAAAAAACTCTAGAAATAGCAATACCTTTTGAGGTAAAAACTAGAGAAGATGTGATAGCTAATGATTATAATGTTCAGATCATTCCTTTAGGGAAGCCCTTAAGAGACAAACTAAAATAAGGATTATCTGAGGTAGTGAATGACCTTTTGCAAAATGTGGATGAAGATAGGGTGATGAAAAAGTAGTTAAAAGAACAGGTTAAAGCCTTGAGTTCTAGTTTGCAGTAATTGATTGGGTAGCCTAGTCATACTCAGGCAAGTGCCTCTATAGATACCCCTGAGGGAATGGAAAAGATTAACACAAAGTTGTCAAAAAGGTCTAGGTGGTGGATACATGGATTAAAAAATTAACCAAAAATGGAAAAGAAGAAATTGAAGAAGTTATATCAAAGTATGAAGAACTCAAGAATAGACTCAATGAGATAAATAAATAATGTGACAATGAGATCTTCTACTTTGAGGGAATTTTTCCCAAATTAGACCGCATAAATCAGCTCAGTGATGAATTAGTTGAGCAAGAAAGCATTGTGCTAGTGGAATTCAAAGGAATTTAGCATGCCATAGAAGAGCTATCAAAAATCAGAGTGGAAACATTGAATGGTATCAAGGAAAAGCTCAAAATCAAAAGAAATTGGGTTGATGACACTCTTGATGCCATTGATTTGAAATTAGAAGATATGGTGTCGATAAATTTAAAAATAGTTACGGTGATCTGAAAATTATTTTTCTTAACTCTTTTGAAAAGAATATTCAGAAGGATGATTTCTCCTATGAAATCATAAAAACAATGAGAAACGTTGAGAACAAAATTACCGAATCAAAGGATAGGTCATTGGAGTTCAAATAGAAGATGGGTCATTGCATAGATGTAATAGCTAGAAAAACACTAATCTTCCAACACCACACTAGACCAGATGAGGACAAGATAAATGAGTTGTTCCAAAGGTATGATGCATACGTGGAAAGGTTTCCAGAGGAACAAGATGCAGAAATGGAAGCTGAGGAGGAAAAGAATGCAGATATAAAAGATGATGAACAAGCTTAGGCGTGTTGTTCCTTAAGTTGTATTTTCTTTTCATACTTATTCTCTAAATTGATGCTTTAAACTGATATTTTTGTTACATTAGATATAATTGTTATTCTGAACTTTATTGTTTCCTTATATCAATTGTAAAGTGGAAGAATGTAGTTTCATATTGACTTAGATAAAATTTTACATACATTTGGATAATCATGTAAACTATTGATACTTTTTTGCTTCTTGCATTTTGAAAAAGGAACAAAATGGGGTTCTATAGGGGCCCCTTCCCATGATAAAGAAAGATATATACATGTCAAAAGTAGGGACAATAAAAGGAAAGCAATATTAAAACATTTTTCAGTCCTGTTTCAAAATTTCCTCCCAGTAGGGGAAGCTTGTTCAAAATCTTATTCTTTCTCAGCATGAATTCACTTGAACCTTGTGTTTTCTAAACAAATATGATTGACCCTGCTAAGTCCCAGGACATTCCCATGTCCATCAATGATTCCAGAGTCATTCTAGGATGACTCATGATCTGTTCGAGCTTGATTTTATTTTCTTTGTGATGATACCCAATCCAGAAGATCCAAACCGCCTATGAAGAATGTCATTTTCCCTTTCCCCTTGTGAAAGGTTGACTTACTAGGAGCGGTTTGAGAGGGGACATCTAGGGTGATTGGAAGGGAAAGTACTACACTTTGTTGACAGGAGATTGTGAGGTCTTGAGCTTGACCTAGTCTCCCACTTCCTTATGAGGGGTGGATTGTCTCTCGAGAGAAGGAATGGGTTGAGGTCCTAAAAACTCATGCTCAGATTGAGGAGCATGATGCATTAAACAAGTGGATGAATGAATTACAAATATTCCCTTGTTTTCCGAGCAGAGAAGATTGTTGCTCTTGAATGGTGAGCAAATAATGATTGATCTTCTTCTCCATCCGAGATAATGATTGGAAGTTGAGGATGTGGTTCACCCTTTCTCTTACCCAAAGATGATGTTGGTACTAAACTTGGTTGTGAGGACACAGTCTCTGCTTGTTTTTTCTAGAGAGTTGATCCTCTGCTCTAACTCATCCACTTTGTGAGAAATGATAGGCATGGTGTCAATGGAGGATTTTTCATATAGCACATATGATTCCTTGGGAATCTCCTTGATACAAATCCTTCATCACATAAAAATGGACATTGAAAATTGGTTTTCCTAGATACTTGGGGTCTTCTCTCAACCCAAGTATCTCTTTAAATCTTTAGGATATTTCATATGTTCCCATCTGAAGAGATGAAATTACATAACTTGAAAGGTTAAAAATATAGGATTAATCCTAATCATCCTTGTAATAATTACTAATATGACCTATCGATATGTCAAAGGTCCTCTAGTATTGCCTACACACTCTATGTCAAATAGGGCCCTAACAAAGGCTTCATCAAGACCACTCAAGTCGAAGATTTGATTTAAATCTTCTAAGGAAATTTCTTTCAGACTATGTGCTATAAGTACCTTCGCCATTTTTCTGATAAAATTATTTATATTCAGAATAAGAAGGGAAATACATAATGGTAATGAAGTAGAACCAAGTTTTATAGTGAAAGGGGTGCATATGGTTCTGATTTAGAGAAATATTTCCCATGAGATGAGGGAGATTTTGCTCAGTTTGCACAAGAAGGATTTAAGAGTTGGAAGGGATTAGGAATAAGCAGAACTGGTGAATCAATATGATTTGACAAGAACCATGTGTGGCAATTAAGCCAATAAGACATGAAATAGAGTGTGTAACACCCAAGATGGATTCTTGAAAGGTAGATGAGGATATATGTCATATCAGAGTCATCTAGAAGTTCTCTAGAGGTCATTTAAATTGATTATATAATCAATATGAGGAAATAATGATTAAAATAATTTTCTAGAAATAATGACCTGATATCCCAGTCGAGCACAAGTGGAACCAATTGAAAAGACTTGCACTTTGTACACCTGGTAGTTTAAGGTAAAATTTTAAATGTCATGTTCTAGAACAAGTATTGTAAAAGGGAAGATTCCCTAGAATATTCATTCTTTTTGGGGAAAACTTCAAAGGTTAGCAAGTAAATGGAGTGATATAAAAGCAAAGAGATAATCACGCGAAAAAAAGGGGGTAAAATTTTCGAGAATTGTTCAGAGAAAAGAAAGAGCTGAGTAAAAACCATTTCTCCAAGAGTTTATCTAAGAAACCTGTTAATTCCTTTTTTCAAATTTAATCATGTCAAGATGGTTGCAAGTGTTCAACCATTGACAAGATTTGAGACTATTAATAAAACTTTCCCTTGCTGATAAATTTGATGAACCTTGAATTAGTTATGTTAATCATGAACATCGTGGTGTCTCGATTTCATTTTGATGATGTTTCAAGTAGTTATTCATGTTCTTGTTGTAATCTTATGTTAGGAATTCCTCTAAATCACACAAGATCTTATCCTTGTGGTAGTATTGTGGTATTTGCAATTGTGCTATGAAAAGAGTTCTCATTTCATCATGCAATAAATAATTTAAACTCACTTTATTTCCATTTTATTGATACAAATCATTTGTTATTTTATTAGTGTGTATTATACGTGATGGACTAGGGATTTCTGATGTTTAATTGAGTTTTTGACATGATCTTTTATGTGAAATTCTCAAATAATGTGTGAAACTGTGTATCTTTGGGCCTCCATTGATATACATCTTCTGGTTGAAGGTTCATTGTTACTATCTAAGGTGTTTTTGTCATCTTGCTTGGCAGATTGCCTAACCTTTATTGAAAGTTCTTAGGAATTTGGTATAATCAACTTTATCCTATTTAATTCCCCAATGAAAATTCATCTAAAAGTGATAAATCCTACAATAATTACCCCTGCTTGCATTGTTTGTCCATAAATGCAAAGGATATTTGCTGAATTTACCCATCCTTTACTTAAAATATGCAGGAGCAATCAAGTTTTGTATGTTTTCTTTAGTAACCAAAACCTTTTTAGGAAATATCTTCAATTTTTAAAGTGACACCAGTCAAATTTTTTTATCCATTCATATCCTTCACAAATACAGGTTACAGAAGGGGTCCTCTCACCCTGGTTGAAGGCAAAACCTAAATTAGTGAGGGTAGGTCAAACCCTTATCATGGTGATGCCTAATTTCTCCAAGTTTGAGTGATAAAGAGTTAGTCAAATCCATCCCTAGATACAAAATGACTTGAACTTAGATTTATCCACATCTAAGCATCTTTCTCAACTTTTTGATGTTGATCGATTGTCAAAGGGAGAATCAATTTAGGTACCAACACCGATCTGGCATCATTGTCGAGAACTCTCTTTATGCAATTACTTACACATATAAACCTATGGTAATGATTCTTATATGATTTAAATACAAATACATTGTTTAAACATTATACTTTGTTAATATTTGTAAGGATTATGCGAGATCAGAAGTTTGTTGTGCAGTATTTTTGGTTTTAGTAAATGTTGCACTAGATCGTATTGATAGTGATAAATATTGACAAAGGATGATCAGATCCATTGAGCTTTGTAGAAATTGAGTATTGATAGACACTTGACAAGTTACTTATAGTGCTTTAGCACATCTAAGGTGAAAATCCTTGGTGGCGACTCCATGTCGGTTTGAATTTTTTGTAAACACCAGTGTCTTAATATTTTTCAAGTAAGACTTGTTGTTTCTTTAGTAATATTTTTCTTTAGTAAGGATCCTACTAGAAGATTTTTTCTAGAGCTTGGGAAAACAAATCCAAAGGGAAGACAAGTTTGGAAAGCATTGGGGGATCAAGATTCAAGCGAGAGAGAAATACCAGTTGTGGAAAGTGACCAACCTATAGTTAAGGATTTTCTAACATCTTCAAATAGTTCAAGGTTGATTATCATCATTGTATAATGTTAATTACTCCAGCTAGTGAGGGGCCATCATTTGTATCTAGGATAAGTGTTCCTCATTTCTTTCCTTTATCACTTAAAACTGATAGGGTAGTTTTTGAAACCAAGTCACTGGAGGATATTTACTTTGAAGATCATACACCGTGTCCCAAAGATCCCTTATCCCACACCATTTTAATCCTCCTATAGGATCACCTTCCCAAAATAACATGGCTCATCCTCCACCTAGACCTCCTTTTGTTTTCAATACATTTGGACCAATAAATTTTAGAGGCATGGTTGGGTATCCTAATGTTGTACCTCAAGATGTGAGAAATAGGTTGCCTAAATTTCAGGGAAATAATGCCATCACTGGTGATCAGCATTTGAGACTCTTCGTTAATATGATGGAAGATTTTGAAATTGAATATGAGGACATATATATAAAATTATTCATTCATACTCTCAAAGAGGATGCACGTGATTGGTATAAATATCTACCTAGATAATTCAATAGATTCATGGAATGAGATGAAGAATGCTTTCAGATTACAATATGGGGATAAGACTGACCCAAGGTTCCTCTTGTCTGAGTTTGAGAATATTAAAAATAATCCCAATGAGTCTATCCAAGATTTTAATACCAGATTCAATAAGACTTTGAATAGACTACCCATAATTCGAGGCCAAGTGATGAGTCTTGTTTAATCAAATATTTTGATGCTTTTGACAAGAAAGTTTCCTACTATCTAAGAGATAAGAACCCTGGAACGTTAAGGCAAGCTTTCACCATGGCCTTGCAAATCAAAAATAATATCAAGGAAGTTGGAAAAACCCCTAAGAGGGAGGGTGTCAAATTGATTAATCCTGACAGACCTCGTTAAAACAAGTATTCAATCTAGAGGAATTTGTGAAGACTTTGGTTGGGGAAGTTAAAGAAATATCTTACAAGTTGGCCAGATCAGAAAAGGGAATAGAATAGAGTTCTCGGTGTTAGCTTAACCCACAAGGTGGGATAGATTTGGAAATCATCCTAGGGGTGATCATAGATTAGATGACAGAGGAAAGGGGCCCATGGGATCAAGTAATAAACAACCACAATCTAGAGAGAATAGATTGGTCCCTGATCCTTTGACTGCTAGGGTTTCTACACAGAAAAGAGGCCCATGTTATTGATTAGTGTGATAAGTGTTTTTGCCACATTCCTCATGTGATTTAAGTAAGGATGTTGAAGAAACAAATGATGATGAAGCTTATGGTGATGTATGTATGATGGAATGCCCTGAAAATTCACAACAAAGAGCCACTTCAACTAAGTTAATAAGTGTCAAAATTGTTCAAGGTTTTGGGATTGCATTCACCGGGTATTACCTCTCCCTCCTAATGATGATGTTAAAATTGATATGGTATGAGACATTTGAATTGCCTAATCATGACTTTGAATATTTGAGGGATTTAATGATTAAGAAATATGATGGGGGAATACCTTCTAAGGAAGATAGGAAACTTTTGATGAATGCAAAGTAGTTGCTCAGAAAAGGAATATAATACCAGTAGATTTGTCAAAGGGGGAGGTCCTCAAGCTAAACCAAAAAATCCACTTCTCACTAATATCCCAAAGGAACCCCTTAAAAATGATACACTTAACAAAGGCCATGTTACTCTAAATAAGGCTTGTACCCCCACTCATGCCCAAACTGTAAAGACTCTCATACCACCAGAAGGAGCCATAAATCTCCCTCCTAACACAGTCTTGCCCAAATATGTTCCCTGTGATATAGCCCAAATTTTGAGTCAGATCAAAGTTATTGTGCCTATTGTTGAATTTCTCAGATCCCTAAGCATAGAAAAAGGGCATTTGAATATTTGGTATTTAAAGAGGAAATGATAACCCAAGGAAAAAATGTGAATGGTGTGGATGTTCCCCTATCATCACAGAGATGGAAGTACCAAAAGCCCTGGAAGAATTGGGAGAATCACCTGAGGTATATTTGGGTACTTCACTTGTTGAGTCTTAGCTTGATGTTGATCCTTTTTATACTACTTTAATCATCAAGGATAGGTTGGTGCACAACTGCATGTTTGATTTAGGAGCCTCATGTAATGTGATGCCTCTTGAGGTAATGAATGAATTAAATATCAAAGTAACAATAGCTTTTGGAAAGTGCATTGCTATGGATTCAAGATAAGTTTCAGTGATTGGATATGTTAAAGGATTGATAGTGCAATTGGCAGCTTACCCGGTAAGTCCTTAACTATGAATGTGGTTATTGTGGATTTCCGACAAAATGGGGAATGCTATTGTCAAGAAAATGGGTTTCTAGTGTGGGGGAAGTGTATAGATGGATATGTCATATGCAACCATACCAGTAGAAGGAAACCTTGTAAAATTTTATGGTGAAAAGAAGATGTTACATCTGATTGAAGATCCTAACAATGCTTCTTATGAAGTATTATATGCAGATGTAGATGTTGATAATTTTGTTGGTTATGCATATTTTAAGGAGCATGAAATTGAAAAATGAAAATGTCCTGAGCAGGTTTGTTCCCCTTGGATTTTGATGTTTGATGGAGCCTGCTCTAAATTTGGGAATGGTGTTGGTGTTGTCTTGATATCTCCAAATCAGGAAGAATTCAATTTTTCTTTTAAACTCAATTTTGAATGCACAAATAATATTACAGAATATGAAGCATTGCTTTTGGGTTTAAGGATTTCTTGGAGGTATGGTATTAGGGACATTATTGTTAAGGGGATTTAGAATTAGTATTCAAACAAGTTAGGAAGTTGTATGTAACCAAAAACAAAGAATGAAACAATATAAGCATGTAGTTTGGGATTTTATTGAAATTTTTGACTCTTTCAACATAATACACCATGATAGAAAATATAATATTATAGTAGATAGATTGGCAAAGTATTGGGATCTAGATTTGAAAATTATACAATGTCTCCTTATTGTGAGTATGACATTGAAATATTAACAAGACCATCGTCTCGATAATGTCAAACATTGGCAAGTTTTTGAAGATGATGCCCAAATTTAGAGGTTTTTACAAAATGAAGGAGAATTTACAAATCAGAATGTGGACTGGGAGCCAATGGTTTTTGTTAATGAGGGTAAAGAGACCTTATTTGGTAAGGATATTATTCAATTAAAAACCAATACTATTCCAAGAGGTTTGGTTGCATTAGAGTCAAACTTTGATAATGTTGATCACATTGTTAATAGACATATGTCTGCTTCAAGAGATGTTGAGGAACACAACTTGGGGATAGATGATAAACCTAGAAAAATATGGCTAGGTAGTAACCTGAGTAAAGAAGAAAATAAATCATATGTCCAGTTGTTGAAAAAGTACTAGGATTGCTTGGCATGGTCATATTCAAAATTGAAGGCATATAGGGAAGACATTTTCCAACATGAGATACCATTGGAGGCTAATGCCAAACCATTTAGGAAAAATAAAAGACCAATCAATCCACTTCTTTCCCTCAAAATTCAAGAGGAATTAAATAATTTAAGGGATGGAGGCATCATACAACCTACAAGGTATTCTTCATGGGTAGAAAATATTGTACCAGTTCGAAAGAAAAATGGAGATATAAGGTTATGTGTAGATTTTAGGAATTTGAATAAGGCATCAATCAAAGACAATTATCCCTTTCCCAATATGGATAACATGTTACGAGTTGGTTACTGGCTCTGAGTTGTTGTCTACTCTAGATGGATTCTTGGGATATAACCAAGTGGTAGTGAAACAATCAAAAAGGATTAAAACCACTTTCACTACTCCATGGGGTACTTATGTGTATGTGAGAATGCCATTTGGCCTAATGAATGTTGGAGAAACATTTCAAAGAGCTATGGATGTAGCATTCTCAGGATACATAAATGATTTCATTGTTGTATATCAGGATGATGTAACAATATTTTCAAGAAAGAGAAATGATCACCTACAACATTTAGAGAAGATGTTGTTAAGATGTAGAGAATATGGTATTTCATTGAACCCTAAAAATGTCACTTTGGGGTTCAAAAAGTAAAGTTTTGGGACATATTGTATCAAAGGAGGGGGTCATGATTGACCCTGAAAGAGTGGAGGCTATTGGCAAGGTTCCTATTCCCAAAACCAAAAAAGGAATTCAATCCTTCTTTGGAAAGATAAATTTCATTAGGATATTTATTTCTAACTTTTCTGAAATGACTATCCCTATCAAAAGTATGCTAAAAAGGATTAGATTATCAAATGGGAGGAGGAAGCCATCCAAGATTTTACTGGAATTAAGGAAGCACTGAAGAATGCTCCTATTTTGGTAACTCCTGATTACAAAAAAATATTTTCAAATGTTTTCCTTTTTCGACAACACCATTGCATCTTTACTATTGCAAAAGGATGAGGAAGGAAGTGAAAGGCCAATTGCTTTCTTTAGTAAAGAATTACAGGGACAGAGTTGAAATACACTATCATGGAAAAGTAGGTTTTTCTTTGGTTAGAGCTACAAAATTTTTAGACCATATATCTTGAGTTCCAAGATCACACTTATGTTCCCCATACTATGGTCAAGGAAATATTTTCAGAAATTGAAATCTCAAGTAAAATATGTCGATGGGTGAACAAACTGCAAGACTATGACATGGATATCCAAAGTACAAATTTGGTTAGAGGTTTGGGCTTGGAAAATCTGATGACAGAAAGAAATTTTCAAGTGATAGAGATAAATGAGGTTAAGGAAGGAGATATGAATGTTCATGAGAGATTAGTAAATGCGTGTGGTACAAGGACATCATATTTTATCTCAAACATTTGCAATGTCCTAGGAATCTAAGAAAAGTCTAAAATACAAAGACTCAAAGTTGAATTCACGAAGTAAATCATCACGATTATGGATTGGCATGGAAGAATCCTGAAGGAGTCCTCCTAAGATGTATTATTGAGGATGAAGCTCCTAAATTAATTATAGATTTTCATGGAGAAGTTTGTGGGGGAATTTTGCTAGAAGAGTAAGTGCCCAAATCATCTTAAGGGTTAATTATTAGTGGTCCACAATTTTTAAAGATACAACTATTTTAGTAATAAAATGTGAAAGTTATCGATGATTTTCGGAAGATTGAAAGCTTCATGAGCTCTCCCTTTACGAAAAGATTAATTCAAGCCCCTTTTAAGTAGTGGGGTATGGAATTTGTTGGGGAAATTTTAGATCCTTCAAGTGCAGGCCACAGATGGATATTGGTTACTATTGATTACTTCACCAAATGGGTTAAGGCAATCCCTACTAAGAAATCAACCCATCAGATTGTTATGGATTTTATCTTAAATCACATAATTTGTAGGTTTGGAGTGCCTGCCAAAATAGTTGTTGACAATGCTTTGAGTTTTGAGCTAAACCCTTGGTGGCCATGTGTCAAGAGTATGGGATAAACCTAACATATGTATCTAATTACAATCCTCAAGGAAATGGACAAGCCAATTCAAGCAATAAAAATTTGTTGAAGACGATCAGGAGGAAATTGGAGATAAATAAAAGAAGATGGGGTGAACAGTTGAAGTTTTTTGTTTGGGCGAGATAGAATCACTACTAAGAGAGCTACTAGAAAAATCCCATTTGGATTGGTATATGGAACTCAAGCCCTCCTTCTCCTGTACATGTAATTATATTATTGCCAATTTATTCGACAATTTAAGGATCAAGAAGTCAGCCCTTATGATGTAAGAATAAATCAGATTGTTGAATTGGATGAAGAAAGAAGAGAGTCCCACCAGAGACATTTGAAATTTAGGGAAAAGATGAAAAGGTTATTTGATAAAAAGGTGACTCCTAGAATTTTTAGTGTGGGAGATCTTGTGTTATTATGGGATAAAAGACATGAAGAAAAGGGAAAACATGGAAAATTTGATGCATTATGGATGGGTCCTTATTCCATTGACATCATAATTGGTGAGCATACATTCTTTCTAAAGGATCTAGATGGAGAATTACTTGAGTTTCCTATTAATGGAAGGCACCTAAAACACTTTCTTGACTAATTTCTCAAATTGAGGTATGCGTTAATGTATAGTGTACAGTTTTTCTTTTTCTTTTTTCTGTTTTTCAATTTTTGTTTCTATTTGTCTCGGTCTTTGGTGACTAGTTGTTTTGGGTTTCTCGGTTTATTTTCTAGAGAGTGGGTTGTTATCACTTAACCTAGTACATTTCTTCTTAAATTCATGTCCCAATGGATTTTTCCATGTGGTCTGCTATATTTTTATTATGGTTTATTCTTGAGGAACTTTCAAGAAGTGTCCATCTCTCGAGTCGGAGCCGGTGTTGGTGCTTGAATTAATCTTGCCCCTATTTATTTGATATTTTCCTTCAATGTTTGTTGTGGTTTCTATTTTCCTGTGGAGGTGTGAGTTGATCTTTTCGTTCTCTTGTATGTGGACTTTTCTTTCCTAGAGAATGGGAAAATAAAAAATTCACCCCTCCCCATGTTCTTTCATGGTCTCTTATATGACCTAGTTTCAGCCCCCGTGTGCTAAAAAACTATCTTTTCTCCTCATCTGCCAATGAATCAATGATTTCCAATTTTCATCATAGGGATAAGGTGAATCATTATATCCTTTGATCCTATTCCAAGGGGAAAATGGGGAAAAAAATTCACCCCTCTCCATGGAGTGATAAAAAACCAGAAGTTAGAATTTTTCAAGCTTCCATTGCTCTCTCCTCCATGTGCATGTGAATCCTTAGAGTTGTTGCCAAATTTTTCTAAAAATATTTCTTCCATTCATATTCCTTAATTTTTTCCTCCATTTCCTCATGATCTCAGCTAAAAATACCCATGAAATATGTTTTTTTATTTAGACTCCATGCTCATTTTTGTTCTAAATGACTTCTTGCCCAAAATCGAAAAAATATCATATCTTTTAATCTAGTAAATGATCTCGAAGGAAAAAAATTCAATATTCATATTTCCCATGCACCTTCAAAGAGAAAGTGAAAGTAAAATAAAATATTCTCTAGATTTTTAATGGCAAAAACCCTTGTTTTTTACCGTAGTTTTTTACTTTTTAATTTCCATGCATTCAGTGAGCGGATCGAGCTAAAATTTTAAACATGAGATCCATAAGCAAAATCTATTCCTGTGAAATTGTTTTCATTTCAATCTAAGTTGGGAAATTTCACTCTATAAAATACTTAGTGACTTTATTAATGGTTTCCATGACATAAAATTGAAAGGGTAGCAAGATTCCTCTTCACTTCCCAAGGTTCCAAAGTGGGACGAAATCTCCGAAATTTGAGCAAAGATTTGATATGAATTATGTAAACTTCTTCAAGTGATTTCATTTGAATCATGTGCCAAGAAGACTAATTTATATTTTAATTAAGTCTCTATAGGATCACATACTATAAATAGTAATTCCAAGAAAAATGTGCATTTACACTCCTTAATTCATTCCCTCGGGATCGAGACACTCAAATTTGACAAGATTGAAAAAAATGGCAAAATTTGGCTAAATAGGACGATAATGGTGAATATTCTAAAAATATAAAATGGGTGAAATGAGCTAAAAGTGGTCAAATTTTAGTCCTTCACTCATCCTACATTGGTCTCGGTACTCACATGATCTCCTCACTCTATTTTCAAGTCAATTCTCGCATTCCCGATACGGTGAGCGAAGAGTGTCAAAATGAGAAAAATTCCAATTTTGTACCAATGGACCTTTCAGTTCATTTCACATGGAATGCATGGTCAATTGGTGGATGAAATTTATTTTGGTATCATTCTCCTTTCCCCACTCTATAATCAAAAGGATTTTGTCTCATGCTTCACTCATCATCATTGCTCTATAATGGCATAATCAATGATCATGGTTGGGTGAACAAAGTGCATCTAATTTCTCCAATGTAAATGGTTGATCATAAATATTTAACAATGTCTCAAAGATCAAAAGTATTTTATAAATTAGGGGATTCATCTTCTAATGTTATCATTGGTATTCTTCTCAATTTTTCATCATCCCTCTTCTCAGTTTATCTAAACATTGTGTGAAGTGCATAATTTCAAAAGGGAAAATTGTTCAAAGGTATCCAAAGGATCGACCTTCATCAATGGAGCATAATAATGTTTTAGAGGGCCATCATGGAGAAATTTTTCATCTTTAACTCCTTCAGATTAGATCTTTATCAAAGGTATAGGAATCCTCATTCGTGTTTTGGAGCATTCCTTCTCTTCTCTCTTCATTCTTTCTCCTCTTCTCTACCCCCTTTCTAATTCTACATTGTAATAAATCATGAATTTTTCTTATTCATTAAGGTAACAATAAAATATTGGTGCAATGTAAAAATATCTTTCGTAATTATACAAAATGGAATTATTTTTAGTTTCTAGATGTTATGTGAAGATTCACTTGTGATGGGAATATGAAGCAGTCATGTGGGGGTAGATGGAGAGATGCAATGATAAATATATAAATGGAGAGAACCTTAATCTTGTTTACTAGCTCTCATATTCTCTCTAGAAACAAGTGATCAAATTTCCTCCATTTTCTTTACTTATTTTTCATCTTTATCTCAACTATAGTCCATGAACTATGCACATTAGAAAATTGGTTACAGGCCCATCCCTCTAAATATGTCATCACTCCTACAGTTCTCCTAATCCCAACCCAAAGGATCCTTCATTATTCCTGCAAAGCTTCTCCTATCCATTGTTGTATGATTCCGCTCTTGGTGTTCCCCTTTCTTCTACTCAAGCATATATATATATATATATATATATATATATATATATATATATATATATAGCTTTAGTCTCCATTTCTATGCCTTCTTGAGATAACAGATCAGTTTCCAAGTGTCCATGTGGTCCTCCAATAGAGCATGCTCCCTTTGATCCAAGATCTCCACTCTTTGCAATGATGTCTTTCTGGATCCTTCCATCACATGCATGGAATATTCCTTTCTTGACCATACAGCTATTAGGATGGCACCTTATCCACTCTACATGCTAGATGGGTCACACTTTTCTCATGTGTTTCCTAGAATGCTGAATATGGCTAAGTCCCAAAACTTATCTTGCCTTGCGCGTGTGTCATGTGTTCTGTTAAACCCTACTAAAACCCCGTCTTGTGCACTTTCACACCGCGTGTCCTTCTTCATATAGGTCTCGTGCACCCATGTGCCTTCTTGTACTTAGAAAATATTCTTAGGCCCAATAGATGTCATTAGTGATATCTAGTGAGAGATTCAAAGCTTAAAGGAGTAGGGGATCATCATGGATCGAGAAAAGAAGGTTGAATTCTCGTAGAAGGATGTTGATGACTTGAAGTAGGTATTTTGGATGTGTGTCAAGGGAACATCATCCCTTTTTAGGATAATGGTTTTGAGAAAAGGTATTACGTGTAGGATCTAAGCGTGAGAGGAAAATACTTCATGCGAATATACACCCACATAATCATGGGTTTGATAAGTAAATCACACTTAATGTAGTTTTAGATGGATGGCTTTTGAGGAACATTATGATAGATACAGGTGCGGAGGTTAATGTACTCATGTTGGATGCATGGAATCATATGGGAATAATTCCATTGCAACCTTCTTCAAATGTGTTGTATATGGAAAGTAGAACTAGGGCTATGCCTATTAGAATAATAAAGGATGTGACCATTACAATCTAGGGAGCCAATTTTATTGAGGATTTTGAAGTATTAGATCTTGCTAAAGAAGATAACTTCTCAACATTACTTGAGTGACCCTGGTGTTATACCAATAATAAAAAAATTGCTTCAATAAGGGGTACATTAGCTTTAAGAACAAGGAAGATCACGTCATTATACCTTTGACTTATGAAACATTTTCTTTGTATGTTGAGCCCTTGAGTGAAGAAGTCTTAAACAGGGATATATGCATGCACAATTAGAGACCCTAAGATAAGCTGAGCCATTGAAGGAAAGATTAATACAATGGGATAATGCTCAATTAGTTAGTGACACCATAAGTTTTAATTATGAAAACTAGGTGTATGGAACATATGAAGGGGTTGGGTGAGAAATAAAGAACATAGTTACTCACATGATCAATTCGTGCATGGTTAGGTGTTTGGGATACAACCGAGTACCAAGGTACACTGGTGAAGGGAATCCTGACACATATTTTAGTGTGTCATGGAGACTCAATGGACAAATGACAAAGATAGAAGAAACATTATAGTATACACACTATGCGGGATAACATTGTGCTGGTGGGCTACATGCACAAGCAACTTACTTGAATGGAGGGAGTTGAGAATCACCTTTTCTATTAGGTTCCCAAGGAGCAATGTACCTTTTTGAATATGTGAATTTCATGGGAATTCCACGCCTCACATCACATCTAGAATTGTGAGATACTTTAGATGAGAGGGATAGGAGGCCTTACCACCATCACTTTGGGTACATAAGTTCTACTCCACCTTAAGTGGTTACATACATGCATGGTATGTTCATAATGAGTTGAATATGGAAATATCTAATTGGCAAGAGATGACTTGGTATGATTCAAACTTTTGATTATTTTTCTACTAAGCCTCCAGTCAATGAAGCATTGTAGATTATGAAGCATGTTACTTTGGGAGATAGTGAAAAATCTAAGGAACTTCTAATAGAAATGTTTAGAGAACTTGATCTAGAGGCATGCATTAACCTTGAAGAAACAGAGGAAGAAGAAATGGTTTGTAGTTAGGAAGAAAAGGAAAAGGATAAGTTGGTGTATATGATATATGATGATGATGAGAGTAATAACCTGGATGTTAACCACACTGAAGGTACACGCAAGGTGATGAATACGAGAAGATGAGAAAGTTTGCACATATCATGGTCCTATGAAAACAAAGAAGGTTAACATTGGTACAAATATAGAACCTAAAGAGGCCATTCTTGGTGATTACTTGTCAGAGAAGGAAGTGTCTAAGATTATTGAACTTTTGTATAACTTTGAGGAATTATTTCTACAGGGCTATCGTGAGTTAAAGGGATTACACCCTTCTTTAGGTGAGATGAAAATAAAACTTAAAGAAGGTTTGTTCCTATTTATGAAATTTCCTTAAGGGATGAATCCTAATTTACGCATAAAGGTAAAGGAAGAAATTGATAAAATTCTTGAGTCTAGAATAATAAAATCTATTGGGAATCTGAATGGGTTAGCCCCATGGTTATAAGTATTAATAAGGATGGGAGGATAAGTATTTTTGTGGACTACAGAGAACTCAATGCTTCATGTGTAATTGATCCTTTTCCCACCCCATTCACGCTGAGGATATCCTTGAGGTGGGCACAAGATTTACTCTTTTACATATGGATTTTTAGGTTATCACCAAGTGTGCATTGTGAAGGAATATCAAGAGAAGACTAGTTTCATGACCGAGAGGGGTAGCTTTACATATACATTTATTCCCTTTGGACTAAAAAATGTACCAATAGTGTTCTCGCGCATTATGGTGAGGGAATTTCATGATTTCATTCATAAGTTCTTACATGTGTATCCGGATGATTAGAAAATCTATGGGTTGGTTAAGGATCATCAGTAATAATATAAGGCTCATGTTTGAGAGGTAAAAGCAGCTGAGAATCTCCCTCAACATTAAGAAGTACATCTTTTCTACACCTTTGGGCACTTTACTTATACATATAATTTGTAAAGAAGAATTGTTGGTAGACCACCAAGATAGTTGTGATCTTGGGTTTAGAAGATCCTATCAATCGAGTGAAGTGAGAATATTTTTGGTACATACAGTTATTACAAGAAATTTATTAAAGGGTATGTAAATATTTATGCACCTTTGGAATAATTTTTAAAGGAAAAAGGAAAATTCTATTGGGGTGACGCACAATAGAATACATTTGAAACACTTGAAGGAAAGGATAACTACTACTATTTTGATCTTTCCTTCATGGGACAAACGTTCTCATGTTCATGTCAATGCCTCGTAAAATAAATTGGCGTAGTTTTTCCACATCTAGGAGAAGGAATTGTAGACCACCCCATTTGTTTTGTAAGAAAGAAGTTAGCACCCGTGGATTAGAATTATACAATTACCGAGTGTGAGGATTAGTTTATGATTTACGCATTGCATAAGTTCAGATAGTATGTGTTGGTGACCCTATTTATTTTCTATATAGATCATATGGAGCTCAACTATTTGGTTTATAATAATTTTTGTAAGGGTGAATTTTTAGGTGGATACTTTTATTTAACGAATTCAAGTTCACAGTTGTGAAACTAGGAAAGAGTAATTTAGTTCCTAATCATTTATCATGGAATAATTATGGTGAGTATGCACCAATCATAGAGGACACTATGCTGACACACAACATGCCTATTTAGATTGAAGCGTGTGTGCACCAATCCGGAGGACATTGCAATATTTTTGTGTACTAGGTAGGAACTCGAAGGAATTAATACTTTAGAAAAGAAGCAACTTGCAATAATTATGGTGCCTTATTAATTGATTAGTGGAGATTTATATAATTTGGGCCATGATGAATTTTTGTGTTGGTGTGTTTTGGAGGATGAACATGAGGCTGTTATGGATGAATCTCATGGTGGGATAGCAAGAGGTCATTACGTTGGTAATGCTACTACATGCAATATTTTGATGGCTTGAATTTGGTGGGAGACTTTTTACAAGGATACTAATAAATATTTCAAGGAATATGATCATTGTTAATAATTTTGGAAGCTTGGACACAGAGATGAGATTTATTTACAGCCTATGTAGCGATGAGCCTTTTGTGAAGTGGGCTATTGAATTTGTAGGTCCTATTTCACAATCCATTCATAGGATTGGAGCGTGCTACATCATTACTTGTATAGATTATCTAACAAGGTGGATAGAGGCAACACCTACCAAGAAATGTGTTTCAGCTACAATAGAAAGACTCTTTTGTGAAAATATTATCAACAAATATGGTTTTTCTTTGAGCTTGACTATTGATAGAGGGACTCATTTTATTAATGAGACAATAAGAATTCTATCAGCAGATTTTATGGTAGCACACCATAAAAATACTCTGTATCACCTTGAAGCCAATGGTACAAAGAGAGGATTTTAACAAAATTCTAGGACAAACATTGAAAAAAATGTTTGATGTTGGAAGGAAATATTGGGATGACAAAGTGTCAATTTTACTTTGGTAATACAGGACCACTTGTAAGCGGTTGAATAAGTCTACACCTTTTCGGTTGGATTTTAGCGCAAAGGTTGTATTTCCTATTGAATTTATGTTATTATCCCTACATATTGCATGTGCGGGAGGATTGGCTAATGAGAAATTTTTTGAGGAGCGCATTGACAAACCGATGTAGTTAGATGAAAGTTACGTCATTACATGCTAGAGAAAAAACCGAGAAGGCAATACAAAAATCATGGCATGATAGGCACATCAAGAATAATACATTTGAAGTGGGAAATATGGTTCTTATCTATGACTCCAAGTTTTCACGCCATCTAGGGAAATTAAAGGTGCATTGGTTGAGAATTTTTTTAGTAACCCGGATACTTGAGTCGAGATACTTATCAGTTTCAAGCATTGTATAACACCAGGTTACCCAACTACTTCAATGGGAGTAGGTTGAAACCCTACTATGAATAATTCTTCTTGGTGTCTATAATAAGGCATTATTTCCACTTAGATTATATTTCCCTTTCATAGTTTTTATGATTTTGCATTTCATTTAATTATTTTGTTGTAATAAGCTCACTTATGAGTCGTAAGTTGATACTATATATTGAGATCATGCACAGAGGACCATGCATACTTTTAGTGTGGGGTGGAGAAGATTAAAATGTAGGTTATCACATGGATATATATATGGGCTGGAATATGAACAACCCGAGAAGGTATGGTGTGTCTAAAAGAAAGGTGTTATAGTTGTTTTGGATGAAGGAAATCTTAAGGTAAATCACTCAGATTGAAGATCATGCATAGAAGGATTATCACGCAATGTAACTCGAGGTAGGAAGAAACATGGGAAACTACTTAGTATGAGGCCCAAAGGATTATATACCTCGGTGCATGGAGGAAATCGAAAGGAGGTCTTTGGTTGAGAAGTAGTAAGTGCGCTAGAAGGTTAGGACAAGGGCATAGAAGAAAACAACAAAAAGGGTGGAAAAAGTAGAAAAGTGTAATTAAAGTTGGGTATGGTGGTAGGTGGAGATCAATTAATGCAGAAATTTTTGGCAAGATCTATTAAAGGGTGTGCATGCGAATTTATTCTCACCTTGCATATTCAATTTTTTGAGTTGAGAAGTGTGAATTAAAGATCAACCGAGTGTAAAGTGCAAGTGCTAACATTTAAACCAACAAACCAGGTAGATTTAAGAACATCCATAGTATAGCTCCTTTGTGGGAAGTGTTAGAGAAAGTGAAATTCATGAGGAAGAAGGGTTTGAGGAGCTATGGTTTGAAAGGAGAAACTAGATTTAGGGCATGCGAGATCGAGATCACAAAGGTTGTAAAAGGAAGAAAAAATGGAAGAATAAGTTGTGAGGACTTGACATGGCACTAAGAAGATCACTTGTAGTAGTGGTGAAAGAGGCACGAGAAGGAACAATCCCATTGTGAAAGCGGAAGAAGCACACGAAAAGTGATTTTAATAAATGCAGATCCATAAGGGATAATTATGGGACATATATGGGATTTTCATGTGCGCAAGAGCAAGGTGAGTGATTATAATCACCGCACCGGGAAAATGAAGATGAAATCAAAAAAGAGTTGGTTAATAATATGGATTTGAGAACTATGGATGACAAACTCATTTATAATGATGTTGGAAAGAATATTTTTGAGAAATTTAGAGTCTTGAAAATTTATGCGCTTCCATACTTTGGAAAATCCAAAGGGTTGTACTTGTGGTTGATGTCAAGAATTCATGAGAACTTGTTTTATTTTTCAGATGGTGGGTGTGCATCACCGCACCCTTAATTAGAGACCGACATGTTTGAGAACCTCAAGGACTAAAATTGCTAGTGACTTAGAAGATGACGTGGGTGTGGAGACCACTCGCTATAGAGATGGTCTACCATAAAGGAGGGAACACGATGGATGTTTTAAAGATAGATAACCATGTGGTAAAATTTTCCATGCACTTTCTTACAAAGTTCAATAACCATGAGCGTTAGGGCCAAGTGAATAATAAATGGCTCCACATTATAAAGAAAATGGTGGAGGGGATTTTTGTAATTTGTGTGCATTCATAGTAGAAAGTATTATTGAGGAGGCACGCAAATGATACAAGATTGTTCGGGGAACTATTCTTTTGTCTATTGTATTTACATAAATTGGGGTACTAGCTTTGAAGGATAAGATATGGCAATTCCTAGAAGAAAAGAAGTCATTTCCTAAGTGATTTACAAAATAAACTTGTGACGAAATATGAGTGGCCCATACAAGAAAAGCTTGGAGCTTTAGTACAGTGCAGTGCATGCGAGAAGATTTTGAACATGAATGGCACATACCCAAGGACTTACCAACCATGGTGGATGGAGAGGTTGAGTTTGCGGTGTTCCAACACTATTGCATTGGTAAGTTCAGGATGAAGAAGGGTAAATGGAGCCCTTGGTGTAAGCTCCCTTATGCATTCATGACATGATACTTCTAGGCCTCTTTCATCATATTATCAGACATGCATAAGTTGATATTTGATGTAGATAAATTTCACTACAAGTATCATACTCTCTAAAATACTTATGTGTATCTAGGTAAGTCTGCATACATCAAAACAATGATATCTAATGACATTATTATCAATTCTATGACTTTGGTGGTTGGAAAGGTAGGTGTGGCTAAGGTGTACCTCAACCTTAAGCCCAAATTGGTGAATGGAAAATATATTGAAAATGAATTCAAACTCCATGAGCTATACAAGGAACAAAAAAGTTGGCACCCTACATGAAAATGAGTCTTATCCTTCCAAAACATAAGAATAAGAACTTAGGGAGGATGAGATCGAGTATGTTGGTGCACTAGATCATGGCATGATAAGGAAACCAAATACAAACATGAAGAGGCTATGAGAAGAAACCCCCTAGACTAGGAAGAAGAAGAAGTGAGGATTGACCTTAAGGTCGAGGAGACATAGAAAAAGAAGGTTGAAGGTTGTGTGGATGGACAAGGTGGAAGAAGGAAGCTAAGAAGAAATAAACCATAGGGAAGTAATGTGGAGCCACTTGAGAGATTTCCAAGTCATTCCCTATCAATCCAAGACCGTAAAAGAAGATAAGGAGAAGGCACAAGGTGTGATAAATGAGGAGAGTGCGAGAGGAAAAATAAGAATAAGTTATGCACAATATAGGGCCCTCACCCATTGTTGATATAGAGGGGGAGGATCACAAATAGGAATAACCCTAGTATGATGTGGAGGTACCAATTGAGTGTGAGGAAAGAGGTGCCACTAGGGGAAACAAATAAAGATAGCAAGATGCATCGGAATAGACGGGTGACCATGGGGTTGATTTTGGTGATAAAGGGAAAGGTATATATATAGGTGTAAAGATGCATATCCCAAAGGGTCGGTCGGTCGAACAAGGAAGGAGGAGAAAAACTGATGAAGACATAGGACTTAGGATATGTCAATGATCCTTACAATATTTTTCGCGTGAGGTTTCAAATTACACTCTCCCATGATCAAATAAATAGCTGGGATATATTATATCTCACGGGAGGAAACATGCACATAAGAAATATGTTGAGTTGGATGATGCAGATGTACATGGAGGAACTAGATTTTTATGTCGGGAGGAAGCATGCACAAGGTTTTAGATGAATAAATCACCTAGTGTGGCCCACATCACAATAAATCCCATGGATTTTATAGATGAACAGACAAGAAATACCTTAACCAAGATGGCTTTAGAAGTGGCATGAAGGAATTTGGATAAGGGGGGGAAACTCATAACATTCCTAGAGGATAAAAATAATAAAGAAGATGATATCCAGTTCTTGATAGAAGAAAAAGACGGGCGGAGTGTAAGGCCAAGACTCTCCTTTAAATGGTAGTAGAGATAGGGAAGAATTTTGGAGAAATTCCCATAGTACGAAGATCAAGTCACTCGCACATTACCTTCCGTAATGCATTACTTACGAGCTTAGTGCACTTACTATTTAAGCAAGAAACATGTGTAATGGTTCCGAGCACAAATGAAGTTTCTAAAGAAAAGGATAAGGATAAAAATACTATTGCACATCAGATTGGGGTATATGATTCCTTGTTGTAGATAATGAAGGATGAATTAAGGAAGGTAGGATGGGTACTAAACAACTACGAGGATCCTGAGAAAATCCTTAAGGTATATACAATGCAGGAGGAGAACGAGGCTGCAACAACTAAGAAAGATGATACCCGAGGTAGAGAAGAAAGGATGGTTGTAGTGGAAAATAATTGTGATGTGCTTAAATTAGCTAGGAATCCCCATGAAGAATGCATAAAGGAGTTGGGATCATTTTTAGTGTACAAGATGGACTTCATGGAAGGTATGGTTTCGGATGGGAAAGTGTAATTCAAAAACTAAACACAAGGGTCAAGATATGAATCTCAAGGAGGTGGAAAAAAAAAAGTGGTGATGTTCCATAAAAAGAAAAGAAGGGACTCAGAGATTGGAATGAAGTGGGGGCAATAATAAACAAGGAGTACCCTGAACTTCGTAGCTAGTTAACGATTGATGCACACTGGTCATTATTTTATTTGTTGTATTATCTCATGTAAGGAGTAACTTTTTCCTTATTCTTTTATTCCTTTGAGAGATAAGTGTGAAACCCCATTACCAAGGATGGAATTCTATTTAGTGTGGGGTAATGTTGGGTTGGCCAAATTACCTAAGCATCGAGGGGGTGCATGGAACATTAAAGCACGTAAAGTGGGTGCGTATGCACGCGTAAGTTTCAATTAAAGTGGGCGTGCCCGGGAAGATCAGTTCAGGACTTATCTAATTTTGGATGTCATGGGATAAAATAAGAAAATTGGTTGGAGTGTGGCCCAAATAAAAATAAAAGCAAGAAGACTTCACAGCTAAGAAAGTGTTATTTTGGGACTAAAGTGGAGATCAAAGTGCATGCAGGAACCATGCTAATAATAGGATTAAATAAGAGTTTATTTATAGATTAATATATTATTAGCCCCTTTGTAAAAAAATGTAGCTACTAGTGTATGGCTATTTTGGGCATGCAGTCTATTTTGAGATGCATGGGTGGTGAAGGGAAAGTCCCCACCCCTATAAATAGGCATTGGTCTATATTTTTGGACACCATGTATGATACCATGAACCGTGTGATGTAATAGAGTTATGTTTCCCTTATTTACTAGTGTGCATGGCTCTGTGATAGTGATTGTAATGTATTCAACTTTTGTTATTTGATGATTTAATGCAATGGATAGTTGTGGTTGGATTCTAGTAATTGATATCTTTGATCATGGTCCTTATATGGTGAATCTAATCTTAATTATTATATGATATTTTCTTCTTTCCAGTTTGTTTAATGGTGAATATTATGATTTACACTTAAGAAAATGATTTGTTGATGGTTAATATGAACATGCATGCTAACATCTTGATAAGCTTTCATAAAAGAGGGACTGGTAGGATTTTCTCGCTTCAGGTGGGAATTGATTTTTCCGAATGAAGTGTCATCATGTTAAGGAAATTTTGTGGAAATAGAAACAACACCTCTTCACTACCTAAGGTTCTAGTGGATGAAATACCTTGAAAATTAGAATAGATCTTTGAAATGAATTATGTAAACTTCTGCAAGTGGTTTCATTTGAATCTAACACGAGAAAACCACTTTATATTTTTATTAAGTATCTATAAGAATACCAAATATAAATATTAAGTCCGATAAAATGTGCATTCATACTCCTTATTTCATTCCATCATGATTGAGACACTCAAAATTGACAAGATTGACAAAAATGGAAAAAAATAGCTAAATGGGACCATAATGGTGAATATTCTAAAAATATAAAATGGGTGAAATGAGATAAAAATGGTCACATTTCATTCCTTCACTCATCCTACAATGGTTTCATCACTCATGGGGGATCCTATCTCTATTTTCAAGTCAAATCCTGCATTCCTTGATGTGGTGAGCGAAGGGTGTTAAAATGATAAAATTGTCCATTTTGTACCAATTTACCTTTCAATTAATTTCACAAGGAATATATGGTAAATTGATGGATGAAATATATTTTTATCTCATTCTCCTTTCCTCACTCTGTAATCAGAAGGATTTTTTCTCATGCTTCACTCATCATCAGTGCTCCCATAGTGACAAAATCAATGATCATGGCTGGGTGAACAAAGTACATCTAATTTCTCCCATGTGAATGGTTGATCATAAAGATGTAACAATATCTCAAATATTGAAATGATTTTCTCAATGATAGGATAAATCTTCCTATGTTCTCATTGGTATTCTTCCCAAGTGTTCATCATCACTCTTCTCGGTTTATCCAGGCATTGTGTAGAAGTGCATTATTTCAAAGAGTTTTAAAAAGGGGAAAAGTGTTCAAAGGTGTTTAAAAGATAAAACTTCATCATTGGATCTTTGAAATGTTGCATAGGGCCATCATGGATAAATTTTTCATCTTCAACTCCTTCAGATCAGATCTTCATCGAAGTTGTAGGTCTTCATTATTTCTCCTCTTCTCTACCCCCTTTCTAATTCTCCGTTGTAAGAAATCATGACTTTTTGTATTATTCATTAAGGTGACTATAATATATAGGTGTAATGTAAAATTCGATTTTTTAATTATAAAAAAGGGAATTATTTTGTGTTTCTTAAGGTTATGTAAAGAGTCACTTGTGATGGGGATATGAATAGTCATGTGGGGGTTGTTATCCAAAATTCACCCCCCAGAGTAAATTTTGATAACATGCATTGAATTCTCAAGCCCCAGGAAAATTGATTGATTCAGGGAAAAAAATCATGTTTCTAGGGTCCCCTCATATTTTTTCTAACTCCCCTGGCCAAAGAAGAAAAGAGCAAGTTCTGAGAAAATGTGAAAAGTTGCAGAAAACAAGCTTGGGCCAGGAAAAATCATGAAAAATGGCTAAGTCCTAGTCCTCACAACGGTCGGGACGTGAGGGACATCTGGGCGCGAATCGGCCGAAAGGCCACTAGGCAGTCTGCAGAGCAAAGGAACATTCGGGCCGTCGGGACGCGTAGGACGCGGAAGCCAGTTCGGCCGAAGGAGAAGAAAATCGACTAACTGCTCTGGGACATTTGGGACAAGAAGACGAAGGATGCGAACCAGCCGGTTCGGCCGAAATGGGGAACTCTTGTACTGGGACATCCGGGACAAAGGGATGCGGAAGACACGGATAGCCAAAAATCGAGAGCCAATCAGATCACGCCACGTGTCACCGGCAGAAAAGGGACAGGGAAGCCCATTTCGGGTGGATCGGAAGTTTTTGTCCCAGACAACACTGGGACATCTGGGACAAATGGACGTGGTGGACACGAAAGAGCCGGTAGACCCATAGACCAACCAAATCATGACATGTGTCACAAGGAGAAAAGTCCAAAATTCAAAGGGCGAGGTTTGAGGGGTCAGCCCGAGCCAATCAAAAGAGGACACGTGTCCTATGGAGCAAGGAATGCGGAGCTCGGGGAGGAGTTAGAGAATTTGGCAAGAAGTTCACCCAAAAGCTAAAAGTAAAGGTCTGCCCCGCACCCCGAACGACCAATCAATGCATGCCACGTGTCATCCAGGTGGCAGAGCGCGGCAAGAAATTTAAAAATCCGTTTCACCTGTTTTGTGCCCTAAATCTTCAGATCTCCATATCTTTTGATCCAGAGCTCAGATTTTCACGTTATTTATATCAACGGAAAGCTTATGAAATTCTCTATATGATTTCAAGGTTAATCTTGAATTTTGGTGTAGTTTGGAGAGAGAAAATTGAGAAACAGCTCTGACACATGTTCATGGCCAGAAGTGACATTTCGGCGACTAGATTTAATGCAGAATGGGTCGCATTCTCTGTAATTCGGTCAAAATGATAGGGTATGGGGTTTTAAGGTCCCCATGCCATTTTAATGCACTGTAGTCAAGAAGGAATCGGCTCTCACATTTTTGTATGTTTCTGTCTCCTTGGCTCAACCCATGTAATGTAAAAGGCAGATTTGGTTCACAACCAAAAAAATGGGGAACATTTTTTGGGCATATGAGACTTCTTCTTTCACCTCTAGGAAGTGATTGATGCAAGAGATCGAGACCTCTCAAAGATTGTATAGATGTTTTCTTTTACCTCTCTGAGGGTGTAATGCGTGTTTTTGACACTAAAATGATAATGCAAGCTCTGTGAATGGGTTTCAGTCCTCTGTTTGTATTATTTGCTTCATTTCAGATCCTAAATTATACCTTATCAGTCTGTGTATGTTTTATGTTGTGAACTTTGGTCTGTGTCTATTTTCATGACAAATATGTTTCACCACTCCTTTTGGTGCATCACCATCTTTAGTTAGTTTCAATTTTGCACTTCTACCCCTGTCTCCTTGCAAGTTAGAGTAGGATTAGGATCTGAACCTCTGTAGTTGTGCAAGAATTAGATCTAAATCAGAGGAGTTTGAGGAACTAGCCTCTAATCTAGAGATTCCTCTCTTAGTTTCACAAGTCCCACGCTTGGAGAGAGGTTTCCATGTTGTGCAATCACACTGGATGCTAGAGTGATCAACCTAGAAGCCTGATCTACATCCAGGGGTGTTGTGAGCCTACAACAACAGGGGTAAACAAAGAGCTACAATGCAAATCTATAAATGGAGAGAGCCTCCTCATTAAAAGGGAGGGTTAATCTTGTTTACTAGCTCCCATATTCTCTCTAGAAAAATGGGATCAAATTTCCTCCATTTTCTTTTCTTTTTTTTTTCTATATCTCAACTATAATCCAAAATAAATGTACTTGTTGAATGTCATGCATTAAGACTTACCTTTTGTTTTTTGTTCCTTGTGATTCTCATGGTTTTATTCTCATTGAATTCATGGATAATGTTCTAATTTTTGAAACAATAAACTATGTTATATTATTGTTCATGGACGAAACTCATGTGGATGTTAATAGCAATTTTGATAGGGTTTCTAATATCCACACTGTGTTTTATCTCTATCTTTGTTCCTTCTTCTTTCTCGGTTTCATTACTGTGTTGGGTTTTTGTGGTAGGATTATCATGGGTGGGGATAGGGTGAGGACTAAACCTACTACCTATATGCATCTTAAAATGGATGGTACCCTGTGGCGCCTTCTTCACAGGGGTGTTATGTCCATCTATATTGAGAAGTTGCAGGGCCATGATTTGCAGCTCACCAATAAATTTTGGAAAGCGTGGGAGGATGGTTAGGTTAAGATGAGAGGCACTGAAATTGAGGTCACTGAGAACACCATCACCAAAGCCACTGGTATGTCCATCGATGGTCTTAAAATATTTAAAGATAAAACTAGGAAAAAACATGATATTTCTACCTTCTTCGGTCCTGGGGAAAATATTGTTCAATATGATGATGGTATAGCCAGAACTTGCTTGTCGATAGGTGGCCGGATGTGTGTCTCGTTGTGATAAAATACCTCACACTCAAGGGAAAATTTAGGAATATTTTCTCATACCACCTGTCCATTTTGAACTACCTTCATAGAAACCAAAAGATGAGCCTTCCTTTTTTCCTCCTTTGGTCCTTGACCATCTCCATCATTGACTACCAGAATGACAAGCTAGAAACCCCCCTCCACCATGGCCTTATCTTTCTGATGTTCAAGAAATGTAGAATCCTTGTCCCACCTATACCTTAGGGTGAAAGTGATGATTCAGAAAATGAGACCTTGGCATCCCACATGCAAAAAGGAAAATGGGGTGCCGGTAAGAGGGACCTACCGGTTTTTTCGAGATCTGTGTGATTTGAAAAGAGGTATTTTTCTAGGGAGGAAAGTGTGGGGAATAGGAAAGAGCCGAGAGATATACTAATTGGGAAGATCGCATTGTCGAGTGGAAGTGGCGGCGACACTATTTTGGTGGTTAATAAAAATTTGGTTCAGGAAGTTAAAGAATTCCACAGACATATTGATATCCAAAACAAGTGTATTGGTGGCCTGAATGTTGATTACATCATGCAGGAACAAAGGATATCAATCCTACAAGATCAGATTGCCAAAATGCAAGTGGAAAAGGATGAGGTTAATATGCATCTGGAATTGAGCAGTAATGATGAGGAAGACAATGAGGAGCTTGAGGAGAAGAACAAGGGTAAAATTCCTTCTAGAGTCATCATTAAGTGCAAAGGGAACAAGGAAGTGGGTGCGAGCCTTTGAAACTAGAAGAAAAAATGCATAGAGCAAGGTGGGTGATGGCTGCCCTTTTGGCAACGAGGATGATTGGGATGTTGACGTTGATGGGGATGAGTTGGAGGAGGAAGGTTTAAACCCTAGACATTTTTTCTTATAAGGCTTGTAGAAGCTCTCAAAGGGGAAATCATGGTGACCTTGTTCATAGCATCTAAGGCCAAATCCTTTCTAGGAAAAATGATGAAGATAATTATGGTCTAATCAATGTTTTTATGAGAACTAGAAATCCAAGGAGAAAGGATTTGCGTGTAGTTGAATTTTGAGATGGGCCAAAGCGAGGTCAATGCCTCTGTACACTAATTGTGTTTGAAGTATTGAAGGGCTAAAGCAAATTATGTTTCCTACTTTAGTCTTGTAAATTGTTTTTTGTTAGGCCTCCCATATGTTTTATATGTGGGAAGCATATTAAGTGATAGGAGGTGGTACTCCCTAGTGAAAGGTGTTACATGACATCATCAAGAGATTCATCATTTGGTAGTCTAGGTGATGGGACAAAATAACTTATGGAAGCTTCATTTGTAGATGTAGGAATTTACAAAGGAATTGGGATGTCGTTGGGTTTGTATGTCATGTGGCAAGATTTAAATGGGTTTGGATCATAAGACAACGTGATGGTCTTGCCTACATGCTTATATTTTTGCGGTGTAGAGTAGATGGGACACAACACAATGTGTGTATCTAGGGATGACCAAGTATCATGTTATACTAGAACTATCCTTCTACAAGATAGAAGATTTTTGGAAAAAATTTGGATCTATTTTGATGAGTAGGATAAGTGGGCACAAGGTAGGAGTGACAAGATCATTGAGCACAGCAAATGCGAAAATGATTGAGTGATAATGGTGTTGGGTAGTTATATTTATTTGAATGAATTAGATGATATGGTGTTTATGCTATCATCATTATCAATCATAACTATTTTAACAAGAGTTCCCTTGATTTATGGATTGACAAAAAGAGGAAGATCATTGTCTTTCGGTTGGAGTGGTGGAATCTCATAATCATAAAATGTAATAGAAGTCGACATCTTCAAGGAACCAATTAGGTTGGGAAAATTTTGGGGATCTTTCAAAGGAACTGAGATTGATTAGAGGGCTTTGACAATGGCTTGGAAATGTTGGGGAGATTTTTGAATGAGCTTGTAGAGGGACATCTTAATAAAGGCGGCTGATGTAGTTATTTGAGAATAGTATTTTGAATAGATGTTTTGAATAATTCTAAGGGTCAACGAGTATGGAAAATTTTTCCTTAGATGGTGATGGATTAGGTGAATCGGGAGGATCCATAGAGATAGAGACCTTGGTCTTATAATTATTTTGGGCCTTCAAGTTGAGTGTGTGGGATCTAGTGGTTATGTGGACATCGTCAATCTGAAAACATCCTTGCTTAATAGAAGAGGGTATAATTTTTCCAAAGGATATTTCAGATGAATTCTTTAAATTATTTAATTTAGGAACCTTGGGAGCAGGTGTGATACGATGTTTTAATTTTGTTTATTATATGGGTGAACTAGGATGGTATTTATTGATTGTGATGAGTCCTTTATTAGAAATGATCTGGATAATGACATCGGTACTTTACAATATTTAGTGTAATGACCTAAGATTTTATGGTAAGCACAAAACACCTGGTACTTCTATCACGAATGTTACCATCCCCGAGGTTTAGAGAGTTTTATGTTTGGTAATGTGATAGTTGATGATTACATGAGTTATTCAAGGGTTTTAGTATAATACCTTATTAAATCCTATTGATACAATGTTAATGGTGTAGGGTTATGAGTGTTATTAGATGTTTTGATGGTACCGGGCACACAATGTGTGTCCGAGATGGTATGTCTATATATTTCTTTAGAGACTAGTTTAGATTTTGTGACATTGATTTTAATTTTAGGGGATGGATGTGGCCCCAAGATGGAGGAAAGAGGATTGTGTTGGTTTAGCAATGGTGCTTAGATATTTATATTTTTTTATTTAGGAAGGTGGTTGGTTTTTATGTGGGATTTCGAGGGTTTTTTATTATGTTCATGGAAATGTGGTCGTTGAAGGAGTTATTCAAAATATCAACGACAGTTTATTTTTTCTTTTAATGTCAAACTACTAATATGGGATACTTATATGGATGTTCACATGATGAATTTTAAGGTTGTTACTGGATGGACTTGATATCTATGTAGTATGCCATTGGGTGTCGATCGTAGAGACTAATGATGTGTTAGGTGGGAGTGAGATTTCATTGACAACATTGACAATGTGATGAGATCCTATGACGATGGTTTGAGTTTAGTTGCTAGTTGGAGGATGATTTAGAAAAATTTTGTTCAACATATATAAATTATGATTAGGAGGTGCATTTGGGTTATCAAGTTGTAATTCACCTCGGTCAATGAGATCTTGAAGGACATTTCTAAATGGTCAATTGATCCATAAACATGTAGATTTTATACTCTATATTTTTTAAATTAAATGGATCTTTTAAATTTATAAAATTTTATAATTTAATTGAATTCAAAATCTTATTATAATCTTATTTAAAACTAAATTAGGAATGATCCATAACTAAATTTAAGATTCATAAAATCATTGTTCAATCAAACTCATTCACAATTAGTTTTGCGTGATTCTTTGAAAATGTCGTAATCTAATAATAAATGTTTTCTTGAATTCAAATTGACTAATTAAATGTGGAAATAAATTAGAATTCAAAATGAAAAATAAATCAAATCATAAACATGACACTAGATTTTTTTACGGAGTTCGCCAATTGCCTGTGTCTCCAAGTTCATACGAACCGATCTATTAAAAATATTCCAAATTACAAGTACAATAAACTTACAATTAACAAAAATAGATCCATAACCTATAATTTTGTGTCTTCAAACCTTTGAAAGACTTAGTGACGAAGCTCAGTGTTTGTCTTCCACCTTCCCGAAGCACTTGCAGAGGCTTATCCCTTCATATTTTTGTCTTCTAGTGACTTTTGCATCCAAAACAATGTCATGAAAACTCTAAAAATGGAAAAATAACATATGCATGAGGATCTTATAATAATTATGGACAACTTTTGAATTTACACCGAGTTCTTAGAATTCTCCTAAGTGCCTCAAAAAATCAGTTCTTCAAAACTACTTTATTATGACTTGATGCATAATCTCCAGACTTAGCTTGTTCAAATACAAATGGGTCCTTATAAAGGCTTGGTAACCACCTATATCCCAAAGGTCGGGGCTTAATTTTGGAACCCAGTGGTTAGGGATTCAAACCACTACCAACACATTTTGCACCTTATTGGGGACTTAGGCCCACATTTCTCGGGCGTGAAACGGTGGTTTTGTTTATATTTAGCTTGGTCAGTGTATTGAATTAGCTTTGGCCAATTTTTTTTCTATGTATGGCTGAAGGTTTGTTTGTTAGATAAATTTTAACTACCACATTGTGGCTAGTATGTGTTGGCTATGTTTGGTGTCATGTTGATCGGTCGGTGGTACAGGAGGCTTATGTTTAGAATTCCACTTGGGTAGCTGGTTGGGAAGTTTAGTGAGCTAATTATGTAGGCTCAATCATTGGGTGAATTGACCGATTAAATCGACGAGGTGGAAAATGAGTCGAGTTAGCAATGCATTGTAACTCACTATTTGGCTCAATTTTAACTTAACCTTGACTCGGCTTGGTCTCAGTAAATGAGCTCAACGAGTTGATTGAAAATTCACATTTGGCTAGTCACCGTACGTACCCAAAATTATATGTACTGCACCACCGGAAAGATGTTACACATGCCCCAATGATGATTAAGATCTCTTCGCAAGGTGTTCGGAATCCGAAATCTTGTTTAGTATACATTTGCATCCCAAGAATCCTTGTCTAGCCTCTACACGTTTTGTCCTAGCCTTTTCTCTCTTTTCCTCCTTGTTTTGTTGTTATTTACATGACCGCCTCCTTGTGGGCGGCGGTCCAGAATCGCCACCCAAGCCGTGGCGGCGGTCTCAGAACCGTCACCACCCAGCCGGGCGGCGGTCTCAGAACCGTCACCACCCGGGCGGCGGTCCAGAATCGCCACCTGTGCCGGGCGGCGGTCTCAGAATCCATGCTGCCTGCAGGCGGCGGTCCTGTACGCGCTTTCCAGAATGTTCCGACGATCGCGTCAAGCGTGAAAATTCAATTTTCACTCGCATTTCTCAACCACTAAAGCTTGTATTTATGTTTTTTCCAACTGAACAGTGATTTATCTTTGTTTAATGGTGGGAGAGTTCAATTTGAACTTGCCTTCTACTCATTGCAAATGCTATAAATATGTAGCTTGTTTACAAGTAAATGGTCTTGGTTCTTTGGTCTGGAGTCTTCATTCTTGAGCTTTAGTCTTCAATACTCAGTCCTAGATTTATTTTATGAATCATTTTATTTTAGCATGGATTAGAATTCTGAGTATTTAGTTATGCCTCACTGTACACCGACAACGATCCTGCTAGGAATCGCATGGGCCAAGCTCTGTTCTCTTGTGCCATCCCTCTCCTACTTGTACTTCGTTGTATTTCTTTGAAGCTGCTATTATTCATTGTTTGAGTACCTGTTGTTTATCATTTTGTTTCATCATTGCTGCAACAACCCTGCTAGGAATCGCATAGGCCAAGCCAGTTCACTTGCGCCATCCCTCTCCTACTTGTGCTTTGTGCCATTTTTACTTCAAAGTAATTGTCGTCCCAGTGCCTTCCCTTGCCGATGTTGCTATACTCCTACTCTTTCTGGATTCACGTGAACATGCAAGAATGAAGAGATCACTCTGAGGGGACAAGCTACAACACAACTGGATTTGCCTCTGCTCAGTAAACTCCAGGTTTAAATCGTCAAAGTTATTATCAAATAGAGTAGTGAATCATTTTATTTCAGTTAAGCTCGCTTTCAATATTGCCAGGGAAGCTGTGGGGAATAATAGTTTCTGAGAAACTATGATTTGTTCCTCACTTCTGAGGTAGGATTGAAGGTTTTCAATTAATTTAATTAGTTGTCTTTTATTTAGATTCACACATCTGCACAGGTGAATAACCACACCGGGTTATCTCGCTTGTTTAGTTTTAGTATAGTCATAGTTTAATAAGTTGTTTGTAATTATAATATTTCAATCGTGTATTTTGTTTAGATTAGTTTCCCTTTCAATAGTAGTATAAATTGTTATTTTCAGTTTAAGTTAATTTGGAGACTTCATAACTAGATTAAACACTTAAATTCTAGTTAGGAGGATAAATCACTAGGGAATTTATGCTACCCGCTCATAGCCTCTAAATCTCCCCTTTGTCATTTTAGCTACCAGGAGATCACACTACCAGATCTTAGTCACTGATCCTCCCATGGTTAGCCATAAGAAAGTTGCTTGCCGATTCTCATCCTCGCTTGTAGCTTTTCTATCATAGAAAACTGACCATAATCCCGGCTGTGACTTCATCTAAGTCACCCGCATTTCAAACCACCGGCTGTCTCGGCACGACCTCGGGAGGTCGGGTACGGGGAAGGTCACTTGTCGATTATCATCCTCGCATGTCACTTTTCCATCGTACAAAATTGGTGAACCCGACGTGAACCAAACAATTATTTCACCTTCTCTTTGAGAAGTTTCATCTTCTCTCTTTCACCTTCACTCTTTCCCATTATTCTGCGGGTATTCATATACCCCCCGAATATGTCGGGATTCGATGCATATGGCAGACCCCTCTTGGGTCTTGAGGCATACTATGCCCAACAGAATAGGCAGTCATCACCCTCACTCTCAATGTGGGGCGACAACTATTCAACTAATCAATTGTCAACACAAACACCAAGGACTAGATATAACTCGTCCTTCCAAACAGAGGGGTTGGAGCAACTTGCTCAAACACAAACAGAGCCTTCAGGCTCGAACAATATGACATTAACTGGAGAGTCTGCTTCATCTCCTCAGGTATTATTCAGACCGCCTATTAGTAGACAATCAGATCCATACTTGGTCTTAGACGATGGACAATCAATACCTTATCCTAGGAGTGAACAACGCTCCTGGGTATGTACCCGCCTATAGGAGGTTTACAAGTACAACCCGAGACCCATTTTCAAGAAAATATCTCTACAGAAATATTCTTGGAGAGAAACTTTGAGATAGCAATCAGTTCATAGCAGGATATCACACACCTCCACAAAGCCATGTTATACAACAAACGCCACCAAGGCACGATATCGTGGCTTCACCAAATGAAGTCATTTCAACTCTAATAGAAAAGGTTAGAGGATTAGAACTTTGCCCAAGCAAGTCAAAATTCGAGATTCATACAAACAGGAGTTCCAATCCTCCGCACCATCCTAGCCAAGTAGATCTCCTCACGGGAGTAGGCACGTTAGGTATGACTCCTCAATATTCACAACAAGCGCCAACTAGACCCACCATAGCTAGCACTGTTCCTCCCTGGTCCAAGATGAGAGCAATCCATTCTGGATAGTACACCTTCGTACTTAAACATGTACTCCAAATCACCACAGGGGATATGTACTCATCCCCGGCGTGTTTACTCAAATACAGGATTGCCTTATGCCCCGCTAACGCGTACATTACGCCATATCAACAACCGTTCCGCCACCGCCTCCTCAACAAGGCACCATCAATGGTTGAGACGTATGCGATAGGGACTTATTTCAGAATACTTAAAGGAGCCCTTAGATTTCACCATACGAAGCGTTATGCTTCCAAGCCCTCTTCCCGATTTGCCCAAATACAAAGGAGAAGGAGATCCGAATGCGCATATCAAAGCTTACGCTACTGACCATTCGTGAACTACTCCCATGGGATGGGGTTGTTGCTAAAATATTCCCAAAATGCTTTGGAAGGCATTGCCTCGATTGGTATTACGAATACCGAGGCTTCCATACATTCATTCAAACAACTCGTGTCGAGTTCATCAAAGCCTTCGACATGAACAAACTACTAAGGACAGAATCGGGGAGTTCTTGCACATCAAGCAAGAACATAACGAAGTCTGTCGCCCATTTCATCCAAAGGTGGCGCATAGTCCTTTATTCTCGGCAAGCGCTCCAAACATGGATCGAGATGGAGCTATGTGATTTATTCCTTCATTCTCTTAGCAGAGAAGTGAAGGAAGAAGTCCAGAAGTTCCCACTAAGGACTTATGACGAGGTACTTGAGAGCGCTCTGCGAATTGATCAAGCAGCGATAGATAGTGGTCGTAAAACATATGGAGCAAACGGGAGGTTAATCACCTCCACCAAAACACTACAACTTATCCTACTACAACGAATGCCGATCAAGGACCCAATATCCTTAATGAAAACCATGGGGTTACAACATATGGATTCACTGATCAAGTCAAAGGACCAAATGTTGTGAACACCCCGGCACCTACTAACAATCAACGCAATAATAACTTCACCCCAGTGATCAATACGGTGGATTCTAATCATCCTCCACAACAGCAAATCCAGCCACAAGGCCTTTCTCGGGGCCCAGATGGATATCAAAACCAAAGCCAAAGGCCACAACCTCGAAATTTCAACTATAACAACCAACAGCCCAATCAGAACTTTGGGCCACAACAGGATTCAAACCGAAGACCACGGAACTATAATCCCAATCTATATTGTGGTTTCCACAAAATCAGGGGTCATGATACTAGGACTTGCCATGACTATAATAAATTCATGCAACGCTTGCCAGAAGAACAAAAACAACTTTTCATAGATATGTTCTTGGCAGATCCTGTGTCACCAGCACCAAATACTTTTGTAGGCGGTTTCCCCTCAAAATGCACCTCTCAAGATCTTCAATGATCCTCTCCCAAATCATTCTAACAATAACAGGTTAGATCCAAATGGGAAAAACAAAGGTATCATAATAAGAAATAACAATCAAGATGCCTCAACTCCTGACAACTCTCAGATTGCTCCTAACCTAGGTTCAAATGGTAATACAAAAATCTTGGGATTAGTTGAGCTAGAGGTTGAGTGTGAAATTAATGCAACAACTCGGACAAAGGAGTATGTTTCACAACCCCTACCCGATATTTTCTCCACACGAGATGAAGTTCCTACAAATGCTAAATCGGTAGGATCCTATGATTTAATATACGAGGTGGCAAAGACAAATAAAGATAAGTCAATTTCTGTGGAAACAGTCTCCACTAAAGCCACAGAAGGAATTATGAAACTCTTGGAGAATGACGAACCGATCTTTCTCCCATTCGAACCTCAAGGAATGGGTAGTCTTCTCGGCATAGCATCTCTTCCCTCCGATGACCTAAATCTAGATATAAACATGATAGAATTAACAAGTGAAGAAAGGCAATTTAAAACTGAAACGATGCCTATCAAAACCATCTCTAGGCACTGCCCTATTCTAAAGCCTAGTTTCGACCCATGCGTGTCTAAAGCTAAGTTTTCCCTATCCATGGGGCAAGACCTCATCATTAACACAATGCTCACTATGAGAGAGAAGGTCGAGCAACATAGTCATGCTCACCCACATGCCATCTCTCAAAAACATGACAAAGAGGTACGCGAATGCCTCTTTCAGAAAAATGTTTTTAATAATGGGACATATACACCTTTGGGCAAGGGTTGTAAGTTCAAACCTAGAATGGTAGGCCCTCATCAAGAAAATGAAAAATTTGAGGATAATGGTTCTCCCTGTGTACTTCTAGGGGTGAAGAATTCGATATTCGTCAACTTTCTTCACCTTAGACATCATGAAATATAGTTCCACCTACATTTTCATATGTACATGGTTGCAGTTGCATTACATTAGTAATTTAGTTGGTTCATTTTGTTCACTCGTTTCATAAATATTGTAGTCCAGGAACTTACTCTTAAGTAACTCTACAAATTTCGAAGATATTGGCAAAAATATTCAAATCACATCTCTTCAAACATCATCAAGTACTTTCAAATCTTCTCATCAAGTTTGACAGACAAACATTGACGGAAACCATACCAAGACCTGCATACTTGGCTTTGCTCTTTCTTTCTACTAGGTAAAGTTGTCCTTGCCTACGGTCTATTCTAGAAGCTTCTTGGTGTCACATCTATCCCTCTTAAAATCTCTTGGAACAAAAGGATATCCCAAAGTCATAGATCAGAAATGTCAAAATCAAATGAAATCAAAAGCGCCAAGCAAACAAAATATTTTATTTTACACACTTCTTTGCCCCATCAACCTTCGGTGATAAGCCCACATCTCTTACTAGTGATGTGAGGTTGGGAAAGGAAAGAAGTGCCCTTACTCGCCTGTATCTTGCCTTTGGTGACAAACCCATGCTTCTTACTAGTGGCGTGAGGCAAGGTGTGGGGGGTCCAGTCACACAAACTAACAAATCTTGGTATGCTAAAAACACAAGTCAAATTCTGTTAAAAGAAGGCAAATATCCAAACATCCAAATTCCAAAGAGATCAAATCCTTAAAACCAGATTTTGTCAACCAGGTTGCCATTTATGAATCTAAGTCTAGATAAACTGAAAAGTAAGTGGCCTTCTAAGCTTGGTAGTAGTTCTGAGTAGGGTGGGTGTGTAGGTCAAAATTTGGTTCTTGTTCTTGTTTTGTCTGTCTCTCATCATTCCACTCAAATCAAACTCATACAACTTGTGCCCTTCCCAATTCTTGGTGTTGAGCCCTCGCATCTTACTAGTTGCGTGGATTTGGGATTGGGGCAAGTTCATCTCTTTATCGCTATACATTCATCACGTTTTGCCAACATGAGAAGAAATCACAGACATTGTCTAAAGAGGCCAAAAGTTCAAAACTACAACATGTTTGTCATCACATATCAGCATTGCAAAAGCAAAATAAAGTAAAAACATTCTGTTTAACATTTGTTATCACTTGTCATCCATTGCATACATTCTGAAAAGCATGTGAAAGTTGGCGGCATTTCGACACACGGGCATGTCAGGTATAGCCTCTAACTCCCCATTTTGGGACCGCCATACTCGGACCCAACGTTTTATGCCTCTTCATGGCTAAAACGCTTCTCCGAGGGGGCAATATGTACGTACCCAAAATTGTATGTACTGCACCACCGGAAAGATGTTACACATGCCCCAATGATGATTAAGATCTCTTCGCAAGGTGTTCGGAATCCAGAAATCTTGTTGAGTATACATTTGCATCCCAAAAATCCTTGTCTAGCCTCTACACGTTTTGTCCTAGCCTTTTCTCTCTTTTTCCTCCTTGTTTTGTTGTTATTTACATGACCGCCTCCTTGCCAGGGCGGCGGTCCTGTAACCGCCACCCAAGCCAGGGCGGCGGTCCTGTAACCGTCACCCAGCCAGGGCGGCGGTCCTGTAACCGCCACCCAGCCAGGGCGGCGGTCTCAGAATCCGCCACCTGTGCCAGCGGTGCCGCTGCTGCTGGCGGTCCCTGTACGCGCTTTCCAGAATGTTCCGACGATCGCGTCAAGCGTGAAAATTCAATTTTCACTCGCATTTCTCAACCACTAAAGCTTGTATTTATGTTTTTGCCGACTGAACAGTGATTTATCTTTGTTTAATGGTGGGAGAGTTCAATTTGAACTTGCCTTCTACTCATTGCAAATGCTATAAATATGTAGCTTGTTTACAAGTAAATGGTCTTGGTTCTTTGGTCTGGAGTCTTCATTCTTGAGCTTTAGTCTTCAATACTCAGTCCTAGATTTATTTTATGAATCATTTTATTTTAGCATGGATTAGAATTCTGAGTATTTAGTTATGCCTCACTGTACACCGACAACGATCCTGCTAGGAATCGCATAGGCCAAGCTCATTCTCTTGTGCCATCCCTCTCCTACTTGTACTTCGTTGTATTTCTCTGAAGCTGCTATTATTCATTGTTTGAGTACCTGTTGTTTATCATTTTGTTTCATCATTGCTGCAACAACCCTGCTAGGAATCGCATAGGCCAAGCCAGTTCACTTGCGCCATCCCTCTCCTACTTGTGCTTTGTGCCATTTTTACTTCAAAGTAATTGTCGTCCCAGTGCCTTCCCTTGCCGATGTTGCTATACTCCTACTCTTTCTGGATTCACGTGAACATGCAAGAATGAAGAGATCACTCTGAGGGGACAAGCTACAACACAACTGGATTTGCCTCTGCTCAGTAAACTCTAGGTTTAAATCGTCAAAGTTATTATCAAATAGAGTAGTGAATCATTTTATTTCAGTTAAGCTCGCTTTCAATATTGCCAGGGAAGCTGTGGGGAATAATAGTTTCTGAGAAACTATGATTTGTTCCTCACTTCTGAGGTAGGATTGAAGGTTTTCAATTAATTTAATTAGCTGTCTTTTATTTAGATTCACACATCTGCACAGGTGAATAACCACACCGGGTTATCTCGCTTGTTTAGTTTTAGTATAGTCATAGTTTAATAAGTTGTTTGTAATTATAATATTTCAATCGTGTATTTTGTTTAGATTAGTTTCCCTTTCAATAGTAGTATAAATTGTTATTTTCAGTTTAAGTTAATTTGGAGACTTCATAACTAGATTAAACACTTAAATTCTAGTTAGGAGGATAAATCACTAGGGAATTTATGCTACCCGCTCATAGCCTCTAAATCTCCCCTTTGTCATTTTAGCTACCAGGAGATCACACTACCAGATCTTAGTCACTGATCCTCCCATGGTTAGCCATAAGAAAGTTGCTTGCCGATTCTCATCCTCGCTTGTAGCTTTTCTATCATAGAAAACTGACCATAATCCCAGTTGTGACTTCATCTAAGTCACCCGCATTTCAAACCACCGGCTGTCTCGGCAGCGACGACCGGGAGGTCGGGTGCACGGGAAGGTCACTTGTCGATTATCATCCTCGCATGTCACTTTTCCATCGTATAGTCACCCTCTAAAATAAAAGTGGACCCCACTATTATAAAACCTTTTTCTTTACCTTCAAAGGCCGGTTATGAAAAGATGACATTATTTTTACTTGGTTCCACTTGTCAATGCAACAATGACCTATTTTTAATTTTTCGGTAACGTGTTCGATCACTTTGTCTTCATGTGCCTCGAAATTTTGTTCTTACATAGATCGTATCTGGAGCATATGATTTCCATCTTGAGTGTTCAATATACCACTAGAAATATCTTGACCTTCTCTTCCATAAGTAATATGTTTAGGAAAATTTAGGGAACATCTGAAGTGTGTAATATCCTCTGTATTACACCTCCCCACTGAGAAGGATTTTATTCCACCAAAAGTTATTTTCCCCAAAAATGTTGAAAATCATCTTCCTACATATCAAAAACACATCAGATCTATAGAAAACATTAAAGGAAAACATTTATTAGAAATTTTTGATAAGAAAATCATAAAATGATCAGTTCAAAAATGGACAATCTACATGCCAATAAGAGGCTAGATTCTAACTAATTTTCCCCATGAATCTACCAATCTCTCGCAACATCTTACATTAGTTTTAAAAATACAAACCAATACCCATAAATGTCTAACTGAATCCCTATAATATATCATCTCACTATGAATGTGATTTCCATTATAAAATTGATCATCTAAAAATAGACATTCCAATGCCCAAAGAGGAAACTTTCAACAAGTATTTTTGCTACTCTTAAATTTTAATTAAACAGTCCTTATAGGAAATTTTAATATTAATGTCAAACATTAAACCTTGAAAATGAAATCAACTTAATGCAGAAATAAAGTTTCACATAGGTTGATAACAAAGTTCGAGAAGATTCTTATGTCTCTGGGTTCATTAAACAAAAAATTGATTCATTATAGAAATTTATTTACATGTACAAGAATAAGAACTTACAACACTATAATGAATTTTTTGGTCCATGAAAAACTTAATGCCAATCAATCCTCGTATACCCAAACTAGTCTTGGAAGGCTTACACAATGTTTTGGCATAGCCTCTTGGCTTCACACTTCCTTTAGAATTCCCCTCTATTGCATGGACTCCATCCTCTACATAGAGCTAAGTCATAATAGGGTCGTAGTCAAATTCACACCCTCCGTAGACTTCCATTATGTTGCACATCCTCCAAGATTTACATAGAGCTATGTTAGATCTATTGTCTATCATCAAGCTTAGTAGAATGATCACCCTTCATGACCTCCAAGTAATGCTAACTCCATCTTACAGATTTAATATTACACAAATCGGATTAATAACTCCCAACAAATAAAGAATCAAAGCTTTTGTATAGTGCTTCTCTAGTATTTGCAAACTCCCTCTACTATGCTCCTAAGCATCAACTCACAACATGAGAAATAGGCTCAACAATGCCCTTTACAAAATAATAACAATAATAGTGAGTTAAAATATTAACTCCATAATGTATTTTTTTAAAATACTTGTATGCCTTTAAAATAATGCTTAAGGCTCTCACTTCACATTAAGCTTTAAACATAAGCTTATATGTGTTTTTAAATAGGGGGTTTATATATTATACCCTATCCTAAAGTAATAGGATATTATTTGTTATCCAAATAACTCTCCTAGTGATTTAGATAGCTTGTATACATCTTCGGCTCTCGAGCTCTTCATTAAAAGGTTGTTTGCGCTTAAGTTCCCTTGGCACATTCCCTTCTTTTCCTCATGCACCCTTCCGCACTTCCCCTTCTTCCCTTCCTTTCCTTTTCTTATTTGTTCCATCTTCCTTCTATGCGCATCTTCTACACATTCACCTTATTTATGGCGAAGTACATCCTCATGCATGCCCACACATCATCTTGTAATGGTTGTGCCTTGACCGCTCACTAGCTTGCCTAATTTCCTTGCATGTGTCAAGCACGTGTTCCTCTTAACCTTCCTATGTTTTCTTCCACATGCCCTCATGCCCTCCTTTGTGCCCTTCTATGTCAGGTCATCTTCTGACATGCTTGAGTGTGTCACATGCAACTAGTCAAAGTGCACCAACATGTTCATTGAATCATTGCAATAAATCAGTGAGTGACACATGGCAAAAATGACAAACATTTTGCACAATTGGCCATTCTTTCAGCCAATTCACATGCACCACATGTATTACATGCATAGATGGCTTTGACATCCTATGATGGTGGTATCTTTTACTACATATCTCTAATCAGCGTGCTCTAGACTTGTCGAGAGTTACTAACATCAACCACAGTGCTAGACATTGAAATTCAAATTTTCTTGGATTTGGTAGGTAAGAAATGGGAAAAATCTTTCTAAGAATTAATGAAGTATATTTGATTACTTCAACCACCCGATTTGATATGATCTTCCCTCCTTCTTCATCCAACACACCAAATAGACCTAGGGAAGTGCATTCGATAGATTCTTAGGTAGATTTGCAGGCATTGAATGCTTCTTGTTGGTGGTTTTATTTCAAATTTGGGTTTTCCTCCTCTTCTCCTTCTATAGATTCATTTATAAATGTAAGAGAGGCTCATTATTAATGTTAGATACTCGAATCCTTAAACTTTTTTGTTAAGTACTTCATATTTTCGTATCATGAGTTGTGGACCTCTAGATATTTCTCATGTATGTGGATATCAACCTCTTTCACCATTGTATCGCCTTTGTGCATTTCTGGAAGTAATAGAAGCATAATTTTGTGACTATTCTCTATCCTAATGTGTTTTCATTCCCTCTTCTTTCCTTTTCTTTTGCATTACATGTTTTTGTGCCACTTCATGTCCCTTGCAATTCCTTATTTAGTTGTGTTCTATGAGAATGACCCGGTAAATGTGTTTTTAGTTGTGCTACTTGTGCCTAGCCTCCTTTCACATGTTCCCTTTCCATTCCCACTCAGAATAGATAGTGTTCATCCCTCTTTTCTGGTGTTATCACATTTTTAGTGTATTTTATTTTCATGTTATCCTTCTATCCATGGTCCCTTGGCATTTATTAGCTTAGTTTCCCCTTTCAGCACTAAGAGTAGCAGTAGCAATAGAAATAGATAGAGGAACCGGCCTTCTCTAGAGATCTGTCTCAAGCATGTAAGGTCCCACAACTTGGAGATAGTTCCATTATGATCTCAAATAGTTCATCTCTTAGGACCCAAGACATAGGTGTAAGTTTGAATAACAACAATTTATGGCATGCCCAATGGGACAAGTAATGAAAGCTTAAATTTCATATTGCTAGGTTTTAGTGTGTGGACTTAGTATTTCAACCTTTGGAGGCTCATTTCAACACATTTGACGACTCCCAACATTTCCATATCTCTATTTTAACAAATTCCTCAACATATTTCATAAGAAGATTGCATATAAGAAGAAGTGCAGCAGCTAAAGATTCTTTCAAGTACCTCCAACTATCCTTGAGAAGAGTTCATTCCAAAAGGCCCACACATGCATCTCTATCTCCAAAGCACGTCACACCTATTCAACTCCTCCTCAAAGTAGACAACCTACACACCCTACAATCACACATCAGCCACCTCCTCCACTAAGAAAATTTCCAACTTCACAGGAGGAAGTCCCTTAGTGCTGGTTGTGTAAAATGACATGCCAAATGGCACACTCAAAAGTATTCCATACTTTACTAGTGAGAATCAATTCACCCCTCAAGAGCATATCTAGGATGTAGAAAACATGTGTTCACTTTATTTGATCACACATGATGATGTAGCAATAAGGTTACTTGCAGCCTCTTTCAAAGGTAAAGCACTTCAATGGTACCGAGGCTTGAGACTTAGATCTATTACCACTTGGGATGAGTTGGGAATAGCTCTTTGCAATTACTTTAAAGATAATTTAGATCACCTATCTCTGGTGGAGCAACTAACAATAACAAAAAGGGTGCTCAATGAGTAGATGACTAATTTCAACATCGATTTCGAAGACTTGGGATATAATCCCTATTGTGGTAATACCTACATCCAAAGCACGCTTTTTGTATTATCAAAAGGCACTAAATGATGATATCTCAGTAATGATTCAATATATGGGAGGTAGGACCTTACCAATTACTTATAGTATTGTAGTAAGGATAGAAAATAGTCTTATTCATGTGGGAAAGATAGCTCCTAAACCGCCTATGCCCTTATTCCTAGAAATGTCACAAGCGCCCTAGCCTTCTGTGGCCCCTATTCATGTTCCTAAGAAAAGCACGCAACTAGTTGCATTAACATCCTACTCTCCAGCACAACAAAAGGAGGATGAAGAATTAAAGGCTCTAATCAGAAATTTATCAAAAAAATCATATCATTAGAAAAGCAACAAGCGCAAGCCTATAAAAGAAATTCTATTCGGGAACATAACCAGAACAATCAGCCTTGGTGGAATCAATATGGAAACCAAAGATACACACCCAACTAGAAAAATGATAGATGACATGCTAACACGCATCTTCCCTTGCAAGTTGTTTCTCTCGCGCCCTCTCTTCTAGTACCTAGTACAAGTCAGCACTTGTTCCAGTTTAGAATAATTTGGCACAAGATTCAAAATGGTGTTTTCCTTACAACATGCCTCATAGTCAATATCACTATGTGAATTCTACTCATGCCTAGGCCTACATGATTCTGAGCGCTTTAGCCTGCGAGCCTTCAACAAGTTCCTCTGAAGAAGAAAACAAGGAAGACCATAAGCTCCTCCAAAAGAAAATTTGATGTTCTTTAGTGCTAATGAATTCTTTGCAATCAACCAAGCGGTAGATGATACAAGCGATTACATGCACCCAAGTTGTGGAAAACATGAGATATAAGAAGATAATGTTAGAGTTGAGTGCACACGTCACACCTCTAAAGAACGCAGATCTAACCCTCAAAAGTAGAAAGAAGTATCTAAGGCATCCAAAGAGTAACAATGCTCAAATCCCTAGACAAGAGGCCCCACACAAGGCTCCTGAAGTGGCACACACCCCTCCTTTGGTAGGCCAAGCTCCTACTCTAGCTAAAACTCTTGCTTCCATACCTAAGAAGTCAAAAAGGGATATTGTTCCTCAAATGCACAATTCGTGGGTCTTCCATTCAAAGCATTATTGAATAGATGAAGAATACAAATATAAATGTCATAATGTGGGATTCTCTAACTATTCCATCTTAGTGGGATCTATTGCATGAAGCTCTGGCGCAACTCCTACATGTTGATCCAGCCATCTAGAATTCACTCACTTCTATCAACATCTGCCAAGAAGAGGAGAAACAAGTAAGGTTGTTAAAACCCCACCATTCTATATGTCCTTGATCATAGGAAAACATCTTATCCGTAATTACATAATAAACTCATGAGCAAGTACCCCTATTATGCCTGAAAATATATCTAATTTTGTAGGTATTAAGTATAGCTCCCTTTCTAAAGGATTCCTGTAACTCAACGACTCAACTATGAATACTTTAGGAGTCATTAAGGATCTTGAGTTGACCCTTCATGCATGTCCAAGTTTAACAATTACTCAAGATGTGTCAATCATTGACTTACCTCCTTTATTTTCCCTATGTTTGTCAAGAGATTTCATGGCTCAAGTGGGTGGTTACTTGTCTTCTGATTGGTCTCATATGTTACTCAAGACAAGGTATGGTACCCGGTTTACCATACAAGTTGAACCAATATTTTCTTATCATGTAGAGTCATATGTCCCATCCCCTCTCCAAGCCAACTATTTAATCCAAGAATAAGCTTCAATTCCTAAAGAGAAACCTCTTCCACCCTCTGTTCCTGACCTATTACTTGATGAATGGGTGGAAAGGCACCATAAATTTGATCCATATGTTGAAGAACTGGAAGCTTATGAAACTAGGCTTGGTACTTACTGCATTCTTGAAGAAAAATTTGTTCTTCCTCAAGCACTCAAGAAAGACCAAGTTAAACTGGCCTATGGAAGTTATAATTTGATGGTTCCAGAAGTAGGAATGGCGTAGGAGTAGGATTTGTTCTCATTTCTCCCAAGGATGATAAATTATTCTTCATGCATAGGCTGCAATTTACATGCTCCAACAATGTGGTAGAATATGAGGCGTTGGTGCATGGTCTACTGATTCTTTGAAAAGAAGAAGATTAAGGTACTGCAAATATTTGGGGATACAGATTTGGTCATCCATCAGGTTACCAACAAGTGCTTAACAAATAATAATCTTCTCAAAGCTTATAAACACAGATTTTGGGACCTCCTTGAGAGCTTTGATGCTTTAAACCTGTAGGTGGTGTCGCATAAAATGAACAAGGAGGTCGACCAAATGGCCGCTCTTGGTTCACAGTTATCTCCTGCCAAGGAATTTGTCAAAGGAAACACTAAGCACATTAAGTTAGAAAGTGTTTGACAGTAATGTATAGATCATCCATTTTATCCAAAATGAAGTTGAGTTCTCATCAAGCATACAAGATAGCTTGCATGACAGCTATGGTGACCAAGTTATACAGCTGAAGATGAACAAGTTACCTAAAGGGTTGGTCACCTTAGATAAAATGTTTAGCCTTGATGATGAGTTCAAGGGTGAATAAAATTATATCCATGCCATGCAAGAAGACTACTCCCCAGTCACTATTGCGTGGGAAATATTTTCTGCTTAGCAAGGCTTGTGCACATGATGAAAGGAAGGCCTTCATCTCTCTATGTCAAAAATAAAGTGATATCTTCTCATGGGAGTATAGATACCTCAAAGTTTTTGATCCAAGTGTTTCTCAATGCTCCATTGATCTTGATCCTAGTATCAAGCCCGTCGGGCTGTATTAATAGCGGCCGGTCAATCCAAAGATAGAGCCCCTCATGAGAAATGAGTTATCTAAACTCATTGAGGTGAATATTATTTTTCCCATCAAATACTCTACTTTGGTCACAAATTTAGTTCCAAAGTGCATAAAAATAATGGTGAAATTAGACTCTGTGTTGATTTCAGAGATTTGAATAAGGCATCCCTAAAGGATCATTATCCTTTGCCTTCAATGGAGAAAATTCTAGAGATTGTGGACGATGTGCAGAAGTTCTCAATGTTAGATGGGTATTCAGGTTTCAATCAGATCCTGTTCAAGGAAGAGGATCAATTCAAAAAAATGTTTACAACCAAGTGGGGAACATATGTGTATCATAAAATTCCCTTTGGTCTATCAAACATGAGCACAAAATTTTAGTGTGCCAAGGACATTGCCTTCAAATGTTACATCAACGAGTTCATCTTGGTTTACCTTGATGACATAACAATCTTCTCAAACTAGATTGTGGATCATATGGCACACCTGGAGAAAGTATTTGAGAGATGCAAAAAGTATGGGGTGTCTCTTAACCCCAAGAATTGCAATTTTGTAGTGGCATAGGGTAAGCTCTTGGGCCATGTGGTTTCAAATGATGGTATCACAATTGATCTATTAGGTTGTGGACCATGTTTTCATGTGTGAAATTATTGAAGACCGTATACTTTCCATAGATATCTCACCAAGGTTCGGAGCTAGGCTAGGCCCCAAGTGGGGCTTTAGGGGTGGCATCCCTGGTAGTAGGGGCTCTGGGGCGCAACCCCGAGAAAAACATTTTTGGCCTTAAAACATGCCCAATATACTGGGAAACATGATTTTCTCATATGGTCGGGATTTTGACCCATAGGTTTATGGGATGGTTTTGGCCTATGATTTTGATACCCACATTTTTGTAAAACTAATTAAGTAGTTTTCTACTTATATGGTTTTGTGCATATGGTACGTATCATGTAACATTACAGATGTGTTTTAAATTCGGGTGTGAATTCTATAGAGTTTGTTGAGCATATCTCCAAACAGATCTAGGTATTGTATTGAGAGAGTGGTGGCTTACAATAAAATTTGAGCAAGTGATTTTGGTGGATGTAGCTCAAATTAGGTGAACCACATTAAATATTGTCTCTTTGTGTTGTGTTGTTTTATTCTACACTTTAATTTGAGATCTGTAATATTTTCTGCATATTAGTTTCTACTGTTGTGATTTTGTGAGGGATTATTTCGCATATTTTATCCCTTATTTCCTAACATTTGGTATCAGATCTGGTTTGTTTTGTTGAAGTGTTGAATCGTAGGGAAAGTTTTATCTTGAGTGGGAGCTATGGCAAATGATGGAAGATCAAGGGTTGATAAATTCAATGGGCAAAATTTCAATCTTTGGAAGATGTAGATGGAAGATTACCTTTATCAGAAGGATATTTATATTTGTTTTCTAAGAAGGTGAAAAAACCCTCAAGCATGATGGATGTGGAATGGGATTTTCTAGATAGGAAGGCACTTGGGACAATCTGGTTGTGTCTTGCATCTTTGGTATTATTTAATGTTTCAAAGGAAAAGACTAAAAAGAACTTATGGATGCATTAGGAAAGTTGTATGAAAAACCCTCTGCCTCTAACAAGATATTTTTAATGAAAAATTTGTTTAATATGAAGATGTCTAAGAATGGTTGGTAGTAGATCATTTAAATGATTTTAATATGGTTGTAAATATGCTAGCTTCGGTTAAAATAGAATTTTATGAAGAAGTTAGGGATTTATTAATTTTGTTCTCTTTACCTAAGAGTTGGAATAACCTGGTAATGGTGGTAAACAACTCGGTTCTAGCTAACTCAAAGTTGAAGTTTAAGGATGTTGTAGGGGTGATTCTAAGTGAGGAAATGCAAATAAAAATATCTAGGAATCTTCTACTTCAGGAAAAATTTTAAGTGGAAACTAGAGGGAGACAAAAGAATAGAGGAAGCCATGGAAAATCGAAAGATCAAGCAAGGTCAAAATCCAAAAGCAAGATAGTATGTTGGCATTGTGGAAAGTCTAGGCATGCAAAGAAGAACTGTTGGGAGCTTCAGGATAAGAAGAAACAACATGAAGAAAACAATGAGGTAAATGTGGAAATGGGTAATGTATGTCAGGATGCTTTAATTCTTTCTTTGCACAATATTGTTGAATCTTGGGTTTTAGATTCGGGGCTTCTTTCCATGCTACTCCACATAGGCATTATTTTGTTGATTATGTTCAAGGGGATTTTGGGCATGTTTTTCTTGGTGATGATTATCCTTGTATTATATTTGGAAAAGTATCTGTTCGGGTTAAGATGCAGAATGGGAATACATGGCTATTGAAGGATGTCGACATGTGCTGAATTTAAATTGAAATTTGATATCGGCTAAGCCGGTTGGGAAGTGATGGTTGTATTGTGATATTTACAGTGGACTCTTGGAAGGTTACCAAGGGTGCTCTTGTGGTGGCAAGAGGTAAGAAGGTTAGAACCTTGTATTTAACCACTTATAGCACTAATGTTTGTAATCTTGTGGCTTCAGAAGTAGATACAACATTGTGGCACTATAGGCTTGGTCATATGAGCCATAAGGGCATGGAGATCATAAAGAAGGATTTTCCCAGATATATAGAAATAGGTTTAGAGTTCTATGAGGATTTCATATATGGGAAACAAAAGTGAGTAAGGTTTCTCAAGGTTGGACCTACAAAGAAAGAGAGTAAGTTAGAGTTGGTGCATTTTGATGTGTGGGGACCGGCTCAAGTATCATATCTTGGGGGTTCAATTTATTATGTTAATTTTATTGATGATGTAACAAGGAAAGTTTGAGTTTATTATATTAGAAACAAATCTTATATATTTGACACTTTTATTAAATGGAAAGCCTTGGTAGAGAATGAAAAATGTCTTAAGCTAAAATGTCTCAGTCAAATAATAGACGGGAGTATTACAACAATGAATTTGATAATTATTATTCTAAGAATGGAATATGTATGAAAAATATGGTTCCATGAACTCCAAAGTAGAATGGGGTTTTAGAAAGGTTGAAGTGAACAATATTGGAATGTGCTACGAGCATGAGGTTACATGTAGGACTGCCTCTTTATTTTTGGGTAGAAGCGAGTGACAACTGTGTGTACTTGATAAACAGAGGACCATAAAGTGCCTTGGATGGAGGCATACCTAAGGAGGTTTGGTATGGTAAGAAAGTTGATTATTCATTTCTTAGAGTCTTTGGATGTGAGGTGTTTGTCCATATAGAGAAGGATGATAGAACCAAGCTAGAGGCTAAATTGGAAAAATGTAATTTCATTGGTTATGGTGGTGATGACTTTGGATATAAATGTTTGATTATTAAGGACAATAAAATCATTCGATATAGGGATGTAGTATTTAATGAGAAATTCATGTATAAGCGGTAGTTGTAGGAAAATAGGGAAGAATCCAAGAAATAATATACAATGGTAGAGGATCTTTTGGATGGGAAAGTGACACATAAATTAGTTCAGAACCTCCTCAATAAGAACCCCAAACTCCTATATTGAGAAGGTCTTCTAGGGTAAGAAGAGAACCCGAATGTTTTTCTCCTTCTCTTTATTATTTGTCACTCACTTGTGGTGGAGAGCCAGAGAGCTTTGATGAAGCAATGTAGGTAGATGCCAAGAACTAGTGGGAGCAAACCATGGATCATCAAGATATCATATAGAAACAAACATGGGATTTGGTGAAGCTACCCGAATGCAAAAGTGTATTACATAACAAGTGGGTGTTTAGATTCAAAGATGAAGAAGGAGGAAAGAAAAGATACAAGGCCCGAGTTGGTGGTCAAGGGGTTTGCACAAAAAAAGGTATAGATTTCGATGATATTTTTCCTTATAGTAAAAATAACTTCTATTAGAACTGCATTCTTGGAATAGTTTCAGCAGAAGACTCGCACTTAGAGCAGTTTGATGTAAAGACTGCATTTATCCATGGTGATTTGGAGGAGGATATATAAATGTGCATCAGCCAAAGGGCTATGAGGTCAAATGTAACAAGGAGATGGTGTGCAAACTAAAGAAAAGCTTTTATGGCTTGAAACAAGATCCACTTCAATGGTATAAGAAATTTGATAGCTTCATGATGGAGCAAGATTATATTAGATGTCATTCTAACCATTGTGTTTATATAAAGAAATTTAAGGATGACAGTTATATTATCCTGTGTCTATATGTGAATGACATGTTGGTTGTAGGTAAAAACATACAGAAATAAAAGTAATCAACTAAGTGAATCCTTTGTTATGAAGGATTTTCCCAAACAAATCCTTAGTATGAGGATATCTCGGGATAGGAAGGAACGGCAGAAGTGACTTTATCTCGGGAAGAGTATATTAATAAGGTCTTGGAGAGGTTTAATATGCATGATGTTAAACTAGTTGGGACTCCTTTGGTGGTCCATTTCAAGTTATCAAAGGAGAGAAACCAGAAGTCCAAGGTACTTCACTCATTAGTGGCTAGTTAGAGCAAGAGAGAAACCAAGTCCAAGGTACCTTACTCATTAGTGGTTGGTAGTTTTATGTATGCCATGGTGTGCACCAGGCCTAATATTTCCCATGCAGTGGGAGTGGTGAGTAGATTTATGAGTGATCTAGGTAGAGATCACTGGTAGGTAGTAAAGTGGATCCTTATATTTAAGAGGGACCATGGGGATAGTTTTTTGCTACAGTGGATCAAACACCACTTTGTGTGGTTATGTAGATTCAAATATGGCTAGAGATGTAGATAGCAGGAGGAGCATGACAGGTTATGTTTACACTATAGGTGGGATAGTAGTGAGCTGGATTTCATAACTACAGAAGTTGGTGGCTTTTTCAACCATAGAGGCTGAGTATGTTTTTGCCACAAAGGAAAGAAAAGAAATGATTTGGTTACAAAAATTGCTTAAGGAGTTGGGGCATAATAAGGAGGAAGGAAAGTTACATAGTGATAGTCAGAGTGTTATACACCTAGCTAAGAACTTTGCTTTCCACTCTAGGATGAAACATATATAGTTAAGGTACCATTTCATCAAGATAGCTTTAGAGGAAGAGAAGTTGAAGTTGGAGAAGATTCATACCAGTCATAATCCTATAGACATGATGACCAAGGTGGTCACAAGGGAAAAATTTAATCTATGTTCAGCTTTGGTTGGTCTTATGGAAACTAGTGAAGGGTTGAGAAGCTTTCTCAAAGGAAAACTCATCTCCAAGTGGGAGATTGTTAGGTTGTGGAGTTTGTTTTCATCCGTGAAAGTATTGAAGATTGTACACTAAGAGTACCGTATACTTTCCACAGAGTTGTCTTGCGTGGTTCAAGGTCCGGGCCAAACCTCGAGTGGGGGTTCGGGGTGGTAGCCCCTAGTAGAAAGGGTTTGGGGTGTAACCCTTGAGAAAAACTTTTGGCCTTAAAACATGCCCGATATACCAGAAATGTGCTTTTCTCATATGGGCAAGATTTTGACCCATAGGTTTATGGGACAATTTTGGCCCATTGTTTTAATACACACGGTTTTGTAAAACTGCTTAAGTCGTTATCTACTTATATGGTTTTGTGCAGATGGTAGGTATCGTGTAACATTTCATATGTGTTTTGAATTCAGGTGTGAATTTTGTAGAGTTTGTTGAGCATAGCTCCAAAAAGATCTGGGTATTGTATTAAGAGAGTGGTGGCTTATAATAAAATCTGAGCAAGTTATTCTTAGTGGATGTAGCCAAAATTTGGTGAACTACGTTAAATATTGTCTCTTTGTGTTGTGTTATTTTATCTCGCACTTTAATTTGAGATCTTTAATATTTTCGCATATTAGTTTCTATTGTTATGATTATGTGAGGGATTATTCCACATATGTTATCCCTTATTTCCTAACATGATCCCGGGCATGTTTATCCATCCTAGCTCTTTCCCTACTAGTGCACATAAAGGCCTTACATTCCTTCCTTGATAAGATCAACTTTGTTAGGTGTTTTATCCGTAAATTTGTAAGACTGGTTTGGCCCATCACCTTGATGCTCGGACATAGCCTTCAGATAGAAAGTATAAGGAAGAGAAATCTTCAACAAAATCAAGCAAGAAATTTCTTGCGTGCCAACACTCATCAACCCGGATTATTCCAAGGATTTCATCCTTTATGCTTATGGCGTTGATACTAGTGTTGTTGTTTTCCTAACACAAGAAAATGAACAAGAGATGGAACAACCAGTGGCTTTCTTCAACCAGACGCTGAAGGATTATGAATTAAGATACAGTCACATAGAGAAGTAGGTATTTTCCATCATACACGTGCTCAAGAAATTCAAAAGTATGCTCACCACAAATCATATCAAGGTATTAGTATCCCACTCTTCTATCAGAGACTTCATCATGGGAGCAGAGATTAGTGAAAAGAGAGCACAATGGGTGATCAAAATCATGGAATATGACGTGACTATCAAAGCCACAAGATTGGTAAGAGGTAGTGTGCTTTGTAGGAAAATTTATGAGGATGCATAGAATGAGTCTGAGACTTCATTATTTCTGGATGAAGGTCTTCCACACGCAGAGCTTGAGCAGAATACAGATCTTGGCGCACATGACTAGATGAAGGATATGATCACATTCCTTTCCAAGGGTGCATATCCTCTTCGTTTGAACAAGGCAAAGAGAAGACATCTGAGGTTATAATCTATCCCTTATGTTTTGGTTGATGGACTTCTCTTCAAGAAAAATCTTGATGGTATGTTGTTAAGATGTATCAGTGGCACGTAGACTGAAAAAGTGTTATCAAAATTTCACAATGGATTATCTGATGACACTTTTCTACCAAAACTACAGCAATGAAAATCATAATGGTAGGTATCTTCTATCCTACCCTATTTACAGATGCACACAAGTGGGTCACAAAATGCAAGGAATGCACTTTCTTTACGGAAAATAAAAATTGGTAGCGCTTCCCCTCTAACCAATCCAAGTGGATCAACATTTTGTGTAATGAGGTCTTGACTTCATAGGTATGATCAATCCACCTTCAAGCATTAGACACAAGTGGGTGCTTACATAGCTACGAACTATCACCAAATGGCTAGAAGTTGTCACACTCAAGGAATAAATTGAGTCAGTCATCCTTGACTTTCTCAAAGGTATAGTCACAAGGTTTGGTGTCCCTTAAACCATTATCTCAGATGAATCAAAATCCTTCCTTGGTACTAAAATCATTGATTGGGCACTAAATCTGAGCATCTACCTGAAGACTTCTTCCAACTATTACCATTAGGGAAATGGTTTGGCAGATTCAACAAATAAGAAATTGATCAAAATCATGAAGCACACAATGAACATCAGCCAAATACATTGGCATACAAAGGTCTCATGCTTGCTCTGGATAGATAGAATCACAATAAAAAAGTAAATACGAACTTCACCTTACAAGCTTGTCTACAGAAAAGAGGCTACCCTTAATTTGACGCTAGAATTGAATTCATTAGTGATTTCCTAGCAATTGGAATTTGGAGGCACAAACCCGAGAGAAATCAAAATGGTAGATCTAATTAATCTTTAATATCTAAGGAACTCTGTCATGATCAAGCTAGAATAGTATCAGTAAGAAACAAAGAAATGGTTTGACAAAAAGGCCAGCCCTCAATTTTTCAAAGTTGGGGACTTGGTCTTAAAATGGCATGTTGACAGAGCTAAACTAGGGCATCATTCAAAGTTTGATGCACTTTAGAGTGGCCCTTATATCATCATTTCATACAAAGAGGATAACTCTTTTGAGTTAACTCATCTTGATGGAAGCACGTTGCAAATCCCAATAAATGGGATCTATCTCAAACCCTTCCATTAAGTTTGTTACATCATTATATATATATATATATATATATATATATATATATATATATGTATGTATGTATGTATATATATATTAGAGTAGTTTTAATTCCTCCAAGTGTGTTACATGCACATTGTTTGTTTGTACATATTTCTTTCCTTTCACGTGCTTCCTACACGTGCTCTTGTTTTTCTTCCAAAATAAAGATCTTTGTTTAGCAATTGCAAGTTTCATAATCAAGTCAAGAATGATCCTTCAAGTGACTTTAGGGGAATTTTTTCAAGTAATTACATAATAGAATCCATGCCCAATGGATGCTTCAATCTACCAATCTTCTTCATCTAGCAGGTAGATGGCCCTAAAATTACCAAAATTGTTATCCAAATAACTCTCCTAGTGATTTGGATAACTTGTATACATCTTCTAGCTCTGAGATCTTCATTGCAAGGTTGTGCATGCTCAAGTTCCCTTGGCACATTCCCTTCTTTTCCTCATGTTCCCTTACACACTTCCCCTTCTTCCCTTCCTTTCCTTTTCTTCTTTGTTCCATCTTCCATGCGCGCGCATCTTACGCACATTCACCTACTTTTTGGTATACATCCACCCTAGTGCGCACCCGCACATCATATTGAAATGGTTACACCTTGACCATGCATTCTCTTCTCACTAGTTTTCCTCATCTCCATGTGCACGCGTTGCACGTGCATTCCCTTTGCGCATTCCTTTGTTTTCTTTCGCATGCCCTCATGCCCTCCTTTGCACCCTTCTATGTTAGGTCATCTTCTAACATGCTTGAGTGTGCCACACGCCAACAGAGTGTCAAATCATTACAAAAAATTAGTGAGTGACACGTGGTAGAAACAACAAACATTTTTCACAATTGGTCGTTCTTTCAACCAATTTACACGTCATGTGTCTTGCATGCGCAGATGACTCTAACATCCTCTAACAACCATATCTTTTGCTACAGAGCTTTGATCGGAACATTCTTGGACTTGTCATAGAGATTTTGACATCATCAGTAGTGCTAGATATTCAAATTCAATTTTGGTAGATCTGGTAGGTGAGAAATGGGAAAATGTCTTTCTGAGCATTAATGAATAATATTTGATTGCTTCAACCACCTGATTTGATATGATCTACCCTCCTTCCTCATCCAATACACCAAATAGACCTAGGGAAGTGCATTTGACATATTCTTAGGTAGATTTGTAGGAATTGAATGCTTCTTGTTGGTGGTTGTATTTCAAATTCAAGTTTCTCTCCTTCTCTTCTCCTTCTATAGATTCATATATAAATGTAAGATTTGGGCTCATTATTAATGTTGGATACTCGAACCTTACACAATTTTTCTAATGACTTCATATTGTATGTATCCTAAGTTAGAGACCTCTAGATCTAGCTCATGCATGTGGATATCGGCCTCTTTCACCATTGTAACAACTCTATGCATTTTTGAAGTAATAGAAACATTGTTTTGTGACTATTCTTTGTCCTAACATGTTTGCATTCTCTTCTTTTGCCATTTATTTTACATTGTGTGTTTGTTGTGCCACTTCACATCCCTTATAGTTCCTTATTTAGTTGTGTTCTAGGAGAATGACTTGGTAAACACGTTTTCAAGCTGTGTTACTCATGCCTAGCCTCCTTTCACATGTTCCCTTTCCATTCCCACTCATAATAGATAGTGTTCGTCCCTATTTTTCAGGTGTAATATCCTTTTTAGTGTAGTTAATTTTCATGTTATCCTTCTATCCCTAGTCCCTTGGCATTTATTAGCTTAATTTCCCCTTTCAAAGACTAGGAGTAAAGCAAAGAGCGAGTAGAAATAAATAGAGGAACCAGCCTTCTCCGGAGATCCATCTCAAGTGTTCAAGGTCCCAAAACTTAGAGACAGTTCCATTTTGATATCAAATAGCTCGGATATTTTAGATCTAAGACATGGGTGCAAGTTTGAAGAAAAAAATCATCAATATCTTATGGCTATAAATATAAACAACTTGGTTGGCCAAGTTAGTTGGGAGCATCCGCTTTGGAGATTAGGAGGTTGGTGGGTTGATTCCCCACACTATTCATTTTACCTTTTGTTTCCTCAATCTCGCCATGTCATGTCCGAATTTCCCACTTTGTTGCTAGGTCTCCAAATCAGCCACTAAACCCCCAATACCCCATCAACTCACCGGGTTGTCCCATAACTCCATTCGGTGGGTTTAATCCCACATTTTGTGGGTGCTTAAATGGAATGGGCTTAATATATTTAATGTCGATTAGTTAAATTGTGGCTTCAGTCACATGTGTCCATTTTTCTCACCTCCTCTATTACATTTAATTGATCCTAGTTGAATTAGTGACTCACCCCGTGTAGCTCCACCACGAGCTCAATTTCCACTCAACTCGATCATGAACTCACCTCTTACTCGGTTTGGAGCTCAATCATGATCTCGAGTTTTAACTAGATGAGCTAATGAGAAAATTTTAGTTAATATATAACTCGATGTTCATATCTCCTTCTGAAACAAGAGTGGACCCCTCTATTGAACCCATTTTTTCAACTTGTTGAAGATTGGAGTTTCAAAACTCTCTTTTTCTCCACACCACACCACTTGTCAACTTTTTGACCCATCGGGAACATCATCAAAAAGACATCTAAAATTAAAAATTTCAAGGTTGTGGGGTTAAGTTGAGTGTTTTAGAGCATGTGGAGTCATGAGAGGGATTCTTGAGTGATTAAGTAGTTCAAAATTTCAAATTGAAGGTTTTCCTCCAAAAGGAAATTTGAATTTTCAAGTGGGAACCAAATCCATCTTAGCTTGCTAATGAATGTAAGGGGTATAAGTGACAAAAGGGACATGTTACTAGTCTAGGTATGTTAAAAGGGATGAGGTTAGAGTTGATCAATGTTGAAAATTTATGTAATATGCCTCTTTATGTGTGTAAGGGCATTATGATTCATCAAAGGTAGTTAGGTTTGCAAAAACAAGACTTGATGAGTTAAAAAGAAATATGGAATTTGAGCAAGGGGAAGTTGGTAGCCCTCTTAGAGGAGGAAAATTATGAGAAAGAAATATCTTCCTTGAGGAAAGGAGCTCAGGTTGATGGAGAAGACTGAAATTTTGTAATAAAACATAGTTTTGATGTAAATACGACTCTCTATTTGAGGTTGGAAAATGGTTTTCTTACTTTGGAAATGTTGGAGTTTTGATATTTTGTTAATGAATCATAGGTTGATTCCATATTTCATACATGGATATTTTCTTGGACCCTATGAGAGTGTTTTATGAAGATTAGAATGTGCATGTTATGTTCCTAGTTGGAATATCTAATCACCGACTATGTAGGAATGTTAAACTATGTATTAATCAAGATTGTAGCATGTGCATGAAAAAGAACCTCCTGAGAAATTGAATTTTAATTTTATGATCATATGAGCAAGAGCTTACATTGTTAATCTTGATAGAAAATGGGTTTTGAAGTGATTGATACTTTGTGTTGTGAGTTGTCACTCTAATGCATCGACTATGACTATACGTCTATAAGGATTTTGAATGCATGGTATTAAGATTTTGTATGGAAACATGCCCTTTTAATATCTTCATATTGTAGAGGTGATGGTTTATTTACTCAAATGTGAGAAGTGGTTATCATGATCCTTGATCATTGCATGTTGAGAACCTTAAAGGATTGAATTGTGACAATCGATTGAGTGTATAGATTTCCTTGGAAACTTAAGTATGAATCATTAATTCATTAGGAAAGAAAGGAAAACATTGGTTTCGAGAGAAATTTTAATTCCATGGGAGTTACTAATGTGAATGTGTATATTATTTTGGTTCTTGTTAATGTGACTATTTATTAATGTGTTAAAACCCTACATCCCTATTTTGAGGAAACATTTGGTGTGTTTTAGTACTTTGGGTGATTTATAAATATTCATTAATGTAATAGGACTAAAGGATAGTTGAAAATAGTCATTAAATCCAAATCTTGAGTCTTGATGCCAAAAACTTGTCTTTTTATAAATTTCTCTCTCTCTCTCTCGGGATGAAGATATGGTATACTAGCGTTTAAAGATAAGGGTTTGAATATTGAGATCTCTAACTAACCAAAATTGATAATATTTTGTATAAACCTTTGTCACATGTCCCCTAAGAAGTTTTGATGATTTAAAAACAAAAATACCTTTTCATGTGTACGAAGTATCTAAAAATTAGCATGCTGATTATAGTCACGGTTAGAAGACCTAAAAAGAGACTGAGCCTGAGGGTTTTGAGAGATATTTCTCAAAGGATCACATACTAAAATCTTGCACAAAAAAATAAGGTTTAAATGGGTTTCCTAAAATCCATTTCTTGGGTCTTGGAACCCAATAAAAATAATTTATGCTAGAAATTTCACAAAACCCGTGGCTAAGGGAGATAAGTTCCATACAAAATCAAAAAGTGGATTTTGGGACAAGATTAAGGAGTTAGGGTTTGAAATTTATTACATAAAATCCCTGAGTAAAAGGTTATTTAGATAAATTATTATTTTTTTGTGGGTAGGATTCAATCCTCCCAACCATGAAATGAGCAGTACTTGTTCTTAAGACCACAAAAGGGGTTTTTTTGGTCAATTTTTAAAGAGATGAATAACATCTTAGGCTATAATAATTTTGATAGTTGAACTAACCTTTATTTCAGTTGGTAAATAGTTGAAAGAGGTTAGAAGAGGTCATTGAATGTAATAGATCAAAAAATTTCTTGATTGAGTCAAGATTCCAAGAAGCTAGAGAATGGAATATGGAGGTAAGACAGAGAAAATGAAGTTTTATAAGAAAATTATTCATTTTACTAGTTTATTTAGCATGTGTACAAGGTGTGATAACAAGGTAAGGTGTTTGGAGAGTGATTTATAGCTTTAAATTTCTAATTTTGTAAATTTTAGCCACTCTAATCTACTTGAACATGCCTACAAAATAGGGAGCTAGATACAATGAATGATATTGATTATTATTAACATGATGAATAGATGAAAATTTCATGGAGATCTGAATTGATAAATTTATTATTGTTAAGTGCTTTTTGATTGTTTATGTTTTTCAATGATATGGTATTGAGGTCAAAACTAGCAACAAGAGCGGACAAAGTAGGTTTTGGTACTCCGTATCTCTAGTAGAGGGGTAAAGAGAAATTTATTTGATGTCGGTGATAATTGGGGTCGTAAAGTTTAGAATAATTTTAAGTGTCAACTTGAGTAGATGGAAAATGTGATGGATAAGGCATTGTGTAATTATATGAACACCTTTACCAGTAAGGTAACCACTAAGAGTGACATGATTGGTGTATAAGAGATCCGCAAAGACTAGCTCACCACTCTGGAAGAATTAAGGAGGGTCAAAGCAAGGAGCCTCTGACATTTTGGATTGAGTGCTTGGGAAATGTAGAGGTTCCATATTTGTTTCTAAGGATTGTTGTAATGGATCATATGTGGTTGGGATGTTCTGCATATGATATTGGGTTGATTCTAAGGATTGCCAAAGTGAATCTACCATATTGGAGAGTTTTTAAAGTGAGACTGTAGTATAGTAAGAACCATGGACTAATAAAATAAAAAAGGAAATATGGTTGTTTAAAACAAATCAAAATAACACACACACAAAAATAAATTTTAGATTATCTTGATTAATTAAAAGAATGTGAAAAAGAAAATATGGTTAACAAGGGTACTACATAAGAGGCTAACTAAGGTTGTTTTCATGTAAGTTTAAAGTTTAAGTCCTCAATATACCCAAAGGTATGAGAGGATCATATATGTGTTTATTTCAGTATGAGGCATGGTATTGGGGCCTAAACCCTCACTTCATGGTATCGTAGCTATAAGGGTGTCATATACTTAGTCAATATATTGCCTACCATATTTTTTATACTCATATAGAACACTAAGTTGGCTCCACCCTTGTTGATGAAATCCAAGTAGGTAGACTAATAATAAATTGTTTAGAAGTAAATATGATTTAAGATGTGGTTTTCTTGTGTGTGGGGAAGATTATGAATACAATTTATTAACCCCTAATTAAACTATGTGAGCAAGTAGATATGAAGGTTCATTTTAAGATCTAAATAGAAATGTTGATTTTGATGAAGACAGATAAAACAAAATGTAATGCTTGAAAGAAAATGAAGGAAAGGAAGTGTACCTATATTCATTATTCTTTTTTTGTTTTTTTCTTATTTTACACATTTTGAAGAATGGAGAGAAATCACTCCAAGCTGCAAGGTTAGATGATTTGACAAGAAACAAAAAGATATGAAATATAATGAGAAAGGTACTTATGTCCCATCAGGAATGATAAAATGTTTCAAGTGAATCTTAGTTGTCAATTATAATATAAACACTGAAACATGAAAGACAATAAGGCTTAGTGATATATACACTAACAATGTAATGTCATGATGAATGGATGTTAAAGACACAAGAGACTCCTCCTTTTAGCAGATGAGAGAACTGCATGTAACAATAGCTGAATAAAATAGATATTAGATAGATATTTGATGAGTTTCTTGACAAAGGTTAATCCCAAGAACCAATGGGCTTCCTCAAAGGGTGTCAAATAATTTTAAAAATTAAGCGATGCGATATGAAATCAATTGACAATATAAGGAGTGACTATAATTCCATAGGGATAGAAATATCTTGTTCTCCATGGGAGGTGGCCCAAGCGAGGGCTACAACGAGCTCAAAGTATAGGAACCACTGGAACCAGAATTTTTCAAAGCAATGTCTTGTTATTCTTATATGATTTAAAGTTGGTCTTTGATGTCTTCAATTTTAGGTGTTAATGTAAAGGTACAAAGGTTAAGTTTATGTGTGATGTTGAAATATTTCAAGATGAAGGGTTGTTAGATGATCGAAGATCGTAAATGTTGGTAATGGGATGTGAATCAACCTGGTATTTTCAACTACAAAGAGGTACATCTTGAAAATAAATAGATTAGATAGAAAATAGGATTATAAAATGATAAATATATGATAAATATAATTAAAATTATAAATAGAAATGACTCCCTAGTGAATTTGTATGATCGATGGTGATTTAGGTAAAATCATCAATGATTACTTGTGAAAAAGTTGATCTTTTAATAGAAGACAATTTTGATCTAAAGTGAATGATTTAAGACTTGATATGATCTCTAATAGGATGTATTGACATAATGAAGGTGAAATAAAAAGATAAAAACTCACCTTTGATGATAAATCCTATGAAATTGCTTTGTGGGATTCTTACATAATTTGCATGACTTCCTAGGATGTAACATGGGTGCTTTGGAGATGATAAGATACCTGAAATGATGTCATTTTGGTATTGAAAGGAACAAATATTTGTTATGGATGTTTAAGATCCTTCACTAGGACGATTAATGTTTCTTTTATAATCTTCAAAGCAATTTCGTAAGGGTCGATGAAAATCTAGTAAATGTGGGGAAAACTCATTTAGAAGTGGTTTTAACCACTTCCAAAAAGGGATTTTCAGGATTGGATGTGAGTAAAAATGGTTGGGAATATTTTTAGGGAGTTTAGAGGTCATGATGTTAGGGTTATAATGGGTTATAATAGTTTTTTTATGGTTAGGGGGTTTAGGATAGATAATTAAATTTTACAAAGGTAGAAACGTGTTTTTATGGGGGTGAGAACATAACTCATGATAGGTTTATCATTAAAATGATAAGATTAGATTAATATTTGAGACATACATGTGTGGGATGTAGGAGGGTCACCTAGGTGACAAAAATCTGGTGTCTACAATGTGACCAAATTAAAATTTTCCTTCTTTCCCATTAACACTAATTTGTAAGCTTTCTTCCATGCTAGAAACATTTTCAAAATTCCCATTCATTATGATAAGGGAATATCACCAAATTAAGAGCATCTATTCATCTTGGGATTATATTTCCAAAAAAATAGTCACATCTGATTTGGAGTTTATTTGATCTAATTTATTCCAAAATATAAAATCAATAGCACATAACACTAAAATCCACTCAAATTTGTAGATTTTGGAAACAGTTAAGGAATTCATTTACACTTACACCGTAGAATTCATACCACTTTCTAAGGCCGGTGAGATTATAAAATTCACAATGAATCTCCATTACTTTATATACAACCCCATTTCAGTTTGAGTACCTGAGTACCTAGACATTGGTGATAAAAGCATGGAGAACATGGATTTTGATTATCTAAAGCAGAGGATGGAAGAAGGAAAACTCATTTGTGAACTTTAGTCATCATACACATGAGTATGATTGGTCACAAAACATCCAATTGAATCATTTTAATGATTTCATGATGGGAAGCATGGTGTTAGTAACCTCTTCACCATTCTTCATTCAAGATGCATGATGGGGAGTGCTCATGTTCTTCAAAAGGAAACTTTTCATTTGATTAGTGTTTGGTGTCATCTTATAAATTGGGGTGTTTTAATTTAGATATTTGTTATGTTTCTAATAAGGATTCTCAAGAATATCCAAATGTTGTTAAATCTAGGAGGACTTGTGGTTATCGATTTTAGGTCATGTAAGGTATAAGTGTATACTTCATAGTGATTGTAAGATAAGTGTTTTCTCATATGCAAGAAAGGAGATCAAGTTCGTGATAAAGAGTTGATTTGTGCATCCTACCATTTCTCATAGAGATGAAGAGTTGAAATAGAGTTTCCAAGAATAACCAATAATGATCTATAAATACAAGGCGTGAAACATAATTTCTATGTCCAAGAAGAGATGCGTTCTAATTAGAGAAGCAGTTAAGGAAGATCATATCTACTTGCAACATTCATCTCCACAATGAAGGAAGAGTGGGACTTCATTCTACAACATCTATCTTCTCTCTCTCCTTCTTTCTTCTTCTCTTTCTAGAATTCTATTTCTCCATTGAGGAGAAACTTTTGTAAAAAGTGACTTAAGTCACTTAAAGTTTCTATTTCTTTATTGGGGATTACACTTTAAGTTGAAAATTCACATGGGAATGCGAAGAGCCACTGGATTTGGCTATAAATTGTAATGCTCTCTCCATTCCAAGAGATCAATTTTTTCCCTCTCTATCAATTTATATTCTTCCATTCCCTTACATTGTAATTTTCCTCCATTCTCATCTTGTCACTTAACCGAGCACATGCTAGAATTTGTAATAAGTTGAAGGACTTTGTGTCTTCTTTGTGGAATGAATAAAACTTGATAAAGCTTTGTATTTTTCTTGTAATTATCCATTTCATTATCTTGTGATGTTGTGTTGTGCTTGCATGTTTCCTCCAATTGAAATTGGAATCACCTTTGAATTATAGTTGATGAAATCTAAGTTTGTTTATCAATATAATTCCCTTCTCATTTCTCTCTCTCCCTACCTATAATTTTTTCCCTCTTTAGTATAGCATTGCAGTTACAACAAGGGTGTTTTTGCACATTCCCCGACCTCTGGCCACCCAAGGATATTAGTCTAGTGTAAATAGTTTCCATATTTCAATAAATGGGATCCACCCCATTCCCAAGTGGGGAATTCACTCACAAGCGTTGTAAAGCACATATTTCTTCCTTGACAAAATATTTCACCAACAACCCCCAACTATGAATTCCATGGTGATCTAAGTGATATCATTAAGAGAGTCATCTAAATCTGAAATATAGCCAACATGATTCAAATTAGAGGCATAGTATGCAAATGATTTTGTCCCATTTTTGAAGAAACCCATGAGTCATAAGTCATACATGTATATGACATATTATTCATCAATACAAGGTACATCATATAACTTATGTACATTCCATCATGAAAAATTAGGAGTATAATAAAGGAATCAATCATTATGAATAGTAATGACCTTAGAGGCCATAGGATAAGTTATAATAATATTATGCATATCAATAATTCCACCAATGTAATTTAGCCAAGATTTCCCAAGTGTGAGCAGAAAAGGTCGGGGATCAAGTGCAACCTAAACCTACATGTAAAAGACCCTTGTACCATAATTTTTAGGAGAAATATATAGCCTTGATATTCATTATGTGGTTTTAAAAAAGGTATGATATTAGTAGGAGTGAGGCACAAGTGGGGTTAAAGACTCATATGTACATATCATTTTAGAGAACGAGGATCATAATGTACATGCTAGCAATACTCATATTTAATGTATAATGTGCAAGTAAATCAATCAAAAGAGGAGGGTGGCCTAGAATAAGAACCAAGAATAGAAAGAGGACCTTGGTTGGTAAGCATAGGATTTGGAATGGGTTCAAGGGTGTGCATGGTATTATGATAAGGAACCATAGTAGTAGTAATATCATATGGAGTTGGAGATTTAACTTGTATTCACTAGAATCTGTAGCAACATAGTGGATATGAAATAAGGATTCATCAAATTCCATGGGGGTAAAGTCCAAAGCACAAAGAGTGTCATCAGTAAGCTCAATAGTATCAAAAACATCATCATAAGAATCATCAATTTCAACATGGAAGTGTTGTTTAGAATTTTATAGGGTTTAGCAATAGATGCTTTGAGGGTGTATCGGAAGATATGGTAGGAGAGATGAGATCAGTAGTGTGAGTCTAAATGGAGGAAGCGATGGGAGGTGGTGATATAGGATTGGAATTGTTAGGCTCCCCAATATTATATGTATCAAGACAATGTGAGGGGATTGGTTGAGTTGGGGGAATAACCATGGAGGTGGTGGATTCCATGTAACAATATTTGAATCATTTGGGCCAAAAGTAATAGTATGTTCATATCCATCAAAGATAAACTTGACACAACAATGGATTGTAAAAGGATAACTTGCATTTCATGGATCCAAGGTCAACCAAGGAGGAGATTAAATTATAATGAGTAATCCATGATATAGAAAGGAGTACCGATATTGTGAGGTCGCACTTGCAATTCGAAGTTAATATTACATATGCATGCATGAGTGGTAGTGTCATAGCCACAGACAACAAGAGTAGATTATTCAATTGCACTATGAGGAATATTGAGTTGGGATAGTAAGGATAGAGGACAAATATTCAATGCAAAACCATTATCAATGAGTACACGCTTAATTTAGAAACCTTATATCGATTCATGATAAGGAGAGGAGGAGAATCAACATATGAATCATGTGGGATATATTTGTTAGTAAATTTAATAGAATTTTTAATGCGTTTAAAATATTATGTAATATTAGCAAATCTAATAAGAGGGTCGTCACTTTGTATTTGAATACCTCGTAATTTGTTTTCAAGAGTGAAATAAAAATAAAGGGACTTACACAAGATATCAAAACGAGATATCTTAGCGGGGTATTATTTAATTGTTTAATGATATCATATTCTTTGGATGAAGCAGAAGGTTGAGGGAGAGGTGCACTAAGAAGAGAAGGGAGAGATGTAGGGAGCTACAAAGGTTTCTTATTCCACCTAGTGGTGATAACATTGATAGTGAAGTTTAGATAATTTATCATGAAGTGAGGTGGATGTTGATTAATGACAAGGATATAATCAGCTTGTATGACCTCTTGGGAATAGACATGAGTAGGGATGAAAGAGGAAGAATTATCCATAACCTCAGAAGAGGAAGAAGAAAGAAAAGGGATATGGTGCATGATCACATAGTAGGGTTCACCAAATGATTTAAAGAAATTTAAATATTTATCGAGGATTGAGATCAAATGAATATAATAATAAAAATAATATCTAGCATGTAAATTACAAGTAAGTGTGCAAGATAGGAGATAAGAGTAAATTAGATTATATCGAGATATGTGCACCGATTGTGGGCTAGAAAATAAGCTAGAAATGTTAGAAATGGGTTGTGTAGCTCTATTTGAGAAACTAGAATCTATAACATCTTTAGATGTAAATTTTTAAATGGGGACAAGACCGCCACATGTGCTAGTGTTTGATCTGGGTGCTAGTGTCTTGAAGGGGTGCTCTACTTATACTCTTTTTAGGGTTTGAATTTAATTTCTTCATTTCATTGTTTATCACTTTAAATCTATTGTAGGGTTCTGAGTTTCTCATGTTCCTGCAAAACAAATCCTATCTACCTACATAAGGCTCAAAAAAACATTAGATGGAATAAATAATGCATATGTTTGAGTCAAATTGACCTCTACGCTCACCCCAATGTTATTATCACTAAGTGTTGCATTAAATTGTGTTAAAGTAAAGCTAGGTTTCCCTTGTTCCATTTTCACCAAGATAATGGGCTACAACTACTTTTCCCCCAAGATGAATGTGTGAGATGGGATTCAAAAATAACCCTTCTTATGTAGTGAATAATGCAGCCCAAATGTAGTCCTTGATTTTTTCTCTTGTAGATGGTAGATAGAATGTGATAGCCCAATTGTCCCTTTTTTACCTAACAATAGAAAGTAATTCATGTATATATATGATTCCCTTGTTTGAATTTTTTCATTAACAACCAAAAAGGATGACCCAAAGTGATAAAATAGACTTTATAAAAGATATCAAATGATGTGGCAATCCAATTTTCAAAAAAAAGAGGGAAAAGGATAGTAGCTCTTGGGTGCTCATATCCTTAATGGGTGGTACTATCTGAGATTCTTGGAGGATATAAAAAAATACAAAGCTAGGTCATTTGTTATTCAATGTTCAAAAGTAAAGTGACCATTCAAGAAGAGAAAGTGTTAAGAGTATCAAGAGGGATAAAGTAGTGTAAAAGCAAAATAAGTGTTGTTAATGTCTAGTTTTCTTGCTTAGGAATCATGCATATAATGGCATATTTATAAGCATGGTGTAATTATTAAGTGTTTGATTTTGTGACTACAGAGATATGTGATCTTAGTTTTCAAAACTTGAAATTGAACTTGAAAATCATGGTGTAAATCTTGAATAGAATATAAGTTAGACTTATGGAACGTGTCATCTTTATTAATAGAAGGATTTGAAATACTTATCAAAATTGAATCCATGTGGGAGGGTGTCATATTATAAGGGAGTATTGTTTCTTGTACTATTTTTTAGAGTATCTCAACATGTGCATTGACGTTGAATAAATCATACAAGGAGACTTGAAAATTTATAGCATAGGCCATGATGGCAATAGAATTGATAGAAGAAACTCCAATTAGGTAAGAAATAACAATAATCAATGCATAAAAGGTTGAATATTGAGAGAATATAAAGGATAATAGCCAAAGGGGATGTTTAAGCAAAAATTGACTATCATTAAATTATTAAAATTACCATATAAGAAAATAGTAAACGAATTTTATAAAATAAAGAGATTTATTTTAGTATATGAACATTTGAAACAATAACCGCATGACCTAACCTAAATGGTTAATATCTTATGGGGTAATAAACAATGGTATATTATCTTGATCAATTATTTTCCAAGTCTAATTTTAGAAATATTAGGAATAATCACTATACAAAGCTAAAAAAATATATATTATGAAACAAAGCACTAGCAAACGAGTAGGAGAAGAGAACTTAGTTGATATCATGTACTATGCACTGATCTAGGTTAGTCGATAACGAAAATGGATGAAAATAATTTAATATATCCTTGATACTAAAGTTATGACTTGAACAGATGTTTGGCCCAAAATGTATGGTATGGCCCAAAGCATACCCCTGGTATGGCCCTTTTTATATGCTTTTCCCCTCTCTACCTTCAACCTCTACAAATTTCTATGCCTATTTTTTGCTTATTTTTATACTCCTATCTAGAATCTAGTCCTCTAACATTATGTAATGCTCATTATGTAACTAATTTAACCTTCAAAACCATATATGTTGAATGAATCCTACAAAACAAACATTAGGTGGTTTTTGGGCACCTTGTACATCGTCCATGTTGTCACTACTCGAAGAGGGATCAAATTGTGTGTCATTCTCACCTAGCATATGATATCTAAAATGTATACAACCAAATTGACAATCATGATCTTACAACAATGGAATTGTACTTGATACTTTTCCTAGCTTTACTTCACTTTCATAATGTTTTTTTGTACTTCTAAACTTGAGTGTATGATTACCCTATAATGACTATGATGAGTATATGGAGCTCAAAGGAGTCTTGGAATAGATTTTATTATGATTGATCTTAATGTTTTCTCATTGGAATGCTAGGTTCCAAGTAGAATTAATTCCCTCCTTAATGATAGATGACTAACTTGCTTATATATGTGTTTTGGATTTGGAAAAATAAAATACATCTCGACTAAGAGTATACCAAAGGGATTCAAATTATAAAAATGTCATTAGAGGAAGAGGGACCAAAGCGAGATAGGTCATCTCATAATGTATGGGTGTTATGGCCCTCCCTATCTGCTATGGTCCCATATATATGTGCAGTGATATGAAAGTTGGAATTGTGATATGTGAGGGTATAGCCTAATTTGATGGATTAATATGACCATTATGCAAACAATTAGGTTGTGTATGCAAGCAAGAATGAGTAAGATATAATTAGGGATAGGATAATTGGTCAAATTGAGCAAGTGTGGACTAGTGCAAGAGTGTTGTACAATTTGTGTTGTTGTAAGACATGAATTACCAAAATGAGTGTCTACATTCCCCCTTTAAGTATGGAATTAAAAATTGTGTGCTTAAAGGAAAATTCACCTGAGTGTGTAAACATACTTTTCCTTTTCTCGAGTAACTTATTCTTGTTTTAGGAATTTTTTCAATGTTCCGGTTTTTTTTTTTTTTCTAGGACGAGCTCCTATAAAGAAAAGAGTGTAGTCAATGTCCATAGTATAGGAAATTGAATTTTAACTTGAAAACCTTTAACTTAGTATAAAAATAGAAATATGTACGTAGAAAATTAAGACAAAGGAAAGAGTACACCTGATTATTTTGTGAGAGAGAGGGGGAGAGAGTACTCTTGTTACCATTTTTGTGGAGATTTGTTGAACTTTTTGTTAAATCTAGTTGGAAGGAATTGGGGGTGATCAGTCCCCAAGTGGAATGTTTTAAGGAGAATAGAAATAAGTACAAATATACCCCACATGGTGAAGAGAATTGTATGGGGATATTTCTAGTTGATCTACATCCATCCACAAAAATATGAGCAATGGAAATTCAAGCCTACGAGGATAACAGTCACCTCAACACTTATAAGTACCACTACAAATGAACATGAATCTAATTGATTTACAAATGATGGCATGATGTATAGAGGAAATGATAGATTACATGTACCCTTGGTACCACCTTAATATGAATTGTACCATTCATTCTATGTTTGAAACTTAGTGAAAGGCACATATATGTGCCTAAGAAACTATAACAATTGAGAAAATTATTGAATTTTTCCCTAGGACAGAAACATATGGAATGGGCCATAACGTCCATACGTTATGGTCCTTATTGTATGGTTTGGTCCCTATGTATTTCCTGGCCCAATTATGTTTCTAATTCATTTGACCTATCTAATTTTGTACATGTTATTTTGTTTCATGATTCTAAGCTACTATGAGGGTGAAATATCACCCGATAGTTTCCCCCTTATTTAGGGAAAATGAAATGGAGCAATGTTAGTGTGACCCAAACAAGAGGACCTATATTTTATGTGTACATGTGTTTTAGGATTTCCGTAGAGGAAAAAGGGAGTGCACATGGTGTATACCATGGCGCATACATAGTTATATAGTAGAAAAAATAGTAATGTGTTGATAACAAACAAATAGAGAAACAACACAATAGATATAAGAAAAAGTATGAAGGGCACATAAATAGAATAACACTCAAAATAGTATGCCACATATATAGGACACCACTCAAGATGTCACAAGATAATCAAGGTGCTGAAGGCTAACAAGCAATAAACAAGTAATATAGTGCATAACCCACAAACAAGGAAAACACAAAGAAAATATGTAAAGCAATAAACAAGCAATATGATGAAGATGAGCTCAATTTGGAAGTGACCTACAAAATAGATACTACACATAAAGCACAAATTATCATGTTAGAGTAATAAATAGTATGACACGATGTATGTATTGAGTGAATGAGGTAAGAGAAAGTAAAGTATCAAAGGTTGGAATAATAGCTCTTGTATGTGAGAAAGTATAGAGTAGATTCCCCTAGTAGCTCAGAAAGAACTGGTAGAGAGAAATGTCAAGAATCCTACATCATGTAATAATCTATGTGTAGCCTACATTTAACTCAATGTACCACATGAATGTATGTGTGTATAGAAAAATTATATAATATACTATGTATCAAGCTAAACATGATAAGTAAAGTGCAACATGAACAATATAAGTGTACAATAGAAACTACTAAGCAAGAGTAATGTAAATATTTTTGGATGTTTATATATTATTTGAATGTTTTTAGATTTTTTAGGCCCCCTGAGGGCATAAATGAAAACCTATTCTCTGAAGAGAAGGAAGGTTGATCAAGAATGCCCCCGTGGGGAAATATGTATATTTTTAGTGTAGTTGATGGATTAGATACTATGTATTCGAGAGAGAGGAAGCAAGGTTTCCCCAAAGTGTGTGTACCAAGTGAGGATTGGGAATGTAGCCAATCCTTCAATAATAAATTTGAACCTATAAAAAAGTGTTTCATTGGGTAATAAGAGGAAAATTTAAATGTCATCCAGTGTAGGAGTGAGGTAGAAACTAATCAAGAGTGTCATCTAAATATAAATCAAAGCCTACTGAGGTCCCAAGTTAGTAGCATATTACACTAAAGGTTTATGGGACCTAAAGAATATTCTTGTCATATGTAAGTGATATATGGACATGATATATTCCTCATCAATGTAAATTGTCCCATGTTTGGTCATGTGTTGATTCCAATGTATCATGTGAGGCATGTTATTATGTAAGGAATCATTAGAAATGGTTTCAATGATTTTGTGTAAGGGTTAGGTTTCTTTTATGATGTTTTTCAATTTTACCTTTGAGATATCATATCCAAGAGCACTTAATCATAAGTGGAACAAGTTGGGTATCAAGGTAAACTTACACCTTTATGGAAATGATTCTTAGACGAAAAGAAACTAGTAACATGATGTAGCCTTGGTAAACACTAAATGATTATAGAAGAGGAATATTGTCTAAGGGAGTAAGTCATAATTTCTTTAGGCGTTTATGTGTGCATATAGTTTTGTGGTTATCATGATTGAAAGGAACATATTTCCAATATTGGTTGTAAATGTAGAGTGTACAAGTGAATGTATCAAACACATGTTGCATGGGTGTTGGTTGTATATCTAGAGAAGTGGATGATGTATGTGGTAACTTAGGGTCTTGAAAAATGATGATGATTCCATTGGCCTTTAGGGTGGGAATTTTTTGCAATAAGGTATGACAATCACTAGTCATATCTCTATATAAATAATGGTAATTGAAAAAGGGAGTTTTTGGTTGTTGAGAACATTTATTAGTGGAGCAAAGTGTCATTTAGTGGGGCGAATAAACAATCCATGATCTAAAATATTGGGCATAAGATCCTATGGGGTATCTTAGTGTGTTTGAATGGTGATAGAGATAAAATTAGGAATAGGATCAAGTGCATGAATAACATTATGGAAAAGATCCATGACATTGGTAGTAACATGTTGAGTGGTGGGATGGAGCTGATATTCACTAGGGCCAACAACAGATACATAGAATGGAACATGGATTCATCCACATTGATAGGGTTGAAATCTAACTTATTGAATGGGTAAGATCAATGGAATCATCATCTGAATTTTCAATCTCGACATTAAATTATATAACAACCTTATCTAGAGGATTTTGAGCAGAAGTAGGAGATGGTATAGGAAAATATATAGCAGGAGATACTAGATCAACTATGAGAGATTGAGTGGAAGGAGTAGGAGGGGATGTTATTGTGTTAGTATTTTTGCTTGATTCCCAAGAGAATGTGTATCTATTTGGTGGGGGATTTTTGCGATGGTGGGATAACCATAGAAGTAACAAAATCAATTTTACAATACTTAAATGGTTCGGGGTCATCTAGAATAGTGTGATCATAACAATCATTAGAATTTTTAATACATTGATATATCTTGGATGGTATGACTTGCATGTCATGGATCCAAGGATGATCAAGAAGAATAATGAATTAGAATGGAGCATCTATAATATTAAATAAAGTGGGGACTTTTTGAAGCTTGACTTGTAAATCCAATGTGATTGTGTTGATAGATGTTCGAGTGGTAGTGTCATAGCCTCACATAGTAAGAGTAGAATTTTTATTTCCATATTAGGGATGCTTGATCACGTCAATAATGAAAAAGGACATTTGTTTAAGGTTGATCCATTTTTAATGAGTACACCCTTAATTAGAAAACCTTAGTTTCGGGTCATAATTAGAAGTGGAGGACAAAGATCACTAGAAGAGGTGATTGGAATATCCTCGATTGTGAATGTAATTGATTTATCCATAAGATTAAAATATTGCATGATATATTTGAAACCTACACAAATATTATCACTTTTAACTGAATATAGCATAATGTTTTTTCTAATGTATAATGAAAATCGGGAGCTTTGCGAAGAATATCAAAAAGGGATATCTTAGCATGGATTGTCTTTACTTGATCAATAATATTATAATATTTGGATGAGTCAACGAGTTGAGATACTTCTGCACTAAGAGGTGGTGGGAGCAGTGTAGGGCCCCTATGGGTTGCTTATTTTGTTAAGTAGTCACAAAATTTACAATATAAATAATAAGGGAAGGATTGAATCAAGGAGGGAATTGAGTGACAACTAGTATATATTCATATTGAATAGTTACTTGGGAATACACATGGGTAGGGGTGAAATAATAATAATTATCCATAATCCTAAAAGAGAGATATGAGAGAGGAGAAGATGGATCCAATGCACAATGTGAGAAAAACTTTGGGTTCACAAAATGATTTAACCTAAATGGTTAATATCTCATGGGGTAGTAATCGATGGTAGATTATCCTAATCAATTAGTTTCCAAGGATAATTACAAAAATATTAAGAATAATCATTATACAAAGCTAAACAATGATAGATAATGAAACAAAGCACTAATAATGAGGATAGGAGAACTTAGTGATACCTAGACTATGCACCAATCTGGTGATAGGATGATTGAAAATGGTTTTAAATGATTTGATGAAGCCTCAATACTGAAATTGTGACATGAACAACTACCTAGCCCAAAACGTATTGTATGGCCCAAAGGGTACCCTCGTTATGGTCCTTTTTGTATGCTTTAGTCCCTCTATACTTTCAACCTTTGTAACCTGTTGTGCTTATTTTTTCTTCTTATTCCGTCCCTATTTGGAATGTGGACCTCTAATAATGTATGATGCTCACTGTGTAACTGAATCAACCTTCAAAAAGCTAGATGGTAAGGGAATATTACAAAATAAATGTTGCATGGGTTGTGGGCACCCATGTGCACTACCAACATTACCACTACTCTGAAGAGGGCTCAAACTATGCCTCATTCTTTCATAGTATGTGATCTCTAGAATGTATGCAACCAAATTGACAACAATGATCTTTCAACAATGGAATTATACTTGATACTTTACCTAGTTTGACTTGACTTTGATAATATGTCTTTTACTTGTAGACTGAGTGTATGACTACCCTAGAATGAGTAGGCGAGTATGTGGAGCTCAAGGAGTCTTGAACAATTTTTCTTATTATTTCTCTTAGTGTATTCTCATAGAATACTAGGTTCTAAATAGGATCAATTTCTCTCCTCAATGAGAGATAAATAACTTATTTATATATGCTTTTTGGACATGGAAAACTCTAATACAACTAGGAGTGTACCAAATGGATTCAAATTAGAAAAAGTGTTGTTAGATGAAGATGGACCAAAGTGGTCATGTCATCCCATATCATATGGGCATAATGGCCCTCCCTATTTGCTATGGTCCCATATGCATGTATGGGTGGTATGAAATTTGGAATTATGATATGTGAGGGTATAGCCTAATTTGATGGATTAATATGATTGTTATGCGAACAAGTAGGTTGTGTATGCAAGCAAGGATGCATAATATATAGCTAGGGATATGATAATTGGAGTAATGCAAGAGTTTTGTACAATTTGTGTTGTTATAGGACATGAATTACCAAAATGGGTGTCTATGCTTCTCGTGGGTTTGCAAGAAAGTGTATATTTATTTGATTATGCCCAAATCAAAAAAATCACAATTTTTTATTTTTGAAAATTGTGTTAATAATTAAGAAAAAAAGAGGCTTTCATTAAATATATAATAATTAAGAAAAACTTAGAGGAATTTGAAAATAGATTCATTAAATGTGTAGACCCAAAGGTGAGTTTTAGTAAAAACCAATCATCATCAAATTAAAAAAATAACCAATTATAGATATAAATAATGAAGTTAACAAAACTAAGAGAGGTAATTTATTATTTGTATATGGGGAATAAAAACCTCTAAGGCATTTGAAATAAAGTGTACATTTTTTTATGCCCTAATTACTAAAAATAGTAATTTTACATTTCCAAAAAGTGTGCTAAGAATTAGGAAAACAAAAAAAGGTTTTCATTAAATATATAAAAATTAATAATAACCTCAAAGGGATTTGAAAATAAATCTATTATGCTTGATACATAAAATGAAAAGTGATTTGGCAATTAGGATCCCTAGAAAGATAACCAAAGGGTAGGAATGACCATGAGACCCTACGGAAATTTACAAAAACTAGATTTATGGCTTGTGATAGATGAAAACCAAGTTTGGGCTTAAATATATAATGTATAAATGAAACCATAGGGAAACTAGGATTTGAGCAACACATATTCAATTTAGAAGGTGGGTTCACCAAAATGTTTACACCCTTTATTAGTTTATTAGATTTGTTATGGAATACACAACAATAAAAAGGAATGTAAGGTTAGGAAACTAGGAGCTATTATAATAAATTAACTTCCAACATTAATTATACAACATCAAAATAACATATTGGTTCTTACAATGAATGCATACAAGCTCAAATATACAAAAGGGATATAAAGTTAGTTGTATAGAGTTGCACATAGGGAATCTGGGTATACAAACTAGAGAATCTAGAAGTGAAAATTTTGAAGAAGCTTTAATGTTGGTATTGTGAACTAAAAATACCCTAGTGTAATATTGTACAGTATTTAAAGATTTATAATCTAGTTTTGCCCCTTTGACATGGTTTTTGATTAACTAAAATTATAATAAACTAAATGTATGATAATATTGTTAATCTAATCTAGAGGACATAAACGCTGTAAATAAATAATCTAAAGAGGTATAAATTGGATAAATAATTAAAACTAATACAAATAAAACCCTAATATGTAAGAATAAAGTGAGAAAAGAACTCAGTTGATTGTAGATGACTGTCGTGAGGTGTCACACGTCTGACAAGAAATTCCGAAGGAGGAACGATTGCACGTGAGTTCTTGAAAAGGGTGGATCTAGAGGATATGAGAAAACTAAAGCACACAGGGAGGGTACTGGGGCACCCCAGAGCGCTTTGGTATGCTAAAATAGGCACCCTAGTCTCTGAAAAATCTTGGAATCTTATTCTTTCAGGGGCGAAGGATGGCTTATGGCCTTCGCTTTCTCTCTAACTAGATTTGTTGAACTACGTCAAATGTATTGAATAATGTAATGATGACCTGCAAGAGACAAAAGGAGTATCAAAACCATAAAAATACAAAAATGCAAATGAATGGATCGGGATCGACCTCGGCTACCACAACAAAGTGTGCTTATTACTCGACCATTGCACTACATTTTATACCCAAATGTAGTTCTAGTGTGTGTGTACATTTCTTGCCTTAGGTTCTCTTGTGTCAGTCACACTATGTGAAAATAAAGAGCAATAAATAAATGTAGAAAATGTAATAGTATGTGTGCATGGAATAGAATAGAATAGAATCCCTCCCCCTATGAAGTGTGTTTTGATGTTGATTTCCTAGCCTTGATGCATGGAACTATGTGGATGCAAGTGATGTAATGGATGTAAGTCTAGATGGAGTGATAGTAGTAGATGATGATAAGACCCTCATTATGGTCTCATAACTTTATATTTATAGGGTTTTCTTCATCTAATTTTGTAATTAACCCCGAAATGGTCGACTAGGAAAAAGATAAAGATGAAAAATGGTCAGAAAAGGCTCAAAACATGGTGGGAAGATTTGAAAAGGATCGGGACGGCTATCCAATACAAGCCTAGGTGCCCCATTTTAGGCTAAAATGACCGGAATGTGCTGAAACAAACTAGGTATGTATATAAAAATGTGTCGGAATGACGAAATAATAGTAAAATAGGATGGCCAAAAGATGGGATTAATTAGTAATCTCTTCACTCAAGAACCTTAAAAATAGTAGTATGAGACTGGGATAAATAATGTCTAAAGTGCATGATTTCATGACTACATTTTTCCCCCACTTTATTTTGGTGAGTTGAAAGCTTGATAACATAAAGTAGATAAAAATTCTTACCGATATCCATGGAGAGAGTAGTAGAAACGCGGCGAAGGAGAAGACTCAAGCATGGAATGACAAAAATAAGATGGAGGAGTGTGGAATCTAAAGATGAAAAATGTGCATAGAAAAAGTGATGAGAGTGAACCTAGGGTGGAATGCGTGTGTAGCTTCTGCGGTGTGTAGTGTACTTGCATGGTTAGTAAAGCATGTGCTTTCATGGAATGTTTTTGTTGACGTTGTTGTTATTTTTGTTGCCCCCAATTTGACTGTTTATTTCTCATACAACCGAACCTACAAGGAGAAAATGATCAAGTAGTCAAATATGTATGTATGTAAAAACACTATGTAAAATATGCATGTGCATAAAAATGTGTAAAATACACTAAATGAAAATCTAAATGGAACATTTGCACCTTATTCATGTTGAGAGAAAGGGTGTAGAAGGATATCTTGTACTGCTGTGAGTTTTTTGGGTGATCTCACGCCACCCTGGATGAAGAAGTGTAGGGAGGAAATGATCTATGTCCTCCAACTCTAACCACTTCTGCTAAAATGTGTGTGAAGAGATCTCTATAGCGTCCGGTTTTTTGGATGATTTGATGCCACCGGCTGAAGTAGTGTAGAGAGAGACACCCATTGTAACCCCTAAACTTGTAATTGCTTCCTATAAGGAATTATGTCATGTAAACACCACTATGTATGGGTTTTGTAAATTGGTCTAAACCCACTCATTATATGTAAACCCACAATGCCAAGGGCAGAAAGTGCACTGTACTAAACCGATGTAAATGTGTTGTGTTAGTATGTAAACCCCCAAATGATTCCCCCTCTTTGGGTCACATGCAACATCCACGATAAGATAATTTGGCCTCATAAGAGGACCAACCACACTCGAACCGTGTACCCTAGAAAGTTCTTGTTAGAAACCAAGGTACGCATAAACAAGAAGGCTAGCCAAAGACAAGTGGAAACCAATAATGCATGTACATAGAAAACATGTGTAAGCTACGAAAATGTAGTAAATGTAAACATGCAAAAAATAAAGTAAGCCACACAAAGTAGGTTGTAAACATGGGACATAACTCATGATGTCTCAAGACATGTAAGGCCATCATGGCCACAAAAATAATAAAGTGTGCACAAAAACATAGGGAAAATCCCGTATATAATGGAAAACAAAGAAAACAAGTACAAACAAATAAACAGTAGTCATAAAAACATATAATCTTGCAAAATAAGTGTTGCACATGGAACACCCATTAGCATGTTAGAGAAATAACCAATATGTCAAAATCATGTATGATCAAGTAATGTAAGATGCTAAGTATAAAATGAAACAATAGCACTGGAAGAGATGAATGTGGATGCCCCCAATGACCGGTATAGTAAGGGTAGAAGGAGAGCATCCACTCCGTGTGTAGAGTCGTGTATCCATGATCACACTAAACAAATGCATGAATGTGCATGTGTGTATGATATAGATAATGACATATAAGAAATCAATCTAACATGTGTAGTAAAGTGATCATGCAAAACACTAGTAAACAAGAATAAATGCCCCCAAGACAATGCAAGTATGTTTTGGGTGGATGGAATGGAATGCAATATGGAGTGATAAGAGTTGCATGCCCCCAATTGAATAGAAATGTATGCAGTGAGGTTCATTTTTTTCCCCCTCAGCATTCAAGAATGAACCGTAAACAAGAGTACATCATTAGGAAATGGTCAAGTAGTGTTTGTTGTTTGTCTAGCACATTGTGATGAGTGTGTATGTAGTGTGACATATAGAAAGTATGTGCGTGGAACCTATAGCTGAAGCGTATATCACGTCTTGATGAATGGATAAGTGATGATTTATCCTAAGAATATATCACTATATGATGAAAGGATGAGATATTATTTAGCCCTAAGTATATATCACTATAAGGTGAAAGGATTAGGATTAGTGATGATTTAGCACTAAGCATATATCACTAGCCTAGGAATGTCACATGATGAAATGTCACATGATGAGTGTAAGGTCCATTTGATTTGTAAACCCTCGGCAGTCAAGTATGGACCGAGAAACTAAATTGCATCATAGGGTGGTTAGGGTAGTTCATGAAAACAATGTAGTAGGTGTAATGAAGAAAAAACCATGTGGTGAAGAGGGCTTGTAAATGTGTGGTGTTTAAAAGGAAACATGCAATATATAATATGTAATTTAATGTGTGATAATGTAGTATGTAGGAATAAAAATGTAAAGATATAATCATATGTAATGTAGACTAGGATAGCATGTAGAATATAGATGATGTATAAATGTGCCATGTGAAATAGCCTAATGGCATATGTAATGCGTAGAATGACTAATATGTGCATGATGAAAATGTAGTATAATGTAGAATGTAGACTAAGTGTAGAATGGGTGGTGTATGATGCATGATGTGTGTGATGAAATTTAAATGTATAGTGCCTATAGTGCAGTGTGTGGGGTTCAATGTAATGGTAATCCCTCAACAGTCAAGTGTGAACCGAAGCACAAGAGTGTGTCATCAGGTAATGATGGTGCTAGGATGTGTGATTAGTATGCCTATGTAGGAAGATGAATGGATGGTGATGTGCATATGATAGAATGGGGTGTGTTATATGTTATGCCCCCAAGTATGTAAACTAACCAATGAGAGTGAAAGATAGAGGTCCTCCACCCAATACTTGTAAGGATGAAAGCAGAGGGCCATGATCTAAAAGTGGCGGTATGGTAGATAAATGTGGTGTGCAGGTGAATGAGAACTATTTTAACGTGAAATATTAGTGTGTGATGAAGATGGGGGTGTAGAAACATGCGGTGATGATGAGGTTGGAGGTAGTTTTTTGGTGATAGGATTGATGATTTATAACTAGGAAAGGATGCAAATTTGGTAGAGGATTGAATTGGTGATGTTGAAGAAGAAAGATATAGTGAATAACTTGTGAAATATTGTTGCTTAGGAGGTGCTTGAGCAACACTAGCTTGACGCTCATGAGATAAAAGATCCCGATGGGCTTTATGGTTAGCATTAGAATTTTTTGGAGTGAAAGAAATGAGTCCTAGATGTTCAAGATCCTTGATTATTCATGACAAAGCATGGAAAACATTATCATGATGTCCATTAATTCAATGATAATGGAAACATGGAAGACCACGGTATTTTCTAGCGAAGGAGGGTAGTAATGAGTAGGTGATAGAATGATCAATTGATGATTAAGAAGCTAAATAAGAATATCATGTGTCATAGTATTATGTGCAAATATAAGAGGATTAGGAAATTTTATTCCTTGAGGCTCAGTTAGAAGGCAAGTAGTGGGCATAGATTGGATATGAAATGTATAAGTAGTAAAAAGCGGTGATTTAGAACCATCCTTAAGTTGTTGAATTTCTGCGGTAAGGGTGGTAATTGAGGATTCCATAGTTTGAAACCAATCTTGCAGAGCATGGATTAAGTCGAATAGATTTTTATTAGATGGATAGTTATAAGGGCCAAAGCTATCAACTAAGTGTGTGAATATAGGACTTATTTGGTGTGGTGGAGAGTTTTCATCGATAAAGGGAAGCGATGGAAAAGTAAAATCTTCTAAAATATCATCATGAGCATTGTCAAAATCATATTGAATGGCACGGGAAACTTGATAAGAAATGGTGTGTGGTTGGTCATCCAAATAACTGTGAATGCGTAAGATATACATTGTCATGGTGTATTGTTCATCAGTAAAGGGAGGTAAGGGACATCCATGAGCATACCAAATAGTGAAGTTGGGTGAATAGAAAAGAAAGGAGCTATTGCAAATGTGCACAGTACCAAATGGCATGGGAAATGTTATATCAATGTGAGCAGGATCAAGCATATCGCCAATATAATCTAACCAAGACTGGCCAAGAGTAAGTGGAGAAGAAGTATGATAACGCGCTAGATGAACCACAAGATGAAAAACACAAAGGCCATATGCAACAAAGTGAGACTAATAGAGCCATGATATGAATGTGGATTGTATAAATAATAATAGAGGTCTTTAAAGGAAAATTCAAGTGAAGGAGACTATCATGTGAACATACAGTGGAATTGTAGGAAGTATCAAGTGGTATATGCTCCTACTAGGAATTTTTAATGAAGAAAGTGCAAATGAATAGTGGTACATTAAATGGCATGATATTGGTGTAGATGAGAGAGTGATGTTCATGGAATGGAAAGGACCTTGATATGGAATGATTATAATAGTAGCAACACGCGGTGAGAAGGAAACTATGTTTATCATGTAAACAAAGCACCCTCAAATGGTGGCTTTTCTATAAGGGGAGGTGGTGGAGGGATAGGTAAAGCAAGAGAGTATTGTGGAGTAGGCCCGGTATATAGTACCATAGCGTTGGTAACATCGGGAGTTAGTGACGAATCAAGAGGGACCATATCAACCATACAAATAGTAGGGATGGATTCATGTGAAGCTTCAAGAGATTGAGATTCAACTGTGGAAGATGGAGAAGTAGGGACAATTATTGTATCAAGAGAATAAACTATGCATAATGCGGGAGAGATATCAAGTGATTACAAATCATCTTGTGGTTTAGCAACGGTGGGAGTTACACTTGTGAGATCAGGTGAAGTATAGTTTTCCTCCTCTATGATTTGTGCTAAAATGGTGGGATCAACAATACACATATAAGTGAAAATGATGGCATCGAGAGCTTTAGGATCCATATCAGAAGATGGAAGATGAATAAATGAAGGGAAATGTCTATAACCAGAAGGATCAATAGGTGTATCAACAAAGGCATGCCCAAAGGTATCAAATTGTAGAATGAGTGGAGATTCAGAAGGATTATATTTAGCCATGATGAGAGGTCGGGTTCACCAAAATGATTAACTAAAACTAGAATAAACTAAATGCATGTTAATATAGTTAATCTAATCTAGGAGGACATAAATGATGTAAATAAATACTGTAAAGCACTATAAATTGGCTAAATAATTCAAAGTTATAAAAACAAAACCATGATATGTAAGAATAAAGTGAGGAAAGAACTCAGTTGATTGTAGATGACTATCACAAGCTATCACTGTGTCGACAAGAAATTCCAGATGGAGAAACGGGTGCATATAGGTTCCGAAAAGGGTGGATTTGGAGGATCTAAGCATACTGGAGTGCCTAGGAGGGTCTGGGGCATCCCAAGGTGCTCGATATGCAAAAATAGGTTTCTAGGTCTCGAAAAAGCTTGGACTTGGATTCTTTCAAGGTCGAAAGATCACATGTGACCTTCGTTGGTCACACTCTGGAATTGTTGAATCTGCATTGAATGAACTGAATAATGTAATGACAACCTGCAAGAGACAAAAAGAGTGTCGAAATCCTAAAAATAGAGAAATGTAAATGAATGTGTTGTATTGACCTCATCTCGCCATAATAGTTGGCTTACTACTCGAGCATTGCACTACATTTTAGACCAAAATTTAGTTCTAGTGTGTGTGTGCATATTGTGCCCTAGGTGCTCTTATGTCAATCGCACTATGTGAAAATAGTAAGCAATAACTAAATATAGAAAATGTAATAGCATGTGTGCATGGAATAGAATAAAATCCCTCCCGTATAAAGAGTGTGTTGATGTAGATTTCAAATCCTTGATGCATCTAACTATGTGGATGCAAGCGATGCAATGGATGTAACTCTAGATGGAGTGATAGTAGTAGATGACAAGGACCCTCATTATGGTCTCATAAATTTATATTTATAGAGTTCTCTTGATCTAATTTCATAATTAACCCGAAATGGCTAGCTAGGAAAAATATAAAGATGAAAAATGATCGAAAAGGCCCAAAAAGTGGTGAGAAGATTTGAAAAGGCTTGGGAGGCCAAGACAGCCTCAGGTGCCCTAGTTTAGGCTAAAAACAAAGTGAAAGTGCCAAACAGACTAGGTATGTGAAATGAATGATAACCAGATCGTACTAAGCCAAGAACACAGATGCTAATCAAACACCATGATCAATAAGATGAAAGAAATTCACTAGAATAGATTTACATAAAACCTTTGTAAACAAATGAGAAGCAATATCATATATTATTATGGAACTCAATACAATACATTGAGAATGGGCCTTTCTTAAATAGGAAAGGAATAACAATCTAAGAACTGGTCAAGGTCATAGATCAAGCCATAAATCAAGGAAATAACTAGTCATCAAAGAACTAGTCAAGACCATAGATTTAGGAGAGAACTAGACATCAAGGATCTAGTCAATACCATAGATCAAGGAAAGAACTAGTCAATGCCATAGATCAAGGAAAAACTATACCTAACAACTAGATAATATCTCTTAATATCTAAATAAGATAAAAGAAATATCCACGCACATAAGTGGGTGAGGATAAATACAATAAAAGTAAATAATGTACCTAGGTGAACATGAGCTAAGGTAAATACCTACTCTAAGAGTATGTGTATATATATATATATATATATATATATAAATGTGTGGGAATTAAGAAATAAAAAGTAAAATAAGATGGAAAAAGATGGGATTAATTAGTAATTTCTTCACTCAAGAACATTATGAATAGTAGTATAAGACCAGGATAAATAATGTCTAAAGTGCATGATTTTGTGACTACAGTTTTGAACACCTTGAAAATGGGGTTTAATAAGTTTTGGGTGCTTCGGTAACTTAAAAATGTACTTTATTATCAAACTCTAGTTGTCACACAACCTCTATATCATTTGTGATTAGTTGAATTGTGTGAAAACCCTAACCATGGGTAAAAAAACCTTGCAATAAGGTTAGTTTTTGGGTTAAATTGTAATTTATACACTCCTTATGTCGACACTACTCCGAATATGTCGACACTACTCCGAATAGGCCTCAAACCACACATAGTTCTCCACCTTCCCACTTCCCTTTGACACCTTTTGGATGCTTACTTTGATATTGTGATTACATTATAGACATTATTATGTTTTGCTTTATTATGTTGTTAGACATTGATCAGGGATTATCATTGATCTAGATTTGATTATGATGCATGATGATTATTAGAGACACCTTATATATGGACGATGATGTATTATTTGACATGGATGTTTATGGATGTTGTTCAGACATGTGTTTTTGGATACTATGAGTAGATCTAGAAAATGGATATTTTATGATAATGATATAGTTGTTGATTAAAAATGCAAATGATGTAGTTGTTACTTCGATGTTGTTGTGATTCATTTATATAGTTGGTTTAGTGATTTTATTTGTATCATATTGGATGTTCTGATATGGCCATGATGCCGAAGGAGGTATTTGTATTTTGCAGGTTAAAAATATCACAACAAAACATTGGGGATTGGAGACCAACCAAAATAGAATTCTAGGTGAATTCAACAAGGTCACCATGGCAACTTGTTTTATTGTGTTGAGTGTTGTTTTGTTAGGGATTCCCATGGGGGGATTTCCTTTATATGTGACCATGGGTTTGTGTATTTTAATTAATGTGTTTCTTTTATTATTGTTGTATGTATTTTATTAAGTAATGTGTTCTTTTCTTTTAATTAATTAAAATTGTGATAGATTAATGTGAGAATCATATGATTAAAATTTAAATAAATTAAATTGGGATATGGGAAAGTAATTATAAGAGTTGTTGGCTGTTTGTATTTAATTTGTAAGGGATGTGTAAGTTGTGTAAGAGCTTGTGTAAGTCATATTTTGGAGTAAGAAATACTCCACCTCCATGGAAATTCGAATTTGTCCTTAGGGGCTATTTTGGAGGCTTGTGGGACAAGTAAAACTTGTCCCATGCCTCTAAATTTATGTTACCAACCATACTTATGGTTGGAGAAGTGATTTGTGACTTTTTATAATGCATTTTATTATTCATGTTTCTTATTTTGGATTGCACTTTCTTGCATGTTATTTATTTTGTTGTCCCTTGAGGTGTGGGCTTTTTGGAGTGTGCAAGTAACTTGTCATATTTTCACCCACCTCTTTATTGTGCTTGGGGAATGGATTTTGTCTTTTGTGTTTGAATTATAGGATGTGTGATGTGGCATCCTACATGGATCCACATCATCCTCTTCTCTCCCTCTTCTATTTAATTCAAACTCTTGCCTTGTTTTGGGTTGAATCATTTTACAACTTCTTGGGGGCACATTTTTTTCTTGTGTTAGAGCTCTTGTTTGGAGAAAGTTTGGAGAAAGCTTTGCATGCTTGGGAGATTGTTGTTTTGGACTATGTTTTTGGCATTTGAAGCTTGTTGTTTGGACACCAAAGTTACCATGGAGAGGTAGGAGATTATTCCCTCTTTTATTACTATTATTTTCTTGTTGTGTTGTGTGTATGGTGCATGCTTTGTTTTATTTGTTGGCTGGTTGGGTAGACTGCCTTAGGGATGGTGTAGGAGAAGGCTATGGGGAATTCATGTGGGGGCATAAGGGAATGCCATTGGCATCAGAAATTTGTGGAGGGATTTTGGGTTTGGGATCCACCATGGAAAAGAAATAGCTTGCATTTCTTACTTTGGGGTGGGCATAAGGAAATCTGTGGGGGGCATAAGGAGAAACTTGTGGGGGCATAAGGATGTGTGTGGGATGAATTATTTTGGTGGGTTATTCTAGTGGATGCCCAATTCCCAATTGGGAGGCATAAGTATCTTCCCCATAGGCCTTGCTCCTTTGGCTTGCATGATCAAGCCTGAGTTGTGATTTGAATGTTTTCTATTACAGTTGTAAACTGTTGTTTTGTATTGAATTATGTTTTATATTGAAATGTGCATGTTTGAAAGAATGTTGTGTGTTGTGGAAGCCATTTTTCCATGGGTTGAATCACACCTTTGATTGTATTTTGGTTGGGGCTCGGGGGCCAATGATGAAGGAAGGCTTCTCCTTTCATTGGATGTCTTGGTTGGGTGAAAAGTGTTTCCTTTCCCCCTCTCTTGTTGTGATCAATTTGGAGAAAGAGAAAATGTGCATGTTGTTGTCCTAGAGCAGAAAAAATGCATTTTGACAGTCCCTTGTGAAAACATATTCATTTGTAATCCTTTCCCACATGATGTGGATGAAATTGTAACAGTTATATTATGGAGAAATGATGTTGTAATTGATTATGAAAATGTATACTTGAATTGTGAAAGACATTTAAATTTTGTTCATTTATTGGAAAGAAATAGAATTGTGTTATTGCATTCAAGAAATGGAGGAATGTGAAGATGTAAAATTTTATAAATGAAGTCAATAAATAATTGCAAGTTCATCTTTCATTTGCATTGTTGGGTTGAACTGGAATGTTAAATTGTGATTGGAATCTTTGTTAGAAAATGGAAAAAAAAGAAATACGTGTGTAAGAATTATATTGCATTGTCTCCTTTGAAATATATTAAATTTGGAAATCATATTTTACAATTTAACTTGGAAATGATTTGTTTAGAAACAACTAAATGCATTGGATTAGTTTAGAAACTATATACCACACTTAAATGATAAAATTGATAAATAGATCCTTTAAAAATTTGATCACTGGCATTGTGACTTTTAAAACTGAAAAATTTAATCAAATTGTACAGTTCAGACCTACACACATTAATCAACTTGAAAATGATATATTTTAGCATGCTAAGATATTAAGAAACTCAAATTGACAAAGAACACTTAAGAAGACAAGTTAAATTAATGCAAAATCGAATCCAATCCCTCTAACAGTCATTTTTCTGTCAATTGATGGAAAAATGCAAATTGAAATCAATGGAATAAATTTACCTTCCTAAAACACTTTAAACTCTCCCTAGATCAATTCTCCATGCCTGTTTGGCATGTTGAGTGAAGGAGGAGATCCAATTTAATCAAATTGGAAAGTTAGAAATTTCCAATTGGCTTATTCAAATCTTGCAGATCTTTTTTGCAAACTTGACACCTTAAAATTTATCAAAATGTAAAATTTATGTTTTCTGTGCAAAGAGGACATTGAGAGGTTTCCAAAAAGTCCTCATTTTCCCAAAATTGAGCTTTCTAGCTCAAGTTATGGAACTTTGAATTTTTTGTGCCTTGGAAGGAAAATTTGGGAAAATTTTCCCAAGACAGGCCCGCAACCCAAAAATTTCCCATTGAATTACCTTAGAAAAAAATTTTGAAAATTTTTGGCTCGGGAAAAATTTCATTTTTTCCTCCGCCAGCCCGCAACCAATCAAAGGTTGCCACGTGTCCTCACGAGGCAACAGCGGAGGCATGGCACCTTTTTTCCCTTTGACTTTTTTGAAAATTTTGGAAAAAATTTCCTTTTAGCCCCGCCAACCCGCGGCCAATCACGAGCCACCACGTGGTAGCCGGGTGCTTGTGGAGGGGCGTGGACCCTTTATTATTTTGAAATTTTACCTTCAGAAATTTTTGAAAAAAATTTCCCATGGCGTTGCATCCCTGCCCTCACCTTGGAAAAATTCTTCACATGGGTGTGTGGACCCGTGTGGCCATATTTCCCCTTTTTCCCTCCCTTCGACGAGATTTCTGAAAAAAAAAAAAAAAACCCATCACTTTTCCCTTCCTTCTCTTCTTCCGCTTAGGCCCGTTGGGTGACACATGTCCACCGAGGACCCATGGAGTGTGGGAGAAAATTTGAACTTGTGCCCGCATGGGGAGAAAAATTGCTAAAGCCACCCCGCGACCGCCAACCTGCCAAAGGGTTTTCCTCTCCTCTTGACACGTGTCCCCTTGGGGAAAATTTGACCCCTAAAGTCTACTTGCTCATATCTTGAGTTCTTGAAGGAGTTAGGAGGACTTCTTTATATCACTGGAAAGGTGAGAAAATTTCCTATCCAATGGGAATGATTTAGGGAAATTTTGAATATGTTAAGTATGAGAAAAATAAGGTTGAAACTTTGAGCCTACTAGAGAGTGGGTATGGGGTAGATTACTCCCTGAACCTAACTGAAACTTCTAACCCTAAAATTTGAACCATGTTAACTTGATAATTATTATTGAAGGAAAAGTATGTCCTAGTAATTTTATATTTTTCCGGAACCTAATAGGGTCAATTGTTGCATTGTAACTTGGTTGTAGGCACTTCTAATCAAAAAAATATTTCATAATTTTCTAGCTAACCCTAGGTTGTTTCTTGGGTCTCAAGTGGGTTGTTGTAATGGTCATCACACCAAGTAACATCTCTATAGATGTAGCTAGTTGGAAACTTGAACCTCTTTGATCATGCTTGATAGATCCAGGCTCTTATTAAGACTTGGAAGTGGGAACTTGGTGTGCTTGGATTTGAGGGAAGCTAGACTCCTTAACCTAGTTGAGTGTTTCAAAACTATAGTAGTGGTTTCCTTAATGGATGTGCATCAACTTTGGGAGGATTTAAGGAGCCTTGAGTTCCTTTTTGAGTGTCCCAAATGAGTGTGTCAATAGAAATCCATGTAAATGAGGTGATGTTAACTTACTTATATAGGGTTCCAAAGGTAAATTATCATGATAAGGCTAACCCAAGAAGATGAAAAGACCTAAAAATGATATTGCATAGAAAAAAGTTAGAAAATGTGTTGATGTAAGACATTACAAGGTTATCCAATAGTGAATTATACAACTTGACCGAACCGTATGGTTTTAGATAAAGTGGAACTAAGAAAAATCTGAAATTTGCATCTTATAAAGGAGAGTTTGAACATTGGTCTTATGTATTAACATTAATAATTTGTCAACACATATGTGTATTAAATGAACAATTTTGGAAAAGAGATGGCAATATGCACTTTGAGTGGGGATAAGATGTGGGTGTTTTTATCATCCAAGAAGTGCAATTGCAATAAGAATTTTCAAAAGGGTAAATTACCAAATTTGATTGTCTACAAGTGTAATAAGTAGTTGTATGGAATATTTAGCACATTGCATAGCTCTATGCTCAATGATAAGATGTTGAGAAATATGTAATGCTTCTATCTAAATAGTATCCTCTTTCTCATCAATATGACTAAAACTTAATTTTAATATATGCTTAGTAGACATATTCATAATAATCGAGATTGAATTCATCTTGATTGCTAGAATTGATGAATAATGGTAAATCAATACTATTCGTGAATATCTTCTTCCCCAATTAGATGATTTTATACATTTTATATGCTTTGTATCCAAGTGTGATTTCACTTGTACCATTTATATTATTTCCTTAGAAATTTTCTCTTTTCTCATGGTATCATTTCCTTTTTCATTTTCATAGTAGCATGATGTAATTTTTCACTAAGATTGACTCATTGATTCAATAAAATCTAGAATATTTTACTGAAATTTGAATTTAGAAAATTGCTATAATGATGTATAATAAGATACAAGTGTTAGGAAATTAAAGAGATGCTACTATGAAAGAAAATGAGGAATATAGGGCACTTACCTTGATTTTTGCTTATATTGAAGTGTGTATGGACTGGAATAATTGACGAAATTGGAATTCGGGATGTCATAACCACACCCAAAAAAATGTAGAAGTTTTGAGTTTGTCAGAAATGGGTGTGCGGGAAGGGGTGAGGGCACTGAGGGTTTCCTAGACCTCATTGGAGTCTACCAAAAGGTCGAATCTGATTTTATCACTATTGTTAGGGTTTTGAACTTGTTCTCTAGTGATCACCTGTATGTCACACTTGGATCACCGAAGTTCCTACAAATCTGTATACAAATAATCTCTGTAAAACCCTTAAACTACATAAAATCCTAAAAAGAAAGATGCAAAATGACGGGTCGACTATCCTCATTGTCAATAAGTGAACTCACGACCAAGTGTAGCACTACATCTTAGACCCAATGTAGTTCTATGTGCTTGTGTGTGCAATAGTGCTCCTAGGTTTCCCTTGCACCAATGACATCAAGATAGGGGGTGGTAGCTAGATAGAATGCAAATATGTGGATGAAAAAATGAACTTCCCCTTCACATGTAGTGTGTATGCAAATTAATAAGCCTAAGATACATCCCCTTAATATGTAGATAGATTACCCATGATAGAAATTGATCATCCTTATAATGGTATGTATGTTTTGTTTATATAGGGATCTCTTACATGAATTTTGAAACTAATGACAAAACATGCCGAATAATACCTCGAGATAGGAGTAATAAAACCGAAAATGTTGATTTCAAGTATCAAAAATGTGACCAAGAACAAATAGTACGGGGGCACCCGGGTTAAACACTAGCACTGGGTGCTAGTGTCTATCCTAGGTGCTAGTGTCCAGAGATAATTGACGACAAATGTGTAAAGACCGAAAAACAAGAATCCATGTGACTAGACTAAAACCTGGATGTAGAAGTGAGAGAGGTGAGAGATAACACAATAGAAACAAACAAAGCAAGAAGATGGATTAGAAATTGTGTCACCAATGAATATTTTTCTTACACAATATCCATATATAAAACAACATACTTGGCGGTATGGTAAATAGTCGTAAGTGTGTTATTTTGTGTTTACATTTACCCCCATTTTATGTTATTTGAATGAAATTCAAGTACTGTAAATGAAGTAAGTAACATACTGAAAGAAGTCTAGAGAATCCTGTTACATAATTATGCACAAAATAAGGACATATAGCGTGGTAAACCATGGATCGGTGTGTTGATCCATGTGTCATACAAAGATATGGTGATCTATTATTAGGAGAACTTAATGAAATTGATGATTTGATTGTGAGTGATTTGGAGATTTCAAAAAATTTCTCGGTGAAGATTTGGAGGGTAGGGAGTGATCTGTTCCTACCCCGATTTTGTATATGTATGAAATCGAAGGATTTGGGCATCCTGCTACCAAAGGAAGAGTGTAGGGAGAGAGGTCTAGTTTTACCCTCCAACTTTAACTACATCCTCAAAAGGTCTAGCCACTGCAAACGTACAAAGAATACTTTTTTCATTTTGATCCAATGATAATAACCCATATTGGAGTAGTATAGGAAAGGAAATGATGTCTCATTGCCCTCACTCTAAGGGTGTTTCCGCAATGTGTCTAATACTAGATGGCTTCCATGTTACGTCAACTAGAAGTGATAAAAATGTAAATTAATTTTTCCATGTTAGGTCATCCGAGAAAAGATAAGAAGTGATGTATCTCCCAAGTTAGTTCATATAGAAAATATACGAAGTGATGTAGCTCCCAAGTTAGGTCATCTAGGAGAGATAGTAAAATGTGTTGTGTTGTGTCGATTGATTTCTTTTATTCAAGTAGTAGAAAATTCATGTTGAGGTTGAATGTGTATGATGGATTACTCATGGAGATATTTTTGCTTGTTCCCCCATATTAGGTTGTTAGGGGAAATTGCTAGAAGGTGGTATGAAATGTCACATGATGTATGAGTAAATTTTTGATAATACATGCCAAGCAATCACCAATTTTAGTGTCCTTCATACTTGGCAAGATCAAATTTTGGGGATAGTTGCAGTAGTTCATCTTTCATCCCACTGGATTGGATTTACGAAGAACTAAACTAAGAAAATAATTCAAGATCAAAGCAATTTTCCACTCTCACAAAACAAAATTCAATATTTCTTATTGAAGTTGGAAAATGCAAGCAATGAAGGAAGTTTCAAGTTCAAGTAATGAGTGTTCCAAGTGATTCGGGGCACATGTTATCAATTCAATTCAGATTGAGATGATCAAGAAAGACTCCTTTCCCAATGAACAAGTAGGAATCGACTACTCATCCCATCTAAGCAGAGATGGTCCCATAAGTCGTCAAATTGTTATGCATTTTCACCCCTCAAGTAAAAATGAACAACAAGGTAGGCTTATATCAAGGCAATTACAATAAGCACATAGGTAAATATGAAGATGCAATCAGATTCATATGTATTCAAGAAATATTCAAAGGTCTCCAAGAGGGATAGAGTAGAGCTCTCCACGTTGAAAGGCTTGGCAGAAAAGGTGGAGCTAGTCATAGTGGGATTGGGTCAAAAGGGAGACAAGTTCTTCTTTCTCAGAACAGTTAACGTGGGAAATCAACATGAGGAGCTCATTAAGAAATCTCAAATCACAAGGCTTAGCATGATGGCATCAGGATCATAACTGATAGCGAGTCATGGCATGTAGAGGACTCAAGCAAGTAGTAAGGGAGTCGGTGAGCTCAAAGGTGTGCCCATGGAGGAGCTCGGTTCAAGGGACTAGAGATGAGATGATTTCAAAGGGGTTCAACCATGCTTAGTGGAAATTACGGGGTGAATTTTTGAGTTGGCTCTCCAAGCCAACTCAATGAGCTAAGACCAAGCTCCAACATGGGGCCATTGTGGGTGAAGTGCACCGTAGAGGAACCGAGGGCCTAGAGGAACTTAGGCCACGAGTTCCTCACGGGCCCGAGATGCATAATTTCAACAAATTTTGGGTGACACGGTGGTCAAAGGCATGATGTGGGATTCAATGCATTCCTAGGAAAGCTGCGGATCCAACATGGTGCTCGGGCATGTTAATACGGCCGAAGGATTTGGTGCGGGCTCGAGAGAGCTAGGTGGAACACGTCGGGAGGATGTAGTTCCCTACAAAAATTAATACCTGCATTTCATAGGGTGAGGTTCCCAAGGAATATAAAATTTGGTGAGTGGATTAAGTGGTGGGTGCAATGCAACAAGGGATATGTCTATGGGACAGGTGATTTGGTGACCCTACTAAAGTGGCACAAGGAACAATGAGGGTGGCATGAGCATGGATGTTAAATATTGAACCTACAAAGAGGTAGGAGGTGTGTACATTGAACTAGAATGCTAGGTGGAAGCGGTTTTGGGGTTACACTTTAAAAATCCCTATGAACTCAAGGGAATCGGTAATCGAAGGGAGGTGCTAGCTTGGCGAGTCAATTGCCAAGTTGGCCCTCAATGCAATATTTTAAATATTTTAACCTTCCCTCCCATAGAATGATGAAGGGGTGGAGGGCCCACCATAAATTTTAATTGCCTAGTTTTTTTAAACATGATGAACATTAGAGAGGAATGGAAATATTAAAATGATCATTTCCATCCATGCTTTTAATGCACATTCCTATGGAGGCAATAGCTAATCCTAGGAAAGCAAAATAGTTGATCACACTCGAGAAGGCCATAAATTTTGTATTTCTCAACGAAATCACATAAAATCAGATTCATTGTAACTATAGCTCCAATCCATACACACAAAAATCAATAAATTCAAGTATTTGTGAAGATTTTATGGGTAATTTTTCATAAAACGAGCCTAATTTGAAATGGAGACTTCTAGGTGGTTAAGGGAGCATTTAATAAGCATGGGCAGCAATTTTTCTTCTACTGCAAGCTATGGGATGGTATGTGATAAATTTTTTAGGTCACATATCATCATTTGGACACATTTATGGTACCTTACAAGTGGTTGAAAAGGAAAATCTGAGTTTACACTTTCTCTCGCTTTCCCTCTCCCTCATTTTCTATAAATTGAAAGTGCCCTCTCATTCATGCAGGGGGCTTGCTCTTGTAACAAAACTCGGCATTTTTATTTTGGAACACTAATGTGTTGTAGGCCTTCATATTGGACTTATTGCATGTTGATCCATGTATTTCTCTTTCTTTTTAAATGAACTATTTATATCAATAAAGCAATAGATGTAAATTTGTAGATATTTTCTTCCCTTGTCTGTGTTTATTGCATTCTTCTTGCCTATTTATTTCAATTAAAGGTGTATTGTGTCTCCTTATTCACTTTTTAGGGTCTATTTTTTTCATGGAAATGGTGTTTTGAATGTTGTTTTTAGACTTTGGTGACTATTTCACCCTCTTTAATTTGCATTTCTATCCATTTTCACACATTGGAGAGTATTTTCCACACCCCCTTTTCTTAGTGCATCACCTCTTTTAGTGTAGGATTTTCTCATTTTCATGTTCATTCCCTCTTCCTAGTCCCTTGGAAACTGTAAATTAGAGTTATTTGATAGATTTCCCTTCACAAGAGTTAGTTGTTGCATTTTATTAGGAAGAGGGACCAGCCTTCTTTGGAGAGTTGCTTCAACTACAAGGTCCCACACCTTGAAGAAATTTGATGTTACACAATCACATTCCTTGCTTTAACACACTCACATGCTAAAAAAACAGATGGTGTTGTGATTCTTTGATAACAATAATATAACACACACTATTCCTACACGCAGTGGTGAAATAGGACCTACAAATTCAATATCCCACTTCTCAAAAGGTTTCACACTTACAATCGGTTGAAGTGGCATCTCATCTCTATGTCCAAGTTTTCTAAGGCATTGACAATGGTTAGAAGCTTTCATATATGCCTTAATATCCTTGTACAAGGCCTCCCACCAATTTCCAACCATAAGGATCTTGTATGTGGTGGCATCCCTAATGTAATTCCCTCTTGCTATTCCACCATGAGCCTCCTCCATAATGGTGTTGCACTCATGTTCTACAACACAACAGCACAAGAATTCATCATAGCCCAACATACGAGTCTCCACCAATCAAATGATAGGGTGTCATTGTATCGTGAGTTGTTTCTTCTCTAAGGTATTCATTCCTTTAGGTGTCTGTCTAGTGCATAAAAATATAGCAATTTTCTCCAAGTCTTCAGGTGCGCGATTTAACCTGAACAATTTTATATCTGACATAGTATCTTCTATGCTTTGTGCATCCTCTCCAGAATTAATCTGTGATAAATGATCAGACCTTGACTTTTTCTTACCTAGATTGACAATAACTATAAACTCAAGTTCTTGAAATAGAAGTATCTGTCTGTATATGTTCCCTTGCAAAACAAGTTTGTTGACTAAGTAATTTAGTGCCATATGATATGTGTAGAAGATAAATGGTGAAACCAACAAGTATTGCCAAAAAATTTGAAGCACATAAATCATGGACAAAGCTTTGCACTCTGTGGTAGTGTAATTCTACTCCACATGTGTCAATTTCCTTCTCACAAAGAAAATAGGATGATCTATAATCCCATCCCCATGTTGTGCCAATATTGCACAAATTTCCATGTCAAAGGCATCAACATGAACATGAAAATGTTTATCCTGTGAAGGAAAATGAAAAATGGGTGTGGTAGTAAGCCTCTCCTTCAATGTTTCAAATGTGTGTTGTTGCGTGTCACCCCAATAAAATTTCCCTTTAGCCTTGAGTAACTCTTCTAAGGGCATGACAATATTTACATAACCTTTGATAAATTTCCTATAGTATCTTGTGTGTCCCAAAAATCCACACACCTCACTTTGATTGGTATGGTCTTCTAAACCCAAGATTATGACTATCTTGGTGGGTCTACTAATAATCCATCTTTGTAAATAATGTGCCCTAACATGGTGTCAAAAGGTGTAGCAAAGATGCACTTTTTAGTGATGATAGAAATGCTCAACTCCCGCACCTCTCCAACATAAGCCTCATATTAGTACAATGATCCTTGACTAACCCATACACGGACCAATCATCCAAAAGTACTTACAAGAACTAGTGAATGAAATCTGACATGCTTGTACTACAATGCATGAGAATACTACTCTGGCACATTATTCAATCCAAAGGGCATAACTATATAGGCGAAAATTCCCCACTCAATGGTGAAATTTGTCTTCTTGTTATCCTCTTTCACGATGCACACCTAGTGATATCTTGAAAACCATCTGTAAAATAATATATCTCGTGCCCAACAACTCCTTCAAGGATTTCCTCTGTGAAAGGGGTGGGAAAGGGATCTATGACACATGAAGCATTGAGTTCTCTGTAATCTACACAAATCCTTATCCACCCATGCTTCTTGATACTAATAACCATGGGACTAACACATTTAGATTCTTCAATAAGCTCAATAAATTTGTACTTGAGCATCGTATCAATTTATTCCTTCACCTTCATGCATAGATTAATATTTATCCTATAAGGCCTCTTCCTAATGGTGTATTTTCCTTATTTTAGCTTTATCTTCATCTCACCCAAGGAAGGATACACACCTTTTAACTCATAGTACCCTCTTGGAAAGAGATCTTGAAATTCACGTAAGAGATAGATGATCTTGGCTAATGTACGATGGAAAAGTGACAAGCGAGCATGGGAATCTACAAATAACTCTTCCTCGTACCCGACCTCCTGAGGTTGTGCCGAGACAGCCGGTGGGGATGGAACATACGCGGGGTATAGGCAAACTAGTCAAGCAATCTTATGTCTTCGACGTGCACCAGTGGAATCTACGAATCTAAGGCAAAGAAGGCCCTCCTAACCTGAACTGGCATGATAGATCGGTTAGCAAGGATGACTACTCGAAGGCTCTAATCAATATCAAGCTCTGGCGTGATCCGATCTATAGGTTGTGGGATACGTGGAAAATGACCTGGGATGGTTTCATGTATGTCTCCAGACAGGGTCATATGATGGATGATGGATATATAGCAGATTCTATGGTCGATTCTCTGGTCTAGTCCAGAAATCTTTAGCTTTGTTAGCTGCTATGTCTAACAAGGATAATTGTGTGATGATGATAGGCGGAAGTGGAGTAGATCTGAATACTAATGTGCGTAAGCCAGCATCTATGTCTGATTGACCTGTGGACTCATTGGGTTGTGAGATTTGTGGGTCACAACCGTAGATTCGTGGTTGTTGTGGATCTACTATGGTCATGTGCGGGATCAGTCCCTAATCCCTAGTATCCAATAGTCATATGCCTTTTCGGCCTCTATGTTTAGAATTAACAGTTGTGTAATCTTCTCAGAGTATCTCACAGGTGTTCCTGCAACCTGAATTCTTAAGCTAGTATCTATGTCTGTGAGAGTGTCTCTGCGTCTGGCTATGGGACCAAAGGGTCACAACCAAACATTTTCTCTCTTTCAATCCCTTCTACAGTCATGCGGGTATTTATCTAGGGTAATCTATAGTTTTCTGAGTTGACCAAAATGTGTGCGCTTGGTCATCTTCTATATTTAACCCGCTTAACTGTGAGCTGATCTGTTGTAAGTCTGCTATTGTTCGAAAGACTTGGATTCTAAGGTTCTGATCTATATCTAGTTATTACCGTAATAAGATTGGGTTGAGGCACGATTGGCTCGAATACGTATTCTCTATGATCTCTAGGTCCGTGATTGTCATACAAAAGAAAATGATATAAAGCTAACTAATGACAAAATAAACTAAATATGCAAGATATATCTATGTATATTTCTAAGTTTGATACTTATTGATAAACTACTGAATAGATTTTAAAGAGAAATTATCTAATATATCTAAAATTGACAACTAAACTAATAACGCAATTAAAACAAACAAAGCAACCGAGTATAGCTACTTGTCTATGTAATTTGTAGATATATTCTAAATAACCTGATAACTGATCTACTCTATTTGAAAGACTCTCGATCCTATCTCAGAAGTGAGGAGTGAATCATAGTTTCTCAGAAACTATCAATCCCCATAGCTTCCCTAGCAATATCAAAAGTAAAATTAACTAAAATGAAATGATTGGCTACTCTATTTGATATGCTTTTAACTAGAACTTTGAAAGCTAGAACCTAGATTCTGCATAACAGTGGCAAATCCAATGGTGTGTGACCTTGTCCCCTCAGTGTGATCTCCTCATTCCTTCGTGCTCACATGGACCCAGAAAAGCGTGTAATGCTAGCATCACAGAAATAGATATTGGAGCAATGGTAGCTTAGGATACAGATCTGAATACAATGTGAGTAGGAGAGGGATAGCGCAAGAGTACAGAGCTTGGCTTATGCAATTCCTAGCAGGATTTATTGCGAGTCATGCAACATAAAACGTCTAGAACCTGAAACTATCCTGTTTGAGGAACAAAACCTGTAACTTTTAATGGCTTCCTTTTGAAAAGAAAACTATCCTACTCCAATTGATTGGATGAAATAATAATAGCATTTGCACAAGGAGGATATGTGGCTTTCTGACAGCTAAACAATACTAACCATGCATACAACAAATGAAACTATGAATCCTAAGAAAAAATTGAAAGGCTAAACTATTGAAATGAGAAATTCAGAGGCAAATTTGAGGGGCCATTTGCTTGAGCACAAGCCAGCTATTTATAGAATCCCATCTACCTAAAAGTAAAAACCAAATTGATCTCTTAAACCATAAACAATGCCAAAACACTATTCTAGGGAACCAAAATCATAAATACAAGCAAAGGCGGTGAAAAAAGCTGGTAAACATTGAAATTTACATGAGTCACATTAAAAAGAACATTCTGGAAAATGCGTGAAGGACTGCCACCCTGAGCAAGGTGGCGGTTACAGGACCACCGCCCCACCTGGGTGGCAATCACGAGACCTTTGCCTAGGCAGGGTGGTGGTTTTGTAACTGAAGAACAAAACACAAAGAAAAAGAGGGGAAAAGAGAACAAAAAAGCATGCAGGGGCTAAGCGGGACATGCGGGATGTTAACGCATACTCAAAGAGATTTTCCGGATCTGAAAAAATTATGAGGAGACTCGTATCATCATCATTGGGGCACGTGTTATGTTGTTCTAGCGGTGCAAGACCCTACAATTTTGGTACGCATGACTACTCCCGCTTTTACCAAGAATCACCAACTATTGCTTCCTTAGGATCATCCTCTATGTCAATATTCACCTTCTTTTTTTCATGGGAGTATGGTACATGCATACCTTCTCATTCATAGAATCCATTACCTTGCACACACCTTCAATGTGGTTAACCTCCAGGTGGTCTACTTCCTCATCATCAATCATGAATACTAACTTGTCTTTCTCTTTCTCTCTTTAGGCGGGACCCATTTTTACTTATTTGGTCTCCTCAAGATTAAGGCGTGCCTTGAGATCAAGTTCTCCAAGAAACTCTAGCAATCTATTTTCTACCTCCACACTATCCCCCAATGTGATGCACTTCGATATCTGTTATGCTTCATGGACTAGAGGCTTAATAGAAAATTAATAAAAAATTTAATCATACATGCAATCATCTCTTGTTAGTTTTCAATCTCCTTTTAGCTCAAAGCATGGACATACCAGGTGCACGCTTATGTACCCATAGAGATGATGGTAAATCCTCTTGGCCTTACACCCATTGTTTCTCACAAGCATGGATGTGATGAGAAGCTAGATTCTACCATAAAATTCACAAATGTGTGTAGGTACATTTCTCTAAGTGAACCTGGTGGAAAAGGTGATTCTCACTTCTCACCACTCTAAGAGGTTATCTCTATGTGTTTCCCACCAAAGTGCACTACTATCCTTCACAATGTATATGTTAACCATTTAACCTACCTTGAAGAAAAATATGTGAAACCAAATTTTTAAGAAATCCTTGTATAATGAAATTCTCCAAGGCCGACATCTGAAATTTTCAATTTTTCGACTTCAAGATTTTTTTCTCTTTCGAGAATTTTTATTTCTCGGATTTGATATTTCTCCTTTAGCTCTCCGAAGTCTAAAATCCTAAAAGTCTAAAATTTTGGACTTTCGGGATTTTAGGTTTTGGGACTTTTGGCCCCATTTTGTTTAAATCCCTCTCGGACTTCCAAAGTCTGAAATTCTGAAAGTCTAAAATTTGTAATTTCAGGTTTTTAGAATTCTCCAAGTTTTTTTAGGATTTTTATTTTAAAACTTCCAAAGTTTTAATGTCTAAAAGTCCAAATTTTCAGACTTTCGGGTTTACGGGTTTGTAATTTCAGAGGTCCTCCACGCAATTAATTTTTCACCTACCTCTATATGGATCATATTTTTTCCATTAATATCGGGTTTTCTATTTAAACTCGTTTTTACTCATCATTTTTACCTGACACTTTTTCTCTGACATTTTGTTTCTTGTACTTTGCATGACGTCTTTTTAAAGGTATGATAATGTGTTTATTTTCTTTTTGGTTTAAGGACCTTTTCTTTTTCCCTCTCATTTTTTTCCCTTTGGTCTTCCTTTGTGTATTTTTCAAAATATCACCCCTTTTATTCACCATGTCTCACATTTTGAGTTTCTTCAGTATTCGAGTTGTTCGAAGGATCTTCTCAAGTCTCCCATACTTCTTCTAAATTCTTGTTTTTCATAATTTGGGAGTTAGAGTTGTTTGGAAAATTCCTTTTCCCTTTCTTTCAAAAAAATTGTTCAAGAAAAATCCTTCAGGAGAAAGTTTTTAGAAAAAAATTTCAAAACTCTTTTTGGAGAAACATTTTTGGAGATATTGTTTGGGGGTTTTTTCCTTCAGGTTTTTGGAACTTTTGACTTCACAGAAACTCTTTCGAAACTTTTGTTTCTGAGAAAATTTTCAAAGATTTCAGCTCAAGAAAATTTTTCAGAGAAATTCTTTTAGAGATTTCAGTTCAGGAAACTTTTTCAGAGAAAATATTTTAGAGATTTCAGTTCGGGAAAAAAATTCAGAGAAATTATTTGAGAGATTTCAGTTAGGGAAAAATTTCAGAAAATTGTTTTAGAGATTTTAGTTCGAGTTGATTTCTTTTAGAAATTTTTAGTTCAGGACTTCAAAAGTTTTTCTTTCAAGTTTTCAAAATTTCTACAACTTCGGCTTCAAATACAGGGCTTGATGTTTGCTTCCACTTCAAAGGGAAAAGAGAAGATGAAATACTCATTTCTTGGGGTTTCTCCTCACTCCTGCCTGTCTTTTGACTTAGGGAATATAGGGGACACCGACCTAGGACAAATTGATTTTCTATATTTCTGGGAAAGATTAAAGGCTCCAAACAAGAAACCATGGATGCAAGCCATCTATGACAATGGGCTTGCCCTTGCTGCCGGTTTTCCCACATCCATGCATTTCCCAGAATTTGTTTTAGTTGTAGCAACCCACTTTGACAAAGACTCCATGTCAGTCAGAGATAGTGATGATAAGGTGGTAATCCATTTGGACCTAGACTTCTTTGAAGATCTGCTTAAACTTCCTAACATTCAAGATTATGCCATAATTTCACCAGAGTTAGCAGTGGAACATTGGGATAAGAAAGAGGAAGTATGCTCAAAAATCATGATGAAAACTTATCTAGCCAAGAACTTCACCAAATTACCCAAAACTATGCATTGGTCATATTTTATTCAGAAGTCAACGATCTTATTGTGTTGTTAAGTAGAGTTTTAGGTCTTCCTTCTACAAAGGAATTCCAGGAATGGATGTTTTTGTACATTGCGACCATCAAGAAGAACGATGAGTTTATCTCGATGGGGGGAGCATATTAGTAGCTCCATTTTCTATCAATTGGGTAGAGTGTCAAATATGAAGACTTTCTACATGACATCCTTCTAGTGTATGTGGCTGTTGTTATGGGAGATTTTGTTGGTTTGAATACCAGGGGTGTTCGCAAAGACCTCCCAAATATATGACTTTTATCCCCAACTCACTGACGGACGAGGAAGAAAGCATTTAGTAGAGTCAACGAATTTTTCTTTGTTTTCATCCTCTATCATTTTGACAAAGAACTATATAATCATAGAATTTCTGATGAATCTTTCAAAGAATTTCCAAAATGGGGAACAATCTACTTTCATTTTCCTACATTCACCTATATCTAGATTCTGGGTTTCATAGGTGCCCCAAGAAAATTTCCAAGGTGCCCCACTGACAAGTGGATTCTATTGGAATTAGTTCGGTAGTTATTGGATTATCATCAAATCTAAAATAAGTGTCACAAAGTGGGAATGCATTTCCCTATTTCGATTGGTAGGTACTCTTGCCCAAATATTCACAAGGTGAAAAATGTTGATGCAGAAATGGCCGAGGTAACCCTACAGACCTTTCATCCACGAACTAATTTTGATTATTGGGGTAAGTTTGGGGAAATAGGTCGGTCTAGTGCCCACGTGCCCCAATTGGAAGATATCTAGATTCATTTTTAGGACGAATACATCATGCGAAAAAGGGATTATGAAATATTAACCCTTGACAAGGTTCGGCAATTTGGTTTGGCCGATGTGCCAAAGGACATGCAAGATAATGATGAGGTTTTGGATTCATCATACAAGGATGATAATGTTTCCAATCAACCATTGTCATGGATTGATTGGTATGTGGAAGAATGCAGCAATACAAAGGAGAGGGTGGGACCCATTTTAAAGAGGACTTTCAGTTGGTTGGCCACCTTGGGAATCTCACCCAAAGGGGAAAATCAACCTAAAAATACAGGAGCTATACCAATAATAAGCCAACCAACACCCACTAAGGGAAAAATGTCGACTCAAAAGGCTCCTACAATCCCAAAGAAGATTTCATTTGTTATTGGTGGCTCATCTCTCTCCAAGGCTTCTACTCCCAAGATCACATCTCCTACAATGCCTGTGATGAAGTGGTTGAAGTTAGTGACTCTCCTAGTATCTTCCAAGATCCTTCACACTTTCTTCTTCCTCCATTATCACTTCTAATATTAGTTCCTTCCACTTCCACAATCATTTCTTCCTTCCCATCCCCTTCTATGGCCCAAGTATTCTCATCACTTCCAGTTCTATCAGCTGGGGAAAATATTAGGTCACCCATTTCCTCTTTGCTTCCTTTAACACTTCCATTTTCTTCAATCATACCTCCTAGCATCATTCTATCAACTCCTATGGCTGTCCTTACATCCACACCATCCATCATTGTTAATTCTTCTCAATTACCTTCTACGGGGTTTCTAGAGATATTGTTTTGACCAATGTTTGGGTATTAGATCTCTTGCCCCATCTTCATCACTCCAGCCATACCGAATATTTTTTTAGGAAAAATACCCATGCGATGAAGAAGGTTCCTCTAGGAGATGTTATATATCTCAAAGCATATTGGAGCATAAGCCCAAGAGACGGCCAAGATGCGAGAATAGTGTCAAGTCGACGGTTAACCCATCTGGAGAATGTATCATAGAGGTTGCCACCCCCGTTGAGGGGAAAAATAAAGAAACAATCATAGCTGTGGATTACCAAATTTCAAAATTCTCATTGGGGAAGGCTACTCATGAAGGATCCAAGAAAGATGTGCACACTTGCTCTTGGGGCTCTTTTGGAGAAATATGACAAAGATAAGGCCCCAAGGATGAGCTCAAAGCTAAGGTCGAGAAGCTCACTACACTGTTGCGTAAAGTAACCCAACCCACTCCATCCACTGAAGTCTTAACTACTACAGCTATGAAAATTTCATCTACAATCAATGATATTTCTTATCACGAGCTCGAGAAGCTAGGATAGAAAGGGATATCAGTGAGTGGATGGATGGAGAGAATTATGCAGAAGCCAATCCTTTGATCAAGGAAGCAGTTGAAATATATAATGATCTCGTAGGTTGCAAAAACCACCATTTCCAAGATGGACAAGGCCTTTTCTGAAGATAATAATCATCTAAATTTAAATTTGGCAACATGGAGTGACATCAAAGAAGAGGATCCCGACTTGCTTCTTCAGGAAGAGGTGATCGATGATGTCTCCAAATTATTTGAATATCAAAAGGCCATGGAATTCTCGGTGTCAAGTATTGTAGGATCTGATTAAGAAATTGGAGGAGAAATGAGTGGAGATCACAAATGCCTTGAATGACATCTCAGAGGAGTTTGATATTACCAATTGCAAATTCTTCAATGAAAATATCGATGCTCTTCCTAAGGATCAGATTAAGGGAAATTTCAAAGATTTGGTGAAGCGTGACGATGAGGTCACCAAAACTTTCAATAGTGACTCCATTGACCGATTGGTATTGTGTCAAAATTTCATAGGGAGACTAAAGAAAGTTACGAATAAACTTCAAATATTTCTAGCCAGGATCATAAAAGAGATCGAGACAGTAGATGTAGTGAATCACTATGCATGTGGGCCTAGAGATGAAGAAATTCGGGAATTATCAAGTGCTTCATTGAGTACAAGCCGAATGGCCATGTGGGAAGGAGAGCAGTAGAAACTTGCAGGTGAGGAAGGTGTAGCTGAACCAAGCCAAAGCTGAGCGACCATGAAAGGACAATTCCAAGCTCTGGATTGGTCAAAGTTGCAGGGTTAACTGAGTAAAACCCTTGCAAAAAATTTTCTATTTTCATGGGAGCATGTTCCCTTAATATTAATGACATTTCTATTTTTAGTTAAATGTTAGTTAAGGGCCCAGCTATAATGGCTTAGCCTAAGAACTTATAAATAGTTGAATGCTTCCAGTTAGTAGATATAGATTATTTTTTAGAGGAGTTTCTCTTCAAACTTGGAAGAGTGCTTCAGAGATTCTAAGAAACCTTTTAATTATTCAGAGTTACACCTTGTTGTTGAAAATCTGATTTATTGTGTTGAATGGTTAATCAGTGTTTACTTTGTGAATTTACAATTCCTTAGTGAGAGTGATTATTGTACATTTATTTTAGGTTATCTATTTCATCTTGTGAAGGAATAATACTACTATCTTTTATGCCAGTTGTGAAAATCTTATTTTCCTTCTATATTAATTTTATGTCATTATTATCCCTAGTTGTAGAAATAGATGTTTGATATATGCATGTGTGGTTTCCTTATGATGAATTAATTGTGTGTCAAATCTGATTTGATCTACCCTTATGTACACTCAAGTTTAATAGAGGAATGTCCTCCCCTGGTTTGTGGTATTTTGTACCCTTTCTAGTTGCGATAGGTGAAGGTGGTCAATGATGCAAGCATACCTCCCACATTAACCCTCTAGATGTTAAAAATATCTTAATTTGGTGCATCACCACTTCTAATATAGGTTTCATTTCATTGCAAATATCTTTCCCCAATCCCATGAAATGTTATCATAGGAATAGATAGCCCTTTTATCTTTCATTAGAAGTAGTGTTGTGTTTAGTTTAGGAAGAGGAATCGGCCTTCTCTAGAGGTTCACCTCAAGCCCAAGTCCCATAGCTTGAGAGGTGATCCCATGTGTCCCAATCACACCAAACATCATGTTCACATTTTAGCCATTCAGAGGTTGTAGTGATTTAGTGATAACAGCATAAACTAGCATGTTTCTTCTATCTCATTCATTTGGCCACTGGGTCTCTATAGCACATAAGAATGTATCGGGCTTCCCTTCACCAGTATATCTTGGTACCTGAGTTGATCCTAAGCACCTCACCATGCACGGCCTAATCATATTTGCAATTCACCCTTCAACTTTGAGCCTAACCATCTCATACGTGTCATGCACCTAGTTATCACAAGAAACACTAGTGGTGTCACTTACATATTGTGTGTCCTCCCACTGAATAATGCCTTCTTTTAATGGTTCTAGATTCTCTGGATCATGCACCATCGTCTGTGCATGAATTCAATTAAGATCTTCTTTACTCTGAGCTCAACATAAGGATCTGCCTTAATTTAAAACAAAGGTATAATCATGCACTCATATTTGTTCTCAAAACTTATGTATCTCTTGTTAAAGCACAAATTAGCATTGTTTGCATAACACCAAGGTCACCCAAGTAATGTTGGAAATTTTTATACTTCAGTAAGCTCCAATACCTCAAATTCTCTAGTAAACTTGGCTCCTGAATAATAATATATGCATCCTTTAGTACCCCAATAGGCATTTCCTTAGTTTTATTTGCCATATATAGCACATTCAAAGATGGTTATAATGTAGGTCTTCCCATCTAATTCCATTCTTCTAGAGTGAGTACATTTACCTCAATGCCTATATTTATCAAAATATTTCTTACTAACCAACCATCAATAACTACGTCAAGTGTGATCTCTTTGTCAAATTCATGGTCTTGAGGTGGTAGATTTACATGAAGTATCTTCCTCTCGCACTCAACTCCTGCACATGGTACCTTCTCCGAAGCCATTCCCCTAGCAATGAAATAATATTCTCCAAGCACAACATTTTACATACCTCTTTCAAGTCATCCCCCTCCTTCTACGAGAGTTCAATATGCTTTACATGTTCTCTTACACGCGCTGTTCTTTTAGGCATTGTATTTCACCCTATAGTTCTCTAATGACTCCCATAGTCTCTTGGTAGAATTCCTTATAATGAGCCATCTCTAGATACTTAGCATGTATCACTTCCTCCCATGTCATGAGAGGCTTAACCTTCAAGGGTTTGTGCATGTGTTTTTCCTTAGAATGCATTATAACGAGCGTGGGTTACAATTTTGGATCATCCATCTTCTTAGGCATCCATTTATCAACATTTACATGTTGTACCTTGATCATGTCTACGCCCTTATCCTTCTTCTTATTTTTACTCATGTGCTCATATAAATCTAGAGCATTCCTCTAACTTATGATGCTTCCCACACCATGAGTAAGTTGTATTCTGAGGGAAATATCATTGGTAATGATCAGGTGATCCACAAGTGTAACAATTTCCTTGAGTGAACCTGCCTCTACCACCACCATGACCTCGCTTTCAATATCCTCCTCAAAATCCTCCATTTCTATTATCTCCATTGTTGCACCTTCATTATGTTATCCTTCTTGTTCCTTGGATTCACTCACCACACTAGTCTCGGCATACTCTGTTCAATGGATTCATAGATGTGATCAATCAATCTACAATCAACGGTATCATGAGTATGGGACTTGCAAATCTTACATTACATGGACACCTTCTTCTGAATCATGTGCTGCAAAAGAGGGTATTCCCAGACATCATGGTTCAAGTGATGACCTCATAATCTAGTAAAAATGTGTACATTGACTTACATGGGAAATTATCTTTAGTATGTCCCTCCACTTCACAATTTGTGTACCATATTCCACTACACATCTAATGTGCTAAGTTGATAGAAAGCTTCTCCAACTGTTTCACCATAGCTATGATTTATGCCTCCAAGAAAGGGCTCACTCCATTATCAACACTTCCAACTACCTCAGCGCATAGAACAACTTCCAAGGCCTCACATGGATCCACATATGTCTTATGAGAGAGCACTCTTCGGAAAAAAGTCAACAATCCTCCAATGAACCACTATGTATGTTGACTAGGATGAATATCATAAGACAACTTAGACAACAGGGTCTTAAAACATGCATCATATTCCCTCACGCTTTCATATAAACCCTTCTTGATATCTTTAAATGTGTTGATGCTCTACTGTTTAAATTATGGAATGTGAATTTCTGCCAAAAACCTAATGTGCAAAGAATTATACTATATTGTAGTCGATGTAGGTCATACTTACGATACCAGCTATGTACGGGCCCTTATAGTGTAGTTATAAACCGACTAGCCTTCCTATCTAAGGGTGTAATTCCCTTAGCGTGCCTTAATAGTCCACACTTATGCACATGCTCTGTTGTATTTTCACTACCTCTATATTATAGAAAATGGAGAGACATATTATAGTAAACCTAAGGTGTCATCTATAATGGTTGCTAAGGTGGTGGTTGATTCGGTGGTGGTTGTGGTCCATGTCCATCGATCTAGAACCAAAACCTTCTCCTCGTGCATTGGTGACCTAACCCACCGATCCTCTTGAACTCCCTATTGTGGGCTATGGTCCAAATGATGAACTTCCTTATGTCCTATGGTGGTACTAGACTATACACCAATGGTCTTTGTGGTCACAGCTTCTCTTGAATTACTTTTAATAGTTTGTGTGCCAACACTTTGTCCTGACGACGCGCTTGAAAACAATCCTACATAAGTACTCCTAAACAACACTGATGATTGCATTTTCATGGATACACTATTAAATTTATCTCTAGAATTCAAGGTAAGATAATTCATAACATCCAAAACATGACTCCATAGAGCCATGCGCACCAAGATAGCGAGATAACATAACACTACTACATCATCAGTCTCTCACACATGCTACCCAAAACAAAGATACAAGGCTGATATATATATATATATATACATGTGGGGACTTTCCCTTCACTGGCCATGCATCCTTAAAATAGACTATGTGCCCAAAAATAGACAACATCACTGCTTTACAAAACTACTTATAATGGACTATCCTATAAATAAGACTTGTTTCAATACTATTAATAGCTCAATCCATGTATGACCCTTCATCTTCATTTTGAATGTGCTTTATCAGAAAATAGAATTTCCTTGGTTTCTAAATATCTTTTAATTTCTCAGGATCGAATCATTTATTATGCGGCACTCTAACCCTACCTTTCTATTTTTATCCCGTGGTTTAGAAAATTGGCTAAGTCCTAGAAGTTCCCCGCACATGTGTAATCCTTTGTGTGTTATCCATTCTACATGTGTGTGCCCCTCCGGGCCTGTCTCTCATGCACCCTAGACTATTGCATGCAACATATACTTAGTTAATTTAGTCATGCAACAATGTTGTAGTATAATAATAAAAAAATGGTTAGATACTATAGTCACAAAATCATGCACTTTGGACATTTAATTTATCTTGGTCTCATACTACTTATTGGTTCCTCAAACTTGCATCCATGTCTCATATCTACAAGAGCTGAAACGTTAAGTCAATAATGGGACTATCTCCAAGTTTTGGGACCTTGCATGCTTGAGACAGACCTCCGAAGAAGGTTGGTTCCACTACTTACTTCTACTACTATTATTACTCCTAATGCTAAAAGGAAAACCTAAGCTAACAATGCTAAGAGACCAGGGATAGAAGGATAACATGAAAATGGAAAACTAAACTAAAGAAGGCAATAGCACTAGAAAAAGTGGGATGAAAACTATCTATCCTAAGAGAAATTTAAAGGGAAGGCATCAAGGAAGGCTAGGCATGTGTAGCAAAAATCAGAATATATTCACACAATCAATTATATGAAACATAACAAGAAATGCATTGCTGAGGATTTAAAATGACACAACAAGCACACAACATAAAGGAAAGGTAAGAAATAAGAATAAAAATAGTTTAAGGTAGAGAATAGCCACAAAATAATGCTTTTATTACTTCTAGAAATTACACAATCGATTACAATGGTGTATTAGGCCGATATCCTCATGTAAGAGCCAGATCTAGTAGAGGTCTACAACTTAAAATGTAAAGATGTAGAATCCTTAACAAACACTAGAGGATCCAAAATTTCCAACCCTTTATAATGAGCCAAAATCTTACATTTATAGATGAATTGATGAGATAGGGAGAAGAGAAGGAGGGAAACTTAGATTTTGAATCATAACCACCAACAACAAGCAATGAATACCTATAAATCCACCTGTAATATGTCAAAATACGCTTCTCTAAGTCTGTTTGGCATGTAGGAGAAGGAAGGAGGCAAGATATATATCAAATCGGGTGGTTGGAGTAATCAAATATTTTCATTAATGCCCAAAAAGACATTTCCCTATTTCTCACCTACCAAATCCCATTGAAATTTGAATTTGAATGACCTAAAGTGTAGCCCATAACAACAGATTTCAAATGAGACTAGGTGCATGTGTGTTAGAAACCTGAAGCAAAATTTGTGGCTATCAAAATTTTACAGGTTGCTCTAACACGTAATGACTCGTGGCACACGCTAATTGACTGTAAGGTCGGCCAACTATGTATTTGTTTTGTCATTTTTTTCCATATTTCACACACTAGTTTGTTGTAAGGATTCAGTGCCTAGTTGGCATGTTTTGATTGGTTGCATATAGCACACTCAATGTCTGATAGATTCCATGTGGCACTGAAGAAGGCGCAAAAGAAGGTGTGAAGGCACATGTGTGGAAGGGTGCGCACAAAGGTGATGTGTATAGGAGAAATGGGAGAAATAATTGAGGAAGAAACATATGTCAAGTGCACAATCATTACAAATTAATGTACAGCGGTGAGGAAAGGGGTGTATGAGAAAGTCGATACTTGGCTGGTTTTTAGAAGCAAGTCTAAGGTGCGCGCGTAGTGTGCATGAACTGCTAGGAAGAAGGAAAATGCATGGAGAGTGTGCGTGAGTGGAAAATGGAACAAAGAGGAAAAAGAAAAGAAATGGTGAAGGGAGAGTGTGCAAGGGCATGCAAGGAATCTGTAACCAAGGGAATATGCCAAATTATTAATTGAAGTGTGTGCATCCTGCAATGTAGAACCTCAAAGCTAAAATGGAAATGTAAGTTGCCAAAATAGCTAGGAGAGTTATTTTGGATGACATTTTTGGTGACTTTTGGGGCCATCTTTTTCCTAGATGAAAGAGATCAGTAGCCTAGAGCATTCATTGGGAATGGAGTCTACTTATATGTGAAATTTTGATCTTCCTTTGAATTTGGATAAGTGCAGCAAGTTGGGGGACAAAAAAGGGGTCATAAGTGGACGTCATATTGCAAATAACAACATAATATCAACTTGCAGGATTATTAACAATGCATACACTCAAAATTAGAAAAAATATCTAAACATGAATCGTAGCATCTGAAATATAGTTTATAAAATATTAATTTTTTTAAAAATGGACAAGTTTAGCTATATTAAACACTCAAAATTCAATGACTTGGTATTTTTTTAAAACACCTATAAGATTGTAGTCCGTTTTCCTACAATTTGGATGACCAAAAATTGATATATATATTTTTCCTTTGGTGAGAAGTTAGATGCCACTATCTATCTTGGGATAGATTTTATTTTGTATTTTTTGAGTAATATTTTATTTTTTATGATTTTTTCCGTGAAAGTGATCTGAAAACATAAATAAAATAAAGCACTTTCCGTTTGCCCGCCATAACTTCATCAAAAATATTGAAATCAAATAATTTTTTTAAACATGTATATAATTTCACCAAAATTGGGATGGTATAATTTTTATCACATTCGACAAGTGAAACAAAATTTACAGTCTTAAACATAGACATAAACATTCACGGGAAAAAAGTGTCTTAAAGACCTACTATTAGTAAAAAATTATAAAATTATATTTATCTTATTCTATTCACTTTAAAATCAATATTTATACAAAGCTAACAGTCTCCCCTATGTGATGGTACCATTTTTATGACATATTTTTGACTTTCCGACATAGTTCAAGTCCGTGGAAGACTAAATTTGATGTTTTGATGTTTTGTTGTTTTTTATGTAAAATTCAAGATTTGATGTCCACTTAATTGTCCCCCAACGTGTTGCACTTACCCAGTTACCTAATGAAACATTTCCTAAACTCTATTCTAAATCCTGAAAAAAAAATTGAAGACTATTGGAAGATGACTAGAATTTTGGAAGCAAAAAACGAGTGTGCACAAGAAGCATGCAAAAGAAATAACTATGTATAAATAAAATAATGTGTACGCAGCGCACTTAGAGAAATAGAAACTAGTTTGATATATACAAGATGATGTAACAAATTTAATGGAAGGTTTTGAGATGGATCATATTGACTGGGATTGAAAGTGCACCTCCATTAAGATGAGATAACTCAAAAGTGTTAGCAACCTTGCTTGATAATTGATAGTGTATGGGCCACTCCAAAGTGCATCAAACTTTAAATGGTGCCCCGGTTTGGCTCTATCAGCATCCCATTTTAAGACCAAGTCCCCAATTTTGAAATCTTGAGGCCTAGCCTTTCTGTCAAACCCCTTCTTTTTTTTTTTTTGATGATGTTCCAGCTTAATCATGGCAGATCTCCTTGATTCTTAGAGTTCAACTAGTTCTACCATTCTTATTTCTCTCTAGTTCATGCCTTCGAATTCCAGCTATTGGGAAAGTGATAATGAATTCAACTCAAGTATCAAAGGAAGGGTATCCTCCTTACCGTGATTTTTTCCACCTAGAGCGTGTGTGATACCTTTGTATTCCATTATATTTGGATGATGTTCATTGTGCGCTTCATGATCCTGATTAGGTTCTTATTCATAGATTCTACCAAGCCATTACCTTGAGGGTAATAATTAGAGGAATTATTCAAGTATATGCCAATACTAAGAGCCCAATTAGTGATTTTAGTACCAAGGAAGGCTTCTTTATTATTTGAAATAATTGTTTGAGGGATGTAAAACCTTGTTATAATACCTTCGAGGATGACCTGACTCGGTTGATTCCTTAAGCGCGGCAGCCTTCTATCCATCTAGTGAAGTAAACTATAGCTGTAAGCACCAACTTATGGCTAGCGCATGAAGGAGGATTAATCATGCCTATGAAGTCAAGACCCCATTGCACAAAAGGCTGATCTGCTTGGATTGGTTGGAGAGGAATTTTTTTCAATCTCTTCTTTTCGTAAAGAAAGTGCATTCTTTGCATTTCATGACCCACCTATGCACGTTTACGAATAGGGTATTCCAAAAGAGACTTTCCATTATAATCTTCATTATTGTAGTCTTGGCAGAGAAGTTTCCAACAAAAAACCCATCGTGAAATTTTTCTAACACATTTTCAATTTGTTTATCATTGATACACCTCGGTAGTACACCATCAAGATTCTTCTTGAAGAGAATACCATCAATCAGAACATATGGAATAGATTATAGTCTTAGATGCCTTCTCTTTTCCTTGTTTAAACTGGTAGGGTATGCGCCCTTAGGAAAGAATGTGATCATGTCCTTCATCTAGCTACATACACCAAAATCCACATTTAGTTCAAGCTCTATGTGCAGGATATCTTCATCCAGGAATAATGAAGCCTCAAGTTCAATTTGTGCATCCTTAGCAAGTTGTTTGTAGAGTGTGCGTTGCCCCTTACCATATTCATGGATTTGATAGTCACATCAAAATCCATGATCTTGGTCACCCATATTTCTCTCTTGTCACCGATTTCTACTCCCATGATGAAGTCTCTTATATCGTGAGCAAGAAACTAACACCTTGATATGATTTGTGGCAAGCATACTTTTGAATTTCTTGAGTGTGCACATGATGAAAATAACCTTATTTTATGTGTAATTGTATTTCAAATCATAGTCCTTCAGTGTTTGACTGAAAAAATCCACTAGCTATTTTATTCCTTATTTGTTCTCTTGTGTCATAATAGCGAGAAACACTCACATCAACACCATAAAATTAAAGGATGAAATCCTTTGAGTAATCTGGAGTTAATGAATGTTGGTGTGCAAGTAATTTCTTTCTTGATCTTGTTGAAGCTCTCTCTTCCTTCTATTCTCCACTTGAAGATTGTGTCCTTCTTTATAATAAGAGTGATGGGCATTATTAGTCTGTAAAGTTAGGGATAAAACACACCGAAAATTTTAATTTTTCTAAGGAAGGATTGCAATGATTTCTTATGCGCCAAAAACAAAAGAGTGTGGATGGCTAAAATGTGCTCGTGGATCAATCATGATGCCATCCATTAAAACCACGTGGCCCATTAGATTTCCCTACACCACAGCAAAATTACACTTCTTGGGGTTAATGGATACTCCAATTTTTTTACACCTCTCAAAACTTTCTCCGATGCACCATATGATCTGTTCTCTGCTTTGAGAATATTTTTATGTCATTTAGGTAAGCCAAGATGAACTCATTAATGTAACCTTTGAAGGTAATATCCATGGCACATTTAATGTTACACATGTGTTTGACAAACCAAAGGGAATCTTCGATATGCACACATTCCCCACTTGGTCATAAACATTGTCTTGAATTGATCCTCTTCCTCTACCAGGATTTGATTGAAACTAGAATAGCCATTCAGCATAGAAAATATTTGTGTGCCAACTACTCTCTGCAGGATGTGCTCCATAAAAGGAAAAGGACAATGATCCTTGAGGTATGCCTTATTCAAATCTTTGAAATCAACGCAGAGTCTGATTTCACCATTCTTTTTACACACTGGAAAAATATTTGTAGCCTAGGTATAGTACTTGATGGGGAAAATGATCTTTGCCTCAATGAGTTTGGACAATTCTTTCCTTATGAGAGGTTCTATCTATGGAGTGACTGGCCTCTTCTTTTGTCCGGTCAATTTGATGTTGGGATCAAGGTCAATGGAGTGTTGAACAACACTTAAACCAAATCCTTTGAGGTATTTAAACTCTAATGAAAAGATATTGTTGAATTTCTAACAGAGAGAGATGAAGGCATGTTTTTCATCATGCACGCAAGCTTTACTAAGTAGTAACTCCTTTCCATGCACAATATTGATTAGAGTACAGTCTTCTTATGTCACGCACATATTCTTTTCTTCACCCTTGAACTCATCATTAGGGATAAATATTTGTTCTAAGGTGACAAACCCTTTAGGAAACTTGTTCATCTTCAGTTGAATCACTTGGTCACCATAGTTGTCATGTAAGTCACTTGCATGCTTGAAGAGAACTCAACTTCATTTTGAATGAAATGGATGATCTACACATCACTATAAAAACTTATTAGCTAGTTTTGTTGTTCTGGAATAGATGGCTTGATCACCATCATAGCATGTTGCACATTTCCTTTAATGAAATCCTCTGCGGGAGAGAATCAGAAGTGATAACGACCATTTTCTCATCTTCTTTGTTCATCTTCTTTAGCACAACCTACAGAGTTAAGGGCATCAAAGCTCTCAAAGAGGTCCCAAACTCTATGTTTATATGCTTTTAAAATATTATACTTTGTCGCACACTTTTTGTTACACTGGTGGATAACCAATTTTGTGTCCCCAAAAATTTGCAGCACCTTAATCCTTTTACTCTCAGCAATGAGAAGGCCATGCATCAATGCTTCATATTCTACTACATTGTTGGAGTATGTGAACTATAACCTATGTGTGAAGAATAACTTATCATCCTTGGGAGAAATGAGAACAACACCTAGACCCACTTCATTTATGCTTCTTGAATCGTTGAAATAGAGTTTCCACATACTAGAGTCTTCTTTATTTTTCTTGAGCACGGGTGGTAGTACAACTTCTTCTTCAAGGATGCAATAAGTACTAAACCCAATTTTAAAAGCTTCTATCTATTTATTTTATGGATAAAATTTTGATTCCTTTCCACCCACTCATCTAACACTAATACGGGTAGAGGAGTAGGAATAAGATGCTCTTCTAAACCGAAACTTTCTCTTCTTGGATTAGGCAATTGGCTTGGAGAGGGGATGGGTCATATTTCTCAACATGATAGGAAAATATTGGCTCATCTCATATGGTAAATGGGGTTCCATACCTTTTTATTAATAACATATGAAACCAATAAAAATACAAGTAACCACCCCTTTAGTAGTAAATTATTTTCGCAAAAGGCATAGGGAAAACAAAGGAGGTAAGTCAATGATTGACACATCTTGAGTTATAGTGAGGGTTGGACATGCATGAATGTTTAACTTAAGATTTTTTTGATGATTCCTAGGGTGGTCGAGTTGATCCATTAATCTATTGGACTCCTTTGGATAAGGGGTTGTACTTGATACCTAGGACATCGCTTATCTTCTTTGGCATGACAAGTACTAGTACCCAAGTCAATCATACAATTATGGAAAAGGTGTTTGCCTATGATCAAGGACATATAGAATGGTGGGAATTTTATTTCCTTACTTACTTTCTTATCCTCTACTTGACAGATATTAATAGTAGTGCATGGCTTTTGGAAAATTGGATTAGTGCATAGAAGTTGGGCCAGAGCTTCATCCAACAGGTCATGTTGAGATTGAATAGCCAGGGCATCCCACATTATGACATTCACATTTGTCTTCTTCATCTGGTCCACAATATTAAATGGAAGGCCCACCAATTTGTGCATCCGGGGCATAGTAGCATCTCTTCTTGGTTATTCAGGTATAGAGGCAGGGGCCATAGCTTGTGTAAAGGCTTGACCTACCAAAGGAGGGGTACGTGAGGCCTCAAGAGGAGCATTGTGTGGAACCTCGTGCATAGGAATCTGTGTTCCTTTATTTCTTGATGTGTTAGTTACAAATTTTTCTTTTGATGATTGGCTTATGCGATAAGGGCTAAAGGTTATGCACTTGAGTCCTGCATTCTCTTCTTGTAATTTTTATTATCAAGCAACTTGGGTGCACGATGTCTGTCAAGACTATCCGCAGCTTGATTGATTGCATAAAATTCATCGGTGCTAAAGAAAATCATATTAGCTTTTGGAGGAGCCTCTATCTTTTCTTGGTTTTTTATTTTCTCACGTTGGTGAAAGGCTCATAGTTAGAAGCATTCTAGATCATATAGGCCTACGTGTACATGACATTGGCATAGTGATATTGACTATGAGGCATGTTGTAGGGAAATCACCATTTAGACTCTTAAGCCATGTTGTTATGAATTGGAACTAGTGCCTAACTTGTTTTGGGCGTTAGAACAGGTTGCAGTAGAGGAACAACTTGCAAGCGCATATGTGCACCAGCATGTCATCTATCATTCTATTATTTTTTCCCATATCTCTAGTTTCCATATTGATTCCACCAGGGCTGATTATTTTGGCTATGCATCTAATTAGAACTCGCTTCAAGGCTTGTGCATGTTTCTTTTCCAAACATATGACCTTATTAGAAAATTTTCTAATCAGGGTCTTTAATTATTCATCTTCTTTCTACCACACGAGAGAGTAGGAGTTAGATGCAACAGGTTGCACGCTTTTCTCGTGAATAAGAGCAATGAGAAGGCTAGGGTGCCTAAGACGTATCTAGAAATAAGGGCATAGGCATTCTAGAGCTAGCTCTCCCACCGGATGAGACTATTTTCTACCCTTATTGCAATATTATAAGCAATAGACAAGGTTCTACCTCCTATGGATTGAATCATGACTAAAACTTCACTATTCATATCCTTTAGATAGTACAAGAAAGCATGTTGGGTCATAGGTCTTACCACTTGATGGATTTTGTCCCAATTTTTCTAGAATCGATATTGAAATCAATCATTTACTCATTGGGTGCACTACTTGTTGTAGTCGGTTGTTCCATAGGTGATTGGTGATCTAACTTGTCTTCAAAATAATTACAAAAAAATTCTGACAGCTCATCCTGTGGCAATAGATGTAGGTATCAAACCTCTATACCCACCGGAGTATTTTTACCTTGAATGAGGCCGCAAGTAGCTCGACTACCACATCATCATGCATGATCAAGTAGATAGAGCACACATTTGCTACATCATGTATATGCTCAATAGGGGTGAATTGGTTTTCACCATTAAAATATGGAATACTTTTGAGTGTGGGTGTTAGCATATCATGTTGTGCATTGAGAACCAGAGGAATTCCACCAATGAATTTTATAAAGTTCCTTGGAGGAGGAGGATGCTAGAGTGTCATGGCGGGGCATGCAGTCTATTTTGAGGAGGCATGGAATGCGCTCGATTTGCTAGAGATGGAAATGTGCATAAATATGTTCATATATTTACTCTCCTGGAGATAACTAGAGGTACTTTAAAGATGCTTCAATTACTATATTTTGTCTTAGATGCACTCTTCTCATGAAAGGTGCTCAGGATTGGTGAAAATAGTAAATCTAGGAGTCTTTGGGAATCACTAGACGTGTTGAAATAAGCCTCCAAAGGTTGGAAATCACTAATTCACACACCAAATCTTAGAAATGATGAAATTTAAGATTTTAATTCTTGGTCCCATAGGGCATGCCAGAAATTTTCAGTTCCTTAAACGTACACCCATGTCTCAAATTTGAAAGAACTAAGTCATTGAGTTAACAATGGACTGTCTCCAAGTTTTGGGACCTTATGTGCTTAAGACAGACCTCCAGAGAAGGTTGGTTCATCTACTTACTTCTATCACTACTTTTACTCTTAATTCTAAAAGGAAAACCTAAGCTAGCAATGCCAAGAGACCAGGATAGAAGGATAAATGAAGATGGAAAACTAAACTAAAGAAGGTGATAGTACTTAGAAAAATTGGGATGAACACTATCTATTCTAAGAGAAATTAAAAAGGAAGGCATCAAGGAAGGCTAGGCACATGTAGCACAAACCAAAATGTATTCACATGATCAATTCCATGAGACACAACAAGAAATAGAGTTATAAGGGATTTAAAATGACACAACAAGCACACAACGCAAAGGAAAGGTAGGAAAGAATAATAAAAATAGGTTAGGACAGAGAATAGCCACAAAATAATGCCTTTATTACTTCCAAAATTGTATAGTTGATTACAATGGTGTATAAGGATAATATCCTCATACAAGAGCCCGATCTAGAGGTCTACAACTCAAAATGCAAAGATACAGAATCCTTAGCAAACACTAGAGGATCCAAAATGTCCAACCCTTTACAATGATTCAAGATCTTACATTTATAGATGAATCGATGAGATAGGGAGAAGAGAAGGATGGAAACTCATATTTTTAATCCTAACCACTGACAACAAGCAATGAATGCCTACAAATCTACCTATAATCTGTCAAAATTTTCTTCTCCAATTCTATTTGGCATGTAGGAGAAGGAAGGAGGCGAGATCTCTATCAAATCGGTGGTTGGAGTAATCAAATTTTTCAATAATTCCTAGAATTATGTTTCCTTATTTCTTACCTACCAAATCTTGCTAAAATTTGAATTTGAATGACCTAGATTGTAGCCCATGTTAGCATCTTTCAAATGAGACTAGACGTGCGAGTGTCAGAGACCTACAGCAAAATTTGTGGTTGTTATAAGTTTATAGGTTGCTATGAAATGCAATGACACATGGCACGCACTGATTGACTATAAGGTTGGCCAACGTGTATCTATTTTGTCATTTTCTACCATGTTTCACCCACTGCTTCATTTTAAGGATTTAGTGCCTAGATGGTGTGCTTTGATTACTTGAATATACCACACTCAATGTATGGCATATGTCAAATGGCACAAAAGGGCACAAAAGAAGGCGTGAAGGCACATGCATGGAAGGGAAATGCATGGAAGGAAAACAAATGAAGGGCACGTGCACGGGTGACACATGTGGGATAAATGGGAGAAATACTTGAGGAAGAAATGTATGTCAAGGGCACAATCATTAAAAATTAATGTATAGTAGTGAGGAAAGGGGTGCGTGAGAAATTCAGAGACTTAGCTTATTTTTAAGAAGCAATTATAAGGTGTGAACGTAAGGTGCATGAATTGTTGGGAAGAAGGTGGATGCGTGGAGAATGCAAGCGAGAGGAAAATGGAACAAAGAGGAAACATAAAAGTTGAAGGGGAGAACACAAGGGTGCATGAGGAATAAGCAACCAAGGGAATATGCCAAATGATTAATTAAAGTGTGTGCATCCTATAATGTAGAGCCTCGAGCTAGAATGGAAATGTAAGTTGTCCAAATAACTAGGAGAGTTATTTTAGATAAAACTACTATTTAGAAGGTTCTTGAGTGAAGAAATTACTAATCAACCACTATATTTTTGGCCATCATGTTTATTTTATTTCCTAATTTATGACCTATTGTACTCGTATGCCTAGCAATTTCTCGACATCCCATGTTATTTTATCCTCAACTCAAAGTGCCTAGATTTAGTATCTGGGGCACCCATGGGTTCCCCGATCCTTCTAAAGCACTTTCCCGCCACTTTTGGGCCTCTTCTAGCCATTTTTCATCTTTATCTTTCTTGTGGTCAAAATTTTCTAGGTTAATTATGAAAATAGAGCAATATAACCCTATAAATATGAAGTTATGAGACCATAATGAGGGACCAAGCATTGTCTACTACTATCACTCCATCTAGATTTGCATCCATCTATTGCATTGACATCCACATAGATCCATCATCAAGGAACAAGCTAGGACATATGCATCACACTTCATAGGGAGGATTCTATTCTATTCCATGCACACATTCTATTACATTTTCTACATTTAGCTATTGCTCACTATTTCACAAAGTGTGACTGACACAAGAGCACCTAGGGCACAACATGCACACATACACACACTAGAACTACATCCGGGTCTAAAATGTAGTGCATCACTTAGTTAGTAAGCCCATTGTTGTGGCAACTGAGGTCAGTTTGACCCATTCATTTGCATCTTTTTTTTTAGGGTTTTGATACTTCCTTTTTATATTTTGCAAGTTATTTCTTCCTCTTAGAATATTTGGAGCATTCGGCATAGTACAGAAATTTAATGCTATAGGAAACTAATGTTACCATTCATCTCCAAGACCTATGAAGATCAATTCCATACCTTTTCTCCATACCAGGGCACCTATTTTGCTTACCGAGTGCCGTGGTCTCCCATTCCTCTCTCGGGCACTCCGGTCTAGCCACATCATCCATATATGTTCTTTACAGGACCCCAAAGCATAGTCATTCCTAGTTTCGATTTTCCATCTCGCCACCGCAACACCATTCTCGCAAGCTTCTACTATTTAGTTGAGTTCTTTCCTTTCCATTCTTGCACATTAGGTTTTTATTTCATTATTTTTATTTACTTATCTCATTTACATATTGTCTTAGTAAATTTACTACTTGTGTTATATTTCCTCCTAGATTAGATTAACTATCCTTTACTACATTAGTTTAGTCAATTTTAGTTAATCATTTTTGTTGTGTTATGGATGTCATTTTATCACATTCACATTCACCTGCACCACCTACCTTAGCACACCCACTATTCACTTGCACACTTTTCATGAATAATTCATATTGGGAACACATTCCATTTGATCCTACATGTGATGTCACTATTTGTTCCCATGATGGCCTAGCTCATCTTGGTTTTACTTTTGAGGATCTTCACCCTTCTACTCATGACCCTCACCTCTATTATGGCTTCATTACCATTATTGTTGCTTATGGTTTGCGAGTGTTTCATCTTATGGTCTACTTATCATGAACCCCTCATTCTTCTCCACTCACACTAGGGAATTGGATTACTTATATTAAAGGCACATTAGATCCTAGTCATACAAACATTTCATTTCCTATGCCCTTTAGTCATGTTTTTATTTATAATAGTTATTTTCTTGGCTATTCACAAAATCTCACTCATTGGTATGCACACACTACCCACTTCCTCCATTCACCAATGAGGAGTATGTTATGGGCATGTACAACTTACACCTTAATGGATCATTGCATGATCAACTAGACACTATTGCTTACCAGGTCACCAATGCTTATCTCATATGACTTTGACCCTGAGGATGATGATCTTCTTGATGACTTTACATTATTTTTTTACCACATACACTTAGGGGGCATGACACTCTACCTTACCCCTATCTAACCTTAGCATAGTCACAATCACCATCTTTTACATTCTTATACATTCATATCCTCACATTTGGCATACTCATCATATATTCTAGTGTCATTACCCGATGACGCACTCTTTTGCTTTGGTTCACACTTGATTGTTGAGGTATTATTGTTACAATGAACCCCACACACTACACCATAGGTTTTACGCATTGCACTTTGTCACACATTAAGTGTCATCCACCTTACATTGCATTATAATATTTCAAAAAAATTATATTTACACACATATTGCATTTGCTTTTTACACATAGCATATTTACACATTCTACACATTACATCCTTACATATACCACTCATCATATGGTCATATTTTATACTTAAATATACTACATTGTCTTCTATACACTTCGCATTCACCACCTTATGATGCACTTTAGTTCCTTGGTTCATACTTGATTATCAAGGGTTTATAAATCAAATGGACCCTACACTCATCACACATTTACTATGCCACCTTTCATCATGTGACATTACTAGTTTAGTGACATATACTTTAGGCTAAATTGTCACATATTCTATCCTTTTGTAGTGGTATACACCTTAGGTTTCATCACCACTCCCTACTATTTGTGACATATGCTTTAGGCTACATCATCACCTATTCTATCATTTTATAGTGGTCTACACCTTAGGATATATCACCACACCCTCCTTACATCTTATAGTGATATACGCTTAGTGTTAAATCATCACTCATCCATTCATCTTATAGTGATATATGCTTAGGGATAAATCATCACTCCACATTTCATCTCATTATGGTATACACTTAGGCTATAAGGTCCACACACATATATTCTACATGTCGCATATCATCACCACTACACATATACACATTTCCTCACAGCGTACTAGACACGATATACACTACTCAACCATTTCTTGATGATGCACTCTCATTTACGGTTCATTTTTGACTACTACAAACAAAATGAACCTCACTGCATACATTTCCATTCACTCAAGAGGCATGCGGATCCTATCACTCCATATTGCATTCCATTCCATCCATCCAAATCATCGCATACTTTGATTGTTTATACTCTTTATTACTTTTGCTTGTTCATGGTCACTTTATTACACATGCTAGTTTGATTACTTGTATGTCATACCATCCACAAATGCACATTTGCACCTTTTCCTAGTTGTGATTGCAGATACAGATCTCTTACATGCAATATGGATGCTCACCTTCTACCCTTCCTACACTTTTCATTGGGGGCATCCATTCATTTGTCTCTTCTAGGTGTTATTGTTTCATTTTGTACTTAGTACTTTACATTACTTGCTTCTACACAATTTTGACATACTAGCTATCTTTCTAACATGCTAATGGGTGCTTCATGTGTAGCATTTGTTATGTAGGGATATTGGTTTCTATACTTGTTTCTTGCATTGTTTCCCATTATCTACTATTGTTTATGGGCCTTGCCCTATGTTTGGTGTGCACACTTGTTTATTGTTTGTAACCACGATGGCCTTGTGCATCTCATGACATCGTGAGTGATGTCTCATGTTTGAAACCCACTTTGTGTGGCATACTTGTCTTCTTGCATGTTTACATTACTTTTCTTGGTAGCTTACACACTGTTTGTGTAGCTTATACATTGTTTTCTACATGCATGCATGTTTACACTTGTCTTTGGCTAGCCTTCTTGTTTTTGCATGCCTTGGTTTCTACTAAGAACTTTTTAGTATACATGTAGTTGGCCCTCTTTTGGGGCTGCATGTATCCTATCAATGATGTCACATGCACCCCCAAAGAGGGGGCATCATTTGGGGGTTTCTACATACTAACACAAAGATTCTACACTATTTCGGTTCAGTTATATTCAGCGAGTGGGTTCAAACTAGTCTACAAACCCTATACATAGCAGATTTTATAGGGTATGGTGTCCTTATCATTTCGGGAAGTAGCTATAGGCTTGGAGGTTACAGTGGGTGTGCCTCCCAACACTACTATTATCCAAAATTCACAACCAGGGTAAATTTTGATAACATGCATTAAATTCTTTGGCCTCGAGCAAGATAGATTGATTCAAGGCAAAAATCATGTTTAAGGGTCCCCTCGGCCTTTTCTAGCTCCCCTGTCCAAGAAGAAAAGAGCAAGTTCTAAAAAGGGTGAAAAAGTTGCAAAAAACAAGCTTGGGGTAGAAAAAATCATGAAAATTGGCTAAGTCCTGGTCCGGGCGGCCCTTGGGGACATTGGGACGTCGGGCGCGAACCAGCCAAAAGCCTCGAGCAATCCACGTAAGAAAGGGACATCTGGGCCATGGGGACGCGGGACACGAAAGGGCGAACCGGCCAAAGGTAAAAGCAAAATTGACTAAGCTCGCTATGCAAAAGCAAGTTTGGGACATCTAGGCCGTGAGGACACAAAGGACGCGAACCACCCGGATCAGCCGAAATAGAGAACTTTCACACTGGGACAGTTGGGACAAAGGGACGCATGGGATGCGGAGAGCCGAAGGAGCCGAGAGCCAATCAAATAACGCCACGTGTCTTCGCCTCAAAGAGGGACAGGGAAGCCCGAATCGGGCGGATCGGAGGAATTTGTCCCAGATAGTTCGGGACAACCGGGCCAAAGGGACGCGAGGGACGTGAAAAGCCGGTAGGCCCACGGACGAATCAGGAAATGCCACGTGTCACAAGGGAAAACGTCCAAAATTTCAAAGGGCAAGGTTTGAAGCATTGGCCTGAGCCAATAAAAAGAGGACACGTGTCCTAAGGAGAAGGGGAGTGTGGAGCTCGGGGAGGAATTAGAGAATTTGGCAAAAATTTTGGCCAAAAACTAAAAAAGCAAAGGTCTTCCCCGCGCCCCTGTCAACCAATCAATGCATGCCACGTGTCCCAGTGGCGGGGACGTGGGGAAAAAATGGGAAATTTCCCAAAATTACAAAAAGTCAAAACTTTCAAGGAAAACCCACGGGTAAGGGAAGGAGAGAGAATTGCTCATCCAATCAGTGCCCGACACGTGTCGTCCAGGTGGCGGAGCGCGGGAAAAATTTTCAAAACCCATTTTTGCCTGTTTTGTGCCCTAAATCTTCAGATCGCCATATCTTTCGATCCAGAGCTCGGATTTGCACGTTCTTTATATCATTGGAAAGCTTATAAAATTCTCTACATGATTCCGAGGTCAATCTTGAATTTTGGTTTAGTCTGGAGAGAGAAAGTTAAGAAACAGATCTGACGCGTGTTCATGGCCAGAAGTGACATTTCAGCGACCAAATTTAATACAGAATGGGTCGCATTCTCCTCCAATTTGGTCAAAAATGGTAGGGTATGGGTTTGTAAGGTCCTCCATGCTGATTTAATGCATTTGCAGTCAATGAGGAATGGGCTCCCATGTTTTTGTACATTTTCTCTCTCCTAGGCTCGACCCATGCAATGTAAAAGCCAGATTTGGCTCATTTCTAACAGGTGGAACATTTTTAGGCATAGCAGACTTCTTCTTTCACCTCTAGCAAGCGATTGTTGCAAGAATTAGACCTTTTCAAAAAGATATGTAACAGCTTTTCTACCTCTCCGAGGTTGTAATGTAGTTTTTTTTGACATTGGAAATGATAATGCAAACTTTGTGAATGGGTTTCAGTCCTTTGTTTGTATTATTTGCTTCATTTCAGATCCTAAATTATATCTTATTAGCTTGTGTATGATTTTATGCTGCAATCTTTGGTTTGTGTCTATTTGCATGACAAAAATATTCACCACTCCTTTTGGTGCATCACCATCTTTAGTTAGTTTCAATTTTTGCATTTCTATCCCTGTCTCCTTGCAATTTAGAGTAGGATTAGGATCTGAACCTCTGTAGTTGTGCAAGCATTAGATCTAATCAGAGGAGTTTGAGGAACCAGCCTCTAATCTGGAGATTCCTCTCTCAGTTTCACAAGTCCCACACTTGGAGAGAGGTTTCCATGTTGTGTAATCACACTGGATGCTAGCATGATCAAACTAGAAATTTGATCAACATCCAGGGGTGTTGTGATTTTGCACTAATAACTACTTCGGCCAGTGGCATCGGATCACCCAAAAAACCAGGACAGCATAGAGATATCTACACAAGTTTAGGAAAGTACTTAGAGCTTGGAGGACACAAAGCATTTCCTCGCTACACTTCTTTGGCCTACGGCGTGAGATCACCCAAAAAAACTCATAGTACAAGATATCCTTCTACACTCTTTCTTGACATGGATCAAGTGCACATGTTCCATTTACATTTACATTTGCATATTTTTCAAACACATGCATCTTTTACATAGCATTTTACACTTACATACATACATATTTGACTACTTGATCATTTTCTCCTTACAGTGTACGGTACCTGTATGAGAAATAAGCAGTCAAATGGGGGAAACAACAACAATAATGACAACGATAATAACACCATGCAGTAAACACACTATAGCACACACATCACACTTTTATGCAGGTACACTACACTATGTGGTAGCTACACATGCATTTCGCCCTAGGTTTACTCTCATCACTTTTTCTTACGTATTTTTCATCTATAATTTCCATGCTCCTCCATCTTTTTATCATTCCACATTTTTTTCTAGTCCTTCGGCACACTTCTACTACACTCTTGATGACATCGAGTACGCATCTCTATCTACTTTATATTACCAAGATTTCCACTAACCAACATAAAGTGGGGGAAATTGTAGTCACAAAATCATGCACTTTAGACATTTATTTATCTCGGTCTCATACTACTATTTAGAAGGTTCTTGAGTGAAGAAATTACTAATTAACCCCCATCCTTTTGGCCATCTTGTTTATTTTATTTCGTAATTTGTGACCTATTACACTCATATGCCCAACCATTTCCAAACATCCTATGTTATTTAGCCTCAGCTAGGGCACCTAGATTTAGTACTAGGGCGCCTATGATCCCACTAAATGGCACCCATCCCACTTGGGGGTACCCTAATCCTTCTAGCACTTTCCCACCACTTTTTGGGCCTCTTCTATCCATTTTTCATCTTTATATTTCTTATGGTCGGCCTTTTCGGGGTTAATTGAGCAAGAGAACCCTATAAATATAAAGTTAAGAGACCATAATGAGGGACCTAGCATCATCTAATACTATCACTCCATCTAGAGTTACATTCATCTATTGCATTGGCATCTACATAGCTTCATCATCAAGGCACAAGATATGACATTTGCATCACACTTCATAGGGGGAGGGATCTTATTCTATTCCATGCACATAATGCACATTTTATTCCATTTTCTACATTTAGCTATTTCTCTCCATTTCACAAAGTACGACTGGAACAAGAGCACCTAGGGCACAACACACACACACACACACACACACACACACACACACACACACACACACACACACACACACATCTAGAACTACATCTAGGTCGAAATGTAGTGTAGCACTTAGATAGTAAGCCCATTATTGTGGCGGTTGAGGTCAATATGACCCATTCATTTGCATCTTTCTTTTGTAGGGTTTTGATGCTTCCTTTTAGTTTTTTTACAAGTTATTTCTTCCTCTTCGAATATTTGGATCATTCGGCGTAATAAAGGAAAATTAATGTGACAGGAAACAAAGGTTACTAGTCATCTCCAAGACCTATGAAGATTAGTTCCATACCTTTTCTCCATACTAGGGCACCTATTTTTCTTACCAAAGCACTCGTTTGCACCCCAATCCTCTCTCGGGCACTCCGGTCCAGCCACATCATCTAGATATGTTATCTAAACAACCCCAACATAATCGTTCCTGATTTTTGATTTTCCATCTACCACTATGACACTATTATGCAAGCTTCTACTATTTAATTGAGTTCTTTCATTTCCCTTTTTAGACAATAGGGCTTTTAATTTCATTAGAATTTTTTATTTATCTCATTTACATATTGTCTTAGTAAATTTACTTACTGCATTATATGTCCTCCTAGATTAGATTAACTATCCTTTACTACATTATTTTAGTCAATTTTAGTTAATCACAAACATGTATCGACCATATTATGCTTGGGAGATAAGGACCTCTTTTTAGCCATGAGAGTTTGTGGGATCCTTGGATAAGAAGTTTGAAGAATAGAGGGTTCACTAAATGATTTAATTTTATTTGAATTAAATCTAAATATTATAGAGTAACTGATGTATAAATGGTAAAATACAACAAATGACAGGAGCCAACTAAGATGTAAATAAAAAACCCTAAGCACAAGAGATAGATGGAGAGACTTAGTTGATTTACGCTTGATTTGGAACTGATCTGGACAATGTAAAGTGCTTAACAGATTGAAACAGTGTCACAAATACTCTTTGTAAAATCGACACTTGAGAATGATGTAGAACACAGTGCCCACTACTAGATAAGTGCACTTAAGTGTGGTGATTGTTCTTGGCGCTAGTGGCTACACAAAAGCTTAAAATTTTCTTTCTTCGTGTCATTAGGATTTCACCGCCATTTCCTATTAGTCACGTGATATTCACTCTTTGAATGTCGAGGGTACCCATAAATTGTAAAACAAACCCTAATTACTTGAACAAGCTCATAAACACATTAAATCAAAATAAGAAATGCAATATGTGAATTCAGATGACCTTGATGATCACCCAATCGGTGAACTTATGATTGAGCGCTACACTACATTCGACTCCATGTAGTGTTGTGTCCTTATGTGTGAAATAGTATCCTTATGTTTCCCTTTCACCAATGATGTCAAGATAACAAAGGCTTGTAGCTTAATAATATGTAAATGTGTGATATGGAATTGAGCACTTCCCCTTTATATGCAAAGTGTATGCATCATAAAAATGTAGTCCCTTTGATGGTAGTGATAGTATGTAGATGTGATTACCCCTTATAATTTCTATCCATAATAATAGAGTGTATGTTGCATATATATATGAATCTCTTGTTTGAATTTTGACACTAATGACACAAAAGGTTGATTATGATCTCGGGATAAGGAAAAGAAAACTAGAAAGGCCAACCAAAAATGTCAAAATAAGTAAAAAGAACAAAGAGGATAGAAGCGCCCGAGAATGGACAGGAGTTCCTAAGCGCTATTTTTCGAGTGGGTGTTGGTGTCCTAGGATAAATGACGACAAATGTGAAAAGATAGATAGACAAGGATCCCTATGACCGACCATAATCGGGGTGCAGAAATGACGAGATGTGATAGAGAAAGACAAGAGAAAAATTTAAAAAAACAAGCAAATGGACAAAGGATTATGTCACTAGTGAATACTTTTCTTACTTAAGATCCATGCATATAACAACATACTTGATGGCATAGTAAAATAGTAGTATGTGTATGATTTTATGTCTACACAAAATAAGAAAACTAGACATAAACAACATTTGTTTTTCTTTAACATTACTTTATCCCTTTTGATACTATTGACATATTCTTTCTCGAATGGTCACTTTACTTTTAGACATTAGAAAAACATGACCCATCTCGTATTTTCCATTATATCCTCTAAGAATCTAATATAGTATCACCCATTAGGACAAGAGCGCATGAGCACTATTGTCCCCTTTGCACGATTTTATCATTTTCCCTTTTTTTCTAAAATTTTAATCGTCATATTATTTTTTATCTTTTATAAAATCTTTCTTATCACTTTGGGTCTGCCTTTTTGTTTTTTAAAGGTGAAATTCAAATAAGGGAATTATATATATATATATATATATGGCTTACTATTGTTATGTATAAGAGGGGTAATTGGGCTATCACTTTCTATCTACCATCTATAAGAGCAATACTCAAGGACTGCATTTAGGCTATTTATTCACTATATATGAGAGACTATATTTTGAATTCCATCTCACACATATCTTGGGGGAAATTAGTTATAGCCCATTATCTTGGTATGACTGCACAAGGTCATCCTAGCATCAAGAAACATAATTCAATCACACATACACTATAACTACATGGAGTCTGAAATGTAGTGTAGTGCTTTGTAACAATCACATTGAGGTGACCACTTTGAATTCAATCGACTCAAGAATATGCATCTTATGCAGGTATTTAGGGTTTGTTTTATAGGAACATGTGTGAAATAGGAACCCTATGGAAAATCTAAAGTGACAAATAGTGAAAGAAATAAGCTAAGTCCAATCCCTAGCACCTAGATCGGACATTAGCACCTGGGCTGGTCCTATCCCAGTTTGGGAGGTTCTGTCTAAAAAGGTCCCAGATTCTAATTTCTGAGATAGAGCTTATGCAGTCCAGTTCCAACCCTCCCATCTTGTTTTCTAGCCCAAAATCAATCCAGATCTCCTAATACAAGCTAAGTCACTCTTATTTCCTATCTTGCACACTTGTTTTTACTTTACATACTAGATATCATTTGTTATTGTTATATTCATTTGGTCTCAGTCATCTGATAAAGATTTAAATTTCTTTTAATCATTCATATGGAGGAAAAGTGTTGTGTATTGAAAAACTTCATAGGTGTGGAAGGCTCAACTAATTATTTATTTATTTGAGTGTAGATTATGGGGAAAACCTAGCACCCACAAGAACCAGTATGGATTCTCATTTTATCCATATCCATTTGTAATTTCTGAATTAAATTTGAATATTTTTAACAAGTGCTCCATTTTCTATTATCTTGTTTTATTTTAATGAAAGAATTTTTTTATGGCCCTTATAATGAAAGTTCATACTTTTGATGTAAGGTTCATTAATCTATCTTCATGCCTAGCATTGAATTTTCTTAAAACCCTCAAAAGATTTATAAAAAAAGGCCATCCCATGAATAATGATAATTACAATTTATAATACCACTAGTGGATGTGATAATTTCAAAGAAATTTTATTAATAACCTTTCTAAGACCCAAACTCGAGTAGAACCATAAGGGACTTTATTAATGAAGTTTCTAATCTATGCAATACTCTTAACATCATCTTTCAACATTTGTATAGGGAGGAAATAAATCAGTGGATACATTAGCTAATGTTGGGGTGTGCATTAATAATTACAGTGAATGGTATGATTTCTAAAACATCCCCCATGATCCCCCATGAAGTTTGCCAATCATTATTAATGAAGAAAATTAAAATCCCATCAATACTCCTTAGTCGGTGGCTCTTACACATGTGGAATCCTTTACCTAGATTTTTTAACTAGATCAAATTCATTCGATATTATTCCCCCCTTACCTCAAAAATTGGGTGCTATTTTCATTTCAAGTAGATACGAGGGAAGGATTCATGGTTCATCTCTGTAACAACCAAGTATTTAGGATACTGGAGTGTTGTCAGTAAGCCTACTTGTTGTTTTCATCTCTTCCCTTCTTGGCCACCAGATTTAATCACAATGGGGGAGCTCCATGTAGATTTGATCCTATTTTTGATCCATAATGGCAAGAAAATGTGGAACTCTGGGAAACCCTTAACATTGGGGGTTTTACATATTTTATTCAAAGGATTAAGGGGCATGACCAATACATATCTCTCCAATTTGTGGAAAATTGGAAAGAAAGGAACATTAATTTCAGAGGCATGGACTTCAATATCTTTGAATAGTTCATTGCTTTCATCACTGGGTTAAGCATGGAAGGTAATAAGTTCATTAGAAAAAACTTTGACAAAGAGGCAGAGGAAAAATTATTCCTAGATGTTGGTGAAATCCTGGAAACCAAGAAGGAAGGCATAGTTTATGCCTCTATCCCATAACTCTTCAATGAAGTTTCTTACGTGATGGTTCAATATGTCACTCTCGAGGGAAGGTTTTCTACTATCCCTTTGCACCATCTGGTCCTTCTCAATCATTTCAGATACAAGGCTAAGGTGAGTTTGTCTTATTATATTCTCCAATCTTTGGAAAAGTTAGTTTTAGAGGTCCGTGATCATAAGAGGATAGTTCCTCTACATCAAGGGGTCATATTTCTCATACACCGATTCTTGATGTTGTGGCCAATGACCCTTGCCCCCACTATCTCCTCTACCTCCTCAATGTTGTCGGCCCCAAAATTCCCCTCTTTTGAAGTCAAGTTTAAAAAATTTTGAGTATGTACCTTGGAGTATTGAATCACATTGAGCCTGGCATTGTTTGCAGTTTTCTTGTTCATGGAGAACAATTTGAAAGTTAGGCATATGGTGAAGTTCCTTTCCTTCTTTTTTGTTTTCTTCTGATAGTCAGGAATGATAGGTGTATTTTCCTCGTTAAATTTTTCCCCAGCATCCACGGGTAATATGTGGACATATTTTATTAGATGTAGTTTGGCCATATTTCAAGGTTCAGAGGAAACTTCCACGTGTCCAAATAGCACAACTCTAGGGGAAAGGTCCAAGGGATAGTCCTTAAATAAGTGTATGCTTTTCACATGTCCCACATATAAAATGAAAATAGAACAAGCTAAAATAGGCTAAGTATGGAAGGCTCAACAAACGGAACCACGTGCCTCATCGGCATAGCTTCAAGAGTCAAAGACAGGGGAAGTTTTCAAACTTGTGCCATTCCTCCACGTGTCCTAGGTCTAAAAAGGGACAGAGTCGATCGTTAAAATTGACTAAGTATGGGTGGGTTGGTGAAAGTCACCACGTGCCTTAATGGTGCCATTTTGGAAGTGAAATCAAAGGGTCAGTCTCCAAGTAGTGCCAACTTACCATGTGGTTAAAGTCAATAAGAAGATGGAGTTGGCCATTGAAAATTCCAAGACCAGCGGAAAGAGACACACGTCAACTCGACGCAACTTCAGGAGGCATTTCGAAAGTAGAAACTCAAATGAGTGCTAGCCCTCCACATGTCTAGGGTTCAACATAAGTCAAGTAGAAAATTGGCATGAATCGGCTAAGTATGAAGGAACCGGCGGAGCTCTCCATGTGTTAGCCTAGCACTGCTTCAAAGGCAAAGAATGCAAGAGGTGTTTGTAGGCCCACTCTAATCAATTTCTCCCACGTGGGTGGCCCAAATTTGAAGTTGTAAAAGAAAATTGAATGGCCCATGTTTTAACTAGTAAAATAATGTGATCGTATATTTAAAAACTATTTTTCCGTCATTAACGTTTTCTTTGCATTTTCAAGAATTTGAAAGGGCATGGATGATTGGAATAAGTTTTAATTGTTTCTTTCTTTCTCGAGGAAGTTGTAACCATTTCTTGCGAGCTATATCATGAGCTTTCAAAGCCATTGTAAGGGGTTGGAATTTTGATTATTTTGGAACTATAATTTTAAATTGAAAGAAATCAATACAAAGGTTTTCCCTTTTTCTTCTACTTTCTCTTTCCTTCTGGTTATGATCTGTGAATCATCTAATCCTTGTGTGCTTGGAAACTTTGTGTTCTAGTTTGTATAATCTCTAGAACTTTGAGTCTATGAATTGTGTCTGTTATAAATGTGGATGGTTCTACTATGTATCTCATTTACACAATACATATAAGGGTTTTCTCTACCATCTCTTTTCCCGAAAGTATTGTCTTCTTCTACCTCCCTCCTCTCTTCAAAGTCTTCTATCCTCATGTATTGATAACTTTCTAGGCTTAAAACACATTTTAGGATATTGGGAAACCACCATTGAATGAAATATTGTGCATTTGTACATAGGTTTTTCCCCTACTTTCAATAAGGGAACCTCTCCCATTAAAGAGGAGGGACTTGCTTTTCCCCTGATTGTGGTTTCATTCTAAGTGAAAATCTAAAACCCAATAGTTTTGGTGACTCTACTGGGGAATTTTTTCAACAAATTTCCTTTCTAAAAGAACAACTAATTTGATCATTTCTTTGATCTAGTGACTCTAAGATATACTCGTGGTAGAAGGGCTCTTAGAATTGAAGATCCCCAATTTTAACTCTTGGATCAACAAGATTTTCAACTTCCTCTAACAAGAATAAATAGAAGATCTCATTCCACAAGCACACCTCTTGTTGAAGACAGAGCTTCTGGTAGTAGCATTCCTCAAGCCCAACTTAGCCCTAATCTTCATGCCCTAATTCTTGTTGGTGTCTCAGTTCCATTTCAAGCAATCTTTCCAAGGATGGCAGCACCTCGGCCTTGGGGACAAAGAGTTGGGCCTCTAGCTCTTCCTCAACCATTGCATGAGTTACCTAGGGGTAACAGGAAGAATTTTCCAAAATTTAGAGGTGATGGCAAGGTACACCCTAATGAACACATTACAGCCTTCATTATTACATGTGGGGTCCTTGGAGTTGAACATGAGGATGTCTCTGTTAGGCTATTTGTGGATACCTTACAAGACAATGTTATAGATTGGTTTTATCATCTTCCTACTGGGACCATCACCAACTAGAATACTATGAGGATTGAATTTAGCAAAGTGTTTCAAACTCACATCAAGATGTGCATGCTTTGCTAGCTCAAATTTATTAAATCAAGAAGGATCCACATGAGCCTATGAGATAATTTTTGGCCAAATTCAACAAGTTGGTTAAGAAGATTCTAGTAAATACTAGGCATGTTGATCAGATTTATAAGTGTTTCATCTTGATTGCTCAATTTCTAGAAGTAAGCTATGCCCTGAGGAGAGAAAATCTTGCAACTTTGGATGCTAATCAGAGATTGGTTGTCAGTGTGGAAGATGACTTGATCATGTCTTACAAGCTAAAAAGGGAATCTTTAAAATCCAAAGCATCTTCTTCTTCCTCTTCTCTTGGAGGTAATGCAGATCAATTAGTGTAAAAGCTAGCCAATGACCTCATTGCCATTAAGAATTAATTAGCTCAAAGACACTCCATATCAAGATGTTCCAAGGAAGAAATTTCAGCCTCTGAATGGATTTCCTTCTTCTCAAACTAGGTTGGCCATTGAAGGTCCACCCCTCAAGGTGTCTGTCAATACTACTTGTGAGGTTCTTGAGCCCGATGATGAGGAAGAAAATGGGCTCTATGATGAACAAGAAGAGGAAGTGGTGAATAATTGGAGGATCTGGTAGTTCTCGAGTTCATTTCCTCACCACTGAAGGTGTGGATGATCAAGATGACTATGATGATGTAGTGGATGAGATGAATAGTGATTCATATGTTGTTATGACCCGGGAGCAGACCAACAAAAAGTAAAAAGTGGTGTAACCTACAAAAAGATCCAAGGAGTACCTCACCATCATCTTGGTGATTGCAAGAAGAGGAGCTCCTTTTCCTACTACTTCCACCCAAAAGCTAAGCTATGTTAGTCCTTCTCCCTCTACTTCTACTTATGAGGATTCTTGTCCACCAAATGATAAAACTGCTAGATCAAAAGCTCCTCCTACTCCTAGTAGTGATTCCCCATCCACATCTAGATCTTTTGACATTATAGACTATCTTAAATATACCAAGATTTAGATTTATGAGGTAGAGTTCTATGAAACCCATCCTAAAGCCTTTTCAAAATGGTTAACTTTGTAAATTATAAATCTAAAATCCCATCCCATTCTTCTAAAGGCATTTTTCCCACTCCCTCTTCCTCACCTCAATCAAAGCTTTTTGGCTACATCACTTCCCTAATGAGAAAATTGAACCATTCTATGTGACCCTTCTCATAACTGGCCATAAATGTAGTAACTGTGTCATAGATTCAGGAGCATCAGATAATGTAATGCCTGCAAAGGTAGCCCATGCTTTGGGTCTGACCCTAACATGTACCTTTGGTTCCTATTATTCCATGGAGAGTAAGAAAGTACCTTTGGTTGGCCAAATTAAAGATGCACAAGTAGCTTTTGTTGCTTTCCCAGAGAAAAGGGTCTTAGCCACCATTTTGGTAGCTGATATTCCTCCTTCATATGGGATGTTGCTGAGTAGAAATTTATGTAAGGAGGTAGGAGGGGAAATCCAAATGGATTGGTCACATGCCTTGATCCCTGTCAATGGGAAGATGAAGAAGTTGTTGCTTGAGAAACAAGTAGAGTATATTGTGCAAAAGACAGATGATCCTAAAGCACAAATATTGTATGAAGACATTGGGCATGAGAACTACATGATCATGTCACAAGAGGAGACAAGTCTGCCAAAGGGAGTGTTGTTTGATCCTAATGATGTGTGGACTTTGGAGTTTGATGGAAGTTGCTCTTCAGCTGGTTCTAGAGCTGGTGTAGTGCTCATTTCTCCTGGGGGTAAGGTTCATCCTTTCTCCTTCAAATTTTATTTTGAAAATACCAACAATATTACTGATTATGAGGCCCTTATTATTTGGTTGAGAATGGCGAAGGAAATGGGAGTGAAGAACATTCTTTCTTGTGGAGATGTAGAGCTAATTTTAAAACAAGTTAGAGACCTTTATCAGGTAAAGAACATAAGGTTGGAGCACTATAGGAATCAGTGCGGGATTCCATTGAAATCCTTGATGCTTTTTCCATTAAAGTTGTGCCAAGGAAAGGAACACTAGGGCTGACTCTCTACTTGTTTGAGGTCCTTGCTAATTCCCCATCCTGATTTTCCTCAAGATACATTCACCATTGAGCTGATCCATAGACCTAGTGTGCCTAACAATGCAAATAATTGGCAATTTTTTAATGATGACCAACATTTTCTTTCTTTATTGGAGCTTAAAGACAAATTTTATCAACTATACTTTAAAGGAAGTGAAAATCTACCTAGAGAGTGTGTGTCATCAAATGAAGAGGGTGTCAAAGAAGAGATGAATTAAGATGGATGCATCAATCGAAAGGCAACAAAATTCCTAAAGGGCTGGTGAGTTGTGAGGATATTTTTATAAACATGATAGATATATGAAGTCTAAAGTTTCCCAAGGATCCTGGCAATTTGTTGACACGAGAGAAAGTGAATATTGGGAGTCCCGATGATCCTAAAATGGTCAACATTGGAAAATGTTACACTCAAGAAGATAAAAAGAAGGTGGTGAATCTGTTGAAGTGGTATGTTGATGTTCTAGCTTACTCTTATGATTATCTTAAGGATTTGCAGCCTAAAGAAATGCAACATTTCATTCCTCTTAATCATGGGATCAAACCCTTCAAACAGAAGAAAAGGAAATATAATCCAAAGATAACTGATATAATTTTCCAAGAGATACAAAATCTTTTGAAGGATAGGATCATCTTCCCCATCCACCATTCAACATGGATTCCTAATATAGTGCCTATCAGGAAGAATAATGGTGAGATCCAAATTTGTGTGGACTTCAGAAATCTAAATCAGACTTCTTTGAAGGACAATTACCCTCTCCCCATGATGGACCAAGTATTGCAAGTTGTCATAGGCTTGGAGATGTTATCTATGTTAGATGGATTCTCGGGGTATAATCAAGTAGAGGTGAATACTGCAAATCAACATAAGACTACCTTTACTACTCCTTGGGGAACCTTTGCATACAAGAGGATTCCATTTGGTCTCATCAATGCTGGTGCTACTTTCCAGAGGGCCATGGACTTGGATTTTCCAGTTCAAAAGGGAAATGCATTGTTGTGTACTTGGATGACTTGACCGTGTTTTCTAAAGAAAGAAAAGATCACTTCCAACACCTTGAAACAATATTGTAGAAGTGTAGAGAGCATGGGATTTCTTTAAACCCTAAGAAGTCTATGTTTTTTGTCACGAGAAGGAAATTTGTTGGGACACATTGTTTCAAAATAAAGGATCAATATTGATCCTGAGAGAGTGCAAGCCATCTAGAAAATTCCTCTCCCATCAAGTAAGAAAGGTTTCTATTCTTTCTTTGGTAAGATCAATTTCCTAAGGAGATTCATTCCGATTTTGCAGAACTTACTATGAGTATTTCTCGCATGATGCGAGGAAGAAAACTTTTGGTTGGTCCTCGAAGGGAAGAAATCATTTGAGGACATTAAACATTCTATTACAAAGACTCCAATCTTGACATGCCCGACTTTATCAAATATTTCATTATCTATTGTTATACCACCGAAAATACCCTATTTGTTGTGTTAGCCGGAAGAATGTTGAATATCATGAGCTCCCAATTACATCCATGAGTTATGTCTTGAAAAATCATGAGCTGAAGTACATTATGATGGAGAAACATGCTTTTGTAGTTGTCAAATTTGTCAAGAAATTCAGGTTTTACATTCTTAATTCTCATCTTGTGGTGTTGGTGCCTAATACAACAATCAAATCCATTCTTACTCAGCAAGAATTTGGAACCAAGAGAGGTAATTGGGTAGCAAAGGTCCAAGATTATGATATTGATATCAGGCCAACAAATTTAGTTCGAGGTAAGGGCTTGTGTGAACTCATTGCTTGAGGATCGCAAGGAGTTTTCCAAAGATGAATTTGATGTCCCTGTTGTTTTGTTCCTCAACTCGACAGATGTATGATATGCTAACATTGCTCACTTTCTAACCTATGGAGAGTTTCCTTCTCATTTGAGTGCCAAAGAGAAGAGAGCTATCAAATTGAGGTCTGCATAATATGTGCTATGGGAGAATGCCTTATTCAAACAAGACATAGCTAGAAGGTTTTTGAAGTGTGTAGACAAGGAGAAACAACAAAAGTTTTTCTCTCCTTTTCATGACTAGGCTTGTGGAGGTCATTTCTCCTCTACTATAATAGCTCATAAAATACTTTGTGTTGGTTATTATTGGCCCACTCTATTCAGAGATGCATCAAAATGGTTTGGTAAATGTGAAGCATGCCAAACATTTGTTGGAAGACCTAAGTTGGTTGCTTTGCCTCTCAAGCTAGTAGTGATTAAAGAGCCATTTCAACAATGGGGTTTAGACTTCATTAGAACTCTTAACCCACCTTCCAGTGTTGGACATACCCATGTGTTGACTACCATAGATTACTTCACCAAGTGGGTGGAAGCCATCCCAATTAAGAGCACTACTTCCGAGGTAGTTTGCAACTTCATTAAGGAGAACATATTGATCAGGTTTGGGATCCCAAACAAAATTGTGACTGATAATGATTCCAAATTTTCTTCTGTTGAGATGATGGACTTATGTTATGGGTATGGGATATCACTTTCTCATTCTTTAGATTACTACCCCCAAGGGAATGGACAGGTAGAATCAATAAACAAGAACTTGGTGAGAATAGTTAGAAATCTTGTAAATGATTCTCGGAGGAATTGGTAAAAAAAGTTCTATGATGCACTTTGGTCTGATGGGTAGAATTACACCCAAGAGAGAAATTGGAATGTCTCCTTTCCAAGTGGTATATGGTGTGGAAGGTCAACTAACAGCCATGGTGGAATTATCAGCCTTGCATTTGATGAAAACCATTGAAGATTCAAGTTTTAGTAGCTCTTTAGATAAAAGAATTTTGTTCCTTCAGAAGCTTGATGAGGACAGATTGCAAGTGGTTAATAGAATAGTAGTTCATCGGTGAAAGTGAAGGATTTATTTGACAAGAAATCCAAACCTAGAGTCTTCCAATTGGGAGACATTGTGCTACTTTGGGATAAAAGACATGAGCCAAGAGGAAGCCATGGTAAGTTTGATTCTCTTTGGCTTGGTCCTTTTAGAATTAGACATTTTGTTGGAGAGAACTCTTTTTATCTGGATTACATGGATGGTTCTCCTCTCCCACTTTCTTATAGTGGGTAGTATCTAAATTTGTTCAATTCCTAGGCAATTAGGTGGTCCTTACGTATATTCTATACAAGTGTTTTGGTTTTGGGTCATTCCTTTATTTTTCATTCTTGTTCTTCCCTTTTTGTTTGTTTTGTTTCTTTTCCCATCTTGTGTGTGTTGCCTTGTATTGGTTTTTCTTTCAACTCCTTTTCCCAATGGATAAAGAATTGGTCCTCTTTCCCCCAAATTTATATGTAGTTCTTGATCTTTCCTTGTGTCTTTGTTCCAAGCCAAGTCATCCCTAGAAAGAGCCAGCTATTGTTGGCCCAAAATTCCCCTCTTTTGAAGTCAAGTTTAAAAAAATTGAGTCTGTACCTTGGAGTATTGAATCATGTCGAGCCTAGCATTGTTTGCATTTTCATGTTCATGGAGAACAATTTGAAAGTCAAGCATATGGTGAAGTTCCTTTCCTTATTTTTATTTTCTTCCCATAGTCGGGAATGACAGGCATATTTTCCCCATTAAATTTTTCCCTAGCATCCATGGGTAATACATGGATATCTTTGATTGGATGTAGTTTGGCCATATTTCAAGGTTCAGTGGAAGCCTCCACATGTCCAAATGGTGCAACTCCAGGGGCAAGGTCCAAGGGATAGTCCTCAAATAAGCGCAGGCTTTCCGTGTGTCCCAGGTACAAAATGAAGACAGAACAAGCTAAAATTGGCTAAGTATGGAAGGCTCAACGGAGGGTGCTAGGTGCCTCATCATGCACAGACTTCAAGAGTCAAAGATGGGGAAGTTCTCAAACTTGTGTCAGTCCTCCACATGTCCTAGGTCTAAAGAGGGATAGAATCAATTGTTAAAATTGACTAAATATGGTTGGGTTGGTAGTAGCCATCACATGCCTTAATGGTGCCATTTCAAAAATAAGATCAAAGGATCAATCTCCAAGTATCACCAGCTCACCACGTGGTTAAAATAAATATGAAGATGGAGTTGGCCATTGAAAATTCTAAGATGGCGAAGCATACACGCGTCGGCTCTGCGCAGCTTCAGGGGCGTTTCCAAAGCAGAAACTCAAATGAGCACTATCCCTCCACGTGTCTAGGGGTCAACATAAGTCAAGCAGAAAATTGACCGAATCAACTAAGTATAAAGGAACAAACAGAGCTCTCCACATGTCATCCTAGTGTTTTTGCAAAGGCAAAGAATGTAAGAGGTGTTCGTGGGTGGCCCAGATTTGAAGTTGTAAAAGCAAATCGAATGGCCCATGTTTTAACTAGTAAAATAATGTAATGGCCATATATTTAAAAAACTAGTTTTTCCACCATTAACATTTCTTTGCATTTTCAAGAATTTGAAAGGGCATAGATGATTGGAATAAGTTGTAATTGTTTCTTTCTTGCTCGAGAAAGTTGTAACCTTTTCTTGCGAGCTATATCATGGGCTTTCAAAGCCATTGTAAGGTGTTAGAATTTTGATTATTCTGAAACTGTAATTTTGAATTGGAAGAAATCAATACAAAGGTTTTTCCCTTTTTCTTCTACTTTCTCTTTCCTTCTGGTTCTGATCGTGAATCATCTAATCCTTGCATGCTTGGAAACTTTGTGTTCTAGTTTATACAATCTCCAAAACTTTGAGTCTGTGAATTGTGTCTGTTATAAACATGGATGGTTCTACTCTATATCTCATTTGCACAATACATATAAGGGTTTTCTCTACCATCTCTTTTCCCTGAAAGTATTGTCTTCTTTTGCCTCCCTCCTCTCTTCAAAATGTTCTATCCTCATGTATTGAAAACTTTCGAGGCTTAAAACATGTTTCAGGATATCAGGAAACCACCATTGAATGAAAGATTGTGCATTTGTAAATAGGTTTTTCCCCTTTTTCAATAAGGGAACCTCTCCCATTAAAGAGGAGGGACTTGCTTGCCCCGGCCGTGGTTTCATTCCAAGTGCAAATCTGAAACCCAACTCTCAAGCAACCTCATATCCACTCCAAAATCCCATGTTCCGCGGCCCTATCATATAACCTCCTCCCAAAAAAATTCTTAGGAGAAGTAAAAAAGATAAAGAGATTCTTGCTGATGATAGCCCCCTGCTATCAATCATGTTCTTGCATGTGATTAGGACACCTCCTCTTTTCGGAGAAATATAAAATGCAAGCTAAGACCCTAAAAAAATTAAAGATAATGTGGATTTTCTCCTCAAGTCTCTCATTAAGAACTCATCTTCTAACTCCATTTCCAGTCTCAGAGAGGAAATTAACACTCTAGCCACTAAATTCAAATCTTTGGAATAAAATCACAACAACTACTTAGCCATCCACACTACGGTTCTTGACCTTATACAAGTTCACATTTTCCAGATTTAAAAAATCAATGGTATTCCAGCCTCATCTTGGAAGAACGGTAAGATCACCAAGAAGTTTAAAGCATTAAATTGTGATCCTAACATTAGTATCGAATCTTTATCGGGAGCTGGGATTACTCTCAAGGTTTACAATAAATCTATTAGTTAGTGTCTTTGTATCTTTGTTTTTATGCAATTGTTGTGGTGTTTTTGTTATGTTGCATTTGTCTTGTATCTTTTCATAGTAGGGATTCTTGTAGGAAGATGGCCCATGCCTTATTATTTTATAGCTTTTGCTTTTTGGTTGGGGTGTGGCCCCACCTATCAAAAAACCACATTACTATGTATTGCTCATCTTGGTTGTTGAGCCTTTGGTTGTACTCTTGGGTAAGGTCCCTTCAAAACCTTTTACCTTTAATAAAAAAATCAAAGCAAGTTGTTGGAATTGTGTATACTTCCACATTCTTCATATATTTCAATAAAGACATTCACAATTGTAGTCTTCATAAAACTCCTAATGTGATTGACTTTACACCCACCAATTTCATTTATTTAAAGAAAATTTCAAATTATTCAAATCTAATAATGGTTATAGTGGATGAGACCACATTTTCCCCATCTATTGATTTCCAAATATTTAAAAACTTTTGTTGTGCATTGCCTTGTTGTTAATCAAGTTTTAAACATTAAAAAGAATCCATTTATTCTCTTTCGTTATTTTCTAGTATAAGTTGTAAACCTATGAATTTACTTGTACAAATAAGCAAAAATACATGTATCTATTCCATTATTTTCTTTTATAGGTTAGGAATTTCACAACTAATCAAAAGTTTTAATATTGAGTATCTTAAGTGTTAGGGAAACCATGGGGATAAATAATGACATAGATATAATTATCCACCATTTAAAAAAGACAAGGATTATAGTTTGTGTTTGAAAATATATTAGGACATATTACAACACATAAATAATTAGATAGAATATTTCATACATAAACATGAAAGTAAATGAACAAAAATCACAAGATTTATGTTGAAAAATCATAAGGTAAAAAACCCACTAAAAATAACTTATCTATATTGAGAAAAATATGTTTCACCTAGCACTCCCAATATTTCCAGTGATTATACCTTCAAGGAGGAATTACAAACTGTCATATACATTGACTCATGAGTTTAGATGAATCTTCATACATTCACATCATTTATCATCAACCTTTCTCACATAAACAACTTGCATTGTCTTATTACATTTCATAACCAATTTCAAATAAGATCACCTTGATTTATATCAAGTCGGGAGACCCGTTGGTTAACTCTTACTTTAAATTTAAAACATACGTCGATCTTATATGGGATTCTACATAAATATTTTATGGGTTTCTAATTAAACAATTTCTTACTTAATATTACAGCATCAACTCTCCCCCTTAATGTTAAGTAGGGAAACATGTAAAATTTCCTTTTTATACAAAAGGACTTACAATCCATAAATCATGAAGATTTAGGCTAGCATGTAAAAATATAATTTCTCATTCCAAATAACACATGCCAAGTCACCTTTTGTACAAAAGGAATTACAATCCATAAACCATCTAAGTGATTTAGGCTAGCATGCAACAAAACATTTGTTTTGTGTATTTTGTAACTCTACAATATACTACTTCACTATCGCAGTATTCCATAGAATTAAACAAGATATGAATTAAATGTAAGTGTTTTGCGGGTTTTAGAAAAAATTTGGTACACTACTTTAGTGTTCTATGGACTTCAAGAAGTTATGGCACAAAGCAAGTGTTCCATGGGTTTTGTAAAAACTAAATTACACACAAAGAATGTTTTGCAGTTTTTGAAAGAATAAAAAAATTCAAGGTATCTTGCATAGAGTTCTATAGGTTTTGAAAGAAAAAAATGTGCAAAGACATAGGAAAAAGCATAATTCTCAAGATAAAGTGATTACCTATGAAGTCTTACATAATATTATGGAGTTAAAAACTCTCATATCTAATGTTTTATTGGGTATTACAAGTAAACTCACATAAAGTGATAATTTACTCAAACAAAATGGAAATAGTATAGGGATATTTCAATTGACACAATCAAGCCAATAAGGGTTAGCATTGGAAAAAGAGGTGGCATTGCAAAAAAACATGTAAAACATGCTCATTCCTCTTTATTTCCCCTTAAGGGAAACTTTGAAAGGCCAAATATCAAACAAAACATGCTCATATGATTCAGAGGTGGAGATCAAATTCATCCACATGATCATTGAGTCTTGCTCATATGATTCAAAGGTGGAGATCAAAGTCATCCACATGATCATTTGAGCCAAAATTTGAAATGCCCAACATAGCATGAAATTTATAGAAAATTGTAGCACATAATGGATTTGTAAAAATGTACACAACCTGATCTTCAATAGAACAAAACTTGAGGTCTATGTCACTATTCAAAACTTTCTCTCAAATGAAGTGCATATGAATCTCAATATGCTTGGTTATTTAATGTTGAACTGCATTTTTACAAGAGCAATGCAAATTTGATTATCACATGAAAGAAGTGTACTTCGTTTGATGCACATATAAAATTTAATCGATAGTATTTTGGCCACATAGCTTTCTTTTTGCTTCTATAACACTTATATACTCTACTTTAGTAGAAGAGAGATATTTTTGGTTGCTTCTTGCTACTCCAAGTGATTGCACCTGTACCCAACTTAAAAACATATCCATAAGTATATTTTCTATCTATAATGTCAAGCAACATGGTCGAATCACAATAACCAAATAAATTTGCATCATCATAAGAAGAATAATACAAACCATAATTGATTGTACCTTTGATATACCTTAGAATCATTTTTCCATTTTCCAATGGTCCTCATAAGGATCTTGTATGAATCTAGAAACAATTCCAACTGCATAGGATATATCAAGCCTAGTGATAGTCAAATAAATCAAACTACCAACAAGTTGTCTATATAAATTAGGATTAAATTTATCACAAGTATGTTTTGGATCTAATTTAATACTAACTTCCATAGGAATAGATACAAACTTACAATCAATCATGTTAAATATTTTAAGAAGGTTAGAAGCATATTTTGATTGAGATGCAACAATAAAATTATGATTTTGATAATTAGCCATGCCTAAGAAATGATTTAAATAGTCATAAATCATACATTTAAAAATGTTGTCTTCACTTTTCTTTGATTCTAAGACTAGATTCTTATCATTACTATTAATCAAGATATCAACAACATATAGGACAACAATGATAACATGATTATTTTTTTATTTTACAAACAAATCATTATTAGCAAAATAGTTTTTGAAACCAAGTTCTTGAAAGAAACTATTTATCTTAGCATACCAAGCTCTAGGAGATTTTTTAAGACCATACAAAGATTTTTTAAGCTTACATACATATAATTCCTTACCATGTTCTTCAAACCCTTTAGGTTGATGCATGTAAATTTCTTCTTTCAAGTCACCATTTAAAAATATTTTTCACATCCATTTGGTGATTCTTCCATTTGTATTGAGCAACAAGAGCTAAAAGAATACTAACAATGCTCATTTTGGAAAAAAATGAAATGTTTCAACATAATCTAAACTAGGTTTATAAGTAAACCCTCTAGCAACTAATCTTTCCTTGAATTTTTCAATCTTACTAGCAGAGTTATACTTAATTTTATACAACCATCTAGATCCTACAATGATTCTTTTATAAGGAAGAGGGATTAATTACCAAGTATTATTCTTTATTAGAGCATTGTATTCATCTTTCATAGCATTAACCCATCTTTCATCTAGGATGGATTCTTTAAAATATTGAGGTTCAACCTCATACAAATTTGACAAAACATGATAAGAATGTTGACTATAGGTAATATTTCTAAGATTATTAAGCCAAGAATTAGAAACCATATTTTGAGCCCACTTAGGAATTTTAGACTAAGACACAGATTGAGAAAACTCCCCCTCAATATCTACATCCATCATATTATAAAAAGGATGATTATCCTCTTGAAAAATAGATTCCATATTGTCTAAGGATTATCAGATTGAAGAGATTCTAACTCAGGAAATGTAGAGGAGGGAAGAGAGGATGCTTCATAAAATGGTTTCTCTAAAACATGAACATTCCTATTCTCTATGATCACATGTTTTATTGGATCATACACTCTTAATCCTTTTGTGTGACCACCATACCCAACAAAAATGCAAGAATAAGAGGTAGGATCAATTTTTTTGTCTTTTGACTTTAGGAATGAGAAGGGAAGATGGACTACTGAATATATTTAAAGGAGAGATGTCAGGTTTTGTTTAGTCCATACTTCATGAGGTGTAGTTTGATGCAAATATTTGGTAGGAATTCTATTTATAATATGAACAATAGTGTTCATAGCTTCAGCCCATAGAAACTTAGGCACATTAGAAGCATTAAGCATGGTCCTAGTCATTTCTATGATTTTCATATTCTTCCTTTCATCTATGCCATATTTCGTGGGAAATATGGAAGTTTTAATTCCCTTTGAATTCCACAAGACATAAAAAACTCATCAAACTTTTTATTAACATATTCACCTCCATTATTAGTTTTGATTCTCTTAATTTTTCAGATTAGCCATATTTTCAACTAAGGCTTTAAACTCTTGAAACTTAGATAAAAATCATAATTTTTATTAATGTAATAAGACCAAGTCATTATAGAAAATTCATCAATGAAAATAACAACATACAAGGCTCCACTAAGAGAAGGAACTTCCAAAGGACCTCTTACATCACTATGGATTAACTCAAGTTAGAGGAATTAGACTTATGATGTTTTGAAATGGTTCAACATGTTGCTTACCATGCAAGTAACTTTCACAAGATTCATGATCTGATTTCATATTAGGGAGACCTATAACAAGGTTAAGGTGATACATTTCATACAAACTCTTAAATTTCACATGCCCATCAGTCCACAAGTGAATATATTTACAAGAAGAAGAAGAAAGACAAGATTCAACAACAAATCTTGTAGAGGCATACAATCCATTCTTTTGAAACCCACTACTAATAATCTTATGAAGGTCATTCTTTACATACCATTTATATTTTAAGAACATAACTTTATAGTTTTCTTTAGCTAGTTGAGAACAAGACAAAAGGTTCTTCTTTAAGTTAGGAACAAATAAAATATTACTAATGATTCTATTTGCTAACTTAACATTACCACAAGATTCAAATCTAATGACAGAATTGTCACCTAGATATATATTCTCATGAAATTCTATAACATCAGAAAATATTTCATGAATATATGGCATATGCCTAGATGCACCACTATCTAGAATCCATTCATTGTCATTAGATAAGGTTGAAAGAGAAATGTAAAGAGAAATAGCTTATTCAACATTATTGGCTTGATTTTTAGATTGATTCTAATTTTTATGTTTCTTATTTTTATTGTTGAAGTTCTTATTTTTAGCATTATTATGAACCTTATTAGTATGAGAAAAATAATCAATTTCTTTATGACCAAATTTACCACATTTGGTACATGTGTCATGTAAGCGCACGGAGTTGTGGGGAAAAAATTTGTCAAAATGTGATTTTAAGAAAAACGTGTACATAGATTGTAAAATCATGTTCACGCTTTAGAATTATAGGTTTAGTAATTGATGAACCAAAAACACGTACATGATATAGTGTGTATGTGTTCCTTAGTCTTTGATGCAATATATGTGTTTGTGGGAGATTTGTATTTACAAAAATAAATGTTTAAATATAATATTTACATTTATTATTCTTTATATAAAGAACAATAAATGAAAAAATTATACTTTAAATTTTATACCTTATGGAAAAAATCTCATAACTCCATGACTCGCAGTTTAGGAGACTATTTTTATAATATAATTTGGTCACTACAAAGGTATTTTTTCAGATTTCAACATTCAGCCTAAAGCTTTTAGGGTTTAAATTATACAATCGATGTCTATTTTGGGAAAAAAATATAGTCGTTATTTAGGTTTTGGGGCCTTTTGTATTGTTTACTAATATTTATAGGAGTGTTAGATGTGTCAAAATTAGAATTTACAAACCTCACAACTCCCAAAGGTAATGACAATTGATTGAATATATGGACTCATGAATTTTCCCATGAGTGTGGAGTTGAATCCCTAATTTCATCTTAGAATATGGTAGAATCATACTATGGATGAGTACATACTTTATAAGCTTAGGGAATGCATATTTAATAGGACCACTCGATTAATAATCATAATCAACAATGCAAGGAGTGACCTTGGTTCCCATGATGGCATGCATATAATCCTTCGAGCCTTATAATATAGATTAACAATAGTAAGGTTTGGGTAAGAAGATGATATATCTAAGGACCCCATAATATCTTCATTTGTCAATAGAATAATAAGAGGTAACTTGAAGAGTTGGAAGCTAAAAGAGTGCATCACATCAATATCTTTATAACACTCAACAAAAGTTAGGGTAGGAGTAGGTGAAAATGTGTAAAATCTTCCACACATTCATTTACTTTCCATGGAGAAATAAACTCAAGACTTTCATCAATATTTATGTTAAGCAAATTAGTTGCATTCTCACCTTAGTGTAGGAGTAGGAAGGTTGATTCAAGTGCCACATACTTCATAAACAATAAAATCTACATCAACATTAAGAGAAATGAACTTAATTGGGATGATGTGATGAGATTTAGGGATTAGTTTGTCTCAATAACATCATACACAATAAATCAAATGCAATTGTATGATGTGTTTTTTGGTTTTTATGGACCCTAACGACATCATTATCTAAAATAATTAGTTATATGGGTGAAGAATCCTCCTACAATGATATTTTTTGTAGCCTTATAAGGTACAAGAAGAGAAGAAGTTGATTTAATATAAATTGAATTAAACCTTAATTTCATAGTAAATTTATCAGAATGTAACTAACAATATATAGGAAATAAATTATAGTAATGCACAAGTAATAAGCATTCAAAGATATGAAACCCTAAGTACACAAGAGAGGCATGATGACTTAGGTAATTTATGTGTAATCTCGAGATGATCTAGACTAGGTGACTACTAGAACAGATGAAAACAAAGTCCTCAAGGCTCATTAAGGGTTTTGGAACACCAAAATATGTCGAGATAGAAGTGCCCATAGGAGGACAAAGAAAGGTTTCTGCACAAGCAATGATGGTGAACTATGGGCTAGTGACTTCTTGGATGCTCAAGTTATGATCCTTTATGAGTTGGAGGAGCTTCATTTCTAGTCACTCTTTATCACTCGATTCATTTGTTAGATTTTTAGTCATACCTATAACCTAAAAAATAGATAGTTACCTACACGTATCCACAAACCACATCAAATCTAATAACAAATGTGTAGAATGTGGAGTCATACTAACCCCAACAATCACCCGAAGAGTAAACTTATAATTGAGATTTGCACTACATCTCGAATCCATGTAATTCTCCATTCTTGTGTGTATAATGATTCCCTAGCATTCCCTTGTGTGAGTTACATGATGATAGCAATCTAGATCTAGAATGTACCAAGTATGTAGAATGTGTGTGATGGAATAGAATGAACTCCCGTCCTATGATGTGTATGCAGATTGATGCATCCCTCGTCCCTTGTATGAGTATGTTAGATGTATGTTTTTAATGATCTTATACCTTTAAATGCAAGCTTAGGTGTTGATAGATGATTCTTATGATGCTTGACCAATTATTTGAGAGCAATAATCGAGTATATATATGATTCCATTGTTTGAATTTCATAATTAATAACTAAAATGTCGACACAAAGTTTTAAAAGGTAACCAAAAGGAGAAAAAGGACTGAAAATGATAAGAAGAATATATAGAAGGTTGGGAATGCCTAGAAGGGACATGAGTGCCTAAGCGCTTCTATCTATTGGTGCTAATGTCTCGATGTCATCAAAAGATAAATCAGTTAAGTGTTGACATAGTTGTAAGATGTGTAAAGCCAGTAAAGTGAAATAGATAAAGCAATCAAAAGGCCAAAATGATTTTTCAACCACTAGTTTTATTATGTATGAATCATGTATATATCAAGTATGCTTTAGGACCTATAAATGTACCCAAGTGCATAGATTTTTTGTCTACATAAGTGAGAAGCACTTGATAAATGAACCATTGAGATCAATGAATAATTCCCTCTTTTACTTGAACCAATCCTTATAATCCATGACACACTACCATGCCTTTCTGAACCTCTTGCACTTGATGATGACTTAAAATAATTACCCACACAATATAACCTGATGATCCCTCTAACCGAGAAACACGGTGACTAATGAAATTGTTGGTTGCTCAAACATGCACCCACATCTCAGATCTTGAAAGGGACAAGGTGTCTGAGACCACAATGGAACCGTCCCCAAGTTGTGGGACCTTGTGCACTTGGGACGAGATCTTTGGAGAAGGCTAGTTCCTCTACCTACCTCTAACACTATTATTAATCCTAATGCTAAAATCAAATCCTAGACTAAACATGCCAAGGGACCAGGATAGAAGGATGTGCAGAAAGGGGAAATCCTAAGCTAAGGAAGGCGATAGCACCAGAAGGAAAGGGTTGATCTCTCTCCACAAGAAGTGAAGGAAACAGAGAGGGCATGGGAGAAGAGGGCAGATACAGTGCGCACCACAGATCAACACATGGGCTTGGCCTTCCATTGCACGCAACACATGAACATGGGGACTATAAGCAAAGGAATATGCATAGCATACCAGAAAATGCAAACAAAGAGGTGAGATGCAATGAAAATGAGAGAGGGAAGACAAGAGTTCCACAAAACATGATTTTATTGCTTAAGGGATGCATAGTCATTTACATTCATGACAAGAGGCGAGAAAACATTGCAAAGACCACGCTAAGGTCTAAGACCCATGGGAAGTCAACCACCATTTTGGCATGGCTCCATTACAATGAGGAGAGATGCTTTTACAAATCAAAACTCTATTATTTATAAGAAGAAGGAGAGAAGAGAAGGAGAAAAGGGAGGGAAACTCGGATTCAAATATTCAACCACCAACGACCAGCGAAAAATGCCTACAAATCCAAATGCAAGGTCATTAAATCCACTTCCCCATGTCTATTTGGCATGTACAAGAAGGAACAAGGTAAGATCGATGAAATCGGTAGTTGAGTCGATTGGATGTGTGCATTGATGAGCTGAAATACGTTTCCCTATTTTCACCTAAAAAATCAAACCTAAATTTGAATTTGAAAATTCCAATGTGTAGCTTGTGTCGATATTTCTCGACAAGTCCAAGCGCATTCCGATCTCGAGCTCTATAGCAAAAGATATGGTTGTTAGAAGATGTAAGATCTATTGGCGCACTAAAAACACGTGGTGCACGCAGCTTTTGCTGAAATGATGGCCAACCTGTTCATTTTTTTGTCTTTTTTGCCACATATAATGCACTAGTTGGTTTTCTAGATTCGGTGCCATGTTGGCACGTTTTGATTGGTTATGCATGACACACTCAAGTCCTGGCGTAAGATGACTTGGCATAGAAGGGCACAAAGGAAGACGAAGTCCCAGGAGCAAGAAGCAAGTGCATGAAAGGGAAATAGAGGGGAGGCACAGAGGAGTGCATGTGATGCACACGGGGAGACAAGGAAAACTAGTGAGCAAAGAACATATGGTTAAGGCATGACTATTACAAGGTAATGGGCGTGGCGCGTGAAGGGCCAAGGACTTAGCTGATAGAAGTGTGAGGCACGCGGGAAGGGAAAAATGGAGGAGATAGAAGAATGCAAAGGGGAGCAAGAAGGTGCACAAGGGAACATAGAGGAACTGCAACTGTATCAAGGTGTCAAAAGAACAATCTTGAGTGTGCGCAACCTGAAATGTAAAACACCAGAGTCAGGATGAAAATATAAGTTATCCAGATAACTAGGAGAGTTATTTGGATAATAGAAATGTGAGACTAAAAACATTCTTACCCTAAGATGGGTAAAGGTAGGAGATTGAATGAAGAATGATTCCATATTTTGATCAACCCATCTAATGATATGAGAAATAAACTAATACAAAAATGCAATTTGAGACCAAAATTGGGAACCGAGAGGGCTTCCCTTCCACCTGAGTCATAATTCAACTACCAATCCTCCGTAAGCATGAATTTTCCTTACCATTCCTATGAGGCAAGCTCTAGAGAGATGGTCACCACATAGTGATAGGTGGATATTTTAAAATTTTGAGAAGTACCTCTCAAAATGGGGATTTTCATAAATAGACTATTGTTTACCAGGGGTGAGGATCTCATGAGGATGGGGCCAAATTTTGTGAGTTGAAAACACATTCCTAACACCCTAGGTTGTGTTTTTGAGTCATGAAAATTATCTTCCATATGGGAGAATATTTTTGTTCCCCGTGTCCCATTTTTGTTGTGAAAAAGAAACATAAGACCTCCAAAAGGCCTCCATGTGTCCATTCATCATGAAAAACTGGTCAAAATGAGTTACCATGAGTTGGAAGCATGTTTCTAACACCTCAAGTGATGACTTAAGTGACACAAACCGTGTGTGTGCGTGTATTTTTCTTAAGCTAAGTTATATGAATAAGAACTACCACCTAAATAGTTCTATAACAAAGCTAAGTCAAAATCTAGGCACCATCAAGATGAGAGCTAAACAAGATCAATACTGAGCATAATGCATTAACTTAGAATTAACATGTTAAAGTATTCAAACCTCTACTTCTCTAGATTGCCAACAAAAAGTAAATGGACCTATGTAGACTCCATGGCAATAAAATTGATTGTCTTGATCATCAAGAACCTAGGAATGGGAGCTCATCAAAGCTTGACTATAAGACCCTTTGACTATTCCCATATGACCCAAGCACTTGGCTAGAAAATTGCAAGAAAGGAGGCTTAGCTCTTCAAATGATGAATTGCTCAAGAGTAACAAAGGAAAGCTTATAGTCTATTTGCTATGTGCTTTGATTTTTTCTTCTCAAGGAATTTAGGTGTAAGTGTAAAGGTAGGAGGAGGGCTCTTTATATAGCCCAATGGATAAAGGAACCACTACATCCCTTTACATGTGGGATAATAGGGATGTTGAGTTAGTTATGATAAGGGGGGTTTAGATAGGGTTGAGTTAACTTTAGGAGGGTTTAGCTTGTCCATTAGTGACCCATGTGGATAAAGGGGGCTCATTAATTAATCAAGATGATTTAATTAATAGATGTGCAAGCTTATAGAAGATTTTAGAGGAATATTAGCATGATTTAGACTATAGAAAGGGATTAAATCAATTAAATATTGATTTATTGGGTAAATGAAAGAGGAATTTAATTAATTAATAATAATTAATTAGTCTAGATAGAAGGGGGGATTTATTAACAGAAGGTCATTAATTAGGGTATTTTTTGGATAGGCGACTTAATTAATTAGCATAGTGTAATTAATTAACGACAATAGGAGAGAAGGTGAGCATTTTTATAGTGTCGCCGATTTATAGGAAGGGAGATAATTAGCACAATTTAAGTATTTAAATTGCTTGGGCATAATTATGGGTGTCTACATTTGCCCCTCTTTGGGGTGACGTATATGACACCACTTCAAAGATACTAGATGGATAAAATTTTGAAGGGGTAGAAGAAAAATTAGTAGAAGTGAGAGATGCCCCCTTGAGTGTTGATGGGGTGATGAAGGAAGACGATCGACGATCGAAAAAGGTGAGAAATATATAGAAGAATGGGCGGGGGCAGAATGCCTCGGTGAAATGGAAGATTAGGGGTGAGAGGAAAGTGATGCAAAAGAAATATGGAGAAGCGGAGAGAAGAACTTAGCCTCTAGCCTTTGTATTGGAACAACTTCAGTGTCATCATATTGCCAAAAGATCTATGTCATCAGTCCTTATGAAAAATATAAGCATACGAAAAAAGTAGAATGACATGAAAAGCCATACTACAAAAAATTGTCCATTGCTGAAAACACCAACTCCATGTAACATACAAAAATGCAATGCAATATGAGAAGGAAACAAGCTCATGTAATAGGGAAAACAAGTATGAATGCACATATCCAACCCAAAAATGGTCAAGACAGTTGTAAAAATGTTTTGTTATCAAGTTAAAGAGGTCCACATGGTCGTGATTGAAGAAAAGGGTTAAAAATGATTCCCTAAGCAAGGATACATGCAAGGGGAAATGATGATGGACACTGGGTCCAAGTAGACAACTTTGTGTGTAATGAAATAGCACTGCATAATAAGACGTGCCCAAAAGTATAGACAAAGCAAGCAGCTAGCTTTGAAAATGGTTGTGAATCTGCTGCAATCTGCGAGTCGTGTTGATCGGGGAAGATGTGAAACAAACCAGTAGGATATGGAAAGAATACCATGCGCAAGACACAAGTTTCAGCCGTAATAAGCAAGTTACCTATTTTTGTAGGTTTTTACTTTTTTAGGATTTTGTGGAGAATTTTTCCTGTTTTTGGATTTTGAAGATATATATATATATATATATATATATATATATATTTTATTTGGTTTGTGTTTTCTGAAATGTGGTGGACAATAGAAGAAAATAAAATAAATAGAATGAAGTGCCTAGATGTAAAATAAAATGCCCCATGTGGAAGAAAGAAGAAACAAGTGACAAATAATGTCCCTATATAGTGGAAAAATTAATAAAATAATTATTTTACAAGAGTGTGGATAAGAAGAAAAATCACCTAAGAGTAAAAAAATTGTCCTAGGAAGAAGAGATGGGTACTAGACAAAAAAAAAAAAGCCCCAACACGGTGAAAAATAGAAGAAAATTAATTATTTAATTAAAATAATTATTCAACCGTGAACAAAGGAGAAAACGGCGGTCAAAACGAGCCTCTAGGCATCATGGTCGGTGAAAAATAGCTTGATATACCTCACCGGGGTAAATCACCATGACCCATTCATTTATATCGACCACTAATGAGTTTTTACCGTGAGGCTTTGACAATGATGAGAACGATGGTGAGAGCACAGGGCCAATTGAGATGGGTAGACACAGTCTGAGGGTACGAGTGGCACGCAAACGATGGCATATTTTTGAGTACCCTAACCCTTCTTGTCAATTTCACAATTAATTCCCTTAGAAGTAGGAATCTAGGTTAGGGGTCGCGTCGGGTGCGTGCACGCATGGGCGCAGGTGCACTAAAGGTGGCACAGAATCCAAATGGGGGTACAGACGTCCTAGTGAGTATGCGCATACGCATAAGCACACACAACACACACCTACATGCATGCACATATGCCACACATGCACACATATGTGCACATGTGGAAAAGGAGTGCACATGCCTAGGGTTCACACACACGTGCACGCGTAGGCACTCGAATGATGGCGCACATGCCCATAGGTAATTACGCGCATACACATGCACCGAAAGGGTGGCACACATGCCACAAAGTGTGCATATGCCCAAAATGGCATGCACATGCCCCAAAGGGCATGTAGGAACACTTGGTAGATGGAGGAAAAATAAAAAATGCCAGAAGTGATGGCACCTAGAAGAAAATTTAGGATTTTTGAGTTAACCCTAAAATGATATCCAAAATTTAGAAGAAATGTTAGTAACTAGCACGTGGACTAATTTTGCAAAGACGTCTTCTAGTGCTTCAGACACATGAGCGTCATTCACGTATTGTAGAGTTAGAGGGGAGCATGCACCGATGAGACCAGCGTGTGGTGGCCGTACTCCTATTGGCGGTGGGCCGAGGCCCCATATCCCGGATGCCATCTATTACATTAGATCATGGGATACTTACTACATTGGAGGAGCAAAGTGGCACGGTGAGAGTTAGAACTTTAGGCTCCCTATTGGAGAGATGAGCATGACCTTAGAGGACGTGTGGTAGATTCTTCGCGTTCCTATCTTAGTCTCATTGATTGAGTACACTAGCAACCTTGGGCAGATCATGGCAGATGTTAGTGATCTGTTTGACAGAGATGATATATCACATGACAATATGACTATTGCATTTCATGAGTGCATCTCCGATCCGACACTACACCGAGGGCCTTTATACATTATGTCACTTATCAGTGGGTTTTTTCTCACTGATAAGACTGGGACATCCTTTCCTAGAGGGCTGATGACACTAGTACATGGGATCTTCAAGTGCTAAGCATTATTTTTGGGAGCAGTGCATACTGGCACATTTATACTGGGGTCTATATCTTATTACCTACCACCATCAGAAGATGGTGGGGCCTACCTCGCTGCTATAGATTTGGTCATGGGACCACATAGCTATCGGGAAGCCCCGTAGGCACTCTACATGTCCGAGCTCCAGAGGATCCATCTTATATGGCATGGGTTTCAGTAGGTGATGACATACGAGGTCACCTAGGTAGTTTATACATATATCACCAAGAGTTTGATGAGTTATTAGACAGGGATATCATATGGAGACCCTATAGCGGATACAGTGGCCAGAGGATGTAGTAGAGCTCAGTGTTTGTACAGTGGAGCATTTCCTTCTGGCAACATTGTAGTTACATCATTGAGTTATATAGGGTAGACAGATGTCAGCAACAACTAGGCATGGTGCAGGGGGTTCCATAGCTAGACATGTGGTATGCCCGTTGAGATTCTGAGAGGCCGACCATGGGGCCGCGCATATAGGTGACCCGAGCTAGGGCTAGTTTCTTACAGTGGTTCCATGTATGGGATCCAATGCGATAGGTTAGATATTTGGGCACTACCGCAGATTACTAGACTTGGTATGCTACTATTGTACCACGGTGCTTGACTATCCAAGAGGAGGCCTAGGCAAAGATGTGCTCGACCACCAAGAGAGATTCATCATGGTGGGGACGAGAGACATGATGTAGTGTCCCATGACCCAACTGATCCATTTGATGGGTTACCACATGATGAGCAGGTGGTGTCGCATAGGTATAGGGACCAAGGCCATAGGGAATAGTTCAGAACCTACAGCTTCCTAGCTTAGATTACAAGAGTAGGGATAGTCATCTAGAGTGGCATAGGGACAGGCCCTGGTGGAACAACCAAGGGCATAGCATAGACAACTACCCTACACCAACAAATGCAGCAAGCCATAGAAGAGAGAGACTAGGCCTGAGTCCATATTTTAGTAGTGGCATCCGGGAGGATCATCCTTGGGCTCAAGCTAGCTAGGAGGTGACAGTGATGTTCACTTTTAGCAGATATTATAGATGGCCTCACAAATGGCTCAAGTGATGATTCTATATTAGCAAACATAGGCCCAATACAACTGTGATATCTTTGGAGCGAGATAGGTGAGATCATAGCATGTAATGGGTCGCCGAGCTTTCTCAAGCCTCAAAGAGAGATAGTGTCTTTCTAATGCACAGATGGTGCAATAGTGATAGCATGGACACATAGATATTTAGCTACTGAGAGGTCTAAGTATCCTACTATAGATCATTATATTTTGAGGCAATTCTGGCTGAGTTGTGAGTACCTTCCTATAGCTAGCACTTAAGCAGAGGGACCAGGTTAGAGAGGCCTCAAGCCTTAGTGGAGAAACCATGGGGACAGACAGGAGACCGGGTGATGCTCGCACTATGCTACCACCATGAGACAGACCAGCCACCCCATCTAAGGGATCAAGTCAACCTTGATGATTTTTTTGACATATACGCCTCTTGATGAAGGCTATGAGCAGATTGTGCTCGATGTACACCATTCTTGATTCGCATAGCAATTTTGACCCATGCCTCTAATGAAGGCTTTTTTATTCTTTGATCGATGTATATAATCTCTTTTGTATGCCTCTGATGAAGGCATTTTTGATGTATAACAGTGATGTATATCCATTTTTTATATAGATAGATCACAAACATGTATATATATGGAATTTTTGTGACATGACATATGTGATTTATGAGATGTTGGACATTATTTTTTATTTCTTGATGGATTTCATGGATAGATAGATGTGTTTGTGATGTATCTTGATTTGGTTTTTCATGTATATGTATCCTAATTTGATTGATGTATCGCATGTGTTTTGATTTCTATACGATAGATCTTGTAGTGTATATCAAATGTATTTTTCTCATGTGATGTGTCGACTTAGTGGATGGGATTATATGATGATATGGGTGTGGGGGATATATTTTGATATTTGTGATCCCTCTTTCCCCATTTGATGATACGATATGTGATGACTAGCTTAAAATTCATGTATGATATATACTTAGCTTTTTCTTGATATATGATGTATAGATGATGTTAGATGTGATGATATTGATGGAAATATGATGATGTGATAACAAAACAATGCACATGTAACAAGCAAACACAATCAAATACTAACAAAGAACATAATGAACCAATACAACAATGTATCATGACTCACTAGCATGTAAAAACACACTTCAATATGCACAAGTAAGAATAAATCTAATCTAATCAAGAAAAGATGAATCCTAACAAATCATGCCCAAGAAATAAACAAAACAAACACACAAACATGAAGCAACTATACAAGCAAACAAGCAAAGCAAGAAACAAGACAATGCAAGTAAACTAAAGTAAATGTTTTTGTAAGATTTGTTTTGTAAAATAATTTTCTATTGTTTTGATTTATGCGAAACAATTTTCTATTGTTTAGGGTTTTGTGAAACAATTTTCTATTAGTTAGGGTTTTTTTGAAACAATTTCTATTGTTTTTGTGTGTTTTTGTAAAACAATTTTCTATTTTTTGTATTTTTGTGAAACAATTTTCTATTGTTTTTTCATTTTTTCCATAGTTTTCCAGAGTTATGCATAGGTAACCAAGAAAGCATGGATGCCCCCAGCGTTAGATGGGGAATATACAAGGGAAAATTCCACGCACTTATAAACAAGAAGGTGAAGTTGCAGAAGTGCCCCTGTAAGATGGGGAATAGACAAAGATCATGCCCTTCACAAATAAACAAAAGGAGACAAAACCATATCAAGGCTTGACAAGATTGGGCTCACAGGGAATCTTGAAGGTAGAACTATCCCTAGGCTAAGTAAAAGTACCCTCTAGATGTGAGATGCTTATGAACAACGAATCCTCCCAAGGCACCAGAAACCGGTTTTCACCCACGGACCTATCCGAAGTACCCAATTGGATGGTTTTCACTTATGGATGACTTGTTTTCTCTTTTTATTTTTCTCTTTTTTATTTTTTAAGTATTTTGACTATTTTACCATGTTTTTGATTTTTTTGTTTTTTGTTGATTTCGCACCATGCTTAAGCATAGAACCACTTAAGGTGCATGGCATTCATGGGCTCATGGAGCTCATCGCCATTGGGATGAGTGAGTTTGTATGCTCCTGTGTCATACTTGGCCACTATAACATAAGGTCCTAACCAATGTAGTTCAAACTTTCCTTTCTTTTCTCTTTTTGCCCTTGTGTTGAATTGATTCTCCTTCATGACCAAATCATCAACCTCAAACTAACAAGGTATGATTCTCTTGTTGTAATTTCTGGAGAATTTTTTCTGGTACACTTTGAGGTGATTAAGGGCATGGATGCATTTCTCATCTAGGAGCTCTAACTCAGCCAGTCTAGCCACCCGGTAATCTTCATCTTTATCTAGATAATCCCTAAGAGAGATTCTTAGGGAAGGAAGTTCAATTTCTAATGGGATGATAGATTCCATCCCAAATACTAGAGAATATGGCATCGCACCCGTAGGAGTGAAAATAGAGGTCCTATAATCTCAAAGAGCTGTGTGGATTTGCAAATGCCAATTACGACATGTCTTACTTACCATTTTCTCCATTATTCACATCAAAGTCTTATTTGTGGCCTCAGCCTGTCCATTACCTTGGGGATAATATGGCATAGACCATTTTAACTTGATTTGGAACCGATGATAGAGATCCTTTACCATTTTATTCTTAAATGACTTTCCATTATCAGTAACAATGGTTGTAGGAATGCCATACCAACAAATGATATGATTCATGATGAATTTGGAAATCTGAGCTCCTGTTACATAGGTTAAAGGGACAGCTTCCACCCACTTGGTAAAGTATTCAGTAGCCATGATGATGTGGGTATGGCCATCAGATGAAGTAGGGGTAAGCTTCCCTATCAAATCAAGTCCCCATTTAGAAAATGGCCATGGGGTGGTGATGGGTTGCAATGGCTGTGATGGAGCATGGATGAAATTTTCATACTTCTGACAAAGTACACACTTCCTTACATAGTTGCAATAGTCAGTTTCCATGGTAGGCCAATAGTAGCCTACTCTTAACATTTTCTTGGCCAAAACCATTCCATTAGTATGTGCTCCGCACACCCCTTCATGTACTTCTTTGATCACTTGGACCGACTCTATCATATCGAGACAATGTAACATATTCCCATCATATCCATGACAATAAAGTGTGCCTCCTAAAAGGGTATAATAGGCTATTTGAAAAATTAGGCTTTGTTTCTTGGAACTAGAGATGTCGGGAGGGAACGTGTTGTCCTTGAGATAGGTAAATATGGGCTCATACCATGAGGAATTGGGACCAACAACATCACAAGCCAAACATGATTCTAGCATGTCATACGTAGGTTGACGTAGATTTTCCACAAAGAATGGCATGTCATTACTTTCCGGTGGAATGCAGAGCATAGAACCCATTGTGGCCATAGCATATGCAGATCTATTTTGTGCTCTTGGAATTTGTTCAAATGTGATGCACACAAAATACTCTTTCAGAGTTTCTACCAGCTTCTTATAAGGTATGATTTTTTCATCCTTAACCTTGTATTCATCATTAACTTGCTTGATAATTAACTGAGAATCACCCATAATCTTAACATGGTGAATGTCCCATTTAATGGTGAGCTTCATCCCTGTGATAAGTGCCTCATACTCTGCGATATTGTTCATGCAAGGAAAACCTAGATGAAAAGCCTGAGGTATGGGGTCGCCAGAAGGAGTAATGAGGATCACACCTGTGTCCGAACCATGAAAGGTAAAAGACCCATCAAAGTGTATCTCGCCATACAAATGCATTCTTCAATGTATAGCAATGAGGCATCTGGTAGATCTAGATTCAAAGGTTTAGTTCCTTGCAAAGGTTCTTCTACTAATTGATCAATAAGTACTTGTCCCTTAACCAACTTCTAATACACAAACTCTATGTCAAACTCACTTAGTAGAATGATCTAATTAACCATTCTTCCTGTGAGGGTGGGTTTAGACAGAAAGTACTTGAGTCGGTCAACTTTGGATATAAGATTGGTTTTGGTATTCAATAGATAATGGAAAAGTTTTTGAAAGGTAAAAATATGGCCAAACAAGACCTTTCAATTTGGGGATAGTTGAGCTCATAAGAGATGAGAGTGTGACTAAGGTAGTACACCACTTTTTCTTTGTGACTAAGGTTGTATTAGGTGAGCATCGAACCAATAGCAAATTGAGTAGCAAAGATATAAAGCAAGAGCATCTCACCAGTGTTAGAGGCATGAGGACAGGTGGATTGGCCAAGTATTGTTTAAGCAATGCAAAGGCCTCTGCTATTGCTCTGGTCGCGATGAAGGCAACATCCTTTTTAATAAAGTGGGTGAAGGAATGACACTTGTCAAGAAGTTGGGAGATGAAGCGGTGAATAGCCTGTATTTTTTCCCGTAAGCTACATAATTGCTTAATGTTCTTAGGAGGTTGCATCTCAGTAATAGAAGACACTTTAGCAGGGTCTATCTCAATTCCCCTTCTTGACACAATAAAACCCAAAAATTTCCCGATAACACCTTGAACACACATTTCTTTGGGTTCAGCCATACCTTGTACTCTCGTAGGTGCTCAAAGATACGTTGTAAAATAGTAGGGTGATCTTCCCTTGTCTTAGATTTTCCGAGGATGTCATCCACATAGTCTTCCATGATATCATGGATCATATCATGCAAAATTACTATCATTTCCCTTTGATAAGTAGCTCCTACATTTTTGAGACCAAATGGCATTACTTGATAACAAAAGGTACCCCAAGGAGTTGTAAAATCCGTCTTGTGTTGATCTTCATTAGCTATCTTAATTTGGTTGTAACTTGAAAAGCCATCCATAAGAGATAGCATCTCATATCCTACTGTTGAATCCACAATCATATCAATATTTGGTAATGGAAAATCATCCTTAGGGAAAGCCTTATTAATGTCTCTAAAATCCATACAAATTTTGATCTTGACAAGCTTTTTCTGGACAGGGTAGATGTTGGATATCCATTCAAAGTAATCAATAGGCCGATCAATCCTCGCCATGCAAGGTATTTCTAATTCTTCTTTAACCAAGAGGGCTACCCTTGGGTGCATCTTTCTAAGCTTTTGTTTAATAGGCTTAGCATCTCGCATGTAAAACAAATTTGTACATGAAAAAATTTAGATCTAAGCTTGACATATCCTTATAGGACCATGTGAATACATCTATAAACTCCCGTAGCAGCATGGTGAACATTTTTGTTCCCTGCTAAGAGTGATGCTCCCAATTTGACTATTTTGGTGTCCTCTTATGTGCCAATGTTTACATTGATAGTTTCCTCTACTAGTAACTTTGACAAGTCCTCCATATGCGTCAGATCGGGAGGAAGGTTGAGATCTTCATCCAAGGATGTCTCCACGATATTTTCATTTGTGGCATGGTCACTTTTATTGTCCTTTGATTTTTCACTGTTTGTTAGCCAAATTGCCTCGAATAGGTTTTCACCGTGTGACTTGGAATTTGATTTTTGCTAAGGCTTTGTGTTGGAACTCTTCCCTCTCTTTTCTTAAGTTTTTCTAACCACGAAGCTCTCACCTCCTCACCGAAGTAGGCATAGGTATCCAAGTCAATATAGAATCCCTTCTTGTGGTCTCCAATGGGAATTATATCCTGAATGCCAATGAACTCTGTGATAGCTTCATCATTCTCAAATAGATCTAGTGACATATGACATTGTTGGTCCCATTCAACAAGGGAAGGGTAAACAAGGTCAAGTGTAGGTTTCATAGGGGTTATGGTTAGGACAGCGGTATTCATGAATAGGTTTGTAGAGGCAAGATCCTCATATTGGCTATAATGGGAATCTATATCACTGTCTAGATAGTTAGAGCTATCCTCACATTCAGAGAAAGTAGCATATTGATCATTGGGATGTGCCCCATAAGGATGAATTCCAATGTCGTATCTTTCTATTTTAAAATGTGGGAGAGGCACTGGTTCTCACTGTCCTTGCTCATTTCTTCCACATCTTAGGCCCTTTTAGCCCATGGAGTACATCATTCTACTATATTTCTCCTATTCAGGGGTTTGATAATAGGTTTGCTTTGAGTATCCTTTGGGACCCAAGTCGTAGGTGGATCCAATAATTTTTTTTCAGCTAGAAATCCTCCAAGTAAAAATGACCCAATAGTTTGATCATTTCTAGGTCATCTAAAACAATAGTTGGGTCAACCTCTAGTCTTAGGTGACAATGAGAGGTCTGAAACTAGGAGGGCTTGTTGTACATTATATTATCCACATCTGTATTCTAGGATCTTCATCTCTGATGAATCAAAAGAATAATTTGATGTAGAGGCACCATGGGCACAAGAACTGAGAGAATTTGAATCTACTTGAGACTCCATGGCTTCAATTTGGAGAGGAACATCTATATCAATGGAGGGACACGCATAGGTGCCCTTGCGTGTAAAACTATTGAGAGCTCAGAGTGAACGAAGGGCTCAATCTCCTTGTATTGTAATAGTGTGTCCTCGTGATTTAGTTTAATGAATTGATGGAACATTGATCACACGACCTGTATGGCATGAATCCATGGTCAGCCTAGAATCATATTATATGGAAGTTCCAAGTCCAGGTTATGGAACTTTGTTTGATGACAAGTGGGACCAAATTCCATGGGAAACGTGATTATGCCCACTGACTCCCTTTCTGTGTTGTCGTAAGCGGTAATAGTAATGATGTTTGACTCAAGGTCTGCTTCATTATATCCCAGCTGCTTAACCAACTTCAACATGCATATGTTCAACCCAGATCCATTGTCCACAAGCACCCGTTTGATCTTCTTATGGGTAACAAATACCTCAATATATAAAGGAAGATTATGTGTTGGATTTTTAGTGGGATTTCCTATGATCGAAGGCAATGTGTTTAGTTGGTATAATGTTTGATACCGCGGCCTGAAGATGTGTAGGATCTACCTCTAATGGCACTCCTGACCCTTGTAGAGTTTGGTACATAATGTCTTTGTGTACATTTGATATCTTAAGAAGATCCAAGATCAAAATCTTGGTAGATGTTTTCTCAAGTTGTTTTAAGAGGTCATACCTACCATTTGGTGGGGTTGATGGAGAGGGTTCAAGAATCACGAGGTGGGAACGCCTTATTACTATGGCACAATCCTTTCCCTTGATTCAGATGGTGTTGACAAGGTCGCTAGGAGAGCGAATACATCCAATAAGTGAATCATAATTATTTTGTCTCTCTTGGTATATAAATAATTCACTGCTTTATAACTCGGGATGACTCTCCCGATCGGCTTTGACTTCGACGATTAACCATGTTTAGGGAATGGTTCTTTATATATCCCCATCTTTTTGTTGGGTGTTTGAGTTTTCTCTGGGTTGTCCACCTCTATCTCCCCATTGTCGATGAGGTCTTGGATATAGTGATGAAGTCACGACATTTATATGTTTAATGTCCTTGACACGATGTAATTCACGGTATTCATGATCCCTCTACCATGATGGCTTTAGAGCACTATCATCAAAGGGTTGTGTCATAGTATAAGTCACCATGTGAGCCGCATCCAATTGTTTTAATATAACCGACAAAGGCTCATTGAGAGGAGTGAACATTCTTCATTTTGGTGGTGGTTGAATAGGTCCTTTGGTAAGTTTAAAAGGTTGACCAATTTGAACCATTTGTACATGTTTGGAATTTTGATCCCATCTCCCACCACGTTTTTGTTTTTATTAAATATCTCCAGCTTCTCTGTAGGTCTAACACTATGATTATCCTTAGATTATGACTTAAGAGTTCCTTTAGCAATAAGGGTTTTCTCTATTTGAACCCCTTTTTCAACGACCTCCTCAAAAGTACGAACACAATGCATTTGAAGGTGGAAAGAAATGTCTAGATTTAGGTTGGGTACAAAGATACTCACCAGCTGTTTTTCAAGGAAAGCGCAAGGGAAGCAGCTAGCTATCCCTCTCCACCATTGTAGGAAGCTAGTGAAAGTCTCATTAGGGAATTGTTTAGTGCCAAATAAATATGCCATGGTGATATCACTCTCTATATTTTATGAGAAATGATGCACAAACCTCTCTCGCCAAATATGGCCGGTGTAAAAATAGACCCTCAAGGTAAACGAGTAAACCACTCTAAGGCTTGACCTCCCAGACTCTTGGGAAAGAGTTGTATGAGATAATTATCACTATAGGACACCTCTTGACACACCATATAGAAATCCTTAACATGATCTCATGCATCTCCCTTCCCTCTATATATGTCAAATTTCGGCACATTGAATTTTTTAGGGAAAGGTTGAAGTGTCATAGCTTTGTCAAAAGGATGCGGACATAGTTCTTAATATTGATAATTTCTAATGCTCCCCAAATTTCTCTCTTGAAGACTTGTGAGTTTTTCTTTCATAGATTGCACCTCTTGTGTGAGAAATTGTTCTTTAGTAGGAGAAGCAGGGATATATACATGATGGTACTCCGTATTGTCTTCTCCTTGATTTTCTCTATGGAGTTCACTGATTTTGACCTTAGGCCTTGGTTTTGGACATTCTTGCTTGCTTCCTTTTGTACATGAGAGGTTAGCAAGGCTAATTGTTGGCTAAGGTTACTAATTTTTGTTGAATGGTGACCTCTTCTTCCAAAGGTTCCTCTTCTTCCTCATATTGTGGAGGTTCTTCAACATTCTTGTGTCCTAACCTGATTTTACGTGGCACTTTGATAAAGGGTATTCTATGTCCCACTACATTATCATTTCCTACATTAGAGGTAGAAGCATGTTTGTGTGTTAAAATATCCTCCATGTTGATAAGAGGTCGCTCCTCCTCATTAGCATTATTCATAGGTGGGATTATTTCATTTTCAGTGGGCATTTTGGCCCCCAATTCTACAACCCATGCTAGCACCCTATCCTTGTTTCTAAAAAGGAATTCATCTAATAAGGTGGGGTCAAATTCAAACTCCGTATGTGGGGATTCCAATTCATCAACACTATGATTGGATAGGTCTTCTATCTCTTTTTAAAGAAAATAGAGGCCCTAGATCATGTCCAATAAAAGGGTTTGACCCTTGTCAATTGGAGGCTTCCCAAGCCTACACTTGTTGTGCCTCATGTGTTTACTTCTTAAGCCCTAATCATGTTTTAGGAGCCATGATGTGCAATATTTTTACTAAGGTAAAGTTGTAAATGTGTTCAAACCTTGTGACCACACCTAAGTGAAATGCAAGATGAATGTCAAGAATATGAATGAGTATAAATGTTAGAATACCAATGTGATAGAGTGATAAATAAATAGTGACACAATGTTTGGTACCTAAGCCTATCAAATGAATGAAGTACTTCCTAGATTGTGCTTCAAAAATCAGTTGGTGTTGTAAGATAATTAACAAGATGTCCTCACTTATGCCAAGTTCAAGGGAATGAACAAGACGTAAGTAAATACAAGAAGTTAATGTGACCTCTTAACAAGGTATACTAGAAGAAAGCTCAAATTCGATTAATACCTATATCCCAAAAAGTTTCAGTTATAATTTGTGAGTGACACAACAATGTCACCAAGATATGTTAACCAAACTTTACGAGAAAGTAAGGTATTGATATCAAGATGATATTGATATAACACGCACAAGTGGTAACACGTAGCACTCTTCAAAATCGAGGTAATAATAGAATCAAACTAAAAGCTTAAAGTATAACTAAGAATTGTTAAAATGTGTATAATGTAACCTTACAATATGGATATTTAGGTCAAGTTTACAAGAAACAAGACGTAAATACCAAAATTGTAGTGATACGATACAAACAAGGTAACCTTTCTAAGGAAGTTCAAGATGATGAACCACGCCTAACTACGATGATGATCCTGACATGGGTATCAAGATCACAAAGGCTACCAATGATATGAATACACCTCTGTACACTTTAGATGTTTAACTTACCTAGCTGTAAACATGGATGGGCGTAAATGGACAAAAAAGTGGTAGAAACAATCAATTGGTAACACAAAGGTAGTCACCCTTCTTTTGATCAACAAAGTGTCAAAAGAATGTGAAGGAAGTAGATCAAAATGGGGATGAAAAATGTTGGCTTTACTTCAGAAAAGTTTCACATTGCCTGAAGGAAAGTGAAAAACTAAACAAAAGTAACACGTCCCATGTTTCGTGATGAATGATGGCTTACAACTCAACACTATTTTGAAATGGCCAAAGTGGGCTCCTGGCCAAAGAATATCTTCCTAGGTGGTTCTCTTGTCCTAGGCATTACAAAGTTGTCTTAAGTGAGCGTGATTTACCCAAATAGTCCCGACTATCTTGGGAGTATCTCAGCTTTACTTTACCCCCTTCAAGCATAAAGGGCAACTAGTGTGTCCACGTGTGCTCTCCTTGGGGTCGCCATACAGACAACCGGTAACGCTATCTCACAAGGTAATACTAGTCAAGTAGGTAGTGCGGAGCACTTCCCATTTCATCCACAAGGTTCCCTCTTACGTGGACTACTTTGGGGTTCCTGGTACCACCCCCATTGTTGTAGCTTAAGACGTGATGCCAAAGGGGTTATGTTCTAATTGAGAGGATAGGACGTACATCTTTTCTAAAACCCGTAATACGGTGTTTTGAATATGTTGTTCTTTTTATCTTGTTTAATTTAGATGTGGTTTGCTTGAACACATTTTGGCAACCTGTACAACAACTATATTAGTAGTTTTTGACTTTATTTTGATTCCACCTTTCTTTGACAAGCGTGCGTTTTGGTCCCGCACACGAGTTTAGTATTTTTCCATTCATCAAGATCATCCAAGGATGCAAGAGAATAGCATACGTGATGTTTCCATAAATTCAAGAAGATATTAAATGGAAAAACACTTAATTCAAACACACCAAGTTAACCCATTCCAATTAAGATAGTCCTAACAATTTGAGCATCAAAAAGACTTAAGAATCATTTCTTATTCCAAAGATCACCCCAAGGGATGTGAGGTAAGAGCATACGCGACCTTATTCCCATAAGAAAACATGTAAAAGTTTATCTAATCTAGTAAAATCATATAAATGTACCCCGTAAAAATAGGCATAATTAGATAAAAACCTGCAAAGAAGTTAACACCCTAACATCCTAATTTTAAGAACATGGAAAGATACATGTGCCCTAGTTTAGGCATGTGCATGTGGGTTAGGGTGGATGCGTCACTCTGTGTTTTCTAACTTATAATGCACCTATGCAACTAGAAAGGCATGTGCACTAGGATCAGGGCGTGTGCGCCAAAGAAGTAAATGGTAGTATTAGGATCCGACAGAGCACCTGCACCTCTAGAGAGGTGTTTGTGCTACGGTTAGAGTGTGTGTGCCACAACCAATAGAAAAAGCAGTGCCATATTTTGATAGAGCACTGCGCTTTTGCAGTAAAAGTGTTTGTGCCACTAGAGAGACATATGCGCCTGGGTTAGTGTGTATACGCTGGTCTAATAGGTTTTTACACTGTAGTGAAGGTGCATACAAAATGGCGTTGTGCCTGTGTTATCGCACCTACACCTTGGTTAGGGTATGTGCGTTAGGGTTAGTGCATGTGTGCCAGGGTCAGCAAACATAGATTCAAGCTTCGACAATGTGCCTATGCCACCCGAGAGGTGCCTGTGCTAGAATAAGTGTACCTACACCCCTGTTAGTGTGCCTGTGCCACTCTTGCAACCAAAGTACAGCAAAAAACACAACAAAGCTCACAATACTTTAAATTTTAACAAGTTAGCTTGAAATTGGCAATAACACATCAAAATGATAGCTATAAATGAGAACCTACACATATAATATTAGCAAAAATCCCAAGAAATTGAACATTATTTACTATATGTGCATATCAAAGGTTAGCCAAAACAATAGAATTTAATCTAAAAAAAGCTAAGGGACTAGGGATCCGGGTGTGCCATATGTGTGCATGTATTTTTTCTTAAGCTAAGTTATATGAATAAGAACTACCACCTAAATAGTTCTATAACAAAGCTAAGTCAAAATCTAGGCACCATCAAGATGAGAGGTAAACAAGATCAATACTGAGCATAATGCATTAACTTTGAATTAACATGTTAAAGTATTCAAACCTCTACTTATCTAGATTACCAACAAAAATTAAATAGACCTATGTAAACTCCATGGAAATCAAATTGATTGTCTTGATCATTAAGAACCTAGGAATGGGATCTCATCAAAGCTTGGCTACAAGACCCTTTAACTATTCCCATGTGACCCAAGCACTTGGATAGAAAATTGCAAGAAAAGCTTAGCTCTTCAAATGATGAATTACTCAAGAGTAACAAAGGAAACCTTATAGTTTATTTTCTATGTTCTTTGCTTTTGTATTCTCAAGGAATTTAGGTGTAAGTGTAAAGGTAGGAGGAGGGCTCTTTATATATCCCAATGGATAAAGGAACCACTACATCCCTTTGCATGTGGGATAATAGGAATGTTGAGTTATTTATGGATAAGGGGGTTTAGATAGGGTTGAGTTAACTTTAGAAGGGTTTAGCTTGTCCATTAGTGACCCATGTGGATAAAGGGGGCTCATTAACTAATCAAGATGATTTAATTAATAGATGTGCAAGCTTATAGAAGCTTTTAGAGGAATATTAGCATGATTTAGACTATAGAAGGATTAAATCAATTAAATATTGATTTATTGGTTAAATGAAAGAGGAAGCTAATTAATTAATAATAATTAATTAGTCTAGATAGAAGGGGGGATTTATTAATGGAAGGTCGTTAATTAGGGTATTTTTTAGATAAGTGACTTAATTAATTAGCTTAGTGTAATTAATTAACAACAATAAGAGAGAGGTGAGTGCTTTTGACAGTATGTCACCAATTTGCAAGAAGGGAGATAATTAGTGCAATTTAAGTATTTAAATTACTCGGGCATAATTATGGGTGTCTACACAAACCACTCCTCCATAGGGAGAACACTTTGGTGTTCCCCATGTCCACTTACACTTTTTTCTCTCCATGTCCCCATGAATCCAAAAACCCACTCAAGATTCTTAGAATGTTGATGTCATCATTCTTAACATGAAAATACACTAATGAGTGATTTCTCAAGCCCGGGAGCAAGACATGGAATTCAAAGGGAAAAACTTATATGATTTTGATTCCAAAGGACCCAAAGGACCCACTTAATCCATTCCCATAATTTTCAAGACCTTATTCATCTTGAAATTTTCCTTTTCAATCAATTTTCCACTTTATCTCTTACGCATGCACTAACAAGATGAGTTGCCACCGGAGTCCAAAATGAGCATGAACCAGTATAACACATGGACCATGAGGAGGGTCTAATTATACTAAAAAATTATACACTTTAGACATTTGTATCCTGATCTCATACTACTATTTAGAAGGTTCTTGAGTGAATAAAGTACTAATTAACCCCCATATTTTGGTCATCTTGTTTTATTTTATTTCGTCAATACTCGACCTCTTGCACCCATATGCATAGTCAAATTCTGTCATCCCACATCATTGCCTCAACCTAGGGCACCCAGATTAGTATTGGGGCACCCATGGGCACCTTAGTCCCACCAGGGGTGCCTCGGTCCTTTTGCACTTTCCCGCCACTTTTTGGGATCTTTCTAGCCATTTGAGGTCTTTATCTTTCTTGTGGTTAGCCTTTTTAGGTTAATTATGAAATTAGATCAAGATAACCCTATAAATATAAAGTTATGAGACCATAATGAGGGACCTAGTGTCATCTATCACACCATCTAGAGTTGCATCCATTTATTGCATTAGAGATCACTTACATCCACATAGCTCCATCATCAAGGCGTAAGTCTAGGACATTTACATCAAACTTCATAGGGGGAGGGATTCTATTATATTCCATGCACACATACTATTACATTTTCTACATGTATCTATTACTCGCTACTTCACAAAATGTGACTCGATGAAAAGAGCACTTAGAGCATGTCATGCACACACTCACCATAACTATATTTGGGTTTGAAATGTAGTGCAATGCTCAGCTAGTAAGCATGCTATTGTGGCAGCTGAGGTCATTCGACCCATTCATTTTGCATATTTCTTTTTTTAGGGTTTTGATATTTCTTTTGGTATTTTACAGGTCTTCTCATCATCTTGGATTATTGGTGACATCTATTACGGGATAATGAATATGATGCGACAGATGCACAACGAGGTTTTGGACCACCTCTCGAGTCCCTATGAAGACTAGTTTCAAATATTTTACATGCACTAGGGTGCCCAGATTGAAAACTAGAGCACTCACAGTGCCCTTGTCATCCTCTAGGTGCTCTAGTCTAATTAGATCCTCCATTTCCATCCTTTCCAAGACATCTACACAAATGTTCTTGCTTCTATATTTTCCAGTCATCACCTGTGATCTTGTTTTAGCGAGCATCTTCCATTTAATCGAGTTCTTTCCTCTTCTCTCTTGAATATTATGGTTAGCATTTCCTTTGCATAATTGTTTAGATCATTTACATACTTTCTTTACTACATTTAGTTACATTTATTATAGTTTTCCATAACTTAGATTAACTATCCCCTTTACTACCTAGTTAGTTCAATTTTAGTTAATCATTTTGGTGAACCCGACCATTTCAACACTTCCTTTTGACCATGTCATCTCCTTATCAAGTTATGGCTCAATCTTCTTATACTACCTTTACACAAACCAAGGTCTTCAAAGATCATTACTATTGTCATTGATTTCATGTGCGTGTGTACCTAGCATCCACCTCGCTTTGTTATACCTAAGGATGATTCATATATTAATGTAGTTACTACTCATCATACTCATCCTAATCCACCTACAGCTCCACTCGCATCTATTTATCCACCCATTACTTTGGAAGCTCTCCCCACAACGTATATGGGATATGATATCATCAAACAACTTAAAAACATGCCTGCTTAGATCTCTCTTTATTACTTGTTACGTAATGCACCAAATTTTCATAACACACTAGAAGTTTCCCTTCATGCCATCCACATTGAAAGTGATAATTTTGTAGTGGCCTTTGCACATCTTATACAGTCTCTTCAGTAACTTACCCCATGTTATATCTTTCATTGATGAAGATGGGTCACCTTTTGCTAAAATCAATCCATGTGCTCCTTTACTTATTATTGTCATCATTAGCACCACTTGTATTAAAAGAGTCCTCATTAATAATGGATCAACCATCAATTTATGTGCTCACTCTCTTTAAATCAATTGGGTATTAGCGATGATTTAATTTCTAAGAATTCTACCCTCATTCGTGGTTATGACTCTACCACTCGCTCATGTATAGGGACTATCTCATTACATATTCGTGTTGGGCCTAAGATTGTTCTCATTGAATTCTATGTTATCGACACCTCCTTTTAGTTTAATATCTTATTAGGAAGGCCTTGGATTCATGCAATGCATGTTGTTCCATCTACTTTTCACCAATTTATCAAGTTCTTTCATGATGGCTATGAATATACCATCACCATTGATCCTGGGCCATTAAAATATTGTCACATAGATCCTATTACTTCTATGCCCATACCACCTTCGTAACTCATCCCATATAGCAGCCTTGGTACATATGGCATTGGCCAATCTAGCACTTTACAAAGTATCCTTTCTACCACTTGCAATGCTACATTCATATCCACTTACACAATGGATATTATTTCACCTATAGTATAAGTTCCTACTAGTATTCCTTCTCAAGTTATTATGGAACCCTCTACCACTCCACCTATGATGCCACCTACCAACATCCTTGATAATGTTATACCACATGATGATGTTCACACCGATGATTCGATGATGACATTGACATTATTTCACTCATGGATGAAACATTATGATAACTTGATTTTACCCCTGTCGGTGTAGATGATTCTTATTTCAAGAAACCTTTGTGGCCAATTACCCATACGAATATATATTTAAGACTCCTCCATCTACTAACTCTATGGTATTGTATCAAGGATCATTCCATAGTTTTGATGCTATTTCATCTTCTCCTCCACGGGTTGCCACTCCACTGCCTCCTTTTACATGCACATTATTCATCAATAAGACCTTTTGGAAACACATCCCCGTTAACTCTACGTGCTTAGAAACTATTTGTACATGTGATAGTTTGGCTAGGTTCAACATAACACTCAATGACATTTTACCACCTCTTTATTCACCACATCTCTATCATGGCTATTTTCACACAACAACATCTTATGGCTTGCATGTCTTTCATCTGATAGTATTTTTTGCATGCACCCCTCATGACTCTCCACTCACACTTGGATAGTCCTAGATTGATTATATTGGTGGTACAATAGATGCTCATCACTCTCTACTCACATTTCATATGCCTTTCGACAATATTTCTATCCATAATGATTCTTCTCCCGCTTATGCTCCAAATATCTCTCATTGGCATGCTCATGGTTTTCCACCAATCACCTTTACTGATGAAGAATATGCAATGAATGTCTACACACTCCATCGCAATGGGTCCCTATATGACCCTCCTCATTCTATAGCTTATCAGGTTTCTGATACTTCCCGGTAAGTTTCGACCATGACAATGATGATCTCCTTGACAACGAGACATAGTCCTCTTTTATATCATACACTAGGGGGCATGACACTCCACCTTCCCCCACATCATCTTAGAATCATCACAATCATCATCCTTTTCATTCTTATACATTCATATGTTCTAGTGTCATTACGATGACATACTCTTGTGCTTCGATTCACACTTGATTGTTGAGGGCTTACTACACATGAACCCCACACATTGCACTATAACTACTACACATTGCATATACTCATACATTATGTTTCATACACCATACATCCTACATGTAATCTACACAAAATTTTGGCATTTGTACATTTATACATCATACATCATGCTATTCATCATTAGGCATACACCATTATCTACGCGTCTAACATCCTACACCACTTATCCTACATACTACATCATTAGTCTATCGCATACATTACATACCATACATACCTTTTTCATACTATATCGCATATTACACTTGTCATTATACATCATACATTACACATTCTACTCATCACATGGTCATCTTTCATCATTACATATACTACATTGTCTCTACGCACTTCACTCATTACCCGATGGCACACTTTAGTTCCTCGGTCCATACTCGACTTCCAAGGGTTTACAATACAAATGGACCTTACATATATCACACATTTAGTATTTGACCTTTCATCATGTGACATTCCTAAGCTAGTGACATACACTTTAGGATAACTCGTCACTATTCTATCATTTTGTAGTTATGTACACCTTAGGTTACGTCACCACTCCTTCCTTACATTTTTAGTGATATACACTTAAGGATAAATAATAACTCATCTAATCATCTTATAGTGATATACGCTTAGGCTAAATCATCACTTATACATTTAGTTGGTCATTATATATGATATAGCTATATGGTTCACATACATATTGTCACTAGGTCACATCACATCACTACAACTACACATTCCTCACAAGTTGCTTTAAACACAACACACACTTTGACCTTTTCCGATGATGCACTCTTGTTTATGGTTAATTCTTGACTATTTACGGGGAAAAATAAATGAACCTCACTGCATACACTCCCATTCACTTAGGGGCATGTGGCTCCTATCATTCCATTTTGCATTCCATTACATCCATCCAAAACATACTGCATATTATGGTTGTTTTTACTCTTGTTTACTTATTCTTGTTCATGGTCACTTTTTTACACGTGTTAGTTATCTTACTTGTATTTCGTTTATATATATCATACACACATGCACATTCATGACTTTTTCTAGTTATGATCACATATATAGGTCTCTTACATGTAGCATGGATGTTTGCCTTCTACCCTTCCTACACTAGTTGTTGGGGGCATCCACACATTCATCTCTCATAGGTGTTATTATTTCATTTTGTACTTAGCACTTACATTACTTAGTTATACATGCTTTTGGCATACTAGTTATCTTTTTAACATGCTAATGGGTGTTACATGTGCATCATTTGTTATGCAGGACATTGGTTTCCATACTTATTTGTTAGATTGTTTGTTATTTTTACTATTGTTTGTGGGCCTTTCCCTTTGTTTGGTGTGCACACTTGTTTATTGTTTTTAGCCATGATGGCCTTACATGTCTTTCGACATGTGAGTGATGTCCCATGTTTGCATCCCACTTTATGTGGCTTACTTTGTCTTCTTGCATATTTACAACATTTTTTGGTAGTTTTTACACTATTTGCATAGCTTACACATTGTTTTTCTATACATATGCATGTTTACACTTTTCTTTGGCTAGCCTTCTTTTTTGTGTGTGCCTTGGTTTCTACCAAACACTTTTCAGGGCCACATCATACATGCGGTTATTCCTCTTTTGAGGTCACATTTGTCCTATCAAAGATGTCACTTGCACCCCCAAAGAAGAGGGGAATCATTTGGGGGTTTTACATACTAACACAGAGATTCTACACTGGTTTGGTTCAGTTATATACAACGAGTGGGTTCAGACTAGTCTATAAACCCCATACATAGTGGCTTTTATAGGACATGGTGTCCTTAGCATTCTAGGAAGTAGTTACAAGCTTGGAGGTTATAGTGGGTGTGCCTCTCTACACTACTTTGGATAGTGGCGTCAGATTGCCAAAAAAACCAACACTATACAGATATCTCCTCACACACAATTTAGGGAAGAAATTAGATCCTAGAAGAAATAGAGAATTTCCTCCCTACACTTCTTTGGCCTATGGCACGAGATCTCCCAAAAAACTCGTAGTATAGGATATCCTTCTATACTCTCTTTCTTGACATGGATCAAGTGTACATGTTCCATTTACATTTGCATATTTTACATTTACATGCTTCCATATAAAAGCATCTTTTATATTGTGTTTTTACACATACATATACACATATTTGAATACTTGATCCTTTTCTCCTTACAAGTTTGACCGTATGAGAAACAAGCAGTCAAATGGGGGCAACAACAATAACAATGTCAACAACAACCCTTTGTGATAGCACACATTTTACTAACCATACAAGTACATCACACACTGCAGCACATACACACTTTTTCCACCCTAGGTTCACTCTCATCACTTTTTCTTTGCATATTTTTCATCTTTAGTTTCCATGCTCCTCCATCTTTTTATCATTTCACATTTTGTCTAGTCCTTCAACACGCCTTCTTCATCACTCTACATCAAAGATCGTGTACACATCTTTATCTACTTTATGTTACCAAGATTTCTTCTCACCAACATAAAGTGGGGGAAAATTTAGTCAAAAAATCATGCACTTTAGACATTATTTATCCCGGTCTCATACTACTATTTAGAAGGTTCTTGAGTGAAAAAAGTACTAATTAACCCTCATCTTTTAGCCATCTTGTTTTATTTTATTTTATTATTACCGACCCCTTACACCCATATTCTCAGTCAAATTTTGTCATATTGTGTCATTTTAGCCTTTATTGGGGCTCCCATATTAGTCTGGGGCACTGTGGGTGCCCCTGGTCCCCAAGGGCGCCCGATCCTTGTTTCACTTTCCCGCCACTTTTGGGTTCTTTCTAGTTGTTTGAGGTATTTATCTTTCTTGTGGTCGGCCTTTTGGGATTAATTATGAAATTAGATCAAGATAACCCTATAAATATAAATTTTGAGACCATAATTAGGGACCTAGCATCAATTACTACTATCACACATCTAGAGTTACATCCATCTATTACATTGGAGATCACTTGCATCCACATAGCTCCATCATCAAGGAATAATGTTAGGGCATATGTATCACACTTCATAAGGAGGTATTTTATTCTATTCCATGCACACATACTATTACATTTTCTACATTTAACTATTGCTCACTACTTCACAAAGTGTGACTGACACAAGAGCACTTAGGGCACGTCATGCACACACTCACCAGAACTACATTTGGGTCTGAAATATAGTGCAATGCTCAGTTAGTAAGCCCATTGTTATGGCAGCTGAGGTTAGTCCAACCCATTCATTTTGCATCTTTATTTTTTTAGGGTTTTGATACTTCTTTTGGTCTTTTACAGGTCTTCTCATCATCTTGGATTATTGGTGACATTCAATATGCGGGATGGTGAATATGATGCAATAGATAGTGAGGGTTTCAAACCACCTCTCGGTCTTGTGAAGATGATTTTAGAGCTTCGCATGATCGAGGCACCCAAATTGTAGACCAGAATTCTTGCAAGTACCCCAGTCCTCCTCCAAGTGCTCCAGTCCAGATAGATCCTCTAGTTCCATCCTTTTCGGGACTTCTGCATAGTCATTCCTCCTTCTGTATTTTCCAATCATCACCGTGATACTTTGATTCGTGAGCATCTTCCATTTAGCTAAGTTATTTCCTCTTATCCTTGCATACTTAGGGTTGCATTTTCCTTTGCATAATTTTTTAGACCATTTACATACTTTCTTTACTGCATTTAGTTACATTTATTATAGATGTTCAAAGCTTAAATTAACTATCCCCTTACTACCTAGTTATTCCAATTTCAGCTTAATCACCAATGTACTCCAATTTTACCTTTGGTTAGGCTCCTAACTCTTTCCGAGGTTTTTAAAATCCTTTGATTAAGTTTCACTTTGTTAAAAGACCCTTATGTTGCATTGGTGCACAATTTTCTACATTTTATACTCCCAAAAATCTTCTTTGATTATTGCACCATGAAGTAGGCTCACACAAATTTCCAATGCATGGGATATGATCTCCCAAAAATTAAGAGGCTCCTGAAACCATTCAAACAAGGTGATTATATCCTTTGGAACATGCATTCCCTAGTTTCTTGTCCAAAAAGACCCATTTTTGTTCAGCTTGTTCCCGCCTCAATTATCTCTGCAAAATATTCCTAAACTACCTTAGAAAAATTCATTTATTTCCCATAAAACTTCCAAATGATTCTAATTTTCCCTATAATCTTCTGGAGGATTTTCACCAATGATAAAAAGATCTAAAATATCCTTTTGAAGCCTCCAAGAAAATTATTATTTCTTTGGATCTTCATAACCTCATGAATCATCTAGATAAACTTCCCTACACATGAAACACACTTGAAAATAATGTTATCACATTCCTCTCAACCAGAATGAGGGTGACTCAGTTGAAATGTTGGTCGGAGGAAAGGTTTACATTGACCGGGAAAGGGAATTTCAAGTGTGGGTTTGGTTGTCATGACCAAAATTGTTATATTTTTATCATGAAAACAAAGTCATTGAGTGAATGAGAGAAAAAACCATTGATTTTCATTAAATTATGTTCAATCTACACAAATTTTCAAGTATACACCACATTTCATGTCATCATTAGTCAATTTGTTCAACTAAAGAGTTAATTTAGGCAAATTTGAGACCATAATCGTAATTGTTACTATGTGATGTAAATTTGGACTCAATTGGGCCCACTACTTATATCATGTATTACATAGTTAGTTTATTGGTTCAGTAAGAGAAGAAATATTTATTAAATTGAGCAATGTGAAACTTATTGGAACTATATGATTTGATTTTTTACTTCGCCGTCTAGTACTAATTAAAACTCTCGACATGGATCAATCAGTCAATTCGATTGAAATTGAAGATGTAATTTGTGATGTAAGAGTATCACGAGGGAATTGAATTTGTTACATACTTTTACAATATTATTTAAGTATGTGCACACACAAGGATGATGAGAATGGTAATGGAGAAAGGAAATTGCAACACAAAAGTTAGGTGATGGTGACGATTATGTATGGCTTTCATGAATGCTTTGTGTAATAGTTAAATTGTATAATGTGTGTTGATTACACAAGTGAAAGAGAACAATATGTGCAATAAGTGATTCAAGTATACCATTTGAGGGGATAGAGTGACAAGGAGTAGAGAGATGAGCTGAGTCACATGGAACAAGTGAAACTTTTCAAGGGTCATGAAGAAACACCATTGTAATAGCTTTAGGATTTTTGTTGATTTTTGTAATAGTCCCAATAGTGGGAGTAGTATTTGTAGATGTCGTTAAGGATTTTCAAATTAATAAAAACATGTACATGTGTTTTGATTTGTTATGTATTATAAGGCATTTCATGATTCCATATATTTGAGCAATTTTTGTTATCTTTAAGAGTTGTGAGGTTTGTAAAATCTAATTTTGACACATCTAACACTCCTGCAAATGTCAATAAACAATCCCAAAGGCTCAAAACCTAAACAATGACTTTATTATTTTCCAAAATAGACATCGACAGGTGAGAATTTAAACCCTAAAATATTTACGTTGAATACTCAAATCTGAAAAATGCCTATGTACTGACTAGATTAGATTATGAAAAACTATCTCCTAAACCATGACTCGTGGAGTTGTGAGACTAGTTCTATAAGGTGCAGAGCGACCCTAATTTATTATATTTACCAAAATAAATTTAAATTATAAGAAATAATAAAGAATAAATAATCATAAATGAAAAACTTAAACATTTATTTTTGTAAATGTGTATGCTTTTTAGCGTGTACACCTTATAACATGTGTGCATTTTAATGTGTATGTCTTCCTTGAATTATGCACACAAACCAAGATCTACTAGGCTTCAAAATATTTTAGTTTCCTGAACCTAATCCATGTACCTATTATAACACAACAACATGCGTGTTTTTGACTAAAAATGCGTAAACTTGTATTTCACCATGATATACCATACAAAAATTATTTCAATTTTTCTTTAAAATATGCGTATAATGTAAAGAAATCTATCCTCTTTACAAATATATACTTTTAAATTTTTTTACTATTATAAGGTTTCCAATTTATTTATTTCAATTTATGTCTTTTATACCTCTATTTTTAGTGATTTTATTTATCTATCTTTTTCATGTATCTTTTGTTTCACTTCTCCAAATTGAATAAAAATTATACAGTCCCAAACTAGGACTAATTCTATACATATTAAAAAAATCTATTTTTTGATATTTTTTGAGGTAGTTAGGGGCACGGTTGGCTATCCATTATTTTTTAATTTTCAAAATATTTGTACTTAGAAAATTGTGAAAAAATAAATACTCACTAAAAAAATATATCCCAAACTAGATGCTCCTATCTATCTTTCTACTAAAGGGTTTTCAAAAATACTAAATAGTGCTCAAAAATGGGGAGGGGCACAACCGACTATATACTATGTTTTTTTACAAAAATAGGAGCACCTATAAACATTTTAGATCTTTAACCCACTTATACTTAACCATTTTTTTTTTTTTAAAATAGTTTAGAAACTAGACCAGGAATGCTACAATTCATGCTCTTATGGCATATTCAAATTTTGAGTGTAACTATCTCAAATAACTCGTAAAAGTTGAAGTTTCTTATTTTTAGGGAAAAAATGTCCACATAAGACCCCTTTTAGCCCATTATTTCCATTTACTTACCTTGCCATAATTCTTGACTTTAAAATTGTGATTATTCTTAGGTTTGAACTTAGATTTAAAGTTTTATTATTGATTAGAATTATTATTATTATCATTTTTAATGATTTTGATTTTGGGAGAATAATACCTTAGAGGAATTCTCTTTTGAGTCAAAGTTCTCCATAACTCTTTATTCTTGAATAAGTAAAAAGACAATGTATCTAAATTAAGTAGATCAAATTCATTTTGATACTTAGAATTCAAAATAGAGATGAAATTTTGAATTTTTCATGTATATGAATCTAAATAATAAAATACAGCGTATCTTGAAATAATTCATAGTTTTAGCCATCTAATTGAGTCTTAATGTTCTTAATTTTAACTAATTGATTAACTATCTTCTCATCTCCTTTCATTGGAGTTGTATACAGTTCCATAATTAGTTTAATTATCTTAGAGAGGTGGCTATCCTCATGCATAGTTTACAATTACGTCCATGGATCAACCAACAAATATTCATTTTTGATACTTTACAATAAAATGAACATGGCCTCTTGGGATTTTTGGGAGATGATACTCAAGTTCTCAGGTGTAGCTTATCTCCCAGTTGGTCATTTTTCAACACCACTAACTAAATCCCACAACTTTCTAGCCATAAAAATAGCTTTAAGCCTAACTCTCTAAATACTATAATTAGAACCATTTAAAATTTGAGATTCATGCATAGAAAATTTAGATGAACTAGCCATATTTAGAAAAACTTAGCAAAATTGAAAAAAAAGTTACACCATTTTAAATAGTTATAGTTATTTGTGGTTAGAAGAAGATAACTTCAACAAATTTAAAACAAAGGAAAAAACGTGTAACTTTAATAAACATGCTTCAAACAAGTACATGAACCAATAAGGGAGGTCACAAAAATCGGGAACTAGCCACAAGAGGTAGCATAACACTATAAAAAAGTTATATTTAAATCATATTTCAATAAGTTGCGGAACAAAGAAACAATGTTTCAAAGGTTTTTTCTGAAAAAATTAGAGTTCTACGAATAGGAAAGGTCACGGAATAAAGACAATTGATCATGGAACAATGAAGCCCACGGTATAGAAAAAATAGACCGCAGATCAAAACAAGAGGGTCACGAAATATAGAGAGTCTTCTAATAAAATAAGAGGGTCACAAAACACAAAGATTCCATAAAAAATAAGAGGGATGCAAAACACAGAGAGCCGGCGGAACAAAGAGAAAGCCCATGGAACAAAACAAGAGGGCCACAAAACACAAAGAGTCCACATAACAAAATAAGAGGGATGCAGAAAACATAGAGTTTATGTAACACATACGAGTCCATGGAACAAGGCAAAAGTCTTGTAAAATAAAAGAAAATTGCACAAGGCTAACACGAGAGATGTACAAGTCTAAAATTACCACGTAATACAAAAAAATGCATACTTAATAATGTCATATAAGACTAAAAATTTCACACAAGACTATTAAAAACCACACAACACTAAAGAAATCCGCACAACACATAAAAATGTTTTGGAACACATAAAAAGGTCGTGATTGTCTGCAAAAAAACTGCATAATGCACAAGACTTAAAATAAGCTACATATGGAAAAAATAAGTTGCGATAGACTTGGAAATTTCATAAATGACAAACAAAGACCACAAAGTCTTAAGGAGAAGCTCACAAAGTAAGGTAGAAAGTCACAAAGGTCTTGGAAAAGAAAAAATGAGTGTGGATGATAAAAACACATATCTAAGCATGTAAAATCATTGACAACCTAGGTTTTGATCATTTACACTAATCTAATGCATCTAAGCACTCCACATTCATCTCAAATTATAAGAATTAGGTTTTTTGCACCTTGTAGGACTGAAACAATCATGGAACACTAGTTAGGTGTCACAAATTTTGAAACTTTCCAAAAACTTCATATCTATAAGATTCTTTATACCTACAAATCATAGACCAAAAAATTTAACTTGCACAATCATAAAACCTCACTCTAATACCATGTTAGGGAAAGTGTGGGGATAAATAATAACATAGATTTAATTATCCACCATTTAAAAAGAGCCAAGGATTATAGTTTATGTTTGAATAGTAAATTATGACACATTACATCACATAAAGAATTATATATTATATTACATACATAAACATCAAAGTAAATGAACACAAGACACAAGATTTAAGTATGAAAACCATAAGATAAAAAAACCACTAAACAACACTTATATATATTGAGAAAAATATGTTTCACCTAACACTCCCACTATTTCAGCAGTCACACCTTCAAGGAGGAATTACAAACTATCATATACATTCACTCATGATTTTAGATAAATCTTCACACATTCGCATCATGTATCATCAACATTGCTCACATAAATAGATCGCATTATTCTATTACATTTCGTATCCAATCTTAAATGAGATCACTTTGATTTATATCAAGGTGGGAGATCCGTTGGGTCACTCTTATTTTAAATTTAAAACATATGTCGAATTAATATGGGACTCGCATAAGTCTTTGGCAGATTTATAATTAAGCGGTTCCCTCTTAATAATACAACCCCAACATTAAGCTTTTGAGAATGATGAAATGTACTTTATTTTAGATTACATGCAAACCATTTGACAAATTCAAAACAAGAAGGAAAAAAATTGTTTCCTATTTTAGATATCATGTAAACTATTTGAAAAATGTCAATAAGAAGAGAAAATCATTTTTAAAAAAACTATCTTTTTCCTCTTATTTTTGTTTCTATGATTTTTTTTTGACAAAACATTAACAAGAAGAAATTACTCTTTGTATAAAATTAGCGGTTTAATTTTATCCCTTTTTTATTAGCAATAAATTCTAAATTGTAGTGGTTAGTTTTTATCCTAGACATGATTTTTTTAATTTCTAACTCGTTGTAGTCACTCAAATGTGGTAACTTATCATTTGACAATGACAAATTTGGCTATGCTCTCTTGCTAAGAGGAACTCTCACATTCTAAGTCTAATCAATACATCTCTCTAGATCTTTTATGACTTTCTCAACTTTACACTCTACTTTGTCACAAACTCGGAAATATTAATCAAAGTAGTATACCATCCATGAGCATAATTTTAGAAATTCATGTTTGACATCACATGTTTCTCATCCAAGACCATATAATTTTATCAAGATAAGTTATATAGCCCTGACTGACTTATATGGTCCTTCCCTTTTTTATATTCTAACTCTAATTTCAATTTAAATATATTTATTGTGTCATTTCTTCTTCCTAAGGTCAGCCTTATCATAATATTTCACATACGAAAGGTTATATAAGCAAGTAAATATCACTTTCTAACTAAACTGACACTCTTACAAGCTACTATTACAAATATTACTCCAAAATCACTCAAGGATCTTCTAAATCTTCCTAAATTAGTTTTATATTTATTTAGAGCAACCACTACTATAGGCCTAAAGCACTCAACTAAGTAAAAATTCTAGCTTCATCCTTTTCCAAGCATGCAAAGGTCATTTATCCATGTCTTAGCAAGAACAATGTCACTCCAAGCATTGTCAAAAGGTTTCAAGGGAAAAGGGTTAGGTTATAAAGCTAAATCACACTACACCACACTATTATCATGTTTGGTACTTTCTCTATTCTATATTTAGTTTACTATATTTATGTCAAGAGATGAGATGGAACCCATAGGGGTTGGCTTAAATCATACTTACACTTACACAAGCACCTAGGATAACTACATGAGGCTTGATTCTGCACGATGGCATGTAGTGCAACACTTGGATTGGTTTGACAGGTCAACTGCCAAGGTTATTCCAACTCACCACACATAGTTTCTCCTTTTATTATACTATTCTTTGATGAAGGGTGTTACATGTGTCTATGGATTCCACTTTATTGTAGGGGATTACAGGTCATCCCAAGGTTATGTGAATAAGAACGACATCTAATAAAGCACATTTCTAGAAAAGAAAAACATACAAGGAGTTACAAATCTTGACTACAAGAGGGTCCAAGAATGTACATCTCTAATCATGGTTCTATAGTTATAGGATTGGATTATACATAATTTATACAGTTTTAAACTAGATTAATTTCCAATTTCAATATTTACAACAAAACATCTACAATTTTTGATTTGCTTTTTCACATATTTGTACATCCAAATCTCCTTAATTATGAATTGTACAACTACATCTTCATCTTCTCTTGTGTATTTGAGATATTGTTTCATTGTTATCATCGTTATGAGTATTAATTGATTATGTATGCTTAATTGTGAATTAATTAGATTAGATTAATCTCTTGTAACAAACTCTTACATTCTTTTTTTTGCATTCTATACCATAGTTTAATTAGGTTGTAAACCTTTAGTGAACCTAACTCATATTCAGTATATCAACCCTAGTTTCCTAGGGTTTTTTCTTCCTATTTGGGATTAGATTTATCAATTTCCTAGGACTTGTATTTAGATTCCCGTTAATTGCATGCCCTAAATATGTTTTTCACAAATTTCTTTAGGGTCTCATGGTCGAGCCTTCCATGTAGTGCCTCATAAATTATTCTTTGAATTTACATGGATTAATGTGTGATTCCTTTCTCTTACTCATATACCCATGTGTCATGTTCTAATGATGGAATTTCATAAAATGAAAAGGAACTTGATAATTAAGATCCTAATTCTCAAAAATATTACCAAGACTTGTAATTATCATGCCTAACCATGTTTCTAATAATGATGCTACAAATGATCCTAATCATGTTTATTCTATTTAAAGTAAGTGAAGTATCCACTTGTAATCCTCCTATGACCACTATTAATGGCCATAACATCTCTCATATATACAATATTATTTTGCCACATATTCAAGCATTACAATGTCATTTTTAAGAGTGAATTCAAGTTATGATTATCAAGATCAAATCTCTCAAGGATGAGATAACGCATCTAAATGATACCTAAATTTCCCTTGTCAATTATGTCTCTACACAAATCAATCTAATTTTGAGGCTAAAGGAAAACAATGTGATATAAATGATATGCATGTCACATGTGTTCATCTAAGTTAAGTGAAATTCCTCCATAGATGTAATAGTTTATATGTTCAAATAATTCAACCTTGAATATTAAGTTAACCACATCAACAACCACCTATTTGGTTTGAAAATAATACTTAACAACATGATATTATCTATGAGATACTCGATAAGTGATTAATCACTTTATTACCTAACCATTACTTGTCCCCATATTAACTTGAAAAAATCAACGATCAATCATTTTCCAATTATCATAGAATTAATAGACATCACAATAGTGATTATTGTGTTTTACAATGAAAAATCCAACAACTTGAACATGAGGGTTTTGTTTCCTTCGATACACAATCTTCGATATATCTCTTATACAATTACCTCAAGTCCCTAAGTCTAAATGATTACCTAAAGCTACAAAAACTACATCATATGAGCTTAATATGACATTGAAAGATAAATATTTGACTATATTAGAAACGAATTCTACTCACAAAGAGGATAAGAATGAAATACATCCTTGAAGAGTGTAGACACAAAATCACACACTTACTACTATGTACTATACCACCAAGTATGTTGCTTTATAAATTGATCTTGCATAAGAAAAGCATTCATGGGTAACACACTACATAATCCATCTTCTTAATTTGTTTATTTCTATTGTGTTATCTCTCACTTCTCACACTTCTACACCCAATTTTGGTCAGGTCACGAGGATCCCTATCTGTCGGTCTTTGCACATTTATTGTCGGTTATCTCGGACACCAACACCCAAGCACTCATGTCCAACCTAGGCACTCTTGTTCACTTTGTTCTTGGTCACATTCTTTATATTTGTAGTTGGCCTTTTTGGTTTTCTTACTCCTATCTCAAGGTACCAAAGTCAATCGACATGTCATGTCATTATGTTGAAATTCAAGCAAGAGATCCCTATATAAACACAACATACATACCATTATAAGGGCAAGAAATTTATATCAAGGGATATCTATTTACACATTAAAAGGATTGTATCTTGGGTTTATACTTTGCATACAAAATACATTAGAAGGGGATGTTCATTTTTCCATCCACACATTTGCATTCTATATAGCTACCGCCCATATCTTGATGTCATTAGTGGAAGGGAAACCCAGAGTACTATTGCACACACAAGCACATAGAATTACATTGGGTCTGAGATGTAATGCAATTTTTATTCGTAAGTTCACTTGTTTGTGATCAAGGACAGTTTGAACCCTCATTTTGTATCTTTCTTTTTTAGGATTTGACATAGTTTGAGGGTTTTACATGAGATTATTTTTATTGTAGATTTATAGGTACTTCAGTGATCCAAGTACGATATACAGTGATCATTGGTGAACAAGTGAAAAACCCTAACGATAGTGACAAATCATATTCTACCTTTTTGACATACTCCAAAGTGCCCCACATAGAGGTCTAGGGCACCCGCAGGTGCCCTCACCCCATCCCAAACTCACATGTCTTGACAAACCCAACACTTCTGCATTTTTCCTAGGTGTGGTTATGACATCCTGAGTTGTTGTTTCATCATTTCTTCTAGTCCGGATAAACTTTAGGATAAATGAAAATCAAGGTAAGTTCCCTATCTTCCACATTTTCTTTAATAGTAACATCTCTTGAATTTCCTAGCACTTGCATCTTATTGTACATCATTATAGAGGTTTTATAAATTCAAATTTTTTTATCAAATCATTTTGGTGAACCCATAGATTATAACTATTTTCGTTATGATCCACTAATAGCTAAATTTATTTCTTTTCTCCTAGGCAAGCTATGCATCATGTGAGTGTTAATATTATCCTTGATGATGGTGTTGAGGCTGAATTGCTTGATCTTTATTATTATGATACATTTGATGATAATTTTCAAATATTGCTAGATGTTAATGAACACATGATTCCTACTAGTTTCGAACATTCTACTCTTAGTATTATTTCTAAATAGAAAATTTTGTCAGGTTGTACTTCATGTTATTTCATAGGAAATGGGACCACTCCATATTCTTATTTTTCTATTGAAACTATTGATGATACTATTATAGATTATATGCTTGGTCTTGATTGTGATTCTATAGAAGAAAAACATCCGCATGATGTTATTTCTCATACTATCGGGATGAAAAAATCTCATCATCCTTGCATTTATTGAAATGTTTCTAATTATTGTAAAGATACATCTCAAGATAGTTATTCTCATACTTCATTATATGTTGATGATATGCTTGATGAAATTATTGCATGTGAAACTTTGTTTGATACTGATGATGCACATGTTAGTAACGAATCTACTTCTCTGCATACTTGTTGAATGTGAATTCTCTACTCTACTTTCATCTTATTTTGAGGTTGTATCTAATAACATACATGATGATTCTTTGCCTTCTATTGTTTTGTCTCCCATCAATTCTTTTGATTTTATTCCCAATGCTTATACTGGTATTTCATGTTCTTCACCACATATTACTTCTTCTGCAACTACATCTAGTGTGCATATAGCATCAACATCCTCCACTTCTTCTTTTGACATTCCTATGATCACTCATAATGGAAAGATTTAACCACTTAATGTATCTCTCACATCTTCTTCTATTACTCGCATGATATTTGATCACTCATTCATTTTGTTGGAAAATTACAATCTCAGGTCCAATCTCTCGCTCTTGAAAGCAAAACCTATTATGCCTCTATTAATAATTTTTTTACATGGAAATCCCATTCTAAAAAAATTTACAATTCAACATTCCTTAATGATTTTATCATGACTACATTTTCATGTTGCGATGGTACTTGCAATCCATATCTACATCTAAAGCAATATTGTTTACCTATGGATTTTTACTCGAACGATCGATTATTGCTTGAAGTATTTTGTCATAGTCTTACTAATGATGCTCTCCAATGGTAAACATTTTCCTTTTGGATCTATTAGTACCTATTGTGAGATGGAATAGGACTTTCTTCAATGATTCATGCTTAATAATGGTCCTAGAGCCACACATGATCGCTTACTTGGCTTACATCAAGGAAATACATAACCTATCATTTATTATGTTCTACGTTTTAATGCTTGCATGCATCGGCTAGTCTTTCAGCCCATTGATTTAAAGAAGTAATACATCCTTTTTCATGGCTTGATTCCTTCTTTAAAAGAGAGCTTGTAATATGACACATGTGAATAATTTACACTATTATGCTATAAGGTTATTGATCTATAACAAAATATAATTGCCACACATGTTATATATCCTCCTGTTATTTCTACTTCGCTACATCATCTTCTACTTTTTCTCCTCTTCCATTTATTAAGTGTCCTCCAAGGTCTCCATTTCCTCCACCCCACAAGCAAGTTCAGTCTACTCCATTGCACAAGTGTTTTTCATCTCCTCCACTGCATCAGTCTCCGCCTAAGGCCTTTTCATCTCCTACTCATGAGCCATTACATTTTTCACATGCTTCTAAGCCTCATGATGTGTTATGTGCTTTGCTTGATAAGCACTTGATTCACTTACTTTTTAATCAACATCCTCCTCCTCATCACTTACAATCACAACATGATCATACTTATTGTAATTATCATCACATTAATGGCCATTGTGGTAATGATTATGGTGTGCTTCATGAAAAATTAGAACAATTAGAAGATAAGGCGTCATTTCTTTCGGCTCTCACTCTCTTGAGTGGTCTATTTCTCTAATTCTACATAAGTGTGCTACTACGTCAGTCCACGTATCACCTCCACCTACTTCTAAGGTCATTATTTATCCACCACCTAAATTCTTCATTCATGCATGCTCTCCATCTCATTCATCCACCTCTACACCATCACATCCACCACATAGTATTCCTACTTCACATTGGCTTCCTATACCATTAGCATTTATGCTTCGCACCGTTGCATCTCACATCATTGGCACCATCTCATTGGACATTCTGGGTTTGGCTCATACACTCATCCTATTACTACTTTGCATGCTTCCACCACCCCGTGCCTGCTTAGTCTTTGGTAGGTGATTCCTTTTCACCTCACAACCTGATTACGCACTCATGTTCTTATGGTTCTTACATGATTTTTGAGGGATTTGTTACAATAAGAACCTCATTACATCTTTGCGCTACATACTTCATTGATCTATCTATCTAGTGTACACCATCATACCACTTCTTGATGATGCACTCTTGCTTTATGGTTCATCCTTGATTGTTGAGGGTCCTATATAAATGAACCTGCATATTCTCACACATGTGCTTGGGAATCAATCTTCTCCCCCTCTTCATCATAATAACACATGATCACATACACTCTTGCAATCATTTTATTCACATCACTCTTTCACATCATTCATTCTATATGTACATTTATTATCATCTATCGTTATTCATACATACAACACAATTTTGTTATTTTCACACATTACCTATCCATCTATTTCAAACATCATTATACATTCCTTGATATCATCATTTATGCAATACAAATCAAACAAACACATAAAAATAATATTCATTATAACACATATCACAAACCATCGACACAAGTATAATAATGTAACATCCCAACTCTTGGAACTCATAATTATCAATAAATATGTTGGTTGTTTCTTCTTGGTTGTAGTTTGTGTTTTCGTTAGTCATTCATCAAAGGTATGAGTATAAAGCATGAAGGAATGGACATTCGTCCATATACCCATATGGGTATGATCATAGGTATGTGAGCATATATACTTATGTATATAAGCTAGCATAGTTGTGTGCATACACATGTGAGTACACGCACAAGTGCCCACTCTTCCGTGAGTTAGCACTCACCCTTTTGATTTGATGACAAAGTGTTTTGGTAGCTTCGGTGTGATATTATTTAATATCAGTTGCTAGCCTAACCTAAGATATAGGTTACGTGATCTAACCTAAGCCTAAATTATGTTGGTATGTTAGTAACATAACCGAGTGTCAAAATATTATCTAGATGTTTTGACTAAACTGTAATAAATGCATGGCATTTTGATTTACTTGGTTAATGAGTTGAGCATTTAAATAATGCTTAATTATAATGATATTTTGTAGAATTTGAATTATTTTGGCATTAACTTATGTGTTAATTATTCCTTTTGGAATGTGGCACATAGTTTTATTTAAAATAAATAAATAAATAAAAATTAAACTTGGCCTAAAGCCAAGTGGAGGCATTTTTGAAGTTTAATTATATTTAAATGGATTTTGGAATCCATGGAATAAAGGAGAGTTAGGTTTTTATTTCTACCATTTAGCATGGCATGAAGAGAGGAGGAAGTAGAGAGGAGACCATGTCAAAAAAATCTGGAGGATTTCATGGAAGTTTTTACGGCCATCTGGAGCTGATTTTGGGCCTATATTTTGGGATCTTGCCATTATTTATTGCAGCAATGTTGGGGAGAAATTTTCTAGAAAAATAAATAAGGTTTTGGGGTTTTATTTTGTACAGTGTGGAGCTAAGAAGATGGAGGAAGAAAAATAGAGAAGGAAAGAGGAAAGCACAAAGGGTTTTTTATCTTCTTCATCTCGAATCTTTCAGGCAAGGGTTTCTTGTTTTTATCTATGCAATATTTTACAAATAAATGCATATTCAGTTTTATTCCTCTTCTGGGTAATGAGAAATATGGATTATCTATTGTGGGTATTAATATTTTTGAATCAATCCTTTATGGGTATTTAGAAAATGTGTTTATTTTAATATGGGAATTATATATTTGTGTCATCTCCAACTAGTGGTGCTCCCACCACATCTACAAAATCTAGAAATAATATCACTCATTGATGTGTTTCCCACCATGCACTATTAGGCTCAAGACATCCCATGTCATCCACCTACATTGGCTCTATGGCTGCATCTAACTCATCCTCATCGGGGGCACTAAATGTGCTCTCATATGTCTTGGACTTGCCCTGGTCTCCTCGATGCTCTAGTATCTCACACCCATCCACATGGCTCGGGGGCACATACTAAGTGATATCAAACTTATGTGATATGCGCTCTCCATGGAATAACTCATTCACTCCAAGAAATCAATCCTCCAACCACATCATACGATGAATAGATCATAGCTCTACTCCATCCTTTATTAATCCTACATAGGCTCAAGTATGGCCTCCATATAATGGCCCCTGGCCCCATACAATCAAACATCAATCTATATGTATTGGTGTCCATTCTCCTACCCCGAACACCTACCCATCTCATAAAAATATATCTAGTCTCACCCACTCCACATGTGGCCCACCAGTGGCCTCAAAATTGTAATATGCTCATAAGCCCATACAAGTAGCTATGTGGTGGCTCCTAGTCCACCCCCATGTTCCTCTTGTGTGAACTGTATAGGTCCCTATACAAGTGTTCCAATACACATCATGCCTAGGAATATCTCATACCATCCTCCTCTATATGCTAACAGATATCATGCATCTTATACAATATGCCTACACCACCACCCTCCACTACCACTGATGAAGCAATCACAACTACAATAAACTTCTACAATCGTGGAACACCCGATCTTAATATGGCATCTAAGATAATATGGGTCTCAAAGATATACCCATGTCCCCATAAAATACCACATAATGACTCTCATCTATCTTTATGCATCCCTCTATGACCATCACCTAGACTCTCTCACCCACAACTAGCAAATGCAATACACTATATACATCCTCCGTGGTCATTGTCATCTCCTTGGTAGGCAAACAAAAAGTGCACATGTCTAAGCACCATCACTCACATAATGCAAGTAATCATCGCATATTATGGGGTAAATCCCCATTCTTACTATGTGTCGCAAGCCAAAACGGTCTAATATATCCCACTCATCATCTAATAACCCAAATCCCAACAACATATCCAAATATCGACCACCATGGAACTCCCTAGAATGATAATCCCTATACACAACACAAAACAATAGTAATAACACAATATCGATTACTTTGTATATATGTAAAAGTAATTAATACTAACAACAACAAACTTTTTTCACATTTATCACGTTCTAGGCTCAAAACAGCCTCCTAGGTTACCAAAGACCTAGGAGCGGGATGTGAATGCCTAGAAGTAGGTCACACAAAGCACCTAGATCTAGGTGTTGATGTCCCAAGGGACGTTAGCACCTTGACTGTTCTTGCTCGGGTCAAAAATGTTTAGAAAATCAACAACATAATTTTGTAAAAAAATCACAAAAATAAGCTCCTTTTAACATATTTTTTAGAAAAATCATACTCACCAGCTCCACTATCGTGTGCACTACCATGACCGCCACCACCATCTCAAATCAGCTCAATCACACCGCTGCTCTACCTTGCAAAGCATCTTCATATGCTCGAGCTCAAAATCACACTTGCTCAAAGTTTAAATGAAGTTACTATTCACATTTTCCTATTGTTATTTATAACTCCTTGCAAATTTCCCACTTGATTATAGTTACTATTGCGCATATTCTCCCAACTAATACACATACCATTATTTTTCTCATATCTTGAGCTTCATTATTTTATTTATACCCCATCTCGCACCACTCAATTCATAATTTCACATACTATTGTATTGTCTACATTTTTAGTGATATACTCTCATTTTACACATTTACCACTCGATATACACACACTTTTGTGACATCTACTATGCCTCATTTCATTCACTCTTACATCATTACACATCTTCTTTCACTTAACATTCGTGCCTACTATCAGTCCTTTCACCGAAAGGGGGCATATAATTGGGGTCACTCTATGATCCCCCTCGCACTATTACACGATCATTCCACATCTCCAATGCATCATAGCACACATCAGAGAGTTTTGTGTAAAATAATTTCTAGTTTTGGACATCATGGAACTCTATTAAAATTTGATTTTCCCTTCTAAATAGACTACTCGGAACATTATTGGAGGGTTGGAATTATTCACACACTGGTTGGGCTACTTGTAAACTCATAGAACTACTATTTTTACACCACAAGCTACCCCAAGATTGCTTTTTTATTCTACAAGGAGCATGAAAATTTTAGTTGTTAATCTGTTGGAGAAAAAGAATGAAAACATTGAAATCTACCCCTATCTAATTTTAGTTTCTCTACATTTGATTTTCTTTGAGGAATGCAACTATTTCCTATAACTATGAGCTTCTTATTGCAATACTTTCTAGGAAACATGATGCATTGTTCTTGGAGCAAGCACGAACAAAATCTATGTACAAAGAAAAAAACATACATGCTTCAAGTAAAGTATACAGAGTGTGCATAAGCACTTCTTATGCTGAAATCTAACATACCTACCCTACTCTAACCCGAGAAAAGGGAATCTTAAATGAATCCCAACACTAGAAAGAAAAATTAGTTTCATTTTCTCATAAACCGAGACCATGCAACTAATTTGCACTCGAACATGGTCTCTTACATGAGTGAAAACTAACTATAAGCTGATTTTCCACCCACTTTGTTAAAGCATCAACAACAAACAAAAAAATTTGCTCAATGTTTAGATCTTGGAGGCTTTAGTCTTGACCTTCAAGTTGCTTTGTATCTTATCCTCATGCTCAGAAATAAGCATCACTTGTTATGGCTCCTCTTTTGGCTCTAAAGAATCCAAGTACCTGATTGGACAAGGTCTAGTCTGCTAAATTTTCCCATTACTCGTATTCCAACTTCAATAAGAGAGCCTTCTTGTAGACATTTCCGGAAACGGTGACTATTCGTGAGCTGATTTGGAATTTATTTCTCATCAACAAACAAATATTTCTTTTCCTTGATGACTTATATGGGGATGGTGTCATCCTTGTTCTCTTTTCCCTCCTTTTCCATGATAGATTCATTGGCAAGATTAAATTCTTCAAATGAAAGTAAGAAACCTTCAATGATTGCATCTTCATCAAGAGCTTCTAAATCTGATTCAAAAGGAAAGTTGAGAGCAACAGGTTGTGCTTGAATGTTCTCTTCCATGATAGCAGGATCTTGTTGTTGAAGGATGAATGATGGAGCAGCAAGGGTTATGATTTCCATGGGCTCTATTCCACCAATACATTCCTCCCATTCGACAAATATTCAAGCTTCTCATTGTTCGACCGTGTTGAGGATTCTCCGTCTTCCATGATGACCTCTAAATTTTCAATTTTTTCACCATGATTCACTTCTTCTTCAAACATGAAGTTTGATAGCTCAAATTCATCCAAAAAATCATATTTTTGAAGAGATGGAGCGGAAAAATGGACTATAATTTCTTGTATAACCTACTCTTGATTCAAGAATTTCAAAATCTGAAAAATTTTCATTCATAACATGAATCTCCCCATGGTTGGTTGAATCGATTATAATGGTTTCGGTGAGTCAATGTAACCACCCAACAAAGTAACAAGCTCAAGATATGCATGACAAGAAGGGTCATAGGCTACATACTTCGGATCTTCTCTTCCTCTACTAATGACTTTGTAATTGGTGATGGACCAAAAATATCTAAAAGAATGGTGCCCCTAAGAACAATACACTTGGAGCATGTGGGTTTTGATCATCATTCTCTTGTTCTTGAATTTTTGTTGCTATAAAATCACTCTTAATCACCTACTCTTGAACTCCAACCATGATCGAAGGCTTAGTGATTAATGGTATTTGAGTGATGTTTATCTTGGTAGCCCAATTCCTCAAATTTTGTATTGATTCTTCTCTGGTAAGCTCTTCTACCTCCTCCCTTTGACTATTTTTTTATTTTGTTCCTCCCAAAATGAGTTTAGGAATACAAGTAGAGGGGTGGGTTGGGATTCAACTATATTTTGAATTGTTTGCGGTGAGATGGAAGGTTAAACTTCTTATTCTTGTGGAGGGGATGGATTCTTGGAAGGGAAAAGGGAAAAAAATTCAAGATGAGATGGGAGACTAGAAGATGGAGAAGGGGATTCCACAATGGGGATAGTAGCTAGAAAGTTAGGACAATGGAGTTCGGGTGGAGATTGCATGGATAGAGGCATTGGAGGAGGGTTGTGTGGTGATAATGAAAGGATTTACCATTGAAAAGATTGACTAGCATTATACTCATAAACTTCCATCTTGTTAATCCATTCTCCAATCTCAAGTAGTGTTTTGGTTATCCAACGGAGCTTTTGTTGAGGATTAAATTTACTTGGTATAGAGCCAGTCCAGGGGTATGGAATCCTGAAACCAATCTGGGCTGCCTTTTTCATTTCCTTAATCCTCATTTACACCTTATTATACTCTAACTCTTGAACATTTCTCTCTAACTAGTCCTCTTCGGGTGTAGGATAGCCTCCAAAATCTGCATATCCTTTCTCTTCAACAACTTCAAATTTTAGTGGATGACAAGCTAATTTGCATCTCTCGTGTAGATATGCATACTCAAATTGATTTTCATCATAAAATGAATCTAGGGGTGGATTATAATAGCTTGAAGATGGATAGCATTGTTGCTACTACAAGTGGGAATTCCATAGTGGGAATGAAGTCATGATTGCACAACTTCATGAATGGAAGAAAATGGAGAAATGTGGAAGGAAAATGGATGGAAATGGGTGGAAAGAGAAATTTTGCAACTTAAAGATTAGGTTACTTGGATCGATGGAGTCATCGGTTGTGCTTGGGTATACCTCCGAAGGCTACAATTTCATCAAGAGCACAACTTAATGAAATAAAGTGAATAAAAATACACACACCTAAATCTTATGGTCCCCCACCAAGCGTGATAGAACTCTTATCATGGAATCACATCACCCTCTATTTTCTTAGCATGTGAGTGTGTTAAAGCAAATAGTGTGATTGTGTAAAATGGAATTTCTTCAAGGTGTGGGACCCTACAATTGAAGTAACTCTCTAAAGAAGGTTGGTTCCTCTTCCTAATCTAATACAACAAATAATTCTAGTTAAGGGAAATCTATCAAATATCTCTAACATACAATTTCCAAGGGACAAGGGTGAGGGAATGAGCATGAGAATGAGAAAATACTACACAAAAAGAGGTGATATACCAATAAAAGGGGGTGAGGAAAATACTCTCCAATGAGTGAAAATGGACAAAAATATATATTAAAGAGGGTGAAACAGTCACCACAGTCTAACAACAACATTCACAACACCATTTCCATGAAAACACAATAATAATAGACCCTAAAAAGTGAAAAGGAGACACAATACACCTGTAATTGCAATAAAGAGGCAAGAAGAATGTAATAAACACAGACAAGGGAAGAAAATATCCATAAATTTACATCTATTGCTTCATTGATATGCATAATTCATTTAAAAAGCAAGAGAAAGGCTTGAATCAACATGCAAGAAGTCCAATATGAAGGCATGCAACACATTGGTGTTCCAAAACAAAAATGGAAAAGTTTTGTTACAAGAGTAATCCCCCCTACATGAATGAGAGGGCGCTTCAATTTATAGAAAATGAGGGAGAGGGAGAGAAAGTGTAAACTCATATTTTCCTTTTTAATCACTTACAAGGTACTATAAATGTGTCCAAATGATGATATGTGACCTAAAAAATTTACCCCATATTGTCCCATAACTTACAGTAGAAGAAAAATGGTTGCCCATGCTCATTAAATGCTCCCTCAACCACTTGGAAGTCTTTATTTCAAAATGGGCTCATTTTCTACAATTTTCAACATCAAATCTTCATCAATCCTTGAATTTCTTAATTATTATGTGTAGGTATCAGAGATATGATTCCAACGAATCTAATTTTGTGTAATTTTGTTGAGAAATACAAAATGTATGGCCTTCTAAATGTGATCAGCCATTTTACTTTCCTAGGCTTGGATGTTACTTCACATGTTTGTGTATTAAAAACATGGCTGGAAATGATCATTTTAATACTTCCCTTCCTCTCTAATGTTTGGAACATTTAAATCAACCTAGGCATTTAAACTTTATGGTGGGCCCTCCATCACTTCATCATTCTATGTGAGGGAAGGTTGAAATATTTAAAAACTTGCATTGAAGGCCATCTCGGAGGTGACTCGCGGAGATGGAACCTCCCTTCACATTACCGAGTCCCTTAAGTGCATCAGGTTATGTACCGTGTAACCCCCATAATCACTTCCACTAATATTTCTAGTTCGGCATCCATGCCTCCTACCTCTTTGTGGGCTCAATATCCAACATCCATCCTCATGCCACCACGATTGTTCCTTGTGCCACTTTCGTGGGGTCACCAATTCACTGTCCCATTGATGCATCCCACATTACATTACCTTTGTTGGTTCATCCACTTGCCAACTTAGATACACCTCAGTGCCTCACCTTATGTAATGTGGGCGTTCATTTTGTGCGGGGAACTCCATCCTCCTCAAGTCATTCCACCTAGCTCTCCCAAGCCTACACCAACTCCTTCACCGCATTGACATCCCCAAGCACTTGTCACCTGCACACACATTCCCGAGAACATCTTGACTCCTACATCAAACCTTTGACATCCCTATCACTCATATTATGTTGAAATCAAGCATCTCGGGCCCATGAGGAACTCACGGCCCAAGTTCCTCTAGGCCCTCTGTTCCCCAATGATGTGTTTCAATTGTAATGGCCCCGATAGAACTCATTCTTCGCTCACTAAGATGGCTTGATGATCTAACTCAAACATTCACCCTCCAATTTGGCTAAGCCTGACTAAACCCCTTCAAAATTGACTCGACTCTAGTCCCCTTAACGGAGATCCTCCATCGGCACACCTCTCGAGCTCATTGATTCCCTTACTCCTTGTTTGAGTCCTTTACATGGATTGACTCCCCATTGGCCATGATCTTGATTCCATCATGTTAATCCTTGTGATCCAAGCTCTCTTGATGAGCTCCCTCATGTTGATTTGCCACACTCACTATGCCAAGCTCAAATAGCTCGTCTCCCTTTTCGACACCACCACCAACTATGACCGGCTTGGCCTTCTCCATTGAGCCTTTCAATGTGGATATCTCTGCTTCAACCATCCCGAAATCCTTGATGATGTCTCGAATACACATGAACATGCTTGCATCTCTGAATTGACTTGTGTGCTTATTGCAGAATGCCTTGATGCAAGCCTACCCGTTGTCCATTTTCACCTGAGGGGTGAAAATGGATAACAATTATTACTTGTACATACTATCTTACATGGTGAGAAGAGGAAACACCTACAAAGGATTGTACTATAGCAACAACAATATGATTTTTAAGGTAAAACATTATTAGTGAGTATGGCTGCCCATTAAGCTTGACCAGTGATAGAGGAACTCATTTCTTGAATGAGACAATAAGAATATTATTCAAAAAAATTTTATGGTGGCACACCATAAAACTACTCCTTATCACCCTCAAGCTAATGGCACTATAGAAGCGTTAAAAAAATTGGGACAAACATTGAAAAAAATTGTGATGTTGGAAGGAAATATTGGGATGATAAAGTGTCAGTTATACTTTGGGCTTACATAACCACTTATAAAAGGTTTAATAAGGCCACACATTTTCAGTTGGTGTTTAGCACAGAAATTTTACTACTAGTTAAATTCATGGTGCCATCTATGTGTATTCGCATGCTCGGTGTGGATTAGATGATGAGAAATCTATAGAAGAGTGTATTGATAAACTAATTCGAGTTAGATGAGAGGCACATCATTATGCATTAGAGCGAGAATACTAATAAGGAAAGAGTGAGGGCATGCCATGATAAGCACATTAATAATAATACTTTTGTAGTTGGCAAGATTGTCCTTCTATATGACTCCAAGTTTGTGCACCACCCAAGAAAATTGAAGGTGCATTGGTTGGGACCTTTTGTAGTAACCAAGATACTTGAATTAGGTGCATGTCGATGGCACTATGTTTCCCAATTACTTCAATGGGAGTAGGCTGAAGCCATACTATAAATAAGGCTTCTTGGTGTTTTTAATAAGGTAATATTGTCATTTAGATTAGATTTCCCTTTCATGTTTTTATTTCCAGCCGATGTTATGATTTTTATTTTATTTCCTTGTTTTTTTGTAATAAGTGTGTTTGCATGTAGGAAGCTGATTACTATCTATTGAGTTCATGCGCAGAGGACCACGCATAATTTTAGTGTGGGGTGAACCATGTGCAAGTGCATTACGAGGTTAGTGCATTTGAGGTTCTCTCTAAAATATTTGTGTGAAGGATGAAGGTGCTACTGGGTTTTAAGGATGAAGGTGCTCTTGACGAAATTACTTACACTAAACACCACGTAAGAAGAAGGATCACACGGTGTAACATGAGGTAGGTAGTGGAATGGTAAACTACTTAGTATATGACATAGAGGATTATGTACTATGGCATAGGGAGGCACACATAAGGAGGTATATGGCTTGGAAAGTAGTAAAGTGTGTCAAAATGTTACGGTTGTAGTGTGTGAAAGGAAGTCAAGTGATAAAGCAAAAAGTGGAAAGGATGCTTTATTGAGAAAATAACTTAAAATCTTTAAGTAGTAAGAAAAAGTGGGTTGAAAGTGGAAAATTAAGTTGGAGTATGAAATGGTTATAAAAAAAAGAAGATCGAGCTATTTTCTACTTTTATATAAAAGAGACTTGAGAAATTGAGCTACCGAGTGATTTGGTGTGATAGATTGAGAAGAGTGATAAGAAAACCAAAGCAGCGTGCATGAGGTGCTTGTGCGCATCTCCTTTTGGAAGGAATTTGAGCCGAAGGTTGAAGTTTAAGAAGAGGGCATGAACAGAGAGGGGTTTGTAAATTTAAATTTGAAGTATTTAGGGTTTGCAATGCTTTGCGTATTGAAGTGAGACTAAGTATTGTGGAGAAAGTTATCTAGGGAACACACTTGCAGAGAGAATGGTTCTAAAGAGAGCGGCCGCCTCATCACCTAGAGGGAGAAGCAAGGCTTGAATGAAGAGGGTTGAAGTTAGGGATCCACCGGAGGATATATACTCGGAGATGTAGTACCCCGGTGTGTTTAGGGTTTAGACATGGAATTCATAACTCACAAAATCTAAAATCAGCGAGTACAACCATAGGGCTCGATGCCATGAAGCGACCTTGAAGGTGGATAAATTATAGGAGCTTCAAGAGAAGAATGAAGAGGGGCATGTACTAGTTGAAACTCAATGAGGAGACCCCGGAGAAAGTAGGGGTCCTCTAGTTATTTGAATTACCCTTCTTTGCAAAACCCACACATTTGTTTCAATGGCTCATGTCTAGGGTACATGAGTATTTATTCTATTTCATGGGTCGAGGATGTAAATCACAACCCAGCTCATTAAACAAGTTACATGATTGAGAGGTACATGGGAAGACATGGAATTACACTCATGCTCTGATTTGAAGATCAATTAATTGGTCATAAAACTATAGTATGAAAAGGGAGGAAGTGTCATGACTATAGATAAACTTACTGACTTTACAACTAGGGTTGCAACCAAACTCGTGAGTTGTAAATTGGGTGCCTCATAGAGGTGGATAGACATAAATAATAAATTTGTGTACATTACACACAAAAATGGCCCATAATACTCAGTATAACATTATGTAATACATTGTGAATGGAATATCCCCCCCAGAACTACATTTGACCACATTGACTGAGTGGAAAAGGCACTGAGGTCCCCTATATCCATAGTTGGTAGAGTAAGAGATGGAAGAAGATGATTAATTTGATCCATATATCCATATAGGATAGTGAATGACCCAGAGCCATTAGTTTCATCCTCACGCCGGGACCAGCAACCAAAGAAGCCCATATCTACATTATATTGTTTCGACATGTGATTGTGTTCCTAGTCCTAAGAGTTTATATGTGTTTCATCATTCGGTCCCAGATTTGATGGGTTGTTTGTTCATAGAGGAGGCCAAGGAACATAATGAAGAGGGAGCAAAGATCACTTGGGGATCAATCCTCCTACTTATTATCTATTGGGAAATTGGAGTCCCAAATAGGCTAGACGAGAACATGTTGGTACACCCACCAATGAACATGTCCCTTGTAGTTCAATTCGCATGATATACTATTGATAATGTAATCTCTAATGTATATAAAGGTGGGTTAGAAAAATGGTACAATCGGATGCACGCCACGTTTGAGAATGAATGGAACATTTCATTAGAATTTCTAGTAGAGTTTGGAGAATAGGCAAATTTTATAGTAATGTAACACTACGAGTCTTACGCGCTTGAGAATGCAAGATGGAGAAATGAGCCCTTGGTGTAAATTTTCATTTGCATTCACGACTAAATATTTTAGGTGCATGGTGAATGAATCAAGGATGCACAAAATTTGAACTTTGATGTTGACAAGGTGAACGTTGATAGACATACTTTCAAAAGACATGAAATTAGACTTAGGCCTGCATATTTAGAGACTCTAGAGCCAAATACATTGGACTTGCACCCTCGATGAACGTCCACAATAAGGGGTATGATATGCATAGTTTTTTCATCGTGAGGCCAAAAACATGGGGTGGAATTGAAATGGATATTACGAGATACATGTCTTCCATAGTATGGGAGAAGTGTTGTTCCACCACTAAAGAGAGCACGTGAAGAATCTCTAGAAGAAGAAGGAGGAGGAGGAGGAGGAGAAGGGGGGCTTTATCATTCACAAAGGAAGAAGATGTATTACAAGAGAAGGAAGAGTATTGATGGCGTAGGAACCTCTCAGCCACCTAAGGATAAGATGAGAGGAGACAAAGATTAAAGAGGATTCTAGTGAAGAGGGGGAGCCTAGTGACAAGGAGAAGGATGAGACCTTGTTGGAATATTTGGAGTGCAAATGGGCCAAGCAAGAGGCAAGGAAGGAGATGAAGACACAGGAAGGTACTCGACCCCACAAAGGAAGTTTCTAGCCGAGAAAGATAAGGAGCATTCTAGGAGCCAATGAAAGGAGAAGTCACCCATGTGTGAGGAGGTGCTAGAGAAGGAAAAATATGTAGATGATGCCTTTGTTATTAAGGAAGATAAGGGTGTGGAAGGTGAAACTAGCACAGCCTACTCACTCCCAAGAAAGAGCCAACAAAGGCGAGAGGTGGTGAGGAAGTAGTGGACTCCCTGTGTCACCACATAGGGACTTCGTAGATGAACCTACAAAGGTCATGAGGTGTGGTTCTAGAGCATGGCGACCATAGAAAAATAATATGGCTAGGACTTGATGGATAAACATAGAGGAGTCTCATGCACTAGGAATATGTTGTCCTAGAATTTTGTTACACATGCAGAGGAACCTGAATTTGAATTAAGTAATAATTCCCTCAATGTCATAGAATTAAAAAGTGATCTTGGGAAAATATACAAGCAGGTGGACCCAACGTAATTGACAGATGAATAGGCATGTAATACCCCAAACAAGATGGCTACAGATATGATGCGCAAGAATTTGGATGTCAAAGCTACAATGAGGGTTATGGTAGTAGATAAGAGAGATAAAGAGTGTGAGATTGAGAACTTGAAGAATGATTTCCATGGACAGAAGACAGACTAAGGAGTCATATGACGAAAGGCAAGTGCATTAGTAAAGAAAATTTTAGGCAAATGCCCAGCCTTGGTAAGCCAAGTGAGAAGTGATTATAATGATGAGATGGAGTATCTTGAAGACCTGGTTAGAATTATTTTGGTAAACATTAAGATTGGTGTGGGGCCAATAGCTGAAGAAATATGAGAGGAAAAGGAAGTAAATAAAATAGTTGTTGAAGTCAAAATCATTGAGCTTGAGGAATTATTACACCAGTTAAGGAATCAAGGAGTAAGGCTAACTTGGATTATACTAGATGTTAGAAGTGCAATGCGATCCTTAATGCACGTGTCGGTGTTGAAGAAGCAACACTAAGGGTTATACAAGAAAAGATGCCTACAAATAAGATAGAGTGCACTAAGGTTATGGCCGAGGTGACAAAACAAAAGGAATTGATTAAGGCCAAAAAGGATAAAGTAGATCTCTGGATAAACTACTTTTAGAATATAGTGTTGGAGCACATGGACGTGATCGAAGGAGTTTCTACATAATTAACTGTGGTTATCCAAGAAATCAAAAGTAGAGTTGAAGAGTTGACATTTGACCAATTGTCGGGGATTGTAGCGGATGTGTCAGGGAAGGCATTGGAGGAACTCGAGGAGTGGAATAAATTAGAGGGTGAGATAAATTTTGAGTTTCCAGAACTCTTTCAACAACTTGAGGCCTGATTTGACTTTTGGATAGGTGGCATGATCCTTTTGCGAATTGAATTTGTTATTATTTTATTGATTATTCATGCATTCTTTGGCATAACAAGTTAGACAAATCATTGTTGCGGATGGAAATCCAATTAGTGTGGGGTAATGTTGCATGACTAAATTAACTAAGTACATGTCGCAGTTGATGATCTAGGGTGTGTGTAAGACAAGTGCAAAAGGGAATGTGTATGTAGAATGGATAATGCATGAAGGGTTGTGCTCGAGCAAGGAACTTTCGGGACTTAGCCAATTTTGTGAACCACGAGCTAAAAATAGAAAGGCGAGTTAGAGTGCCACACAAGCTACGATTCATATCCGAGAAAAGAAAAGAGACTTGGTAGCCAAGGAAAGTCTATTTTTGGATAAAACACATGCAGAATGAAGATGAAGGGTCATGCATGGATCGAGCTATTAATAGGATTAAAACAAGTCTTATTTATAGGATAGTCTATTATTTGTTGTTTTGTAAAGCATGTATGTTGTCTATTTTTGGAAACACATTCTGTTTTGAGGATACATGGGTGGAGAGGGAAATTCCCCATCCCTATATATATATCGGTCATGTATCTTTGTTTTGGGTACCATGTGTGAGAGACCCGTGATGTAGTAGTGTTATGTTTTCTATTATATTGGCGCGCATGGCTCTATGGACACATGTTTTGGAAGGTATTTAATAAGAATCTTCTTATTGTATAGTTTTTTCTATGAATTAATGGATAACTATGGTTAGATTATGGTCATTGATGTGTCTGAATATGGTGAATACATGGTGCAATTGATCTTAGTGGTTATATGGTCTATTATGTTTCCTTATTACATGTGTTTCCATTATAAGCTCATGATATGGTATCTGTAATGATCTGCACTTAGATGTTTTATCTTTTATTTGGTTATGGTGAATATGGATGTTAACATCTTGACAAGAAAATGTAAAGGATGGACCTGGTAGCTTCACGTGCTTCAGGTGAGCATTCGAGATCCATCTAAAGAGGTGTCGGTGTGCATAGTAATAAAGTGGGAATAAAAGATTACAAACATCTAAATTTTGTGACCTCTATCACAATCCTCAATGTGATTCTTTTGTTCTTCAAAAAATTCATGTTTTCCAAGACACTCTTCTTATGGGCCATGACACCCCCCCAACATTCACATAAACTCCCCTAACCAAAATTTTACCTCATGTACTCCCTCATCTTCCGTAGTCGCCATGTTGTTTCACCTCCTCCTCTTCCTCTTATAACACATGATAATATTACCGTAGATTCTTTGCTTGATCGTGTTCTTACTTGTGACAAGTATGGATACCAATACTATTACTTCTAATGTTGAAAATGTAAATTTGCATGATGTTGTTTCTCTTAGTAGTTGAGATGAATGTAAAGTTGTATCTCTTACTCTTCCTCCTAAAAGTGCTTCCAATGAATGCAATGATAAATATGATATTTGTACTTCTACTACTTCTTTGTATGCTAATGATAGTCTTGATGAAATACTTGTGAAAATATGACTGATAGTGATGTCATTTATGCTTCTGATCATAAACATGTTAGTGATGATGTTACTTCTCTTAAGACTGTTGAATATGAATTTACTACTCTTTCTTCTACTTATGAAATTGTTGCTCATGATGATTCTACTCCTACCACTAGTACACCTCTCATTGTATCTCCTAAGTCTACATCTAGCATTCCCATAGAGCCCCCATTTCCTTTTCCCCTCTTCCACCTCTTTCTCTTCCTTCCACACCCACTCCTCCTCACATTTCCATGATCACTCACAATGGCAAGATCTAACCTCTCAATATGCCTCTCGCTTCACCAACCATTACTTCAAATTATATTTTATCCCTCATGCATTTTGTTGGCACTTTGTAATCTCAAGTTCATACATTCATCCTCAAAAGTAAAGCTTATAATGCTTCCATTGACAATAATTTTCTGCATGGAAATCTTATTCTCAAAAAGATTCAAAATTCCGCTTTCCCAAAGGACTTCATCATGCCTAAATTCTCATGTTTCAATGACACTGAAAATCCTTATTTACATCTCAAGAATTATCATTTAGCCATGTTTTTCTTATTCTAATGGTTACTTGTTACTCAAATAATTTCTTCATAGCCTTATTGATCATGCTCTCTAATGGTATACTCATTTTCCTTATGGATCCATTAGCACTTATTATTATATGGAGGATGTTTTTGTTAGACAATTTACTTTCAACAATGGTCCTAAAGTTACATATGAACATTTTCCTTCTTTGCATCAAGGAAATAATGAACCAATTTTAGATTATATCTTACGCTTCAATTCTTGCATGCATCAGTTATTATTTCAGCCCATTGATTTAGAAAAGCAATTTATCTTTTGTCATGGCTTGATTCCTACATTGAAAGAAAAACTACTATATGATACATGTGAATATTTTACTCTTTTATGTTACAAATTCATTGATTTAGAACAAGATTTAATTGTTGCACATATTATACCACCCCTTCTACTTATTCTACTACTTCATTGTCTATTACTTCTTCTCCTCTTCCATCCATTAAGCTCCCTCCACGGTCCCCATCTCCGCCTCCACGAAAGTGTCTTCCTTCCCCTCCACTGCGTTAGCATTCACCTAAGTCTTCTTCATCTCCAACTCGTGCACCATTACACTTCTCACATGATGTAAAACCACATGATGTTCTGCGAAATTTACTTGATAAGCGACTCATATGTCTACCTTCTACTCAACATCATCCACCTCACCACTTACAACGCCAACGTGAATGTCTTTTCTGTAATTTCCATTATATCAATGGTAATCATGATAATGATTATTATGCTCTCCATGATCACTTACAACAATTAAAAGACAAAGGTGTCATTTCTTTTCAATCTCATTCTTGTTAGTGATTTGTTTCTCTATTACGCATAAGTGTGCTTCTACCCTTTGTTCACTTATCTCCTTCACCTCCATCTAAAGTAATCATTCACCCACCTCCTAAAGTCATCATCCATCCATGTCCTCCATCTAATCCACCTATGGTTACATCCTCTCATTCTTCACACATTGCTACAATTCCTCATTGGCTTCCTAAGCCCTTTGCTTCCATACTTCCTCCCACCACACCTTTTATTATTGGCTCCATTCCCTTTGGCATCCAATTTGGCACTTATTCTCACACTATTGTTGCTTCACATGCTCCATCTATGCCTTGTAGGCCTCTTAATCTCGGTAGATGACATTCACTTTCCATTTCATTACCCTATGATGCACTCTTGTGTTATGGTTCACACTTGACTATTGAGGGAATACTACATCAATGAACCTCTCCTTTCACAACTCATACATTATGCTCTATGCATATCTTTTCTAAGCATCTCCTCGCACGTGACAACCCCATTTCCCAATGATGTATTCTTTTTCTATGGTTCATTCTTGACTGTTGAGGGGGAATTTATAAATGAAACTCATTCTCACATTGGGGAAATCACTCTTCTTCCCCCTCTTCATCATAATCACATGCGATTACAACCATTGTTTTACATTCTCTCATCATACAAATACCAACACATCATTATTTTATTCTCTTATATTGTTTAAGTAACATTACTCTTTACATTATCTATTATATTACCTAACATACATATATTTCTATGCTCTTCATTTTCATTCAAATACAAGTCCTATTTTCATCATTACTTATCTATTTCTTTCGCATCATCGTGCATTTTAAATCAAAGAAGCCATTTCAACAATGCATATCAATCCAAAGTGCAAGCACCAATCATCACATCATAGACCAATGCACATCAACAACATATATATATATATATACTCTAAAATCATGAGGTGAAAAATACAATAGCTAGGGGTTAAGCCCCCATGCATCACTACAACATATACAATACATCACACATCATCATCACTATCACTATATATAATCATGGGAGATCTAGAACTAGAGGCTTCATCGCTCACTCTACGTTGTTGATATCGGCCTCTATATCTCTCTAACTAACTCTATAATATAGCAATCCTAGTCATTTGCTCTGCGAATTAGCCATGTATCTCAACATATTTATAAATAATATCTTAAGCTAGGGATCCTCCTCCAATGACATGTCTATCTTTCTCCATCTTTTCACAATCCTCTTCATGCTCACTCATTAACACAATACACGTGGCTTTTGCTATAACCATTGGCTTGAAAAAATTGGCATGCTTATCAACAATAGCATCAACTCTCTCTAGCATAAAACCTCCCATGAACACATCGGGAGGCACATTTTGCGTCAATGTACGTATCGACTTAATCTACTGATAAATGACAAATAGGCATCACCTACAATCATAAAAACCAACATTAGTTACTACACACCTTCGCAATATCTAATAACCAAACAAAAACTAAACAATAGTAATGAATAATTCTTACATTTGATTCGTGTCATTGCTACACCATCTATATTGGGGGTTGTTGCTGTCCCTTTACTCCTCCAACTACTAACCCACCGATTCGCATCCACCACTACTATAAATAGAAACACCCATTGATGTGTCACCCACCACTCACTATAGGCATGGGTGTACCATGTGTCATCAACCTGTATAGGCTATATAACCACATCTACCCCATCTTGACTAGGATGCACTAGTTGCTCTCTTGTCGAGCTCGGCCTCGCTCCTAGTCATCTCACCACTCTAGTATTTCTCAACCATATATATGGCTCCAGGGCACATCCTGGGCCATGCCAAACTATCTAGATACTTTCTCACCCTAGAACAACTCTGTCACCCTTGAGAAGCAATCCTCTAACCACATGGTGCACCGAATGCACCGCAGCTCCACACCATCCTCTACCCATCCACCATAGTCTTTATATGGTCTCCATATAATGGCCCCAAGGCCCATCTGATCTAGCATCAACCTATAGGTGGTCGTATCCATCCTCCTACTATGAGTGCCTACCCACCTCACTACAAATATCTTGGGTCGAGCCCAATCAACCCATGGCCCACTAAGTGGCCTCAATATCGTTATATGCTCATACGCCCATATATGTGCAATAGATTTGTGGCTCTAGTCCACCCCCATGATCCTCATGAGTAAATCTATACAAATCTCTATATAAGTGGGCCAATACACATTGTGCCCATACATACCTAGTCCCATGCTCCTCTATCTTATGACAAATATCATGCATCTTGTACAATATCCCAACTCTACCACCCTCCAATACCATTGATGACGCTATAATCATTGCAATAAACTTCCACAACCACGGAACACTAGATCTCAATATCACATCTAAAATAATATCAATCTCTTCCTATACTCATGTGCCTATGACATACCACCTCACTACCATTTTACGCCTCTAGGTATCCACTATAGTCATCACCTGTACTCTCTCTCCCTACAATAGGCAACCGCAATATCTAGTATACATCCTCCAAGGTCATTGTCATCTCACTAGTAGGAAACTAGAATGTACATGTATCTACACACCATATATCACACAAAGTAGTCAACATAATCATATTATGGGCTACCTCCCCTAATATAGAAATGTGTCATTAGGTGACACGGTCAAATATATCCCACTCAAAGATCGACAACCCCAAAGTAAGCAATGTACTCAAGTAATGACCCACCCGAAACTCTCTCGAGTGTATATCCATTTACACAACATGCAAACTAACAAAAATCTTCCATAAGTACACCATACATGTTGTAAAATTAACTTATCGTAACATCAAACTAATCGGAATATCAGCAATTCACAATAAAATGCCCAATCCTTGCTCCGGGACATCAGCACCCGGAGAAGGTCTTGGACTCCCAAAATTAGGTCACTAATGCCTATAACTAGGTTATAGTGTCTTCAGGAGTAGAAATCCCCGGCCACTTCCGCCCAAGTTAGAAATTCCCAAAAATACAAAAATGTAAATTTTCCTAAAATTGATGAAAATAGACATACTTGACAAATTTTTCCACAAATAATCACCCTTACAAACTCCTCAATCATCCGCAAAGCCACGGCCATCGTTACCCTCTCAAATCTAGTCAATCTCACTACTCTAACACGTGGCATCCTCACATGTCGAGCTCCAAATCTCAATCGATCTTGGTACAAATGAAATACTATTCACTTTTCACTCTTACTATATATAGTAATTCAACTTTTCCTATACTATAGTTATTATTTACAATCATTCTTTGATTAACTAAAATGTAAATAAAGTAAATAGATACTATAAATAGATGTAAAGATGATCCAAGCATTTAAACTAATGAAGATAAAAACCCTAATGCGTAAGAGCAAAGATGAAAGAACTCGGTTAAAAAGAAGATGCTTGAGAGACTATGTTGCAGAGGTGACTAGAAATTCTGGAGGTAGGAATGGATGTGCAAAAGCTCCAAAAAGGATGAATCTGGAGTATCCGGTTGGACTAGAGCTTAGAGAGGGACTGGGGCACCTAAAAGTGCTCTGGTCTACCAAATGGGTGCCCTGGTTTGTGTAAAAGCTCTAAAATTGATCTTCACGAGTTTGGAATATGGTCTAAACACCTCGTTGTTTGTGACATTAATTTCGTTGTATTTCTCTAGATGTCATTGATATTCCAAGATGATGAAAATACCTGCAAAATACCAAGGAGTATCAAAACCTAAAAAAAAAAAGAATGCAAATGAATGGGTTGGATTGACTTTATGCCACAACAATGGGCTTACTAACTAAGCATTGCACTACATTTCGGACCCAAATGTAGTTCTAGTGAGTGTGTGCATAATGTGCCCTAGGTTTTGTTAGTGTAAATCAAGTAGCACCCCTAAATGACCCTCGGATATGCAAGTAAGAATTAGGTCATTTAGTGTCATCACACACAACATGGAATCTTTTCCCCAAATGTGGGACTTGTAAAAATGGGAAAAAACTCTCTAGATTAAAGGTTGGTTCCTCTAATCCTCACGATCAGATGTATGCATGAAATTTATAGAGATTTAATTCAAAATTCTACTCTAATTTTCCCAAGAGACAAGGATAGAAAGAAAAGAAGATAAAACTAAAGCTGACAAGGTGATACACCAAAGGAGTGGTGAACATATATTTTTGCAAATTGACATAGATTATAAAAATGCAACACAAATCATGCACAAATTGCTAGAATTGTAATGAAGGATCGGGATAGAGCATGTAACACCTTGATTTTTCTAAGTTATCATGGTAATTACCTTTCATGATGTCAGAAGCTGCAAAAATGAAGATAAATATGTTAAGACACATCTTTTGATCTTAGAGGAATGTGTTGATGATACGGACCCTTGTTTCTTTGTAACTTGATACTTGGGATGAGAAGTTACTATTGCTTGTGTGATTGCTAATGAGACTTGATATGGAAACTAGTTAATTAAATATTAGGGATTAAACCTAACCAACCCCTAAGTTTTATCTTATACCCTAACTACTATCCTATATGGATTTTAGATTTCATAAGGGAGAAAATAGGTATAAATTCCATTAACCTATGAACTAGGCGAATGACCTAGATATGGACTATTAAAATACTAGACTAATCCTAACCTAAGGAAGGGGATGCATAGACCCATGTGTATGGAAAGGATAAGGGGAGGGAGGTAAGAAATTTATTAGGACAATAAATAATGTCCTTAAAAGTTTCAGCACCAAGTTTGGCGGGAACAAGAAAAAGTTGGAGGCATCCAACTAGCTAAGTGGCTAAAAAGGAATTACATGCAAAATTTGAAAAAGGAAACTCGCTAACCTGAGTTGGGTGGCGTGAGGAATGAGGAAAAATCACTGCATTCAATGCATTCAATGACCTTGGTCTTAGCGACCAGCTCGCCTTGGAAAGAGGATAGAGGAAAAATTTGTTTGTCATTGTGTGCAATCGGGTTTTTAGTTGCTCTGCATTTTTTCCATGGTTCTGTCGAACCTGCTGTTAGTTTTGGTTATTGTTGCTGTTGTTGGAATAGCCACGGCTATTTTTGAGCTTGAGGAAGTTAGTGGACTATTGGGAAAGCCCTGCTGTGGACGCCGTGGAGAGAAATAGCTCCTGTGGACGTGGTTTTCTTCGAACCACAAAAAAATTTCAGGCATGTTAAGCCCTTCTCCTTAAACCGTTTGCTTTTGTTTAAACGTCTCATTAAAACAACCCTGCTTTTACGATGGGTGTTTTAGTTAAATGATGTTGTTGATTTGAATGAAGTAATTTCTGGGTTGAGTCGTTTTTCCCTTGCTGAACACGACTTGGGTAAATTTTTTACAAAAAAATGGGTAAATGAAATAATTCTGTTCTTGATGTGTGAGTTGTTTGACAATGTTGGGTAATCATTTCTTTACTCAATATGAGTTGAGTTGTTGAATGTATTAGCTATGCATGTATTATTTTATGAGTTTTGTGCTCTCTTGTAAAAGTGGAAGAATAAAAGGATTCGGTAGGACCTTCTGGTTTGAGCTGTCATTACAAAACGAACACGACTTGGGCATACTTGTTGCGTTTTAAAAAGAATGATGAGTGTTGTCTTACAGAAATAGTTAATGAAACGAGTTATCTCTTTTGCTGTTATGAATCCTGAAAATAATGATAATAGGATTTCATTGTGTATTATGGGTCGAACTTGCTGTAGTAACAACAATGTGCGAATTGTTGTTTTGATTTGTGTGCGATAATGGTTAAGGAAAGCCATAAAAATGCTTGACAAGACTCATGTTTAACTGTTCCTCTTGTCATATTACAGTGTGTGGGGTATGAAACCTCCTTGGGACTAGTAAGGTCATAGTAGCATCTTACCTCGTTGTTCTAAATGGATATGGTGTTCTGCCTGCTTGTTCTTGGTATTCATATATGACTGTTTGGAAAGAAGTTCTGATCTGAATGGGAACAGAAAAGTCAGTCTATAGAATAGACTGGGTAGAGCATATAATTCATACTCTGTGTCTTGTTGAACTCAAGGATATATATATGTATATATAATTTACGGATTGAAAACCTTTCATTGTTTTCATTGAAACGAAATATGAAAAGATTTCTCCTTTGTTGTTGGAAAGTGAATTCTCTCACTATTACAATGAAAGCGTGATATGTTGTTGTTGTACACTCTTACATGTTATATATTGACGTGAATGTCTGTAGAGTGAAATATTTAAAAGGAAATGATTGTGTTTAGAGGTTCTTTTGGTACTAATGTTAAAATACAATGTGGAGCATCCTAAAAGGGTGAGCTCAAGTTTGGAGGTCAATGAGAACATAGGTGTAGGCACCCTAATTTTCATTCTTGTGCAATTTTAATACTAAAATTGCACTAATTGGTCTTCTTCCCGTCATCACACTATAATTAGTGATGTTCATGTTGACTAGTTAATTCCCCTATCTTGGATGCTAATTAACGTCGCTTTGTTAGTTAAAATCCCCTTTTAATTAATTAATCACTTATTATTAATTAATTACCCTTTCACCATCTTGTGTTTAATTAATAAACCCTTTTATTAATTAAATCCCGCTCTCAATGTAACGCCTTGATTTTTGTAAGTTATCATGGTAATTACCTTTCATGATGTTGTAACTACAGAAATGAAGATAAATATGTTAAGACACATCTTTTGATCTTAGAGGAATGTGTTGCTGATCTGGACCCTTGTTTGTTGTAACTTGATACTTGGGATCAGAAGTTATTATTGCTTGTGTGATTGCTAATGAGACAACAGACTTTTCGTATGCTTGATGAACTCTATTCGCTGATTGACAACACACCTTGAATCAATTCCATTGATCCAAGGTATGTTGTGGCCTTCTTATGATCGCTTTGTCGATTTACTTTTAAACCAGACTGAAGGTTGATATAAATGTTGCAGCACCTGATTTCTGGTATGAATATCTGGTACATAGATGCCAATGAAAAAGGTTCGATTCTTGAACCACACACTGTTGTAATGCTAGACAGCGTAAGATGATAAGGGCCTGGATGCAAGTGGCACAGGTATGTGGAACTTAGGACGAAATGTCTTGCTTAATGTTGAATATGACTGTCAGGTGGAAAGACTTGATATGGAAACTAGTTAATTAAATATTAGGGGATTAAACCCTAACCTACCCCTAAGTTTTATCTTATACCCTAACTACTATCCTATATGGATTTTAGATTTCATAAGGGAGAAAATAGATATAAATTCCATTAACCTATGAACTAGGCGAATGATCTAGATATGGACTATTAAAATACTAGACTAATCCTAACCTAAGGAAGGGACGCATAGACCCGTGTGGATGGAAAGGATAAGGGGGGGGAGGTAAGAAATTTAATGGGACAGTAAATGAAGCCCTTACATGTACAGTGTCAAGTTTGGCGGGAACAAAGAAAAGTTGGAGGCATCCAACTAGCTTAGAAACTAAATGGAATTTATATGCAAATTTGAAATTTGGAAACTCACCAACCCAAGTCGGCGGTGGCGTGAGGAATGAGGAAAGGTAGTGCATTCAATGCATTAATTATCTTGGTCTTAGCGCCCAGCTCGCCTTGGAAAGAGGATAGAGGAAAAAGGAAAATTGTTGTTGTTGTGTGCATTTAGATTTTAGTTTCTCTGCATTTTGTTTCTCCATGGTTCTGCCAAACCAGCTGTGTTTTGATTATTATCTCTGTTCTTTGGAAAAACAAAGGCTATTCTTGAGCCTGTGGAAGTTAGTGACTGGTTGGAAAGCCTAGCCAAGGACGTTGTGGAGAGAAACAACTCCATTGGGCACGGTTTTCTTTGAGCCACAAGAAAAATTAACAGGCATGTTAAGCCCTTCTCCTTAAACCGCTTGCTTTTGCTTAATAGTCTCATTAAAACAACCCTGCTCTTATGATGGGGGTTTTGGTTATTTGATTTGGCTGTTATGTTGAGATGATTTCGAGTTGAATCGTTTTCTTTTGCTGTACACGGCTTGAGCATTCTTTGCATAATGATTAGTTGTGGTTCGTTTTGGCAAAGTGTTGGGTATTCGCTTTATTACCATTTTGGGTTGTGCTAATAAATACATTAGCTAAATGAATATCACTTCTGAGTTCTGAGCATTCTTGTGAAAATGAAAAGATGAGATGATTTGTATGTCAGTTGAACTGTCCTTAAAAGAATGAACATGGGTGTTTGAAGAAAATGATTGTTCTTCTTATTGAAATCATTAATGAATTATGTTTTCTTTCTTTGCTTGAAATCTAAAGGTAATGGGAAAGAGGATTTAATTGTGCATTTTGGATGTGGTTTGATCTTCTAGTATGAATTTTCATCATAAAAACAAACATGGCTTAGTGTTTCGTGTAAATGAATGAAACAAATGAGATTTAGCTTGCTGTTGAGATTGTTTTGACTGTACCTTGCTTGCGCATCTATTACCCTATGCGGGTTTGCATTGATAAAGGCATTATTATGTGAATATTGTATTTCTAAGTTCAGTGTGTGGAAACATTTGGGAAAAACAAAGTCTGTGGTGATATTAATAGACTATTATGCGAGTTATAATTCCTTGATGTTTTTTTATTTGCATAAACACGGGTTCCCTGGGACAGTAAGGTTATTGTAGCATCTTACTTTGTTGTACTAATTTGATATGGTATTCTTCCTGCTGGTTCTTTTGGTACTAATGTTTATAGACCAGTTGCAATGAACTCTAGTCAACTTTTTGGAAAGGTAATAGTAGTTTTCAATTACTGAATATACTACTCTGAATGAATTATACTATTGGAGTATGTCTACTCTAAATAAGAGGTATTTGGATAGACAGTAAGAAGAGGTGATATGATCTTTCTCCCTTTTATTCGATTATTGATTTTCGTTCATTTCTCTTTGGACTGTTATCATTGATTGATATCACGTTTGAATTAAAATTTCTAGTACAGTTATGAGGAAAGGAAAGAGAGTGTGAATGGATAATTGAATTAATGATCATTTTCTCTCATACAGTTGGAAATCTATAATTGTTATGGAATGAATTTCGTACTGCTTGGGTTAAGCATTTGTATTTAAATTGCTGTTTACTTTTCTCTTCAGCGTTTGATTGTTTGAGATTAGACAAGTTGTATGAAAGGAAAGGAAAATGGTTCTGTTGGAAGTTTTATTTAAAATCTAATTATGAATCTTCCTCTAACTAATGTAGGGGAAAGGAATTGATAGCATTATGTTAGAACAGCAGTTGCATAATTATATTTTCAGTTCTTACGGATGTTTGTAATCTGGAAATGTTTGAAGGAAATTACTTCTTGTTATAAGTATTCAGAAAGACAATAATCCTTTGGACCGATTGGGATGGTAATTAGATGATTAAGTTGATATGTTGTTCATCCTTTTGCTATTTAATTCTAGAATGATGTTCATATTAACGTTTCATACAAGCGGGGTTCTTTTATTGAGGACAGTTAATTAAAAGCACCTCATTTTAATGACAAGTGCTTAATATGCTCGACCAATGAACTGACCCGTGTAAGTAATTTTACAGATGAAACTTGAGTATAAATGAAGACATGATTGTTTTCCGATACTTCTTTGATTAACTGAAGATGGATAGTATTGATAGCTATTACTCCTTCACGAGGAAATGAGAAAGGAAGAAGTTACATTCTTCTATCTTTATGAGTTTTCATGTTGTTTGATATAAACAAAGTCCAATCATTTGGACTGACAAATGTACAGATTGTAAATCTGATGGATGAATACAAGTAAAAGTGTGATATTTTCAATAACTGTATTAGTTTGATATTGTTGAATAAGTTTGAGAATATAACATTATTCCTTGACTTGGAATTATTCAAATGTTAATGGATGAATTTAAAAGGAAATAACATCTATTCCTTACCTGAATGCAACTTTTACGTTGAAATGTGCAATTAGTTCATACTTGGGTTAAGATGAATTTTGAATTGACATTAAAAAGATTTAGAGAAACGCAAAATCCTAATTGGAAGGTATTCGGGATTAGTTTTAAAACTAAGGGATATCAAATAACTTAGAGGCAGCCGAACCTTGTATTCAGACTCTGTTAATAGCCTTGAATGTTTAAATTCAGAAAATAAAGATATGGGAAATCATATCTATTGTTAACAGACCTTAACTAAGTAAGGTTAAGGAGGATAAATGAATAAATTCATTTAGAATTAGACCTCATTTAAATGACGTCTAATAAGATGGAATTCTGAATTTGTTTACAGTTGTGGAAAACTTGGTTAAGTTTAATAGGTTAAACTTATTAAGTTATCGATAATGGACTGCTTAGTCCAAAGATTAAGAAAGGAACCAAGAAGTGAATAGGAAACCCTTTGGTATGAAGGAGGAAATGCATATTAAGCTAGAAGACGGATTAAGTCTCTCTTAGCTACATACAACTGAAACAAGAACAAGGATAAAGGATCAGCATGGCTGCTGAAAGTTGATCTTAAATACTAAGATTATAACCAAATCACAATTGAGTTGGATGTGTACCCTCGATGAGAGGATTCCATAGGATATTGACATATGCCAGCTACAATATAGTGTCTTCATGAAGGTGGGGCCTTCATGATGACACAATGTTATAGCTGACATATTACAATGCCCTCCTGAATTAAATCATCAAGTTTACATAAGCTGGATACTAAGTTCTTAGATGGGGATAGGAATGTGATCACGCATACGAAGTGACTCCGGAGGACTAAAGGTAACTAGACACACGGAGTCATCTAGGGATGACATCGTATGTCTGCGTATCTTTAGTTACCATGAGTAACTTCCTATGCTCATTCATATTGCTAATTGGGGTTAGAGCTTGACCTTAAACGGAAGGACTAGAAGAGACCAGGAAAGACCATTCTAGATAACAGACGAAGTGAGGTGAAGGACATATTCCAATGATGTGTACCACATCCAGGAATATGATCATGCAAAGCATGTGAAAATATTTGGCCAAAGTATCGCAAGTGTTGGTTGCGTTGTCCTAATCACCTAGTTTAAGATGCAGGATGTCAGACGAATATCAGTAACAGATATTTAGATAGGCTTCTTAAATGGATCACTTCGATAACCGGAAACGGTAAGAGAACCCTGTATATTCATTATACAATGCATGGATTAACATGAAGGATCGGTAAGTCGCCGAGTCATGAAATGAGAGATCGTTGAAACTCCGAGCCATAAAATGGGAGATCGGTAGTTCTTCGAGTCATTTACAGCAGCATATGGTAACTATTATATGATTGAATGGCATTGAATGTGTGTTCCATATTGCAAGTATGTGAACAGAGAACATTGGTTTTAAAAGAAATTGTGTGATCCAAATTGCATTAGTTGGACAGAGAACAATTATTAAAACTTGAATGTGTGTTTGAATTATATAATTCATAACAGGGGAACGTTGTATAAAAATTTTTATTTATTTATTTTTTTGTTCTAGTATCTTAAAATAGGGATGTTACAGAGCAAACAACACAAGAAAGGATTGAAACTTTATTCACAAAGCTTGCATTGTCATTTCCATTTTTAAATACAATGCATTACAACAAAGAAGGAAGTAGAAATCATGTTGCAGTCCTAAAAGGTCTAATATTCAACAAATTCACTTGCTGGGGTGAGAGGAGCCTACGAGAAAAATTAAAAAAATGTCCAACCACTTACAAATGAGCCAAATTTGGCTTTTACAATGAAAAACCTAAGTTCGGGGAAGGAGAAACATGGGAAAATTGAAATGAATGATTTAACCACTAACTAGATCCATCAAAATAGCATGGGTACCCTTAAAATTTCATTCCCAAGATTTTCGACCATGCTGGAGAAGAATGGAAGCCATATTGCATTAAAAATGGTGGTTGAATGTCGGTTCTACTCTTTTCCCCATGCCAAAGGTGTTTTTTCATTTTTATCTCACTAAAATCCACCAAAAAACAAAATTGAAGATTTCATCATGTAGAGGACTTCAATAGCTTTCCAATGACACCAAAATTGAGAAAAACCGAGCTCTAGATCGAAAGATATGCCCCTATAAAGATTTAGGGAAAAACGGGGCAAAAATCGGGTCGGTAGGCCGAACCCTAAAATTTTCCCCTTTTTTGAATTTGGGAAAATTCAAAAAAGCTCTGTGCCCCACCACTCCACTGCAACATGGCACTTCCTCATTTTTCTATGGGTTCAAATGGCCATTTTACTTTTTTAAATTTTGGAAAAATTCCAAAATTTCTCCGCGCCCCGCCGCTCCGAGACACATGACACCACTCTATTTGTTGCGGGCACGTACTCCAAGTTTTCCCTTTGATGCTACTGGCCACTTTGGAAAAATTCCAAATTCTCCTTGTGCCCCTGACCTCTGCTGAGAACATACCACGTGTCATCCTCCCATTAGTCCACGGGGACTTAACCAAAATTTCCATTTCCTCCTTGGCAGGCCTGCGGGCCAATTTTTTCCTTTGCGCCTTTTACTATTTTGGCAAAAAGCCAAAATTTACTCTACCTCTCCGACCTCTGCTGCCCTCATGGACACATGGCACATTCTCATTTAATGTGGGGCTTCTGGGCCAAAATTTTCTTTGCACCATTTTTGGAAAAAAATTCAACTTACCCCCCGTCGGTCCGACCTCTACCGCCACGTGGCACCTCCTCATTCGGCGCAGGCCTCAAGCCATTTCTTTCTCTCTGCGGGCCTATGGGAAAAATTTTCCTTTGCACCCCGCCCACTCCTTAGTAATTTTTTCAACTTACCTCCGCTGACCGCCATTCTACCACCACATGGCACATTCCTATTGGTTGCGGACCTTCCTAGGAAAATTTCCCTCAAAAACTCTGTCGAGCCATAACTTGCAAAATACAAGGAGTTAGAAGGAAAATTTTACCTTTCTGGAAAGGTGAGAAAATTCTCTATCTGATGAAGCCATTTCTAGATAATTTTGAGTGCCTAAAAAGTGAAAAAAATTGACTGAGGCACAAGGAAGGAAGGAATGAAAGAAAGTTAGTCAAAAATAAGCAAGGGGCTTATTTTGGATAACAATTTTGGCGACTCAGGGGGTCATCCACCTACTGGATGAATGATCAATGGCCTTTGAAGCATCCATTGGGCATGGATTCATCAACTTAACTGCTTGGTACTCTCAACTCATTAGAAAATTTCTAGAAAGAATATTGTGAGAGTAGAACATCACTTGATCTAGAACATGGCCTGCAAAGATGCATCCTTGGGACAACAAAGCTTGTGCCAAAGCACTTAGGAAAAATTGAAACTAAGCTACAACAAAACAATGTGCACAAGCACTTGGAGGAATGAAAATCTAAGCTAATATGTACAAGGTGAGGAGTTTCCCTTCTAGTAGTAATGCTTTAGATGGATTCCATTAACTAGAATCTGCAGTTCTTCACCATCTAATGTAGACAATTGGAAGGCATTGTTGTTCTTACATTTTGTGACCATGTAGGGGCCACTCCAAATGGCATCAAAATTTGAATGCCTTCCTGGATTTTCTCGGTCTGCATCCCATTTCAACACTAAATCTCTAACTTGGAAGGTTCTAGCCTTAGCTTTCCTATCAAAGGTTCTCTTGATCAAGGCTTGGTCCTTCTCCATTGTTTGGGCTGCATGCTCTCTGATTTCTTGGAGTTCCATCAATTCTACATATCTAACCTCCATGGGTTCAAACTCCAACAATTCCAATTGCTTCATGAGTTCCAACATTGGTAACTCAAGTGACATAGGCAAGATTGCCTCTCTTCCATAAACAAGTCTGAATGGAGAGTTACCGGTGGATCTCTTGGGAGTTATCCTATCAGCCCATAAGGCTGATTTAAGTTTAGTGTGCCAAGTCCTCTAATTTTCATCAAGAGTCCTCTTGATGATCTTTAATAGGTTCTTGTTGGTAGACTTAACTTGGTTGTTACCTTTAGGGTAATAATTTGATGAAGTGCTTACATAGATCTCATTCTTAACAACCCATTCAGTTACCTTTGATCCTATGAATGCCAATGCATTATCTGATATTATAGTGGTAGGTATAACAAATCTAGTTACTATCCCCTCATAGAAGTCTAGAATGCTAGATTCATTTTCCTCTTTAAGTGCCACCGCTTCAGTCCATTTGGTGAAGTAGTATGTTGTTATTAGAATCCACTTGTGTCCTTGGCTTGAGTTTGGGTTAATGACTCCAATGAAGTCAAAACCCCATTGCATGAATGGCTGGTCAACTGAAATTGGGTGTAATGGAAGGGCTGTTAATCTTTCCTTTCCTGTGAAGAATGCACAATTTTTACACCTCTTGATCCACACATAACAATCACTAAACACCTTGGGCCAATAATAGCCAGCCTTCATAATCTTGAGGGCTGTCACTCTTGGAGAAAAATGACCCCCAGCTGATCCACCATGGAACTCTTCTAACATTCTCTTAATTTTATTTGTCCCAATGCATCTCAACAGCACTCCATTTATATCCTTTTTGAACAAGACACCATCAACAAGTGCATATGGAATAGCCTACAATCTGAAGTGTCTTCTCTTGGTTTTGTTCATCTTTGGAGGGCATAGGCCTATTTGTAAGAAGTGCATTATGTCTTGGGTCTAGCAAGGAGTGAGCATACCACCATTCTCTTCTTGAACACCTCTTTTTTCTTGGTTTTCTTGCAACGCCAAAACAACATCCTTCCCATTGCTTGCTTCCATTGATTTTCTCAAGACCAGCTGCTCACACAATCCCTTTCCTCAAACCAAATTGGTGACTTTGATCTCAATTTCATACTCCATGACACGAGTAATCCACCCTGCACATTTTTCATTTAGGTCTTTGTTGAGGAGGAAGTCCTTAACTCCCACATGAGAAACCAGCAGTTGAACCTTGTTGTTTGAAACTAGATGCTTAAATTTCTTCAAGCTCCTAATCACTGCAAGAACATGCTTCTCAATGAAGGAATACCTCACCTCATAGTCCTCCAAGCTTTGGCTAAAGAAGGAAATTGGTTTCTCTGCATTTTCTTTGTTCTGTTGTACTAAAATTGTAGAAATTGTGTCATCACTGCCAAATGCATAAAGGATAAAATCCTTAGAGAAATCTAGGTTAATGAGAGTTGGAGCTTGTGAGATAGCCTCTTTGATTGCCTCAAAACTTTCCTTACCTTCAGCTATCCATTTGAAAGCCATACTTTTCTTCAACATCATAGTTATTGGCTTGACAAGGGCTGTAAAGTCTAGAACAAACCTTCGAACAAAATTGATTCTTCCCAAGAAACTTTGAAGGGCCTTCTTGTGACTTGGTAATGGCAATGCTTTTATTGCTTCAACCCTCTCTAGATCAATTACTAATCCCTCTTTGGAAACAATGTGGCCTAGGAGCTTTCCTTCATGAGCTAGGAAAATACATTTTTTGGGATTCAAGGATACCCCAAATCTTCTACATCTTTGGAACACTTGTCTCAAATGAAAGAGATGATCTACTGCACTTTTAGAAAATACAATAATATCATCTAGGTATATCAGCACTATTTTTTTGATCAATCCCTTGAATGCCATATCCATTTCCCTTTGGAAGGTAGCTCCAGAGTTAGACCGCCTATATGGCATTTTCCTATATGCATAGGTTCCCCATTTGGTGGTGAAGGCTGTTTTAAACTGATCATCCTCCTTTACCATGATCTGATTATACCCTAAATAACCATCTAGCAATGAAAACCTCTCAGAGCTAGCAACAACTTGCAAAATCTGCTCCATAGAAGGAAGTGGGTAATGATCCTTGAGGGATGCTCTATTCAAATCTCTAAAGTCTACACACAATCTGATTTCTCCACTCTTCTTTCTAACTGGAACCAAGTTTGCAACCCAGCTTGAATGCTTGATGGGAAATATGATACTTGCCTCTATTAACTTATTCAATTCCTTCTTCATGAGAGGCTCCATGTGTGGATTGACCAGTCTTTGTTTTTTCCTGATGGGTTTAGCACTTGGATCTAATTCAATTGTGTGTTGAGCTAGCTTGGGATTAAAACCTCTCAAGTCTTCATAGCTCCAAGAAAATATATCTGGGAACTCTTGGAAAATTTACATGAACTCATACCTTTCTTGCTTGGTTGCCACTTTACCAATTTGAAGTGATTTGCCTTCTCCCACCGAGATGGGCACTGAATCTTCTCCCTTGACTTGGATGTTTTCTTTCTCCTTCCTAAATTGATCATTAGGATTAAAGATGGACTCCAAAGTGACAAGTCCTTTTGGTAGTTTGTTGGTTCTCAGCTGTACCACTTGATCACCATACTATTGTTCTAAATTTTCCTAATTTTTGGCTGAGAACTCACTTCTTCTTGCAAGAAATTGATGATTTGTTGGTCACTTTCAAACACTTGCCAACTTACATTATTGTCTGGAACTGATGGCCTTACAATCACATGAATGTTTGGTTGCACTTTATCTTCCTTGATACTCTCCACAACATCAAAGGTTGTTCCAACTACTGCAAGCCTATCAGCAGCTTGGTTTTCTTTCCTAGGGATGGAGTTGATGCCAAAGCCTTCAAAGTCCTCAATGAGGTCCCACACCCTATTCTTATAACTCTTGAGCAGGTCATTCTTGGTAGCGTGCTGCCCTTTAACTCGATTAACAATCAGCTCACTATCACCAAAGACTTGTAAGTTTTTATACCTCTCTTTCTTGACCAATGCAATCCGTGTATCAAAGCTTCATGTTTAGCAGTGTTGTTAGAACATGCAAACTTAAATCTAAAATTTGAATAATACTTAATGCCTTGAGGTGAAACAAGCATATCTCACCCCCTGCACCTTGTCTACTTCTTGATCTATCAAAGAACAACTGTCATACCTCATTTTCTTCTTTATGGTCTAGCTTGGTGATGCTAGTAATAGGCTTATTTTCTTCATGCATGTAATAAAATCCTAGTTTAGATTCCTCTATTTCCTTGTAGGGATAAAAATCATGTACCTTACTTGCCCATTCACCAAGAATCAAATCAGGATGCTTCCAACTTTGCTGTCAGCTTCCTTTGTGCTGGATAATCCTCATGATCAAATGCTAAATAGTTCACGTTGATTGGGCTTGGGGTATGAGGCTCAATGTGAAATTTTGTAATAGGTTCAGACCTGATTGTGGCCTTAGTTCCATATTTGGTCCAAAACAACATGTGTGACCAATCAGTAGATAAATATCCTCCAATTCTATTTGTGAAATCCCTTGACAATATCTTACAAAACCGTGACATTGGGGCATGCATGCAAAGTGAGGCTCAAATATTTAATTACCCCTATTGTTGTTATTGTTGTCCCATCCAGTTGCACCACCCCTTTGGATATGACTTCATATTGGAGGCCCAGCTGATCAGTTATTTTCTTGGGCATCACAGAACTACTTGCCCCATAATCAATCATACAATTGTGTACTAGTTTATCCCCAATGATCAATGAAACATATAATGGAGTGGGCTTTAAAACTTTACCTTGTTTTCCTCCAAGCTTCCTCTTAGGTCGAACAGCATTTGTGAGTACCTTCTCTTGCATGTGAGCTTGCTGATTTGATGTTAACCAATTCTTCATGGCATCTTGTAGAAGATCCCTTTGGCCTAGGATGGATAGTGATTCCCACATAGATATATTCACATTTGTCTTCTTCATTTGTTCAATGATGTTAAATGGGGATGAAACATCTCTTTTTGCCCCTTAGCCTACACACTATTTTCTTTTACATGGGCTGCAACAGCTGGTATTTGAGCTGGTCTAGAAGGTGGCTTGGGTTGTCCTTGCACATTTGGAACTACATTTTGCTTGCCAACACTTTGTGGAGTGATGGAAGGTTGTGGATCACCTGGAGCTAATGACTTCCCTTCACCAATATTCCTCTTCTTTGACCATGTGTTAGCTGCTACATTCTGAGAAATTGTTTGATTCATACCACAAAAATATTCAGCCTACTAGTTCACAAGTGTAGTCTCATTTGGAGTTGTATTTTGCTGAGATGTTCCTTGTTGTTGGTTTGTTTCTTGACTCACCTCACTCTCTATGCCAATTTTTGTCACCATCAAAGCTTGGTTCAAAGCACCATTGAAGCACATAGACTAGTTGTGAGGTTCATTGCATGGGAAACACCAATCATACTCTTGAGCTATATTATTTTGCACTGGCACTAAGGCTTTAGAGGTAGATGCAACATTGGGGTTATAGGGTAGAAACAATCTATTGGTAGGAGGCCTTACTTGATTTTGATTTGCAGCTGGATTGGGTGGCCTATTAGGTTGATATGGTTGCCTATTAGGTTGAGTTTGAGACTAATAAGAAGGTCTAAAACTTTGGGCTTGCTGCCTCTTGAGTGTAACCAGCTCATTGCCTAAATTTTGTAATTGTTTCATGACTTCTTGAAGTTCATTTGAGGCACTAGAGGATGAAGTAGAAGTTTCATTTGAACTCTGATTTCTAGGAGTGGGAATAGGAGCTAAAGTAGGTGCTTGACTAGTGCTTGGGTTTTCCAAGTTTGGATATAAGGGCATGGGAGGCCTAGGCGCCAGTTTACTAGCTTGGATCAAACAATTCTCAGCCCTAATGGTGATGCTATAAGCTATAGGTATATTTACACCTCCCATGGATTAGATTAACATAGAAATATCAGAATTTAAAGCTTTGAGATAATATAAGAAATCACCTTCAGCTATTGGCCTTCACATCCTTTGAGATTCTATCCCATGTCCTTTAAAATCTGAAATTGAAGTCTGTTAGCTACTCATTGGGAGCTCTCTTGATAGTTGTCAATTGTTCCAATAGAGACAAATTATCTCCCTTTTCTCCAAACTGCTCATGGAGAGCTATACACAACTGGTTCCAATTTTGGATAGAGCCTGCCCCAAGCCTCCTGAACCATTGGAAGGACTTCCCTTTGAATGAAGATGTCAACAATTTGACAGCAATTTGCATCTCAACAATCTCATGGATTGCACAAACATTAGCAATGTCTTTGACATGATCACCAGGAGTGGTCTGATTTTCCCCAAGTAAAGTATGGGATGTTCTTCAATGCCGCAATGGAACTAGGTTTTTGTGCATTAAGAGCAAGTGGGCATGTTGCCTTGAGTGAAGTTGACATAAGGGTTGGGTTGTGCCATTCGATTGGCCCGAGAACCCTTGTTGATTAGGTGAAAGGTCTACCAGGTGGAGGAGTTAATAGAGTTCTTTTTGGTGGAGATGGATACCTTTGAATTCTTCTTCCCTCTCTCCAAGGTTAATTTTAAGAGACCTCTTGGAAATCGGAGGTGGAAAATACCTAGTGAATATCCCCAAAACTGGTTTCGTGGGAAGGAAAATTTTTGGGGGTTGTATGAAAAAATTTCACCTGATTTTCAAGTGGTGTGACAGAAGGCTACAGACGTGTGATGGGAGATTTGTTGTCGTGCATCAAAAAAATGTATTAACACGCGTCAATAGACCTCATTGACACACGTCAACAATAGCACCCTCATTGGCACACATCAATGAGGTCTGTTGACACATGTCAATGAGGTCCGCTGACGTGCATCAATCTTTTTTTTTTTACATGCGACAACAAATCTTCTGTCGCACATCTACAGCCTCTCAGCCCCGCCAGCTGCTTGTGCATCGAAAAAATCTTCATGTCACATGTCAACAAACTCTTTGTCATGTGTCTACTATGCATCAATATCTGTATTACCTCCTTTTCATGTGTCAACTATCCGTCAATGTCACACGTCAACAAATAACCCCATTTTTGCGCTGCCTCTGAGCAAACTCCTCCTTGTCGTCGCGTCAATAACTTACCCCTCACGTCGCATGTCCGCAATACGAGATATATCATATTGTTAACAAAATGTGAAGTAGAAGTGTTCTACCGGTGAATAATCTAGGATTATTTAGGGGATATTTTTCAAGGGTAGGCAAAGCCGACCCTAAAAAATTAAAGTGTAGTGTAATTTTTAGTGAACAGGTCATTGACCCGCGCCAAAAAAATTCACCTTTTCAAAATTTTCAAAAATGGAATATTTTCCATATTACAAATATTCACCACTAAAATTTTCCTACCTCTCTCTTCTTTCTAGGGATAATTGTAGATACTCATAAAATCCCTCTTCTCTAGCCCTTGACCTTGTTTGGATCCTTATCATGAATCTTTAGACTTGATTTGCTGAAACCGAGTTGATTTTATCTCTTTGGAGTCGCAGGATGTACAAATCAAGGCTCTTTTTTAAGCAAGAAACTTACAACAAATGCACATCAACTTTGTTGTAATGAAGATGGAGACCTCTAATTTCCCAGGACATGCCAAAACTATTAATGTAAATTAGTAGCACCCCTTAAATGACCCTCGGATCTGCAAGTGAGAATTCGTTCATTTATTGTGATTCAGACAACATGGAATCTTTTCCCCAAGTGTGGGACTTGCAAAAATTGGAAAAAAACTCTCCAGATTAAATTTTGGTTACTCCACTCCTCTGATCAGATGTATGCATGAAATTTATAGATATTTAATTCAAAATTATACTCTAATTTTGCCAAGGAGACAAGGATAGAAAGAAAAGAAGATAAAACTAAACTGACAAGGTGATACACCAAAGGAGTGGTGAACATCTATTTCTCTGATTGACACAGATTATAAAAATGCAACACAAATCATGCACAAATTTCTAAAATTGTAATGAAGGATCAAGATAGAGCAAACAACACAAGAAAGGATTGAAAATTCATTCACAGAGCTTGCATTGTCATTTCCATTTTTAAATATAGTGCATTACAACAGAAAGGAGGTAGAAAACATGTTACAGTCCTAAAAAGGTCTAATATTCCACAAATTCACTTGCCAGGGTGAAGGAGGGAGCTTGTAGAACATAAAAAAATGTTCAACCCCTTATAAATGAGCCAAATCTGGCTTTTTACAATGAAAACTCGAGTTCATGAAGGAGAAACTTGGGAAAATTGAAATGAATGATTCAACCACCAACCAAATCCATCAAAATAGCATGGGTACCCTTAAAATTTCATTAACCAAGATTTTTGACCGTATTAGAGAAGAATGGAAGCCTCCCATTAGTCCGTGGGGACTTAACCAAAATTTCCATTTCCTCCTTGGTGGGCCTGTGGGCCAATTTTTTCCTTTGTGCCTTTTCCTATTTTGGCAAAATCAAAAATTTACTCCACCCCTCCGACCTCCTTGCCCTCATGGACACGTGGCACATTCTCATTTAATGTGGGGCTTCTGGGCCAAAATTTTCTTTGCACCATTTTTGGAAAAAAATTTAACTTACCCCCCGTCGATCTGACCTCCGCTGCTACATGGCACCTCCTCATTCGGCGTGGGCCTCAAGGCATTTCTTTCCTCTGTGGGCCCATGGGAAAAAAATTCCTTTGTACCCCACCCACTCCTTGGTGATTTTTTCAACTTACCTCCATTAACCCGCCATTCTGTCGACACGTGGCACATTCCTATTGGTTGCGGACCTTCCTGGGAAAATTTCCCTCAAAAACTCCGCCGAGCCATAACTTGAAAAATACAAAGAGTTAGAAGGAAAATTTTACCTTTCTGGAAAGGTGAGAAAATTATCTATCTAATGAATCCATTTATAGGTAATTTTGAGTGCCTAAAAAGTGAAAAAAATTGACTAAGGCACAAGGAAGGAAGGAATGAAAGAAAGTCAAAAATAAGCAAGGGGCTTATTTTTTATAATAGGTGCTCTTATGTCATTCGCACTTTGTGAAGTAGCGAGCAATAACTAAATGTAGAAAATTTAATACAATGTGTGCATGGAATAAAATATAATCCTCCCCTATATTGTGTGTGATGCGAGATGACCTAGCCTTATGCCTTGTGATGGAGCTATGTGGATGCAAGTGATCTCCAATCTGATAGATGGATGCAACTAGATGGATGGATGATAGTAGTGATAGTGTTTGGTCCCTCGTTATGGTCTCATAAATTTATATTTTATAGGGATCTCTTGATCTAATTTTTAATTAACCCCAAAATGGTCGACCACCAAAAAGATAAGGACTGAAATGGCTAGAAAGAGCCAAAAAAGTGGCAGAGGAAATTATGAAAAGGACCGGATGCCCCTGGTGGGACCAGGGCACCCACGGGTACACAAGACTAAACTAAGTGCCCCAATCAAGGCTAAAATAATGATAAATGACCAAAAATATTGGGCATGTAGATGTAAAATATCGAGAATGACGAAATAAAATAAAAGAAGATGGCCAAAATACGAGGGTTAATTAGTACTTTCTTCACTCAAGAACCTTCTAAATAGTAGTATGAGACCGAGACTAAATAATGTCTAAAGTGCATGATTTTGTGTCTACATTCTTACAACTAATACACGATGCACAATTTCACTCATATATTGAACCTCGTAACTCTATTTGTCTCACCATTTATGCCATATGGATCATAATTTCCTCTAGCACTATACCATATAAATTTCAACATCTCATATTCACATTTAACACATGTACTATTCAATATCTATTCACACTGTGACTATATTATCCAATACTATTTCTCATTTAATATTACAACATCTTATATGTCTTACTTTCAGCTCAGTGCTCATTTCTCTTCCCTTCACCCTTTCATTGGAAAGGGGGCATACAATTGGGATCATCTCATAATCCCTCTTAGGTTACAATACAGTCAATCGACACTCCTAGCATATTACTATTGTATTTTTATATGATCTCATTCGAACAAATATACAATCATCATATTCAACATTCAATACTTTCTACTATTTCAAATATATTCCCCCAAATGACCTAATCTAGGGGAAAATCATAAAAAATCTCTATGAGTAATTTACTAAGTACACAATCTCAAAGCAATCTTCTATCACTCAAAGCAAATCAATCAATAAACATACTTTAATATCTCTCTCGGATGACCTAAATTAGGAGCTACATTTCATTACTATAACTTCCATATAACCTAACTTGGAAGCCATCTAGCATTATTCAAAATTAGAACATTTGTTATTATAGGAATGGGAGTAATGATACGTCATTGCCTTTGTTATATTGCTTTATTATATGGGTTCTTCAATCGTAACAAACACGTTTTCAAAAGGAACTAATCATAACTAAATTTTATCTCTATCCGTCTGCAGTGGTTGGAACTTTTGGGAATGCATTCATAGATGGAGAGTAAAACTAGACCTCTCTCCCTAACACTTTTCCTCTGGTAGCAGGACACTCAAAGCCTCCCATTTACAAAAAAAATTGGGTTGGGAATTGAGCACTCCCTACCTCTTCAATCTCCATTTAAAACAATTCAAAATCTCCAAAGTCTCCAAATCATCTCAACTATTTATCCAAGTTCTCCTTACAATGGTTCACCATCTCCACTTATGCTGCATGGGTAAAAAGTTGATCCATGGTTTTCCACGCTACAACTTTCTACATTATATGCACACTTTGTAACATGGCTTCTTGAAATCTATATAGGTATGTTCCTTACTTACTTTACACTAGTTGAATTTCATTCAAATAGTATAAAGGTGGGAGAATGTAGACACAAAATCATACACTTGGGTACATTTCTAGGTCCTAAAAGCATATTGGCATTTACATGATTCCTAAGCGAGAAAACTAGTAATTAACAACTATCTTTGGCCTTTTTTTTTATCCTTCTTGTTTTATATTCGGTCTTACACATCCTATAGCCCATTCAACAATTTACTTACCTATCTTTTATGGCTTCGACACCAACACCCAACCGAGACGGTAGTGCCTAGGTGCCTTCGTCCCCCTAGATGCCCCCAACCTCTTTCCACCTTGCTCTTTTTGGGATTCTTTTATCTTTTGGGCCTCTTATTTTCTTATGGGTCAACCTTCCAGTTGTCAATTACAAATTTTGAACAAGGGAATCATATAAATACATACTTATGTGACCAAAATAAAGGACCAAGCTTTAAGCATCATTACTATCACCTAAGCTTGCACTCAAAAGACACCTAAATCACTTCAAAGCATCCATTTGGAATTTAATCAAGGGACAAAGGACTCCATTTTCTACATACACAACATAGGAAGTGGGAGTTTCTTTATTCCATCCACAAACAGATATATACATTGTTACATCTAGCTAGCTTGTTATTAAATGCGCTTAAACAAGGGCATCCTAGGGCATAATTTTTTCACACACGCACAATAACTACAGAGTCGAGATGTAGCGCAAAGCACTCATTTGTAAGCTTAGCTTAGTTTGATTCCCTATATTGTATCTTTCTTTTTAGATTTGATGTGGTATTATGGGTTTTATGAGTGAATCTTTTTCTTACATGTTACATGTACCTTGATGATATTATTGCAACATAAACTCATCAATGGTGACTACTTGTACCACTTGTGTGACACTCCAAAAATAAAAATCTGGCCATTTTCGCGATCACATGTCTCCAGTAGAGGTTATCACCGCCCAAGTGCCCCTATCCTATCATGGGCACTGTGACTAGCCTATTTCATGATCTACATAATTTATTTAGAGTAATAACAACACAAATCACTTCATGTTCAGTTGTTTTCCTAGTGTGCATCAATCCTAGATCGAGAACAAATCAGCTAAGTTTGTTCCTCTCTCTCTTGCACTTAGGATTTCATATTTTATTAGCTTATTGCTTGTGTCAAATATGTATTTTAGTATTTATTTATCATATGTGACTCTGCAATTAGGGTTTAGCATAAAAATCTTATTTTTGTTAAATCATTTAGTGAACCCCACTCATGATCAATCTTTTAGATCCTTATTTTGCACATTTCCTTTTCTTCATGGCTTCTAAGGTTTCTCAAATATCTTTTCATGACTTACTTCAAATGCATCCACCTTGCAAAGTTGTTCTTCAAAAAACCCTAAACACTATGTATCTCCCTAGCGATATGTCACCTTCACAAGTAAGTGTCATCTTCTATCGTCTTTCGATGATTCTATTAGTCCTAATGTCAATCATTTGCAAATAAATTCAAGCTTTAAATTATTTATTTCAAGATAAAATTCAAAGCTATGGAATCCATGATCACATCTCTCACAACTAAAATTCAACATCTTAAGGCTACTTCTCAATCCAATGCTAGTTCTTCTTCTACATCTCATCCCACTTCTATGTCTTCTCGCATGTACTTATGTCGGTGAACACCAAGTCTTACCACTCCACTGCACCTCTCACATTTGATTCAAATGTTAAGCATTAAGATATTCTTCCTCAACTCAACACCCATCAATTGATCAACTTAACACCTACGTATTATTACCCTCCTTATCAACTTGCACAATATCAAGGTCATCCATATTACAATTATCACCGAATTAATGGACATAATGACAATGATTTCTATCTCTAAAATGAAAAATTTGCCACCTTAAGCATTATGGTCTCATTTCATTTGCTACACAAAATGTTGCTACATGTTCATCTCCAATTGCTACATCCCATTGGGTTCCTAAATTTGATTCATCTATGTCCAATGAGCATTATTCCATCGTTACTCATGTTCCTTCTATTGTAATTCAAGAATCACCTAAGTAAATTCCTCTCAAAATCGGTCCAACATCTTCTCCTCTCAAGTCTTACGCAGCATTACTAAGTCAAACTATGCAACTGCCTCTCAAAATCAGTCCATCCTCATCTCCTATCAAGTCTTCTACAACATTATCAATCCCACATAAACTACCACCATTCAAGATACCTCCCCACCCTACTTCACTTCCATGTTCAATTGTCTTTCTCAAGTAAAATATTCCTTATACTCATGACCAAGACACATTTAAAATTTTTCCACCCTAGCATGGTCCTTCTCACATCGCCACATAGATATCTATCACTCACATACTTGGGGGGCATCATAGCTTTCCCCCCTTTTTGCATTGCTATCAAATGTCTCTATCATCCCATGCACCTAACACTATGTGCTTCATGATTCATCTTTCTTTTGCACTTTCAAAGCCCTTGATACACACATTATATCATTATTATCCTATGATGCACTCTAGTTCTACAATTCATACTTGATTGATGAGGGTCTAAATTTGAAATGAACCTCGCCACATTTACTATTCATGCTCTACGCTTCACGATCTATCTTTATAGCACACATTTTCAAATAATTTCCCGATGACACACTCTTACTCTATGTTTCATTCTTAATTGTTGAGGGTATTTTATAAATGAACCTCATCTCATACACATTCATAACCATTCGTTGGGGACATGTTGTCCCTATCACACTCATATTACATACCATTCCATTACATTACATCACATCCACAACATTTACATATCTTGGTTGCATTTACACTTGTTTGCTCATACTTACATGTACACTTTATTCTCCATGTTAGATGAATACTTAGCATGTCATTATCTTTTCTATATACACATGTGTGTTCATAGGTTCTCTAGTTACGAATATAGACTTCTTACAAATCCTTACACACTTGTAATGATTCTTGGCTTTGTACCTCTTACCAGTCCCATCGAGTCTCCTTGGGGCATCTACTTTCTCACACACTACAAGTGTTATTGTTTCATTTACATATTATTTACTATTATTACTAACACATTACTTTACATTGACATCTACATGCCTTGACATAAATTTTATCTTTCTAACATACTAAATGGTGCTTCATGTGCAACATTTGCCTAGCAGGAACTATTTTCCATCATGGTTTGTCTGTTACATCTTGTTCATCATTGTTTTCTTTTGTATACGAGGTTATGTCCTATTTCTTGTTTGATCATTGTTTGTATGCATTTGGCCATTTCAGCTCTGATTGTCTTGTGACATTGTGAGGGATATCCCATGTTTGAAACTCACTTTTCATGCAGTCCATATTGTATGTTGACTTATTTATGACACTATTTTGATATGACATGTTTGATACTTTTGCTACTAACAAGTGATTTCTAGCCATATTGTTTGTATGTGCCTTAGTTTCTACCATGCACATTCCCTCCCCCGAAGGGATACGATTCGAGTCAACATCAAGTCCTCTCTTTGGGCCACATTCTCCTAGCGACATTACATACACCCCAAATGAAGGGGGCATATATCAGGTGAATCAGTCACCCCATATAATAGCTCGGAGCTATAATACAAGCCTACATAGTAAAAGAATAGAGAAATCATATAGTCACAGAACAACCCAAAATATGACTTGGGTCCTCAACACAACATAGACACCAATGCCCAAGCTCGAGATAGGAATGCTCGAGTGCTTGTGTCCTCCCTTGGGTGCTAATGTCCTGGGGCACACACAACAATCTTCTCAGATCATTAAAATTCACAGCAATTTGTAGAGAAGTTTCATAGTACATGCACAATCCTCTAGTAAGAAAAATACATTTTATCTCCATTTTCAATAGGAACAAACAATGCATTCATAACAAATTAGGGACAACATTGACAAAACAGGATCACACCATCTGTAATAGTGTGAAATCAAGGAAAAGTCATGGAAGGAGAGTAACACTAGACCTCTCTCCCCAACACTTGCTCTTTGGCATAAGATCACCCATAAAACCCGCTCTTGGCGTGAGATTGCCCCAAAAAACTCACTCTTCTACAACATTTCAAGACATTTTCTATATTTTCACTCTTCACAAATCAAGTGCACACTTTCCATTTATTACTTTTACATAATTTCACATGCTTTACATACTTATGCAAATTTTTCATATACACATCTTTGACTACTTCTTCACTCTTCTTTTTGCAGGTTTGTATGTAATACATAAGAAGAATCAACCTTCAACAAGCTACAACAACAAGTACAACATGGTACGACACATACACATACACCCCTAAGGTCACTTCCTTTCTTAGCTTCCACGCTTCCTTTTGCATTCGGTCCATGCTTCACTTTTCTCTTCGACATGCTATCTCCATCACACTCTACAGAAACAAAAGGTACACATCTCTTATCCACTTTATGTTATTGAGTATTCACTCAACAACATAAAGTGGGGAAAAATGTAGAAACACAATTATGCAATTTGGGTAAATTTCTAGGTCCTAAAATCGTATTATCATTTATATGATTCCTAAGTGAGAAAACCAATAACTAACAACTATCTTTGGCCTCTTTTCTATAATTTTTGTTTTTTTATTTGGTCTTACATACTCTATAGCCCAATTAGCACGTTACTTGCCTATCTTCTATAAATTTGGACTCTAGCACCCAACCAGACACCAACGCTCAGTGCCCTCATCCCCTCCGAGCACCCCCAACCTCTTTCCACATTACTCACTCTTTTCGGCCTCTTTTATCTTTGGGAGTCTTATTTTCTTATTGGTCAGCCTTCGAGTTCTCAATTATGAAATTCAAACAAGGGAATCATATAAATAAATAGTTATGAGACCAAAATAAAGAACCAATCTTTAAACATCATTATTATCACGTAATCTTGCACTCAAAAGGCTCCTAAAGCACTTCAAAACATCCATTTGACATTCAATCAAGGGAAAAAGGACTACATTTTCTACATACATAACATAGGAAGGGGAATTTTCTTTATTCCATCCACACATTTATTTGCATTTCTACATCTAGCTAGCCCGCTATCAAGTGCACTTGCACAAGGGCATCTCAAGGCATAATTATTTCACACACGCATGATAACTACACGAAGTCGAGATATTGTGTAGTGCTCGGTTGTAAGCTCACTCTGTCGGGTGTTTTCGGGGACATTTTGACTTGTCATATTACATATTTATTTTTTGGATTTAATGTGGTATTATGGGTTTTACACGTGAATATTTATCTTGTAGGCTACAAGTAGCTCAATGATCTTATTGAGACATACATGTGATCAATAATGAATACTTGCAACACTTGTGTGACACTCCAAAAATCAAGTTCTGACCATTTTTCACACGGTCACATGAACCCAATAGAGGTCGTTAGTGCCCATGTGTCCCTATCTTTTCATGGGCACACGTGTCCGACCTATTTCATGACCTACATAATTTATTTGGAGCAATAATGACACAAATCACTTCTTGTTCAATAGTTTTCCCAATCTGCATCAATCCAGATTGAGCATAAATCAGCTAAGTCCATTCCTCTCTCTCTCTTGCACTTAGGGTTTCATATTTTATTAGCTTATTGCTTGTGTCAAATCTATATTTTAGCATTTATTTATCATATGTGACTCTATAATTAGGGTTTATCATAAAATTCTATTTTTGTTAAATCAAACACAAAATCACACACATACTACTATTTTACTATGCCATCAAGTATGTTGTTATATGCATGGATCTTAAGTAAGAAAAGTATTCACTGGTGACACAATCATTTACCCATCCACTTATTTGTTATTTTTCCTACTATCTTTCTCTCTCACATATGTTATTTTTATACCTAGTTACATGGGTCAAGTCACGGGGATCCTTGTTTTGTCTGTCATCATTTATCCCATGACACCAAAGTGCCCACTCTAGACACTAGCACCTAAGTGCTCCTGTCCATTTTGGGTACTTTTGTCCTCTTTGTTCTTTTTACTTATTTTGACATTTGTGGTCGACCTTTCTAGTTTTCTTATCCTTGTCCCAAGATCACAGTCGGCCTTTGTGTCACTAGTGTTGAAATTCAAACAAGAGTTCCATATATATACACACAACATACACTCTATTATTTTGGCTAATTATTCTAAGGGTAAATCACATCTACGTATTATCACTACCATCAAAGGGGCTGCATTTTTGGGCTGCATACACTACATAAGATGGGGAAGTGCTCAATTCCATATCACACACTTTCATCTTATCTAGCTACAATTCTGCTATCTTTGCATCATTGACATGAGGGTAACCTAAGGAAATTATTTCACACACAAGCACAAATAACTACACATAGTTTGTAATGTAGTGCAATGTTCGATTATAAATTCATTTATTGGGTGACTACCAAGGTCAACCCGACTTCTATATTGCATTTTATTTCGATTTTTATGTTTGTGAGCTTATACATGTAGCTAGGGTTTGCTTTTGGAGTTATAGGTACCCTCGGTGATCAAACAATGAATATTATATGACCTGACAGAAATGGCGGTGAAACCCTAACGACATAACAAGAAGTAGATTCGAGCTTCGCATAGTCACCAACACCCAAGAATAGTCACCATCACCCAGACACCCTTGTCCAACATCAAGCACCCATGTTCAACATCATTCTAAGGTCCCATATTTTACAGAGAGAGTAGTTGTGACATTTGTTTCAATCTTGCTCAAGACTTTAAACTGTCTAGATCTGGGTTCCGGATCGAGCATAAATCAGCTAAGTCTCTTCATCTATCTCTTGTGCTTACGGTTTCATATTTACGTCTTAGTTAGATCATGTCATTTGTTGTATTTTACCATTTATACAATAGTTACTCTCGTAATATTTAAATTTAATTCAAATTAACTTAAATCACTTAGGAATCATGCATATAATAACATACTTAGAGGTGTGATATAAGTAGTAAGTGTGTGATTTCATGACTTTAATGACTTGCCTTTTTAGAGTTAACACATGCATTACGTATATTTTCATAGAGATCTATAAGGAAAATTTACAAAACAATTATTATGATGTGTTAGGATTGACTGATAGAATTTTTGCAAAATGTGGAAACACTTAGTAGGTTTGTAGTTGTGATTATTTGATACAATACTCCTAGTGTGGTATCTTGAAACCCAAACAACACAAGATAAAACCTTGAAGGTTTTTAAAAAACTTGTAGACATAAAATCACACACTTTGAACAATTATCTAGAATCGATTGCATATTACTATTCATATGGTTCTTAAGTAAAAAGTACTAATTAACCCATGTCTTTGGCCACCTTTCCTTGCTTTATTCTTATGATTTTAGTCTTGCACTTGTATTTTCTCATTCCGTCTTTTCACCTCTCGACATTTATCATTACGGACATTGGTGCCCAACCGGGACGCTAGCACTAGGTGCCCCCATCCCCTCTGGGTGCCCTTGTCCTCTTTATACTTTGGTCACACTTTCTAGGTCCTTTCTAGTCATTTGAGCATCTTATATTTTTGGTAGTCAGCCTTTTCGGGGTTAATTACAAAATTCAAGCAAGGGAATCATATAAATATAAAGTTATGTGATCATAATAAGGGACCAAACACTAAATATCTACTATCACCACCTAAGGCTACATCCATCAAATGCATTTATAGCTCCATTTGCATCCATCTAGCCCCATCACAAGGGACTAAAGGTTTCTTCATCTGCATCACACTTCATAGGGGGTCTATTGTTTCCATGCACACATTATTTACATTCTACATCTAGTTAAATTTTCTCACTACTAAAAAGTACAATTGACACAAGAGCAACCTAGGGCACAATTCACACACACACACACACACACAGAGAGAACTACATTCGGTCCGAGATGTAGTGCAACACTCGATGATAAGTCCATCATTTTAGTAGTTGAGGACAGGTTTGACCCCTTCATTTGTAGCTTTCTTTTTTGAGGGTTTTATGCTTCATTTACGGTTTTGTAGGTTATTCATTCATTCCATATTTACAAATACATTCGGTAGTTATACAACGACTTCAAGGAAATCAAAGTTGAATAACTACGAACATCTTAGGACCTTGAAAATTCAATATTTCAAGCATCTATGCAAATCAGGGTGCCCATAATTCAAATTGTGGCACCCATGGGTGCCCCTATCCTTCTCTAGGTGCCCCACCCAATAAAATTTGTTGGACATGCATTTTTCTAGGCTTACGTGCAATGGTTCTCCATCTTTGTTCATTCAGTCTCCACTGCGACACAATCTAACAACCTCTTTGAATTGGCTAAGGCTCTTCCAACCCTCCTTACACACTAGGGTTTCATTATTTATTGCTTAGCTTGCTTGGGTATATTTTAGTATTTCATTATTCATTTATTTAATGCAAACTTGCATTAGATTAGGCTATTATATTACATTTTAGCATTATCACAATTGTATGTAGAAGGTGTAAAGTTACACTCATCAATATCGTCTGTCTTAGGCCAAACTTATAACTTTGGAATATGAATAAGTAAATGCTAGTTCTAACACAAATTTAATATCATCAACAACCTCCATACATACCTTCCAATTTGAGCCAATCTTGAAACTATGGATAAAATATGGAAATTGAGTTAAAAAAGTTCCAAATAGTTTTTATTTTTGGTGTGGTTGTGATTTCCCTTAAGGCATGTTTTGCAATGTGTGGAAATTTTGTTTGTGAGGACTCATGGAATGCAATTAGTATAAAATATGTAATAAACACCCAATGCCACAAAGAAAGGAACCCCATGCGTTGGCCTATCACCCAGCAAAAGCTGGGTGCTCACCCAAGGCACACGCGGGTGTCGAGTCTCTCTTTTATGTGAGTTTAGTGGGAAACATCATCTATGATTTGTGTTTAAAAGACTTTCAAATGGGTTTAGGACATACAAGAACCATAGGCTCAGAACGGCCTCTAGATCCTTGCAGTCATTTCAGATAGAGTACTTAACAAAATCTATAACGTGTATCATATCAAAAAGAAGCATACAAGCATCCATACTTAGCATAAAAGGAAAGAGAACTCATGAGAGAGAAGTATGCATCAGAATCATTGATATTCATGTATATATAATAGGTAACCTCATTACATCCATGGAGCCATTACAGAGTGTCACAGAGAAGCAGACGCAATCATGCATCATAATGGACTTATGTAACTAAGCTACCAAAAATAAAATTACAATCCCCATGCCCAATACATCCTTTCCAAATGCAATTATCCATTAACAGAGTTCTTGCAGTATTTCTGTAGAGCTCCACCCACACTCTAAGTCTCTCTGTTTACTCTACTAGGCACTTGTATTTATAGCTTTTCTGGACTGCCAACTCATCCTCCAGTGCCCTCAGATCCGATGCCAAGTGTCTGAATGTGGTCCTCCATGTGAGCATGCTCCTCTAGGCCTGAGCTTCCCACTTTATCCCATGATGTGCTTCTAGAAGATTCTACCGCATAGGCATGCTCCTTCTTGGGCCAACTATGTCGCCAGGCTGGCATCTTATCCACGCGTAGTTAGGTCATGCTTTTCACGTGTTCTATCCCCGAATGTCCAATTTTTCTAAGTCCGAACCCTTGGTTCTTGTCCACATGCATGTGCCACGGGCTTCCTTAAACCCTTTTCTAAAACCCTTATTTACATGCTTTGTCTTACACGCCTTTCTTTAACTGGGACCTTTGTGCCTACACGCCTTTTGTACTTAGTCAATATTCTAGGGGCCCAACATCACCCCACACTACGCCTTGTTCTCCATCCATGGGAACACTTCCCTTAGTGAGAGAAAGAATACAAATAGGCTTACACCTAGGAAAAAGAATAAGAGGATGAAAGAATGGGAAAGAAGAAAGAATGGGAGAGTGAAAGAATCACTACAATAGACTGGGAAAATCCTTTTGCAAGTCGGCCTCCAATTTATTCCAGGCATCGACTTCATCCTGCGCTCTTTGACAGAGGTCACCGACCAGGTGCTTACCTCCTCAAAATTTAGTCCATCTCCTTGTGCGCTCATAGTATCCATGATTTTCTCCAACTCCTTGCATATATCCTCCATGCATCCATTCTTCATGTGATACATGGATATAGCTCCTTCAACCGGTTTTTGATTGAAACCCTTAAGGTTTCAATGGCCTCTGATTTCTTCTCAACCTCGGCAAGGATTTTGTCTCTTTCGCCCTATTCCCCTTGTTTTTCTCCTGGAACTCCTTGAGTTCTACCTCATGAGTGGCAACCAGGTGCCTGCCACTTTGTCTCTATCCATGCAATTGTCGTACGTGGCCTCAGTCAGTCCGAGAAGTGGCCCTTACATCAGCAAGCACTTTGTTGTACTCCGTGATGAGTGCTATGATCTTCAACTTATCTTCCTTCTCTAGCGCATGGCCACTTCCTCTATAGACTCCAAGGCTGGTGGTTGTCTTTCCATGGTGAGGACCCTTGTTAAATCCTCAGGCATCCCAAAGTAGATCCATACTTCTATGTGCGGGGTGATGCCAAGTCCGGATGCTTTAATAGTATGGCCCCATTGATGGATTCTACTTTCTTGTACACAACACTCACCTTGGCCTTTTCATCCTTCAATTCCCACTGCCACTGGGCATTGATTAAATTTTCCTGGCTCAGCTCCTTGGTTAATGTAGCTAGCTCTTCCTCTTTCTCCTTTAGTTCCCCTTCCAGATCCCTGATCCTATCATTTCACCCGAAGAGTCTAGCTTCTATCTCAATGGAGACTTTGTTAAGTGCATTGCTTAGTTGTTCATCGAGAGCTACTTGGGTATCCACCACTGGGTTATCTTCTCTGGTCCTAGAAATGTTACTATTCCCCTTGGCTTACCTCAAACTCTAGTTCATCAAGGTGGGACTCAATTGCCCAAGAGATCATCTTCCTTGTCCGTGGGTAGGTAGCCTCCTTGTCGAAAGATGACATGCATACAAGCTCCTCCACCGGAAGTGTACTCTAGAACCACATGCGTGAAACACCTTCTTGGGGTCATCAATATAACCCATCTCTATGCCTCCCCCCCTGTGTGCCTTCTCTCCGTGTGCATGTACCCTTGGGTATACTTATAGTTAAAACGGGCCTCTAGTGCTTTGCACGTTCTCTTCCATGCTCCTTCTCCTTGTTCAACACTGGCTCAACGCATCGTGCTCCACCTTGTCCTCCACCAGGTTCTCAATGTCCCTTGTCTCCTCTTCTTCTACCACCTTGGCCATTTGCTCTTGTGCCGAGCTTGGAACCTCTTTTTTTTGCGCGCTAGCCTCTTCATCTTTTCCCATGTCCTGGGTGCTTCCTCCTGCCTAGCTATCCTTGCGCCACACAAAAAGGAACCCTTGTTCTTCTTCTCCTACCTTCCTCCTTTGAATCATGTATATTGAAAATAGGTGGCCCTTGATCTTTCCCGGGGTCCTCTTCCCCACTTACTTCTTCCTCACTACCATCCTTCTCTCCTATGTACTTTCCCATACTTCCAGCTTCTTCCGAGGTGGTCTCCTCTTCTACCCTCTACTTTTTCCTAACTGAGAGATTCTGGTGTAGGTGACTCTATTTCTTCTTTTGATGACTCCTTATCTGATGGTTCTTCTAGTTCTGGAGTCTTTTCTCTGATTACGGCCTTTTTCTTTGTGCGTACATGTGTTGGTTTTGGCACTTGTCTGGGGGAACCTATTTCTGTGTCTCCACCACACTTGGGATTTTCTTTTCTGGTTCTTTTTCCTCCCATTTGGGCATGGGTCTTTTCCTCCCAGTTGGATCCTGAGGTATAGATACCTCATTCTCTAGGTATGTGCCCTTCTCCGACTTGGGCCTTATGTGAATGTAAACGCGCGCCGTGGATCCTCCTGTAATGGGCAGAGTCATGGGCCTTGTCATTTACACTTCATGAGACACGTACCACTCTATGTATGCATGCTTGCTAGGGTAGACCAACCCTTTGCACAATTCCCTGTGGTCTTTGTCCAAACTACCAAGGTCCAACTTAAACTTTTTGGACTCCTTGAATCTGTTTACTCCCACTTGGAAGTACTGAGCTATGAAGGCAAAGGGGAGCTTGCACCATGGGCTCCATGAGTCATCTATCAACTTGAATCTACCCAAGGTAGTAATGTTGGTACACAGCAAATTCTACCTCTCCCCTAGTGGCCCATTGGTAGTTGTTTAGAATTCTCCATTCTACCCCGAACGCGTTCCTTAGGCATGTGTACCACTTCTCCAAGTGTGCCTTGTGCACTGTTTGTCATAGTGTCACAAGCGTACTTCTCAAATATTTTGGTGGGTGAGGGTCTTCATCAGGGTACTCCCATATGAATTTATCTGATGCATCTGGTACCCCGATCTCTAAAAACATGATGGTCAAGCAACACATTTCCAAAAAGGATCCTGTCACCTTCCTTCGCATAGTTGATAATTTCATCCATGATGAATGTGGAAAAATTATAGATGGTGCCCTCTGAAATTTTTTGCAAATGTTTAACCATGGCTTACTGACTTGAGTCCATCTCTCCTAGCCATTTAGCTTTGACACCAGGTGTGCATGGCCATCTTCATTACTGGATCCTTGATGTCTGTGACATCATAATACCTTGACCCCTTTTTGCAAGCAAGAGTGGTGATAGTTTCCTTAATCACTTCCTTTCTATGTCAAATCATCTTCCAACCCATCTCCTTCATAGATGAGGCCTGTGAATTGTGAAATGAGTTGAGGAGTTATGTGCATCTTGCACCCCTGAAGTGGAAATAGTCCTCGTGCATGCGTGACATCAGCCACTGATATAGTCACTCAGGTTTCCCAAAGTAGGGCAACTCAAAGAGTTGTAGTAACCCTACCTTCTCCAATTTGACCTTCACGTCATCATTATATATGGGAAAACCTTCTGGCATCCTCTTGTTTGTTGGGCACACTAACTCCAGTGCAACTCCTTTTCAATTGTGCTTGTCGATGATTATAATCATTTACAGACATATCCCTAAGATGGGACTCCCACTCCTTCCCCAACAACACTCCATCTGGGTACTGCATTTCTGCATACCATTCCTCATTTGTGCTTGCTTCAATTTCTTGTTGCTTTCCCTTGCCCTTTCCTTTTCCCTTCTTGGGTGTACTAGCTAGTTTCTTGGGTGCCATTTTCTAGGTCTTCTACCCACTTCAATCACTTCTGTTACTTCATTCTTCCGCTCTCTCCAACCCTAGATCTCAAACTTGTGAAGAAAATTACTTAAACCCGTGCCCTAGTTCTTCAAACCCTAACTGGGATACTCCCTTCACAAGATGACATCTTCTCACACTTTCTCCCATGCCGTGAAATCCCTTCCTCTGGTTCACAAATCGAACTAGCTACTCACGCTTCAATTTCTCCAAATTTTTCTTCACACGGATCAGTTTTTTGGAAGCCCTAGTTTGCAAAGGTGCAAAAAGTGCTTCGTTCTCTTATACGCAAAGTGAAAAATGAAGTGTCCCGACCCCCTTATTTATAGTTTTTCCCTTTTTGAGCATTAAGTGCTACTTCACCTACCACCATACTTTCTTCATTTAATGTGGCTTTTTCAAACAAATCCTGACTTAAGCGCTTTCCCTCACGTGCCCAACCTACGTGGAAAATCCTCCAACCTTCTGGCATGCAACCAATCCAACCTGACAGGAGACTCTTCTTACGTGTAAAAACCACCGAAGGCACTTCTTCTATCCTTTTTTGCTCTCACCTACCTCATGTTGCTTAATGCGCTTTCTCCTCCTTTGTACGTGGGATCTATAAGTAGCTTTATCTTGGCACCAACCATCCTTTTTCTATCTTTTCTCTCCATACACCTCTTTCAACTGGGCCATTCAACTGGGATTTTTAACACAAACTTCCTTGGCACTTTAACCATGTGCTCCTTCACATTACTCCACCCCACACTTAAAATGATGTGCGGTCCTCTGCGCACTCACAAATTCTCAAAAAGTAGCAATAAGGTTACTGGTGCCCAAGGCAAAAAAAAAACAACAACGCGAAAGGGAAACACAAGAAAAGAAATGCATAAAGGAAAATTCTAAACTAACTGGCAAAACTACCTTATTTACAAACACCAAGAAGACTTATTTATAGTAGGGCTTCAGCCTACTCCCATTGAAGTGTCAGGAAATTTCATCCCATCCAGCGCTTGTAATTGGCACGTGCCGAATCAAGGATGTATGAGATTGTGTAAGGACCCAACCAATGGACTTTCAACTTCCCAGGATGGTGCAAAACTTAGAATCATATAGTAAAACCATCTGCCCAACCTCAAACTTCTTGTTTCTAATGTGGTGATCATGCCAAGCTTTCTACTTTGCTTTCTCTGTTGTTTGGCTCCACCTGGTGAGTGATCATCTTTCATCCAATTTCATTAACTCCTCAATTCTTTCTTCTAGTGCTTGCTCATCGGCCAACCCTCCTACGTGTGCTATTCACAGAGAAGGTAACATGAATTCAACTAGGAAGAACAACTTCCATGCCAAAAACCAAATAAAATGGTGTGGCTTTGTTCAGCCTTTTATACGTTGTCTGTAAGCCCACAATATTGTTGATACTTTGTCATCCCAATCTTGTCTTCCGACATCACAAATTTTGGTCAGGGTATGACTCAATATTTTGTTGAATGCTTTCGTGGTTCCATTTTCTTGTGGGTGATAGGGCGTAGTCTTGTGATGAGCCACCATGAACTCTGCTAACAGGATCCTCATGGTCTCATTCAAGAAATGTGTACCCCTATCGCTGGTCAAACTCAATGGACATCCATACCTGTGATAATGTTCTCCCACAAGAACCTTGCCATTGTGGCTGTTGTGCAATCTTTAGTTGGGGCTGCCTCTACCCACCTGGTCAAATAATCCATGCAAGTGATGACATAGCATGACCCAGTCCTACGCGCCACTGGTGCAATAGGGCCTACAAAGTCTATTGCCCACTTTTCAAAAGGCTCCACGCTAGGGATAGGGTGCAAAGGCATTTCATCTCTCTTCCTGGTTTTCCAATGTGCTTGACAATGGTCACACATGCTTTACAATAGTCTTTACAATCCTTGTACATGGTTTCCCACCACAAACCTACCATTAATATCTTATGTGGTGGCATCACCTGCATAATGCCCACCCACACTTCCTCCGTGTGCTTCCTCCATGATGGCAAGGTGCTCATGCTCTAATACACACCTATGCAAAACTTCATCACGTCCCAACTTGTATAAGTCTCCACTGATTAACATGTAGGGGCGCGCGCGTATGGCTAACTAATTTTTCTCTAATGCCTTCATTCCTTCGGTGCCACACCTTCCTTTAAAAATACTGCAATCTCTTCCAAATGAGGGGCGTGCACCTGACCTAAATAGTTGTGCATCTGGCATTGTCTCCTCAATACTCTGTGCATCCTCCCTGAATCAATTCTTGATAGATGATCAGGTCCATAATTGCTTTTCCCAAGGCTTCACTACAATGGTGAATTCAAACTCTTGAAACAACAACACCCACCGACATATGTGCCCTTGTAGAATAGGCTTGTTCACCAAATACTTTAATGCCATGTGGTCGGTGTAAAACACAAAGGGTGTTGCCAGTAGATATTGTCTAAACTTGAAAAGTGCGTAGATCATTGACAATGCCTCACGCTCAGTTGTGGTGTAGTTCTACTCTGCTGGTGTCAACTTCCTGCTTGCAAAACACAGAGGATGATCAACAATTCCTTCACCTGGCTATGCAAGCACTGCTCCAATAGGTCCCTGAGGCATCTACATGGACATGAAAGGGCTTGTCCAAGAGGGAAAATGTAATATAGGCGCGGTGACAAGCCTATCCTTTAATGTATCAAATGCCCTCTCTATTTGCCTCTCCCCAATGGAAGGCACTTTTATGTCTGAGTAGTTCCTCTAAAGGTGCGGTGATCTTGGCATACCCCTTGATGAATTTCCTATAATAACCCATATGCCCAAGGAATCCGTGCATACTACGCTCTGGCTAGTAGGCTCCCCTAACCCCACAATAACTACAACTTTAGGGATCTACCAGCAAGCCCTCCTTACATATGATATGCCCCAATAAAGTCCCAAAGGGTGTAGCAAACACACACTTCTTAATGTTGAGGGATATCCTCAACTACCTACACCTCTCAAACATTAACCTTAAATTGTCACAATGGTCTTTAACTAGACCATACACTATCCAATCATCCAAATAGACCTGAAGAAACTTATGGATGAAGTCTGGAATGCTTGCACCACTATGTGTGAAAAAATAGTAGTGCATTCTTCAACCCAAAGGGCATGACCGTGTATATAAAAACTTCCCCACTCAGTGGTGAAATTTGTCTTCTCCTGGTCCTCCTTTGCAATCCAGGACTTGGTGGTACCCAAAATCCATCCAGTAAAGGAATAGATTTCATGCCCAATGACTCCTTCCAAAATTTCTTCAGTGAAGGGGGTTGGAAAGGGATCAATGACACAAACTACGTTTAGCTCCCTATAATCCACACAGATCCTAATCCACCCATCCTTCTTGATGTTGATTACCATCGGACTTATCCACTTTGATTCCTCCACTGCTTCAATGATCCCAGAAGCTATCATTTTATCTATCTCCTCCTTAACCTTCACGCGTAAATTGGGATTCATCTCAGTAGGGCCTCTTCTTGACCGGGTGCACGCACCATCCTTCAGCTTTATCTTCATCTCCCCAAGGAATGGTGAATGCCTTTGAGCTCATGGTACCCGCGTGGGAATAAATCCTCAAATTCATGCAATAGATCAATGATCTTAGAAACTTCCTTCTCGACCAGTAATCTCCAATAATAGCTTCCTTAGGTTCTTCTCTGAACCGATGTTAACCTTCTTTGTCTTTAAGGGCTCATGGTAGGTGCGTGCGTGAGTATCAACATTATCCACTACCTCACGCATCCCTACTAGAATGGCTAACATCCAAGATTTTGATTCCTCTCCATCAATCACATACACCAACTTTCCTTTCTCCTTTTCCAAACACGTGCTCAAGCTATAACTCTTCTGTTTCCTCTACTTCTTCTTCAAAGTGCGCCTCCAATCCTGGTTCACCTAGTAATTCCAATAGCCTATCTTCCACCATGGCACTATCCCCCATGGTAAGTGCTTGATACCCTACAAGGCCTTATCAACTGATGGCTTGGTACTCCGATACTCAAAGGTTTGAATAAGGTCAGCCATGAGCTCTTGCCAATTCCTGTCTGGGGGTGTCTCCGAATGAATGTACCATGCATGTGTGTAACCCTGTAGTGTAGAATACAACTTGTGCACCCCTAGAGGGATGGTGGAAAAGCTTCCATGTGCCTTCTCTCTAGACCCATTCACACTCCTGGATATGGAAAGAGGTGGGCTCCTTCCCATGGTAGTCCTTGATGGTGGTGGGCACATGTTGCTCCTAGAGAATCTATGAGAGAGAGAAATTACCTCGCACCATTCCAAAAGGCTCTCTGATGTGTAGCCCACCACCATGCCATTGTGCCGAGTAGGACATAACTTAGCATCCCTCTCCATTCCTTCTCATCCTTCCACTGAGCTTCCACCTCCTGTAGAAAGATCTCAGGGAAGGCTCCTCCTGAATACTTGGGCAACTCTTTTCCTCCTAGTGTCAGACTATGTGCCTTTGTTACCTTGGTCACCGACCCTCTCAACTATCATCCCATCAATTCATAAGTCCCCCATGTGCCCAATTGTCACATGCTAGACTGGTGGTATCACTTACTGACTGAGCATCCTCAAACTGGATAACTCCATTAGTAGGATGTATTATCTCTGGGTCCCTGATTGAGTGCACATATATATCTATCTAGAACTTCTTCCCCAAAGGTTCAATATAGGGTGTCGACTTCCCATCAGCCAGGGGTATAATGACCCACTCCTCCTTGTTTTCAAAGCTGATGTACCCTTTGTTGAACCGAAAGGTCCGCATTGTTCTTGTAACACCATGGGCACCCAAGTAGCGTTGGGAAATTGTCTACCTCGGTGAGTGCCAAGACTTGAAGTCCCCAAGTAAACTTAGCTCCTGGATAGTAATAGCTTGCATCCTTTAAGACACCGATGGGCATCACCTTAGTCTTGTTTTCCATATACAACACATTCGAAGATGGTTGTAATGTAGGTCTTCCCATCGATGCCATGCATCCAAAGTTAGAACATTAACCTCCGCGCCATGTGTCAATGAGGATATTACTAAGGAGCCATCCATCTCTAAATTGCATTCAACGTGATCTCCTTGTCATAGTCAAGGCTGTGAGGGGGAAGGTTTATGTGCAAGACCTACCTCTCATGCTCTCCTTGTGCGTGGTACCTTCTCTCTCAACCATGATCCTAGCAAGGGAATGATATTCTCTTGCCTTAGCATTTTACACACCTCCTTGACCTCATCCAGGTCATCCTTTGGTGCCTCGACTCTCCTTCCTTGTTCCTCCCTCCTGGATTGCTCCTTTAGACACTGGATTTCCCCTTGTAAGCTCGAATGACATCCATAGTGTCTTGATATACCTCCTTCTGATGCATGAGGTGGATACTTTCCATGAACTACTTCCTCCCTTGAAACTAGGTTCTTTGTCTTGGTATCTCTCTTGTGCGTGTGGCTTCTACCCTTGTTGTTACCAAGACAAGCTCCAAACCTACATCCCGTGTTACCCGAGGCATCCACTGGGTGTCTGCCTTCTTAATACTAACCATTGTAGTGCCCTTGTCTTTTCGGTGCTGTTGATTCATGTGCTCAAACAATTTCGGGCACTCCTCATACTTATGCTTCTTTCCACACCATGAGCACTTGCAACAAGTCGGGCATTCACGTTTGTAATGATCTTGTAGATCCATAGTTGAAATAGGTTCCACATGGGAACTCAGTCCTTCCTCCTCCATGGTTACCATGACCATGGAATCCTCCTCGAAAACCTCTTCCATGCGTGCCTGCCTCCATCTATGTGCTCCTCATAACGGTGATCATCACCCTTGGAACTACTAGGAAAGCGTTGGGCGCACCCCATGATCAATGGCCTCATGGATTTGATCAATGAGCCTACAAGTCCTTAGTATCATGGGTTGTAGAGGTGTAAATCTTTGTAGTAACAAGATACATTCTTTCGGATTACGTGTTGCAGCAAGGGGCACCTACTCGCATCATGGTCCCCATGAAAATTTCACAATCTACTACCATGGCGCATGTATACTATCCTCTGGGGGAAATTATCCTTAACGTGCCCCTCTACTTCACAATCTATGCACCACAAACCACTGTGAGTCTCATGGGCTGAGTTTGTAGACAAATTTTCCAACTGCTTGGCCATAGCAAGCAATCTGAGCCTCCAAGAATGGGCTAATGCCAAGTATCAACACTACCAATAGCCTCGGCATGCAGAGCAACTTCCAATGCCTCATGGGTCTATAAAATTTTTATGAGATAAGGCCCTTCTAAAAGGAGTGATCAACCCTCCAAAAACCATTGAGCATGTTGTGAAGGGTGAATATCATATGATAATTTAGACAAGAGAGTTTTAAAGCATGCATCATACTCCCACACACTCTCTTGCCATTCCTTGTTGAATCTCCTTCAAAGCATTGATGCTCTTCTGCTCAAACTTAGGAATGTGGAATTCTACCAAGAATGCATTCTTTAAAGTAGTATAGTCCACCACTATTTGATGAGGGTCATACTTCCTATACCAGCTATGTGCGTGCCCTTGCAATGTGGTTGTAAACTGACTAGCCTTCCATTCTGGGGTTGTGATACCCTTTGCGCATGTGCCATAGTAGTTCACACTTGTGAACATGTTCCACAACATCCTCAATACCTCTGTAATCGGGAAAATGTAGAGACATTTCAAAGAAAACTTGTGGGGGTGGTTGGGGCCGAATCCTCTGAGCTAGAGCCTTGGTTTCCACCTATGTTTCCTCCACCACTGATCCACGAGTCCAAGTCCCTGAACCCAGTCTGAACCAGATCCACCTAGGCCCACGAGGTCCACCCAGATCCACTAGGCCCACTATTCCTCCTATTCCCACCTAGACCCACCAGGTCCACCAGGTCCTGAACCACCAGATCCACCAGACCCACTAGGTCCTAAAGTGGTCATGCCAAGGGTCCCCACAGTTCCACTGAGTTACGCACCTATGGTCTACGACAATGCCCCACTACCAATAGTATACCCCGCGCCACTCCTAGATGTGAGACCAAAAGCTTGTGTGTCTATACCTTGCCTGAAAATTCCTAACACTGGGTTGGTGTTTGCAGCCATAGAAGGCCCAAATGAGAAATTATACCTCCTGGGTGTAGACCGATCACTTCAATGTAACCAACTGGACCTAGCAATATTTTCCCCTGATCTAGAAAACCAAGCGCAAGGTCCGGTCACTAGGTGGGCTCAGATGCATGCCAATGGTTCTTCTTTCTCCATGACGATGAACTCTCATCAGAAGTCGAAGGGGTCTCTCTTACGTGCTTGCCAAGATGGGGTCACACAAACTACTCAGGTTCCACGTCCTCTGCGTGAACCTCAAATCCTTCCCATAACATCTGCCACCATACATCCATCACACCTACAACCTCACATTGTCTAGCAATCTCCCTTTCACGTGCTTCACCATACTTGAGTCATCTTTCCTCCCTATCCTTCTCCATCGCAACATCTGCCATCTTCCTCCACCCTAGCTTTCCTGCCCAAGCACTTAGAATGGTTTATCCGCCATTGGGAATGCCTCTAAACTCATGGTAACCATCAAGATCTTCATAGCTAGAGGGATAACACATAGAAATGATCCTCTGGGCTCCCACGTAGAAACTCAAACTCAGCAACCTCCGGACAAGAATATGTGGAAATGGTGTACTCCTAGAGTGTAGCTAGCCAATACTCCTTTCCACCAATGATCCACAACATGGGTCCACGTTAGATCTACATCCTACTAGCCTCTGGTATTCTTCTTGGGTCCACACATGTGATCCATAATGCCAACTTGATCTAGATGCATAGGTATGAGCCATTCATATAGTTCCACTGGGAAGCAGCTAGAAAAAAGTCTCATATAGATCATGGTAGAGGTTCTCTTCTACCCATCTACATGCATTAAACTTAGGTCCAGTGCTGAATCTCTGAGTGAATTCATCCTCCGTGCTCTTAAACCATGATTCAACACTTTCCAAAGTTAACTGCTTTGTCATTACTCACTACATAGATCATGATGAATGTTAATTTCCCACTACAACTTTGAAAAGAGGTCCCGGAAATGGAACCAAGATGTAGTCATTTTTACCCTTAACACAAAAGAAAGGAACCCCATGCATGCCGGACCTATCACCCAGTGAAAGTTGGGTGCTCACCCGAGGCATGCGTGGGTGTCGAGTCTCTCTTTTATGTGAGTTTAGTGGGAAACATCATCTATGATTTGTGTTTAAAAGACTTTCAAATGGGTTTAGGACATACAAGAACCATAGGGCTCAGACGGCCTCTAGATCCTTGCAGTCATTTTAGATAGAGTACTTAACAAAATCTATAATGTGTATCATATCAAAAAGAAGCATACAAGCATCCATACTTAGCATAAAAGGAAAGAGAACTCATGAGAGAGAAGTATGCATCAAGAATCATTGATATTCATGTATATATAATAGGTAACCTCATTACATCCATGGAGCCATTACAGAGTGTCACAGAGAAGTAGACCATGTCATCATGCATTACAACTGGACTTATGTAACTAAGCTACCAAAAAGAAAAATTACAATCCCCATGCCCAATACATCCTTTCCTCCGAATGTAATTATCCATTAACAAGAGTTCTTGTAGTATTTCTACAGAGCTCCACCCACACTCTAAGTCTCTGTTTACTACAGTGCTTGTATTTATAGCTTTTCTTGGACTGCCAACTCATCCTCAGTGCCCTCAGATCGATGCCAAGTGTCTGAATGTGGTCCTCCATGCGAGCATGCTCCTCCAGGCTTGAGCTTCCCACTTTATCCCATGATGTGCTTCTAGAAGATTCTACCACAGGCATGCTCCTTCCTGGGCCAACCTGTCACCAGGCTGGCATCTTATCCATGCATAGTTGGGTCATGCTTTTCACGTGTTCAGCCCCAAACGTCCAATTTTTAAGTCCCGAACCCTTGGTTCTATCCACGCACATCGCATGCACCTTGGGCTTCCTTAAACCCTTTTCCTTTCATACCACCTATTTTTGTTTTGAATAGTATTGTACTAAAATGACAATGAAACAATTAAAAATTTATCGTGGGGAAGGTGAACAAATTTCGTTAAGTTGCCTTGGAGCTCCAAAACACGGGATGGATTTGCAAGAGCATTTGAAATGGGACCAATGACCTCTTGGGGATTTACCCCACAAAGAGAAGAGAAAAATCATAAAGAAGTGAAGAGAAAGGTCATGAGAAAAGAGGTCACGAGAGAGGGAGAGGACACGAAGGAGGTGACCTTCCTTAATGATACGACAGAACAACTCAAGATCCAACTACAACACCGAGCCGAGGCCGAGGCTCTCTAAAAATCTAGGAACGACTTCAAACATCATGATAGACTTTGGCTTCTAAATTATCACCAAGCCCAATGAAAGCACCAAGAAGAGCTTCACACAAAAAATCATGAACATGAGGGTTGCAAGACTCCTTCTTTTGAAGTTTATAGGAATTTTGCGCATCTAGAATGAGGTGCAAGTAATGGGAAAGGTTTTGGAGGTATAATGGTTTTAGTTAGAGAAGTGGATGACAAAAATATTAAACATGTAAGAGAGGATACAAACAAGCAGTTCATTTGGTTTAGAATATCGAATACAAGAGTAACATTAGAATAGTAGTGTGCTACTTTGCACCTTAGGTCTCACAAACATACAAAAAGGTGGTCTAGATGGAAAAAAATATCCTTATGCACCCCTAAAGGAAGATATTTCAGTTAAAGTAGGGGTAAAATTCCCTATCAAATCAAGTCCCCATTTAGAAAATGGCCATGGGGTGGTGATGGGTCATGTAATGTTTGTGATGGAGCATGGATGAAATTTTCATACTTCGACAAAGTACACACTTCCTTACATAGTTGCAAAGTCTATTTCCATGGTAGGCCAATAGTAGCCTACTCTTAAAAATTTCTTGGCCAAAACCATTCCATTAGTATGTGCTCCACACACCCCTTCATGTACTTCTTTGATCATTTGGACCGACTCTGTCATATCGAGACAACGTAACAGATTCCCATCATAGCCATGATGATAAAGTGTGCCTCCTAAAAGGGTATAACAGGCTATTTGGAAAATTAGGCTTTGTTTCTTGGAACGAGAGATGTCGAGAGGGAACGTGTTGTCCTTGAGATAGGTAAAGATGGGCTCATACCATGAGGAATTGGGAACAAAAAAATCACAATCCAAACATGATTTTAGCATGTCATACGTAGGTTGACGTAGATTTTCCACAAAGAATGGCATGTCATTACTTTCGGTGGAATGCGGAGCATAGAACCCACTGTGGCCATAGCATCTATAGATCTATTTTGCACTCTTAGAATTTGTTCAAATGTGATGCACAGAAAATACTCTTTCAGAGTTTCTACCGGCTTCTTATAAGGTATGAGTTTTTCTTCCTTAACCTTGTATTCATCATTAAATTGCTTGATAATTAAGCGAGAATCACCCATAATATTAACATGGTGAATGTCCCATTTAATGGTGAGCTTCATCCCTGTGATAAGTGCCTCATACTCTGTGACATTGTTCATGTAAGGAAAACCCAGACAAAAAGTCTGAGGTATGGGGTCGCCAGAAGGAGTAATGAGGACCACACCTGCGTCTGAACCATGAAAGGTAAAAGACCCATCAAAGTGTATCTTCAATACAACAGATTCTTCAATGTATAACAATGAGGCATCTGGTAGATCTAGATTCAAAGGTTTAGTTCCTTGCAAAGGTTCTTCTGCTAGTTGATCAATGAGTACTTGTCCCTTAACCAACTTCTGATGCACAAACTCTATGTCAAATTCACTTAGTAGAATGATCCAATTAACCATTCTTCCTGTGAGGGCGGATTTAGATAGCAAGTACTTGAGCCGGTCCACTTTGCATATAAGCTTGGTTTTGGTATTCAATAGATAATGGCGAAGTTTTTAAAAGGTAAAAACTACAGCCAAACAAGCCTTTTCAATTTGGGGATAGTTGAGCTCATAAGCGATGAGAGTGTGACTAAGGTAGTACACACTTTTTCTTTGTGACCAAGTTTGTATTAGGAGAGCATCGCACCAATATCAAATTGAGTAGCAAAGATATAAATCAGGAGCATCTCACTAGGAGTTAGAGGCATGAGGACATGTGGATTGGCCAAGTATTGTTTAAGCAAGGTGAAGGCCTATTATTGCTCTAGTCCCCAGATGAAGGCAACGTCATTTTTAATAAGGTGGGTGAAGGAATGACACTTGTCAGTAAGCTGGGAGATGAAGCGGTGAATAGGCTGTATATTTTCCCGCAAGTTGCGTAATTGCTTAATGTTCTTAGGAGGATGCATCTCAGTAATAGCAGACACTTTATCAGTGTCTACCTCAATTCCCCTTCTTGACACAATAAAACCCAACAATTTTCCTAATAACACGTTGAACACACATTTCTTCGGGTTCAGCCGGACCTTGTACTCTTGTAGGTGCTAAAAGATACACTATAAAATGGCAGGTGATCTTCCCTTTTCTTAGATTTTCCAAGGATGTCATCCACATAGTCTTCCATGATATCATGGATCATATCATGAAAAATTACTTTGTCATTTCCCTCGATAAGTAGCTCCTACATTTTGAGACCAAATGGCATTACCTGATAACAAAAGGTACCCCAAGGAGTTGTAAAAGCCGTCTTGCGTTGATCTTCATTGGCTATCTTAATTTGGTTGTAACCTGAAAATCCATCTATAAGAGATGGCATCTCATATCCTACTGTTGAATCCACAATCATATCAATATTTAGTAATGGAAAATCATCCTTAGGGAAAGCCTTCTTAATGTCTCTAAAATTCGTACAAATTCGATCCCAAGCTTTTACGGACGGGGATGATGTTGGATATCCATTCAGAGTAATCAATAGGCCGACTGAATCCTGCCGCAAGCAATATTTTTAATTCTTCTTTAACCAGTAGGGATACCCTTGGGTGCATCTTTCTAAGCTTTTTTTTAATAGGCTTAGCATCTGTATGTAAAACAAATTTGTGCACGAAAAAATTTAGATCTAAGCCTGACATATCCTTATAAGACCATGCGAATACATCTATAAACTCTCGTAGCAGCATGGTGAACATTTTTGTTCCGTGCCGAGAGTGATGCTCCCAATTTGACTATTTTGGTGTCCTCTTATGTGCCAATACTTACATCGATAGTTTCCTCTACTAGTAACTTTTACAAGTCCTCCATATGCGTAGGATCGGGAGGAAGGTTGAGATCTTCATCCAAGGATGTCTCCATGATATTTTCATCCTTGGCATGGTCACTTTTATTGTCCTTTGATTTTTACACCTTTTTTCACTCAAGTGCCTCGAAGAGGTTTTCACTGTGTGACTTGGAATTTGATTTTTGCCGAGGCTTTGTGTTGGAACTTTTCCCTCGCTTTTTCTTAAGTTTTTCTAACCACGAAGCTCAGCCTCCTCACCGAAGTAGGCATAGGTATCCAAGTCAATATAGAATCCCTTCTTGTGGTCTCCAATGGGAATTGTATCCCGAATGCCCATGAACTCTGTGATAGCTTCATCATTATCAAATAGATCTAGTGACATATGACGTTGTTGGTCCCATTCAACAAGGGAAGGGTAAACAAGGTCAAGTGTAGGTTTCATTGGGGTTATGGTTAGGACAGTGGTATTCATGAATAGGTTTGTAAAGGCAAGATCCTCATATTGGCTATAATGGGAATCCGTATCCTTTGTCAGATAGTTAGAGCTATCCTCACAATCGAGAGAAAGTAGCATATTGATCATTGGGATGTGCCCCATAAGGGTGAATTCCAATGTCGTATATTTCTATTTTAAAATGTGGGAGAGGCACTGGTTCTCACTTGTCCTTGCTCATTTCTTCCACATCTTAGGCCCTTGTAGCCCATGGAGTACATCATTATACTATATTTCTCGTATTCGGGGTTTGATAATAGGTTTCTTTGAGTATCCTTTGGGACCCAAGTCGTAGGTGGATCTAGTAATTTTTCTTTACTAGCAAAGCCTCCAAGTAAAAATGACCCAATAGTTTGCTCATTTCTAGGTCATCTAAAACAATAGTTGGGTCCACCTCTAGTCTTAGGTGACAATGAGAGGTTTGAAACTAGGAGGGCTTGTTATACATTATATTATCCACATCTGTATTCTAGGATCTTCATCTCCCATGAATCAAAAGGAGAATTTGATGTAGAGGCACCATGGGCACAAGAACTGAGAGAATTTGAATCTACTTGGGACTCCATGGCTTCAGATTGGAGAGGAACAGCTATATCGGCGGAGGGACACGCATAGGTACCCTTACGTGTAAAACTATTGAGAGCTCTGTAGTGAGCGAAGGGCTCTAAATCTCCTTGTATTGTAATAGTGTGTCCCTCGTGATTTAGTTTAATGCATTGATGGAACATTGATGGCATGGTCTGTATGGCATGAATCCATGGTCGGCCTAGAAGCATATTATATGGAAGTTCCAAGTCCAGGACATGGAACTTTGTTTGATGACAAGTGGGACCAACTTCCATGGGCAACGTGATTATGCCAACTAACTCCCTTTCTATGTTGTCGTAAGTGGTTATAGTAATGATGTTTGACTCAAGGTCTGCTTCATTATGTCCCAGCTGCTTAACCAACTTCAACATGCATATGTTCAACCTGATGCATTGTCCACAAGCACCCATTTGATCTTCTTATAGGTAACAAATACCTCAATATATAAAGGAAGATTATGTGTTGGATTTTTAGTGGGATTTCCCTATGATCGAAGGCAATGTGTTTAGTTGGTACAATGTTTGCTACCATGGCTTGAAGATGTGTAGGATCTACCTCTAATGGCACTCCTGACCCCTGAAGAGTTTGGTACAGAATGTCTTTGTGTACATTTGATATCTTAAGAAGATCCAAGATCAAAATCTTGGCAGATGTTTTCTCAAGTTGTTCTAAGAGGTCATACCTACCATTTGGCGGGGTTGATGGAGAGGGTTCAAGAATCACGAGGTGGGCATGCCTTGTTACCATGGCACAATCCTTTCCCTTGATTTAGATGGTGTTGACATGGTCACTAGGAGAGCGAATACATCCAATAAGCGAATCATAATGATTGTTGTCTCTCTTGGTATATAAATAATTCACTGCTTTATAACTCTGGGATGACTCTCCCTGATCGGCTTTGACTCTTCTAATTTACCATGTTTGGGGAATGGTTCTTTATATATCCCCATATTTTCGTTGGGTGTCTGAGTTTTCTCTAGGTTGTCCACCTCTATCTCCCCATTGTCGATGAGGTCTTGGATATAGTGATGAAGTCACAGACATTTGTCTATTTTATGTCCCTTGACACGATGTAATTCACAGTAGTCATGCTCCCTATACCATGATGGTTTTAGAGCACTATCATCAAAGGGTTGTGTCATAGGATAAGTCACCATGTGAGCCGCATCTAATTGTTTTAATATAACCGACAAAGGCTCATTGAGAGGAGTGAACATTATTCATTTTGGTGGTGGTTGAATAGGTCCTTTGGTCAGTTTAAAAGGTTGACCAGTTTGAACCATTTGTACACGTTTGGAATGTGATCCCATCTCCCACCACATTTTTGTTTTTTATTAAATATCTTCGGCTTCTCCATAGGTTTAACACTATGATTATCCTTAGATTGTGACTTAAGAGTTCCTTTAGCAATAAGATCTTTCTCTATTTGAACCCCTTTTTCAACGACCTCCTCAAAAGTGTGAACACAATGCATTTGAAGGTGGAAAGCGATGTTTGGATTTAGGTTGGGTACAAAGATACTCACCAGCTATTTTTCAAGGAAAGCACAAGGGAAGTAGCTAGCTATCCCTCTCCACCATTATAGGAAGCTAGTGAAAGTCTCATTAGGGCATTTGTTTGGTTCCAAATAAATATGCCATGGTGATATCACTCTTTATATTGTATGAGAAGTGACACACAAACCTCTCTACCAAATCTGGCTAGGTAAAAATAGACCCCGAGGTAAACGAGTAAACCACTCCAAGGCTTGACCTCCCGGACTCTTAGGAAAGAGTCGTATGAGATAATTATCACTATAGGACACCTCTTGACATGCCATATAGAAATCCTTAACATGATCTTGTGGATCACCCTTCCCTCTATATTTTTCAAATTTCAGCACGTTGAATTTTTTAGGGAAAGGTTGAAGTGTCATAGCTTTGTCAAAAGGATGGGGACATAGTTATTCATATTGATACTTTCTAATGCTCCCCACATTGCTCTCTTGAAGACTTGCGAGTTTTTCTTTCATAGATTGCACCTCTTGTGTGAGAAATTGTTCTTTAGTAGGAGAAGTAGGGATATATACATGATGGTACTCCGTATTGTCTTCTCCTTGATTTTCTCTATGGAGTTCACTAATTTTGACCTTAGGCCTTGTTTTTGGACATTCTTGCTTGCTTCCTTTTGTACATGAGAGGTTAGCAAGGCTAATTGTTGGCTAAGGTTACTAATTTTTTGTTGAATGGTGACCTCTTCTTCCAAAGGTTCCTCTTCTTCCTCATATTGTGGAGGTTCTTCAACATTTCTTGTGTCCTAACTTGATTTTACATGGAACTTTGATAAAGGGTATTCTATGTCCCACTACATTATCATTTCTTGCATTGGAGGTAGAAGCATGTCTGTGTGTTAAAATATCCTCCATGTTGATAAGAGGTCGCTCCTCATTAGCATTATTCGTAGGTGGGATTGTTTCATTTTTAGTGGGCATTTTGGCCCCCAATTCTACAACCCATGCTAGCACCCTATCCTTGTTTCTAAAAAGGAACTCATCTAATAAGGTGGGGTCAAAGTCAAATTCCACATGTGGGGATTCCAATTCATCACCACTATGATCAACCATGTCTTCTATCTCTTTTTGTGGAAAATAGAGGCCCTAGATCATGTCCAATAAAAGGGTTTGACCCTTGTCTATTTGAGGCTTCCCAAGCTTGCACTTGTTGTGCCTCGTATTTTTGCTTCTTGAGCCCTAATCATGTTTTAGAAGCCATGATGTGCAATAGTTTCACTAAGGTAAAGTTGTAAATGTGTTCAAAACTTGTGACCACACCTAAGTGAAATACAAGATGAATGTCAAGAATATGAATGAGTATAAATGTTAGAATACCAATGTGATAGAGTGATAAATCAATAGTGACACAATGTTTGGTACCTAAGCCTATCAAATGAATGAAGTACTTCCTAGATTGTGCTTCAAAATCAGTTGGTGTCATAAGATAATTAACAAGATGTCCTCACTTATGCCAAGTTCAAGGGAATGAACAAGACGTAAGTAAATACAAGAAGTTAATGTGACCTCTTAACAAGGTATACCTCACTTAATGTTACCTCCCAACAAGGTATAATAGAAGCAAGCTCAAATTCGATTAATACCTATATCCCAAAAAGTGTCAGTTATAATTTGTGAGTGACACAACAATGTCACCAAGATATTTTAACCAAACTTTGCAAGAAAGTAAGGTATTTATATCAAGATGATATTGATATAACACACACAAGTGGTAACACGTAGCACTCTTCAAAATCGAGGTAATAATAGAGTCAAACTAAAATCTTAAAGTATAACTAAGAATTGTTAAAATGTGTATAGCGTAACCTTACAATATGGATATTTAGGTCAAGTTTACAAGAAACAAGACGTAAATACCAAAATTGTAGTGATACGATATAAACAAGGTAACCTTTCTAAGGAAGTTCAAGATGATGAACCACGCCTAACTATGATGATGATCCTGACATGGGTATCAAGATCACAAAGGCTACCAATGATATGAATACGCCTCTGCACACTTTAGATGTTTAACTTACCCAGCCACAAACATGGATGGGCGTAAATGGACAAAAAGTGGCAGAAACAATCAATTGGTAACACAAAGGTAGTCACCCTTCTTTTGATCAACAAAGTGTCAAAATAATGTGAAGGAAGTAGATAAAAATGGGGATGAAAAATGTTGGCTTTACTTCAGCAAAGTTTCACCTTGCCTTAAGGAAAGTGAAAAACTAAACAAAAGTAACATGTCCCATGTTTCGTGATGAATGATGGCTCACAAATCAACACTATTTTGAAATGGTCAAAGTGGGCTCCTGGCCAAAGAATATCTTCCTAGGTGGTTCTCTTGTCCTAGGTGTTACAAAGTTGTCTTAAGTGAGCGTGATTTACCCAAATAGTCCCGACTATCTTGGGAGTATCTCAGCTTTACTTTACCCCCTTCAAGCACAAATTCCAAGTAGTGTGTCGACGTGTGCTCTCCTTGGGGTTGCCATACTGGATAACCTGGTAAAGCTATCTCACAAGGTAATACTAGTCAAGTAGGTAGTGCGGAGAAATTCCCATTTCATCCACAATGTTCCCTCTTGTGTGGACTACTTTGGGGTTCCTGGTACCACCCCCATTGTTGTAGCTTAAGGTGTTATGCCAAAGGGGTTATGCTCCAGTTGAGTGGATAGGGATGTACCCTTTTCGAAAACACGTAATACTGATGTTTTGAATATGTTGTTCTTTTTATCTTGTTTAATTTAGATATGGTTTGCTTGAACACCTTTTAGCAACCTGTACGACAACTGTATTAGTATTTTTGACTTTATTTTGATTCCACCTTTCTTTGACAAGCGTGTGTTTTGGTCCTGCACAACAAGTTTAGTAATTTTCCATAAAAAGAGTAAACATCATTTATGATTCTCAAGATCGCCCAAGGATGCAAGAGAAGAGCATACGTGATGTTTCCAAAATCCAAGAAGATATTAAATGGAAAAACACTTAATTCAAACACACCAAGTTAACCCATTCCAATTCAGATATTCCTAACAATTTCAAAGCATCAAAAAGACTTAAGAATCATTTCTGATTCCCAAGATCACCCCAAGGGACGTGAGGGAAGAGCATACGTGACCTTATTCTCATAAGAAAACATGTAAAAGTTTATCTAATCTAGTAAAAGCATGTAAATGTACCCTGTAAAAATAGGCATTAATTAGATAAAAACATGTAAAGAAGTTAACACCCTAACACCCTAATTTTAAGAACACTAGAAAGATACATGTTCCCTAGTTTAGGCATGTGCACGTGGGTTAGGGTGGATGTGTCACTTTGTGTTTTCTAACTTACAATGCACCTATGCCACGAAAGGCGTGTGCACTAGGATCGGGCGTGTGCGCAAGGAAGTAAATGGTAGTATTAGGATCCGACAAAGCCCCTGCGCCTCCGAGAGATGTGTACGCGCTACGGTTAGGGTGTGTGTGCCACAACAAATAGAAAATAGTGCCAGATTTTGATATAACACTGCGCTACTGAGAAAAGTGTTTGCGCCACTAGAGAGACGCATGCACTGGGTTAGTGTGTATACACTGTCGACAGGTTTTTACATTGTAGTAAAGGTACGATGCGAAATGGCGTCGTGCCCAGGGTTTCAGTGCTGCGCGCCTGGTTAGGGTATGTGCGTTAGGGTATGTGCATGTGTGCCAGGGTCAGCAAATAGAGATTCAAGCTTCGACAATGTGCCTATGCCACCCGAGAGGTGCTGTGCTAGAATTAGTGTACTGCACCTGTTAGTGTGCCTGTGCCACTCCTGCAACCAAAGTACAGCAAAAAACACAACAAAGCTCACAATACTTCAAATTTTAACAAGTTAGCTTGAAATTGGCAACAACCCATTAAAATGATAGCTATAAATGAGAACCTACACATATAATATTAGCAAAAATCCCAAGAAATTGAACATTATTTACTATATGTGCATATCAAAGGTTAGCCAAAATAATAGAATTCAAGCTAAAAAAAATGCTAAGGGACTAGGGATCTGTCCCACCGAGTGTGCCATATGTGTGCATGTATTTTTGCTTAAGCTAAGTTAGATGAATAAGAACTACCACCTAAATAGTTCTATAACAAAGCTAAGTCAAAATCTAGGCACCATCAAGATGAGAGCTAAACAAGATCAATACTAAGCATAATGCATTAACTTTGAATTACCATGTTAAAGTATTCAAACCTCTACTTCTCTAGATTACCAACAAAAAGTAAATAGACCTATGTAGACTCCATGGCAATCAAATTGATTGTCTTGATCATTAAGAACCTATGAATGGGAGCTCATCAAAGCTTGGCTACAAGATCCTTTGACTATTCCCATATGACCCAAGCACTTGGCTAGAAAATTGCAAGAAAGGAGGCTTAGCTCTTCAAATGATGAATTACTCAAGAGTAACAAAGGAAAGCTTATAGTTTATTTTCTATGTGCTTTGATTTTGTATTCTAAAGGAATTTAGGTGTAAGTGTAAAGGTAGGAGGAGGGCTCTTTATATAGCCCAATGGATAAAGGAACCACTACATCCCTTTCGCATGTGGGATAATACGGATATTGAGCTATTTATGGATAAGGGGGGTTTAGATAGGGTTGAGTTAACTTTAGAAGGCTTTATCTTGTCCATTAGTGACACATGTGGATAAAGGGGGCTCATTAATTAATCAAGATGATTTAATTAATAGATGTGCAAGCTTATAGAAGCTTTTAGAGGAATATTAGCATGATTTAGACTATAGAAGGGGATTAAATCAATTAAATATTGATTTATTGGTTAAATGAAAGGGGAAGCTAATTAATTAATAATAATTAATTAGTCTAGATAGAAGGGGGATTTATTAACGGAAGGTCGTTAATTAGGGTATTTTTAGATAAGTGACTTAATTAATTAGCGTAGTGTAATTAATTAACGATGATAGAGAGAAGGTGAGTGCTTTTGATAGTATGTCACCAATTTGCAAGAAGGGAGATAATTAGTGGAATTTAAGTATTTAAATTACTCGGGCATAATTATGGGTGTCTACACAAACCACTCCTCCATAGGGGAGAACACTTTGGTGTTCCCCATGTCCAATTACACTTTGTTGTTCTCCATGTCCCCATGCATCTAAAAACCCACTCAAGCTTCTTAGAATTTTGATGTCATCATTCTTAACATGAAAATACACTAATGAGTGATTTCTCAGCCCGAGAGCAAGACATGGAATTCGGAGGGAAAACTTATATGATTTTGACTCCAAAGGACCCAAAGGACCCAATTAATCCATTCCTATAATTTTCAAGACCTTATTCATCTTGAAATTTTCCTTTTCAGTCAATTTTCCACTTTATCTCTTACGCATGCACTAACAAGATGAGTTACCACCGGAGTCCAAAATGAGCATGAACCAATATAACACATGGACCATGAGGAGGGTCTAATTGTAGTAAAAAAATTATACACTTTCAAAAAATTTATCCCGATCTCATACTACTATTTAGAAGGTTCTTGAGTGAATAAAGTACTAATTAACCCCGTCTTTTGGTCATCTTGTTTTATTTTATTTCGTCAATCGACCTCTTGCACCCATATGCATAGTCAACTTCTGTCATCCCACATCTTTTTAGCCTCAACTGGGGCACCCAGATTATCTTGGGGCACCCATGGGCACCTTAGTCCCACCAAGGGTGCCTCGGTCCTTTTACACTTTCCCACCACTTTTTGGGATCTTTCTAGCCATTTCAGGTCTTTATCTTTCTTGTGGTTAGCCTTTTCAGGGTTAATTATGAAATTAGATCAAGATAACCCTATAAATATAAAGTTATGAGACCATAATGAGGGACCTAGCATCATCTACTACTATCACACCATCTAGAGTTGCATCCATTTATTGCATTAGAGATCACTTACATCCACATAGCTCCATCATTAAGGCATAAGGCTAGGACATTTACATCACACTTCATAGGGGGAGGGATTTTATTATATTCCATGCACACATACTATTACATTTTCTACATTTAGCTATTTCTCGCTACTTCACAAAATGTGGTGACACAAGAGCACTAGGCATGTCATGCACACACTCACCAAAACTATATTTGGGTTTGAAATGTAGTGCAATGCTCAGCTTAGTAAGCATGCTATTGTGGTAGCTAAGGTCGATTCGACCCATTCATTTTGCATATTTCTTTTTGTAGGGTTTTGATATTTCTTTTAGTATTTTTCTGTGTCTTCTCATCATCTTGCATTATTGGCGACATCCAAGATGCACGGGACAATGAATATGATGCGGCAGCACAACGAGGTTTTGGACCACCTCGAGTCCTATGAAGACTAGTTTCAAAGCTTTTACACATACTAGGGTGCCCAGATTGCAAACCGAGCACTCGCAGCACCCTCGTCCTCCTCCAGTGCTCTAGTCTAATTAGATCCTCCATTTCCATCCTTTCCAAGACATATGCATAGTCTTTCTTGCTTCTATATTTTCTAGTCATCATCGTGATACTGTTAAGCTGAGCATCTTCCATTTAGTGAGTTCTTTCCTCTTCTCTCTTGAATATTATGGTTAGCATTTCCCTTTGCATAATTGTTTAGATCATTTACATACTTTCTTTACTACATTTAGTTACATTTATTATAGTTGTCCATAGCTTAGATAAACTATCCCCTTTACTACCTAGTTAGTTCAATTTTAGTTAATCATTTTGGTGAACCCGACCATTTCAACACTTCCTTTTGACCATGTCATCTCCTTATCAAGTTATGGCTCAATCTTCTTATACTACCTTTACACAAACCAAGGTCTTCAACACCATTACTATTGTCATTGATTTCACGTGCGTGCATACCTAGCATCCACCTCGCTTTGTTATACCTAAGGATGATTCATATATTAATGTAGTTACTACTCATCATACTCATCCTAATCCACCTATGGCTCCACTCGCATCTATTTCTCCACCCATTACTTTGGAAGCTCTCCCCACAACGTATATGGGATTTGATATCATCAAACAACTTAAAAACATGCCTGCTAAGATCTCTCTTTATGACTTGTTACGTAATGCACCAGATTGTCATAACACACTAGAAGTTTCCCTTCGTGCCATTCACATTGAAAGTGATAATTTGTAGTGGCCTTTACACATCTTATAAATTCTCTTCGTAACTTACCCCATGTTATATCTTTCACTGATGAAGATATGTCACCTTTTGCTAAAATCAATCCATGTGCTCCTTTACTTATTATTGTCATCATTAGCACCACTTGTATTAAAAGAGTCCTCAATAATAATGGACCAACCATCAATTTATGTGCTCACTCTCTTTAAATCAATTGGGTATTAGCGATGATTTAATTTCTAAGAATTCTGCCCTCATTCGATGTTATGACTCTACCACTCGCTCATGTATAGGGACTATCTCATTACATATTCGTGTTAGGCCTAATATTATTGTCATTGAATTCTATGTTATCGATGCCTACTTTTGGTTTAATATCTTATTAGGAAGGCCTTGGATTCATGTAATGCATGTTGTTCCATCTACTTTTCACCAATTTATCAAGTTCTTTCATGATGGCTATGAATATACCATCACCATTGATCTTGGGCCATTAAAATATTGTCACATAGATCCTATTACTTCTATGCCCATACCACCTTCGTAACTCATCCCATATAGTAGCCTTGGTACATATGGCATTGGCCAATCTAGCACTTTACAGTATCCTTCTACCACTTGCAATGCTACATTCATATCCACTTACACAATGGCTATTATTTCACCTATAGTATAAGTTCCTACTAGTATTCCTTCTCAAGTTATTATGGCACCCTCTACCACTCCACCTATGATGCCACCTACAAACATCCTTGATAATGTTATACCACATGATGATGTTCACACCGATGATTTTGATGATGACATTGACATTATTTAACTCATGTATGAAACATTATGATAACTTGATTTTACCCCTGTCGGTGTAGATGATTCTTATTTCTAAGAAACCTTTGTGTCCAATTACCCATACGAATATATATTTAAGACTCCTCCATCTACTAATGCTATGGTATTGTATCGAGGATCTGTCCATAGTGTTGATGCTATTTCATCTTCTCCTCCACGGGTTGCCACCCACCCTCATTTTTCATGCATATTATTCATCAATAAGACCTTTTGGAAACACATCCCGTTAACTCTGCGTGCTTTGAAACTATTCGTACATGTGATAGTTTGGCTAGGTTCAAACATAACACTCAATGACATTTTACCACCTCTTTATTCACCACATCTCTATCATGGCTATTTTCACACAACAACATCTTATGGCTTGCGTGTCTTTCATCTGATAGTATTTTTTGCACGCACCCCTCATGACTCTCCACTCACACTTGGATAGTCCTAGATTGATTATATTGGTGGTACAATAGATGCTCATCACTCTCTACTCACATTTCCTATGCCTTTCGACAATATTTCTATCCATAATGATTCTTCTTTCTTATGCTCCAAATATCTCTCATTGTCATGTGACGGTTTTCCACCTATCACCTTTACTGATGAAGAATATTCAATAAGTGTCTACACACTCCATCGCAATGGGTCCCTATATGACCCTCCTCATTCTTTAGCTTATCAGGTTTCGATACTTCCCAGCAAGTTTCTACCATGACCATGATGATCTCCTTCACAACGAGACATAGTCCTCTTTTATATCATACACTAAGGGGGCATGACACTCCACCTTCCCCCACATCATCTTAGCATCATCACAATCATCATCCTTTTCATTCTTATACATTCATATGTTCTAGTATCATTACCCGATGACATACTCTTGTGCTTCGATTCACACTTGATTGTTGAGGGCTTACTACACATGAACCCCACACACTGCACTATAACTACTAAACATTACATATACTCATACATTATGTTTCATACACCATACATCCTACATTTAGTCTACAACATTTTGACATTTGTACATTTATACATCATACATCATGTTATTCATCATTAGGCATACATCATTATCTGCACGTCTAACATCCTACACCACTTATCCTACATACTACATCATTAGTCTATCTGCATACATTACATACCATACATACCTTTCATACTATATCACGCATATTACACTTGTCATTATACATCATACATTACACATTCTACTCGTCACATGGTCATCTTTCATCCTTACATATACTACATTGTCTTCTACGCACTTCACTCATTACCCGATGGCACACTTTAGTTCCTCGGTCCATACTCGACTTCCGAGGGTTTACAATACAAATGGACCTTACATATATCACACATTTATTTCCCATGAAACTCCCAAATGATTCTAATTTTCCCTATAATCTTCTGGAGGATTTTCACCAGTGATAAAAAGATCCAAAATATCCCTTTTGAAGCCTCCAAGAAAATTATTCTTTCTTTGGATCTTCATAAGCTCATTAATCATCTAAATAAACTTCCTTACACATGAACCACACATGAAAATAATGTTATCACATTCCTCTCAACTAGAATGAGGGTGACTCGGTTGAAATGTTGGTCGGAGGAAAGGTTTACATTGACCAGGAAAAGGGAGTTTCAAGTGTGGGTTTGGTTATCATGACCAAAATTGTTATATTTTTATGATGAAAACAAATTCATTGAGTGAATGAGAAAAAACCATTGATTTTCATTACATTATGTTCAGTCTACACAAATTTTCAAGTATACACCACTTTTCATGTCATCATTAGTCAATTTGTTCAGCTAAAGAGATAATTTAGGCAAATTTGAGACCATAATCGTAGTTGTTACTATGTGATGTAAATTTGGACTCAATTGGGCACACTACTTATATCATGTATTACATAGTTAGTTTATTGGTTCAATAAGAGAAGAAATATTTATTAAATTGAGCCATGTGAAACTTATTGGAACTATATGATTTGATTTTTACTTCATCTAGGACTAATTAAAACTCTAGACATGAATCAATCAGTCAATTCGATTGAAATTGAAGATGTAATTTGTGATGTAAGAGTATCACGAGGAATTGAATTTCTTACATAAGTTTTACAATATTAGTTAAGTATGGGCACACACAAGGATGATGAGAAGGATAATGGAGAAAGGAAAGTGCAACACAAAAGTTGGGTGATGGTGACGATTACGCATGGCTTTCATGAATGCTTTGTGTAATCAGTTAAATTGTATAATGTGTGTTGATTACACAAATGAAAGAGAACAATATGTGCAATAAGTGATTCAAGTCTACCATTTGAGGGAATATAGTGAAAAGGAGTAGAGATATGAGCAGAGTCACATGGAACAAGTGAAACTTTCCAAGGGTCATGAAGAAACACCATTCTAATAGCTTTAGGATTTTTGTTGATTTTTGTAAATCCCAATAGTGGGAGTAGTATTTGTAGATGTCGTTAAGGATTTTCAAATTAAGAAAAACATGTGCATGTGTTTTGATTTGTTATGTATTATAAATAATTTCATGATTCCATATATTTGAGCAATTTTTGTTATCTTTGAGAGTTGTGAGGTTTGTAAATCTAATTTTGACACATCTAATGATCCGCAAATGTCAATAAACAATCCAAAAGGCCCAAAAACCTAAACAATTACTTTATTATTTTCCAAAATAGACATCGACGGTAGAATTTAAACCCTAAAATATTTATGTTGAATACTGAAATCCTGAAAAATGCCTATGTACTGGCTAGATTAGATTATGAAAAACTATCTCCTAAACCATGACTCGTGGAGTTGTGAGACTAGTTCTATAAGGTGCAGAGCGACCCTAATTTCTTATATTTACCAAAATAAATTTAAATTATAAGAAATAATAAAGAATAAATAATAATAAATGAAAAACTTAAACATTTATTTTTGTAAATGTGTATGCGTTTTAGCATGTACACATTATAACATGTGTGCATTTTAACGCGTATGTCTTCCTTGAATTATGCACACAAACCAAGATCTACTAGGCTTCAAAATATTTTAGTTTCCTGAACCTAATCCATATACCTATTATAACACAACAACATGCGTGTTTTTGACTAAAAATGCGTAAACTTGTATTTCACCATGATATACCATACAAAAATGATTTCAATTTTTCTTTAAAATATGTGTACAACGTAAAGAAAACTATCCTCTTTACAAATATATAATTTTAATTTTCTTTACTATTATAAGGTTTCCAATGGTATTTATTTCAATTTATGTCTTTTATACCTCTATTTTTAGTGATTTTATTTATCTATCTTTTTTCATGTATCTTTTGTTTCACTTCTCCAAATTGAATAAAAATTATACAGTCCCAAACTAGGACTAATTCTATACATATTAAAAAAAAATCTATTTTTCGATATTTTTTAGGTAGTTAGGGGCACAATTGGCTATCCATAATTTTTTTATTTTCAAAATATTTGTTCTTGGAAAATCGTGAAAAAATAAATACTCACTAAAAAAATATATCCCAAACTAGATACTCTTATCTATCTTTCTACTAAAGGGTTTTCAAAAATACTAAATAGTGCTCAAAAATGGGGAGGGGCACAACCGACTATATACTATGTTTTTTTACAAAAATAGGAATACCTATTAACATTTTAGATCTTTAACCCACTTACACTTAACCATTTTAAAAAAAAATAGTTTAGAAACTAGACTTGGAATGCTACAATTCATGCTCTTATGGCATATTCAAATTTTGAGTGTAACTATCTCAAATAACTCGTAAAAGTTGAAGTTTCTTATTTTTTAGGAAAAAAATGTCTACTTAAGACCCCTTTTAGCCCCTTATTTCCATTTACTTACCTTGCCATAATTCTTGACTTTAAAATTGTGATTATTCTTAGGTTTGAACTTAGATTTAAAGTTTTATTGTTGATTAGAATTGTTATTATTCTTATTTTTAACAGACTTTTGATTTTGGGAGAATAATGCCTGAGAGGAATTCTCTTTTGAATCAAAGTTCTCCATTACTCTTTATTCTTGAATAAGTAAAGAAGACAAAGTATCTAAATTAAGTAAATCAGATTCATTTTGATACTTAGAATTCAAAATAGAAATGAAATTTTTGAATTTTTCATGTATGTTAATCTAAATAATAAAATACAACTTATCTTGAAATAATTCATAGTTATAGCCATCTAATTGAGCCTTAATGTTCTTAATTTTAGCTAAGTAATTAACTATCTTCTCATCTCCTTTCATTGGAGTTGTAAACAGTTCCATAATTAGTTTAATTATCTTAGAGAGGTGGTTATCGTCATGCATAGTTTGCAATTGTTTCCATGGATCAACTGGAGATTCCATATGTTCAATATGCAACAAAAATTCATTTTTGATACTTTACGATAAAATGAACATGGCCTCTTGGGATTTTTGGGAGATGATACTCAAGTTCTCGGTGAAGCTCATCTCCCAGGTTGGTCATTTTCAACACCACTAACTAAATCCCACAACTTTCTAGCCATAAAAATAGCTTTAAGCCTAACTCTCTAAATACTATAATTAGAACCATTTAAAATTTGAGATTCATGCATAGAAAATTTAGATGAACTAGCCATATTTAGAAAAAACTTAGCAAAATTGAAAAAAAAAAGTTACACCATTTTAAATAGTTATAGTTATTTGTGGGTAGAAGAAGATAACTTTAACAAATTTAAAACAAAGGAAAAAAACTTATAACTTTAATAAACACGCTCAAACAAGTACATGAACCAATAAGGGAGGTCACAAAAATCAGGGAACTAGCCACAAGAGATAGCATAACACTATAAAAATTATATTTAAATCATATTTCAACAAGTTCATGAACAAAGAAATAATGTTTCAAAGGTTTTTTCCAAAAAAATTAGAGTTTGAGAAGAAAAGGTCGCAGAATAAAGACAATTGATCATGGAACAATGAATCCCATGGTATATAAAAAATAGACCGCAGATCAAAACAAGAGGGTCACGAAATATAGAGAGTCTTCGGAATAAAATAAGAGGGTCACAAAACACAAAGAGTCCATAAAAAAAAAGAGGGATGCAAAACACATAGAGCTAGTGAAGCAGAGATCCCATGGAACAAAACAAGAGGGCCACAAAACACAAAGAGTCCATGAGAACAAAATAAGAGGGATGCGGAACACATAGAGTTTATGTAACACATACAATCCATGGAACAAGGAAAAGTCTGTGCAAAACAAAAGAAAGCGCACAAGACTAACACAGAGATGCACAAGTCTAAAATTACCGCGTAATACAAAAAAATGCATACTTAGTAATGTCATAGAAGACTAAAAATTTCACACAAGACTATTAAAAACCACACAACACTAAAGAAATCCACACAACACATAAAAATGTTGTGGAACACATAAAAAGGCCGTGATTGTCTGCAAAAAAGCGCATAATGCACAAGACTTAAAATAAGCTACATATGGAAAAAATAAGTTGCGATAGACTTGGAAATTTCATGAATGACAAAAAAAGACCACATTTCTAAGGAGAAGCTCACGAAGTAAGGTAGAAAGTCACAAAGGTCTTGGAAAATAAAAAATGAGCATGGATGATAAAAACACATATCTAAGCATGTAAAATCATTGACAACATAGGTTTTGATCATTTACACTAATCTAATGCATCTAAGCACTCCACATTCATCTCAAATTAGGATTTTTACACCTTGTAGGACTGAAACAATCATGGAACACTAGTTAGGGTGTCACAAATTTTGAAACTTTCCAAAACTTCATATCTATAAGATTCTTTATACCTACAAATCATAGACCAACAAATCTAACTTGCACAATCATAAAACCTCACTCTAATACCATGTTAGGAAAGCGTGGGGATAAATAATAACATAGATTTAATTATCCACCATTTAAAAAGAGCAAGGATTATAGTTTATGTTTGAATAGTAAATTATAATAGATTACATCACATAATGAATTAGATATTATATTACATACATAAACATGAAAGTAAATGAACACAAGACACAAGATTTAAGTGGGAAAACCATAAGATAAAAAAACCACTAAAAATCACTTATCTTTATTGAGAAAATATGTTTCACCCAACACTCCCACTATTTCCAGCAGTTACACCTTCAAGGAGGAATTACAAACTATCATATACATTCACTCATGAGTTTAGATGAATCTTCACACATTCACATCATGTATCATCAACCTTGCTTGCATAAATAGATTGCATTATTCTATTACATTTCGTAGCCAATCTTAAATGAGATCACCTTGATTTATATCAAGGCGGGAGACCCATTGGGTCACTCTTATTTTAAATTTAAAACATATGTCGAATTAATATGGGACTCCACATAAGTCTTTGGCGGATTTATAATTAAGTAGTTTCCCTCTTAATAATACAACCCCAACATTAAGCTTTTGAGAATGATGAAATGTACTTTATTTCAAATTACATGCAAACCATTTGACAAATTCAAAACAAGAAGGAAAAAAGTTGTTTCCTATTTTAGATATCATGTAAACTATTTGACAAAATTTCAATAAGAAGAAAAAATCATTTTTTTAAAAATTATATTTTTCCTCCTATTTTTGTTTCTATGATTTTTTTAATAAAACATTAACAAGAAGAAATTACTCTTTGTATAAAATTAGCGGTTTAATTTTCTCCCTTTTTTATTAGTAGTAAATTCTAAATTGTAGTGGTTAGTTTTTATCCTAGACATGATTTTTTTAATTTCTAACTCATTGTAGTCACTCAAATGTGGTAACTTATCATTTGACAATGACAAATTTGGTTATGCTCTCTTCTTAAGAGGAATTCTCACATTCTAAGTCTAATCAATACATCTCTCTAGATCTTTTATGACTTTCTCAACTTTACACTCTACTTTGTCACAAACTCGGAAATATTAATCAAAGTAGTATACCATCCATGAGCATAATTTTAGAACTTCATGTTTGACATCACATGTTTCTCATCCAAGACCATATAATTTTATCGGGATAAGTTATATAGCCCGACTAACTTATATGGTCCTCGCCCCTTTTTTATATTCTAACTCTAATTTAAATTTAAATATCTTTATTGTGTCATTTCTTCTTCCTATTCTTCCTAAGGTCAGCCTTATCATAATATTTCACATACAAAAGGTTATATAAGCAAGTCAATATCACTTTATAACTCACCGACACTCTTACAAGCTACTATTACAAATATTACTCCAAAATCACTCAAGGATCTTCTAAATATTCCTAAATTAGTTTTACATTATTTAGAGCAACCACTACTATAGGTCTAAAGCACTCAACTAAGTAAAAAATTCTAGCTTCATCATTTTCCAAGCATGCAAAGGTCATTTATCCACGTCTTAGCAAGAACAATGTCACTCCAAGCATTGTCAAAAGGTTTCAAGGAAAAGGGTTAGGTTATGAAGCTAAAGCACACTACACCACATTATTATCATGTTTGGTACTTTCTCTATTCTATATTTAGTTTACTATATTTATGTCAAGAGATGAGATGGAACTCATAGGGGTTGGCTTAAATCATACTTACACTTGCACAAGCACCTAGGATAACTACATGAGGCTTGATTACGCACGATGGCATGCGGTCTGCAACACTTGGATTGGTTTTCTGGTCAAGCGCCAAGGGTATTCCAGCTCACCACACATAGTTTCTCCTTTAATTATATTATTCTTTGATGAAGGGTATTACATTTGTCTATGGATTCCACTTTATTGTAGGGGATTACAGTCATCCCAAGGTTATGTGAATAAGAACGACATCTAATAAAGCACATTTCTAGAAAAGAAAAACATACAAGGAGTTACAAATCTTGACTACAAGAGGGTCCAAGAATGTACATCTCTAATCATGGTTCTATAGTTATAGGATTGGATTATACATAATTTATACAGATTTTAAACTAGATTAATTTCCAATTTCAATATTTACAACAAAACATCTACAATTTCTGATTTGCTTTTTCACATATTTGTACATCCAAATCTCCTTAATTATGAATTGTACAACTACATCTTCATCTTCTCTTGTGTATTTGAGATATTGTTTCATTGTTATCATCGTTATGAGTATTAATTGATTATGTATGCTTAATTGTGAATTAATTAGATTAGATTAATCTCTTATAACAAACTCTTACATTATTTTTTTACATTCTATACCATAGTTTAATTAGGTTGTAAACCTTTAGTGAACCCGACTAATATTCAAGTATATCAACCCTAGTTTCACTAGGGTTTTCCTTCCTATTTGGGTTTAGATTTATCAATTTCCTAAGACTTGTATTCAAATTCCCATTAATTGCATGCCCTAAATATGTTTTTCATAAATTTCTTTAGGGTCTCATGGTTGAGCCTTCAATGTAGTGCCTCATAAATTATTCTTTGAATTTACATGGATTAATGTGTGGTTCCTTTCTCTTACTCATATACCCGGGTGTCATGTTCTAATGATGGCATTTCATAAAATGAAAAGGATTAACTTGATAATTAAGATCCTAATTCTCAAAAAATATTACCAAGACTTGTAATTATTATGCCTAACCATGTTTCTAATAATGATGCTACGAGATGATCCTAATCATGCTTATTCTATTGAAAGTAAGTGAAGTATCCACTTGTAATCCTCATATGACCAAAATAATTGCCATAACATCTCTCATTTATACAAGATTATTTTGCAACATATTCAAGCATTACAATGTCATTTTCAAGATTGAATTCGAGTTATGATTATCAAGATCAAATCTCTCAAGGATGAGATAACGCATCTAAAGGATACCTAAATTTCCCTTGTCAATTATGTCTCTACACAAATCAATCTAATTTTGAGGCAAAAGGAAAACAATGTGATATAAATGATATGCATGTCACATGTGTTCATCTAAGTTAAGTGAAATTCCTACATAGATGTAATAGTTTATATGTTAAAAGAATTCAATCTTGAATATTAAGTCAACCACATCAAGTGTCTATTTGGTTTGACAATAATACTTAACAACATGATATTATTTATGAGATACTCGATAAGTGATTAATCACTTTATTACCTAACCATTAATGTCCCCATATTAACTTGAAAAAATCAACGATCAATCATTTTCCAATTATCATAGAATTAACAAACATCACAACAAAGTGATTATTGTGTTTTACAATGAAAAATCCAACAACTTGAACATAAGGGTTTTATTTCCTTTGATACATAGTCTTCGATATATCTCTTATACAATTACCTCAAGTCCCTAAGTCTAAATGATTACCTAAAGCTACAAAAACTACATCATATGAGCTTAATATGACATTGAAAGATAAATCTTTGACTATATTAGAAACGAACTCTACTCATAAAGAGGATAAGAATGAAATACATCCTTCGGAAGAGTGTAGACACAAAATCACACACTTACTACTATTTACTATACCACCAAGTATGTTGCTTTATAAATGGATCTTGCATAAGAAAAGTATTCACGCGTAACACACTACATAATCCGTCTTCTTGCTTTGTTTATTTCTATTGTGTTATCTCTCACTTCTCACACTTCTACACCCAATTCTAGTCAGGTCACAAGGATCCCTGTCGGTCTTTACACATTTATTATCGAGTTATCTCTGGACACCAACACCCTGTGCACTCTGTCAAACAGGCACTCTTGTCCTCTTTGTTCTTGGTCACATTTTTTATACTTGTAGTTGGCCTTTTTGGTTTTCTTACTCCTATCTTGAGGTACCAGTCAGCATGTCATGTCATTATGTTGAAATTCAAGTAAGAGATCCCTATATAAACACAACATACATACCATTATAAGGGTGGGAAATTTCTATCAAGGGCTATCTATTTACACATTAAAGGGATTGTATCTTGGGTTTATACTTTGCATACAAACTACATTAGAAGGGGATGTTCATTTTTCCATCCACACATTCGCATTCTATCTAGCTACCACCCCATATCTTGATGTCATCGGTGGAAGGGCAACCCAGATTACTATCACACACACAAGCACATAGAACTACATTGGCTCACGAGATGTAATGAAATGCTTAGTCGTAAGTTCACTTGTTTGACAGTCGAGGACAGTTTGAACCCTCATTTTGTATCTTTCTTTTTTAGGATTTGATATAGTTTGAGGGTTTTACATGAGATTATTTTTATTGTAGATTTATAGGTACTTCGGTGATCTAAGTACGATATACAAGTGATCATTGGCAAACAAGTGCAAAACCCTAACGATAGTGACAAATTATATTCTAACTTTTTTGACATACTCCGATTGCCCCACAGAGGTCTAGGGCACCCGTAGATGCCCTCGCCCCTTCCCAAACTCACATGTCTTAACAAACCCAACACTTCTACATTTTTTAGGTGTGGTTACAACATCCGAGTTGTTGTTTCATAATTTCTTCTAGTCCGGATACACTTTAGGATAAATGAAAATCAAAGTAAGTTCCCTATCTTCCACATTTGCTTTAATAGTAGCATCTCTTGAATTTCCTAGCACTTGTATCTTATTGTACATCGTTATAGTAGTTTTATAAATTCAAATTTTAGTAAAATATTCTAGATTTTATTAAATCATTTTGGTGAACTCGTAGATTATAACTATTTTTGTTATGATCCACTAATAGCTAAAATTATTTCTTTTCTCCTAGGCAAGTTATGCATCATGTGAGTGTTAATCTTATCCTTGATGATGGTGTTGAGGCTGAATTTCTTGATCTTTATCATTATGATACATTTGATGATAATGTTCAAATATTGCTAGATGTTAATGAACACATGATTCCTACTAGTTTCGAACATTCTACTCTTAGTATTATTTCTAAATAGAAAATTTTGTCGGGTTGTACTTCATGTTATTTCATAGGAAATGGGACCACTCCATCTTCTTATGTTTCTATTGAAACTATTGATGATGCTATTATAGATTATATGCTTGGTCTTGACTGTGATACTATAGAAAAAAATCATCTGCATGATGTTATTTCTCATACTAGTCAGGATGATTGTAAATTTGCATCTCATCATCCTTGCATTTCTAGAAATGTTTCTAATTATTGTAAAGATACATCTCAATAGTTATTCTCATACTTAATTATATGTTGATGATACGCTTGATGAAATTCTTGCATGTGAAACTTTGTCTCGATACTAATGATGCATATTTTAGTAACAAATCTACTTCTCTTCATCTACTTTGAATGTGAATTCTCTACTCTACTTTCATCTTCTTTTGAGGTTGTATCTAATAACATACATGATGATTCTTAGCCTTCTATTGTTTTGTCTCCCATCAATTCTTTTGATGTTATTCCCAATGCTTATACTGGCATTTCATGTTCTTCACCACCTATTACTTCTTTTGCACCTACATCTAGTGTGCATATAGCATCAACATCCTCCACTTCTTCTTTTGACATTCCTATGATCACTCATAATGGAAATATTTAACCACTTAATGTATCTCTCACATCTTCTTCTATTCCTCTGCATGATATTTGATCACTCATTCGTGTTGTTGGACAATTACAATCTCAGGTCCAATCTCTCGCTCTTGAAAGCAAATCCTATTATGCCTCTATTAATAATATTTTTTACATGGAAATCCCATTCTAAAAAATATTCACAATTCAACATTCCCTAAGGATTTTATCATGCCTACATTTTCATGTTTTGATGGTACTGGCAATCCATATCTACATCTCAAGAATTATTGTTTAGCTATGGCTTTTTACTCGAATGATCGATTATTGCTTGAAGTATTTTATCATAGTCTTACTAATGATGCTCTCCAATGGTAAACATTTACCTTTTGGATCTATTAGTACCTATTGTGAGATGGAAGAGGCCTTTCTTCAATGCTTCATGCTTAATAATGGTCCTAGAGTCACACATGATCGCTTACTTGGCTTACATCAAGGAAAGACATAACCTATCATTGATTATATTCTACGTTTTAATGCTTGCATGCATCAGCTAGTCTTTCAGCCCATTGATTTAGAGAAGTAATTCATCTTTTTTCATGGCTTGATTCCTTCTTTAAAAGAGTGCTTGTAATATGACACATGCGAATCATTTACACTATTATGCTATAAGGTCATTGATCTAGAACAAGATATAATTGCTACACATGTTATATATCCTCCTATTATTTCTACTACTATTGCTACATCATCTTCTACTTCTTCTCCTCTTCCATTTATTAAGTGTCCTCCAAGGTCTCCATCTCCTCCACCCCGCAAGCAAGTTCATTCTACTCCATTACACAAGTGTTTTCATCTCCTCCACTGCATCAGTCTCGCCAAGGCCTTTGCATCTCCTACTCATGAGCCATTACATTTTTCACATGATTCTAAGCCTCATGATGTGTTATGTGTTTTGCTTGATAAGCACTTGATTCACTTACCTTTTAATCAACATCCTCCTCCTCATCACTTACAATCACAACATGATCATCCTTATTGTAATTATCATCACATTAATGGCCATTGTGGTAATGATTATTGTGTGCTTCATGAAAAATTACAACAATTAGAAGATAAGGGTGTCATTTCTTTTGGCTCTCACTCTCTTGAGTGGTCTATTTCTCTAATTCTACATAAGCATGCTACTACGTCGGTCCACGTATCACCTCCACCTACTTCTAAGGTCATTATTTATCCACCACCTAAATTCGTCATTCATGCATGCTCTCCATCTCATTCATCCACCTCTACACCATCACATCTACCACGTAGTATTCCTACTTCACATTGGCTTCCTATACCATTTGCATTTATGCTTCCCACCGTTGCATTTCCCATCATTGGCACCATCTCATTGGACATTCAGTTTGGCTCATACACTCATGCTATTACTACTTTGCATGCTTCAACCGCCCGTGCCCGCTTGGTCTTTGGTAGGCGATTCCTTTTCACCTCACAACCTGATTATGCACTCATGTTCTTATGGTTATTACATGATTTTGAGGGATTTGTTACAATAAGAACCTCATTACATCTTTGTGCTACATACTTCATTGGTCTATTTATCTAGTGTGCACCATTATACCACTTCGATGATGCACTCTTTATTTATGGTTCATTCTTGATTGTTGAGGGGTCCTATATAAATGAACTACATATTCTCACACATGCACTTGGGGGAATCAATCTTCCCCCCTCTTCATCATAATAACACATGATCACATACACTCTTTACAATCATTTTATTCACATCATTCTTTCACAAAATTCATTATATACGTATATTTATTATTATCTATCATTATACATACATACAACACAATTTTGTTATTTTCAAACATTAGCTATCCATCTATTTCAAAATCATTATACATGAAAGAAAGAACGAATTTCATCACAACAAAATAATATAATTTCAATGTATTCAGATCTTTTCATACATTCAGAATAACATATATATAGGAGTAAGCTTTCCTATAAATATGGAGGTTGCTCAACAACACTCCTATTCTACGTGAGTTCACAAAACAAGAATATTGTTATGATTTGTTTATAATAACAAATCTATAACAATACAACTATATACGGTTTACACATTACACATTAATAATAATCACAAATATATATTTGCTCAAATATGTGAGCACTACTCCATTTTCCTAACATTCCCCCCCTTAGTGCGAACACGGGGAAAACACCATCTTCAACCAAGCAGCATGCCGCTCCGTAGCTTGCACATGGTCTCGATCCTCAACACTGACTGTGGGAACTACATCATCCAGGGACCGTTCAACCTATTAGATGAATACATGAATTGGGACCATTCAACCAATTCACATCAACCATCAAATCAGTCTGATCAAGAACACTTCCTGCAATAGTATCAATGGTACAATTTATCATCACGGGGGACACACAAGCACTGCACTGCACACAGGAACAGGGATGCTCATCTGTTCTTATTCATCACACAAGACACCAAGATGTCACTAAAGCAGTTTGCGGCCTCTGAGGTAGTGACAAACTCGAGGACGCTGACTGTCCTCCTGCCTCCGTTGCCTCCATCCTCCAATGTTTGTTGCTAACTCAATAGAATATGGCTTTGAAGCTCATCTTGTTTCACATTGAACTTTATTTTGTCTCCCTCCCGCAATGTGAACCACAAAATTTACTAGGACGTCGGTCACCGCCAAAAATGCATCCACAAGATGTTTTTTTAATTTTAAATTTTTTTACAAATATTTGACTTCGACTCTTTACAAAATGACTTAACAACTTTTAACTCTTTTTGACGATAGATACTACTTTGACACTTTGGACTAAAATTTTAACAACCTTTGACCACAATGATGATATGTATAAACAACTCTTTTGACGTGGACAATGATATTTGTCACTAATGTGTTGACAATTACAAACATTGACGACTCTAATTGACTTGAAACAAAAGACAATATTGACGTTAAACTATTTTTTCAAATAGTAACTATTGTAGTGACCAATTTTATAAAATATCCCAAATTCTAATTTTGAGATCTTTAAACATTGAGCTTATAGCATTCAATCAAATGCATGGCATTAAACCAACACTATAAAGACTTGAACTATAATAATAAATAAATTTAAAAAGAATAGAGACTAAAATACTAATGGACAGAGACCATACAATTTCTCTAAAGAAGACTTGCCTTTATCGACCCCCTAGTGACACAATTGTATGGAGACTTTACTTTCAATGTCTTAACAGACCACTATAAAATTACAACACATTAATGATAACATAACGACTAAACTGATTTAAAACCTGATAATACCGTGATCACCTGATGTGGCTTGGATAAGACTGACAAAGACATGGACGGCGCATAATCTGGTCAACAATCCTTGGACGAGCAGGTTGAAATTCCTTGGAGTGCAGATAATGGCTTTAGGACAGAGGAATCTGTCAGAGTTTCAAAGACGATCCACTGCATAATATTCATTGGCCGACCAAAGGAAATTCGGGAGTCACCACAACGAGATTGATCAGGATTTCTTTGCAAGAGGAGATATGCGACGATGGGAGATAATAATCTATAAATACGCACTGGTTTCCAAGTACGCATGGATCAACTTATTAATTAACTCCAATTAAATCAAATGAAGTCACAGCAACATGATTGGTGGGAGCTTTCACGTTCTCCATTGTATTTCCACGTCCTAACAACGTCTGGGGACTGCATCCACAAAAATATTACAACTCGTTGATATACACAGATCTTTCATTTCCAAATAGCTGATCCACACACCAATATGAAATCCTTTGTTAGATCAATGAGACCTTTCGACAGTGTTTCCGATTAGAAGGAAATGAATTAAACTGAACAAGCATGACCATATGCGAATGATGACAACACTCTATTAAACAGCCTGACAATCAATTTAAGCTTGTTTGAATTCAAAGGCTAGACATGACAATTCAAGCCATAGACAATCTCCACTAAACGGCATATGCACAGATCCTAGTCATTATCACAGTCGCTCATCATAGAGCCGTAGCCTGCTCTGGTACCACATGAAAGAGCAGAATGAATTTCATCACAGCAAAATAATATAATTTCAATGTATTCCAGGTCTTTTCATACATTCAGGATAACATATATATAGGAGTATGCTTTCCTATAAATATGGAGGTTGCTCAACAACACTCCTACAAATAACTCTACACTTCTATTCTACGTGAGTTCACATAACAAGAATATTGTTATGATTTGTTTATAATAACAAATCTATAACAATACAACTATTTACGGTTTACACATTACACATTAATAATAATCACAAATATATATTTGCTCAAATATGTGAGCACTACTCCATTTTCCTAACAATACATTCCTTGATATCATAATTTATGCAATACAAATTAAATAAACACATAAAATAATATTCATTATAACACATATCACAAACCATCAACAGAGTATAATAATGTAACATCCCAACTCTTGGAACTCAGAATTATTAATAAATATGTTCGTTGTTTCTTCTTGGTTGCGTTTGTGTTTTCGTTATTCATTCATCAAAGGTATGAGTATAAAGCACGAAGCAATGGACATTCGTCCATATACCCATATGGGTATGATCATAGGTATGTGATCATATATACTTATGTATATAATCTAGCATAGTTATGTGCATACACATATGAGTACACGCACAAGTGCCCACTCTTACATGAGTTAGCACTCACCCTTTTGATTCGGTGGTGATGTTTTTGGTAGCTTCACGGTGTGATATTATTTAATATCGATTCTTGCTAGCCTAAACCTAAGCCGAAATTATGTTGGTATGTTAGTAACATAACAGAGTGTCAAAATATTATCTAGATGTTTTGACTCAACCGTAATAAATGCATGGAATTTTGATTTACTTGGTTAATGAGCTGAGCATTTAAATAATGCTTAATTATAATGATATTTTGTGGAATTTGAATTATTTTGGCATTAACTTATGTGTTAATTATTCCTTTGGAATGTGGCACATAGTTTTATTTAAAATAAATAAAAATTAAACTTAGCCTAAAGCTAAGTGGAGGCATTTTTGAAGTTTAATTATATTTAAATGGATTTTGGAATCCATGGAATAAAGGAGAGTTAGGTTTTGATTTTTACCATTTAGCATGGCATGAAGAGAGGAGGAAGTAGAGAGGAGACCATGTCAAAAAAATGGAGGATTTCATGGAAGTTTTTACGGCCATCTGGAGCTGATTTTGGGCCTGTATTTTGGGATCTTGCCATTCTTTATTGCAGCAATGTTGGGGAGAAATTTTCTAGAAAAATAAATAAGGTTTTGGGGTTTTATTTTGTATGGTGTGGAGCTAAGAAGATGGAGGAAGAAAAATAAAGAAGGAAAGAGGAAAGCACAAAGGGTTTTTTATCTTCTTTATCTTGAATCTTTCAGGCAAGGGTTTCTCATTTTTATCTATGCAATACTTTATAAATAAATGCATATTCAGTTTTATTCCTCTTCTGGGTAATGAGAAATATGGATTATCTATTGTGTGTTTTAATATTTTCGAATCAATCCTTTATGGGTATCTGGAAAATGTGTTTATTTTAATATGGGAATTATATATTTGTGTCATCTCCAGTGGTGGTGCTCCCATACATCTACAAAAACTAGAAATAATATCACTCATTGATGTGTTGCCCACCATGCACTATAAGGCTCAAGTACATCCCATGTCATCCACCTACATTGGCTCTATGGCTGCATCTACCTCATTCTCATCCAGGGGCACTAAATGTGCTCTCATATGTCTTGGTCTTGCCCCTAGTCTCCTCGATGCTCTAGTATCTCACACCCATCCACATGGCTCTCGGGGCACATACTAAGTGATATCAAACTTTTGTGATATGTGCTCTCCATGGAATAACTCATTCACTCCAGGAAATCAATCCTCCAACCACATCATATGATGAATACATCGTAGCTCTACTCCATCCTCTATTAATCCTTCATAGGCTCAAGATGGACTCCATATAATGGCCCCTGGCCCCATACAATCAAACATCAATCTATAAGTATCGGTGTCCATTCTCCTACTACGAACACCTACCCATCTCATAAAAATATATCTAGTCTCACCCACTCCACGTGGCCTCAAAATTGCAATATGCTCATAAGCCCATACATGTAGCAATGTGGTGGCTCCTAATCCACACACATGCTCCTCTTGTGTGAACTGTATAGGTCCCTACACAAGTGTGCCAATACACATCATACCTAGGCATATCTCATACCATCCTCTTCTATATGCTAGCAGATATCATGCATCTTATAAAATATTTCTACACCACCACCCTCCATTGCCACTAATGAAGCAATCACAATTACAATAAACTTCCGCAATCGTGGAAAACTTGATCTTAATATGGCATATAAGATAATATGGGTCTCAGTATATACCCATGTCCCCATAAAATACCACATAATGACTCTCATCTATCTTTATGCATCCTCTACGACCATCACCTGGACTCTCTCACCCACAACTAGCGAGTTGCAATACACTATATACATCCTCAGGGGTCATTGTCATCTCCTTGGTAGGCAAACAAAAAGTGCACATGTCTAAGCACCATCACTCACATAATGCAGTAATCATCGGCATATTATGGGGTAAATCCCCCATTCTTACTATGTGTCGCAAGCCAAAACAGTCTAATATATCCCACTCATCATCTAATAAACCCAATCCCAACAACATATCCAAATATCGACCACCACGAAACTCCCTAGAATGAAAATCCCTCTACACAACACAAAACAATAGTAATAACACAATATCGATTACTTCATATATATGCAAAAGTAATTAATGCTAACAACAACGAACTTTTTTCACATTTATCACGTTCTAGGCTCAAAACAGACCCTAGGTCACAAAGACCAGGATCGGGATGTGAACGCCTAGAAGTAGGTCACCGCATCTAGATCTAGGTGTTGATCTCCCAAGGATGTTAGCACCTTAATTGTTCTTGCCTAGGTCAAAAACATTAAGAAAATCAAAAACATAATTTTGTAAAAATCACAAAAATGAGCTCCTTTTAACATATTTCTCAAAAAAAATCATACTCACAGCTCCACCGCCGTGTGCACTACCATGACCGCCACCACCATCTCAAATCAGCTCAATCACACCGCTCTACCTTACAAAGATCTTCATATGCTCGGAGCTCAAAATCACACTTGCTCAAAGTTTAAATGAATTTACTATTCACATTTTCCTATTGTTATTTATAACTCCTTGCAAATTTCCCACTTGATTATAGTTACTATTTGCGCATATTCTCCTAACTAATACACACTACATGGTTTTTCTCATATCTTGAGCTTCACTATTTTATTTTATCCCCATCTGCGCCACTCAATTCATAATTTCTCATACTATCGTATTGTCTACTTTTTTAGTGATATATTCTCATTTTACAAATTTACCACTCAATATACACACACTTTTGTGACATCTACTACACCTCATTTCACTCATTCTTACATCATTGCACATCTATTTTTTGCTTAACGTTCATGCCTACTATCATTCCTTGTTTCACCGAAAGGGGGGCATATAATTGCGGTCACTCTATGATCCCCTCGCACTATTACATGATCATTCCACATCTCCAATGCATCATAGCACATTGTAGAGTTTTGTGTAAAATAATTGCTAGTTTTGGACATCATGGAACTCTATTAAAATTTGATTTTCCCTTTTGAATAGATGCTTTCGAACATTATTGGAGGGTTGGAATTATTCACACACTTTGGTTGGACTACTTGTAAACTCATAGAACTACTATTTTTACACCACAAGCTACCCCAAGATTGCTTTTTTGATTCTACAAGGAGTCGAAAAATTTAGTTGTTAATCTGTTGGAGCAAAACAATGAAAACATTGAAATCTGCCCTTATCTAATTTTAGTTTCTCTACATTTGAGTTTCTTTGAGGAATGTAACTATTTCCTACAACTATGAGCTTTTTATTGCAATACTTTCTAGGAAACATGATGCATTGTTCTTGGAGCAACCATGAACAAAAGCTATGTACAAAGCAAAAAGCATACATGCTTCAAGTAAAGTATACAAAGTGTGCATAAGCACTTCTTATGCTTAAATATAACCTACCTACCCTACTCTAACCCGAGAAAAGGGAATCTTAAATGAATCCCAACACTAGAAAGAAAAATTAGTTTCCTTTTCTCATAAACTGAGACCATGCAACTAATTTGGCACTGAACATGGTCTCTTACATGAGTGAAAAACTAACTACAAGCTGATTTTCCACACACTTTGTTAAAGCATCAACAACAAACAAAAAAATTCCCTCCCCAATCTGCTCAATGTTTGGATCTTGGAGGCTTTAGTCTTGACCTTCAATGCTTTGTATCTTATCCTCATGCTCAGAAATAAGAATCACTTGTTGTGGCTCCTCTTTTGGCTCTAAAGAATCCAACTACCTGATTGGACAAGGTCTGGTCTACTAAATTTTCCCATTACTCGTATTCCAAATTCAATAAGAGAGCCTTCTTGCAGACATTCCTGGACAAGGTGACTATTCATGAGCTGATTTAGAACTTGTTTCTCATCAACAAACAGTTGGTTCTTTTCCTTGATGACTGATATGGGGATGGTGTCATCCTTGTTCTCTTTTCCTTCCTTTTCCATGATAGATTCATCGGCAAGATTAGATTCTTCAAATGAAATTAAGAAGCCTTCAATGATTGCATCTTCATCAAGAGCTTCAATCGATTCAAAAGGAAAGTTGAGAGCAACAGGTTGTGCTTGAATGTTCTCTTCCATGATAGCAGGATCTTGTTGTTAAAGGATGAATTATGGGGCAGCAAGGGTTATGATTTCCATGGGCTCTATTCCATCAATACATTCCTCCCGATCTAACAAATATTCAAGCTTCTCATTGTTCTCTTGTGTTGAGGATTCTCCATCTTCCATGATGACCTCTAAATTTCTAATTTTTTCATCATGATTTACTTATTCTTCAAACATGAAGTTTCATAGCTCAAATTCATCCAAAAATCATATTTTTGAAGAGATGAAGTGGAAGGATGGACTATAATTTCTTGTATAACCTACTCTTGATTCAAGAATTTTAGAACTGAAAATTTTTCCTTCATAACATGAATCTCCCCATGGTTGGTTGCAATTGATGATAATGGTTTTGGTGAGTCAACGTAACCACCCAACAAAGTAACAAGCTCAAGATATGCATGAAAAGAATGTTCATAGGCTACATACTTGGGATCTTCTCTTCTTCTACTAATGACTTTGTAATCGGTGATGGACCAACAATATCTAAAAGAATGGTGCCCCTAGGAGTAGTACACTTGGAGCATGTGGGTTTTTTATCATCATTCTCTTGTTCTTGAACTTTTGTTACTACAAAATCACTCTTAATCACCTTCTCTTGAACTCCAACCATGATTGAAGGCTTAGTCATTAATGGTATTTGAGTGATGTTTAGCTTGGTAGCCCAATTCCTCAAATTTTGTATTGATTCTTCTCTTGTAAGCTCTTCTACCTCCTCCCTTTGACTATTTTTTTTATTTTGTTCCTCCCAAAATGGGTTTAGGAATACAAGTGGAGGGGTGGGTTGGGATTCAACTATATTTTGAATTGTTTGCGGTGAGATGGAAGGTTCAACTTCTTATTCTTGTGGAGGGGATGGATTCTTGGAAGGGAAAAGGGAAAAAAATTCAAGATGAGATGGGAGACTAGAAGATGGAGAAGGGGATTCCACAATGGGGATAGTAGCTAGAAAGTTAGGAAAATGGAGTTTAGGTGGAGATTGCATGGATAGAGGCATTGGAGGAGGGTTGTGTGGTGATAATGAAAGGATTTCCCATTGAAAAGATTGACTAGCATTATACTCATAAACTTCCCTCTTCTTAATCCATTCTCTAATCTCAAGTAGTGTTTTGGTTATCCAAAGGAGCTTTTGTTGAGGATTAAATTTAGTTGGTATAGAGCTATTCCATGGGTATGGAATCCTGAAACCAATCTAGGCTACCTTTTTCATTTCCTTAATCCTTATTTACACCTTGTTATACTCCAACTCTTGAACATTTCTCTGTAACTAGTCCTCTTTAGGTGTAGGATAACCTCTAGAATATGCATATCCTTGCTCTTCAATAGCTCCAAATTTTAGTGGATGACCAAGCTGATTTGCATCTATCTCGTGTAGATATGCATACTTAAACTGATTTTCATCATAAAATGAATCTATGGGTGGATTATAATAACTTGAATATTGATAGAAGCTACTACTACTGCAAGTGGGAATTCCATAGTGGGAATGAAGTCATGATTGCACAACTTCATGAATGGAAGAAAATGGAGAAATGTGGAAGGAAAAATGGATGGAAATGGGTGGAAAGAGAAATTTTGCAACTCAGAGAGTGGGTTACTTGGATCAATGGAGTTGTCAGTTGTGCTTGGGTATACCTCCTAAGGCTATAATTTCATCAAGAGCACAACTTAATGAAATAAAGTGAATACAAATACACACACCTAAATCTCATGGTCCCCCACCGAGCGTGCTAGAACTCTTATCACGGAATTATAGCACCCTCTATTTTCTTAGCATGTGAGTGTGTTAAAGTGAATAGTGTGATTGTGTAAAATGGAATTTCTTCAAGGTGTGGGACCCTGCAATTGAAGTAACTCTCCAAAGAAGGTTGGTTCCTCTTCCTAATCTAATACAAAAATAACTCTAGTGAAGGTAAATCTATCAAATATCTCTAACATACGGTTTCAAGGACCAAGGTAAGGGAATGAGCATGAGAATGAGAAAATACTACACTAAAAGAGGTGATATACTAATAAAAGGGGGTGTGGAAAATACTCTCCAATGTGTGAAAATGGACAAAAATACATATTAAAGAGGGTGAAACAGTCACCACAGTCTAACAACAACATTCACAACACCATTTCCATGAAAACACAATAATAATAGACCCTAAAAAGTGAATAAGGAGACATAATACACCTGCAATTACAATAAAGAGGCAAGAAGAATGTAATAAACACAGACAAGGGAAGAAAATATCCACAAATTTACATCTATTGCTTCATTGATATGCACAATTCATTTAAAAAGCAAGAGAAAGGCCTGGATCAACATGCAAGAAGTCCAATATGAAGGCCTGCAACACATTGGTGTTCCAAAACAAAAATGGCAAATTTTTGTTACAAGAGTAATCCCCCCTGCATGAATGAGAGGGCGCTTCAATTTATAGAAAATGAGGGAGAGGGAGAGGTGTAAACTCATATTTTCCTTTTTAATCACTTACAGTGGTACTATAAATGTGTCCAAATGATGATATGTGACCTAAAAAAGTTACCCCATATTGTCCCATAACTTGCAGTAGAAGAAAAATGGTTGCCCATGCTCATTAAATGCTCCTCAACCACTTAGAAGTATTTATTTCAAAATGGGCTCATTATCTACAATTTTTAACATCAAATCTTCATCAATCCTTGAATTTCTTAATTATTATGTGTAGGTATCGGAGATATGATTCCAACAAATCTAATTTTGTGCGATTTTGTTGAGAAATACAAAATGTATGGCCTTCTAGATGTGATCAGCCATTTTACTTTCCTAGGCTTGGATGTTACTTCCACATTGTGCATTAAAAACATGGTGGAAATGATCATTTTAATACTTCCCTTCCTCTCTAATGTTTGGAAGATTTAAATCAACCTAGGCATTTAAACTTTATGGTGGGCCCTCCATCACTTCATCATTTTATGGGAGGGAAGGTTGAAATATTTCAAAACTTGCATTGAAGGCCATCTTGGCGGTGACTCATTGAGATGGCACCTCCTTCACATTACCGAGTCCCTTAAGTGCATCGGGTTGTGTACTATGTAAGCCCCATAACCACTTCCACCAAGATTTATAGTTCGGCATCCATGCCTCCTACTTCTTTGTGGGCTCAATATCCAACATCCATCCTCATGCCACCACGATGCTCCTTATGCCACTTTCATGGGGTCACTAACTCACTGTCCCATCGATGCATCCCACATTACATTGCACTAGCTAGTTCATCCACTTTCCAACTTAGATACACCTTGGGTGCCTCACCGTATGTAATGCGGGCATTCATTTTGTGCGGGGAACTCCATCCTCCTCAGGTCATTCCACCTAGCTTTCCCAAGCCTATACCAACTCCTTGACCACATTGACATCCCCAAGCACCTTGTCGGCTCCACACGCATTCCCGAGAACATGTTGACTCCTGCATCAAGCCTTTGACATCCCTATCACTCGTATTATGTTGAAATCGGGCATCTCGGGCCCATGAGGAACTCGCGGCCCAAGTTCCTCGGGGCCCTCCATTCCCAATGATGTGTTTCAGCCTGCAATGGCCCCGTTAGAACTCATTCTTGGCTCACTAAGATGGCTTGATGAGCCTACTCAAACATTCACCTCTAATTTCCGCTAAGCCTGACTAAACCCCTTCAAAATTGACTTGACTCTAGTCCCCTTAATGGAGCTCCTCCATGGGCGCACCTCTAAGCTCATTGATTCCCTTACTCCTTGTTTGAGTCCTTTGCATGGCTTGACTCCCCATCAGCCATGATCTTGATTCCATCATGCTAAGCCTTGTGATCCAAGCTCTCTTGATGATGAGCTCCCTCATGTTGATTTGCCATGCTCATTATGCCAAGCTCAAAGAGCTCGTCTCCCTTTTCAACCCACCGACTATGACTTGCTCGGCCTTCTCTGCTGAGCCTTTTAACATGGAGATCTCGCTTCAACCATCCTAAAAGCCTTGATGATGTCTCAAATACACATGAACATGCTTGCATCTCCGAATTGACTGTGTGCTTATTGCAATTGCCTTGATGCAAGCCTACCCGTTGTCCATTTTCACGAGGGGTGAAAATGGATAACAATTATTACTTGTACAGACTATCTTACATGGTGGGAAGAGGAAACACCTACAAAGGATTGTACTATAGCTACAACAATAAGATTTTTATGGGAAAACATTATTAGCAAGTATGGTTGCCCATTAAGCTTGACAAGTGATAGAGGAACTCATTTCTTGAATGAGACAATAAGAATTTTATTGGAAGATTTTATGGTGGCACACCATAAAACTACTCCTTATCACCCTCAAGCTAATGGCACTATAGAAGCTTTTAAAAAATTTGGGACAAACATTGACAAAAATTTGTGATGTTAGAAGGAAATATTGGGATGATAAAGTGTCAATTATACTTTGGGCTTACATAACCACTTACAAAAGGTTTAATAAGGCCACACCTTTTCAGTTGGTGTTTGCACAGGAATTTTACTACTAGTTAAATTCATGGTACCATCTCTACGTATTACATGCTCGGGTGGATTAGATGATGAGAAATCTATAGAAGAGTGTATTGATAAACTAATTCAGTTAGATGAGAGGCACATCATTGCGCATTGGAGCTAGAAGACCGAGAAGGCAAGAGGAGGGCATCCAATGATAATCACATTAATAATAATACTTTGTAGTTTGCAATATTGTCCTTCTCTATGACTCCAAGTTTGTGCGCCACCTAGGAAAATTGAAGGTGCATTGGTTGGGACCTTTTGTAGTAACCAAGATACTTGAATCGGGTGCATGTCAAATAGCACTATGTTTCCCGAGTTACTTCAATGGGAGTAGGCTTAAGCAGATTATAAATAAGGCTTCTTGGTGTTTTTAATAAGGTAGTATTGTCATTTAAATTAGATTTCCCTTTCATGTGTTTATTTCCAGCCGTTGATATGATTTTTTATTTTATTTCCTTGTTTTTTTGTAATAAGTGTGTTTGCATGTAGGAAGCTAATTGTTATCTATTAATTTCATGTGCAGAGGACCACGCATAATTTTAGTGTGGGGTGAACCATGTGCAAGTGCGTGAAAGAAGAAATTATTGACTTCGGGATCTATACAGGTTGGCGCATTTGAGGGTGCTCTCTAAAATATTTATGTGAAGGATGAAGGTGCTTCAGGTGCTAAGGATGAAGGTGCTCTTGATGAAATTACATACACTAAACACCACGTAAGAAGAAGGATCACACACAGTGTAACATGAGGTAGGTAGTGGAATGGTAAACTACTTAGTATATGACATAGAGGATTATGTACTATGGCACGGGAGGCACACATAAGGAGGTATGTGGCTTGGAAAGTAGTAAAGCGTGTTAAATTGTTACGAATGCGGTGCGCAAAAGGAAGTCAAGTGATAAAGAAAAAAATAAGAAGGATGCTTTATTGAGAAAATAACTTAAAATCTTTAAAGTAAGAAAAAGTGGGTTGAAAGTAGAAAAGTAAGTTGGAGTATGAAATGGTTATAAAAATGGGAAGATCGAGCTATTTTCTACTTTTATATAAAAGAGACTTGAGAAATTGAGCTACCGAGCGATTTGGTGTGTGTGAGTGAGAAGAGTGATAAGAAAACCAAAACAGCGTGCATGAGGTGCTTGTGTGCAGCTCCTTTTGGAAGGAATTTGAGCCGAATGTTGAAGTTTAAGACGAGGGCATGAGCAGAGAGGGGTTTGCAAAGTTAAAGTTGAAGTATTTAGGGTTTGGAATGCTTTCATATTGAAGTGAGACTAAGTATTGTGGAGCAAGTTATCTAGGGAACACACTTGCAGAGAGAATGGTTCCGAAGAGAGTGGCTACCTCATCACCTAGAGGGAGAAGCAAGGCTTGAATGAAGAGGGTTGAAATTAGGGATCCACTAGAGGATATATACTCAGAGATGCAGTACCCCCTGGTGTGTTTGGGGTTTAGACATGGAATTTATAACTCACAAAATCTAAAATCAGCTAGTACAACCATAGGGCTCCATGCCATGAAGCGACCTTGAAGGCGGATAAGTTGTAGGAGCTTCCAGAGAAGAATGAAGAGTGGCAGGTACTAGTTGACAAATCAATGAGGAGACCCCTGGAGAAAGTAGGGGTCCTCTAGTTATTTGAATTACCCTTCTTTGTGAAACCCACACATTTGTTTCAATGGCTCATGTCTAGGGTACATGAGGATTTCTTCTATTTCATGGGTCAGAGGATGTAAATCACAACCCATCTCATTAAACAAGTTACATGATTGAGAGGTACATGGGAAGACATGGAATTACACTCATGCTCTGATGTGAAGATCAATGAATTGGCCATAAAACTATAGTATGAAAAGGGAGGAAGGGCCATGACTATAGATAAACTTACCGACTCTGCAACTAGGGTTGCAACCAAACTCGTGAGTTGTAAATTGGGTGCCTCAAAGAGGTGGATAGACATAAATAATAAATTTGTGTACATTACACACAAAAATGGCCCATAATACTTGGTATAACATTATGTAATACATTTTGAATGGAATATCCCCAGAACTACATTTGACCTCATTGGTCGAGTGGCAAAGGCACCGAGGTCCCCTATATTCATAGTTGGTAGAGTAAGAGATGGAAGTAGATGATTAAGTTGATCCATATATCCATATAGGATAGTGAATGACCAGAACCATCGAGTTTCATCCTCACGCCGAGACCAACAACTAAAGAAGCCCATATCTACATTATATTCTTCGACATGTGATTGTGTTCCTAGTCCTGAGAGTCTATATGTGTTTCATCATTCAGTCCTAGATTTGATGGGTTGTTTGTTCGTAGAGGAGGCCAAGGAACATAATGAAGAGGGAGCAAAGATCACTTGGGGATCAATCCTCCTACTTATTGTCTTTTGGGAAATTGGAGTCCCAAACAAGCCGGATGAGAACATGTTGGTACACCCACCGGTGAACATGTCCCTTGTAGTTCAATTCGCAGGATATACTTGTGATAACGCAATCTCAATGTATATAAAGGTGGGTTAGACAAATGGTACAATAAGATGTGCACCATGTTTGAGAATGAATGGAACATTTTGTTAGAATTTCTAGTATAGTTTGGAGAATAGGCAAAGTTTATAGTAATGTAACACTATAGTCTTACGTGCTTCAGAATGCAAGATGGAGAAATGAGCCCTTGGTGTAAATTATCATTTGCATTCACGACTAAATATTTTAGGTGCATGGTGAACCAAATCAAGGATGCACAAAATTTGAACTTTGATGTTGACAAGGTGAACGTTGATAGACATACTTTCAAAAGACATGGAATTAGACTTAGGCCTACATATTTAGAGACTCTAGAGCCAAATACATTAGACTTGCACCCTCGATGAACGTCACAATAAGGGATATGATATGCATAGTTTTTTTCATCGTGAGGCCAAAAACATGGGGTGGAATCAAAATGGATATTACAGATACATGTCTTCCATAGTATGGGATAAGTGTTGTTCCACCACTAAAGAGAGCACGTGAAGAATCTCTAGAAGAAGAGGAGGAGGAGGAGGAGGGAGGGGGGGCTTGATCATTCACAAAGGAAGAAGACGTATTACAAGAGAAGGAAGAGTAGTGATGGCGTAGGAACCTCTCAACCACCTAAGGATAGTACAGAGGAGACAAAGATTAAAGAGGATTCTAGTGAAGAGGGGGAGCCTAGTGACAAGGAGAAGGATGAGACCTTGTTGGAATATTTGGTGTGCAAATGGGCCAAGCAAGAGGCAAGGAAGGAGGTGCAAACACGGGAAGGTATCGACCCAACAAAGGAAGTGCCTAGCCGGAAAGATAAGGAGCATTCTAGGAGCCAATGAAAGGAGAAGTCGCCCATGTGTGAGGAGGTGCTAGAGAAGGAAAAATATGTAGATGATGCCTTTGTTATTAAGGAAGATAAGGGTGTGGAATGTAAAACTAGCACAGCCTATTCACTCCCAAGAAAGAACAACAAAGGCGAGAGGCGGTGAGGAAGTAGTGGACTCCCGGGTCACCACATAGGGACTTCGTAGATGAACCTACAAAGGTCATGAGGGTGTGGTTCCAGAGCATGGTGACCATAGATAAATTATATGGCTAGGACTTGATGGATAAACATAGAGGAGTCTCATGCACCGGGAATATGTTGTCCTAGAATTTTGTTACACATGCAAAGGAACCTAAATTTGAATTAAGTAATAATTCCCTCAATTTCATAGAATTAAAAAGTGATCTTGGGAAAATATACAAGTAGGTGGACCCAACGTACTTGACAGACGAATAGGCATGTAATGCCCCAAACAAGATGGCTAGAGATATGACGCGCAAGAATTTGGATGTCAAAGCTACAATGAGGGTTATGGTAGCAGATAAGAGGGATAAAGAGTGTGAGATTGAGAACTTGAAGAATGATTTCCATGGACACAGTGAAGCAGACTAAGGAGTCATATGACAAGGCAAGTGCATTAGTAAAGAAAATTTTAGGTCAATGCCCAACCTTGGTGAGCCAAGTGAGAAGTGATTATAATGATGAGATGGAGTATCTTGAAGACTTGGTTGGAATTATTTTTGTAAACATTAAGATTAGTGTGGGGCCAGCAATTTGAAGAAATATGAGAGGAAAAGGAAGTAAATAAAATAGTTGTTGAAGTCAGGATCATTGAGCTTGAGGAATTATTTACACAACTTAAGGAATCAAGGAGTAAGGTGGCTTGGATTATACTAGATGTTAGAAGTGCAACGCGATCCTTAATGCACGCATCGGTGTTGAAGAAGTAGCACTAAGGGTTATACAAGAAAATATGCCTACAAATAAGATAGATTGCATTAAGGTTATGGCCGAGGTGACAAAACAAAAGGAATTGATTAAGGCCAAAAAGGATAAAGTAGATCTCTGGATAAACTACTTTTAGAATATAGTGTTGGAGCACATGGACGTGATCGAAGGAGTTTCTACATAATTAAGCGTGGTTATCCAAGAAATCAAAAGTAGAGTTGAAGAGATGACATTTGACCAATTGTCGGGGATTGTAGAGAAGGTGTCGGGAAGGCATTGGAGGAACTCGAGGAGTGGAATAAATTAGAGGGTGAGATAAATTTTGAGTTTCCAGAACTCTTTCAACAACTTGAGGCCTGATTTGACTTTTGGATAGGTAAGATGATCCTTTTGGGAATTGAATTTGTTATTATTTTATTGATTATTCATGCATTATTCGGCATAACAAGTTAGACAAATCATTGTTGGGGATGGAAATCCAATTAGTTTGGGGTAATGTTGCATGACTAAATTAACTAAGTATATGTCACATGTGATGATATAGGGTGTGTGCAAGACAAGTGCAAAGGGGCACGCATATGTAGAATGGATAGCGCATGAAGGGTTGTGCTGAGCGGGATTTTTTTGGGACTTAGCCAATTTTGTGAACCACGAGCTAAAAATAGAAAGGCGGAGTTAGAGTGCCACACAAGCTACGATTCAGATCCTAAGAAAAGAAAAGAGACTTAGCAGCTAAGGAAAGTCTATTTTTGGATAAAGCACATGCAGAATGAAGATGAAGGGTCATGCATGGATTGAGCTATTAATAGGATTAAAACAAGTCTTATTTATAGGATAGTCTATTATTTGTTGTTTTGTAAATCATGTATGTTGTCTATTTTGGAAACACATTCTATTTTGAGGATGCATGGGTGGAGAAGGGAAATTCCCCATCCCTATATATATCGGTCATGTATCTTTGTTTTGGGTACCGTGTGTGAGAGACCCGTGATGTAGTAGTGTTATGTTTTCTATTATACTACTAATGAGCATGGCTCTATGGACACATGTTTTGGATGTTATTAATAAGCATCTTCCTATTATATAGTTTTTCTATGAATTAATGGATAAATGTGGTTGGATTATGGTCATTGATGTGTCGAATATGGTGAATACATGGTGCAATTGATCTTAGTGGTTATCTGGTCATTATGTTTCCTTAGTACAAGTGTTTCCATTATAAGCTCGTGATATGGTATCGTAATGATCTGCACTTATATGTTTTCTCTTTTATTTGGTTATGGTGAATATGGATGTTAACATCTTGATAAGAAAATGCAAAGGATGGACCTAGTAGCCGCGTGCTTCGGGTGAGCATTCAGATCCATCGAAGAGGTGTCAGTGTGCATAGTAATAAAGTGGGAATAAAAGATTACAAACATCTAAATTTTGTGACCTCTATCACAATCCTCAATGTGATTCTTTTGTTCTTCAAAAACTTCTTGTTTTCCAAGACACTCTTCTTATGGGCCATGACACCCCCAACATTCACATAATCTCCCTTGACCATAATTTTACCTCATGTTCTCCCTCATCTTCCGTAGTCTCCCATGTTGTTGCACCTCCTCCTCTTCCGCTTATAACACATGATAATATTACTGTAGATTCTTTGCTTGATCGTGTTCTTACTTGTGACAAAGAGTATGGATACCAATACTATTACTTCTAATGTTGAAAATGTAAATGTGCATGATGTTGTTTCTCTTAGTAGTCAAGATGAATGTAAAGTTGTATCTCCTACTCTTCCTCCTTCTAAAAGTGCTTCTAATGAATGCAATGATAAATATGATATTAGTACTCCTACTACTTCTTTGTATGTTGATGATAGTCTTGATGAAATACTTACTTGTGAAAATATGACTGATAGTGATGTCGATTATGCTTCTGATCATGAACATGTTAGTGATGATGTTACTTCTCTTAAGAATGTTGAATGTGAATTTACTACTCTTTCTTCTACTTATGAAATTGTTGCTCATGATGATTCTACTCCTACCACTAGTACACATCTCATTATATCTCCTAAGTCTACATCTAGCATTCCCATAGAGCCCCCATGTCCTTTTCCCCCTCTTCCACCTCTTTCTCTTCCTTCCACACCCACTCCTCCTCACATTTCCATGACCACTCACAATGGCAAGATCCAACCTCTCAATATGCCTCTCACTTCACCAACCATTACTTCAAATTATATTTTATCCCTCATGTATTTTGTTTGCACTTTGTAATCTCAAGTTCATACATTCACCCTCAAAAGTAAAGCTTATTATGCTTCCATTGACAATAATTTTCTGCATGGAAATCTTATTCTCAAAAAGATTCAAAATTCCACTTTCCCAAAGGACTTCATCATGCCTAAATTCTCATGTTTCAATGACACGACAATCCTTATTTACATCTCAGGCATTATCATTTAGCCATGTTTTCTTATTCTAATGGTTACTTGTTACTCAAATAATTTCTTCATAGCCTTATTGATCATGCTCTATAATGGTATACTCATTTTCCTTATGGATCCATTAGCACTTATTATGATATGGAGGATGTTTTTCTTAGACAATTTATTTCTAACAATGGTCCTAAAGTTACATATGAACATTTTCCTTCTTTGCATCAAGGAAATAATGAACCAATTTTAGATTACATCTTACGCTTCAATTCTTGCATGCATCAGTTATTATTTCAGCCCATTGATTTAGAAAAGCAATTTATCTTTTGTCATGGCTTGATTCTGCATTGAAAGAAAAACTATTATATGATACATGTGAATCTTTTACTCTCTTATGTTACAAATTCATTTATTTAGAACAAGATTTAATTGTTGCACATATTATACCACCCCTTCTACTTCTTCTACTACTTCATTGTCTACTACTTCTTCTCCTCTTCCATCCATTAAGCTCCTCTAAACGGTCCCCATCTCCACTCCACGAAAATGTCTTCCTTCCCCTCCATCGCGTTAGCATTCACCTAAGTCTTCTTCATCTCCCACTCGTGAACCATTACACTTCTCACATAATGCAAAACCACATGATGTTCTGCGAGTTTTACTTGATAAGCGACTCATTTGTTTACCTTCTACTCAACATCATCCACCTCACCACTTACAGTACCAACGTGATCTGTCTTTTTCGTAATTTCCATTATATCAATGGTAATCATGATAATGATTATTATGCTCTCCATGATCACTTACAACAATTATAAGACAAGGGTGTCATTTCTTTTCACTCTCATTCTTGTTAGTGCTCTCTTTCTCCTATTTTGCATAAGTGTGCTTCCACCACTATTCACTTATCTCCTTCACCTCCATCTAAAGTAGTAGTCATTTGCCCACCTCCTAAGGTCATCATCCATCCATGTCCTCCATCTAATCCACCTATGGTTACATCCTCTCATTCTTCACACATTGCTACTAGTTCCTCATTGGCTTCCTAAGCCCCTTGCTTCCACACTTCCTCCCACCACACCTTTTATTCTTGGCTCCATTCCTCTGGCATCCAATTTGGCACTTATTCTCACACTATTGCTGCTTCACATGCTCCATTTATGCCTTGTAGGCCTCTTAATCTCTAGTAGATGACATCCACTTTCCATTTCATTACCCTATGATGCACTCTCATGCTATGGTTCACACTTGACTATTGAGGGAATACTACATCAATGAACCTCTCCTTTCACAACTCATGCATTGTGCTTCATGTCATATCTTTTCTAGCATCTCCTTGCACGTGACAAACCCATTTCCCGATGATGCACTCTTGTTCTATGGTTCATTCTTGACTATTGAGGGGGAATTTATAAATGAACCTCATTCTCACATTGGGGGAAATAACTCTTCTTCCCCCTCTTCATCATAATCACACACGATTACAACCATTGTTTTACATTCTCTCATCATACAAATACCAACACATCATTATTTTATTCTCTTATATTGTTTAAGTAACATTGCTCTTTCACATTATCTATTATATTACATCACATACATCTATTTCTATGCTCTTCATTTTCATTCAAATACAAGTCCTATTCTAATCATTACTTATCTATTTCTTTCCACATCATCATGCATTTCAAATCAAAGAAGCCATTTCAACAATGCATATCAATCCAAAGTGCAAGCAACAATCATCACATCATAGACCAATGCACATCAACAACATATATATATATATATATATATATACTCTAAAATCATGAGGTGAAAAATACAATAGCTAGGGTTAAGCCCCATGCATCACTACAACATATATAATACATCACACATCATCATCTCTATCACTATATATAATCACGGGAGATCTAGAACTAGAGGCTTCGTCGCTCACTCTACGTTGTTAATATCAGCCTCTATATCTCTCTAACTAACTCTATAATATAGCAATCCTAGTCATTTTCTCTGGGAATTAGCCATGTAGCTCAAAATATTTAGAAAAAACATCTTGAGCTAGGGCTCCTCCTCCTATGACATGTCTATCTTTCTCTATCTTTTCACAATCCTCTTCATGCTCACTCATTAACACAATACACATGGCTTTTGCTATAACCATTGGCTTGAAAAAATTGGCATGCTTGCCAACAATAGCATCAACTCTCTCTAGCATAACACCTCCCATGAGCACATATGGAGGCGCATTTTGTGTCAATGTGCGTATCGATGAATCTAAAATCAATGACCAATAGGCATCACCTGCAATCACAAAAACCAACATTAGTTACTAAACACCTTTCGCAATATCTAATAACCAAACAAAAACTAAACAATAATAATGAATAATTCTTACATTCAATTCATGTCATTGCTACACCATCTATATTGGGGGTTGTTGCTGTCCCTTTACTCCTCCAACTACTAACCCACCGGCCACATCCACCACTACTAGAAATAGAAACACCCATTGATGTGTCACCCACCACTCACTATAGGCATGGGTGCACCTGTGTCATCAACCCTATATATGCTCTATAACCACGTCTACGTCATCTTGACTAGGATGAACTAGTTGTTCTCTTATCGAGCTCGGCCTCACTCTTAGTCATCTCGCCACTCTAGTAGATCTCAACCATATATATGGCTCTGGGGCACATCTTGGGCCATGTCAAACTATCTAGATACTCTTTCACCCTATAACAATATCTGTCACCCATGAGAAGCAATCCTCTAACCACATGGTGCATTGAATGCACCGCAACTCCACACCATCCTCTACCCATCCACCATAGTCTTTATATGGCTTCCATATAATGGCCCCAAGACCCATCTAATCTATCATCGACCTATAGGTGGTCGTATCCATCCTCCTACTATGAGTGCCTACCCACCTCACTACAAATATCTCGGGTCGAGCCCAATCAACCCATGGCCCACTGAGTGGCCTCAATATCTCTATATGCTCATACGCCCATATGTGCAATAAATTTGTGGCTCCTAGTCCACCCCCATGATCCTCCTGAGTAAATATATACAAATCTCTATATAAGTGGGCCAATACACACTGTGCCCATGCATACTTAGTCCCATGCTCCTCTATCCTATGACAAATATCATGCATCTTGTATAATATCCCAACTCGCCACCCTCCACTACCACTAACGATGCTATAATCATTGCAATAAACTTCCACAACCACGGAACACTAGATCTCAATATCACATCTAAACTAATATGAGTCTTTTCCTATACTCGTGTGCCTATGAAATACCACCTCACTACCATTTTTCGCCTCTAGGTATCCACTATAGTCATCACTGTACTCTCTCTCCTACAATAGGCAACCGAAATATACGGTATACATCCTCCAAGGTCATTGTCATCTCACTAGCGTGCAACTAGAATGTACATGTACCTACACACCATATATCACACAATACGAGCCAACATAATCATATTATGGGCTACCTCCCCTAATATAGAAATGTGTCACAAGGTGACACGGTCAAATATATCTCACTCAAAGATCATCGACATCCCTAAAGTAAGCAATGTACTCAAATAATGTCCCACCCGAAACTCTCTTGAGTGTATATCCATCTACACAACATGCAAACTAACAAAAATATTCCATAAGCACACCATACATATTGTAAAAATAACTTATCGTAACATCAAACTAATCAGAATATCAGCAATTCACAATACAATGCCCAATCCCCGCTCTGGGACATCAGCACCCAGGAGAAGGTCCTGGACTCCCAAAATTAGGTCACTAATGCCTATAAGCTGGGTGATAGTGTCTTCAGGAGCAGAAATCCCCTGGCCACTTCCGCCCAAGTTAGAAATTCCCAAAAATACAAAAAATGTAAATTTTCCTAAAATTGATGAAAATAGACATATTTGACAAATTTTTCCACAAATAATCACCCTTTCCAACTCCCCAATCATTTGTGAAGCCACGACCATCGTTACCCTCTCAAATCTAGTCAAGCTCGCTGCTCTAACACGTGGCATCCTCACAGGTCAAAGCTCTAAATCTCAATCGATCTCGGTGCAAATGAAATACTATTCACTTTTCACTCTTACTATATATAGTAATTCAACTTTTTCCTATACTATAGTTATTATTTACAATCATTCTTTGATTAACTAAAATGTAAATAAAGTAAATAGATACTATAAATAGATGTAAAGATGATCCAAGCATTTAAACTAATGAAGATAAAAACCCTAATGCGTAAGAGTGAAGATGAAAGAACTCAATTAAAAAGAAGATGCTCGAGACATTGTGTTACAGAGGTGACTAGAAAGTCCGGGAGGCAGAACGGATATGCACAAGCTCCAAAAAGGATGAATCTAGAGTATCCAGTTGGACTAGAGAGCCTAGAGAGGGACTCGGGCACCTACAAGTGCTCTGGTCTACCAAATGGGTGCCCTGATTTGTGTAAAAGCCCTAAAATTGATCTTCACGAGTTTGGAATATGGTCTAAAAACCTCGTTGTTTGTCACATTAATTTCGTTGTATTTCTCTAGATGTCATTGATACTCCAAGATGATGAAAAGACATGCAAAAGACCAAGGAGTATCAAAACCCTAAAAAAAGAAGAATGCAAATGAATGGGTCAGACTGACTTCATCTGCCACAACAATGGGCTTAATAACTAAGCATTGCACTACATTTCAAACCCAAATGTAGTTCTGGTGAGTGTTTGCATAATGTGCCCTAGGTTATGTTAGTGCAAATCAAGATCACCCCCTAAATGACCCTCAGATCTGCAAGTAAGAATTGGGTCATTTAGTGTGATTGCACAACATGGAATCTTTTCCCCAAATGTGGGACTTGTAAAAATGGAAAAAACTCTCCATATTAAAGGTTGGTTCCTCTAATCTTCTGATCAGATGTATGCATGAAATTTATAGAGATTTAATTCAAAATTCTACTCTAATTCTACCAAAGAGACAAGGATAGAAAGAAAAGAAGATAAAACCAAACTGACAAGGTGATACACCAAAGGAGTGGTGAACATCTATTTCGCTGTGATTGACATAGATTATAAAATGCAACACAAATCATGCACAAATTGCTAGAATGTAATGAAGGATCGGGGTAGAGCAAACAACACAGAAAGGATTGAAACTTCATTCACAGAGCTTGCATTGTCATTTCCATTTTTAAATACAAAGTGCATTACAAGAAGGGAGGTAGAAAGCATGTTACTGAGTCCTACAAAGGTCTAATATTCCACAAATTCACTTGCCGGGGTGAAGGAGGAGCCTACAGAAAATTAAAAAAACATCCAACCACTTATTAATGAGCCAAATTTAGCTTTTTACAATGAAAACCCCGAGTTCAGGAAGGAGAAACACGGGAAAATTGAAATGAATGATTTAACCACCAACCAGATCCATCAAAATAGAATGGATACCCTTAAAATTTCATTTCCAAGATTTTCGATCATCTTTGGAGAAGAATGGAAGCCATACTGCATTAAAAATGGTGGTTAAAAGTCGGTTCTACTCTTTTCCCCATGCCAAAGGCATTTTTTCGCTTTTATCTCATTAAACTCCACCAAAAACAAAATTGAAGATTTCATCATGTAGAGGACTTCAATAGCTTTCCAATAACACAAAAATCGAGAAAAAATGAGCTCTAGATCGAAAGATATGCCCCTCTGAAGATTTAGGGCAAAACTGGGGAAAAAATCGGGTCGGCAAGCCGAAACCTAAATTTTTTTCCCCTTTTTTGAATTTGGGAAAAATTCCCCAAAAAGCTCCATGCCCCACTGCTCCACTGCCACATGGCACTTCCTCATTTTTCTTGAGTTTCAAATGGCCGTTTTACTCTTTTTTGAATTTTGGAAAAAATTCCAAAAGTTCTTCGCGCCCCACCGCTCCGAGACACGTGTCACCACCCTATTTGTTGTGGGCACGCACTCCAAATTTTTCCTTTGACACTACTAACCACTTTGGAAAAATTTCCAAATTCTCCCCATGCCCCCAACCTCGTTGAGAACATAACACGTGTCATCCTCCCATTAGTTCGTGGGGATTTAACCAAAATTTCCATTTCCTCCTTGGCGGGCTTGCATGGCCAATTTTTTTCCTTTGTGCCATTTTACTATTTTGGCAAAAAGACAAAATTTACTCCACCTCTCCAACCTCCCCTATCCTCATGGACACATGGCACATTCTCATTTAATGTGGGGCTTCTAGGCCAAAATTTTATTTGCGCTATTTTTGGAAAAAAATTCAACTTACCCCCACCGGTCCGACCTCTGCCGCCATGTGGCACCTCCTCATTCGGTGCAGGCCTCAAGCCATTTCTTTCTCTCTGCGGGCCTGCGGGAAAAAAATTTCCTTTGCACCCTACCCACTCCTTGGTGATTTTTTCAACTTACCTCCGCTGACCCGCCATTCCGCCGCCACGTGGCACATTCCTATTGGTTGCGGACCTTCCTCAGGGAAAATTTCCCTCAAAACTCTGTCAAGCCATAACTTGCAAAATACAAGGAGTTAGAAGGAAAATTTTACCTTTTTGGAAAGGTGAGAAAATTCTCTATCTGATGAAGCCATTTCTAGATAATTTTGAGTGCCTAAAAAGTGAAAAAAATTGACTGAGGCACAAGGAAGGAAGGAATGAAAGAAAGTTAGTCAAAAATAAGCAAGGGGCTTATTTTGGATAACAATTTTGGCAACTCAGGGGGGTCATCCACCTATTGGATGAATGATCAGTGGCCTTTGAAGCATCCATTGGGCATGGAGTCATCAACTTAACTACTTGGTACTCTCAACTCATTAGAAAATTTCTAGAAAGAAGATTGTGAGAGTAGAACATCACTTGATCTAGAACATGGCCTGCAAAGATGCATCCTTGGGACAACAAAGCTTGTGCCAAAGCACTTAGGGAAAAGTGAAACTAAGCTACAACAAAAAATGTGCACAAGCACTTGGAGGAATGAAAATCTAAGCTAATATGTACAAGGTGAGGAGTTTCCCTTCTAGTAGTAATGCTTTAGATGGATTCCATTAACTAGAATCTGCAGTTCTTCACCATCCAATGTAGACAATTAGAAGGCATTGTTGTTCTTACATTTTGTGACCATGTAGGGGCCACTCCAAATGGCATCAAACTTTGAATGCCTTCTGGCTTTTCTCGGTCTGCATCCCATTTTAACACTAAATCTCCAACTTGGAAGGTTCTAGCCTTAGCTTTCCTATCAAAGGTTCTCTTGATCAAGGCTTGGTCCTTCTCCATTGTTTGGGCTGCATGCTCTCTAATTTCTTGGAGTTCCATCAATTCTACATATCTAACCTCCATGGGTTCAAACTCCAACAATTCCAATTGCTTCATGAGTTCCAACGTTGGCAACTCAAGTGACATAGGCAAGATTACCTCTCTTCCATAAACAAGTTTGAATGGAGAGTTACCGGTGGATCTCTTGGGAGTTATCCTATCAGCCCATAAGGCTGATTTAAGTTTAGTGTGCCAAGTCCTCTGATTTTCATCAAGAGTCCTCTTGATGATCTTTAATAGGTTCTTTTTGGTAGACTTAACTTGGTCGTTACCTTAAGGGTAATAATTTGATGAAGTGCTCAAATAGATCCCATTCTTAACAGCCCATTCAGTTACCTTTGATCCTATGAATGCCAATGCATTATCTGATATTATAGTGGTAGGTATACCAAATCTGGTTACTATCCCCTCATATAAGTCTAGAATTCTAGATTCATTTACCTCTTTGAGTGTCACCACCTCAGTCCATTTGGTGAAGTAGTCTATTGCTATTAGAATCCACTTGTGTCCTTGGCTTGAGTTTGGGTTAATGACTCCAATGAAGTCCAAACCCCATTGCATGAATGGCTGGTCAACTTAAATTGGGTGCAATGGAAGGGCTGCTAATCTTTCCTTGCCTATGAAGAATGCACAATTTTTGCACCTCTTGATCCACACATAACAATCACTAAACACCTTGGGCCAATAATAGCCATCCTTCATAATCTTGAGGGCTATCACTCTTGGAGAAAAATGACCCCCACTGATCCACCATGGAACTCTTCTAACATTCTCTTAATTTGATTTATCCCAATGCATCTCAAAAGACTCCATTTATATCCTTTTTGAACAAGACACCATCAACAAGTGCATATGGAATAGCCTGTAATCTGAAGTGTCTTCTCTTTTTTGTTCATCTTCGAAGGGCATAGGCCTATTTTTAAGAAGTGCATTATGTCTTAGGTCTAGAAAGGAGTGAGCATAACACCATTCTCTTCTTGAACACCTCTTTGTTCTTGGTTGTCTTGCAACGCCAAAACAACATCCTTCCCATTGCTTGCTTCCATTGATTTTCTCAAGACCATCTGCTCACACAATCCCTTTCCTCAAACCAGCTTGGTGACTTTGATCTCAATGTCATACTCCATGACATAAGTAATCCACCTTGCATGTTTTTCATTTAGGTCTTTGTTGAGGAGGAAGTCCTTAACTCCCACATGAGAAACTAGCAGTTGAACCTTGTTGTTTGAAACTAGATGCTTAAATTTCTTCAAGCTCCTAATCATTGCAAGAACATGCTTCTCAATGAAGGAATACCTCACCTCATAGTCCTCCAAGCTTTGGCTAAAGAAGGCAATTGGTTGCTCTACATTTTCTTTGTTGTTATACTAAAATTACAGAAATTATGTCATCACCGCCAAATGCATAAAGGATAAAATCCTTAGAGAAATATGGGTTAATGAGAGTTGGAGCTTGTGAGATAGCCTCTTTGATTGCCTCAAAAATTTCCTTACCTTCAGCTATCCATTTGAAAGCCATACTTTTCTTCAACATCATAGTTATTGGCTTGAAAACGGCTGTAAAGTCTGGAACAAACCTTCAAACAAAATTGACTCTTCCCAAGAAACTTTGAAGGGCCTTCTTGTCACTTGGTAATGGCAGTGCTTTTATTGCTTTAACCCTCTCTGGATCAATTGCTAATCCCTCTTTGGAAACAATGTGGCCTAGGAGCTTTCCTTCATGAGCTAGGAAAATACATTTTTTGGGATTCAAGGATACCCCAAATCTTCTACATCTTTGGAACACTTGTCTCAAATGAAAGAGATGATCTGCTGCACTTTTAGAAAATACAATAATATCATCTAGGTATATCAGCACTATTTTGTTGATCAATCCCTTGAACACCATATCCATTGCCCTTTGGAAGGTAGCTCTGGCATTAGACAACCCATATGGCATTTTCCTATATGCATAGGTTCCCCATTTGGTGGTGAACGCTGTTCTAAACTGATCTTCCTCCTTTACCATGATTTGATTATACCCTGAATAACCATCTAGCAATGAAAACCTCTCAGAGCCAGCAACAACTTGAAAAATATGCTTCATAGAAGGAAGTGGATAATGATCCTTGAGGGATGCTCTATTCAAATCTCTAAAGTCTACACACAATCTGATTTCTCCACTCTTCTTTCTAATCTGGAACCAAGTTTTGCAACCCAACTTGAATGCTTGATGGGAAATAGGATACTTGTCTCTATTAACTTATTCAATTCCTCCTTCATGAGAGGCTCCATGTGTGGATTGATCGGTCTTGTTTTTTTTCTAATGGGTTTAGCACTTGGATCTAATTCAAATGTGTGTTGAGATAGCTTTGGATTGAAACCTCATAAGTCTTTATATCTCCAAGAAAATATATCCGGGAACTCTTGGCAAAGTTGCATGAACTGATACCTTTCTTGTTTGGTTGCCACTTTACCAATTTGAAGTGATTTGCCTTCTCCCACTGAGATGGGCATTGAATCTTCTCCCTTGACTTGGATGTTTGCTTTCTCCTTCCTAAATTGATCATTAGGATTAAATATGGACTCCAAAGTGACAAGTCCTTTTGGTAGTTTGTTGGTTCTCTCTTTTGTACCACTTGATCGCCATACTGTTGTTCTAACTTTTCTGATTTTTGGTGAGAACTCAGCTTCTTCTTCAAGAAATTGATGATTTTTGGTCACTTTCAAACACTTGTCAACTTACATTATTGTATGGCATGATGGCCTTACAATCACATAAATGTTTGGTTGCACTTTATCTTCCTTGATACTCTCCACAACATCAAAGGTTGCTCCAATCGATGCAAGCCTATCGTGACTTGGTTTTCCTTCCTAGGGATGGAATTGATGCCAAAGCCTTCAAAGTCCTCAAAGAGGTCCCAGACCCTATTCTTATAATGCTTGAGCAGGTCATTCTTGGTAGCGTGTTGCCCTTTAACTCGATAAACAATCAGCTCATTGTCACCAAAGACTTGTAATTTTTTAGACCTCTCTTTCTTGACCAATGCAATCCGTGTATCAAAGCTTCATATTCAGCAGTGTTGTTAGAACATGCAAACTGAAATCTAAAAGCTGAATAATACTTAATGCCTTGAGGTGAAACAAGCATAGCTCCCCCCGCACCTTTTCTACTTCTTGATCCATCAAAGAACAACTGTCATACCTCATTGTCATCTTTATGGTCTAGCTTGGTGATGCTAGGAATAGGCTGATTTTCTTCATGCATGTAATAAAATCCTAGTTCAGATTCCTCTATTTCCTTGTAGGGATCAAAAGCATGTACCTTTCTTTCCCATTCATCAAGAGTCAAATCTAGGATGCTTCTAACTTTGGTGTCACTTCCTCGTGCTGGATAATCCTCGTGATCAAATGCTAAATAATTCACGTTGATTGGGCTTGGGGTATGAGGCTCAATGTGAAAGTTTGCAATAGGTTCAGACCTGATTATGGCCTTAGTTCCATATCTGGTCCGAAACAACATGTGTGACCAATCAGCAGATAAATATCCTCCAATTATAGCTATGAAATCCCTTGACAAACATAGGGCAAAAAGTGGTTGTAAATATATCACTGACACATCTTGCAAAACAGTGACATTGGTGTATGCATGCAAAGTGAGGCTCAAATCTTTAATTACCCCTACTGTTGTTATTGTTATCCCATCCAGTTGCACCACCCCTTTGGATATGACTTCATATTGGAGGCCCAACTGATCAGCTATTTTCTTAGGCATCACAGAACTACTTGCCCCATAATCAATCATACAATTGTGTACTAGTTTATCCCCAATGATCAATGAAACATATAATGGAGGGGGCTTTAAAACTTTACCTTGTTGTCCTCCAAGCTTCCTCTCAGCTGAGCAAAGCATTTGTGAGTACCTTCTCTTGCATATGAGCTTGTTGATTTGAAGTTGACCAATTCTTCATGGCAGCTTGTAGTAGATCCCTTTGGCTTGGGATGGATAGTGATTCCCACATAGATATATTCACATTTGTCTTCTTCATTTGTTCAATGATGTTAAATGGGGATGAAACATCTCTTTGCTGCCCCTTAGCCTACACACTATTTTCTTGTACATGGGCTACAACAGTTGGTATTTGAGTTGGTCTAGAAGGTGGCTTGGGCTATCCTTGCACATTTGGAACTGCATTTTGCTTGCCAACACTTTGTGGAGTGATGGAAGGTTGTGGATCACCTGGAGCTAATGACTTCCCTTCACCAATATTCCTCTTCTTTGACCATGTGTTAGCTGCTACATTCTAAGAAATTGTTTGATTCATACCACAAAAATATTCAGCCTACTAGTTCACAAGTGTAGTCTCATTTGGAGTTGTATTTTGCTGAGATGTTCCTTGTTGTTGATTTGTTTCTTGACTCACCTCACTTTCTACGCCAATTTTTGTCACCATCAAAGCTTGGTTCAAAGCACCATTGAAGCACATAGACTGGTTGTGAGGTTCATTGCATGGGAAACACCAATCATACTCTTGAGCTATATTATTTTGCACTGGCACTAAGGCTTTAGAGGTAGATGCAACATTGGGGTTATAGGGTAGAAATAGTCTGTTGGCAGGAGGCCTTACTTGATTTTGATTTGTAGCTAGATTGGGTGGCCTATTAGGCTGATATGGTTGCCTATTAGGCTGAGTTTGAGACTGATAAGAAGGTCTAAAACTTTGGGCTTGCTGCCTCTTGAGTGTAACTAGCTCATTGCCTAAATTTTGTAATTGTTTCATGACTTCTTGAAGTTCATTTGAGGCACTAGAGGATGAAGTAGAAGTTTCATTTGAACTCTGATTTCTAGGAGTGGGAATAGGAGCTAAAGTAGGTGCTTGACTAGTGCTTGGGTTTTCCAAGTTTGGATATAAGGGCATGGGAGGCCTAGGTGCCAGTTTACCAGCTTGGATCAAATAATTCTCAGCCCTAATGGTGATGCTATAAGCTACAGGTATATTTACACCTCCCATGGATTGGATTAACATAGAAATATCAGAATTTAAAGCTTTGAGATAGTATAAGAAAGCACCTTCAACTATTGGCCTTACTGTCACTGGGATTCTATCCCATGTCCTTTGAAATCTGAAATTGAAGTCTATTAGCTACTCATTGGGAGCTCTCTTGATAGTTGTCAATTGTTCTAATAGAGACAAATTATCTCCCTTTTCTCCAAACTGCTCATGGAGAGCTATACACAACTGGTTCCAATTTTGGATAGAGCCTGCCCCAAGGCTCCTGAACCATTGCAAGGCTTTCCCTTTGAATGAAGATGCCAACAATTTGACAATAATTTGCATCTCAACAATCTCATGGATTGCACAAACATTAGCAATGTCTTTGACATGATCACCGGAGTGGTCTCGATTTTCCCAGAAAGTAAAGTATGGGATGTTCTTCAATCCGCATTTGGAACTAGGTTTTGTGCATTGAGAGCAAGTGGGTGCTTTGCCGGTGAAGTTGACATAAAGGTTGGGTTGTGCCATTCTGATTGGCCTGAGAACCCTTGTTGATTGGGTGAAAGGTCTACTAGGTGGAGGAGTTAATAGAGTTTTGTTTGGTGGAGATGGAGACCTTTGATATCTTCTTCCCCTCTCTCCAGTGGTACATTTTTAGAGACTGTTGGAAATCAGAGGTGGAAAATACTTGGTGAATATCCCCGGAACCGGTTTCACAGAAGGCAAATTTTTTGGGGGTTATATGAAAAAATTTCACCTGATTTTCAAGTGGTGTGACAGAAGGCTATAGACGCGTGATGGGAGATTTGTTGTCATGCATCAAAAAAATGCATTAACGCGTCAACAGACCTTATTGACACACATCAAAAACAACACCCTCATTAGTGCACATCAATGAGGTCTATTGACATGCATCAATGAGGTATGTTGATGTGCATCAATGCATTTTTTTGACATGTGATAGCAAATCTCTCGTCGCGCGTCTATAGCCTCTCTCCTCTTTCGCGCATCGAAAAATCTTCGTGTCACGCGTCAACAAACTCTTTGTCTTATGTCTCTTTATGCATCAATATCTGTAGTATATCCTTATCACATGTCAACTATCCATCAATGTCGCGTGTCAACAAATAACCCCATTGTTGTGCATCTACAAACCCTCCTTGTCATGCATCAATAACTTACCCCCTTGTCGTATGTCTACAATACGAGATATATCATATTGTTAACAAAATGTGAAGTAAAAGTGTTCTACCGGTGAATTATCTAGGATTATTTGGGGATATTTTTCAAGGGTAGGCAAAGCCGACCCTTAAAAAAATTAAAGTGTAATTTTTAGGTGAATAGGTCACATCGACCCACCCCAAAAAATTCACCTTTTCAAAATATTCAAAAATGGAATATTTGCCATATTACGAATATTCACCACTAAATTTTTCCCTACCTCTCTCTTCTTCCTGGGGATAATTGTAGATACTCAAACAATCCCTCTTCTCTGGCCCTTGACCTTGTTTGGATCCTTCTCATGAATCTTTAGACTTGGACTACTGAAACCAGTTGATTTTATCTCTTTGGAGTCACCAGATGTGTAAATCAGGGCTCTTTTTAAGCAAGAAACTTACAAAAATGCACATCAACTTTGTTGTAATGAAGATGAAGACCTCTAAGGTCCCACTGGGCATGCCAAAACTATTAGTGCAAATCAGTAGCACCCCCTAAATGACCTTCAGATCTGCAAGTGAGAATTGGGTCATTTAGTGTGATTGCACAACATGGAATCTTTTCCCCAAGTGTGGGACTTGCAAAATGGGAAAAAACTCTCCAGATTAAAGGTTGGTTCCTCTACTCCTCTGATCAGATGTATGCATGAAATTTTTAGAGATTTAATTGAAAATTCTACTCTAATTCTACCAAGGAGACAAGGATAGAAAGAAAAGAAGATAAAACTAAACTGACAAGGTGATACACCAAAGGAGTGGTGAACATCTATTTCTGATTGACACAGGTTATAAAAATGTAACACAAATCATGCAAAAATTTCTAGAATTGTAATGAAGGATCAAGATAGAGCAAACAACACAAGAAAGGATTGAAAATTCATTCACAGAGCTTGCATTGTCATTTCCATTTTTAAATATAGTGCAATATAACGGGAAGGAGGTAGAAAGCGTGTTGCGTCCTAAAAAGGTATGATATTCCATAAATTCACTTGTCGGGTGAAGGAGAGAGCTTGTAGAACATAAAAAAACGCTCAACCACTTACAAATGAGCCAAATCGGCTTTTTACAATGAAAACTCGAGTTCATGAAGGAGAAACATGGGAAAATTGAAATGAATGATTCAACCACCAACAGATCCATCAAAATAGCATGGGTACCCTTAAAATTTCACTAACCAAGATTTTCGATTGTGTTAGAGAAGAATGGAAGCCATCGCATTTAAAATGGTGGTTGAATGTCAGTTCTACTCTTTTCCCCATGCCAAAGGTGTTTTTCATTTTTATCTCACTAAACTCCACAAAAATAAAATTGAAGATTTCATCATGTAGAGGACTTCAATAGCTTTCCAATGACACCAAAATTAAGAAAAATCGAGCTCTGGATCGAAAGATATGCCCCTCTGAAGATTTAGGGCAAAACGGGGCAAAAATTAGGTCGACGGGCCGAAACCTAAAATTTTTCCCCTTTTTTTGAATTTGGGAAAAATTCCCAAAAATCTCTACACCTCGCCACTTCGCTACCATGTGGTGCTTCCTCATTCGTCATGGGTTCAAATGGTCATTTTACACTTTTTTGAATTTTGGAAAAATTCCAAAATTTCTCCGCACCCTCCGCGGGACACGTGTCACCACCTTATTTGTTGCGGGCACGCGCTCCAAATTTTCCTTTGATGTTGCTGACCACTTTGGAAAAATTTCCAAATTCTCCCCACCCCAACCTTCACCAAGAATAAGACACGTGTCATCCTCCCATTAGTCCGCGGGGATTTAACCAAAATTTCCATTTCCTCCTTGGTGGGCCTGTGGGCCAATTTTTTCCTTTGTGCCTTTTACTATTTTGGAAAAAAGCCAAAATTTACTCCGCCTCTCCACCTCTCGCCACCGTCATGGACACGTGGCACATTCTCATTTAACACGGGGCTTCTGGGCCAAAATTTTATTTGCACCATTTTTGGAAAAAAATTTAACTTACCCCCCGCCGGTCTGACCTCCGACGCCACGTGGCGCCTCCTCATTCGGCGTGGGCCTCAAGGCATTTATTTCCTCTCGCAGGCCTGTGGGAAAAAATTTTCCTTTGTACCTACCCACTCCTTGGTGATTTTTTCAACTTACCTCCACTGACCCGCCATTCCATCGACACGTGGCACATTCCTATTGGTTGTGGACCTTCCTGGGAAAATTTCCTCAAAAACTCCGCCGAGCCATAACTTGCAAAATACAAGGAGTTAGAAGGAAAAATTTACCTTTCTAGAAAGGTGAGAAAATTATCTATCTGATGAAGCCATTTATAGATAATTTTGAGTTCCTAAAAAGTGAAAAAAATTGACTGAGGCACAAGGAAGGAAGGAATGAAAGAAAGTCAAAAATAAGCAAGGGGCTTATTTTGGATAACAAGTGCTCTTATGTCAGTCGCACTTTGTGAAGTAGCAAGCAATAACTAAATGTAGAAAATGTAATAGAATGTGTGTATGGAATAAAATAGAATCCTCCCCCTATGTTGTTTGTGATGCAGATGACCTAGCCTTGTGCCTTGTGATGGAGCTATGTGGATGCAAGTGATCTCCAATGCAATAGATGGATGCAACTATAGATGGATGATAGTAGTGATAGTGTTTGGTCCTCGTTATGGTCTCATAAATTTATATTTATAGGGATCTCTTGATCTAATTTCATCATTAACCCCAAAATGGTCGACCACCAAAAATATAAGGACCTAAAACAGCTAGAAAGAGCCCAAAAAGTGGTAGGAAATTATAAAGAGGAACGGATGCCCCTGGTGGGACCAGGGCGCCCACGGGTGCCCCAGTACTAACCTGAGTGCCCCAATTGAGGCTAAAATAACGATAAATGACCAAAAATATTGGGCATATAGGTGTAAAATATTGATAATGACAAAATAAAATAAAAGAAGATGGCCAAAAGACGAGGGTTAATTAGTACTTTCTTCATTCAAGAACCTTCTAAATAGTAGTATGAGACCGAGACTAAATAATGTCTAAAGTGCATTATTTTGTGTCTACATTCTTACAACTAATACACGATGCATATTTTCACTCATATATTGAACCTCATAACTCCATTTGTCTCACCATTTATGCCATATGGATCATAATTTCCTCTAGCACTAAACCATACAAATTTCAACATCTCATATTCAGATTTAACACATGTACTATTCAATATTTATTCACACTATGACTATATTATCCAATACTATTTCTCATTTACTATTACAACATCTTATATGTCTTTCTTTCAGCTCAAGTGCTCATTTCTCTTCCCTTCACCCTTTTTGAAAGGGGGCATAAAATTGGGATCATCTCATAATCCCTCTTAGGTTACAATGCAATCAATCGACACTCCTAGCATATTACTATTGTAGTTTTCTATGATCTCATGCGAACAAAGATACAATAATCATATTCAACATTCAATACTTTCTATTATTCCAAATATATTCCCCCAAATGACCTAATCTAGGGGAAAAGCATAAAAATATCTCTCGTGAGTAATTTACTAAGTACACAATCTCAAAGCAATCTTCTATCATTCAAAGCAAATCAATTAATAAACATACTTTAATATCTCTCTTAGATGACCTAAATTAGAAGCTACATTGCATTACTATCACTTCCATATGACCTAACTTGGAAGCCATCTAGCATTATTCAAAATTAGAACATCCGTTATTATAGGAATGGGGGTAATGAGATGTCATTGCCTTTGTTATACTACTATTATATGGGTTCTTCAATCGTAACAAACACTTTTTCAAATGGAATTAATCAAAACTAAATCATAACTAAATTTTATCTCTATCCATCTATAGTGGTTGGAACTTTTGGGAATGCATTCATAGATGGAGAGTAAAACTAGACCTCTCTCCCTAACACTTTTCCTCTGGTAGCAGGACACTCAAAGCCTCCCATTTACAAAAAAATTGGGTTGAGAATTGATCACTCCCTACCTCTTCAATCTCCTTTTACAACAATTCAAAATATCCAAAGTCTCCAAATCATCTCAACTATTTATCCAAGTTCTCCTTACAATGGTTCACTATCTCCACTTATGTTGCATGGGTAAAAACGTAGATCCATGGTTTTCCACTCTACAAGTTTCTACATATATGCGCACTTTCTGCAACATGGCTTCTCCGAATTCTATATATGTATGTTCCTTACTTCCTTTACACCGGTTGAATTTCATTCAAATAGTATAAAGGGGGAGAATGAAGACACAAAATCACACACTTGGGTACATTTCTAGGTCCTAAAAGCATATTGGCATTTACATGATTCCTAAGCGAGAAAACTAGTAATTAACAACTATCTTTGGCCATTTTTTTATCCTTCTTGTTTTATATTTGGTCTTACACATCCTACACCCATTCAACAATTTACTTACCTACCTTTTATGGCTTCAGACACCAACGCCCAACCAGAGGACGGTAGCGCTAGGTGCCTTCATCCCCCTAGATGCCCCCAACCTCTTTCCACCTTACTCATTCTTTTTGGGCTTCTTTTAGCTTTTGGGCCTCTTATTTTCTTATGGGTCAACCTTCCAGGTTGTCAATTACAAATTTTTAACAAGGGAATCATATAAATACATACTTATGTGACCAAAATAAAGGACCAAGCTTTAAGCATCATTACTATCACCTAAGCTTGCACTCAAAACACACCTAAATCACTTCAAAGCATCCATTTGGCATTTAGTCAAGGGACAAACGACTCCATTTTCTACATACACAACATAGGAAGTGGGAGTTTCTTTATTCCATCCATAAGCATATATATACATTGTTACATCTAGCTAGCTCGTTATCAAATGCGCTTACACAAGGGCATCCTAGAAAATAACTACATAGAGTCCGAGATGTAGTGCAACACTCATTCGTAAGCTTAGCTTAGTCCGATTCCCCATATTGTATCTTTCTTTTTAGATTTTATGTGGTATTATGGGTTTTACGGGTGAATCTTTGTCTTACATGTTACATGTACCTTGATGATATTATTGTGACATAAACGCATCAACAAAGTGAATACTTGTACCACTTGTGCGACACTCCAAAAATCAAAATCGACCATTTTCGCAGTCACATGTCTCTAGTAGAGGTTATCACCGCCTAAGTGCCCCTATCCTATCATGGGCACCCGTGTACTGGCTTTGTTTCATGATCTACATAATTTATTCAGAGTAATAACAACACAAATCACTTCCTGTTCAGTTGTTTTCCTAGTGTGCATCAATCCTAAATCGAGCACAAATCAACTAAGTTTGTTCCTCTCTCTTGCACTTAGGCTTTCATATTTTATTAGCTTATTGCTTGTGTCAAATATGTATTTTAGAATTTATTTATTATATGTGACTCTACAATTATGGTTTAGCATAAAAATCTAATTTTTTTTAAATCGTTTAGTGAACCCCACTCGTGATCAATCTTTTAGATCCTTATTTTGCACATTTCCTTTTCTTCGTGGCTTCTAAAGTTTCTCAAATCCCTTTTCATGACTTACTTCAAATGCTTCCACCTTGAAAAGTTGTTCTTCAAAAACCCTAAACATTGTGTATCTCCCTAGTGATATGTCACCTTCACAAGTAAGTGTCATCTTCTATCATCTTTCTAATGATTTTATTAGTCCTAATGTCAACATTTGCAAATATGTTCAAGGTTTGAATTCTTTATTTCAAGATAAAATTCAAAGCTATGGAATCCATGATCACATATCTCATAACTAAAATTCAACATCTTAAGGCTACTTCTCAATCCAATGCTAGTTCTTCTTCTACATCTCATCCCACTTCCATGTCTTCTACGCATGTACTTATGTCGTTGAACACCAAGTATTACCGCTCCATGTACCTCTCACGTTTGATTCAAATGTTAAGCATTAAGATATTCTTCCTCAACTCCTCACCCATCAATTGATCAACTTAACACCTACTTATTATTACCCTCCTTATCAACTTGCACAATATCAAGGTCATCCATATTACAATTATCATCGAATTAATGGACATAATGAAAATGATTTCTATGCTCTAAAATGAAAAATTTTCCACCTTAAGCATTATGGTCTCATTTCATTTGCTACACAAAATGTTGTTACATGTTCATCTTTGATTGCTACATCCCACTAGGTTCCTAAATTTGATTCATCTATGTCTAATGAGCATTATTCCATCGTTACTCATGTTCCTTCTATAGTAATTCAAGAGTTGCCTAAGTAACTTCCTCTCAAAATCAGTCCAACATCTCCTCCTCTCTCAAGTCTTCGCAGCATTACCAAGTCAAACTATGCAACCGCCTCTCAAAATCAGTCCATCCTCTTCTCCTATCAAGTCTTCTACAACATTATCAATCCCACATAAGCTACCACCATTCAAGATTCCTCCCCACCCTACTCCACTTCCATGTCCAATTGTCTTTGTCAAGTAAACTATTCCTTATACTAATGACCAAGACACATTTACAATTTTGCCACCCTAGCATGGTCCTTCTCACATCGCCACATAGATCTCTATCACTCACATACTTGGGGGGCATCATAGCTTTCCCCCTTTTTTGCATTGCTATCAAATGCCTCTATCATCCCATGCACCTAACACTGCGCTTCATGATTCATCTTTCTTTGCACTTTCAAAGCCCTTTATACACACATTATATCATTATTATCCTATGATGCACTCTAGTTCTACAATTCATACTCGATTGATGAGGGTCTAAATTTGAAATGAACCTCACCACATTCTCTATTCATGCTCTATGCTTCACGATCTATCTTTGTAGCACACATTTTCAAACAATTTCCCGATGACACACTCTTACTCTATGGTTCATTCTTAATTGTTGAGGGGTCTTTTATAAATGAACCTCATCTCATACACATTCATACACATTCGTTGGGGGACATGTTGCTCCTATCACACTCATATTACATACCATTCCATTACATTACATCACATCCACAACATTTGCATATCTTGGTTGCACTTACACTTGTTTGCTCATACTTACATGTACACTTTATTCTCCATGTTAGACGAATACTTAGCATGTCATTATCTTTTCTATATACACATGTGTGTTCATAGGTTCTCTAGTTACGAATACGGACTTCTTACAAATCCTTACACGTTGCAATGATTCTTGGCATTGTACCTCTTACCAGTCCCACCGAGTCTCATAGGGGCATCTACTTTCTCACACACTACAAGTGTTATTGTTTCATTTACATATTATTTACTATTATTACTAACACATTACTTTACATTGACATCTACATGCCTTAACATAAATTTTATCTTTCTAACATACTAACAGGTGCTTCATGTGCAACATTTTCCTAGCAGGAACTATTTTCCATCATGGTTTATCTGTTACATCTTGTTCGTCATTGTTTTATGTTGTATACGGGTTATGTCCTATTTCTTCTTTGATCATTGTTTGTATGCATTTAACCGTTTTAGCTCGATTGTCTTGTGACATTGTGAGGATCTCCCATGTTTAAAACTCACTTTTCGCGGTCCATATTGTATCTTTGACTTATTTATTACACTATTTTGATATGACATGTTTGATACTTTTGCTACTAACATGTGATTTCTAGCCATATTGTTTGTATGTGCCTTGGTTTCTACCATGCACATTCCCTCCCCCTGAAGGGATACAGTTCAGGTCAACATCAAGTCCTCTCTTTGGGCCACATTCTCCTAGCGATCGTGCATACACCCCAAATGAAGGGGGCATATATCGAGTGAATCGGTCACACCATAAAATAGCTCGAGCTACACTACAAGCCTACATAGTACGAATAGAGAAATCATATAGTCACGAACAACCCCTAATCTGACTTAGGTCCTCAACACAACATAGACACCAACGCCCAAGCTCGGATAGGAATGCTCGAGTGCATGTGTCCTCCCCTGGGTGCTAATGTCCTAGGGGCACACACAACAATCTTCTCAGATCAATAAAATTCACAGTAGTTCAGAGAAGTTTCATAAGTAGTACATGCACAATCCTCCAATAAGAAAAATGCATTTTATCTCCATTTTCAATAGGAACAAACAATACATTCATAACAAATTAGGGACAACAGGGACAAAACAAGATCACGCCATCTGTAATGGTGTATAATCAAGGCAAAGTCATGGAAGGAGAGTAACACTAGACCTCTCTCCCCAACACTTGCTCTTTGGCGTGAGATCACCCAAAAAACTCACTCTTGGCATGAGATTGCCCAAAAAAACTCACTCTTCTACAACATTTCAGGACATTTTCTATCTTTTTCACTCTTCACAAATCAGGTGCACACTTTCCATTTATTACTTTTACATAATTTCACATGCTTTACATACTTACGCAAATTTTTCATATACACATCTTTAACTACTTCTTCACTCTTCTTTTGTAGGTTTGTATGTAATACATAAGAAGAATCAACCTTCAACAAGCTACAACAACAAGTACAACATGGTACGACACATACACATACACCCCTAAGGTCACTTCCCTTTCTTAGCTTCCACGCTTCCTTTTGCATTCATTCCATGCTTCTCTTTTCTCTTCGACGCGCTATCTCCATCACACTCTATAGAAACAAAAGGTACACATATCTTATCCACTTTATGTTATTGAGTATTCACTCAACAACATAAAGTGGGGAAAATGTAGAAACACAATTATGCACTTGGGTAAATTCCTAGGTCCTAAAATCGTATTATCATTTACATGATTCCTAAGTGAAAAACCAATAACTAACAACTATCTTTGGCCTCTTTTCTATAATTTTTGTTTTTTATTTGGTCTTACATACCCTATAGCCCAATTAACATGTTACTTGCCTATCTTCTATAAATTTGGACTCTAAAGCACCCAACCGGGACACCAACGCTCAGTGCCCTCGTCCCCTTTGAGCACCCCGACCTCTTTCCACATTACTCACTCTTTTTGGGCCTCTTTTGTCTTTTGGGAGTCTTATTTTCTTATTGGTCGGCCTTCGAGTTATCAATTACGAAATTCAAACAAGGGAATCATATAAATAAATAGTTATGTGACCAAAATAAAGAACCAAGCTTTAAACATGATTATTATCACCTAAGCTTGCACTCAAAAGGCTCTTGAAGCACTTCAAAACATCCATTTGACATTCAATCAAGGGACAAAGGACTACATTTTCTGCATACATAACATAGGAAGGGGAAGTTTCTTTATTCCATCCACACATCTATTTGCATTGCTACATATAGCTAGCCTGCTATCAAGTGCACTTGCACAAGGGCATCTCAGGGCACGATTCTTTCACACACGCACGTTAACTACATGGAGTCTAAGATATTTTGTAGTGCTCGGTTGTAAGCTCACTCTATCGGGTGACCGGGGGCAGTTTTACTTGTCATATTACATATTTATTTTTGGATTTAATGTGGTATTGTGGGTTTTGCAAGTGAATATTTATCTTGTAGGTTATAGGTACCTCAATGATCTTATTGCGACATACATGTGATCAATAATGAATACTTGCAACACTTGTGTGACACTCCAAAATCAAGTTCTTCGATCCACGGGAACCCGATAGAGGTCGTTAGTGTCCATGTGTCCCTATCTTGTCATGGGCACACGTGTCGACCTATTTCATGATCTACATAATTTATTTGGAGTAATAACGACACAAATCACTTCTTGTTAATAGTTTTCCCAGTCTGCATCAATCCCAGATTGAGCACAAATCAAGTCCATTCCTCTCTCTTTTGCACTTAGGGTTTCATATTTTATTAGCTTATTGTTTGTGTCAAATCTATATTTTAGCATTTATTTATCATATGTGACTCTATAATTAGGGTTTAACATAAAATTCTATTTTTGTTAAATCAAACACAAAATCATGCACATACTACTATTTTACTATGCCATCAAGTATGTTGTTATATGCATGGATCTTAAGTAAGAAAAGTATTCACTGGTGACACTAATCCTTTATCCATCCACTTATTTTTTATTGTTTCTATTGTCTTTCTCTCTCACATATGTTATTTTTATACCTATTTTTGGTCAAGTCACAAGGATCCTTGTTTGTCTGTCTTTTCACATTTGTCATCATTTATCCCATCACACCGGTGCCACTCGGACACTAGCACCTAAGTGCTTCGTCCATTTTGGGCATTCGCCCTCTTTGTTCTTTTTACTTATTTTGACATTTGTGGTCGACCTTTCTAGTTTTCTTATCCTTGTCCCAAGATCATAGTCAACCTTTGTGTCACTAATGTTGAAATTCAAACAAGAGTTCCATATATATACACACAACATACACTCTATTATTTTGGCTGATTATTCTAAGGGGTAATCACATCTACGTACTATCACTACCATCAAAGGGGCTACATTTTTGGGCTGCATACACTACATAGGATGGGGAAGTGCTCAATTCCATATCACACATTTTCATCTTATCTAGCTACAAGTCTGCTATCTTGGCATCATTGACATGAGGGTAACCTAAGGAAATTATTTCACACACAAGCACAAATAACTACACATAGTTTGGAATGTAGTGCAATACTCGATTATAAATTCATTTATTGGGTGATTTTGCCAAGGTCAACCCGACTTCTATATTGCATTTTTATTTCAATTTGTTATGTTTGTGAGCTTATACATGTAGCTAGGGTTTGTTTTGCAGGTTACAGGTACCCTTAGTGATCAAAGAGTGAATATTATGTGACTTACGGGAAATGGCATCAAAACCCTAATGACACAACAAAAATTAGATTCTAAGCTTCTACGTAGTCACCAACACCCAAGAATAGTCACCATCACCCGGACACCCTTGTCTAACAACGGTGCCGTGTTCAACATCATTCTAAGGTCCCATATTTTACAGAGAGTAGTTGTGACACTGTTTCAATCTTGCTCAACACTTTAAAGCTGTCCAGATCAGTTCCAGATCGAGCATAAATCAGCTAAGTCTCTTCATCTATCTCTTGTGCTTATGGTTTCGTATTTACGTCTTAGTTAGATCATGTCATTTGTTGTAGTTTACCATTTATACAATAGTTACTCGTAATATTTAAATTTAATTCAAATTAAATTAAATCACTTAGGAATCATGCATATAATAACATACTTAGAGGTATGATATAAGTAGTAAGTGTGTGATTTCATGACTTTAATGACTTGCCTTTTTACAATTAACACATGCATTACGTATATTTTCATAGAGATCTATAAGGAAAATTTACAAAACAATTATTATGATGTGTTAGGATTGACTGATAGAATTTTTGCAAAATGTGGAAACACTTAGTAGGCTTGTAGTTGTGATTATTTGATACAATACTCCTAGTGTGGTATCTTGAAACCCAAACAACACAAGATAAAACCTTGAAGGTTTTTAAAAACTTGTAGACATAAAATCACACACTTTGAGTAATTATCTAGTCTTGATTGCATATTACTATTCATATGGTTCCTACGTAAGAAAAGTACTAATTAACCCATGTCTTTGGCCACCTTTCTTTGCTTTATTCTTATGATTTTAGTCTTGCACTTGTACTTGCTCAGTCTGTATTTTCACCTTTCGACATTTATCATTCGGACATTGGTGCCCAATCAGACGCTAGCAAGACTAGGCGCCCCAATCCCCTCTGGGTGCCCTTGTCCTCTTTGTACTTTGGTAACACTTTCTAGGTCCTTTCTAGTCGTTTGAGCATCTTATATTTTTGGTAGTCGGCCTTTTCGGGGTTAATTATAAAATTCAAGCAAGGGAATCATATAAATATAAAATTATGTGATCATAATAAGGGACCAAACACTAAACATCTACTATCACCACCTAAGGCTACATCCATCAAATGCATTTATAGCTCCATTTGCATCCATCTAGCTCCATCACAAGGACTAAAGGTTGGTTCATCTGCATCACACTTCATAGGAGGGGGTCTATTGTTTCCATGCACACATTATTTACATTCTACATCTAGTTAAATTTTCTCGCTACTCAAAAAGTACAACTGACACAAGAGAAACCTAGGGCACAATTCCACACACACACACACACACACACGCACACAGAGAGAGAACTACATTCGGTCTGAGATGTAGTGCAACAATCAGTGATAAGTCCATCATTTTAGTAGTTGAGGACAGTTTGACCCCTTCATTTGTAGCTTTCTTTTTAGGGTTTTATGCTTCGTTTGGGGTTTTGTAGGTGATTCATTCATTCCATATTTATAGATACATTCGGAAATTATACAACGACTTCAAGGCAATCAAAGGTGAATAAGTGTGAACATCTTGGGACCCTAAAAATTCAGGATTTCGAGCATCTATGCAGATCAGGGTGCCCATAATTCAAACTGTGGCACCCATGGGTGCCCCTATCCTTCTCCAAGTGCCCCAGTCCAATAAAATTTGTCGGACATGCATCTTTACAGGCTTATGTGCAATGGTTCTCCATCTTTGTTCAATCGGTCTCCACTGCGACACAATCTAACAACCTCTTGAATTAGCTAAGGCTCTTCCAACCCTCTTTGCACATTAGGGTTTCATTATTTATTGCTTAGCTTGCTTGGGTATATTTCAAGTATTTCATTATTCATTTATTTACTGCAAACTTGCATTAGATTAGGCTATTATATTACATTTTAGCATTATCACAATTGTATGTAGAAGGTGTAAAGTTACACTCATCAATATTATCTCTGTCTTAGGCCAAACTTATAACTTTGGAATATGAATAAGTAAATGCTAGTTCCTAACACAAATTTAATATCATCAACAACCTCTATACATACCTTCTAATTTGATCCAAACTTGAAACTATGGATAAATATGGAAATTGAGTTAAAAAAGTTCCAAATAATTTTTTAATTTTGGTGTGGTTGTGATTGCCCTTAAGGCATGTTTCCAATGTGTGGAAATATTGTTTGTGAGGACTCATGGAATGCAATTAGTATAAGATATGTAATAAACACCCAATGCAAGTATGTTCCCAATTACTTCAACCAAATAAAGCACTTAGACCTTTTTATTAGCTTACGAAGAACTAGGAATATCAATGGACCTTCTTACGGTAGGTAGATTTGAACTTGATTCACTTTTTTAAAAATCGAGTTAACCCAAATATGAAAGAGAAAGAACATAAATAAACCCTAAAAAATAATTTAAAAAAGTTAGAACATGTCATATATTAATCTACGGAATACATATGGTTACTGATAAAAAGTGGTGCGGAAAGAGTCATGGATTCATCTCTATAGTCATTTTTACCCTTAACACAAAAGAAAGGAACCCCATGCGTGTCGGCCTATCACCTAGTGAAAGCTAGGTGCTCACCTAAGGCACGCACGGGTGCCGAGTCTCTCTTTTATGTGAGTTTAGTGGGAAACATCATCTATGATTTGTGTTAAAAGACTTTCAAATGGGTTCAGGACATACAAGAACCATAGGGCTCGTAATGCCTCTAGATCCTTGCGGTCATTTCGGATAGAGTACTTAACAAAATCTATAATGTGTATCATATCAAAAGAAGCATACAAACATCCATACTTAGCATAAAAGGAAAGAGAACTCATGAGAGAGAAGTATGCATCAGAATCATTGATATTCATGTATATATAACAGGTAACCTCATTACATCCATAGAGCCATTACTGAGTGTCACGAGAGAAGTAGACCCATGATCATGCATTCTATTTGGACTTATGTAACTAAGCTACCAAAAATAAAAATTACAATCCCCATGCTCAATACATCCTTTCCTAAATGCAATTATCAATTAACAGAGTTCTTGTAGTATTTCTTGAGCTCCGCCCACACTCTAAGTCTCCCTATTTACTCTGTAGGCACTTGTATTTATAGATTTTTTGGACTTCCAACTCATCCTTCAGCGCCCTTAGATCCGATGCCAAGTGTTTGAATGTGGTCCTCCATGCGAGCATGCTCCTCCAAGCCCAAGCTTCCCACTTTATCCCATGATGTGCTTCTAGAAGATTCTACCGTAGGCATGCTCCTTCTTGGGCTAACTTGTCGCCAAGCTGACATCTTATCCACACATAGTTGGGTCATGCTTTTCACGTGTTCAGCCTCGAACGTCTAATTTTTCTAAGTCCCGAACCCTTGGTTCTATCCACACGCATCGTGCGTGCCATGGGCTTCCTTAAACCCTTTTCTAAAACCCTACCTTGCGCGCTTTGTCTTACGCGCCTTTCTTTAACTAGGACCTTGCACACCTACACGCCTTTTGTACTTAGTCAATATTCTAGGGGCCCAACATCACCCCACACTACGCCTATTCTCCGTCCACGGGAACACTTCCCTTAGTGAGAGAAAGAATACAAATAGGCTTACGCCTAGGAAAAAGAATAAGAGGATGAAAGAATGGGAAAGAAGAAAGAATGGGAGAGTGAAAGAATCACTGCAACAAACTGGGAAAATCCTTTTACAAGTCGGCCTCCAATTTATTCCAAGCATCAACTTCGTCCTACGCTCTTTGATAGAGGTCACTAACCGGGCGCTTACCTCCTCAAAATTTAGTCCATCTCCTTGCGCGCTCATAGTATCCATGATTTTCTCCAACTCCTTGCATATATCCTCCAAAACGCATCCATTCTTTGTGTGATATGCGGATATATCTCCTTCAACCGGTTTTTGATTGAAGCCCTTAAGGTTTCAATGGCCTCTGATTTCTTCTCAACCTCGGTAAGGATTTTGTCTCTTTCCGCCCTATTCCCCTTGTTTTTCTCCTGGAACTCCTTGAGTTCTGCCTCATGAGTGGCAACCAAGGTGCCTGCCACTTTGTCTCTATCGTGCAATTGTCATATGCGGCCTCAGCAGTCTAAGAAGTGGCCCTTACATCAGCAAGCACTTTGTTGTAATCTACGACGAGTGCTATGATCTTCAACTTGTCTTCCTTCTCTAGGCACGCGGCCACTTCCTCTGTAGACTCCAAGGCTGGCGGTTGTCTTTCCATGGTGAGGACCCTTGTTAAATCCTCCAAGCATCCCAAAGAATATCCATACTCATGTGCGGGTGATGTCAGGTCCGTATGCTTTAATAGTATGGCCCGTTGATGGATTCTACCTTCTTGTACACAACGCTCACCTTGGCCTTTTCATCCTTCAATTCCTGCTACTATTGGGTGTTGATTAAGTTTTCTAGTTCATCTCCTTGTTTAATGTAGCTAGCTCTTCCTCTTTCTCCTTTAGTTCCCCTTCCAGGATCCCTTATCCTATTATTTCACCCAAAGAGTCTAGCTTCTATCTCAATGGAGACTTTGTTAAGCGCATTGCTTAGTTGTTCATCCGACAGCTGTTGGGCATCCACCACTGGGTTATCTTCTCCTAGTCCTGGCAATGTTACTATTTCCCCTTGGCTTACCTAAAACTCTAGTTCATTAGGGTGGAACTCAATTGCCCAAGAGATCATCTACCTTGTCTGCGGGTGGCGACCTCCTTGTCGAAAGATGACATGTATACAAGCTCCTCCATTGAAAGTGTGCTCTAGAACCACATATGAAACACCTTCTTGGGGTCATCAATATAACCCATCTATGGCCTCCCCCCCTTTGTGTGCCTTCCTCACGTGTGCGTACCCTTGGGTATACTTACAATTAAAACCGGGCCTTTAGCGCTGTCGCATTCCTCTTCCATGCTCTCCTTCTCTTTGTTCAACATTGGCTCACCACTGCGCTCCACCTTGACCTCCACCAGGTTCTCAATGTCTCTTATCTCCTCTTCTTCTACCACCTTGGTTGTTTGCTCTTGTGCTGAGCTTGGAACCTCTTGTTTATGTGTGCTAGCCTCTTCATCTTTTCCCATGTCCTTGGCGTTTCCTCTACCTAGCTATCCTTAGGCCGCACAAAAGGAACCCTTGTTCTTCTTCTCCCCATCCTCTTTTGAATCATGAATATTAAAACAGTAGCCCTTGATCTTTCCTGGGGTCCTCTTCCCCACTTACTTCTTCGTCACTACCATCCTTCTCTCCTATGTACTTGCCCATACTTCTAGCTTCTTCCGAGGTGGTCCCCTCTTCTACCCTCTGCTTTTTCCTAATCGGAGATTCCGGTGTAGGTGACTCTGTTTCTTCTTCTGATGACTTCTTATCGATGGTTCTTTGGTTTTAGAGTCTTTTCTCGATTATGGCGTTTTTTCTTACGCATGCATGTGCTTGGTTTTTGTGCTTGTCTCGAGGGAACCTATTTCCTGTGTCTCCACCACACTTGGGATTTTCTTTTTGGTTCTTTTTCCTCCCGTTTGGGCGTGGGTCTTTTCCTCCCAGTTGGATCCTAAGGTATAGATACCTCATTCTCTAGGTATGTGACCTTCTCCGACTTGGGTCTTATGCGAATGTAAATGCACATCATGGATCCTCTGTAATGGGCGAGTCATGGGCCTTGTCATTTATACTTCATGGGACACGTACTGCTCTATGTACGCGTGCTTGTTATGGTAGACCAACCCTTTGCATAATTCCCTGTGGTCTTTGTCCAAACTACCAAGGTCCAACTTAAACTTTTGGACTCCTTGAACCTGTTTACTCCCACTTGGAAGTACTAAGTTGTGAAGGCAAATGAGAGCTTGCACCATGGGCTCCATGAGTCATCTATCAACTTGAATCTCCCAAGGCAGTAATGCTGGTACATAGCAAATTCTTCCTCTCTCCTAGTGGCCACTGGAAGTTGTTTGGGAATTCTCCATTTTTCCTTGAACGTGTTCCTTAAGCATGTGTACCACTTCTCCAAGTGCGCCTTTTGCACTGTTGTCATAGTGTCACAAGCATACTTCTCAAATATTTTCACGGGTGAGGGTCTTCATCGGGATACTCCCAAATGAATTTATCGATGCATCCGGTTCCTCGATCTCTAAAAACACGATGGTCAGAAGCACATTTCCAAAAAGGATCCTATCACCTTCCTTCGTGTAGTTGATAATTTCATCATGATGAATGCAGACAAATTATAGATGGTGCACTTTGAAATTTTTATGCAAACATTTAACCATGGCTTACTAACTTCATTCCATCTTTCCTAGCCATTTAGCTTTGACACCAAGTGTGTGGCCATCTTCATTCTTGGATCCTAATAATGCAACAACATCATAGTACCTTACCCCCTTTTTGCAAACAAGAGTCGCGATAGTTTCCTTAATCGCTTCCTTGTATGTCAAATCATCTTCCAACCCGTCTCCTTCACAGATGAGGCCTGTGAATTGTGAAATGAGCTGAGGAGTTATGTGCATCGTGCACCCTGCAAAGTGGAAACAGTCCTCGTGCACACGTGACATTATGCTTGATCTGATGCCACTTAGATTTCCCAAAGTAAGGCAACTCAAAGAGTTGTAGTAACCCTACCTTCTCCAATTTGACCTTCACGTCATCATTATATATGGGCAAACCTTCTGGCGTCCTCTTGTTTGTTGGGCGCACTAACTCCAACACCAACTCCTTTTCAATTGTGCTTGTCTAATGATTATAATCATTTATAGACATATCCCTAAGATGGGACTCCCACTCCTTCCCAACAACACTCCATCCGGGACTTGCATTTCGCATACCATTCATCATTTGTGCTTGCTTGATTTCAATTTCTTGCTTGCCCTTGCCCTTTCCTTTTTTCTTTTTTGTACTAGCTAATTCTTGGGTGCCATTTTCTAGGTCTTCTACCCACTTCAATCACTTATGTTACTTTGTTCTTCCGCTCTCTCCAACCCTAGATCTTGAACTTGTGAAGAAAATTACTTAACCCCGTGCCCTAGTTCTTCGAACCCTAACTGGGATACTCCCTTCACAAGATGACATCTTCTCACACTTTCTCCCATGCCTGTGAAATCCCTTCCTCTTGGTTCACAAATTTGAACTAGCTACTCAGGCTTCAATTTCTCCAAATTTTTCTTCACACGAATCAGTTTTTTGGAAGCCCTAGTTTGAAAAGGTGAAAAAGCACTTCGTTCTCTTATACGCATGAAAGTGAAAAATGAAGTGTCATGACCCCCTTATTTATAGTTTTTTCCTTTTTGAGCATTAAGTGTTACTTCACCTACCACCATAATTTCTTCATTTAATGCGACTTTTTCAAACAAAGCCTGACTTAAGCACTTTCCCTCATGCGCCCAACCTACATGGAAAAAGCCTCCAACCTTCTGGCATGCAATCAATCCAACTTAAAGGAGACTCTTACGTGCGTAAACCCAGTGTGAAGGCACTTCTTCTATCCCAAGCCTACCTCGTGTTTCTTAATGTGCTTCTCCTCATTTGTACGTGGGATCTATAAGTAGCTTTATCTTGGCACTAACCATCCTTTTTCTATCTTTTCTCTCCATACACCTCTTTTAACCAGGCCATTCAACTGGGCTTTTTAACACAAACTTCCTTGGCACTTTAACCATGCGCTCCTTCACATTACTCCACCCCACACTTAAAATGATGCACGGTCCTCTGTGCACTCACAAATTCTCCAAAAGTAGCAATAAGGTTACCAAAGCGCCAAGGCACAAAACAGAACAACAACGCAAAAGGGAAACACAAGAAAAGAAATGCATAAAGGAAAATTATAAACTAACTGGCAAAACTACCTTATTTACAAACACCAAGAAGACTTATTTATAGTAGGGCTTCAACCTACTCCCATTGAAGTGTCTAGGAAATTTCGTCCCATCCAAGTGCTTATAACTGGCACGTGCCTAAATCAAGGATGTACAAGATTGTGTAAGGACCCAACCAATGGACTTTCAACTTCCTAGGATGGCGCAAAAACTTAGAATCATATAGTAAAACCATCTACCCAACCTCAAACTTCTTGTTTCTAATGTGGTGATCATGCCAATCTTTCTGCTTTGCTTTCTCTGTTGTTTGGCTCCACCTGGCGAGTGATCATCTTTCATCAATTTCATTAACTCCTCAATTCTTTCTTCCAGTGCTTGCTCATCGGCCAACCCTCCTGTGTGCGCTATTCACAGAGAAGGTAACATGAATTCAATGGCAAAATAGCTTCGTGCAAACACTAACTAAAAAACGGTGTGGCTTTGTTCACCTTTTATACGTTGTCTGTAAGCCCACAATATTGCGATACTTTTCATCCCAATCTTGTCTTCCGACATCACAAATTTTCGTGGGGTATGACTTAGTATTTTGTTGAATGCTTATGTGGTTCCATTTACTTATGGGTGATAGGGTGTAGTCTTGTGATGAGCCACCATGAACTCTGCTAACAGGATCCTCACGATCTCATTCAATAAATGTGTACCCCTATCACTAGTCATACTCAACGAACATCCATACCTTGTGATAATGTTTTCCCACAAGAACCTCGCCATTGGTGTGGCTCTTTGTGCGATCTTTAGTTGGGGCTGCCTCTGCCCACCTGGTTAAATAATTTGTGTAAGTGATGACATAGCGTGAATCAGTCCTACGCCACTAGAGTAATAGGGCCTACAAAATCTATTGCCCACTTTTCAAAAGGCTCCGCACTAGGGATAGGGTGCAAAGGCATTTCATCTCTCCTTCCTGGTTTGCCAATGCGCTGACAATGGTCACACGCTTTACAATAGTCTTTACAATCCTTATACATGGTTTCCCACCACAAACCTGCCATTAATATGTTGCGCACGGTGGAATCACTGCATAATGCCCACCCGCACTTCCTCCGTGATGAACGGATGCCCATGCTCTAATACACACTGCGTAAAACTTCATCACGTCCTAGCTTATATAAGTCTCCACTGATTAACATGTAGGGCGCGGTGCGTATGGCTAACTAATTTTTCTCTAATGCCTTCATTCCTTCCGGTGTTACACCTTCCTTTAAAAACACTGCAATCTCTACAAAATCTGAGGGTGTGCACCGCAACCTAAAGAGTTGCGTGTCTGGCATTGTCTCCTCAATACTATGTACATCCTCCCCGAGTTAATCCTTGACAGATGATCAGGTCCACAATTGTTTTTCCCAGGCTTCACTACAACGGTGAATTCAAACTCTTGAAACAACAACACCCACCGACATATACGCCCTTGTAGAATAGGCTTGTTCACCAAATACTTTAATGCCATGTGGTCGGTGTAAAACACAAAGGGTGTTGCCAGCAGAGAATCTTGTCTAAACTTTAAAAGCACGTAGATCATTGAAAATGCCTTGCACTTAGTTGTGGTGTAGTTCTACTCTGCTTTGGTGTCGACTTCACGCTTGCAGAAACACAGAGGATGATCGATAATTCATTCACTGGTGTGTAAGCCTTTGCTCAATAGTGGTCCCTGAGGCATCTACATGGACATGAAAGGGCTTGTCCCAAGAGGGAAAATGTAATATAGGCACGGTGACAAGCCTATCTTTTAGTGTATCAAATGCCCTCTGTTGCGCCTCTCCCCAATGGAAGGCACTTTTATGTCTGAGCAGTTCCTCTAAAGGTGCGGCGATCTTAGCATACCCCTTGATGAATTTCTTGTAATAACCCGTATGCCCAAGGAATCTGCGTACTGGGCTCTGGCTAGTAGGCTCCCCTGACCCAACATTAACTACAACCTTAGCGAGATCTACCAGCAAGCCCTCCTTACATATGATATGCCCCGATAAATTCCCAAAGGGTGTAACAAACACACACTTCTTGATGTTGAGGATATCCTCAACCTGCCTACACCTCTTAAATATTAACCTTAAATTGTCACAATGGTCTTTAACTAGACCATACACTGTCCAATCATCCAAATAGACCTGAAGAAACTTATGGATGAAATCCTGGAACACTTGCACCACTATGCGCGAAAAAACAGCAGGTGCATTCTTCAACCCAAAGGGCATGATCGTGTATGCAAAACTTCCCCACTCAGTGGTGAAAGTTGTCTTCTCCTGGTCCTCCTTTACAATCCGGACTTGGTGGTACCCTGAAAATCCATCCATAAAGGAATAGATTTCATGCCCATCAACTCCTTCCAAAAAATTTTTAGTGAAGGGGGTCAGAAAGGGATCAATGACACAAACTACGTTCAACTCCCTATAATCCACGCAAATCCTATTTTGCCCATCCTTCTTGATGTTGATTACCATCGGACTTATCCACTTTGATTCCTCCACTGCTTCAATGATCCCATAAGCTATCATTTTGTCTATCTCCTCATTAACCTTCATGCACAAATTGGGATTCATCCGGTAGGGCCTCTTCTGACGACCGGCGCGCGCACCGTCCTTCGCTTTTATCTTCATCTCCCCCAAGGAATGATGAACACCTTTGAGCTCATTGTACCCATGCAGGGATAAATCCTCAAATTCATGCAATAGATCAATGATCTTAGAAATTTCCTTCTCCGACCAGTAATCTCCAATAATAGCTTCCTTAGGTTCTTCTCCTAAACCGATGTTAACCTTCTTTGTCTTTAAGGGCTCATGATAGGCGCGCGCGTGAGTATCAACACTGTCCACTACCTCGCATGTCCCTACATAATGGCTAACATCCAAGATTTCTAATTCCTTTCCATCAATCACATACACCAACTTTCCTTTCTCCTTTTTCAAACACGCGGGCTCAAGCTGTAACTCTTCTATTTCCTCTACTTCTTCTTTAAGGCACACCTCCAATCCTAGTTTACCTAGTAATTCCAATAGGCTATCCTCCGCCATGGCACTATCCCCCATAGTAAGGCCCTTGATACCCTGCAAGGCCTTATAAACTGATGGCTTGGTACTCCGATACTCAAAGGTTTGAATAAGGTCGGCCGCGAGCTCTTGCCAATTCCATGTCTGGCGGCATGTCTTCGAATGAACATACCATGCGTGTGTGCAACCCTGCAATGTAGAATATAACTTGTGCACCTAGAGGGATGGTGGCAAAGCTTCCGCGCCTTCTCTCTAGACCCGTTCACACTCCTGGATATGGAAAGAGGTGGGCTCCTTCCCATGGTAGTCCTTGATGGTGGTGGGCACGTTACTCCTAGAGAATCTGATAGAGAGAGCAATTCTTACCTTGCGCCATTCCAAGAGGATCTCCTGATGTGTAGCCCACCACCATGTCGTTGTGTTGAGTAGGACATAACTTAGCATCCCTCTCTGTTCCTTCTCATCCTTCCACTGAGCTTCCACCTCCTACAGAAAGATCTCAGGGAAGGCTCCTCCTGAATACTTGGGTAGCTCTTTTCCTCCTAGGCATTGAACTGTGTGCGCCTTTATTACCTTGGTCACTGACCCTCTCAAAAAATGTCCCATCAATTCATAAGTCCCTTACACCCAATTGTCACATGCTAGATTGGTGGTATCACTTACTGACTGAGCATCCTCAAATTGGATAACTCCATTAGTAGGATGTATTATCTCTGGGTCCCTGATTAAGCGCACGTATATCCTGTCCAGAACTTCTTCCCCCAAAGGTTCAATATAGGGTGTCGACTTCCCATCAGCCAGGGGTATAATGACCCGCTCCTCCTTATTTTCAAAGCTGATGTACCCTTTGTTAAACCAAAGGTCTACATTGTTCTTATAACACCATGGGCGCCCAAGTAGCACTGGGAAATTGTCTGCCTCGGCGAGCACCAAGACTTCGAAGTCCCCAGTAAACTTAGCTCCCTAGATAGTAATAGCTACATCCTTTAAGACATCGATGGGCATTGCCTTAGTCTTGTTTGCCATATACAACACATTCGAAGATGGTTGTAATGTAGGTCTTCCCATATGATGCCATGCATCTAAAGTTAGAACATTAACCTCCATGTCAGTGTCAATGAGGATTTTACTAAGGAGCCATCCATCTACAACTACATTCAACATGATCTCCTTATCATAGTCAAGGTTGTGAGGGGGAAGGTTTACATGTAAGACCTGCCTCTCACGCTCTCCTCCGGCATGTGGTACATTCTCTCTTAACCATGATCCTAGCAAGGGAATGATATTCTCTTGCCTTAGCATTTTACACACCTCCTTGACCTCATCCAGGTCATCCTTCGCGCCTTGACTCTCCTTCCTTCTTCCTCCCTCCCCTTTAGACACCTTTGGATTTCCCCTTGTAAGCTTTGAATGACATCCATAGTGTCTTGATATACCTCCTTCTGATGCACACGGTCTGGATACTTTCCATGAACTACTTCCTCCCTTGAAACTAGGTTCTTACGCGCTTGGTATCTCTCTTGCGCGTTCAACTTCTACCCTTGTTACAAGACAAAATTTAACCCTACATCCCGTGTTACCCGAGGCATCCTTTGGGTGTCTACCTTGTTAATACTAACCATTGCGGTGCCCTTGTCTTTTCGGTGCTTTATTGATTCATGTGCTCAATCAATTTCGGGCACTCCTCATACTTATGCTTCTTTATGTACCATGAGCACTGCAACAAGTCTAGGCATTCATGTTTGTAATGATCTATAGATCCACAGTTGAAACAGGTTCCATGCGAGAACTCATTCCTTCCTCCTCCACGGTTACCATGACCATATAACCCTCCTCAAAAACCTCTTCCACGCGCGCCTCCATCTGTGTGCTCCTCATAACGGCAATCATCACCCTTGGAACTACTGGTAACATTGGTTTGGCGCACCCCATGATCAATGGCCTCATGGATTTGATCAATGAGCCTATAGTCCTTAGTATTATGGGTTGTAGAGGTGCAAATTTTGTAGTAACAAGATACATTCTTCAGATTGCATGCTACAGCAAGGGGAACCTACTCGCATCATGGTCCCCATGACAAATTTCACAATCTACTACCATGGCGCGTACTGTCCTCCAGGGGAAATTATCCTTAACATGCCCCTCTACTTCACAATCTATGCACCATAAACCACTGCGAGTCTCATGGGCTGAGTTTGCAGACAAATTTTCCAACTGCTTGGCCATAATAGTAATCTAAGCCTCTAGGAATGGGCTAACGCTAGTATCAACACTACCAACAGCCTCGGTGCAGAGCATCTTCCAATGCCTCGCACGGGTTTGTAAACATTTTATGAGATAAGGCCCTTCTAAAAGGAGTGATCAACCCTCCAAAAAACCACTGAGCATGCTATGAAGGGTGAATATCATATGATAATTTAGACAAGAGAGTTTTAAAGCACACATCATACTCCTACACACTCTCTGCCATTCCTTGTTGAATCTCCTTCAAAGCATTGATGCTCTTCTGCTCAAACTCAGGAATGTGGAATTCTACCAAGAATGCATTCTTTAAAGCAGTATAGTCCACCACCGTTTGATAAAAGTCATACTTCCTATACCAGTTATGTGTGCACCCCTGTAATGTGGTTGCAAATTGACTATCCTTCTATTCTAGGGTTATGATACCCTTTGCGCACCATAGCAGTTTACACTTGTGAACATGTTCCGCAACATCCTCAATACCTCTGTAATCAGGAAAATGTAGAGACATTTCAAAAAAAACTTGTGGGGGTGGTTGGGGCCTGAATCCTCCTGAGCCAGAGCCTTGGTTTCCACTTGTGTTTCCTCCACCTCTTGATCCACCAGTCCACCAAGTCCGAACCGCCAGATCCACCAAGCCCACTAGGTCCTAAACCACCAGATCCACCAGACTCACCAACTCCTATTTCTCCTGAACCACCAGACCCACTAGGTCCTAAAGTGGTCGTGCCAAGGGTCCCCATAGTTCCACTGAGCTACGTGCCTACCGTCTGTGACAATGCCCCACTACCCAATAGTATATCGCACGCCACTCCCAGACATGAGACCAAAAGCTTGTGTATCTATACCTTGCCCGAAAAGTCCTAACACTCGGTTGGTGTTTGCAGCCATAGAAGGCCCAAACGAGAAATTATACCTCCTGGGTGTAGACCGATCACTTCTAATGTAACCAACTGGGGATCGCGATATTTTTCCCCGATCCGGAAAACCAAGCGCGAGGTCCGGTCACTAGGTGGGCTTAGATGATGCACGCCACAGTTCTTCTTTCTCCATGCGATGAACTCTCATCATAAGCCGAAGGGGTCTCTCTTACGTGCTTTCCAAGATGGGGTCACACAAGCTGCTCGGGTTCCACGTCCTCTGTGTGAACCTCAAATATTTTCGCAATGTCTCGCCGCTATACATCCATCACACCTATAACCTCACATTGTCTAACAATCTCCCTTTCACGCGCTTCACCATACTTGAGTCGTCTTTCCTCCCTATCTTCTCTCCGTCAGCAAAGACTGACATCTTCCTCCACCCTAGCTTCCTTGCTACAGACTCGAGAATGGTTTAGTGACCATTGGGAATGCCTCCAAACTCACGGTAACCATCAATATCTTCATAGCCAGAGGGAAAACACGTAGAAATGATCCTCTGGGCTCCCACAGAAACTCAAACTCAGCAACCTCTAGACAAGAATATGTGGAAATGGCGTACTCAGTGTAGCTAGCCAATACTCCTTTCCACCAATGATCCACAACACGGGTCCACGTCAGATCTGCATCCTATAGGTATTCTTCTTGGGTCCACACATGCTATCCATAATGCCAACTTGATCTAGATGCATAGGCTATGAGCCATTCATATAGTTCCACTGGGAAGCAGCAGAAAAAAGTCTCATATAGATCATGGTAGAGGTTCTCTTCTACCCATCTATGTGCATTAAACTCAGGTCCAGTCTTTGAATCTCTGAGTGAATTCATCCTCCGTGCTCTTAAACCATGATTCAACACTTTCCAAAGTTAAATGCTTTGTCATTACTCACTACATAGACCATGATGAATCCTAACTCCCACTACAACTTTGAAAATAGGTCCTGGCAACGGAACCAAGATGTAGTCATTTTTACCCTTAACACAAAAGAAAGGAACCCCATACATGCCAGCCTATCACCCAACGAAAGTTGGGTGCTCACCTGAGGCACGCGCGGGTGCGGAGTCTCTCTTTTATGTGAGTTTAGTGGAAAACATCATATATGATTTGTGTTAAAAAGACTTTCAAATGGGTTTAGGACATACAAGAACCATAGGGCTCAGACTGGCCTCTAGATCCTTATAGCCATTTCAGATAGAGTACTTAACAAAATCTATAACATGTATCATATCAAAAAGAAGCATACAAGCATCCATACTTAGCATAAAAGGAAAGAGAACTCATGAGAGAGAAGTATGCATCAGAATCATTGATATTCATGTATATATAATAGGTAACCTCATTACATCCATGGAGCCATTACAGAGTGTCACAGAGAAGCGGACCGCATCATGCATTGCAACTGGACTTATGTAACTAAGCGATCAAAAAGAAAAATTACAATCCCCATGCCCAATACATCCTTTCCCGAATGTAATTATCCATTAACAGATTTCTTGCAGTATTTCTGCAGAGCTCTGCCCACACTCTAAGTCTCCCTGTTTACTTTGCAGGTGCTTGTATTTATAGCATTTTGATGTCAACTCATCCTTGGCGCCCTTAGATCTGATGCCAAGTGTCTGAATGTGGTCCTCCATGCGAGCATGCTCCTCCAAGCCTGAGCTTCCCACTTTATCCCATGATGTGCTTCTAGAAGATTCTACCACATGCATGCTCCTTCCTAGGCCAACCTGTCACCAGGCTGGCATCTTATCCACGCACAGTCGGGTCATGCTTTTCACATGTTCAGCCCCAAACGTCCAATTTGTCTAAGTCCCGAACCCTTGGTTTTGTCCACGCACATCGCGTGCGCCACGGGTTTCCTTAAACCCTTTTCTAAAACCCTGTCTTACGCGCTTTATCCTGCGTGCCTTTCTTTAACTGGGACCTTGCGCGCCTATGTGCCTTTTGTACTTAGTCAATATTCTAGGGGCCCAACAATCTCTATGTTGAACCAAACAACTCAAAAGACAAAGAAAATAATAAAAGAGGGTAATGGTTATCCAAACAACTACAAATAAACCTAAATAATTCTTTGAAGAATGAAAACTATGTTTATATTTATGATCCTCTTTAAAAAATGCAGAGGCTCAAAGGGAATAAAATTAAAGACCTTAACACTATCTTGAAATAAGGTTTTGACATGGACCTAAATTGAATCGAATCGAAACAAACCAAACCAATATCGTGATTCTCATAAATCATGGGCACAATTTCCTTGAAAAGATTAAATACTTTATTTTGTTGAAATATCGACCTCTCCCCACCCTAGTTCCGAACTCGTGTAATTGTGTTTATGACATGCTTTCATACCACTTATTTTTGTTTTGAGTAGCAGTGTACTACAATGACAATGTAAACAATTAAAAATTTATCGGGGAAGGTGAACAAATGTCGTTAAGTTGCCTTGGAGCTCCAAGACAGGATGGATTTGCGGGAACATTTGAAATGGGACCAATAACCTCTTGGGGATTTACCCCACGAAGAGAAGAGAAAAAGCATAAAGAAGCTAAAGAGAAAGGTCATGAGAAAAGAGGTCGCAAAGAGGGAGAGGGCGGAGGAGGCGACCTTCCTTAATGATCCGACAAAACAACTCAAGATCCAATCGCAACACTGTGTCGAGGCCAAGGCTCTCTAAAAAGCTAGGACGACTTCGAACATCATGAGAGACTTTGGCTTCTAAATTATCACCAAGCCCAATGAAAGCACCAAGAAGAGCTTCACACAAAAAATCATGAACATGAGGGTTGCAAGACTCCTTCTTTTGAAGGTTATAGGAAGTTTGCAGTCTAGAATGAGGTAGCTAGTAATGGGAAAGGTTTTGGAGGTATAATGGTTTTAGTTAGAGAAGTGGATAAAGAAATATTAAACATGTAAGAGAGGATACAAACAAGCAGTTCATTTGGTTTAGAATATCATAAAACAACAGTGACATTAGAATAACAGTGTGCTACTTTGCACCTCGGGTCTCGAAAACATACAAAAAGGTGGTCTAGACGGAAATGATCCTTATGCACCCCTAAAGGAAGATATTTTAGAGTTTTCACAACAAGAGGAAGTTCTTCTTTTAGGTGACTTCAATGCGAGGACTACAAATGAGCAAGCTAACACATAAAGCAAGAAGGAGAACCATAATCTGACATAGCTCATGGAAGAAGATAATCAAGAGATGGACAAGATGATTAGAAGACAACATGGACATTAATCATTTTGGTGAAGAATTATTAACTCTTAGTGGCATGTTTGATCTGATTGTTTTCAATGGTGTTATGATCCTCATGTGTAGATTTCACTAATGCCTTGAGGTTTTGGTGTAACGGTTCGTTACATTTGGTATCAGAGCGACCACCCGTGTTCAAATCCCACTTGGTTGGTTATGTCGTGTAGCCAGGGCCCATGGGGCACCTAAACGTTGGTGAAGCGGGGCTCGACGTATGGGAGTGCGGGCGCAAACCCAGCCCGAGTCAAGCTCTACGGAAGCATGGTGGGATGTTATAATCCTCATGTGCGATTTCACTAATGCCTCGAGGTTTTGGTGTAACAATTAGCTTGCTCATTTGCAGTCCTCACATTGAAGTTATGGGATAGAATGAAAGAACTTGGTATTCTAGTGCACCACATAACAACTGTTCATAGACTTTATGTGTTAGCTTGCTCATTTGCAATCCTTACTACTTTATGTGTTAGTTATTCTATCCCATAACTTGTTCTTAGCTTGCTCATAACTTGTTAATATCCTTGTTTAACTTGTTCTTTTAGTCATTCTTCTTTTAGGTGATTTCACGAACCGTTACACCAAAACCTCGAGGCATTAGTGAAATCCGCACATGAGGATCATAACATCCTACCACGCCGTAGTAGAGCTCGACTCAGTGGGTTTGCACCCACACTCCCATACACGAGCCCCACTTCACCGACAAGCGTTTAGGCGCCCCACAGCCCCGGCTACACAACGTAACCAACCGAGTGGGATTTGAACACGGGTGGTCGCTCTGATACCAAATGTAATGAACTGTTACACCAAAACCTTGAGGCATTAGTGAAATCCGCACATGAGGATCATAGCAAATGGGATTGAAATATGACATAAATTTGGAAATTTTACTTGTAAAACTTGCAATGGGGCAAGTGTTGTTATTGACTATACAATTTGCTCTCAAAGTTTACTAAAAAGATAAAAGAAGTGGAGATTGATGATTCTATCGGGGACCTAAAGTCGGATCATAATCTAATTTCCATAGTGGTAGATTGGGCAAGCAAGAATCAACCCATAAGGAACAAACAATCTCAACATATTCCGTTAAAAGGAAGGATTACAGTAACACAAGAAAATTGTGATATCTTTGAAGTGGTGTTGAGTCACTTAATGCAAAGAGGGGAAAGTAAGATCACAAGGCCTTACAAGTTATGAGAACTAACAAACATAATTAAGAAGGCCTTTACAAGTTGTAAAAGAAAAAAAATAAGAAGAAGCAAACACATTGTTTTTCGATAAATAGATGGTTTGACGAGGAGTGTAAAGCGCAAGAAGAGCTATTAAAGAAACATGCAAAGAGAAATTGAACACAAAGTTGTACAAACAAATCATAAAGAGAAAAAAGAGCGAGTTCATGTCCATAAGGAGGGAAGATCTTATACACTTAGGGAAACATAATCCAAAAGCATTTTGGAAGGAGTTTCAATCAAAGAAAAAATATGCAGATGGCAACAATATCATAGCTAATCAGTGGTTTGAGTTTGCAAAATAAATTTATGAGCAAGATCCATGAAGTTGAAGGCCCTCCTTTGGTCATCATGACAACAAAACTTTCTACTGCATAAGAAGTTAAAGAGGGTATTATGAAATTGGGGGTTGGAAAAGCAAAAGACTTGGATGAGTTTCAGGAAGAATATTTAAAATGGGGAAAGAATTCTTGGCTCCTCACATTGTCGACATATTCATTAACATCATTCAATTTGGGGTTTCCTAGAGATTGGACTACTAGTCTCACGATACCTCTTTTTAAGAGTGGAGACGTTAACAATCCTTCTAATTATAGAACCATCATGATTAACCCACTTTGTTTGCAAAGTTTTTGGTAGCATGGTGGAATGCACAATTAGCAAGTGGGTAGAAGAAAAAGATAAGAGAGCAAAAGGGAAAGTAGGGTTTAGACCTAAGTATTCGATAATAGATCGTGGTATCACTTTTAGGAACATCATTGAAAAAAATTTAATGATAAAGAGGAAGCTTATTGCTATTTTGTTGACTTCAATAAGGCTTTTGACATAGTTCCTAAGAACAAGTTATGGGATAGAATGAAAGAACTTGGTATTCCGATGCACCACATAACAACCTGTTCATAGACTTTATGAAAAGGTACAAGTCAAAATTAAAACTCAAGCTGGTATCGTAGAAATTTTTAGGAGTAATATTGGGGTTAAACAAGGATGGCCATTATCACCTACTTTATTTGGCTTATATATCGACAAACTTGGGAATGGTTAAATATACATAGTGAAGATGGTGTTCGTATAAGAGAGTATGTTGTAAGACTTCTCCTTTATGCCGATGATCTTATCTTGATTGCTAGGTCCGCTCAAGGCCTTCAAAATATTTGTGTGCGCTTGAGCAATTTTGCAAAGAAGTGGGGATGCAAGTCAACACCAATAAGACCAAGATCACGATCTTCTCAATAGAAATAAAAGAACTTAGTATGACTTGTTTTGATGGAAACATTTTAGAGGAAGTAAAAAAATATAAATATCTTGGGGTTGACTTTAATAACAAGCTCAATTGGGAGATTTGTAGCAAGCAAAAAGAGAATTCTAGAAGGGTGGAGAGCTTTTTATGCTTTCCAAAACAAATGCAGAGAGGTGAAAGCTGTGGGATTGGAAAACCATGCGAGACTTTGTTTGGGCTTTTAGTAACCCCAATGGTGCTTTATGGATGTGATGTTTGGGCTAGCAGTATCTCAAACTCAAGGTGGAAAAAATTTGAGAGGATTCAAAAAAGCATGATTACTAACAAGTTCAAATTAAAGATCTCAGTCCCATATGAGATTCTTCTAGCTGAAATGGGGTGTATCTCTGAAGCTATTGCTTTATGTTCGTCTCATAACATATTTAAAAAGGATCAAACAAATGGGTGGTAGCATATGGCCTAAGGTTGTCCTCAATGAGTTTTTGGAGAAAAGAAAGAAGTCATGAATGAATCAAAACAACAAATGGCTTAAAAAATGGAACATTTTCTTGAAGATGTCCTAATAATAACCAAGAGATAAAAACTTTTGTTATTGATAAATTCTACCAAGTTATGTGGGGAAGCCCGTTAGGGAGAAAGAAAAGGTATTATTTGGAGGAATTTAACTCTACACGTGATCATCAACAAAAGACTTTTATAGGGGCTAATATGCCGTGGAAAGCAAAGATCTTCATAGCTCAATTGAGAACTAATTCACATCGTCTTCAATGTGAAACAAGAAGATGGAAAAGACCTAAAGAGGCATGGGAAGAGAGAATCTTTGTGTTTTACTTGTCTAACACAATGGAGTCAGAGAAACATTTAATATTGGAATGTAATGCTTATAACGACATTAGGGTCCAGTTTGCTAGCACAGTGGTTACTGCATCCTTTAAAAATATTTTTAGTCAAAATATGGTAGAAAATACAAGGGAGCTAATTGTCAAACTCATCAAGAGGAGATCTGCATGTCAGAAAAATCTTTAGCCGGCTCTGCTGTCCCATAGGCTGTATTTGGTAGTCTCGGGGACGTTAAAATATCTTTTTCTTGCTCTATTTCTCTTTTGAATAGTTCTATTTCATTTTAAGATTTAGAAGGAAAAACACAGTATTGAAGGACGGTGAGATAATTAAAACTTTATGAGGGAAAGAGAAGAAAGGCCTTTGTTAAGTTGGCTGCTGATTCACCTTGGAGCTCCAACACAGGATGGATTTGCAGGAGCATTCGGGGTGTGCCGCTTCGAAATGGGACCAACAGCCTCTTGGGGATTTGCCTCGCAGGGAGAAGAGAAAAAACATGAAGAAGCTGAAGAGAAAGGCCATGAGAAAAGAGGGCGCAGAGAGGGAGAGGGCGGAGGAGGAGGCCTTCCTTAATGATCCGGTGGAGCAGCTCAGGATTCAGCTGCAACACCAGGCCGAGGCCGAGGCTCTCCTAAAAGCCAGGAACGACTTCGAACATCACGAGAGACTTTGGCTTCTTAATTACCACCAAGCCCAGCGGAAACGCCAGGAAGACCTGGTATGCATTTCTCTATTCTCTCTATTTTCATTTTTTTATTTAGTAAATTCTGTTTGAGTAGGTGAGGCATTTGCTTATGCTCGCCACAGGGGTTTGCTTGTGATCAGCTACCCGTAGAGGGGTTTCCTTATGCTCACATTCCTGTAGAGGCGTTCACACATGCTCCCTCCATCGCTACTTAAGTAATGGAGACATAAAGTGATGAACCAAAATTGTGCATCACTGTTTGCCCTCCGCATGAATTTAATGCAGATTAAGTAAATGCTTTGTAATGAACACATCTTCTGTGTTCAATGGCTCACCTAGAAGACACAAAACATTCATTTTCAATATGGGAGGAAGGGATATGATAGAAGCGCTGTTGCTTGTCCTACATACACATTCTCAACCTTGTAACTCAAGCAATGATTCATCTCACCTTTACAGGCTCGAGAGACAGCTGAGAAGGAAGAAGAAGAAAACTGGGAATACGTTGAGGACGGACCAGCAGAAATTATCTGGAAAGGAAACGAGATAATCGTGCAAAAGAAAAGGATCAGAGTGCCAAGGGGAAAACTAGATGTGAATGTAGTGGCAGAGGTATGTACTTCATGAAGTTCCCTGAATTCTAGCTGTTTGGTGTTTCTTTTCTCCTTTATTTAGAAAGCAATGACAATGTTATCATACATGGTGCAGCCATTGATACTATATAGTTTTCAAAAACAAGCAATATGGGTAGCGATACTACTTGCCTGCTGCTAATCATCTTTGTAATTTAGGATCGGAAAGACATTGAATTTGTTGTGTTATTAATCGCAGGATTCAAATCAGCCTATATCCAACCCTCTTGTACCTCAACGCGATGCCTTTGAAGCTTACAAGAAACCAGATACTTCAGGTACAGGCCTTGGGGTATTTGATGTGGTTGAACAACAGATACCAAACTTTGGAACTGAACAGGTATTTTGCCTTCCCTGCTGTTCTTCAAGATTGACTTTTGTAATAGGTCTTGATTCCTTGTATATGTATTACTTAGGCTTTTGGATTGTATTTTTCCAATTTTATTTTTCTTGGTTGTAACCTATGTCACAAGGTATGCTGAATTTTATTGAAAAAGTTAGAACTTAACCGAACGTTTTCCTTCTTAAACATGATCTCGAACTTTATCCATTATTTTTACATGGGAATGTTTTGACATGCTTTCACATTATTTTATAAATGTGTGTATATATACATATACTGGTTGAAAGGGGATAGAAAGCTCTCTCCACTCTCTTGCTCACATATCTATACTTTTTTTTAGAAAATAAAAAAGATAATATTTTCTTTTGTTCAAACTCAAGAGTTCTTTTTTCGAACTTTATCCGTTGGCGAACTTGAACCAAACTTTATCTCTGTTGAACATGAACTCAAACTCGAACCTTGTGACTCAGGTTATAACAGGTTATAATGCCAGATATTATTTTGTTCAGGTTCATTCTGTATGAATTTGCAAATACTTGACTTACTGGCAGTGTTTGATTATTATCCTTGATCTACTTGTATTCTTGATGCCCCTGTTTTGTAGCCAACACTTTATGAATTATTCTAATTTCGTGTCTTAACTTACCATTCAGTATTGCGATAAATTCAAGGTCCTATAGGTTTTATTTTCTTTCTGAAACATGGTTCTTTTACATATATTTAGTTTCTGATTTCTTTTCCCATGTTGTTTTTTCATATTGCCATAAATTGAAGCTTTTATGGTTTTATTTTCTGCTTTATGCTCTAGGTGTTCTGGTTTTAAAGATTTTTAATTCTTCAGGATATGGCTCACTGCCCTTTTCACATAAAAACCGGAGCTTGTCGATTTGGAGCGCTGATGCAGCAGAGCTCATTTTTATCCAGACAAATCTTGTACATTACTCATGAAAAACATGTACAATGGCCCAGGTCTCACATGGGAGCAAGAAGAAGGGCTTGAGGTCTGTAAAATTTATGTGTGCACGTCCCTGTTCTCGTATCCTGTTGGGTATTTCATATAACATTTTCATAAGAAGATAACAATAATCAATGCTTTGATCAGCCTTGCCCTGCCATTTCAGTCTGCTTATCTGTAGAAAAGTCTTCATAGAAAATATATAAAGAAAAACATGCAAAGAGCTAATAACATGCATGAAAAATTTACATAAGTGGTAGATAGTTTCGTATGTCATGGTTCAAACTTTAATTTAATTCTTTACTGCTGTATAGATGCAGATTTTCTGAGATTATAAAAGTCGAACAGTAAGAGTGGTATTATGGTTGGAATGTAATGAATTTTGTTAGTAGCAAGCTTTGTTCTATGAAGAGACCTGCTTGGTGGGTTATGGCATCAAAGTTGAGGAACTCTTCGACCTTGAAACTACCTCTTTAGAAGATTGAATTAATTAAGATGTCATTATTGTGAAGGCCATAAAATACATAAAATCTAAAGAACATGTAAGCCGACCTGACAGTTGGAATTCCATTGCTGCAGACATCCTGCAACAATAGCAATTAAGTATAAAAAAGGTGTGGTTTGTTTAATGTATCAATAGAAGTTGCAAGTACTAATGGTTTTGTATATTGATAAATGATAAGCAGTTGTATTGGATTAAATTTAGTTTCAACCCTTGGGATCCTTGAAAACCTATGGATAAATCTCACGTGCTTGGTATTTTTTGCATTCAAACATATTTGTTTGATCGAGATTATGTTCTGTTTTTGTTTTTTTTTGCAGGTTATCTTTTTTGTTGTTTTTGCTTTGTGATTTCTGTCTTGTACTTGAAGCTGGTAATGTCTAGTCTATGGTTAATATTTGTAAGGTCCCTTTCCTTTGACATATCTCTCCAGAAATCGATTTCAAGGTTCGGTGCAAAGGAGATCCGTGGTTTTGTGCATTGAATAAGGCTGGAAATGCAGACATGTATCCTGACCATAAATACTTATGGAGAATTAGTTGATATAAATATTGTGGTTTCTGAGGTTTTATTTGTATAGCACTGAGTGAATATTCTGACACATATTTAGCTTTTTGAATTGTATTTCTTCTGTCCATCAATAAAGCTTTGAAAAATTCTAAATCCATTGGTTGTAGTATACTAAATGTAAATTGTTTCTTGAGGGAGAGTTTTCCAGGCTCTTCTGAATTGATATCCTTACTATAGAAGAGAGGCAGATCCTTAACTGGTTGTAGGTGTTGGGAAAATACTATGGATGGTATTCAGATGGCATCCTATGTAGTGTATGCTTGCATGGTTGATGATGTAAAAGGTTCCAGCTAGCTACATCAGATATTGACATCATTGACAGCAAACGGGAATTCAAAATGAAAGAAAATAATATCTGAACTCTAAAAGCCCAAGGGTATTGAATATGCTCTCTTGCATTCTCTATAAATTTTTATGTACTTTACTCAACATAGTACTTGCTGGCACTACAACATCTTATGGGAAACTTCCTGACAATCATTAGGGTACTCCATTGGACATGCTTTCCACTTGTCAATTATGCTTGTTAGTTAGCCTTTTAATCTGTATTTTAACCAAAAGTTTAAGTCTGTCTTCTTCTGGGCAGGATGTTGGAGACATTTCTGGATTTTTCTGTACACATTCATTGTTGAATGATTAACCCGACTAAATGTAGCTGCTTAGAAGAAATCTTGAGTATATGTGACTCGAGAAATTCTAAAGCATTAAATTATCAATTAATATTTCATTCTGTGAAACCCACTTTTGAGTGATAACAGTTCATTATTACTTTTGGTGTAGGTTATTACAATCTTTTAGAAATACAGTGCAAATCAATAGTTTCCTTGTCTATCAAAAGCAAACACAACAATGCTAGCAAGAAAATTTGGGATATAGGAATTATTTGTTTTGCCAGTTCATTCGCTTCTTACCTAGTTTACATCGTCCAAGCAATTGGCTATATCTTGTTTTTTAAATTGTGGAATGGATTTCTGAGTAATATAATACTATTTACAAAATGATCCTTCTGTTGATTATTTTCATTTGAATATTGTTGCTGTGAGTGTGCTGCAGTATACAGATGAAGAGGTGACCCAACATTATGAAGAATTTTATGATGATGTACACACAGAATTTTGAAGTTTGGAGAACTTGTTAATTTCAAGGTATCTCTTTTACTCTTGCTGGTTATCTTCTGAAGTCTGTTTTCTGCCTCCAAAGAAGTGATTGCATACACATTATACTGATTATCATTAGACTAATTTGTTTTCTGACATATACCGAGTCTTTCTTTTTGCATGCAGACTGATGAGTAACTTTATTAATTGTTACATGCTATCTGGTTTCAATTTAATATTTTGAAAAATACAGTTCTGAAGGACTGAATTTTCTTTACCATCCAGGTCTGTAAAATGGCTCATCCCATCTTCGTGGAAATGTCTATGTCCACTATATGTCTCTAGAATCTGCAATTGATGCATACAATGCCATAAATGGCCGTTTCTTTGCAGCAAAGCAGGTATGTGGTTTACTTTCATGGTGGTGTTTATTATTCTAAGTGCTATGTTGGAGTGTTGTTGGAGCATTGAAGAGCCCAAGAGCCACCACAAAAGAGTTGGAGTCTTCATTAGCAAGATTTTGTGTTATTCACATTCTTGAGTTCTGGTTTGATTTTCACCCTTGCATGGCTTGGAACCTTCCAAGGGCCAAGTCGTTCATTTATTGGTTGCAGTTGCTACTGGAAATCTTTTTCTTCTAGCCAGAGTTTTCAAAGCTTTTCATCCTGTGCAATTGCAAAATGCAGATTATTGTGCTTTCTTCCTCATTTTAAGTCCAATCTTAGCAACTATTGAACTTTCCTATGAATTTCTGATGCTGGAGCATGTGGCTTCATTAGTAAATCTTGCATTATGTAATGTCCCCTTTTCCAAGCTAGTTCGTTTTGGAGACTTCGAGTCCATTCCACTTTCCGTGGGCAAGAAGGAAGTGAACAAGGGAAGTGTTTGTCATATTTTTCAGTCATTTTCATGAGCATTTGCACTCTTCTTTCATAGTTTTCCACATAAGTCAGGTCGGCTGGGTTGGAGAGGTGAAAAGCCAAAGGTAAAATAAAAGAAATTATCCCTTATGAGGTCGGTCATGGTTGGAGACTCCTTAATTGGTTTTGGCGCCACCAAAAGGGTATAAAAGGGTCGCTTGGACTCATTTGTGGATCATCTATCTTGTCATAAAAATTATACTTGCATGGTTTTTGGGCTGAATGCTCAATTCCTTCCACTAGGGGGCAAAAATCCTTTGGTGTGGCATACAAGGAGGATGAAACCCTTCCTTGTTCAAATTGAAGAATGAAAACTCTTCAATTGGTGGTTCCTAAGTGCTTCAAGGAAAGTGATGTTGTTGGTTTTCAGCTAGGGTTTGATAGAAGAAGAGCTACTAAGGTTTCTACATCAATTTTGGACCCTCTCCTAGGGTAGCGACTTGCTTGGAGGAGTTGAGTGCCTTCTAGGGCACATCTTGGCAATTGGAGTTGATATTCATCTTCCTCATAATTTTAGAGGTTGATTTCACACTTTTATGATATTTTTGGGGATTGGAATCTCCATTTCCAGCCATTATTGTGAGCTGTATTTCTGCTGTCATTTATTTAATTACAGCTGGGTATAACTTCATAATTTGCATATGTTTTGGAGTACTTTGGCTTGATGTTTATTCCATTGGTTGAATATAATATTTAGGAGAATTTATATACCTATTTTCAGCTTATTTGGAGGGTGTTTGATGCCCTAAAAGTGTAGATACAATTCATTGCTAGGGTTTCTTATATTTTCAGATCTGCTGTTATAAAAATCAGATTACTCTCATTTGGGCGTGTGCTATTTCCCTATTCTTCAGTTACTGACCCTAGAAAGGACATTACACATCAACCAAAAATATGGGTAGCCTATTGGGGTGAATGTGTCAATGCTTTTCTTAACCACCAGAAGGCGCAACTCTTAAGCCCTTTTATCATGCATGCGGGAGTGAGACACGCCATGCAAGATAATTGGTCGACACAAATAAATACGTTTTTGATTCATGGCTGTGCAAGACTCGACAAGGCAACAAATTATTTGGGCTTTTATGGTCGCCTTTAAGGAAACATGGAACAATTCTAGAGATTTGTGAGTGCATGACAGCAATATATAACTAGGCATTTTGGAAGGATCTTGAACCGAATCAAAAGAATACTCCCATGACAGCTGGCTAGGCCATGTTTTCATGTGAATCCTGTAAATACCCCTTTATTCTCAATTGTAATAACTTTATACTATTGGACTTTCGAATTGTTACCTTATGGTAGTAGTTTTGGGAACCTTTGTAACTTATGAGCTTGTGAGTGTTAGTCTCATGTACTCTATTGTATTGGCGAACCTTGGGGTTTCAAACAAGTGTTTCTAAATAGTAATGAAGATTGAGCTTGTAACTAATCATGTATTGCTATTTCTTGTAGCGCATAACACATGAACTTTGGATCATGATTACAATGGATTCTTCTTGTATTGTTGAATTTATGAGGGTTGGGGAGTATTTAGAGTATTTGCACGACCATCATGTACCGCCTTCCTATCATACTGCCAAGGTCTACCTAGTAACACAAGGCATATTTTCATGGCCATTATATTGCACAGAGCTGCATCTTCATATGTGCCAATCTTGACATGCACTCTGCATTACTTATTCACAAGTAACAAATGCCCCTTCAACAATTACACACCTTATATGGGTTCGGGTGTGCAATTCTTTTAGACCAAACTTCTCAATCATCTCGTTAGAAACACTATTATCTGCTCTACTACTATCAATAATCACTTTATAACACTTACGTCCAGTTTTACAAGTGGTTCTAAATAGGTTCTTTCTTTGTGTGGGCATGTTATCTTCCTTCGTGGGATTTAATAACACCCTCTTCATCACAAGAGCTTCTCCGCATTCTGGTTCTTGTGCACCATTGTTAGACACATTGCTTTCTGCATTTGTGTGCTAAGTAACATGATTGCCAACATCGTTCCTTCTTCCACTGTTGGTTGGGGATTTTGTGCAAACAAACACAAATGACTTGGTGGCTGTGAAACATGAGTGAGACACATGCACGAGTCAACTAGATTTATGAAACCACACCGGTTGGAGCACACAGTAGCGTGGGAGTCAATGATTCGCAAATGATCGGGGATCACAAAAGATAAAAAAGTGTGCGTGTGGATTCTTTTAGGACAAAAATATATTTGTAGGAATATACCTAGGGTCACAAGCTATAAATAGTAGTTGCATTTGTAATTCGGGGACACGATGCGACAAAATATGGTTAGTTCGCACAAGTTTTGTTGTTGGGAGGTCTTAGGCATGTTTTCATGGTGTTCGGGTTTAGTGCGTGTATTTGGTGAACAATGTCTATAGTCTTATATTGACATGAATGTCATGGACGTTTCATGTGTTCTCGTGACGATATTACTTATAACATTATTGTGTATACGCGTAGTTAGATCCACGACTAACATTCAACCCTCATAGTTCTCTTTAAAATGAGGTCCTTGAAGCAACTTTATTGTGCTTCGGGTGAGACTTTCAAGTGCAAGCTTGATTGATTATGCCAATGCATATAGAGCTTTGATATTAACACAAAAATTAAACCTCTGGATGAAACTAGGCCCAATATTCTGGTTGTGTTGTTGAGACCTCATTGTTTTGGCTGTAGGGACTCTTTGCATGCTAGCTGTTGCTTGGCCAAAAGGCTTGGGTTGAAACATGAGTTTTTGTGTAGAACTTGAAGGATTTTGTGTCAAAATCTTAGGAATGGCAGGGTAAATTTGTGATGCGCAAGGAACAGGTGATGGAAGGGTTCGAGGTAGTGCTTGATCTTTGTGGATAGGTGTGGAATTGATGGATCCTTGTGTTGAGAAAGATTTTCTACGCACATTTCAAGGAGGTGAACTTGTTGAGGTTGCCTTATTGAGGACTTTTAGAAGGCGAGGGGAATGATCTTATGGAAGCCATTAGAACCCTAGGAGGAAAGGGTTGAGTACAAGACAAGACAAGCCCGCATTAAAATGGAAAATTCCTTTGGAAGGAAGATTTGCACTGAGTACTCTTTAGATACCGAGAGGACAAAAGGCAACAACTTGGGAGCTGCCATGGGGAAGATCGCGAGATTGAGGAAAGCGAGCTTATCTCAACTTGATCGGATGTCGAAGCCTTTGCATGTTACTTTTGTGATCAAGGTTTCTTCATCGGGTAAAAGTTTATGAAGTGGAAATGGAGTAAAATTGAATGCATATCGATGGAGTTTGTGTGAGAATGAGTTATAGTGGATTTAACTCTAATGGGGTGAGTCTTGAGCTTGTGATGCCTACAGGTTTTGCGGGAGGTATCTCAACAAGTCTTGCGATAACTCGAGTCTCGGTTATGATCACGATGTACTTGGATATTGTGATGAAGCTTTCGGAGCATCACGATATTGAAGATGTGGTAGACCACATACATCGGTGTGAAATTGTTTGGCGAACAAAGGGTATAACCTCATTTGAGGCGAAAGCAAGTCAATTGCATCGACGTTGTTTAGACGAGCGCATATCGAGTATAGGAAGTACGACCCCGACTAGAATGTGATGAAATTTGATGCTTTGAAGATCACATTTTTGAAGGAGTTTCATATCCCTAAGATTGAGCACAAGAGCATTTTTGCATTGAAAGAGATTAAGCGGGAGTTGACAAAGACTGTGCAGGCGTACAACACACGTTTTAAAACTCTATTATCAAAGGTTTTTTTATGACATCCATCCATTGTAGTATGCACTGATGGTTTGTGAGGGGTTATTAACACCTATTTGCAGACAACTTGCGATGCGAAACTTTAAAGACCCAGATGAAGCTCATGACACAACTTTTTTATCTTGGTGTGGGTCCATTTTGGAGGTGCAAATCTCCACGGTGGCGATCCGAGTTGAAGAAACTCGTTAGTTCAGTGACTAACCATTGCAGGGGTGGAGAAGGATTGCATTGATTGCAATGTGACAGGACACACAAGAGGAGAATGTATTTGGTGTAGAATTCATGTTGCAAAAACTTGTTCATGAATTGTGTGAGGAAGAGCATGAGACACGAGACTGCCATGTGGTTTAGTGCGCAAAATGATCCAGTGTAAAGTCTGTGTGGAGGATGCTTATGATATGCAGATTTGCAAAGTGATCGAGGAAATGTGCCAGCAAGGAATAGTGTTGAGGCGGGGAACTCTCCCTCATATTCGCCGTGAAACCATAGGTCTTGAGGTCGGTTTTCTAGTGACGAGAGGTGGTGGACAAATCTAGGGCTCATGCTTGATGTTGTAGATTGCAAAGTGATAGAGGAAGTACACCAAGGAATAGAACACCAAAGCAAGGGAACTCTCCCTTGTATTCGCCACAAAACTACGGGTATGGAGGTTTATTTTGCGGTTGTAGAGGTAGTGGACAAATTAGGGCTCATGCTTTAAGTGTGGGTCCCTCGATCATTATTAGTGAAATTGTCTGAAGTTTCCAACTTGTGCACATTGCGGAGGTTACAAGTTAGAAGAGTGTCCAGGACTTGATAAAGAAGTTTAGAGATTGTGAGAATGCTAGAGTTGCGGGAGTTGTAAAGCTGGTCCAACAGGGAAAGAGTTGGAAGAGGAAACTAGTATAGTCTTGCATGATGTTCGAGGAGAAGCCAAGGTGTAAATCACTACATGAGGTGGGGTGAATACACAAAGTAAGATTGCTCCCATCTTCACAAATTGATGTCATTACGCACAAGAACATGTTGACTAAGGTGTAAGAAATCCTCGGGATTTTACAAGGGGAAGTGGAAGTTGACCGAGAGATGGAAGTGAAAATGAGGGAGTAATAGTGCAAGCTTGCCCCCATCTTCACAAATTGATGTCATGACGTACAAGAACATGTTGACCAAGGTGTAAGAAATCATCAAGATTTTACAAGAGGAAGTAGAAGTTTGACCGAGAGATGGAAGTGAACATGAGGGAGTAATAGTGCAAAACCCATTGTTTAAGGAAATTGTGGAGTTGATTGAGATTTTTGCGATGAAGTAGAAAGGCGTGTTGCCTTTGTTAAAGATTGGCTTCAACAAATCCTCGAGATTACATAAGAAGACAAAATTGCGAGTTTGAAAGATTCGTGTATCGCAAATCAAATTGGGTATGACAAGGAATTGTTATTAGAAGCATAGATAAATGGAAGAAGTATGAGGAATATATTGACTTGTAATGGAGCTGAAGTGAGTGTATTAACTAAGGATATATTGAGGAGATTAGGAAATCGTGCGTTGGAATCGATTTGACAAGCCTATTGGTAATGGCGAATAAGACCAAAGTAATGCCCATTGGGCTTTTGATGGAGTAGAGTTGGACATTATGGAGGTAAAGTTTGACTTCGACTTTAAAGTGATTGAGATCACAAAAGCAGACAATTACCCCGCTTTACTTGGTTGACCCTAGTGTTATGATAGGAGGCCTCTCGTATGAAATTTGAAAGGAGTAATGTGAAGTGAAGACTTCCGGTTTATATGGGAGACACTATTGTGGAGGAACATCGTTGTGAATATGAGATGGAGACACTATTGTGGAGGAACATCTTTGTGAGTATGAGATGGAGACACTAGTGTGGAGGAACATCTATGTGAGTCTGAGAGGGTATGGAGTTTGAGCGAATGTTTCCTTCCCTTTGGCGTTAGGTTCGTGTGTTGTATGGTACATGAAGACTTGTGTAAAAGATTGGTATTTGTGGAGTGAGACTAAGTGGAAAAGCGCTAACTTGGACATGGTAAAGGAGGAATTTGTGCAAACATTCACTTTTGATTCAAAGGAACAAGGCTTGGCCATGCCATTGATAATGATAAAGGACACAATTTTCATAAGGATGCTTTGTGGGAGGACATGAGGAATTTGTGCAAACATTCACTTTTGATACAAAGGAGTAAGTCTTGGCTATCACGTTGTGATGATAAAGGACACAATTTTTCACAAGGATGCTTTGTGGGAGGACATGAGGAGGAAGATTTGACTCGACAAGGATTACTCGTGGACCAACTTTGCGGAAGATTGAGCACTCAATTTAGTGTGGGGAGACCCGCCCCCACAACACAAAAGTCTCCATTTGGATTGAGGAGACGGAAGAGGCTATGGAAGATGTAGTGCAAGTTGAAGTTATTGAGGGAGAGTGAGTGGTTGAAGCCGCACGGAAGGACCTTGTGAAATATTACAACCAACCGATTTGCATGAAAGAAGTAAATATTGGAATAGAGGAAGATCCATGCAAATGGCAAGCTGGGTGATTATTGGGCGATGTAGAATTCACTAGATTTGTGGAGCTTGTAAGGGAATATAGTGGGTTGTTTTCAAAGAGTTATCAAGAAATGAAAGGGTTTACATTTGACCTTGGGAAAAATGCACATAAAGTTGTGTGAGGGTGCAAAACTTGTTAAGAAAAGGTGTATAAGATGAACTCAAATTTGTGGGTGAAGGTGAAAGAGGAGATTGACAAAATGATGGACGTAGTAGTGATATTTCCGGTAAAAAATTTTGATTTGGATCAGTCCAATGGTGATTAGCATTAAAAAGGATGGACAAATTTGTATTTGCGTAGACTATCGAGATCTTTGAGTGATGCTTTGCGTTCAATTGTTGGCCATTGTGTATAGGTGTTGTCATTGATGTCAAAGCCATTGATGGAAAAGGATGTGTATGTGTCATATGAGTCTCTACGAGGTATCTTTTAGTGTCTATCATGAAGGTTGGTTGGTAGTGGACTGGGTTTGGTGAGTTGTTATGGTGTTCTAGAGCATGATCTAGTAGTATGGTCATGGTATGAGCTCTCCAAAGTTGATTGAAGGATGTTATGAGGTCAAACAAGGTCCTAGAGGTGTGTCAAAGGCGTCTAAGTGTCTGCATTGAATCATCAAGGTCAATTCATGGGTTGACATGGTTGAGTCAGGTCATTCTAGGCCTATTCATAGATCTAGAGCATGTGATTTGATATGGTGGCATGAGTTTTAGAGAAAGGAAGTCATGGTGAAGCATGGTGATGGTGTATATGATGTGTATGATGAGTTTCAGGTCAGTTCTCAGAGGTTTGGTGGTGTTTCATGGTCCTTGGGAAGCAAGAAGGTGAAGACATGCTAGGCACATGTAAGTCATTGTGGTTGGAGAGTTCCAGGCATATTTGAGCATGGTGGTGAGTTTGGTCGATTGAGGATGTTGTCACGATCTTTGCATGACAAGTTTTAGGTCAAAATGCGAAGGAATTGCAAGATATGAAGTTTTTGGTAAAACTAGGTTTTGGAGAAGCAAAACCAGCTCAAATTGGCAACTTATTTGCGCACTTTGTTCTCATACACTTTGCATGGGACCCAAAGGTTTTGGGGGATGTTTTTCATTGAGCTAAGAGTGTTTTGCAAAAAGAATGAGGTCATTTGATCGTTAGGTTTTTATGAACAATCGTTAAGAAGATAAATTGGTTTGAAACCCTAAGCAAAACCCTCCTCTAGAGCAACTTGGGAGATTTGATTTGTTTGGTATCTAGAATTTCTTGGCAAATGCAAAGTGATGCATCGGGTTGAAGAGGATTCCTCAAAGCTCATTTTGGTGGTGTTTGGTGTTCCAGTTGTTTTGGGAAGAGAGAGAAAAACCCTAGTTTTGTGGGTTTTTGCAGTTTTGGGCTGAGATGGAGGTTCCAGGTTGAAAACCAAATTGTTCTAGAATCCTTGTGAGATGTGCTACACAACCATGAAAAGTTTAAGGCAAGTTGCTTGGAGAATTTTTAAGATACTGAAGTGCTCAAAGTCAGCCTATCGATTTTGGCATCAAGGTAAAATGCTAGTCTCTTTGTTTGAGATGAGTTTGATCATTTTGTATGTTTTAGTTGTGGTTTTTCATCTTGGATAGCATGTAGGCACTTGATATGATGTGTTGAAGCTCTTGGTTTGATGTGGTGAAGTGATTTTCAGTTGAAGACCTATTGGCTGGAAAGCCCTAGTTGGCTTGTTTAAGGTGATTGAAACAAGTGTGTTGGGTGAGATTTCTCCACATGACATATGGTTCTTAGTGCTTGTACATGTTGGTACAAGTGTCCTTGATGTGTTCTAGGTGGTGGTTGAGCTTGGAAGTTGATTTAAAGGTGATAGAGCAAGTTTCTCTCACGTTGGTTCTTGAGTCTTAGAATCTGAATGAGTAGTTTCAGAGATTGGCTTGGTTGAAGGCGGTGTTACGTAGGGGCGCGTCCCTTAGATTTTGGTGACGTCCCGACGTCTCGAGCGTTTCGGGGGACTTGGAGGGACGCCCCTATTTTTTTCAAATCTTTCAAAAGACTTCTAATGTTTTTACTTTTAAAAGCTGTTATTTTAACAAAGAACTTTAAATTATAATCTTGAAAGTACTGAATAGAGTTTAAATCCTAAATTTCTTTGAATAAAGTGAAAATATTCAAATATTAATATTTTATATATTATTTTAATAGCTGTCCCCTTCAAGCGCCCCCAAAATTTGGGAATTTTTGCCATCCTGGAAACCCCGCGCCTCTCGGTCTCCTGTCCCCCATCCCCGAGACTTAGGTAACTATGTTTGAAGGCCTTCCACTATGAGTTGGAAGATAAAGTAAGTTGTTATGGAAAGTAGACTCAAAGACCTTTCCAATGGTATATGGTTTGTGTCTTGATGAGTTGATTTTATAGGTGAACCAACTCTGTTTTGAGACTTAGTTTTGGGGTCTTGAAGCCAGTTTGGAGTAGTTGCGAGTTTGAGTTGTTTGGAGGTCTTCCACTTGGAGTTGGATGAAAATGTGAGTTGTTTCAGAAAGAGGATTCAAAATCCTTTCCATTGATATATGACTTGAGTCATGATGACAAGTTTTGCTATGTCAAGTTGGTCATTCTTCATGACTGAATTTCCAGGTGTTGAAGACCTAGTAGGGTTTGCTTGCTTCTCGGCATACTTCATGATGTCTGGAGCTGATGCAGAGGTTCCTGAGCTTGCTGAAGGTTATTGAATAACCGCCTTATGTTGGGTGATGCTTGTTGAGCCATAACAAAGTTGTTTGAGGCTTTTGGAGATCATGATCCATTTGTTAGTGCTTGAGAAGCTTGTTTTGAACTTGCTTGTGCATCTTGGTGCTTGATGATGATGTCTTGACCCCTGCCGACCTACTTGGGTCATTTGTGTTGATTTATATGATGTTATTCTTATATTTTTGAGTTGGGATGACCTACTTGGTCATGGCTGACCTAGGGGTGTAATAAGCTAGTGTTATGTATATAAAGACAAGTTTATTTGCTTATTGTGACTAGTTGAAGTGATGGGGTTATGAGTGACCTATATAGGATCAAAGGAGAGTGTTGAGGGGTTAAGAACAAAGCGAAGAAGAGCAATGAAGACCCGAAGAAGATTGAAGACCCGGATGTACTGAGGCAAATTGATATATTCAGCCCTTGAAGGAGAGAGATTGAGCGAGTTAGGAGTGAGCTTGTTTGGATGAGAGTTTGATGTGTTTGTGAGCTGAATTTGGATCACAATCAGTTGTGTGAGCAGCCTATCATATGTGATCACTCTTTACAAAATCTCTTATGATGAGTCATATTCATATGAGTCCTTTGTTGTGAGTAATATCAACAAAGGTTTAGGGGTTGGTGCTCCTTGTGGGGTTGGTGCCTCACTAAACAAATCTTGCAGGATGTGTAATATTCTTACAATTCCTTGCTTTGTGTAATATAAACAATGGTTTTAGTGGGTTTTTTTCCCTAGAGGGTTTCCCACTTATATTTGGTGTCTTGTGTTCTCTCTTGTCTTATGATCTTGTGAATGGTTAATACACATCTAATATGCTCATGTGTGGTTATGTATGATGAATGGATAATTGAATAATGAATGCTAATACATGGTAATTGAAGTTAACCTCTCTCAGTCCATTGTGCTTCCAACATCAACATCCATTCCCAACCCCTTTCATAGAAGAAGTTTTGGAAGGATTTGCGGGACGTGAGCTGTACACTTTTAAGGATGGGTTATTTGGTTGCAAGAAGTGCGAGATCACGAGAAGAGGACAAGACGAAGACAAGTTTTGTGGCAAAATGAGGATCTTTTGCGGATAAAGTTATGTTGTTCGGATTGGAGAATACACCAAACAATATTTTCATGGATAGTGGTTGAAGCCTTTAAGGACCTCGTACATAAGTTTTTACAAGTATATGTGGGTGATTGGACTACATATGGGTTTTTGCGTGATCACCATGTAAATTTACGTTTGAGTAGTGTAGGAAACTACACATATCATTGAATTTGAAGAAGTGTACTTTTGCGGTGCCGTACATGACTTTGTTGGGACATGTCATTTCTGAGAAGGCATGTTAGTGGAGCCCCTAAAAGTTGCCATGATACAATTGGAGGGTTGCGGATGAGAAGATGTCTGCACATTTTTAGCACATTATGGATGCAGAAAGTATCCCAAGTTTATAAGAAATTATGCATGTATAGCTGGACCGTTGGAAGAATTGCTGAAGAAGGAAGAACCTTTCAGATGGAACTACTTGTAGCAGGGGCTTTTGATACTTTGAAGGAAAAATTGGCTAGCGCGCCAATTTTGCAATTCTGCGAATGGAAAAAGCCCTTTCATGCACACATAGACGCGTCTGGAATGACGGTGGGAGCAATTCTTGCACAATTGGGCGAAGGCAAGATTGACCACCCAATATATTTTGCGAGTCGAAATAAATTGTCCAACACAAAATAATGATAATACCATAGAGTGTGAAGCCCTTAGTATGTTTTATGTGACGCAAAAGTTTAGACAGTATCTCCTTGCTTTACTCCTTTTGCTTTTTCATTGATCTTGAGGCTTTGAAGTACTTGGTGAATAAGCCGGTGTTGCATGGGTGCATATGTCGGTGGATGGTGCTATCTCTAGGAGTTTCGTTTAAGGTGGTTGTTAAACTGGGGAGATGCATGCGGGATCATATCACTTGTCCCGATAAACATGGGAGAAGTTGCACGCTCAATTGACACGGGTTGCCCGATGCCTAATTTTGCCGGAGTTTTGCAAGTATTTGAGGAGATGGCAGAATTTGCGGCTCTCCTTACTTTAGAGATGGCACTGAGGGTTGGCTTCAGTAGCACAAAAAAATAGTGGGCAGTCAAGGCTGCCCCATATCAGCTGATTAGTGGAGAATTATAAAAGTCGGGAAGATTTTTGTTAGGTTGTGTGATGGAGCACGAGTGCAAGGATGTCTTATAGGAGTGTCACAAGGCAGTGGTTGGAGGACATTATTTTGGGGAAGCCATGACCCGCAAAATCTTGTTGATTGGACTTTGGTAGCCGATGTTGTTTAATGATACTCACGAATTTGCTTGCAACACCGTGACCTTTGCTGAGGGTTGGAAAATCGAAGCGCACAAATTAGATGCCACTAGTGCCCATCATAGTGCAAGAACCGTTTGATAAATGGGCGATCGATTTTGTGGGTCGATTAATCCACTTGATGCAGCTTCAGGGGTTTGATACATCATCATCGCAACATATTATTTGACACGTTGGGGGTAGATATTGTACTAATTCGTGAGTGTACCACCATGATCATTACAAGATTCATGTGGGAGAACATTATCACTTGGTTTGGTTGCCCTACGAGTTTGACAAGTGATGCGTGGTACACATTTTCTTTCAAAGACGGTAAGGAATCTCTTGGAAGAATTCATGATAGCACATCACGAATGACTCCTTACCATCCATGCAAGCTAATGAGACTATGGAGGTGTTTAACAAGATTTTGGGAAGTACGTTGACTAAGATTTGTGGCGTAGGTCGTGTGCAAACCGGGATGACAATGTTTTTGCGGTCTTGTGAGACTATACGACTATGTACGAGAGGCTGAACAAATATACCATGTTCCAATTAGTGTATGGAAAGGAAGCAATCTTGCCAATTGAGGTTTTGGTACCAACTTTGTGGATTGCCCTTGTAAGTAAATTTTAGAGATAGGTACTCGATGAATGAAAGGTTGTATGCAATTTTATGGCTAGATGATCATTGGTTGTTGGCTCGTTGTATTCAAGAGGTTAAGAAAGGACGACATAAGACTTGACATGATAAACACATTTAAACTAAGCTTTTGCAAAAAGGCACAAGGTTCTGCAGTTAGATTTCAGGTATGTACAACACCTAGGGAAGCTACATATATGGTGGATGGGACCTTTTATCATCCATCACATTGTCTTCTGGAGCATGTAGGCCACGCAAGTTGGATGGGGAGTTGCTTCCTGGGCATTTCAATGGGTGTAGGCTTGAGTCCTATCAAGACTAATTTTGTAGAATCCTAGAGAACCAATAAGGCTAGCAGCCAATAAATGCTTTGTTTTGTTTTGTTTTGTTTTTTCTATGTCGCAAATAAGTGATATTGAAGAACACACACTTATACTGAGGGGGGAAGAATCAAGTATAATACAATCTTTTACTTGTTCAAAAAATTAAAGTCCACAAAATCAACAATCACGCACAATACAACAATTATACAACAAAAATTTATGTGGAAATCCTTTAGAGAGAAAACATAGAGAAAACATTGTGTGGATCTCTTTGTCCAAATCGAGTCACAAAATAATAAATATATTTGCAAAGATTTGTAGGCACTAACCTACTTGAGACACCAATCCCACCACTAAGCAATTTGTAGGCACCAACCTACCGGAGACACCTATCCCCACCACTAAGCACCAACTTAGCAAGAGACATCAATCTCTTCTTTTTTAGAAGCACCAACTTCCAAACAATATTCTACAATGAATAACAATATCAAAACTTCCACAAAAATCTGCTCTGAATTCCACCTTCAAAAATCTTCCTTTGAAATAATCAACTCTTCTTCACACACTATGCTTGAATGATCTTCTACTTCTTTCCACCCTTTCAATGCCTTGAATAATTTCTAATTTATTCCTCTCATACTTAGAAATTGCTTATAATAATTTCTTATTCCTTCACTTGTAGAAATTTGCCTTCTCCTTAATTTGCACTTTCTTCTTCCTTAACAATTCGCAATGTTCTCCATAATTCACCATTTTCAAATATTTCCAACTCTATGTCCTTTTATACCATTTTCATCTCTTGAAAGGGTGTGATTTCTTACTACAGGGGTGGCCCAATAACATTCTTTTAGATGCAAGACATGAGTCGGCCTTTTCAACATAATATTTGAATTTATGAGTTTTTTCTTGACTTTTGCAGACTTGCTCTGTTTTCACCTTGTTTATCACGTGTGCTTTCCATGACCTCCACGGACTTGCTTTATTTTGCGGCACTTCTTTGACTTCCGTGACATTCCAAATCCTTTATTATGCAGATTTTTAGTTTTGTTGCCACCTATGGAACACTATACATCTCTTTTTTGATCATGACATACATACATCCTTTGTTCCACGACATTCTCTCCTTCAAAACCGCTGGACACTAAAATTTGTCCCCCTTTGTTATGACGATAATTGACTTGCCTTCAAAACCCACGAAACACTTCAAGGTGATCCTCCAAACCCGCGAAACACTACTAAATGGTCCAAACCAAAAACATGTGAAACACTATCAACAACAAATCCGTGAAACACTACAAACTATTTCAAACCCATGAAACACTATACAAACTCCTGCAGAACACTACAAAATATTTTTTCCTTTGTTGCTGCGGCATGCAAAATTCAAACAATGAAAGTAGCTTTTTCTTGATTGATACATTCCTAAACATCATCAATGCTTTGACAATCATTATTTCTAACATATGAAACATATACAAGATGATTTTCTCGACATCATCATTCCTTTGACATCAATGACAATATTTCTAACAATCTCCCCCTTTTCATTGATGGCAACCTTCCATAACCTTGCATAGAGATTACCTGTGAATATATCAAGAACATAATACTCCCCCTTTAATTCTACCCCTTTCTGTAACTCTCCCCTTTGACATCAATGGCAAAGGGACAATCACATCTTGTCACACAACAAATGATTCATCAATTGATCTTTCTATGAGTAGCCTTCACTATGGAGCTAAAGATAATGTAGTGATTAGCTCCCCTTGAATTGATGCTTCTCCTTTTAGTGATTGGATGAGAAAGATATCACTCCCATTTTTGCCTGAGATATTCAAATGTTTCTTTTGGAAGGGGCTTTGTAAAAATGTCCACAATTTGATCTTTTGTAGTAATGTATTCCAACTTAACATGTTGTTCTGCTACTTGTTCTCTTAAGAAATGATACTTTATAGGAATGTGCTTTGTTCTAGAGTGCATAACAAGATTCTTTGAAATATTTATTGCACTAGTGTTATCACAAATATGGAAATTGGAAAATCAAACTCTACCTTGATGTCTTTCAATGTCTACTTCATCCTAGAGAACTTGTGTGCAACATGACATTCTACAATGATGTTTTTCCTCTATTGTAGATAAAGAGATAGAAGCATGCTTCTTTTTAACCAAGATACCAAATTTTTCCCAAAAAGAATGCTCCTCCACTTGTACTCTTTCTATCATCAACACAACCAGCCCAATCTGCATTTGTATATGTTGTTAGAGTGAAATCTTCACCTCTTGGATACCACAAGCCATAGTCCAACATGCCCTTTAGATATTTAAATATCCTTTTGACTACTTGCACATGAGTTTCTTTGGTGCAGCTTGAAACCGTGCCACCATACCTATTGCTTGCATAACATTGGTCTTGATGTCGTCACATATAATAAACTTCCAATCATTGATCTATAAAGAGTTTGATTTGCTTCAAGAGATTCATCATCCTTGCTCAATTTATACTTGTGACCATGGGTGTACTAACTAGTTTGCAATCTTCCATTCTAAACTTCTTCAACATCTCCTTAATATACTTAGTTTGTGAAATAAATATGCCTTTGTCAAATTGAGAAATTTGTAAACCAAGAAAGAATGATAACTCACCAAGCATGGACATTTCAAACTCCTTTTGCATTTCCACAACAAACTCTTAACACATTTTGTCACTACTACCTCCAAAAATGATATCATCTACATAGACCACAACAATCAGTTGATCCTTACCTTAGTTTTGATGTAAATATTGTTATCAACAATTCCCTTTTTGAAACCTTGTTGTTGTAGATACTTGTCAAGTCTTGAGTACTAGTGCTCTGGGGCTTGTTTCACCCATAAAGTGCTTTCTTTAGTTTGCACACATAATCCTTTTTCATCGATAATAAGAAACCTTTGGTTGTTCAATGTATACCTCTTCTTCTAAATTTCCATTGAGAAAGGAAGACTTAACATCCATTTGATAAACTTTAAAGTTCTTAAAACAAGAAAATGCCAAGAACATTCTTATAGCTTTTAGTCTTGCAACAGAGAAAATTTTTTCTTCAAAATCAATGCCTTCAACTTGAGCATACCCCTTACAGACTAATCTTGCTTTATTTCTCACAACTTGACCATCTTCATTAGCTTGTTCCTAAAAACCCACTTGGTGCCAATCACATTTTTTCCTTTTGGTCTTGGGACAAGTTCCCAAGTCTCATTCTTTTCAATTTGATTTAGCTCTTCTTCCATAGCATCAATCCAATGTTTGTCTTCACTTGCTTCAAAAAGTTCTTAGGTTCTATTTTGGATAGTAATGACAAGTTTGCATGTTCAGATGCATTTTCCAATCTTCTTCTAGTTTGTACTCCAATATTTTTATCACCAATAATATTCTTTTCTAAATGATTCTTTTGGATAGATCTAGATGGTGTCTTTGTATCTTTTTTCATTTCTTCTTCTTCATCTTCTTCTTCTTTACAACTTGCTTCCTTTGAGATAATCAAGTTCTTGTGTCTTTATTCTTTTGATACCTGACATCATCCACTTTTACATTTGCACTTTCAACAATCTTGTGCGTTCTTATATTGTAGCATATATAAGCTTTGCTTCTTGAAGAGTAACCAAGGAAGATACCTTCATCAGATATGGAGTCAAACTTTCCCAAGTCTTCATCATCTCTTTTTATGTAGCATTTTCTTCCAAACACTCTAAAATATTTAATTGTTGTTGGTTTGCCCTTCCATAATTCATAAGGTGTTTTTTTGTTTACTCTAATTTTCCCTCTGTTTAGAATGTAGATACGTTGTGTTGACTACTTCTCTCGAAAACATGTCTTGATAGCTTAGATTCATTTAGCATTGTTCTATCCATTTCCTGTACAGTTCTATTTTTTCTTTCTACAACTCCATTTTTTTGTGGAGTCCTTGCAGCTGAGAAATGTCTCCTTATTCCATAATGCTCACAAAATTCTTCAAATTCATTTGAAGTAAATTCTCCTCCTCGATCAGATCTTAGGCACTTGATTTTCAGACCAATTTCATTTTCAACTAAGGCTTTGAATGCCTTAAACTTCTCAAATGCTTTAGATTTCTCTTTTAGAAAAGTAACCCATGTCATTCTAGAATAATCATCAATAAATAACATAAAATAGATTTCACCTTACATGCTTTGAGTTCTTGTAGGCCCACAAAGGTCTGTATGAACAAGTTCAATGGACTTTGTTGTTGAGTACTCCTTTGTCTTGAAACTAACTCTTGTCTGCTTCCCATGTTGACACTACTTGCAGAGAGTGTTTGATGGTTTAGTGATCTTTGGCATATCTCTTACAGCTTGCTTGGTATTGATTTTTACTAGATTATCAAAATTATATGACCCATTCTTCTATGCCATAGCCAACTCTCATTTGCTTGCCCCATGTAGCATTTTTCTCTTTTAATCTCACTAAGAATGTAAAGGTTATTAGTTTATGTTTTGCATGCATCTGCAACTACCTTTCTTGTACTTTCCTTTTTGATCTCAAACCTTTCAACATGAAATGTGAGAGTGTATCCTTGATCACTCATTTGACTTACACTCAGAAGATTATGCTTCAATCCTTCAACATACAAGACATTTTCAGTTTTTGATTTTCCATTGTTAAGGCTAATAGTACCTTTACCAGATATTCTTGTTGTAGCATTGTCTCCAAATTTCATAGTACCTCCATTTACTTCTTTCAAGGTGAGGAACTTGCTCTTGTCCCCAGTCATGTGGCTTGAGAAACCACTATCAATGTACCATTGATCACCTTCATTTTGAGCATGAATTAAGTTTTGTATAAGCATGGATTTCTCTTTATTCTTTTCTTGCTCCTGCTTCTTCCAAACTTTTGTCAGGTTCATCCTTTTGATTATCCATAATTTCCTCATTCTTGTTCTTCCTAGGGAGATTCCACAAACCCACTTCTACAAAAACGTGTTATATGTCCATAGTTGTTGCACTTATAACATATAACATTATAATCCACTAAAGGAGAAAATGAATTGTAGTTTCTATTTGAGGATACATAAGAACTTGCATTCTTATTTCTACCAAAATTTCTTGCACGAGTCCTATAATCTACTACTTTATGACCAAATTGATTACATGAAAAACAATAGCCATAAAAGAGTTCTCAAACTTTTGGTCATATAATGCATTCCTCGGAGGGAAAGAATCTTCTTATTTTATCCTGAGTTGTCTTTGGGAGGAATGATTTTATTTTGAGGAACATGAATCTCTTCTTCTTGTTGCTTTCATTTGGAGTGCTTGTATTTTGAGGAACATGAATTTCTTTTTCTTAGGAACATGAATCTCTTTGCTTTCATTTTGATAGGACTTTTAAGAGCATCTGCATAGCTTTTTGGCTTGTCTGTGTTTGACATCTTTGGTGGCTCTTTGGGATCTTCTTTTGTAGTCTTCTAGCTTTCTTCATATCCAAGACCAGTCTTGTTGAATGGTGACTCGACAATTGAGCATACCATCTCCGCAGCCGCTCTCGACAATTGAGCATATCATCCAACATTTCAAAGTGCTCTTCTCAAACTTCAAGCAACTTTTCAACTGGGCTGATGTTTTCTTTAGTTCTTCCTTTAAGGAACCAATTTCAGATTCTAGCTTCTCACAATTTTCTTCTTTTATCTTCAGTTGGGTTCTCACCTCCTCTTCCATATTTTTCACCTCTTCTAGTTGAATCTTGCAGGCTGATGATAATCTTTTCAAATTCTTCAAGGTCTTGTGACAATTTTGTTTTTGAGGGCACATATTTCTTCATATTTCTGAAACTGTTGTTTTTGTTTCAAATTTTCTTTTTAAGTATCTTGATCTCATTTAGGGCACAAATGAGCTCTTCTTCAAGATCCACTTCACCTTCAACTTTTGCATCTTCTTCTTCTTCGAAACCTTCTCTTCTTCGCTTTCCAAAATGTCCCCTTTTATTTCCATTGCCATGAACAAAGATTCTTCTTTATCACTAGCAGAGATGCTTTCATTATTTTCTTTAGATGAGCTACTTTCCTCCTTGATATAGAGGTTTTCTTGTGCTTATGGATGTTCTTTTTTTTCTCAGGTTTTCCTTGCTTATAGCTCTTCTTATATTTATAATATTTGTTACCTTCCTTCATGTTGTGATCTTCTTCATTATCACTATTTTCATTTTTTGCATATGGACATTTAGCAACATAATGTCCTACTTTTCCACAATTAAAACATTTGAAGGGTAACTTACCTTTGTATTTTCCGGATCCTTTCTTTAGCTTCCTGACAAAATGAGCTTCCTCTTTGTTTGATTCATTGTTGGAGCAGTCATGTGGCTCAAGCTTCTTAATCTTCATCTTCTTTGAGACTTTGAAGGTGGCCTCTTGCTTTGATGATTTCTCCTTTTTAGTTCTCATTTCATACATTGTGAGGATCCCATGTAGTTCATCCATTGTTAGGGTATTTAAATCCTTCATTTCTTCAATGGCAGAAACTTTGGCATCAAACCTCAAAGGAAGAGATCTTAATACTTTTTGCACAATCATTTCATCTTTAACTTTTTCTCCAAGCCCTCTGATGGTGTTGACAATTTCATCCACACACGAAGAAGGTAGGTGCAATGTTTTCATCATCCTTCATTTTCAGACTTTTGAATTGACTTCTATGAGTTTGAAGCTTGGATTTCTTTACTTTGTCATCTCCTTCATAGGCTATAGATGTTCTTGATTTTTTCCCATAAATTTATTTTGTTGAATCACAATGCATCACTTTGACAAATTCTTGAATTTTGACAAACACACAATATTGCATTCATAGCTTTTGCATTGCTCTCACTTGCCTTCTTTCATCTGATATGTTGGTGGAGTTGTTGGAGCAAGTATAGCCATTCACAATTGATTGCCAAATATCAAAACCAAGAGCCATTAGATAAGTGTGCATCCTTATGCTCCAAAAAGCATAGTTAGTTCCATCAAACAATGGAGCTCTATTTGAGGAGAATCCTTCTTGACATGCCATGTGTGCTTCTGAGATCTACCTTCTAGTTATTAAACTATTCTTGAAGGAACCTTCTCTGATACCAATTGAAGAACACACACTTATATTGAGAGGGGGTGAATCAATATAATACAATATTTTACTTATTCAAAAACTTAAAGTCCACAAAATCAGCAATCACACAAGATACAACAATTATAGAACACAAGATTTATGTGGAAACCCTTTCGGGAGAAAACCACAGAGAAAAGACTGCTTGGATCTATTGTCCAAATCCAAGTCACAAAATAATAAATATATTTGCAAAAATTTGTAGGCACCAACCTACTGGAGACACCAATCCCCACAATTAAGCAATTTGTAGGCACCAACCTACTGGAGACACCTATCCCCACCACTAAGCACCAACTTAGCAAGAGACACCAATCTCTTCTTTTAGGAAGCACCAACTTCCAAACAATCTTTTACAATGAATAACAATATCATAAACTTCTCCACAAAAATATCTTTGAATTCCACCTTCAAAAATCTGCCTTTGAAATAATCAACTCTTCTTCACACACTATGCTTGAATGATCTTATACTTCTTTCCACCCTTTCAATGCCTTGAATAATTTCTATTTTATTCCTCTCATACTCAGAAATCTACTTCTAATAATTTCTCATTCCTTCACTTGCAGAAATCTCCTTCTCCTCCTTAATTCACACTTTCTTCTTCCTTAGCAATTCGCCATGTTCTCCATGATTCACTAATTTAAATCTTTCCAACTCTATGTCCTTTTATACCATTTTCATCTCTTGAAAGGGTGTGATTTCTTTCCATGGGTCGACTCAATAACATTCTTTTGGATGCAAGACGTTACCGGGTTTTTAGTTTTGTTGCCACTCGCGGAACACTATACATCTCTTCCTTTGATCCGCGACATAGATCCTTTGTTCCATGGCATTCTCTCCTTCAAAAACCTGCGGGACACTAAAATTTGTTACCCATTGTTGCACGACATTGACTTGCATTCTAAATCCGTGAAACACTTCAAGGTGATCCTCCAAACCCACGAAACACTTCAAGGTGATCCTCCAAACCCGCGAAGCACTAAAATGGTCCAAACCCATGAAGCACTAGCAAATGGTCCAAACCCGTGAAACACTACAACAAACCCACGAAACACTATCATTTGATTTCAAACCCGAGGAACACTCTACAAACTTGTGGAACACTACAAACTGTTTTAAAATCCGCGGAACACTACAAAATATTTTCCTTTGTTGCGACATGCATAATTGAAACTGAAGTAGCTTTTTCTTGATTGACACATTCCTTAAACATTAATGACAAGTATTTCTAACATATGAAACATGTAAGCTGATTTCTTTGACATCATCATTCCTTTAACATCATCATTTTGTCGACAAATTTCTTTGTGAGACATCAATGACAATATACAAATTTCTTTGACATCATCATTCCTTTGACATCAATGACAATATTTCCAACGAGAGATAATTCTCCAAATATATATACTATTTTATGCAAGAAACAATTTTGATAGTTCGTAGGATACAAATTTTTGTGATAATGATATTCTATTTTTTCGGATGAGGACGTAGCGCCTTTTTTGTGAGGAATTGATAGAGAATGAAAAGTTTGGTAAAAGAAGTGCAAAACAAGGGTTCTTGCAGAGTGTGGTGATGGAAGAAAAGCGAGAGAGAGATTGCATTTTTGTGGGAAGGATGGATGAGTCAGCTTTTTAGGGGGAATAAGAGCTTTAAAGCGGATGATGTGGAAGGATGACTAGGTAGCTTTTCATGCGTGTTGACGGTGAAAAAGGTTGTAAGTGGCTTTTGGAATTAGGTGCTTGAGTTATGCTAACGAGGCTATTTGAGGTACTCAAGGTGGTAATAATGGCTCATTCATGCTTTGTCAATTCACGAATTGAGAGCAAATTGAGCAAAGAAAGTTAAATGCGATAAATTGAAGATGAACTAGAGCTGAAGGAAAGAAAGAAATACGTATAGTGGTGTGTGGGTGTTGTGGATATGAGGTTGAAGTTGTATAAACAAGTGAGAAAATGAGAAATTGAAGTTTAGATGACAACCATGAAGAGAAAAGCTGTGATTGAGACAATAGGGTGGGGCCGATGAAGAAACAAAAGAAACAGAGAAATACCTTAGTGGATGTTATGGGGTACCCAAACATGTTGGCGACCATGTTTTAGACCAAGACCCAAATTGGAAGATTTTCCTTGGAGGAATTCAACCATAGGAAAGATAGCATTGACACCATGGTGAAGGTGGGGCCGAATATGTAGGTTGGGGTACTACGGAAGACAATGGCAACAAAGCCAAGGGAGATTGGTGTCTTGGCACTATGGGAATTACCTTACTTTGAAAGGTTGGACGAAGTTGAAGAATCACACTGTGTAAGAATTAGTCTAGTCGGTGGCCTCACCGAACACTAGTGCATACGTGCAGAGACAACGTTAGGGATGGTCGTAAAACTAGACCAAACCATTATTGATTGGGGAGTAATGTTGGGGACTTACTCCTATGTGTTGGACAATATTAAAGATGCACTTGTTTGGGTTCATTGCACGACTAATCACCGAAAAGCTAACCCCTGCGAATCACATTACACAGGCATCACGGAGGTAGTCCATCTTGTGCGGAGACTTGTAGAGGAGGAAATTAAGTTGGATTTTGTGGAGTATGTAGCACCGTAATCGACTGTGAATGCAAAAGAAGCTCATGAGTTAAGGAAATAGTTTTGGTTTTGCTCAATATTAATTCCTACTTATCTCAAAAATTGTTGGGATTCTCGAGCAACTACCCTTTCGCAATAGTACGAAGGAATTGTGAAATAGAGATATGCGACACCACTCTTGGATCCATGGAAGAAAGGTATTTGGTACAATAATTTGCGAGAAGGTATTTGGCAGAGAACAATGGATCACAAAGTTAGTCATTGCTTTTACGGGTTTTGTGGAGTTTTGCATGACTTCACATCACATTCTTGTGAGAGTCTAGACCATGGAAGATGGGTGGACTGATTGAAAGGTTATGCCTTTCGTGGTCACAACAAGATATTTGGAGCGGTCCATGGATAAGCTTGTAGGCATCAAATTCACAAATGTTGATGCGAAGCCTTGGATGTTGAGAGGCAGTTACTGTGGCGGGGATTCTTTAGCCGTAGTCAGGGCTAAGGTTTGCGTTGATGAAGATTCAAAGGATGATTCTCTAGACTTGCTTGAAGTTGAGAAAGCTGTGGGCCATAATTAATGAGGAATTGGTTGATATTGCCCATTATCTCGAAGCCCGAGTTGAAGATTGTGGTAGGGGATGCCGAGGAGGCCATGGCGCATAAGTTCAAGTTCATGGATTTGCGGCGCCACCTCCATAGTAACCCCTGAAGGGTAAGGGGAAATAAATTGGTACTTCACGTTTTGGAGTGCAAAGATCGCCCAATTTTGACGAAGGACATGGGTGTCATCGAGTTGGAGTTGTTAAGTGAGTCCAGGATTTGTTGGGACTGTTATCACGATAAAATTCGGACTGTCCGAAGCGTTCTAATTTGTGTTCGGATGCATTAGAATGCCCGAAAAGTGAATTTCGAGTATAAACACTCCATGCCGATAACTTTGTCTTCACTAGTTTGGTTTTGTCCCACGATACCGTTTTGTTGTTCTGTTTGGTTGTCAATTTTCAAATTGTATTAGTCAACCCGATTCATGGCATGAAGCAAAGAAATTTGCATCTCGGTGGAACTATGACATTCACGTTTTGATCCATGAGTCCTCATTTGGTCTTAAAATCTATTTGTAGATGACATTTTTATTGGAGAATGTTTTTGCGTTCATTGAGTTGAACCGCAGAAATAATTTTACTCCTGGGCATTTCAGCACTTTATCAAGTTCAAAACTTGGTTCCATAACCCGCCCAAGCATTATTTGGTTCTATTTTGTCTCTGCGGGAGTGAGCTTTGCACTTGGTTATGGTTTCCAACTCCTCCAAAAGGCCGCTTTACTCACTATTTTGGTTCCAAAAGTGCACCCATGTGGTCTTTCATGTACTTTTTGGTTCTCAAAGTCACCTCCAAGTGCACCTAGCTTATAATTTGGTCTTTGTCTTTGGGTAGGTGCGCCTTCATCATATATTCGTTCCCAAAAAGTTTACAAGGTGTGCCTAAGGTAAATATATGTTCTTGAATGGTTCCACGATTGTGCTTTACTTTTCTTTAGTTACCAAACACAATATAATGTGCGCCATAACATAGTATGAGTTCCAAAGATCATGAAGATGCGCTTTCCATATATTTTGGTTCCTAAACTCATTAAAATCCGCACTCAACATGTATTTTAATTAACTTCCAACATTAATTGCACAAATCAGAATAACGCTTTTCAAAGTGACTATTGATCTAACAACTATCAAAAAAACACAAGGAAGAATTGCACTTAGTTGATTCTATGTGGATTTGGAAGAGTTTGGGTGATTTGAATGCAGGAATAGGTTAATCTAAGATTGAAAATGCTTCGTTGTAGAATTCGACACTTGAAACTGAACCTTGTCAAAACCTTATAACTAGTTCAAAAGCCCCGTACGGTCTTGACCCTTTTGTACGGTTTTGACCTGCTTGGAATTTGAGTTTGCAACTTCCTAAGTGCTTCACCTACCTGAAAATGAGTGTCATTTTGTGTCGTCTTCTTTTCTCTCCTTTCAAAATGGCTTTGTAAACTTTTCTTAAACCCTAAACCCTTGTAGTGCAAGGAGTTCCTGCAAAACAAAGTTAGGTGGGTTGTGGGCACCCCTGTGCACCACCGATGTCGCCACTACTCTGAAGAGGGCTCAAACCACATGTCATTCTCCTAAGCATGTGATATCTACCATAGTGTAATCAAAACTTGACAACCGTGCTTTGACAATGCTTTGCTTGAGTTTCACACTTGCTCAAATACTTGGGAAGGGTCACTTTGCTTGCTTATAGAATGAAGATGGAGACTCCTAGACTTGGAAGGAGACTTCAAACCTATAGAGGGTGTTTCCTAATGGATGTGCATGAGTTATTTCATAGTTTAGGGAGCTTGGAAGTGCCTTTTGTGCTTTGCTTTTACATGAGGAGTTCTTAAAGTGCCAGTCCTCTAAATGAGGTATGATTTACTTGCTTATATATGCTTTTGAAGGTTATGTCATGAAAGGTCGACCAAGGGGATATATTTTCTCATAAGAATGATAGAATTCGAAATAATTAGCCTAAAACACATGTTGGTCCAAAACCATACAATAGGGTAGCTTGTAGATTTGTACAACCCGACAAAAATGATGGTTTTGACCAGGAGGGAAAAACATGTTTTGACTTTATGGGTCGGAGGATGGATGTTTCTAGATGTGTTTTATGTAATTAAACTTTAAAACTATGACAAAGAGGTGTGCAAAGATAAGCAAGTAATCAAAGAGCTATCAGGGTGTGCTAAGAAAGAGTGAGAGAGAGTGCATTTGTACATGCAAGTGTGCAATGTCAAGATCAATAATGTCAAAGGATAGATTCCAAATTTGAGTGTCTACATTTTCCCCCTTTAAGTATGAAATGAAATTACATGCTTAAAGGAAAATATACATGAGTGTGTATACACACTTTGTCTTTGCTCATAATAACTTTGTTTTGTAAGTATCCTGTTGTGTTGGTGTTGGCACACTCCAAAAAAAACTCTGCAACATAAAGTGTAGTCAATGCCCAAGATAGGAAATTGAAATTTAACTCAATATGTAATGAAAGTACTATAAAGAAATGTGCAACAAGAAATGCCAAAAGAGATGCAAAACATGGAAGGAATACACTGTTTGTTTTATGGAGGGAATGTGCTCCGTTCTTGTGCTTTGAGATTTTGGATTTGTTGAACTCTGATGAAGAATTGGGGGTGATCAATCCCCAATTTGTGCCGAGGAGAGGTCGATGTGTTAGGTGTACCAACCCAACACATGAATGCTAAAGAGAAGAACCAAAAAGAGAGGAGCCGAAGCACCCTACCAAGGAAGAAGACCATGTATCAAAGTCATTCAACAACTCTGATATCTTCCCTTAAGTGAAAAGAGGATAGGAAAGTTTACCTGAAGAACTTAGCCACTTTGATACCTTCCATAACCCTACATGGACCATATTATTGCAGATGGATATAAGCCCAATTTTGTAAATTAGGACACATAATAGAAAAGAGAAATAAGTGCCCCCATACTCTTCCCATGTGTGCACACAATGAGTAGAAACTAAATAGAACTGATTACATGTTAAAATATGAGTGGAGAAAGGAGACCCATGCCCCTAATGTGCCCAAAACTGAAGATGAAACTAAGTACCATGGAGAAAGAGAGAATGAAATACTTCATGCCCCCTGAATTTGTGCCAAAATGAGTCAATTTGAGTATGAAACCATATGAAAATGTTGTAATAGTGATGAAAAACTTGATAATGTTGAAAGATGGAGAAAATGCCCCTGGGAAAAACTATATGATAGGTCGAACCATCCATATGTCTAACTAATGATATATGGTTTTGACCCTATAGATTTTGCTAAATTCTTGTGTTTGAGTCCAATTTTGAGGCATTTTTTTGCACTCTACATGTTTGTGCCCTAGAAAGATGCATATCTATTTGAAATGTAGAATAAAACCCCAAATGTTTTCCCCCTCTTTTGAGGCATGTGTGATGAAGAATTTGAGTGCATGGCTCAAAATAAAAGATGTACACCCATATAGCTGAGTATCTGAGAATCTGTATATAACCTCTAAAATGATGATGTGGTGGCCACCAAGAAAACTATGCTTTAAAGGGGGATGCACATGGTAGAAACCATGGTGAAAAAATAAGAACAACAAAACAAGAAGCATGATAACAAGAACAATGTCAATGTAAAAAAACAACAATAACAACAATAGAAAATGATGTGTTAGTAGAAAACAAGTGCATATAATGTAGAAACAAGTGCAAAACATGTAAAACAATGTCACACAAAAGGAAAAAATGCCTACAAACATGGGACACCCATGTCACAAGAAAATCAAGGCCCTTGAGCCTACAAACAAGAGATACACAACCACACACAAGCATAATGCCACAAACATGGGACACCCACGGTGTCACAAGACAAATCAAGGCCCTTAGGCCACAATTAGAGTAGAAAACAAACACACACACACATAACTAACAAGCATGCATGAAAAGCAAGTGTATCAAATGTGATGAACGGAGAGCATATGATATAAAAATAGCTAACAAATAGATAATAATAACTATAAGTGTAACATAAAAACACATGTGTTAGTATATGTTAGTCAGAAAAGATAAAAATACACAATATATATGTAACCAAGCAGTAATGAGGAAAGAAAGGAACTATAATGGAAATATAACACTGGATGTAATATGCAAAAGTAGATGCCCTTAGAGGTTAGTCAGTTTGGGAAAAGGGCAAGCCAACACCTATCATCATGTATCACTTTGTGTATGTCTGCATCATGCTCAATATACCATGTGAATGCATGTGTGTAAAGAATAAATGTTATCTATCAAACCAAAGGAATAAACAACATGTATAATGTAAAGTGCAAACAATGTATGCTATAAAAACAGGTCTTGATTTTATTTTTTGCAAATATTTGAATTTTTTTTTTTTTGAGGCCCTCCCGAGGGCATAGATGAAAACCTATTCTCGAAGAGAAGGAAGGGTGATCAAGAATGCCCCCATGGAGGGGAATAGATAGAAATTATGCAACTAAAGGATAGGGAAGCAATATTGCCCCCCAATGTGTGTGTGCAAAGTGAGGTTCGAGTGTGGAACCACTCCCTCAACAAGTCAAGTTGAACCTATAAACAAAGTGTGTCATCGGGAAATGGGGGGATAACATGAGAGCTATATCCCAAGAGAACCCTACGAGGAGGTAAAGAATTGTTGAAGATGATGGAGGGTCAAGCCAAATGTGTCATAGAATGTGACTCAAGTGCAAGTGGAACCATGGTGGTGATATGTGCTGAAAAAGGCTATGAGGAGAACCAAAAATAATAGAAAGCATTGAGTAATGTGATGTGTTATACTACGTGGTGGACTAGAAGAATGAGACTCCTAGAAGACCTATGAGAAATTGTGGAGCGAGTCATAAAAGCTAGAAGATCTGTGTAAAGTTTTGTGAGAGTGTGAGCCACTAGAGACAATGTGCACAAAAGAAGGCCTAGGAGGAGACCTAGAGGCCCTAGAACTATGTGATGTAACATGTGCAACTAAAAATCTATCAAGAGACCTAGAACAATGTGAATCCATATGTGCAACCAAAGGCCTATTATGAGACCTAGGAGGACTAGTGTTATGTGAAGTGGTATGTGAAACAATATACATATCTGTAGATGCACTAGGAGGGATAGAAATTGTATAAGGAAAAGTATGCTAGGAGAGAAATCCCTAAAAGGAATACCTCAAATAGTGACAACTTGTTTGATGACTAATAAACTTGATACACTGATGAATAATGGATGGAACAACCCTAAGAGCACATGTACCAAGGAAACCTAGATGTAATACTCTAGTATCAAAAATTTAGCAACCAAGAATGAAGTTTGTGTAGTGATATATCCAACTGTGATTGGTAGGGTAATGTGTCAAAAATGTGGATCAGAATCAAGTGCAAGACTCTCAAAAGGAATGCCAAGAGATTGAAGTAATGGCCATGCACAAACATTATCTTTTCTATGTGGGGTAACCAAGACACCCTGAATAGGAATATGATGAATAGAGACTGGAATAGATAATGTGTTAGAAATAAGTGAGTCATCTATATCAGAATCATCAAAAGAAATGATTGGTGTAGAAGATGATGTGTGAGTAATAGTGTCAATCATAACATCAAGTGGATGATCATAAGAGGGTGGTGGTGGCACCACATGATGAGTGTTATGAACTTCGAAGTAGATGTGTCATTAGTATGCTTAGGAAGTGGATCATTGAAGATTTTCAACTTAGAATTGTTATTGGTAGGCTTAGAAGATTTAGTGGGCTCATCCCATTCAATTGCATTAGAAGTCAATAAGATCATGAATGATGTGTCGTAACTTAAGACATCTATCCGTAGAGTGACCAATACATCTATGATAATCACAAGAAGCATTAAGCATCAAAGCTCTTACTTTGAGGCTTGCTCGTATCAACCTCAAATGGTGGAGGGAGAGACATGAGATTGCACTCAAGTAATTGCTTTAAGACCATGCGCGGAGGACAAGGTAACCATGTAAATTTGGCATCTTGTAGGTTGTAATTGAGCTTAGTAGGTTGAGAAACAACATTGACAATGTCTTTAGAAACAACCTTAGGGTCATTAGATTTTCCTTTGAAATTAGATTTGCTTTGAAACTTGACATTGGATGGATTAGGGGAGCTAACAACATACTTAAGTTTTTCATGTGCAATATTTAGCTTCACACTCTTTCAATGTATGACATAGATGGTCAAAAGATTGAAACTTATCAAACATGACCAATTCTTGCAATGGAGGAAAAATTTTTTGAACAAAAAGGTCTTGTAATTCATTATCAACTAATATGTTGTTCATCTTGGTAAGCATTGTGCGATAATGCAAGACATAATCATTGATATGCTCATTAGATCCTTGTTTGAGTTTGGACATTTGTGCATAAGATATCTTATCCCCAATGTTGATTGAAAATTGTGCCAAAAATTGATTTTCCAATGTAGTAAAAGAGCGCACAAAATGTGTGGGGAGATCATAAACCAACCATTGTAAAACAAAGTCCTTAAGGCTCTAGGAATAACTTAGTAAACAATATATCATGAGATGCATAGTCAAAGCAAGCAACATGGAATGATCTAAGATGCTCTTGGGGATCACCCTTGCCATCATAGATAGGAAGCTTAGGTGCAACAAAACCAATAGGAAAAGGATATGAAACAAATTCAGGTGCAAGTGGATTATGCAATAATTTAAAAGAGTCCATAGCATTAGAATTATGAGAGACACCTTGTTGTAATTGTAAGATTTTGCTTGTAAAGAATGAACAAGGGACTCAAGAGATTGTGTGCTAGATGAAGATGTATGTGAGCCATTATGATGATAGATAGGATATGTAGTAGCAATAGTGGTCTGTAGGAATATGCATAAACACATTTTGCATAGGAATGTGAGGTGTCCCTAAGGAGGAGGCATAAAGATGTTGGGTATAATAGATGTTTCTACATAGGCATGCTTGAGTTGATCTCTTGCAGCATATAGAAGAATATCAATGTGGCTGGGATTTTGTGCAAGAAATATGGTAAATATTGTTCCTCATCCTCAAGAAGGTCTTGTTTATGATTTTCAAAATTAGTATTAGAATTGTGACCTTGGATAGGATCAGTGTGAAGAGTGAGAATAACATTAGAAAATAGATCAACAATAGAAAAACATTGTGGCTCATAAACATCATCCTCATATGTGTCCTCATGTCCAAATTGAGAAACCATAACAAAATCATCTAAATCATCATATAAGTTTGGGATAGAGCTAGGGTTAGAGTGCTTAGTGGATGCATATGTAAAAGAGACATGATAAGCCATTGATGCCAACAAATCATATTTGAATGTCAGATGAAACCCTAAGGCCACTAGGGTTACTTGCTCCGATGTTCGATTAAAAGTGTTGGGTTCACCAAATGATTTCACTTTTTGTGAATCTTTTCGTTCCTTTTTAAGTTTTAAGAATGTTTTTAATTAACATACATTATCCGTAAACTTCTACTTTGGAACTCTACGAATCACACAATTATGCTGTCCTACTTTCGACTTTGGAAAATGACAGTTTTGCTTGAAAAAATTAGAACTTAGTGAGTGATTATCTAGTGCTATAGAAAGGAAATTGCAGAGTAGGAAAGAATTCAAACTGAAACACCAACAATTTTATCCTGGAAACCTCCAATGGAGGAAAACCAGTCGGGAAGGGAAAATGCTCTTTCTTCCCACTTTTATTGGTCTAATATAGACAATTACAGATTACAATAAGTATGGAAAGAAGCAACAATGTAAACCTTCTCTCCAATTACTTGCTCTGTTTCTACACCTTGCTCCTACAATTCCAGTCCAGACTGAAGATCTTCCTCACTGCTCCCATTATACTTTGATTCTTGATCTCTCTCAATCTCGAATGTTATTCTCTTGCTCCTTTCATGCATTTATAGACCTTCCCATGTCCTCCCATGCATTGGAGGATGTGAATGGGCATGGAAGGGAAGAGACGCGACTGGGCGTTTCAAATTCGCGTCCATTCGTGCTTCATTTTTGTTTGAAAGTAGGAAGTCACAAGACCCATTAGCTTGCATGAGCACCGGCGGATCATAGAAGGACCGCTGCCATGGTCATAAGCGCGGTTTGAGACCAATGAAAGCCGCAATGTGGCGTGGTTTTGAAAAAGGCCACAGGGTTAGGGCACAGAGCGGCGGTTTGATTAGAAAACCTCCGTTTACCTCATTTCTGTCACTTTTCCTGTTTCTTCTTCATTCATTGATGTAATTGATGAAGTGTGTTTTTCTAATTATGGATCATACATAAAAAAGATAAAATAATGTTGCAGTGTATATTTTGATTTAATTAACTTCAACATTCATCACACAAATCGATTAACGCTTTTCAAATTGACTATTGATCTAATTAACTATAAAAAACACAAGGGAGAATTGCACTTAGTTGATTTCGTGAGGATTTGGAAGAGTCTCGTGTGATCGAATGCGGGAGAAGGTTGATTTGGGACTGAAAAGTTTTGTTGAAACCGACACTCTAAATCGAACTGGTGAAAACCGCATAACTAGGTCAAAATCGTCCATACGGTCTTGATGCTTTTGTATGGTCTTGACTTGTTTGGAATTTGGTTTAACCATTTCCGAGTGCTTCGCTTGCTTGGAAATGACTGTCGTTGCGTGTCGGTCTTCTTCGCTCACTTTTAGAATGGCTCGATAAACTCTGCTCAAACCCTTAAACCCTGTAGTGCAAGAAGGTTTTTCGCAAAACAAAGTTAGGTGGGTTGTGGGCACCCTATGCACCTGCCGACATCGCCACTACTTCGAAGAGGGCTCAAACCGAACGCACGCTCTCTCCTAGCATGTGATATCTATCTATTGTAAAACAATCAAAACTTGACAACCGTGCTTTCCTTGAGTTTCACAATGCTTTGTTTGTCACTTTGTGTTCTTGTAGAATGAAGATGGAGACTCCTAGACCTGGAAGGAGACTTTATACCTGTAAAGGGTGCTACGCTAATGGATGTGCATGAGTTATTTCGTAGTTTAGGGAGCTTGGAGTGCCTTTTGTGCTTGCTTTTACATGAGGAGTTCTTAAAGTGCTAGGTCCTCAAATGAGGTATGATTCACTTATTTATGTTTCCGAAGGTTATGATGTCATGAAAGGCTGACCAAGGGGATATATTTGCTCATAAGAATGTGATAGAATTGAAAGAATTAGCCCAAAACATGTTGGTCCAAAACCGTACAAACATGTTCGGCTTGTAGATTTGTACAACTTGACCAAAATTGATGGTTTTGACCAGGAGGGAAAAAACATGTTTTGACTTTATGGGTTGGAGGATGAATGTTTCTAGGTGTGTTTTATGCAGTTAAACTTAAACCCATGATGACAGAGAGGTGTGCAAAGATAAGCAAGTAATCAAGAGCTATCGAGGGTGTGCTAAGCAAGAGTGAGGAGAGTGCATTTATACATGCAAGTGTGCAATGTTAAGATCAACAATGTCAAAGGATAGATTGCCAAATTTGAGTGTGTTTACTAAGGTGTGCCATGCATTGTAGAAAGTTCCTAAGGAGGCCATACGGTGCACTTTTGCTTATAAACTGCCATGTGGCATGTTTTTATGGCTTTGGCTCGAGTTAGTTCCATCAAACACTAAATCATGCGCTTTTGCTTGGAAGAGGATTCCAATTTCATTAAACATGTGCGTTGATGTCTTTTTAGACTCCCCACGTGGAGAGAGTGATTTCTTATTGTATACATGCTAAAGAAATAGATGAAATTAAGCTAAGGATCTAACACCAAGTAAACCCTATATCTATTCCATTAAGCAAATACATCAAGATAAAACATATGAAAGGAAGCTAAATAACTTGCATAAATATTAAAAACATGAATGCAAGCCTTCCTTCGTTGTGTGAATGTGCTTTTGATATGTGGGTATTCTTACAAGCCAAATGCAAGCCACAAAAGATCAAGGAGCTTGGTAACAAAAGATATCTCATCAAAATGGCCCAAGAGCCATGTTTGATTCTTCTCTTACTACTTTAACAAGTAGGGAGTTTCTCACTTTTGGCAAGCCTTCCAATATTAGAAATGCTCTTATGAGAAATGAGTATGTATGTCTTACAAGGACATGGTGTATTTTGGGAAGGAGGTACTAGGTTGCTTTTATAGCTTTCCTTTTGAGAAAAGCACAACTTCTAGTGAATGTGGGATAATGGAGATGTAGAATTAGGAGTGGAAGCATGATCGAGAGGTGATTAATAGGATTAATGACCTTGGGAGTTAGAGGAGGTTTAATTAACAAATTGATTAATTAATAGACCAAGTTTAGTTTGTAGGTTTGTATAGAGGAGATGTAGTGGGAAATTAGTGGGATTAGAGGGGTTTGAGCATTTTAGATTAAATTAATAAAAGGGTTTATTAATTAAAGACAAGATTATGAAAGGGTAATTAATAAATAATAGGTGATTAATTAATTAAAATGGGATCTTACCTCAAGCGATGTTAATTATCATCCAAGATGGAGGGAATTAGCTAATTGGCGTAAGGTCGCTAATTATAGTGCGGACGACGAGAAGAAGAGCAATTAGTGCAATTTTAGTATTAAAATCAGCAGCGGAAATTAGATGTCTACTTGTCCCTCTTTGATGTGGTGTAGCACGAGTGACGCAATTTCAAAGATAAACAATTTTATTTTCCATGGGTAGAAGAAAAATTAGGATGGACGATGCCCCCTCGAGCATTGATGGGGTGATAGAAGAAGGTGATTGACGATCAAAAAGAAGAGAAATGATTGTGGGGAAGAAAAGCCCATTGTGGAGGTTGACAAACCATTGCAGCGATTGAAAACACCACGACGAGGGCTATATAGGGCGGGGTAAAATTAAATCATTTTTACCACCATGTCTCGGTAGGTTAGAAGAAATGGAAAAGGTTAGTTAGAGGGAATGCTAGTTAGAATGGGCGGTGAGATAGATGATGAGTAGGGGGATGGTAATCCGTGTTATAACTTGCTCATTGTTACAGCTCGAAATACCTCTTATTTGATGTAAGCATTCAACAAAAAGGTAAAATGACATGAGAAGCAACAATACCAATATTTGTAAGATCTTTATAGGAATGACTCAAAGCAAAATACAAAAGCAATGCAATGCGAGAAAGTAAACAAACAAGCAATCAAACAAGTACAAACAAATACATTCAAACAAACAATGTTTTACAAATGTATCAATTTTTTTGTTATCTTGATGCAGTACCCAAATGTTGTAATTATAAGACAAGGGTTAAGATGACGCCCCTAACAAGAATACATGCAAGGGTATATATGAAGGATGTAGAAGTTTAGATAGAAGCAAATGTGCACTATGATTATGCCCCAAGCATCTATAAATTCGGAAAGACAGACATAACAAGCACATAAGTTTTTGATAGAAGAAGATCATAAGATGATCCACATGTCATGCGCTAGAACTAGCAAGCGCTGAAGTAGGATGTTTTGTAGTATAGTTTCCAATTTTTAGTGTTTTTGTGTTAGACGTTTTTAGGTTTTGTGCTACATTTTGCAATGTTTTTGGATTTTCAAAGTTTTGTGAATGTTTTTATATTTTTAGGTTTTACTAATGTTTTTGGATTTTCTAGGTTTGACCAATGTTTTGGATTTTATAAGTTTTACCAAATTATATACGGTGGAGAACAACGCACCAAGATGCCCCGACGAAATGTGAGAATATACAAAGGAAGATTCCGCGTGACTATACATGAGTTGGAAAAGAAATCCGGATCAAGGCCAAAAGAGCAAAGGCTAGATAGGACCATGAACTAGGGAATGAAAACGCTAAGGAGTGGCCACGCACGAAAGTACAAAGTTCTTTTGAACAATAAAGTTTACCCATGGTGCGAAATTGGTTTTCACCAAAGGACATGCCCAAGGTGGCACAATTGTGTGGTATAAGTGACATGTTATTTGTGGGCGTAGGGTACCCCAAATAATGTGTGACACAAAAAATGGAAAGTAAATAGATGATAGAAAGAGGTACAAGATTTTTATTGAAATGGGGACAAAGTTGCCTTCAGACATGGTAAAAGAGGCAATTTAGACACAAGGATGTTATGAACGAAGAAGAAGAAAAGTGTGAATGCTATGGATGGATATGGAAAATGTAGCTAGAAGATTGGTGATGAAAAAGTGATGAGCCAAAGGCACAAATTGTGAGACAAAGTATGGACTAAAGCAAGAGTGTGAACGAGATCTAAACAACACCTGGTAACATACTATTCCTATTATTCATCGAGATCCAGTGTGTGCGCGTGAAAATTAATTGCTTCTTAAAGTGAAAATTTAATGACAGTAAGTGAAGACAAACTAGCCAATGTGTAGGAATGATTGATTTTGATAGTTTATTGGTGAATGGAGGGTGGAAGGAGAGCCGTACATTTCTTTGCTGCCAGCTAAGCATCCATAGCCCCGACAGAGACGATCGATTCTAGTTGCATGACATTGCTCTCTTGCGCCTAAGTGTCCATTATCCCGATAAGATAAGATAGAGAGAAGATAAATATATTAATGTACAATGAATGACCACAAAAGTAGGTCAATGGGATTGCAGTCCAAACAATATACGAAGTGCGGCGGGGACAACTCAAAGCGAGTTCCCAAAAACACAAGAAAGAAAAAGAGGCGAAGTAGAAAAGAAGCCTGAAGCCAAATACTCCCACAAAGCGGGGCGATAGAGCAAGCGGGGGAGAAAGACGGGGGAAGCAAAGAAGGCAATGGAGGAGGGGGCAAACGAGGACCAGTGGTCTACTCAGGAATGGTAGCCACACCCCTCCTAACATTTGAGGTTGACGAAAAGAAGCTCCTGATGGACTGATAACTTGAAGAGGGGGCGAAAACCTCCTCCCCTGCGAGATCTGAGACTGAAACGTCGACCAGGGGGACAAGTGGAGCAGGGCTGCCATTTGGTACAAGTGTGCATCCGATTCTATTGGTGGTGATCGAGGAAATGTGAAGGTCCAATCGGGGACGAACTGATCGATGCATTGTATCTGGGTCAGAAAGGCTCTGTCGTTTAGTTCCTCCACCTGCGGGTAGAACCGGAAAGAAGGTTGTAATTCGTCTCGTGGGGATGACTCTCGGAGGAGGATGAAGAATCTGGTCCTGGAGTAGTAGAGACTCACGAATGTAGAGGGCAAGACACCATTTGGTCAATATATTTGAAGAAAATTGGGAGAGTCTGAATCCCTTTGAAGAGGCAGTGAAATCGTCCTCTGATCTCATAGTATATGGGGCAGCGGAAGATGAAATGAGTCTCGGTCTCCACCTCATGAAGGCTACAGAGCCTACAAAGTCTGTCATCCCGATCAATGTGGTGATCAGTCTCACACCAAAGTCTGTGGGAGCCGACCCAAAACTGACCTAGAGGTATACGGAGGGCATGCCCCCAGTGACGAAAGGTGTACTGAGGGTGGATGATGAGTCCATCTCTGATCTCAAGAAAGTGCTTTGCATAAAAGGACATCTTAGGGCGCAAACCCCCAAGAGGGTTCACCCAAGTAGTCTGAATGAAGCTCCTGTAGATATCTTCTGGATGGACCTGTTCAACACTTGCTTGGTGGGCAAGAGATGACTGGGAGCATTCAGGGAATACTAGAAAGGGGGGAGACGATCAATCTGGATACCAACTAAATCCAACAAGGCAGAAGTCTCGGAAAACCAACAACGGCCCACATCCTGGGCAATACTCACAGAGGAACAATAAGCGAGATACAAATACCTGGCCCGCTCATCGAGAGAGATCACCAAACCTCCTGATACGATGAAGAAAGGTTGATATGTCAAATATAGTTTCAGACGGAAAGGTTGGGCTCGAACTCTGCCAAAATAATATGTTGGGGGACCGTCTGCTTGCATTTGATGAAGCGGCGAAGGAGGAGAGTCTGAATCCTCTCAGCAGAAGCCCAATCTGTGTCTAAAAGGGAGGGCCCCCAGACAATAGACCCATAGAGAATACAGTGGGGCGGATGAGGGAGTTCATAAGAAGCATCTTGGAGGAGATGTCCTGGAAGTGGTTTCGAAAGCACTGTCTCTCGAGAATGGCAAGAGACCCATACTCTTTATTCACCCTCGGCTGAAGAGCATGCCTCATATTGAATCTTGGACCTGAGAAGCTGGACTCCCAGGTAGGTGTATGTATTAGTGATTTCAACCTCCGTCACTGAAGAAGAAATGGAGGTGTGATGTCTTCAACCCGTTGAAGACCATGACCTTGGTCTTACCCAGATTGACACAAATGCCGAAGATCACAATATCATCGGCAAATAAGAGAATATAAATCAAGACGTGGTGAAGAAGGCAACCATCCCCTTCCTGAATGTGATCCCGAAGAAAAGATTCCAGCTCATCAATGTAAATGCCAAAGAGGGTAGGAGACAGGGGGCACCTGTTTAACCCCAATGGTGCTCCTGATGAAATCATACAATCCGTGTGCAGTACAAAGATGACCAAAGATGGACTCATAGAGGCACATGATAGCGATAATAAGAATCTCAGAAATACCAATGTCTCGAGTCGCTGGAAGAGGGCCATGCGAGGTACGAAGTCAAAAGCTTTTCGAAAGTCTACAAAACAACAATAAACTTTCGAAGAGCGGTGACGGGCCTCCTCAATAATAGCTTGAAGGGTGAAGATGTGGTCGATGGTGTGGTAACCAGGGCGAAAACCAACTTGACCTCGGCTCGAAGGCATACGCTCCAAAATCTCGGACAACCTGTGGAGAACTGTAGCATAGAGTTTGGAGAAAGAATGGCCCACCATGATAGTCCTATAGTTGTTTGGATCAGAAATGGACCCAACTTTGTGAATCAGGTGAATGATGTGATGAGACCAAGTAGGAGGGAATCCCCCGTTAACCACATGATTGAAAAGATCTGTCAAATAGTTCCCAAAGACCTCAAAACCTTGCTTGAAAAACTCGGCCTTGAAACCCTCCACATCAGCTGCCTTTCTACAGTTCAAAATCCTTATTGCCTCTTTGATATTATGGTGAGTAAAGGGATTACTAGGTGGCGGGATGCCTATCTGGGTATTGAATTAAATTTGGATTTGGGATAGGTTGGCATTGGCTTGCTTAGAAGATGATTTAGTGCGAGATAGAAGAAGGGGTTCTTGTGGATTGGATCATGACGTAGGGGTCGAATTGGATGTTTGATTAGAGGAGTTTGGATTGACATGGATTTTTAATGAGGGAAGACGTAGTTTGGGTGACTGATTATTCTCAGGAGAGTCACCGGGTGAGACCGAGGGGCCCGAGTAGGATTGGTTTTGGATGGGATTGATTAGGCAATGAAGGTTGGGAAGTGAGAGCTAGAATGGGTTCCCTATTGTTGGTGACATGAGGAAGCATCAATATCTAGTCATGGATGGCATTGTTTGATTTGAAAACATTGACCTAGATTGTTTGATTAAACTGCATTTCATATTGAAGGAAGTTCTAAGTCGATTCGGCAGCGAACGACTGCAAGCTAGACGCATTTTACTAAGATTTGGATGTTTTATTGGTTTTATTAAGGAATTTAAAGTAAAATCGAACAACATAAGCTGCTGCAAACGGATGTTTCACCTAGATTTGGATTTGTAAATTTCTTAAGGAAAGCTAGGTTAATTTCGCAGTATAGAATGATTTGTAAATGTTCGTTTTCCTAGTTTTGGATTTGTAAATTTTCTAAGGAAAGCTAGGGAAATTTCAATAGCCTAACGACGGTAAATGTTCATTTTTCCTAGTTTTAGATTTGTAAATTTTTAAAGGAAAGCTAGGAAAATTTCGACAACATAACAATGCAATTTTAGCAATCAACTAGTTTTTCAAAACAAGCTAAAGTTCGGAGGTCAAAATGGTTGGCCAAATTTTGACAGAGTTTCGGGTTGTTGCATTTGATAAATGAGGTCAAAATTTGGATAAAAATATATGGTCTTGATGTGAAAAACACTTGGTTCAACTCGGACAGTGTTTCACCTTGTTTTAGTGCTAAAACAAAGTTTTAACTCGGACAAAGTTTCTCCTTGTGAGGTTTTGTGAAAACAATCAAGTTGGGCAGAGTAACACATTTTGTTGTTTTGTTTTCGAACATGGTTTTGGGGAAGAAGTCAAGAAAATCACACCCAATCCCTATATTTTGGCCATCTAGCTAGGATAAACAAGGTTCTTAGGGCGTCCTTGATATACTTTTCAGTACTTGAGGCACAAGTTCGTGAAAGGAAATGTTGTCTAAGAACGTGGTTCGAAGGGTCAAATCACCCTCCCCTTCACTCTAGCCATTTCAGTGGAGCTTGGCAAAAAACAATAGTTGTTTCTGTGGGATCCAGTTTAAGGCCTAGGTATTGGAGGAAAATGTACCCGTCATTTCATAGGAGCCACGTAAAAGTGAACTTCTTAGCCAAAAACGATTTATCTTCCCACAAATTTATATAGCCCATCGGCACATGGGCTTTGTCCAAATGATTAGGTAATGACGTCCTAACCACCAAACCCAACTAAAGAAAAAAAACGCCTAATTGTATCTGATTTTCGAGATCACCTTGCGTCGCGTGGAAAGAGCATACACAGCTGAGACAAGGTACAAATAAGTAGCCAAAAGGTGCTAAAGGAAAACAAACACCATCGTAAAATGGTCAAGGCAAAGGTTAATCCAATATATAACATTTTCACAAGAAGCCTAGATGGTTAAGATGATGATTAGCCCAATATGTTTAACCTTTGACAAGCAACCTTAATGGTTTAGGCAATGATAAATCCCATATCATATGCAACTTTTAAAAATGAAAGTACAATTTATCAATCAAAGTAAACAAATTGTGAAGCAAGAAATAAAGAAATTTGTGAGCACACAACTTGGTTTTTTTGTTTAATTGTTTGTTTGTTTTAACAATCATCTTTGATTAGCGATTAAGCTATCTACGCAAAAGTGTTAGTAGTTTGGAGCAATATAAACAAAACTAACATGCAAAGAAAATGACAAATTGTCGAAGAAAGGAAAACCGGAATTTTCTACAAAGATAAATCCTAAATTGATATGTTTAGTGATAGTTCGTCTCGAGACCTTTCCGTTAAAAACGGGGGTCGATTCGGTGTCAAAAGTTATGACCTCCGGAAGATAGGCCATCCAAAACACATGCGAGTCTGCTGATAGGTGTCATGATCAGCGGATTCGAGGTTGTCACACAGTCCAACAAGGCCACCATTTGCAGCAAAACTTCCACACAGACCAGCAAAACTGCCATAAAATGCTGCAGAACTGTTGTTTGAAATGAAACTGCCACAAAATGCTACGAAACTGCTGCTTGAAGCGACATTGCCACAGAATGTTGCAAAACCACCATAGAATGCTACAAAATTGCAGCTTGAAGCGAAACCGCCACAAGATGTTCTGAAACCGCTATTAGAAGTGAAATCGCCATAGAATGCTACAAAACCGCCAAAAGTAGCAGAACAGAGCTGAAACACAAAGCGAGGTTGCTAAATTTTCCAGAACTAAAAAAGAGCTAAAAACGCCAAAAATGCCAAAATTGAAGAATTTCCTTTGGCAAGATCAAATTTTGTTAGCACCTGGCCTCTTTACTGCCTGCCAACAACACTACCAAACATAAGCAACGATCAACAAGAACATGGAAATTTACAACAAATTCAAATAACTTGAAGGAAAAATGCATGTAAAACTAAATAAGAAATGCATGTGAGACAAAGGGGTGTCCCACCAGGTGTGCCATATGTATGCATGCTAAAGAAATAAATGAAATTAAGCTAAGGATCTAACACCAAGTAAATCCTATCTATTCCATTAAGTAAATACATCAAGATAAAACATATGAAAGGAAGCTAAATAACTTGCACAAATATTAAAAACATGAATGCAAACCTCCCTTCATTGTGTGGATGTGCTTTTGATATGTGGGTATTCCTTACAAGCCAAACGCAAGCCACGAACGATCAAGGAGCTTGGTAAAGGAAGAACTCTCCTTAAAATGGCCCATGAATCATGTTTAATTGTTCTTTTATTACTTTAACAAGTAGGGAGTTTCTCACTTTGGCAAGCCTTACATTATTAGAAACGCTCTTATGAGAAATGAGTATGTATGTCTTACAAGGACATGGTGTAGTTTGGGAAGGAGGTACTAGGTTGCTTTTATAGCTTTCCTTTTTGAGAAAAGTACAACTTCTAGTGAATGTGGGATAATGGAGATGTAGAATTAGGAGTGGATAAACATGATTAGAGGTGATTAATTAGGATTAATGACCCATGAGAGTTAGAGGAGGTTTAATTAATCAATTGGGATTAATTAATAGGCCAAGATTAGCTTGTAGAAGCTATTTAGAGGAGATGTAGAGGGAAATTAGTGGGATTAGAGGGGTTTGAGTGTAACATCCCCATTTTAAGATACTAGAACAAGGGAAATTTTTTATTTATTTATATACAACGTTCCCTGTTATGAATTATATAATTCAAACACATGTTCAAGTTTTAATAATTGTTCTCTGTCCAATTAATGCAGTTTGGATCACACAATTTCCTTTTAAAAACTAATGTTCTCTATTCACATATTTGCAATATGGAACACACATTCAGTGCCATTCAATCATATAACAGATACCATATGCTGCTGTAAATGACTCGAAGAACTACCGACCTCCCACATTATGGCTCGGAGTTTCAGCGATCTCTCATTTCATGACTCGGCGACTTACCGATCCTTCATGTTAATTCATGCATAGTATAATGAATATACATGGTTCTTTTACCGTTTCGGTTATCGAAGTGATCCATTTAAGAAGCCTATCTGAATATCTGTTTCGATATTCATCTGACATCCTGCATCTTAAACTAGGTGATTAGGACAACACAACCAGCACTTGCGATACTTTGGCCAAAGATTTTCACATGCTTTGCATGATCATATTCCTAGATGTGATACACACCAATGGAATACGTCCTTCACCTCACTTCGTCTGTTATCTAGAATGGTCTTTCCTGGTCTCTACCAGTCCTTCCATTTAAGGTCAAACTCTAACCTCAACTAGCAATATGAATGAGTATAGGAAGTTACTCATGGTAACTAAAGATACGCAGACATACGGTGTCGTTCCTAGACGACTCCGTGTGTCTAGTTACCTTTAGTCCTCCGGAGTCACTCCGTATATGTGATCACATTTCTATCCCCAGCCAAGAACTTATTATCCAGCTTATGTAAACTTGATGATTTAATTCGGAAGGGCATTGTAATATGTCAGCTATAACATTGTGTCATCATGAAGGCCCCGCCTTCACGAAGACACCATATATGAAATGGCGTGTATCCTTGTCTCCCACGAGAATCCTCTCATCGAGGGTACACATCTAGTGCTAGTGTGATTTGGTTATAATCTTAGTATTTAAGATCAACTTTCAGCAGCCATGCTGATCTTTTATCCTTGTTCTTGTTACAGTTGTATGTAGCTAAGAGAGACTTAATCCGTCTTCGGCTTAATACGCATCTCCTCCTTCATACCGAAGGGTGCATATTCACTTCTTGGTTCCTTTCTTATTTTTGGACTAATTAGTCCATTATCGATAAACCTAATAAGTTTAACCTATTAAACTTAACCAAGATTTTTTCCACAAAATGTAAACAAATTCAAAATTCCATTTTATTAGACGCCATTTAAATGAGGTCTATTTCTAAATGAATTTATTCATTTATCCTCCTTAACCTTACTTAGTTAAGGTCTGTTAACAATAGATATGATTTCCCATATCTTTATTTTCTGAATTTAAACATTCGAGGCTATTAATGGAGTCCGAATACAAGGTTTGGCTGCCCCTAAGTTATTTGATATCCCTTAGCTTTCGAACTAATCCCGAATACCTTCCAATTAGGATTTCGTGTTTATCTAAATCTTTTTAATGTCAATTCAAAATTCATCTTAACCCAAGTATGAACTAATTGTACATTTCAACGTAAAAGTTGCATTCAGGTAAAGAATATATGTTATTTCCTTTTAAATTCATCCATTAACATTTGAATAATTCCAAGTCAAGGAATAATGTTATATTCTCAAACTTATTCAACAATATCAAATTGATACAGTTATTGAAAATATCACACTTTTACTTGTATTCATCCATCAAATTTACAATCTATACATTTGCAGTCCAAACGACTGGACTTTGTTTATATCAAACAACATTACAACTCATGAAGATAGAAGAATGTAACTTCTTCCTTTCTCATTTCCTCGTGGAGGAGTAATAGCTATCAATACAATCCATCTTCAGTTAATCAAAGAAGTATCGGAAAACAACCATGTCTTCATTTATACTCAAGTTTCATCTGCAAAATTACTTGCAGGTCGAGTTCATCAACCGAGCATATTAAGCACTTGTCTTTAAAATGAGGTGCTTTTAATTAACTGTCTCAATAAAAGAACCCTGCTTTTATGAAACGTTAATATGAACATCAATCAAGAATTAAATACCAAAAAGGATGAATAGCATATCAACTCAATCATCCAATAACCCTCCTAATCAGACAAAGGATTACTGCCCTCTTTCCCAAATAATTATTACGAGAAGTAATTTCCTTCAACAGTTCCAGATTACAAACATTTGTAAGAACTAAAAAAAAACACAACTATGCAACTGCTGTTCTAACATAAATGCTATCAATTCCATTCTCTTACAATAGTTGTGAATTCAAAAGATAGATCTTAACTAAAATCTAAACCGAATTATTGTCCCTTCATACAACTCATTTGATTTCAAGCAATCAAACGCTGAAGAGAACAAGCAAACAGCAATTAAATACCAATGCTTAACCCAAGCAGTACGAAATTCGTTCCATAACAATTATAGATTTCCAACTGTATGAGAGAAAAATGATCATTAATTCAAATTATCCATTCACACTCTCTTTCTTTTCCTCATAGTTGTACTAGAAGTTTTAATCCAAACGTGATATCAATCAATGATAACAGTCCAAAGAGAAATAAACGAAAATCAATAATCGAATATAAGGGGGCAAGATCATATCACCTCTTCTACTGTCTATCCAAATACCTCTTATTTAGAGCAGACATGCTCCAATAGTATAATTCATTCAGAGTAGTATATTCAGTAATTGAAAACTACTATTACCTTTCCAAAAGTTGACCGAGTTCATTCGTGAAATTGGTCTATAAACATTAGTACCAAAAGAACCAGCAGAAAGTGAGAATACCATATCAAATTAGTACAACAAAGTAAGATGCTACAATAACCTTACTGTCCCAGGGAACCCGTGTTTATGCAAATAAAAAAAAACATCAAGGAATTATAACTCGCATAATAGTCTATTAATATCACCACAACTTTGTTTTTCCCAAACGTTTCCACACACTGAACTCAGAAATACAATATTCGCATAACAATGCCTTTATCAATGCAAACCCGCATAGGGTAATAGATGCGCAAGCAAGGTACAGTCAAAACAATCTCAACAACAAGCCAAATCTCATTTGTTTCATTCATTTGCACAGAAACACTAAGCCATGTTCGTTTTTATGATGACAGTTCAGACTAGAAGATCAAACCGCATCCAAAATGCACAATAAAATCCTCTTTCCCATTACCTTGATTTCAAGCAAAGAAAGAGAAAACATAATTCATTAATGATTTCAATAAGAAGAACAATCATTTTCTTCAAACACCTAGGAATACCCAAGTCGTGTTCATTCTTTTAAGGATAGTTCAACCAGACATACAAATCATCTCATCTTTTCATTTTCACAAGAATGCTCAGAACTCAGAAGTGATATTCATTTAGCTAATGTATTTATTAGCACAACCCAAAATGGTAATAAAGCGAATACCCAACATTGCCAAAACGAACCACACAGCAAGGACAATGTATTCAACTTAATCATTATGCAAAGAATGCTCAAGCCGTATACAGCAAAAGAAAACGACTCAACTCGAAATCATCTCAACGTAATGTGACCAAATCAAATAACCAAAACCCCCATCATAAGAGCAGGGTTGTTTTAATGAGACTATTAAGCAAAAGCAAGCGGTTTAAGGAGAAGGGCTTAACATGCCTGTTAATTTTTCTTGTGGCTCGAAGAAAACCGCACCCACTGGAGTTGTTTCTCTCCACGACGTCCTCGGCAGGCTTTCCAACCAGTCACTAACTTCCACAGGCTCAAGAATAGCCTTTGTTTTTCCAAAGAACAGAGATAATAATCAAAACACAGCTGGTTCGACAGAACCATGGAGAAACAAAATGCAAAGCAACTAAAATCCAAATGCACACAAAGCAACAACAATTTTCCTTTTTCCTCTATCCTCTTTTCAAGTAGCTGTCATTTAAGACCATGATAATTAATGCATTAAATGCACTTGTCTTTCCTCATTCCTCACGCCACCGCCGACTTGGTTTGGTGAGTTTCCAAATTTCAAATTTGCATATAAATTCCATTTAGTTTCTAAGCTAGTTGGACGCTCCAACTTTTCTTTGTTCCCGCCAAACTTGGTCTTTGTACATGTAAGGGCTTCATTTTGTCCCATTAAATTTCTTACCTCCCCCTTGTCCTTTCCATCCACATGGGTCTATGCGTCCCCTTCCTTAGGTTAGGATTAGTCTAGTATTTGAATAGTCCATATCTAGGTCATTCGCCTAGTTCATAGGTTAATGGAATTTATATCTATTTTCTCCTTATGAAATCTAAAATCCATATAGGATAGTAGTTAGGGTATAAGATAAAACTTAGGGGTAGGTTAGGGTTTAATCCCTAATATTTAATTAACTAGTTTCCATATCAAGTCTTTCCACTTTGATAGTCATATTCAACATTAAGTAGGACATTTCCTCCTAAGTTCCACATACCTGTGCCACTTGCATCCAGGCCCTTATCGTCTTACGTTGTCTAGCGTTACAACGGTGTGTGGTTCAAGAATCGAACCTTTTTCATTGGCATCTACGTACCAGATATTCATACCTGAAATCAGGTGCTGCAACATTTATATCAACCTTCAGTCTGGTTTAAAAGTAAATCGACAAAGCGATCATAAGAAGGCCACAGCATACCTTGGATCAATGGAATTGATTCAAGGCGTGCTGTCAATCAGCGAATAGAGTTCATCAAGCATACGACAAGTCTGTTGTCTCATTAGCAATCACACAAGCAATAATAACTTCTGTCCCAAGTATCAAGTTACAGCAAACAAGGGTCCAGATCAGCAACACATTCCTCTAAGATCAAAAGATGTGTCTTAACATATTTATCTTCATTTCTGCAGTTACAACATCATGAAAGGTAATTACCATGATAACTTACAAAAATCAAGGCGTTACAGAGTGGGATTTAAATAATAAAAGAGTTTATTAATTAAACACGGGATGATGAAAGGGTAATTAATTAATAATATGTGATTAATTAATTAAAAGGGGATTTTAACTAACGGCGGCGTTAATTAGCATCCAAGATAGGGGGATTAACTAGTCAACGAACATCACTAATTATAGTGTGATGATTGGAAGAAGAGCAATTAGTGCAATTTTAGTATTAAAATTGCTTAACGGAAATTAGGTGCCTACACCTATGTTCTCATTGACCTCCAAACTTGAGCTCACCCTTTTAGGATGCTTCACATTGTATTTTAACATTTGCATTTCACCTTTTGATTGGGAATATGCATTTGGGGAAGAAGTTTAATTAGCCTTTGCAAATGATGTGCTCAAACCATTCCACTTGGCATGTTTTGTTCCCTTTCACTTTGAAACATGTGCTCAAGTCTTTGACCACTCCACTTGCCATGTCCGAGTCCTCAAACTACTTGGGAGGTGCGCCATGGATGTCAAGTGGCACAATCCTTTGTCCTTTTTTACTTTCCACATCTTGATACATGTGCTAAACTTTGTATGGAAGAAAGTGTAATTTGAGTTTGTGATTTGGTTCTTATTGGCCTCAATTTATGTGCTTGAGGAAGACTTTAGCTAGGTTGTTATCTAATTTCCTCCATCGCCCGCTGAAATTAGATAACAAGAAGATCCCGCTGTGAGTAATCAAGATAGTTCTGAGAGTCTCGGACTAAATACGAAAGGAGTCAAGCCTCCGGCAATTTTGGGAGGGACTTAGCCAAATCACGGTGAGAAAGCCGAGCCCGGAACGAGTCAACTCGGAAAAGGTAATGGACTCGTGGAAGGTGCCACGTGTCGCCTCGACGCAATTCCAAAACAAAAAAGGAGTAACAAAATTCCAAACTCCCGCGGGACCTCCACGTGGAGTCAATGGTAAGAGGCCTGCGAAGAAAGGATCCTCGTGTTAATGTACAACAAGTCTCATTACAAACTCAAGGAAAAATAGGAGCCACGGAAGATGCCACGTGTCATGTCCGCAGCGCACTTTCAAAAGATGTAAGAAAAGCGGAGACACTAGGGATGCGTTTGCCTCTACGTGGAGCTCGGCACAAATGGACTCCAAACCCGAAGCAGGTTGCAAAAGATTGTGGCAGTCAATGCCACATGTGAAGTAGTAATAAAGCCCACCTAGAAGTTTTAAATGCTCAAATCTTTCAGAAGGTGGAGGGCGAAGAAATTATTAACTTGTCTTTTCAGCGAAGGAGTTAATGCAGTTCCTGTAGAAGAAGTAAACCCACAGAAATTCAAATTATCCATCCGCACTCGAAGGGCCACAAATGGAGCATTTCTTAACGAAACGCCACAAAATAGGTGTCATTGGAGTCATGGCTCAAAATCCAATGCACAACAATCGAGGAGTTCAGATATGTAATAAATATTTGAGGGTGTATTCCTTAAAAGATGAGCCCACTTCAAGGGAGGCGGTTGGAAAGTAGTTGAGAATGTATTGAATGAATATGGCTCTCATTTCTTAAAGGCTAGATCATGGGGTGGTGTGAGACAAATTTCGCAAATCTATTTCTGTCACTTCATCTCATTTATTATAACTGGCTGATGGTTGAAGAATTTATTCCAAGATTGTTCTCTCTCTCTTCTTCTCATTATATATATTGTAATCGGGGCTCATTAAAAATATATCTCGAGAGTTAGTCATTTTTCCCTTCCATCCTTGTTTCTTCTCTGCTAGGGTAGGAACATGGAGCTCAAGCCTTCTTCCTAAAGCTTTTGTAATGGCAATTTTCTTGCCTCTTACCTACTGATTGTTGTACTGTGCACAATTTTGGAGTAATATAATATGTCCATGATGCATTTCGTCCATCCTTTGCATGTTTTTATTATCTCTAATAGCCTTTATTCACTGTCGGTATACTGTGCATATCTCTAAATGTTCATTACGGGTTTTGGAAGTTGTGCTTAATGAGTTTGAATTGGTGTTATGTGTGAATCTATCTCGGCTGTGGTGCATTTCGTCCACCCTTTTCAGTGCTCACCTTTTCCCGTTTCAGGCAGATGGATTCTTGATTAAAATTCTTCTTTTTTGGCGCATCGCTTCTGTTAGTTTTGTGCTATGTTTCATTTTTCTCTAACCTCATCTCACACCATAGAGAAGAGCCAACTTCTTTAAAATCTGGAGGTTACCTTAGGGTGCATGTCCCACTAACCTAAGGTATCCAACGAATCTGATGGTTCATCCGCAAAGATAATCGTCAATAGTTGTAAACACCATGTGAAGTGCGTTTGGAAGGAGGATGCACCTTGCGGCAGTTTTTTAAGGCATAAGACATGAGTTTAGTTCCCAAAGCGTGTATGAAGTGTGCTTTATGCACTGTTAGTTCCCAAACATGTTAAGAAGTGCCTTTGCACTTGTTTTAGTCCCTATTTCCTTCTACATGCGCGCTTCCTTTTTGTTAACCAGTCAAATACAAGATGCACTTTTGGAGGAGTTTATAAAAGCATTTAAAATCATTTCAAACCAAAGCTTTGTTCTCCATGCTCCAGGTCTCCTGTAGCTTCTCCTACGCATCCATGGGGACAAATTTGATCATAACTCATGATTTTCTCAACAAAATGCCATGAAATTTTGGCTGGTCACTTCTTTCCCAGGTGCCTCCAATTTGACTCTATGTTCGCTCTGTTTTGTGGTCTATTTTATTTTATTGGTTCCAGAGGGTTTCTTAGGAAATTTGCATATAAAACCATTTACTTCTGCTACCCTTTCATGGTCTCATATGCCTCCCAAATCATTCATATGGTGTATGTATTCATTGCTTTGCAATCTGGAGTCACGAAACCGTGAAAGCAGAGAAAAAAGAAGAATTATGAAGCATTTGGTGAATGTCTGCAAAGTGTTTGATCAAATGCTGGAATGATGTAATTCATGATTCCACATTGTTTCTCTACTTCTTGGATATGTTAAAGGATCAAATCCGTTTGGAGAGAATGTTTTGATTGAATTGAACTTGTTTTTAATGATAACACAGTTCGATTGCAAATAATCCAGAGCCTCATGCCAAACTGCCATTTGAGACTTGGTTTTGATTCACGGAGACAAATTTTGGTTTCATGTGTGAGCCTCATGTTCAACATCTACTTCAGACCAATGAATATGGATTATTCAAACTCCGGATTCTCCATCTCTCATGGTGGTTCTAGATGGAACAATCCTCCATTTTTGCAAATTAGATGTTACAAGGAGGAATTGCTGCATATTTCTCAGTGTCACCAAGAAATCAGTCAAAATTTGATTAATTGACTTTTGAATTAATTAAAACAATGTAGTTAATTGATTATAAAGAGAACTCAAGTTATTTGAGTCAAGGGGCGGGTTAAGTTATAAAGTGGTTATATAACTACTTTTTGTAATGTGCCTATAAAAGGATTGATCACTATTGTAAAAGGGGCTGGCCATTTTCCCTCTTTTTCTGTGAATGGAGAAATGAACTGCTGCAACTTTGTGTATATCTGTTTTGACTCAATTCCATGGAAAATGGAATGAGAACCAATTTATTGTGCTTATCTTCTGATTGTGAACTTTGTTTACTATTCATAACTGGAGATACATTTTTAATGTTAATTCATTGTGCGTGATGCATTAATATGCAGACTTTGTGTTGCCTATTCTTGTATGTGGACTTTGTGCCATATCCGCATAATTTATTAACCCTAAGGACTTTGAGCTTTTGATTGGTTCCTATCTCCTGTACAACTGCTGTTGAGTTCTATTTTCCATGTGAAAGAGAGGTTTTTAGTTTATGTTTTTCTGGAGTTATCCGATCAGACTTCTGTATTCCTATTCTGCTGTGGGGTTTCTCCATCCCCCTTTTCTCTTTTCTCTCCTTTCTTTCTTCTTCTCAGTTTTGCCTCTTTTGTGCTTTCCGGTTAAAAGCACCAAAAACCCAAATACCCCCATCATACGAGGGAACTGCCCCTCTCAAAAGTAGAGGAACTTCACCCTGTCAATAGGTGATTTTCCCTAATTGTTGCAGATTTTATACCGCCTCCATTGAGCCATTCGTGAAAATATTTAGCGACACAAAATCCTGCCAACAAGACCCATGAGGAGGAAGAAGAGGAGTATAGTGCAGGAAGCGATGGGACCTCTAGTAGGTCCGTTAGCCATCAGCCATGAAGGGAGGAGCAAACCCTTGGAAAAGATGGTGGTGAGGAGGAGGTGTTGCAAGGAGCTCCATCTGAAAGAGCAATAATGGAGCAAGGCGAGAGTTCTCATGGACAGGGGAGTTAATCACGTAGGAGTTGATCCCTCGGGAGTGAGTATGTGGATGCCAATTTGTAGAGGTTGATGAAGTTGATATCCCCTCTGTTGGTTTTTGAAGTTCCTAAGGCATCGGTTGGTTAGGTTGAGTTTAATGTCAATTTAGAACCGGAGAGTTTTGCGCTTGGAAAGGGAAAAGGTACTTTTGCTTAGCAAATAAGCACATTGCAGGGATGGATGAGCCAAAGGGATCAGAGTTATCAAAGATGCATCGCTGAATAATTAAGATGGACTAGAAAGTTACCACCACCCACCCTTCGATAGGTGATGGGGTTTCTGTGCAGGGCATGTCCTCCTTGGACCAATTGCAAATAGTTGTTATCAAAAACTTGTGGGTAGGTACAAAGTTGTGGAGGGATCGGTGGAAGATACCGCCACCGAAATAAAAGCACTATTGGATTTATTGCTAGTTTTGTACAAGTTTAGGACACCCTATAGAGAGCAGTGGCACAAGTTGATACATTGTTGGAAATTTTTGATTGCTTGACTATTGTGGAGGGTAGGTAGAAGAGCATAATTGAAGCAAATAAAGCCTTCTGTAGTAAGTTCAATGCAAAATTAGATAAGGCTGCATGAAGGAGGTTGAGATCAGAAGCCTGAAAATCGAAGCTAAGCAACGAGATGAGCATGACACCATCGTGGATGAGCTCATTGAATATAAGGGCCAGGCTATGAGTGCCAACAAAACCCCAAAGGCCACCGTGGGCAATTTACAAGAGGAATAAACGTGCCTATAAGCTTTGCTTATAGGACTTGGAGCAAAGGCGGAGGATTTGCCAAACAGAATTTCCAAAGGCTGCACAAGAAAGTGGGAGGGGTTGAGTAGGTTGATAAGTGGGCCAACATAATTCTTTTGTTGAAGGTTAAGGCCCTGGAGGTTCTAGAGTAATTGTTTAGATTATTTTGATTTTTTGCGGAGATTATATTCTTCATTCTTTGTGGAGATTGATTCTTTAGTTTTTGTAGAGAGGGAACGTAAAACCTTGTTTAAGGACAAACAAGAAATGTAGTGTGGGGAGATGTTGATTAGGGGTTTTGAGCAAACAAACACAAATGAATAGGTGGCCATGAAGCGTGAGTGAGACACAGGTGCAAGTCAGCTAGATCCACGAAAATACACCGGTTGGAGCATGTGGCAGTGCGGGAGTAAACGATCAATGGATGATCAGGTATTGCAAAAACAAATAATGTGTGCTAGTTGGATTCTTGTTGAACAAAAGTATATTTGTAAGAATATACCAGTGTGTCGCAAACTATAAATAGTAGTCATATTTGTAATTCAAGGACACTGATGAGGTGAAAGATATTTTGTACAGGTTTTGTTGCTGGGAGGTCTCAGGCAACTTTTCATGGTTAGAGTTTGGTACACGTATTTGGTGTACAATGTTTGTAATAGTGTATCGCTATGCATATTATGGATGTTTCTTGTGTTCTATGATGTGTTACATAGCATTATTGCGTATATGTATGTTAATTGTTCGTGTAGTTAGATGCACGATTAACATTCAACCCTTGCAGTTCTGTCTTAAATGATGTCCTTGAGGCAACTTTACTGTGCTTTGGGCGAGACCTTCAAGCACAAATAGAGCTCTGATCTTCACGCAAAAACTGGAATTGTGGATGAAACTAGGCCCAACATCACTACTATTGCTTTGCATGGCTCGTGGATACTTAAATGAATGATGTCTAGTTTGTCCACCACAAAAAATAGGTTCTGCCAAATCTTCTACGTCTTCCGCGTCCTCTTCCTCTGAAAGATCTGCCTCTGCCTCTTTGTGCATGACTATTTTCATCCAAAGAAATCACTTCACCTTCGTGCTCATGATTATGTGCATCATTGCGCAAATGTCCACTTCTACGCAAGAACTTACGCTTCCCTCGTGCAATGCTTTGTTGTCTTCGGGACAACTTTTCCTCCACCTTCAATGCAAACTAATAGGCCTTCTCCACAAATCTCAATCTAATCATACTAAACTCATCTTGAATGGAAATGTGTAATCCATTAACATACCTTGATATCTTCTCTGGGTTGTCCTCCCTGCTCAGATAGTGAGCCAATAGAACTCTTCTTTGTGCTTCTTGACACTCGATTCCTTTTGACGCAGATTTTGCACTTGTCTGTGATTGGTAATCCACAGGCATGAACTTAGCCTTCAATTTTGTCACCAATCTATCCCAACTCTTGATCTTGTCTTTGCCTCTATGCACTCTCCTAGTCTACATGTGTTCCCACCACAAAGATGCATGACTTTTTAACTTAGTACAGGCAAATCTCACCTTCATCCGATCTTCCACGCCTTTATACTGGAAGTAATTCTCCATTTCGACAATCTAGTCAACAAGTTCTTCTCGATCTAAGCTCCCAAAATAACTTGGAACTTCTATTTTTGGCCTGCTGCCAATCCTCGTGATCGTGTGCAATAATCTATCCTCGTGCTCCTCAACATGCTCTTCTTCTACATCCTGGTCTTTAGGTGCTCTGTCTGCATGTTCTTCATTACCCACTGCGACTCCTCTTCATTGCATGGTGTTTGTAACTTCCAAATATGCTTGCTCGAGCCATTCTATGTGCCATTACTATTTCCTCACAATCACTCACTCAACAAGACTCTGTGATCTACACCTTCTACCCAACAACCCAAATGTTGGAAGATGCTTGCAACTACTTTTTACCCACACCCACTAGTATGGAAAGCAGCAAGTCTACCGATCACTCACACATTATTTACCAAATTGATGCCCATATCAATCTTTCTCAGTAAGACTTATAAATCCTTTTTCTGATACCAAATGATACAGTTACGATTAGGGGTCCCAATAAAGGATGCCTTAGACCACGCAACGCGCAATTTATGAGTTAGATATCACTGAAGCAAGACCTCAGGCACAACTTTTAACAAGAAACAATGAAAGCTTCTTCTATTAATATGAGGAAAAGATTACAAACTCGTGCACAATGGCATTACACTCCAAATGATAGTCTTATGATACGACTTTGCAAGAAATCTCTTAGAATTCTAGTCTTGTGACTATCCTAAGTTTGCAGACTCTGCAAAGCCTCTATAGAACCTTATTCAGCTCAAAACAATTCCAATTGGATGGTTGCTGAATGCCTCTGTTGGGACTCGATGATAGGTTTCTTACATGCTCACAATTCCTTTCTTTTTATAGAATTTGTAGTGATACAAGTGGGAAAAATATGAATACCTTTGCAAGTAAAGATACTTTACAAAGATTCCTCATAATGCCTCAAATTGCCATTGATCCTCCCACGAAGTCTCCTCCATTTGATCAAGCTCAATCAGATCATTCATTTTGTCCTTGGGCATGAGAAATGGATCAATGTCCTCTCATTGTATCAATGTTTACTGGAGATTTTGTCATATACAGATCCAATCATGGTGGCATATGGTAGTGGTCCCACAAGATTACAAGGCTTCGCTGCATCGACAATGTTGGTGGCATCTAGAATGCTTCGCGGCATCAACTAAGGCTCGGGCAGTGTGCACAAGGCATCATGGCTTCTACACACAAAAAATAAGTGTTGCGTGGCGTAAATAGGTGTGCATGGCAGGTAGTGGTTTGTGTGGCCAAGATAGTATTGTGTGGCGTAGGCAAGCTTTCACGACTAAGTGGAGGTTCACGTGGCCTCCACAGGAAATGGTCAAGGCACATATTTGCATGGTACGTGCAAGAGTGGTGCGGCAGTGTGCAAGTCTTTATTGGCTAACTCTAAATGTTTTTGGGTGATGCAAGATTGCTTGTGAACATGGATGCTGCTGCATTAGTGGCGGAGGTGGCATTGGTTCACTATTCACTTGCAGAAGAGGGAGCTTTTCCAGTCAAGTCAATGAGATCCATAGGAGAAAGTAGAAGCCTTGTTACTTCCTTTTGCATTGTCCATTTCTGATTGGGGTGGTTTGCATTGAGATGCATCTTTTGGAGATTGAGCTAATTGCGGAATATTATTGATCTTCCTGGTGTGTGGCAGCTTGCCTTGCCTGGTTAGAGTAGTTGTAGTTCTGCATGTAGAATGAAGAATGGTGTTTAGATGTAACTGGCAGCTTGATTCTAAAGACTTTTCCATATGTGAATCTCTTTGGAAGCCATGTTTCTTGTTTTTGGTTGGTAACAGTGAAGAGCCAGGATCTTGCTCAATCTTTAAATGTCGCCAGAGGAATTAATTGAACCATCTTGAAGATCAGACTGGCTCAAGGGAATCTTTGAAAACATACCTTGAACAGAGCCTCTAAGTTTGAGTGATGGATATTCACTTCATGCATGCATTCAGTAATTGCAAATTTCTTCTTATTGGAGAGATATATACCAGTTAAATGTTTAGTTCGAATAGGGCTCAAAGTATGCACAAGCATGCTGAGGTGAAATAAACTAATTTACTCCAAACCACAAATGTATGCCAATATCCAGAATCCCAGATATCTTGGTCTAGCATATTAGAGATATCTGGGATTCTGGAGTACTGAATTTTGTGTGTTCCAGGGGTAGTCCTAATGTTAAAGATTTATTTTATTGTATGTGTGGTGGATGATGTTGGATAGATTCCACAATGGGGTAGGGGAATTGTGTGGGGATGTAGCCCTAATGTTAAAGATTTTATTATTTTATGCGTGGTGGATGGAGTCCATACACAATGGGGCAGGGAGTTGTGTGGGATGAGATAGTAGACTTGTATTGTTTGGACAAGATGTCATCGAGGAATCATTCAAAATTTCTAGGTGGGTGACATGGTGACTGATAGCAAGATGGATACTAGGAGCATAGCCCAGGCCTTTATTGCTCTTTCACTCTGTGTTCAAACTCTCAGAGTTGTGTGAGAACTTGGTTGTCAGATTTTGTAATAATCCTGAGCATCTGTACCGTTGATGAAGAGATGTTCAATTGTTTCATCACAAGTGAGACAATTAGCCCGTAGATCCTCTGCTGCGAGGATCTTCCTGTGCTTGGTCAACCTTTCAAAGGCTTTGGCTTTTGTCCAAGGTTTGTGTTGCCAGATTTTGGTCCATTGGTGATCCATGTCTCTGTTTTGTTATAGGCTAAGAAAAGAGATCCAGGTACATTGCCCTAAGAGTTCTCCATTTTCCTCCACTATTGCAATCAGTCTACCTGGGATGTTTATAAAACCATTTGAGTGTCCAGCTGAGCAGTTAGGCATGTTATCTCTCTGGGGTAATTGTTTTGAAACGTGGTAATGGCCCCTGAAGTCCATGTGGCAGCTTACCTTGAATTAAGAGTTGGTAAATAATCTTGGACTCTTATCAATGGTTCAGCCAACATAGACAACTTTAAGTTTAAAGGATTAATTTGTTCAGGCAGCATTATACGGTCTACAAGGATTGATATAACTTTGTGTCTGATTGGAGCTGTGTTGGATTGCAAACGCCATTCTGTTCAATCATTCTTATTGGCAAATGAATTTGAGCATAGCACATGAATTTTAGGAATCAAAGTTTTCCATACAATTTAGTAATTTTGAGATTTCATTTGTCTTATTATAATTTAACTGTATATTTGATAGCCGACCAGCGACAACCCATTTAAGTACCAAATTCAAGCCCCTATAGCTTATAAAAATTAATTATGTGCAAATTTGTAACTCATTTTTTTACTTCTAAGTTTTGCAATTACTGCACTATGATACTTATAAATTGCTTTGTTAAAAAAACAGATGGTGCATGTGTTTTACTTGAATTTGCAAATGTGCATTTTCAGATCGCTATGGAACACTCGTACTTTTAAAAGTTTAGAACCTTAAATCAGCTTCTCTAAGTGATGGGATTGCATTTTGAGATTTTCAAATCAATCACACTGTTCTGGTTACTTAATAGATCAACAGAGATATCAGTCTTATTAGTATTTTTTTGGATTAGGGTAAAGTGAGGGTTTTGAAAGGGCCCACAACCTTGTACAAAGAAGAAGGGGAAAGATAAGAGGTAGAAGAGAACTCCCGCACAACACAAGGAAAAAGAAGAAGAAACCACAATAAGAAGAGAGGAAGTTGCCGAAGCTACAGAGTCAGCAGTAAACAGAACTGAAAAGAAATGGAGGAGAACACCTTCAGTTGTGACCGATAGCAACAAGAAGGTACAACAAAGAGGAGAAGTGGAGATGCAGCCCAAACAAAGCTGCCAAACGAAGAAGTGGAGACCACCAAATGGTAACCACAAGAAAAGCAGAAGAAGGAAAAGAGAGAAAAGAGGATATGAAATCAGAGCTTACCCTTCTTTCCCTTCTTCGAGTGCACCAACTACCAATTTTCCAGAAATTGTTCCTCCGAGCCTAGCGCACTAGTTATGGCCAAAATCAGAGGGGTGTCCGTCTGTGATTCTTGATTCAGAGAGAAGGGGCCTTCTTTATCCGAATCAGAATGATCAGATTCGTGAGGTCTCTTGATTCCTGGGTTGGATCTCTCCACCAAGTGGGCAGGCACTACGTGCCGACTCACCACAGCACACTCAGCTGCTGCTGTAGGATGAGCTTCCACCAGCGGATCTGCACTCTTAGCTTCGTGAACATCCGCCTCCGAATCTGAGTCCTCCTCGAGGTCAGGGGACTCTAGTGCTTGGAAGGCTTTTTCTTGGCATGATGGGCTTTCTTATGAGGGTAGGAAGACTGAAGATGGCCCGGTGTCCGGCAATTTCTACATCTGAAGGCCGTATTTTCATAGTCAAGAGGCTGAACATGGGACATATCACCCATCTTAAGGGTCATCTTGTCCGGCAGTCCTTTACTAAGGTCAACTTCAACGCATATTCTGACAAAAGTGAGAAGCCCACTATGAAATCTCGTGACATCCTGTTTTATAAATTTCCCTAAACAATTTCCGATCTCCGCAGCAAGGTAAAAATTGAGAGGAAGATTGGGTAACCTCACCCAAACATGAACTCGTGAGATGGAATAGGAGCACGGGTCAAAGTGAGGGAACCAAGGGGTAGTAAACAAACCCGCCAAACCCCAAAACCACGGGCCCTCATTCAAGGCCCTCTTGATAATCCTCCTGAGCAAAGAACAAAATGATGAAGAAGCCTCTGGCACAAAAGAAATGGTCACAATTTTTAGTCCAATTGGAGTGAACCCATTAGATAAGTGTGTTGGTCGAAGGCCAAACACCATTAAATCTGCAGATGAGGGCCTTTTTTCCAAATTATTTTTGAGAGCCAGAGATTCAACACTTGTGATTTCCAGAGAAGGGAGTCCGTAGCTTGCTCAACAAGGTAAGCTGGGGGATTGGAGACAGCAGAGGTGGAAGCAGCATTTTTAAACAGAGCCTCCTTAAATGTCACATTGCTACGGTTTTGGCACCTCCCTTTAAGAATCCCGTCATAGTTTTCGTTGAATCCTGGGTTATCTTGTAGGAGATAAGAGGGGAGTCATCCGAAAGCATCTTGCGTGAAAGGATAGGCCAAATCAACCTAGCTTAAATCCCAGTTTATGAGAAAGAATACATTGCAGCTCTAACCCAGTATCAAGTCGATGAGTTTGGAGGCATAGGGTATTACCAGAGACAGTGTTGACCAGCACTTGCAACTTCCCTGAATGGCCATCGAATGGCTGAGCATCAACCTGATCAGGAGCAACATTATTTAGAGAGGGGAGACAGTCAACAGCGAGCTCCTGTCTCTCGGTCTGAACAGAATCTGCAGCAGGGGAGCCATAAAATCCCGCCTTGCTACCAATCTTCAGCGGGAGTCCGACACTTGTAGGGACTCGGTCACCCAAGTCCGAGGCCTTACCGACCTGCGCAGACCAGTCGGTTGATCCATCCACCACGCTGCCGTTTCTAGGGTTAGGGCAGAGGAAGCATGCCATTCTTCTACTAGTTAGTTATCTATGATGGGTAATTTATCAGTCTTATTAGTATTGCTCAGTGGTCAAGTGCATATTTAAATGTTTGCTTCCATTCTGATTTCAAACTCCTCCACTAACCCCTGAACATAACTATGAATTTCTCCCTTCCCAGTTTATAGCAACCTATGTGGACAAATACAAATAACTTTTGTGCCTCCTGGAACTTGACTAATATGATCTAGTTTCTTTCTCTGTTTCTGTCTATTCTGCCTTTTTGGTACTTTTATCTTTTCAGTCACTTCAACTGAAGATGGCTTCCAAACATTTCATTATGTTACATAGCTGTGATGGAGAATCTTGCCAAGGCAACCATGTTTATTATATTTTTGCATTGATCATGTTTGTCTTATTTCAATCTATAATGTGTCCTTGAGCAATTGGAGACATCAGAAAATAATTGTTATGCATGTCATGAGAAGTTTGTTTGGTTATTTTGGTCTTTTAATTTAGATTCGGCTTGAGTCAATAAATTAAATAAATCCTGTATTTCACCTTTTTGTCTTTAGGTAATTTGCGAGTTTGTTACAGTTACAAGGTGGAGGGGAGCAATATGTGCAGAGTATATGAAATCTCGCCATAAGGTAATGCATAAAATCTATGTTCTTTGACAACTAATATTTTCTTTCATTTAAATCATGTGCTCTTCATGTTGGAACTGAATATGTTTGTCCACTTTCAAACTCTGATAGAACTGTTCACATGGGAGCGCTTGCAATTTTCTTCACTGCTTTGAAAATCCAGGAGGGGAATATGAATGGGCAGATTGGGATGGAAGACCTCTGAGGTCCTGGCAGAGAAAGATGGACATTTTGTTTGGTGGCTCAAGGGTTGATCAACATCGGAAACAAAGAGATCAAGATCACTGGCATCGTTTTGGAGAATTTGATAGGGGAATTCAATCAAGGAGTAGTTGCAGGAACTCATCTAGGTGGCATAAGTTGCATGGAAGAGATTTCTGTAGCAGCGATGAAGGTGGAGGAACACCCACAAGGGACTACTCAGGTGGTAGCAAGTATAGTAGCGATGGAGAAAGGGAACAATCGCTAGACTTCTATCAACCTTGTGATACATATAACAGGCGAGTAAACCGAAGAAGCTGTAGTCACAACAGTAGTGGCATTGAAAAATCCAAGAAAGGTGACGAGGTAATTTCTGAAGAGGATAGGAAAAATATGGATCGGCACCAGTTAAGAAGAAAAAAGCGAAAGCGGGAGCATACCTATCGACATGATAATGATGATGAAGAAAGGAGCACAATTGGAGCTGACATGCACCTTGCAGCAGGGGAAATGCAGTTTAAAAGAACACCCATAAGAGAGTGCTCAGGTAGCAGAACGTATGGTAGCGAAGAAGAAAAGGAACAATGGTCAGACTTTGATCAATCTTGTGATACATATAACAGGCGAGTAAGCCAAAGAAGCTGTGGTAATTTAGGTGGTGGCATTGAAAAGTCTAAGAAAGGTGACAAGGTGATTTCTGAGGAGGATAAGGAAAATATGGATCGACAACAGATAAGAAGAAACAAGCGACAAAGAGAGCATACCTGTGAGCATGATAATGATAATGATAATGAAGAAAGAAGTGCAGTTAGAGTTGATGCGCACTTTGCAGGGGAAATGCAGTTTAGAAGAGAAAGTTGCATCCCAATTGAGAGTGATGATAGCATAAATAAATTTAAGTCAACTGATAGAGAAATTATGGAAAAAGATGTTAAAAGTTCACATTACAAGAAAGAACGAAAGAGGAGAGCCCAATATCAGTTGGAGTCTGTGAACATTGATCAAGAGAAAAGAAAGTCATCGAGGAGTTGTCATCATCACAGGCAATCACCATGTAAGCATAAAGACTATAGAAAGATATCAAGAAAAAATCGATACAGCAAGTCTCCAAGGAGATGCAGAAATCACTGTTGGTCACAAAGTGGAGACAAAGCCCAGAGCACGTCTCAATATAGACGCCAATACAACAATAGCTTGAGAAACAAGAGCAGAGACTCGAGTAGTAAGGCTCCAGAGAGATCATATGAAGGTTCATTTGGTCGTCTTGATCGATGGCAAGCTAGTGATGACACGGAACTGTAATTTTGTCTCTCCAAGGGTTGGTTTTCCTGTTCACTGATTAGATGGGATGAGGCGATTACCAAAAACAGGTTGTAAATTTGTTAGAGTTTTTTTAATTTAGCACGAGCCATATAAGTTCTGCAGTAGGAAGGATATTTTTGACTGGTGATTGTAAAGAACTACATGAAAAAATGCTGGTCTTTTATACTTGCAATTCTGCAATTGGAACAAAATAATTTGAACCAGTTTACCATCTCTTAGGCATATTACTAGATATTCCAAGATAGTGGTACTATTAATTGACATGATAAGATAGTACTATAAATTGACATATATTTTGATCACCTTGTCCTGTTCTTTTAAGGATGTTTTTTTACAACCTTGTCCAGTACAAAAATTATAGTTTAACCATAAATGTTTCTTACATTAAAATTCTACCGAGGTTTTTTCAGAATGTATTGACTTTTTATGGCTTTTTTGGAATTTATAAAAAAATGTATTTAGTTTTATCAGTAGTTGAAGAGGGCTTGTGAAATTTGGACCCAATTTTTTTTATTAAAATAATTATTACATTGATTTTTTTAGTTGATTAATTTATTACAATGGTACACACATCATAATTCATCTAACTCAACCTTTAACAATTACTCATATTACAATACCTGTAGATTTACACTTATATAATGCAAAAGATCTACACATTACATGTATTGACTTGTATTTCGATTATCCTAATTTGTTATTATGTAACTTTCTTGAAGGATTTACAAATGTCTAGAGTTACGTAAGTTATAAGAGATGAAAACAATACTCTTCAATCACTATTGGTAATTTGTTGAAGATGCTGTTGTGAGGATGGAATTGGGCAAGATGATTCCCTAATAAGTCATAAACTCAAATGTGGGGAATGATTATATCACCTACTTGTCCCAGCTCGACGATGACTACAAAATACATTGAGACTTCTTTATGTAGAATGGTCATATTAAGTTACAAGAGAATGAAAAGAATACTCTTCAATCACTACTGGTAATTTGTTGAAGATGCCGTTATGAGGATGAAATTGGGCAAGAGGATTCCCAATAAGTCATAAACCCAAATATGGTGAATGATTATATCAACTACTTGTCCCAACTTGACGATAATTACAAAATACATTGAAACTTTATGTAGAAGGGTCATATGAGCCAAAAATCACAGTCCATACAACATCCATACATAATTTCATCATAAGCCAACTCAACGTATAGGATTCATGCTATCCTTAAAATACACAAGACTACCGTATTCTAGTCATAAGATGGATTCATACTATGGATTACCAACTTTAATGAAGCCATTAACGAGAACAAAAGAATTCAAACCACTTTACATATATGCATATTGCTATAATAACCCGAGAGTTTCAACTAAACTAAATGTTTTATGTCAATTTCAAACTACATTAATTATAGGTCCCAGTGTCAGTGCTAGGATCCAAATTAGAGATTGATAAACACTTAATCTTACCATCACTTGCAATTAGAAGTAATATGTGACTACCAAGTTTGTGTACATCTCTTGATTTCTCACAACATAATTTCTTAGTCGAGTGGGAGAATCAAGTTTGGATTAGGCCTTAATACCACTAAGCATCTTTAGCATTCAAGTCATAGACTTACATTTTCATTTAGTAGAGGTGCGATAATTGACAAGACATAGTGCTTAGCCTTTCCAGATGTTAACACATGTACCCTTAACATAAAAACTATATAATTCACCCATATATATAACCGACTTTGTGTAGTACCGTTTCTATCTCCTATGTTGTACTACAAACATGGCATACTATGATGACATAATGCTTTGCTCGCTTATGGGTTTAACATGTTTACCCTTAACACGAGAATTGTGTAAGTCGCAAATACATATAATGAACTCTATGTAGTATTGTCATACACCTTAAGTTACTTATAGTGACTATCTTGAGGCATGTTTTTAGGTTATATTAATTAACCTATCCAATAGTGTACAAAATTGGCTTTAGAGCAACTATCTCATCTAACTCATCCAACATATATAAGGTTATCCTTGGCACTATTATTAGGGATATCAAGAATAGCCACTTACACAACATTCCTTAGTAATGCTTTCATGAAAATTTACAAACCACGTGGTAATACTCCATTGAAAATTCGCAGTTGCCACTTTGTGGTAATGCTCTTATGAGGGTCTTACACTTGCCACATGTGTACAATATATGCATATCTTGATAATGCAAATTATATGCCTTACATGATGGTGTGCACTTGGGAAAGAGAAAGGGTCTTGCCACTTATTACTTAGTCCCTATGTGGAAAGCTTTTTGATAGACCCACATGTACCAAATATCTTAGATATTGGGCCTAAAATTGCTCAAAGATCGGCTACTGATAGGTCAACTCTACTTGCTTTCTCAAGCATCTTGTTTACTTTCTTAAGGTTTCATCATTAGTTTCTTGACACCCTGTGTCATAGCCAAATATAAAAGCTTATTTGTATAAGATTATAGAGAATAAAGTGTATGTTAAGATGATTAGAATGGCAAGAGACATTAGGTTTAGATTAGAGTTGTAAATACCCCAAATCTGCCACTCATAAACCATTCCTAACCAAACAAATCCTATCAACCCCCCTTCATTAATTAATTAAAACATCAACTCATTACACATCCCACAATATCCCATGCATCATTAATCACTCCTAATCACTTTTAACTAGCCACTAATGCTACATCTTCATTATCCCACATTTGCTAAAATCAACTAACCTCCCTTACCTAAAACTTATATAAATGACCTCCCATAGGTACATTGTACAACATCCTCGATTCACAGTTTCTATTTTTGCAAACCTTACTATATTGAGAAACCCTATCATGTAAGAGCCTTGCCAAAAATGGAAGTGCTTCCATTTTGGGAAAGTTTCTTACCTCATCCTTCTCCTTACAAGCATGCTTCACAATCTTGCACAAATCAACTTGAGGATCCACATCCATTAAAGTCAATCCATGCGACAAGGAGAGGTTTTCCATCTTATTGTGTTTATGCATTGTTTTTCTCTTCTTATGCTTTCTCTTGAGATGTAATATTAGGTTTTAGACTAGGTTTTACTTGGTATCAATTCTTATTTTGAAGTCTTTAACTTTGCATGCATACATTTGACATTTAGTGGGACAACCCGTTGTCCCTTATAACTTTTCTTGAGGTTTGTAGTCGCTGAGTGCTTCTAGCAGGTTTAGAAGTGTCCTTGGGTCATCAAAATTTCAGCTTCGTCATAATCTTGCAGGTTTTCTTTATTTTTTCTCAACATATCCGTCTTCGAGAGCAATATCTAATCATTTCTATGGCGTTTCTAACTTGTTTGGATGCGAGTGGACTTGCAGGGTACCGACATCTCTATTTTCATTGTGACCTCTTTGAATTTTTGCTAGTGTATTTGATCTTTCTTTGAAGTGTATTTTTTCGATAGTATATCTTTAAGGTATTAACATATCCGATGTTTTTATGACATCTTTGATTTAATGCTTGCATATTTGATTTTTTTGCAATGTATCTATTTTATGATTTCTATCTACAAGGCACCCACTTATTTACTTTAATAGTAGCGTATACGAATGGATCAATAGTGTATATGTTTTCTATAGGTGCCAACATATCCATTTTTTTCGTAGCGTATACGTTTTGTGTAGTAGCGTTTTGTGATAAGTAGATCACGTTTTTTATTCAATGGTTCACATTACATGTTTTATCATTTCGATCACTTGGATCACTAACTGCAAGTTTTGTTTGTTGTTTTTACACATTTCTAACCTGTTTGCAACTTGAAATCAAGGGGCAAAGCCTTAAATCAATCAAACTACTAACATTTGTGTGTAGAGATTTCAAATCTAATCATTTATTGTATTTTATTGTTGTTTATTTACATTCATTTGATTTGTGTATTGTTCATTCATTGTCTTGATTGTGTACATGCTTCTCTCGTGCCACAAGATGACCTTGAGAATAAAAAACAATTAAGACACTTCTTTTTCACCTTTTTAGGGTATGGTGACTTGGACTTGACAACCAAACATTCATCCAAAGCCCGTGCATCAACATGCTATATAAATTCCTTGAGGGAGCTGTCATTTTTGGGTAAGGAGTACAATTTTACTTGGATTCTATGAAGCGATGTGGTTTCCACCAAAACTCGGGCCTTAGACAACACTTATTGTATCACAAATTTGTGCCTCACGTATTGTAAGGTATATCAAGGACTCCCTTAACAACCTTGTTTAGCCTAGCATAAGAACCTTTTGGCTACAATTGTGTAGTAGTGTTGGGAACACAACATTCCCTAAGATACACCCTATACCTTTGAGGTATATTGGTGGGATATTATGTGGTTGTACACCTATTTGACTAACACAGGCTATGATCATATTATATTTGCTTGTCTCCCATGATACATGTAATCAAACCAAACGAAGTTAAACAAACCGTGACACCTACCACATGACATAGACTAAAAATCTTGAAACCAATCCTTTTATCCACCACGGACCCCTTGATCCATCTCGATGACGATGTTAGCCTTACTAACCCAAGTGAGAACAATGATGCCCATGACTTGTTTGAAAACATTCAAATTGAGATCGATTAATTCATATATTAAAACAAAGACATGTTTTTAATACTAAGAGACTTAGGAGCCAAACTCCTTTCCGATTTCGGTCTAGAAATCTTAGCAACTATCATTGGTAAATGAGACCCTTCAAACTTGGAACCACCCATCACAAACAAAGCACAACTAAACCCATGAATTCTTGGAAAAGATCCCAAAACTTCCAACAAAAACATGAATTCCAAAATTCCCCATGTTAAAACCAATTGAGACAAAGCAAAGATGGTTGAATACCCCTAACATACTCGTGATGATAAATAAAATATTAAACATCAAATGCAATATTTGAGCCGCCAATTGACTCAAGTAGCCTCCCGCATTAGTCCTTAAAAATCAAAACCTTTAGAGCACACCATCCAAAAATATAATACCCGGGCCATAACCCAAAAAAATCGTATTTCATCCTACCATCAACATCACCAATCCACAACATGCCATTCGCCCAAAAATGACAAGCTATGAAAGACACCATGCAAGGACTACAAGAAGGTAATCATAATCAAAACAATAAATATAGATTCGAGGTGTTGTGTCCCTACCCTTTCAATCAACAAGTGTTGCGTGCATCTTCCCTTTCAATCAAGAAATGTTGCGTGTTCCCTTCCCTCCTTACTTTGAATTACCAAAATTTGACAAATACAAAGGAAAGGGAGACCCAAGGAACATGTCAAAGTCTTCTCTATATCCTATCAAGAAGTCGCTTATAGTGATAACCTTATAATTCGAATCTTTCCTTTGAACTTAGGCCGGAAAGTGTTATCGTGCTTTCTACACTTTCTAAAAGGTTCCATCACCACCTTTAGTGACATATTAGAGAATTTTGCAAGACACTTATCCTTTAACATGGACATTGACATTATAATGTTTAAATTTTGCAACATGAAACAAAGAATAGTGGTTTCTACACCTTCTAAAATGTTCCATCACCACCTTCGGTGACCTATTAGAGAAGTTTGTAAGACACTTATCCTTTAACATGGACATTAACATTATAATGGTTAAATTCCGTAACATGAAACAATAGAATAGTGGAAGCTTCCCTTCATTCTTACAACGACAGAGGCTTAACAAGACGCCTCCCTTTCTCGATCATAGAAAAATAATAAGTTAGCATTTTCATGCCTAACCTCATGCACGAGATCACTTTTCACCTCCAAATGCATCACGTTGATACATTTGAAGAGGTCATAGGGAAGGGAACCCAAACTGAAAAAGCCCTCCTCATGAAGGGAACAATCAAACTATTTAACAAGGACCAACATGACTTTCAATGCAAACAAAAATGTCATAACAGATTACGAATCCAAACACATCCAAGCACTCAAAAACATCTCATTTAACTATTCCTTAGGGACATCCTAGATAGAAAATGAAACAAAGAGAATTCATATCCCTTGGTGAAACATAAAGCTGTCATATTCCATCAACTCAAAAAGATAACATGACCACTTTCCATCAAACGAAACCAATTGAAAAAGTAAACCTAAACCTACTTGATACAAAGATCATGAATATTGCCATTATCATTGCATAAAATGTCACTCAATGGATTGATGTATGAAGTTCAAAAACTAAATTCAAGATCTCATTCACTATGGGGACATTGAACTTGATGGACAAGAATCCTCCTAATCACAATTATAAAATCAAAAGTTGGGAAGATACAATGACCCCTTCCCCAAACACAAATAAACTAACCAAAAATAGGATCGAGGTCAAAAATCACAAGCTAACAATGCCAACCATGTCAACATGAAGGCTTCACCATCTTATTGACTCCCTCATTAGATTTATCTATCCCACTAAACACCATATTGCAACCATAAAAATCATAACTCAAGATTGCTTCGTCATCACTAGGTGCAACAAAAATACCATCCCATGACCTCCTCTCGCCCACTTTTGAGGGTCAAAACAATCTCCTTGAACAGACCGAGAAGACTCTTGCACAAATATCCATCTTGGGTCTTCTCAAAACATTCAATATCCACAAGGATATTCTGTACAAAATCCTCTAGGAGTTGGGAGTCCCTAATGACATCGATCCCTTACGCTTCAAGCCTTGGCCACACATATCTCCCCAACCAAAAATCGCTTTCAACCAATGTGACATCCTCCATGGCAATCCCTCTCATAACCATCCACTATACACTGAAGTTGTCTTTATCCACCGTACGATAAAACATGTACTTGTGGACAATGGATTGTGATTAAACACTTTGCACCTTGAAGCTCATCAAACATTTGGGCCATCTAGTCATATCATGGAGCTAAACATCATCACCATGAAATCATATGACAATGTTGAATGAGAGTCCGCAAGGACTATCACCCTTCCTCTTAAAGTTGGACTTTTCACCCACAAAACCTGGTTTTATGTTATCGATCTTGATCTCCTTATAACATCATTCTAAGAAAATCATGTATCCACACCATGCAAGCCATGTCATCCATTTACCATCATCCCATAAAGATCTTGTTTCAAGGAAAGAGCTCATAATATTTGTATATCCCTAACCCTTCCAATACTACAAAATGTTGGAAGGACAATAATAGAAAGTCTACATCTGCCGAAACACTTAAATCGCTCCTAACTCGTAACCCACATACTCTTTGTCCCGTATCCACCCCGATGACCTTCCATCTTCATCAACAAATCCTCCATAAAAATAGAATTGCAAGATCATTGACACGGTTGCAGAGAGTATGAGATTCACAACACTTTCCATATCCTTAAACTTCCCACGTCACCTAAAAGTCATGACATGACTGACAAGCATAAAAAGCTGGTCTTTCATAGCTTTGGGCCATTTATAAAAGGAGGCTTTCTTGCAAACAAAATTATTGGCAACTCCTCTTACTTCCTCCTAGTGTATGATGACAATGTCTCTTCCCATTTCATATCTCTAGAGCACCCCGTAACAAGCAAGATGCTTAAAACATGAATTACCAAGGATGATGACTCGATGTTAATGAACAAGGTATTCATGAACCCATTCCAGTTCGCTTTATTCGAATCACTATGGTATAGGCTTGAGACCGCATGATGAGATCATTGAAGCGTTGGTGCCGATCATCTCTACACAATATATCCAAGTCTCTTTCTTCATTTAACTTATGATATGAACTTAAAATCTTTGATATAATTGAAACCGCATTAATCATTGAGGAGGTCCCTCACAACATTGAACTAGGATCCCCTTGTAGCTTATATGAGGATCTTGCCTCCACAAACCTTTTTCATGATAATATTGTCCTAACCATCCACCTACACCTACAATATATTGACCTCTTTGACTGGGACAAACAAGATAACATACCAAACAATTTCTTTCAACACAAGGAAGCCATTACAAAATTTCTAGGAGTCCGAGATGATATCCTTATAGGAGATCATAAGAAAGGCTTCAAAATCAACTTAGATGCATCAACTTATTTTAGGGAAGAGGCCGAGTTCCATAGTCAACAAAAACAAATACACAAAAAACAAAGAATCCAAATCCCATAATGAAAACCTCTTTGAGGGCTTTATTAGATGATGAAAATCAAAAATTAGAAAAAGATGAGTCTATTAGTGAAAACCTTCCTAAGGTGCTGATGGGCGTGGAATTCAATCTTCCCTCCGCTCATGTACAACTTGAAGATGGATCCAAACTCCTTGTTGAAGAAATGATTGACATAGACATCGGTACATAAGAACAACCTAATATTATTAAGTTGGGAGCCATTCTCAATTTGCATGAACAAAAATATTTTGTCACCCTCATAAGGGAATTATATGATGTGTTCGCTTGGTCCTATATAGACATGCCAACATTGGGTCCTTCCTTAGTGGTTCATCATTTGGTTGTCTACGAAGCAACAAAACTAGTAAAACAAAAACTTAGAAAAATGTACCCACACATCGCCCTTCACAAAGAGGAACTTAAAAACTCTTAGATGTGGAGTTCGTACTCGATTGAATACTCAAAGTGGATATCAAACATTGTTCCCATTCAAAACAAGCCTTCAAATATATCAACAAATATTGTTTGAAAGATGATTTCCCCTTGCCTAATATTGACAAGATTGTTGACTCTATAACAAGGCACACAATGCCATCACTCATGGAAGGTTTTTCAGGGTACAATCAAAGAAAGATTGCAACATAAGATCAACATAAAACAACATTCACTACACCTTGACAAACCTTATGATATCAAGTCATACCATTTGGCTTGAAAAACATAAGTGCTACTTGTCATATATCTATGGAAATAAGGTTCCATGACATTGTAGAAGACTACATGGATGATATATTAGGTAAATCAACAACTAGAGAAGAACATTCCAACAATCTTGAGACAAATATTTGAATGGTTTAGGGAGTACAAGGTCCATTTGAATGCTAAAAATGTGTCTTCAACGCCTCGTTAGATAAACTATTGGGATTCATTGTATCACGAAGAGGTATTGAAGTTGATCCTACTAAAGTAACAAATATCAAGTGATTCCTCCTAGACATATTAAGCAAGCTGCAGAGTCTCCAAGGTAAAATCCAAGAAATATGAAGGTTCATATCACAACTTACAAACAAGTGTTAGCCATTCACACACCGATTGAAAAAGGAATTTTTTTCACTATGTCCCAAAATTTCAATAGGCATTTGATCACCTTAATTAATATTTATCTAAACCACCTATTTTGGTTCCACCTATTTTGGGAGAACATCTACTGCTATATATATCTACAACCTAGTTTGCTTTTGGATCCCTCTTGGATCAACATGATAAAAAATGAAGAGAGCACACAATTTATTACCTCAATTGTACCTTGATAGGTTATGAGCTCAAATACCATCAACATGAAAAGGAACGCTTAGTTGTGGCCTTATCTTTCCAAAAGATAAGACACTACCTACTTAACAAACCAAAATTCATCACCAAAGATGTCCCTCTCAAGTACCCACTATCCAAACCATATTTTAGAGGAAGAATGGAAAATTGGATTGTATTATAAGTGAGTTTAATATCGAGAATGTGAATCAAAAAGTTGTTAAAGAATATGTTATTGAAGCGGCATAACTATATTTGCACAATGATCAAAACAAAAAACATACAGAACTTGTATTTCTTAATTAATTTCATACGAAACCACTTACAAATATGTAGGAGAACATTTTTCTATTATCTAGGAAACCTCCTATAACAACTCTAGCTATTGTTGACGACTTGTTAAAACAACTCTCAACACACTCTCAAAATTACATCGGTTTTTGTATCTCATAACAACTCATTTACATTCATATTTACATTTACATTTACCACTTTAATGTAAGCACTAAAATAGTATTCCTAACAATTATTGCAGATCATCTAGTGAAGCACCTCTAAGGACACTCAACCTTTGAACCCGGAATTTCCCGATGAATCAATCATGATAGTTGATGAGTATCTTACATGGAAACTATGTTTTGAAGATTCATTCACAACTCATGACTTAGGGTAGGTATCTTCATTATCACACCAAAGGACAAGATACCATCAAAACTAATTTCCTTGCATAAAAATATTGCAGAGTATGCAACAACTTATAACGTCTTAATATTCATATCCAATAGAACATTAATAAAAAGTAGTTGTTGGAGATTCACAACTAATCATTAAACATGCAAAAAATTAATATAATCTCAAGAATGAGAAATTGATCTCATATAAATGCATGGTTGAAAGCTTAAGGGAATGTCTTACACATATCAACTTTTTTTTTAAAAACAAATTCAAAAAAGGTTTGTAGATGCCATGGCTACCATCAAATCTCACCTCAAATTCCCAACATACAACACTCAATATCTTTTATTGGTATAACACCTCACGGTTCTTGCCTATGACATGCCAAAATCCTATTTGGTATGTGAGATTTTTGGTCCCCTTTCACCTTCTATTCATGAAATTTACAACTACCTCCATGAAAACATCATCCCACCTAAAATTTCCTATAATCAACATATGTCCCTCATCAAACATGCTTCTCATTACACTCTCCTTGGGGGCACCATTTATCGTAGAGGCTATGATAGGACCCTATTATGATGTTTAAATTTAGAGGAGGAAAACTAAACAATTAAATAGGTGCATGAAGACATTTGAGAAGTACATACCAATGACATTGTCCTCGCTTAAGAAGATCATTTGTGTTAGTTACTAATGGCCTACCATGGAAATCAATGCTTTTCAATATGTTCATGTATGGCATGTTAGAAACATGGAAACCTCATCCATGTGCCATAAAAACATTACAACCAATGAATACTCCACAAACCTTCTCTAAATGGGGAATCAATATCATTGGGAAACTCAATCCTACCTCCTTTTATGGCCACAAACATATCATTACCACAACTAAATATTTCACTAAGTGTGTTGAGACAATTCCTCTCCCTTACGACACATATTAAAAAGATCCAAGTTAATCCTAAACCATATCATTTGCCGTTACAACCATCATCTCTAACAATGAAAATATTTGAAAAATAAAGAATTCAAATATTTTTGTACTCAATTACACATCAAACATGAATGTTCCACACTCTTTTACCCCCAAGGTAATGGTTACAAAAGGTGTGCAACATAACCCTTATCGAGATTATGGAGAAAATCATCAATACCTATGAAAAAATGGCACCTCTAAATTTATCCTACTTTATGGGCTTACCATACCTCCATATGCACTCCCAAAATATCTACCCCTTACTTCCTTATCTTTGGAGTTGAGGCTATCATTTCCCTTGAGATCGAGCTACCCTCTCTACACATCTCCCTATAGGCCCTGAAGAATATAAAGTGGCCCGTTTTAAGGACTTGTAACTCCTAGATGAGAAATGACTCAACATCTTGGATCACATGAAATCTTATTAGTACAAAATGCACTACCACTTTAACAAGAACATCATCTTCATAGAATTTTAGATTGGTGACCTAGTCTTGAAAGATAATAGAAAAAACACTACCAAAGAGAAATAGAAGAAGGAAGAGTTTGCACCTAATTGGTTGGGAACTATTTATGAAAAATCACATCACCCCCATATGGTCCTATTGTTGATGGGGCATTCGGTGTGATTTCCAAACATTGAGCTATATTAAGTGTGGGACCTTGTGAAATGGGATAGCTCTCTAGAGAAGGCTGGTTCTTGCTCCTAATCCTACCTGCCACAAACTAATCCTAATGTAAGAGAACTAGTGACTAAACCTAATCTAAGCTTCTAAGGGGACACAGATAGAAAGATTGCATGAAAAGTAAACCTACACTAAGAGAGGTGATACACTAAGAAAAAGAGTGCTAATCACTTCCCCTAACCTGCAAAAAAATGAAAGAAATGAACCTAGAGAGGGTGGCCTAGCACCATAAACCAAATCACATCCAATACATTATGGAGAGGATAAACAACTGTATCATAGACCACAAATGCAAACATTCACCATTCCAAGATAAGAACAACACACAAAAGCGTAATGAGCGGGAAATATACACAACCACCTGTTTAACAATGAGAGGTAAGAAGAAACAAAAAACCATGCAGGCAGGATAATTAACACAAGCATGATTTTATTGCTCCATTAAAATTTACACAAAGTAATTGTCTAGTAGGGGAAGGCATGAAGCCATTACAATGATTTGGAGGAAGGCTTAGAGTGCCATAAGAACATGGGTGCATGGGAGGAAAAAATGACCAAATCTTTGCACAATGCAACCCCCTTACATTTATAGAAGAAGATTCAAGAGAAGAGAGAAGAGGAAGAAGTATGAAATTGCTTCTAAGCCCACAAAAATCATCATTATTTTCCTACAATGGTGGGAAAACCTGCAAAAATTCATCTCCTTGTACCTTGCCTTGTGTTTGAAGAAATGGCTTCATGATGCACCTAGGTATGGCCTCTCGGTCCTAAAACTTCATCATGAAATTTTTCTCACCAAACACATTAAATGCTCATCTCTAGTCATCCCATACTGTAGAGCCTGAAATTATCTTTCCATCAACTGTAATTCTGTGAAAAATGGAGTATGGAAGAAGTTGTCATCATTTTGCATTAGGTTGCTTCTAGGGTTTAAAATTAACCTACCCACCTATTCACTAAATTTAGCCTTCACCATTGAATTCTTCTCTAAAAATCCTTTCCATTGAGTACAATTTTTTAAAAATTCTTAAAAATGCCAAAAAGTTATCAAAGTTTGAATTTGGGCCACCATTTTGTGTTTTCTCCTACCACCGAGCTCTGTTTGAGTACAACTCTCCCACCTCTCGCATGCCACCGAGTGGCTCATTACATTCTCACCTACCCACCGACATGCCAACGTGTCACCCAAAATGGCTCGATCTACGATGCAACTCGATAGACAATGTTTGATTTCATTGGGCGAGATTTTTGTTATTTTCGGGATTTTGGGCCTTTGTGTTTTGGAGGTTGTGAGCCCTCATTTCAGAATTTACTTGCCCTAAATCCCGAAAAACATATCTCCCCACTCTAAAATCACCTCAACTCTCCACCTTGGCCAACATTTAAGAATTTCGGGGCTGTAACTTGAGTTCTCACTCGCCCCATTTGAGAATTTGTTTGCCTACATCCCCAAAAACATTCCCTTGAGCTCGAAAGCCTCCACCCCTGAACTCCAAATTCACCCACCTCTCGAAGTTTGAAAATTTCAGACTTCGGATCTTTTCTCCTTTAGACCCTTGTGACTTGGCGCTTGAGAGACTTCCCACGCCGACCTCTCGATGTCACTTTTCGGGACCACCAAAATAGGAACCCCTAAAATCTGTGACTCTCTCGGCTCAACCCGAGCCTTCCTTTCCCGCGCCGCCATCTCACCAAGGCAATTCGATTCCATCATGTGCTTGGCTGATATGGCCCATGAACTGCCAAACCCTTTTGTAAAGCTCGTCTCCCACGAGCTACCCTTTTCACACCATGCGCTCGTTGAATTGTCTCGAGATCATCGATCTTTCGTATAGCCTTAGCCCTAGCTCAATTTGTCTTCCGATTCACCGGCCTTACGAGCTCAATGGTGAGCTTATGCTTTCCGCCCCATATTTTACCTATTGTGGGCACGAGATCTCTGCCTCGCCATTGGTGAGCTATTCCTTGTGTTTTGACCTTGATTTGGGATCCTCACGCTTTCCACGGCCAATTGGCTCACATTGCTTGAGCCCCAAACCACCGTGCTCTCACTTGAAAACCCTTGATTCGATCATGGCTCGACCTTCATCATTGAGCCATTCTCCGGTATTGTTAAGATCCTATGAACTTCTGCAACCATGCTTGAGTCATCCTTGTGATGCCAAAAACTTGCTGAGCCCTTCAAAGGGCTCGATTGACCACCGATGCAACTCGACTCACTGAGTAGCTTGCTGATCTACTCAGCGATCCCTCCTTCAAATTGCCACTTCGATGCAAGATTCCAACTCACTGAGCTACTTTTTTAGCTCGGTGTGCTCAATGGCCAAATCACAAATTTTTGACTCCTTGAACCCTCAACTTAGGATTTTTTCAAATTTTTATGTTGGAGGCCTCATTAGGAGTGCATGCAAAGGGTTTTTGGGCTCATCATGTTTTTTCTCTATTTTTTCCTATTTTGGTTGGGTGTGGGTCCACTGGGCCCGTATTTCATCAATTTTAAAAAGTTAATCTTAAGGGCCAAAACCTAGAAGAGGAAAAAATTCCTCAATATGATTTTGACTCCTGAATTACCTGAATGTGTTCCTTGAAACCCCATAAGTGTATGTAATCCTGTTTCATCCATAGGTGCCTTATTCGGTGTCATTGGATCCTGTTGGGTCCTTGTCGTCCAATTTGGCCCGAGGGGCAAAATTGGATAAGCAGAACATATATCTTCATTGAAAAATATGGTTATGAAGCATACAAACTAACATTTGACTATAAAGAGGAGCTTACTGATCATATGAGAGTTTCCACGGGGTAGAACCTCCTCGGGAATATAATGTTTTCATGAGGCCAATCTTGAGCCGCCATCCAAGCACAAATACCTTCGTTCAAGAGAATATTTTTTGTGTAGAAAGTTTCAAATTCAGGCCTAGGATTTTGAAAGTTACTCAAAAAAAAACACAGAGGAAGACGCCGTACGAAAGAATTCTTTCGCCGTACTAAAAAGCAGGCATTCGATTGGGAAATATTTCACTATGTAAGAGCTAGTATATTATTTACTCATACATTTATTAGAAAACGAGTATATTTACCTTTATTGATAATAGCTAAAAATATTGGTCGTATTTTATTATTGCAGTTACCCGAATGGGAGCAGGATTGGGATAACTTAACATCATACAAATCAAATGATTCTACACCTAAGTGCAATTGAAAACTAAAAAAAAGAGAAACGAATTCATTCAACAATGAAAACCATGCATATTGTGCCTTGGATAAGTACCATGATGAAAACTAGTTTCGATGTCATGCATAGGTCTTGTTATTTACAAGTATGCTTACAATTGAGGGCATGATCACTCTGTTATACTTGTATCCATCCATCCATCCATTAATCCACACATTTTGGTAGTCTTTTGTATGTGACATCGATCCCAAACTAGACTAGTTTGTGAGTATATGCAGGACATTATCTTGATATATTTGAGCTCTGGATGGGGGCATGTCACTACATAGTCCTATATATATATATTTTAAATGTTAAAAACTAAAAAATTAAAAATTCCAAATCCCAAAATACATAAAACATCCAAAATCTAAAAAAATTAGAGAATATCCCAAAATCCCAAAAAATAGAAAATAAAAAATCCTAGACATACCTAAATCTTTTCCAAACAAGTGGAACAAAATTATGGTCAAAATTCCATGGGGTATGTCATTCCCAATCCAAGTCCCCTACATACATCATTTTTGGGTAAAATAATGGCTAACATCATCACCTTTCAAGATATATTAATCCCTAACCTCCTCCTCCACATACATTGTGGCTTAGGAAAATCATTACCCTTGTCATATTCCTACATTGCTTGGGTTCCAAACATGACAAAACCTAATGCCTTTAAGTTAATTCTATGTCTTTTATTGTGTTTATTTATTTTTGTGTCTATTTTTTCTTTTGAGTTAGTCCTATGGAATATTACAACTCTATCATTACGATCTTTCATATCATAATGCCTCTTTTTATGTGTGATATTAAATAATAGATTTCTCAAGACAATTACTCATTGTACAAGATACACAACATTTATCATATTCATATCATCTAACTAAAATTCATTCATTCATTCTTCTATTTGATCACATGACTAGGTGTGCATCATACAAACACAAATAGGAGTAGAGGCTAATCTAATCATCAAAAATCATAAACATCAATAAAAACCTATGATACATATCCATAATCATCACATCACAACATATCCATAGTCATATCAACCATCAAAAATATCATCATAATCATCATCACATTCATAATCAACATAATTTCCAAGAGATGACATAATGTTGAAGCAAAAACAAGAGAGTGAAGCCATCCAATATATTGAATTATATATATCAATATGTATATCCAATAATTTACTCATCAAAAGGTCTCGTACATCATATCTAAAATTCATGTTAAAAGTCATATAGTCTATAACAATGGCCAAGTCAACTCTCACCATGACTCTCGGTTGGTGTTGGACTCCATGGTGTGAAACCTTCAGTGCTTTGAGACCCCTTTGAGATGACACCCAAGTTGATGACAAGGACTTGGTAAATAAAGCTTTAGATAACCCTCATGTGATCAACATATAGTAGTACATACACCTATGCTAGCATGGTATACACGTACAATTGTTTATAGTATGAAGCCTCTAAAGTATCCCTGTGAAATATTTTATCATTTGTCCCAACACCATAGGCTCTACTAGGGATCCTGGGTATCATGCTTTAACTACGGTCTCTAAGCATCAAATTATTCCATGTCAAGCTCACTTTGTAGTTATGTAATCTCTGCAGTTAGCCTCACTATCTCCACATTCATCCGAGATAACTTTGTAGTCATCCCATCTATGACTACAAATATATAACCTCCTTATCTCTTGTTGGAATATGCATGTGTTATGCATGTAATTTCTCCCGTAGATGAAGTCAATTTTAGAAAATAAAGAGTTTGGTTTTACATGTAGTCCGTAGTTTATTAGCTAAGTTTTGTCGAGTCTTAAATTTTAGAATTAAATAAGTTGGATAAAACAAAAGGAATTTGTTTTAAAGCATGCACAACATGCATTGTTTTTGGACTGCAGTTCAAATTTAGAAAGCTCTGTTTTAGAGCTGTAGGTGGTTATTTTAGAGAATTCTATTTTATTTAATAGAAGTAATTGTAATTGTATTATATGCACACAACATAAAAGTGTAATCTGCATAGGTAGAAGTACAGTCTGCTGCACACACAGTTTGAATTGTAATGAGCCGAAGCTATGATAGTGAAGGAATTAATTGATTATGCACACCAATTTTGGTTTGAGTATTACTCTATTTTTATTTGCAAGTATTTTCTTGTGTGTTTAATTTGTTTATGTTGTTTTCTATTTAAGTCTACATAATTTCTACAAATTGGTATCGAGTGTTGTTTTCCAAAGCATGTTATTAAATTAACAAGTTATAGTTTCCACATCCGATATGTAGACACTGCAATTTAATGGAAATAATTATGAGTACTAGTCGTTGACCATGAAGGTGTTATTCAAATCCCAAGACGTGTGGAAAATTGTAGAGAATGGGTACACAGAGCCCCAAAATGTAGTAACATATAACACACTTTCTCGGAGAGAAAAACACTTTGAGGAAATATGGAAGAAAGAAAGAGAAGATCTTTTTTTATTCAACATGCCATGTATGAAAGCATTCTTCTCGAGTGGCTGTAGCCAATCAAGTAAAATCCTCGTGGGATACTCTTCAAGTTGTGTACCAAGGTAAGGAGAAAGTAAAAACCGCAAGCTACAATTACTTCGTAGAGATTTTGAAATTTTGTCAATGAAAGATTCAGATTCTATAGAATTGTTCTTTACTTATGTAGTTGGCTTATTCAATCAAATAAAATCCCATGGAGAGACTATTGAAGACAAAAGGATTATTGAAAAATTTCTTAGGAGTTTGCCTATGAAATTTGATCCTCTAGTTGTTGCTATTGAAGAAACTAAGGATCTAAGCCATTTTTCAATTGATGAGTTACATGCATCACTAATAAATCATGAATAGAGGATGAATAGATAACATGCAGTTGTAGATAAATATTTTTCATCTCAAGAAACATGTATTCATGGAAAATAATAGTAGGAAGTTTCAGCCCAAGAGGTAGAGCAAGAAGTTCATCTAGATGATGCAACAACGATTCATCAAACTTGGGTGGAAGAGGATAGATTTAAGAACACAAAGTCATGGTCGAGACATGATACGTATCATGTTGAGTGCCATTATTAAAAGAAGTATGGGCACTATGTTTATGATTACAAGAAAAATCAATATGATCAAGAGAGGAAAAATCAAAATCAGGTTGGAATCTCTACTCCTAGATCTATGTTTATTACATGCACAAGGATTTCCAAAGCAATACCTTCTTTATCCTCTATTGAGTGCAATCTATCAAAAGAGAGTCCATGTGATGTATGGTATTTGGATTCTGGTTGTAGTAATCACATGTCAGGTAATCTAGATTTATTTTCTAGTTTGGATGAATCAGTGAAGAGTGATGTTACTCTTGGAAATAACAATATTGTGTTTGTAAAAGGAAAAGGAATTTAGTATTCTAACTAAAAAGGGGGAGAAAATGAATATGCATGATGTTTACTATGTTGCAGGTTTGAAGCACAATCTTATGAGTATTGGAAAATTGGTACAAAAGGATATAGAGTTTATATGGAAGATAATGAGTGTGTGATTGTGGACAAAGCCCCTAATACTCAATTGATAACAAAAGTGAAGATGAGTAGCAATAGAATGTTTCCCTTGATATTAAAACTATGAAAAAAGAGAAAATCAGATTTGTTTGTAGCAAACTCAACAGCTTAGTTCACAACCAAGTCCTACGCTAAGCCAAATCAATCATGTCTTTGAGTCTGTGTTAGTGTAGATGAGTCATGCACTAAGGTAAATGGAAATGTAAAGGAGGTTTGTGCTAATGCAAGTGAGTCCTATGCTAATACAATTGATTCATGCGCTAAAGGAACACAATCAAATTTTCAATCAGTCATGAAAGATGAATCATGGCTTTGGCATCTCAGGTTTGGACATTTGAATTTTGGAGATTTGAATTTATTACATATGAAGAATATGGTTAAAGGTTTTCCTTTGATTTATAAACTAGAAAGGATATGTGAAGGTTACATTTTGGGGAAGCAACACAAAGAATCTTTCCCAGGTTGGTAAACTAGTAAGAGCAAGTGCACCTCTTGAGATTGTTCACTCAGATTTGTGTGGACCTATGCAAACAAATTCTATTGGAGGTTGTTCATATTTTATGACATTCATTGATGATTATAAAAGGAAGACATGGGCGTATTTTTGAAACACAAATAAGATTCCTTTGATGTCATGAAATAAGGGATAAAATACGCAAAACAATTCCTCACATAATCTCAATAGTAGAAAAATAATATGCAGAAATTATTATAGATTTGAAATAAAAGTGCAGAATAAAAGAACACAACACAAAGAAACAACATTTAATGTGGTTCACCCAATTTGGGCTACGTCCACCAAGAATCACTTGCTCATATTTTATTACAAGCCACCTCTTCTCTCAATACAATACCCATATCTGTTTGGAGTATTAGGACAAGAAAATCATTCGATCTAGGGATGTGGTCTTTAATGAGAAAGTTTTATAAGCAACTGTGGAAAGTGTATAGTACTTTTTAGGAAAACATGGATGAATCAAAGTATGAATATGCAGTGGTAAAGGATCTTCCAGATGGAAAAGTGACACATGAATCAATTCAGAAACCTACTCAACTGGAACCCCAAACTCTTATATTGAAAAGGTCTTCTAGGGTAAGAAGAGAACCTGGATGTTTTTCTTCTTCTCTTTATTATTTATTACTCAATTACGACGTTTGATGGAGAGACAAAGAGATTTTATGAAGTAATGCAGGTAGATGCAAGGAAGAAGTGGTAGCAATCCATAGATGAAGAGCATTAGGTTCTCATGGAGAACCAAATTTCCCATCCGTAAGATCCTCTACCACCGCATTTCATCATTTCATATTGGAATCATGTTTTCCCGCAATATATTGTTTCTTATACATAACTTTCTCATTAAAGACCACATCCCTAGATCGAATGATTTTCTTGTCCTTAATACTCCAACATTTATATCCAAAGTCCACCACCATAACCAATGAAAGTGCATTTTTTGATTTATCCTCTAGCTTGGTCCTTTCAATCATAGATGAAGAGCATTAGGTTCTCATGGAGAACCAAATTTCCCTTGTTAATATGAAACAGATACCTCACATCCAAAGAATCTAAGAAATGAGTAGTCAACTTTCTTACCATACCAAGCCTCCTCGGGTATGCCTCCATCCAAAGAACTAAGAGGGTCCTTTTTTATCAAGTGACATCAATACAACCGTGCTCACCACTACGCCTAAAAAGAAAGAGGTAGTCCCTGCATGTAACCATATGCTCCTAACATGTTTCATTATTATTATTTTCATCATTTCGACATCTCGTTATGTTGCGGAGTTCCGGAACCATATTTTACCTCAAGATTCCATTCTTAGAATAATAATAATCAAACTAATTGGTGCAATACTCTCCTCCATTATCCGACTGAGATAGTTTAGCTTAAGACCTATTTCATTCTCTACCAAGGCTTTTCATTTAACAAAAGTGTCAAATACATCGATTTGTTTCTAATACAATATACCCAAAATTTCCTTGTTACATCATCAACAAAAGTGATATAATAACTTGAACCCCCAAGAGATGATACCTAAGTTGATCCACACACACTGTGAATGTACTAGCTCAAATTTACTCTCTTTCTTTATAGGTCCAACCTTAAGAAACCTTACTCACTTGTTTCCCATATATGCAATCCTAAAAAAACTCCAAACCTATTTTCGTATATCCATGAAAATCCTTATTTATGATCTCCATGCCCTTATGGCTTATATGACTGAGCCTATAATGCCATAATGTTGTATATACTTACGAAGCCACACAATTACAAAAATTAGTGCTATTAGTTGTTAAGTACAAGGTTCCAAGCTTCTTACCTCTTACCACCACAAGAGAACCCTTGGTAACTTTCCAAGAGTTTGCTGTAAATATCACAAGACAACCATCACTTCCCAATTGCCCCATCGATATTAAATTTCATCTTAAGGTAGACACATGTATGACATCCTTTAATAACCATGTATTCCCATTACGCATCTTAAACTAAACAATTTTTTTCCAACTATGCTACAAGGCTCATCATCACCAAGAAAAACATGCCTAAAATCCCCTTGAACGTAGTAAAAAAATAATGCCTATGTGGAGTAGCATGGAAAGAATCCCCCGAATCTAAAACCCAAGATTCAACAATATTATGCAAAGAAAGAATCAAAGCATCCTGACATACATTACCCAATGCCACATTTTCCTCCTTGTTTTCCTCTTTGTTTTCTTCCTTTTATTTTCTTCTTGTCCCGAAGCTCCCAAAAGTCCTTCTTTACATGCCCAAACTTTCCACAGTGCCAACATACTATCTTTCTTTTGGATTTTGACCTTTCTCAATCTTTCAATTTTCCACAACTTCCTCTAATCTTCTTTCTCCCTCTAGTTTCCACTGTTAAGGCATTCCCTAAAGTAGAAGATTCCCTAGAGTTTTTCTTCACATTTCTCCTCGCTTTGAATCACCCCTACAACATCCTCAAACTTAAACTTTGAGTTAGTTGGAACTGATTTTCTTACCACCATTACCTAATTTCAATTTGGGGTAATCCAAATCTTAGGTAAAGAGCACATAATTAATAAATCCCTAACTTCATCAAATTCTATTGTAACCAAAGCTAGCATATTTACAACCATATTAAAATCATTTAAATGATATTCTACTGAACCATTCTCATACATTTTCATATTAAACAAAATTTTCATTAAAAATATCTTGTTAGAGGCTAAGGGTTTTTCATACAACTTCCCTAATACATCCATCAGTTCTTTTGTAGTCTTTTCCTTTGAAACATTAAATAATACCAAATATGAAAGACACAACCGGATCATCCAAAGTGCCTTCCTATCCAGCAAATCCCATTCCACATCCATCATACTCAAGGGTTTGTTCCCTTTCTCAGACATGGAATATAAAGATCCTTTTGATAAAGGTAATCTTCCATCGCATCGCCTAAAGACTAAAATTCTCTGTTGAATTTATCATCGGATATGATCTTCCATCATTTGCCATAACTCCCACTCAAGATAAAACTTTCCCGTAATTCAACACTTCAACAAACCAAAAAATCGAGGCTCGATACCAATTGTTAGGAAATAAAGGATAAAATATATGGAACAATCCCTCACAGAATCACAATAATAGAAAAATAATATGCAGAAATTATTACAGATTTGAAATAAAAGTGTAGAATAAAAGAACACAACACAAAGAGACAATATTTAATGTGGTTCACCCAATTTGGGATACATCCACCAAGAATCACTTACTCGATTTTATTACAAGCCACCTCTTCTCTCAATATAATACCTAGATCTGTTTGGAGCTATGCTCAACAAACTCTACATAATTCACACCCGAATTCACACACATCTGCAATGTTACATCAACCCTACCATATGCACAAAACCACATAAATAGGCAACTGCTTAAGTAGTTTTACAATACCGTGGGTACTAAAACCATGGGCCAAAACTGACCCATAAACCTATGGGTCAAAAATACCACCCATATGAGAAGAACACATTTCCTGAAATATCGGGCATGCTTTTGAGGCCAATTTTTTTCTCGTGGTGCGCCCTGAACCTTGGTAAGACAATTGTCGAAAGTGTATAGTACTTTTAGTGTACAATCTTCAACACTTCCACACATGAAAATAGGCTCCAAAACCTAAAATTTGATACATTTAAATAGTTCAAGGATTTAGTGGAGAAGAAAGGTGGATACTACATCAAATTTCTAAGGACAGACATAGGAGGTGAGTATATTTCCAATGCTTTTCTAAAATTTTACAAATATCATGGAATACACAAGCAATTTACTACTAGGTATACACCAAAACAAAATGGTGTGGTAGAGAGGAAGAATAGAACCATTATGGAAATGACAAGAAGTATGATAAGGGAAAAAAATATTCCAAATGAGTCCGGGAAGAAGCAATAACAGCTACTGTTGTTTACATTTGAAACATGTGTCCAAAAAAACTTGTTAGGAACATGGTTCCTCAATAAGCATGGACAAACATGAAACACAATGTTTTACATTTCATAATTTTTGGTTGTGTGGCATATGCACATGCACCTAATGAGCTAAGGAAGAAGTTAGATAACAAAGGAGAAAAATGTATTTTTATTGAGTATTCAGAGAATACAAAAGCATACAAGTTGTATAATGCGGTCACTAGAAAGGTTATGATCAACAAAGATGTACAATTTATTGAAAATGAAGCATGAGATGGAAGTATAGAGAAAACAGTTAGTATAACAACTATTCCACATGATGATATGGTAGATGAAACATTAGAGCAACAAGGTATTGTATCTTCAAATATTGGACATGCATCTCAAGTTGTAGCACAAGCTAAGCCTCTTTCTATAGTCAGAGAAGGTCTCCAAGATTTCAATAATCTTCAGCCATGTAAGAGTGACCACATAGAACACTAGAAACAACTCTCACAACAAAACAACCCATAATCTAATAGCCCTTTGTAGCAGAGAGAAAAAAATAGTATCGGTGAGATTTATAATGTTGATATAAATAATTCATTTTTAGTTTTTGCATTGTTTTCTCAAGCTGCAGATCCAATATATTTTGAAGAGGCTATAAACAATGAAGCTTGGGCAGAAACCATGGATAATGAGATCGATGCTCTATAGAAAAATCATACTTGGGAGTTGGTGGATCTTCTAAAAGGAAAGGACGTGATAGGAGTAAAGTGGGTCTACAAGTCCAAATGTAATGCTAATGGAAAAGTAAAAAACATAAAGAAAGGTTGGTTGCAAGAGGTTTTACGCAACAATATGGAGTTGATTACAATGAAACATTGGCACGGAGAACACTTTTGGACATGTTAAGAATGGTTTTAGCAATTGTAGCTAAAACAAAATGGTCTTTTTATCAGATGGATGTAAAATCGACATTATTGAATGGTTTTCTTGAAGAGGAAATGTATGTGAATCATCCAGAAGGTTATGAGATTGAAGGTCATGAAGGAAAGATATATAAAATGAAAAAAATGCTCTATGGTCTCAAGTAAACACCTAGAGCATGGTATAATAGAATTGATTCTTATTTGATTCAAAATGGTTTTAGTAGGAGCAGCAGTGAGTCTACCTTATACACCAAGATAAATGAGCAAGGTAAGATTCTAATTTTTTGTTTATACATAGATGATTTGATCATTATTGGAAATCTATCTACAGAGTCATTAAATCAGCCACAAAGAAGGAATTTGAGATGATCGATCTTGGTCTTATGCATTATTTTTTAGACATTCAAGTTCAAAAATTATAATGTGAAGTTTTTATTTAACAATAAAAGTATGAAAATGTTGTTTTGAAGAGGTTTAATATGTTGAATTGTAAGAAAGTGCCAACACTTGCAGTAGGATTGAAGTTGAGCAAAGAGGATAACGAATCACTGGTGGATCCAAAATTGTTTAAAAGGATAGTTGGAAGTCTCATGTATTTGACACCACAAGGCCTAATATTATGTATGGTGTGAGCCTCGTATCAATGTTAATGGAATATCCAAAATATTCACATTGGAAAACTGGAAAAAGATTTTGAGTTATGTGAGTGGAATAAAGAATCATGTATTTTTTTATTCAAGTTCGAGATGAGTTCAAACTCATTAGCTATATAGATAGTGACAATGCTGAAGTGTAGATGACGGGGAAAAGCACATCCATATATTATTTTCACTTTGGAACAAGAGTGGTTCCATGGGCATAAAAGAAGCATCCCATTGTCACGCTATCTTCAGCGAAGGCGAGTATGTAGCAACAACAAGAGCAACATGTCAAGCTATGTGGATGAGAAGAGTATTCAAAATTTTGAGACAAAATAAAGAGGCCACTACACGCTTTTTTTTGTGACAACAACTCGAAACAAAATTGTCTTAAAATAATGTTTTTCACAAGAGGAGCAAGCATATTGATATGAGGTATCATTTCATCAGGGAGTTGGTTAACAACAAAGAAATTTGTCTTGAATTTTATAGATCCAAAGATCAGTTTGCGGATATCTTTACAAAATATTTAGCAAAGAAAGTTTTTGAATATTTACGAAGTTGTTTGGGAGTTTGTGATCTTGCATATGGAAGATATGGAAATACAAACTCAGTTTCAGAATAATGAAAGCTATAAGGTTGAAATTAAGGGGGAGTGTTGGAATATGCATGTGTTATGCATGTAATTTCTCCCGTAGATGAAGTAAATTTTAGCAAACAACAATTTGGTTTTACATGCAATCCATATCTTATTAGATAAATCTTGTTGAGGCTTAAATTTAGGAATTAAATAAGTTGAATAAAACTAAAGGAATCTTTTTAAAGCATGTAAAACATGCATTATTTTTGGACTGCAATTCATATTTAGAAAGACCTGTTTTAAAGATGTAGGTGGTTATTTTTAGAGAAGTCGGTTTTATTTAATAAAGCAGCAATTGTAATTGCATTATATGCATAAAAAAGAGGAGTGTAATCTGCATAGGCAAAAGTACAAAGTGCTGCACGCAAATTTTGAATTGTAATGTGCCAAAGCTTTGATAGTGAAGGAATTAATTAACTACACACAACAATGTTGGTTTGAGTAATACGCTATTTTTATTTGCAATTTATTTTTCCGTGTTTGATTTATTAATGTTGTTTATTGTTTAAGTCTCGCATAATTTCTACATCTCGTATCACTTGAATCTAGATCTATGTATTGACATCCCGCTCCAAAGTCTATATCAATCTCATCTCGGGTTGTTGTACCCTTGAACTTATAGCTCCATCTCTTTCCATTGTAGGTTTTGCACCCTCTATCTCACCTATATCCATAAGATTTAGCCCTTCCCCATACCCTCTTTCACCTCTATCTCCTCTATATCGTACTCCATCTTTCTCCATTTATATCACTCTCTATCATGGCCTCTGTACGATTTTGTTGCTTCTCTCAAATATATTTATCTCCTCACCGGGAAAGTTAGTCACTTTAGCGTAGTATCCCACCACCATGCATCATATCAATCATATGCTATGACAATTATGATCGATACATCTGTCCTAATCTAAATTTTGAATGGATGCCCAACTAGCTACTTCTATTGCTAGATCTATACATATCCCTCACTATTGCTCTCTCCTATGAACTCATGCAAACCCATATAGATTCAAAGGGGTGCCTTACATGTAACCAAACTACCACCACACCCTACGGTTCCTATTTTTCTCAATGATGAAATCATGTTGGTCCACTCTATAACAAATTGACATATCATATCCCACATATTATAGATCATCGATCCATCTTGAAACCTCGATATAGGGCCTCTTGGTGATGTATTTTGGTATTAAATCATCCATAGGACTTATATAATATTTGACATCTTCTTGATGCTTTCACAATCCCCATTTGATATCCACTCATCCATAGACCCGACTCATCATCCTCTCATACTTGCAAAACCATTGATGGCTTCCCGAAAACTATATGCTCCGAGGCCAAAATATGTAATAATATTGCATTTCCAACACTTCATCTATATTTATACATGATCAGGTGTAGATCCATATAGAAATGATCTAATATGCAAGGTACCAATCCAAACACCTACTAGTCCTCTACCATATCTACTACTACATTTGGAAATCCTATGGATAAAAATCTTCCAATATTTTTCAGAAATAATATTTTGTTTATAAGAGCCATAAGCACCAAGGGTAATTGATCCGCCAAGTCCCCTCTCAAGCATGTATTTAAATCCAATGATAACCCCCAATGTGGTAGGTCATCTTGTATAACAACCCTCATTAAAGCTACTCAAGGTGCTATCCCTCACCAAAAAACCATTGCACCTCACATAGGGATATGTAGAATTTGGTAGACATTCTCCAACATCTCTACTATCTCCCCTATCGGGAGACCGAATGTGCTAGTCTCAAAATGCCTCCTCTTTACCAAGGTTGTTAGTAGGCCCTTGTATACTTGAATCTATGCCATATGAAGTATGTGGTACAATCCCACCACATTTAGTACTCTACATTCATCATCAATAAAGTTTTGGTAAGCCTTGGGACAACCGATAAACTCTCACTAGATACCACACTTGATAGATGCTCTTGCAATCATAAAACCAAAGTGCACACTTGCTCATTATTCATCTAAAATAAAAACACCATGACCATTATTAAAGGAACTATGACCAAATCAAATTCACTACTCTAACATCAAATGCACTACTATGATTATCATGTGTTACTAAAAATAACATGCACATTGGGCTCTGTGGGATAATACTCTTTTGCTAGATTATAGGGTTTTCTACCCTTTGGGATCACCTATATAATTATAATGCTCGGGATGCACAAATTCACACCTAGATCCATTGGCTCAAAGTGGGTGTAGACACCTTAAAAATACATACATATTTCTAGCATGTTTCCATCCCATAAGAATTAATTAAATTTATTCTACCTTAATAGAACACATACCTTTGGAATTAATTAAATTAATTCAATCATAACCCTTTATAATTAATTAAATTAATTCTAATTACATACTCCTACCCTTTAGAATTAATTAATTTAATTATATCATGCCCTTGGAATTAATTAAATTAATTCCTAACACCCTTTAGCTAATTTAATTAAATGGTTAATTATCCTCTCACAATTTATAACTAATTAAATTAGTTATTTAAATAATCCTATTTATCTACTCACACTCCACTCCACTCCACTTCTAGAACCCTATAATGGTGAGGGAAAAAAAATCTGCACGTATAACCATCTTCCCACACAAAATCAAAATAATCATTTCCCATGTAAAGTTGCAACTACATAGACAAAATCCTCTTGCTATTTTAGGAAATTATAATTATGATACTATAACCCATTCAAACTATGATCCTTGATTCATGGCCTCACCCTCAGCTATAAAAACAATCCATTTGTTTGTAAATGATCCTTGGAAGCTTTGTGAAATTTGCAACAAAATTTTTCCAAAATTGTGCATCCTCGTGTTTATGAGCTCGTAGCATTTGTAATTCCACATTTGGAGAACAATTCAAGAGAACCCACAATCCTTTAAAATATGAAATTCTACAAGTCCAAGTGCTTCACAATCTTACTTGAGGTTTGTAAGGAAAATCTAAGAGAGAGGTATACTGTTTATTTTTTTGATCTTTTAACTTTCGCTTTGATTTTCACTACTCACATTGGAATGCCCAAAGTGGGAGACACACACTCCATTAATTATTTTAACCTTACATTTTAGTAATCTAATCATTGATGTGTTTTTCTTGTTTATTTCTAACTTTTTAATTCAAGTTTCAGGTTCACAGTGTAAAAAAGAAGGAAAAAACCAAATTTTCGACCGTTTTTGCTAATTTTTGATCATTTCTAGATTCCTTGTGCTAGCATTTCATGAGATTTGTGCTAGTGTGCATGTGCATGTGCCAACATCTCTCTGCACAACAAATTTTCATCTCTTTGTGCATGCTAACGTTACAAATAAATATAAATTACACACATTTCTATCTTATTGCATGTGCTTACATTTTATTGTATGTGATTGCGTCTCTTTGCATGCTCTAGAGTTACTGTTAACACCAACGCACTCAAGTGCACACGTTAGCATGCCCTCAATTTTTTTTTTTAATTTTATACATTTTCCTAGCAAGTTCTTTTAATTCTAACCTCTTTTTAGGGATATTCTAAGTGATTTCTTGTACATTTTTCATAGCTAATTAATTTAAGTTCTTCTTTTATTATTATATTCAATTTTTGTTATTCCATAACAAACTCACATGTATGTTCTTCTCTTGTGATTTTTATAAGCGATCTTAAGAATCAGAAACATGATTTTGTTATTTTTCATTGTTTTCTTTTTTGTCTACCTTAGGAAAAACTTCTAAAAAGTTGTTTACGGGACCATTATTATAAATAGTTTTCTTATAACTACTAACCGCAAGTTGCCATTGGTCATTGATATAAGCAAACCCCTTTATCACCCTTTTTATTATAATTTTAATTAAATTTTTGAGAGACAGGATTATTCCCGATACCACCGTAATTGTGGGATGTTAATTTGGAGGAAATTTTGGGATTTTGAAAGTTACCTAAATCTCCGTAAACCACACCATAGTGGTAGTATAGAATAACATGCTTTCTATCGGTACTGGAACATAGAAAACAAACTTTGTATGCTCAACTTATGGCTGGTCAAAGATTGGTCAACATTCAGGCCCGGTAGGTTCAACTAACTAATGTGGCAACAACATGTGGCAAAAGTAGAGTGTAAAATTAATATTTAAAATTGTGGTTTTGTGACATTGGTCTTTGTGATTGTATTCAAATGGGTGGACCCCCCCTTTTGCCAAAGTGAGGCCCTCGGCTAGGTTCAACACACTCTTTTCATGGAGGGGTGCCTTTGCAACCGCATCATCATTTCACCACATGGTGGGTCCTTAGGCCACCATGATGATAGTACATTGGACCGAGCCAACTTAGATGAGTTATCACCTAACTCGGTGAGCTTTTATCCGACTTGATGAGTCTCTACAAAACGTGGTGAGCTCTCTACATAACTCGACGGATTACATTTCATGGTTGGGGCTACAAAAAGTTCACATGTGGGGCAAGCTCATTGGGTAGCTCGGTGAGATCCCCCACTCACCTCATGGATCAAGCTTTGAACAAATGCACCACCGACCACATACATGGCAATACACACAATGCCACCGCCGTTAATCAAACCCACTGCGAATTGTAAACAACCATCACCCCGTGGAAATGGGGGTCAAAGCCTAAGAGGTCTACAAGGTTTTAGTGGAGTGGTTGATCCTTTTAAAAGGATAAAGAAATTTAAACACCTATGTATGTGGGATTATTCATGCCCATCATTCAAGCACTCAAGGTGGAGGCCCACATGACAAATGGGGGTGGTGAACCAACAATGTGGACTAGTCGAATAGCCCATGCCGACAGCCTTGCCATGCAAATAGATAAGCCACATGGAGGTGGCATTCAAAAGTGACAGATAAAAATATAATAAAGCCTTAATAAGGCTTTATAACATCCACGATTATGTGGATTGTAATCCCAATTAAAAATTTAATGGTGGTTGGGGAGGATCGAATCTCCAACCACCCATTGATAAAATTAGCACTCACCATTATGGTATGAGGTGTAACTTATCCTATATATATGCTCATTGAGATTTGTATAAGAAACTATTCTGTGTAGAGTCATAGGCCTAAAAGGGAAGTTTGTATAAATCACCACTTTGGGAGCACTTAGGCTCAAAATTAGCCTTTGGTATAAAAATAATAGTTGTTCAAAATTTCCATACACTTCTAATGGTGGTATTGTTTTCTTAATTTGGAGGTGTATTGATTAAATTTTACCCTACGGAAGTCATATCAACACTTGGAGTTCACCTAGATCCTTCGTCAAGTGTGCCTCTCATCAAAGGAAGACTTTTGAAGACTCATACTTCTGCAATGGTCAATATAAGATGGGTTTATGTTATTTGGTGGACTTGGAGGAGATATTTTCTTTATTTTCTAGTTCACATTCATTAGTAATATAATGGATCTTTGATCACCCTCTATATCTAGTTGATTCACTTCAAATCAACTAGGTATGTGATCATATCATGGGTGAAATCCCTTTATAAACTATCATGGTTGGTTATCAGATCATATACATTCAATAGATCCTCATTTTGGTGAAATCACTTTATAAAACTATCATTGTAGGTTATTAGATCAAATATGGTATCCTCATTTAGATGAAATCTACCTGAAAACTATCATGGTAGGTTATCAAATCATATGTGTTCACTTTGGTATCCTCATTTGGGTGGAATTTATTTATAAAACTATCATTATAGGTTATTAAATTATATATATTCATTGGTATCCTCATTTGTGTGGAATTCCTTTTAAAACTATCATATGGGCGGAATCAATTTTTAAAACTATCATTTTGGTTATCAGTTCATATATGATCACTGGTATCCTCTTGGTTCCTTGTTGTGTATTCATCACTTCGTTATATGTTTGTATTTGTTTACAAATAAGAAGTATAGTGGATCAGTTCAACTTGAACCCGAAGACGTAGGAACTTCTGAACTCTGTTATCAATGTGTTGCTGTGTGTGTGTTCATTTCTTTATATTTAAATTTAATTTAATTTGATAATATTTTTGGAGTTTTTATATAAATTCCTATAGGTGTCCGAGGCCGATTAAAATTTTGGCCCTATTTACGGATCATGAGTGCATGGCCAGGGGTCGAAACTCTTGATTGAGGAGTACCACATGAAACCCAAAGTAGTTGATACCTTGAGTGAACTAGATGATGGCACATGCAGTACCCCATCCAATTGACTAGTACACCTTTTGTGAGATATTAGAGTCAAATATATCCATATTGGTGACCCCAGCTTGATCCTTTGAGTGGAGTAAAATATGACTTATTGTATCAATGGGGGTAAAGTAAAGCCAACAACTAGCAATAGTACCATGCTCGCTTGGATAGTTTGCTAACATTTAGGTAGAGAACTCTTTTCTAGGAAGCCACACCTTGACCAAACCAATTTAAGTTAGAGGCCCTCCTTCCATAAACATCATTTTCATCTATTTTTCTTTTTACGTGTTAGTGATTTTGTGTTCCATACTCATATCGTACACTCTCCATCTTCATCTCTTTTGAATCTTCTAAATCTCCTTCATTTGGATTTTTCATCGTCTCTTTTCAAATCCTCCAAATATCCTTCATTTGGATTTCTTGTCATACCTTTAGAATCTTCCAAATATCATTCATTTTTTATTTTCATCATCTCTTTCAGAACCTCCCAAATATCCCTCATTTGGATTTTTCATCATCTACTTTCAAAACCTCCAAATATTCCTTCATTTGAATTTTTCATCTCGAATTCATTTTATCTTACCTTAGTCTTAAATCTTGGATCCTTTTCCCAAAGTTTAAGCAACTTCTTCCCATCAAAGTTAAGCCTTGAGTTGTGGATACCCATGTCCTCACTTGAGCACCTTCATTCACAATCTAAGTCTTGACATCTTGATATCCACTTTATCATGGTTAAGCATCATCACGATATTATTTATATTTTTCCCTAAGTCTTTTAGTTTAACATTCACATCGTTAAAATCTAAGCATTCAACCATTCTACTTCTATAAATTTAACATTCACTTTGTTAAATTTTTGACATCTTCATATTCTACATTCCTCTCTCCTAAGCATTCACTTTGCTATGAGTTGAGATAATTAATAAAACACTCCCCCTTCACCTTTTATCTTCATATTCACTTTGTTGAGATTCGACCTTTGATCATCATTTCTACACCTCTTATTTCAACATTCACATTTTTATATTTGATTACTATCCTTCCATTATTTATTCTCTTCTCTTTTAACACTCATTTTGTTAAGATTCAAGCACATCATTTGTGTTTCAAGCCTCTTCTATCTTAACACTTATTTTTTTAAGAGTTGAGAAAACTAACCTTTTAACCTCTTCTATCTTAACTCTTGGTTTGCTAAGGGTTGAGAAATCCAAATTTTTTCCCTCTTCCATCTTAGAATTAAATTTGTTAAGGGTTGAGTTCTTTAATATTTCAAATCCCCTCTTCCACCTCTACATTTACTTTTCTAAGGGTTAAGTATTTTGTTTTACCTTTCTTCATTATCACCCTCTTTTAAAAATGGTGGGCTCACACAAGACATCAAATGATTAGTTACTCAAAAAATTCCCGAGATGTCAAATAAACTCACTCACATAGGTTCTCAACATAGAGAGAAATCATCCAAAATGCTAATCTACAACCTAGTGAAGACACTACTCGCAAAAATTTAAACATCAGTTTACACCCCTAGAGAAAGCCTCTTTGTCTTTCATCAATTAGCAAAGGCTTAAATGATAAAATATCCAATTAAAAACCCTTTTCCAAAGGGGAACCTAAGCCATCATGCAAATTCACCGTTACGTCTAAGACTTAATTGATGATAGAGTCATTTTTATAGAGATTGACAATGAAGCTATCAAAAATGAAGACACATCAGCTACCACAACTTCTAATGAATATTTGAACACTTTGTCCAATATTCTTGACATGATTAGAATCAATGAGATCATGAAAATAAGGGTCAAGGATATTTAAACCAAAACCAACCAATATCTCTTCGGATATTCTTCTATTAGCTCAATCCAAAATTTAAAGCATATCAAACAATTGTCTTCAATCGTCAAGTGAGAACTTGAACTTTATTTAAGACTCATTTCCCATCCATGATATAAATGAAGACTCTAAAGAAGAGGGCCAATAATCAAACAATGTTGAGGATGAGTATATCCTTTCGATGATGGCTCCTATGCCCAACATCTCTAGTATTTTTGTAGAGACACAACAACAAGTTTGGACACTTGCGACAACAAAACCTTCTATTTCCATATTACCAAAGAAGATTAATCTTGAATTTAATAATGTTTCACGATAGTTATCCGAAGAAGAGTCTTCTTGTGATTTAAAAAACATTATTAAATAGTCAACAAAAATTCCTATATGTCACGAAATCCATATGTATGCACTCCACGAGGTAAGTATTCCTAGGGGTATCCTCACACAACTATTTCAATATTTAATCACAAATATGTCATCAAATGAATTAATCCAATTCCTAAAAGGAACAACATTGAATATTTTCTCTATAAATCCTATAATATGCCTTGGATTCTTATCTATGAAACATTCCATTCACGGATGAAGGCCATATTGATGTAAATAATATTTTAAAGCGTCAATCATCTAAATATTATATTCCACCTACATTGGAAATCATTCATAAAGGTATTGGGGAATATGAATTTCAATGTATTCTCTACATCAAAAAATTACCTCTAACATCACATAGGTTTTTCGATCTCATCAAAAACTTATCCAATCACATACTTGTCGACTTGGACCTCATCCACCCATGTCTCATACATTAGGACTCCTCAAATCTTAGGATTCTCTTTGTTGACTTGGACCTCGTATGCCCAAGTCTTATACATCAGGACTCCTCGAATCTTAGGATTCTCTTGGTTGACTTGGACCTTGTCCTTTGAAGTATTGTACATTAAGACTCCTCAAATCTTAGGATTATCTCCATTGGCTTGGATATTGTCTTCCCAAGTCTTGTAAATTAGGACAACCTCAATCAATTATTCATCGAAAATATTTCAATCCCCTCTATTGACTTGGACCTCATCCACCCAAGTCTCGTAAATAAGGACTCATTGAATCACATATTTATTGAAAATCAATCTATCTACTCTATTAATTAAGACCTCATCTAACCAAGTCTCGTAAATAAGGACCATTCAAATTTCCTAAACATGGACTTCTTCCATGATGATAAGTCCAATGCAACACCTCATCCATAAAAATCGAAAAATCAGAAAACATAAAAAGAGAACGAAAATCCATATCAAAACCCTCCTTAAATCACTATTTGAAAATAAAAACATAGAAGGAAAAACATATTAGCCACATGTGCTCTCCACACTAGGGAGATCACTTGCATGGTCAATTCATTTAATAATAATTTTTAATTATTTCATCTATTGACGAATATCTTAATCATGAAATCTTCTTCTCTCCACATTCTTCACCTATATGACATATGTTAATACTGTTCATCTTAGGCATTGTGTTTCTCATCCCTGTTATGGTTTCTACCATTCCAGATATTTTTACCGATGGGTTTGTCTAGAAGATTACTGATGGAAAACCCGCCTTTCAAATATGTTCTCTCTTTAACAGAAAGCACTAAACATATTTACAGATCTTTTGACCGTCCATCTTTGTCTAAGGCATTGAACCCTTGCATCTTAATAGTCACATGAAATTTGAGACTTGGGGGAAAGGTTCTTTCTCAACAAGCACAATATCAACATACAAGGCAACATCAATCTAAAATAGAAACAAATATCAATCATTACACCTTTCATCCTTCATAGTCTTCGGTGATGAGCCCATACTTCTTACTAGTAGTATGAGATTGGGAAAGGAGGTAGATATCCTTACTCACCTAGGTTTTATCTTCAATGTTTAGCCTTTTTCCGGAGACATGGGGTAAGATGTAGGGGGTAATTTAAAAAAACAAAAAAATTGAACAAAATAAATCCTTCAGAAAATATGCATCACAATTACTTAATCATACATATCTCAAGAAGTTGATCATACAAGAGAGAAAATGATTCCTTCAACCAGATATTTCCAAATAGTAGGCCATCAATAGGTCTAAGTCTACTCAAAATATATAAAGTGAATTCCCTTGGAATCGGACATGTAATCTTGACTGGAGATGCATCACATTTTCCGAATAGACCATTTTCACACCTCATGTCTTGGCATCCATCATATTCATTTTTATATAATTATTCTCCTAGTTCTTGCATCCTTCTTTGATATCGGTGATGAGCCATCACATCTTCCTAGTTGCATGGAGTCATGAGTAGAGTGAGACATCCTATGACTATATCATCTAAATTTTTCATATAACTATTCTCGTAGTTCTCGCGTCCTTCTTCGCTCTTAGTGATGAGCCATCACATCTTCCTTGTTACATGGAATCATGAGTAGAGTGAGACATCCTATCACTATATCATATAAATTATGTCAATGGAATGAAATGCTTACAATTGTTTGATCACAAGTTCGATAAAGTGCACCCATTATTGAGTCAAAATACAAAAAAATCAAATATGTTTAAAAAAACATTCATATATGTTTCAAAAACTAAAAACATTCAAATATGTTTCAAAATAAAAAAATTAAAATATGTTTCAAAATACAAAAAGATTCAAATATGTTCTAAAACCAAAATAGTATAAAAATGGAAAAAATAAAAACATTTAGAAATGTTTGATAAAATCTCAAAAAATGTGTAAAACAGTTCAACAATATCATCATTTGATGGAAATCCTACTGATCATTCCAGATCATCTTCTGATAATCACTTTTCTTTCTCGTGGTGTATATCTATGCTCGAGGAAAAAAATCAATTACCCTTTCATAATATAAATTTTCTTGGGGCACACTTGGATTAAATCCAATACATATAAAACTTCAATGGGATCCGAAAAGAGTGTTTTTGGAGTATCTAAGATCACTCCGATCTTCGCCCAATCCAATCCTCTTACGTTCTAAGATATTGCTTGGTATCATTCTTATATATCTAATTATTTAATGTGGAACACATTAGGGGTGTCATTAGATGTTGTTATTGTAAATTGTGTTGTATAGTTGCGGTTTGTCAACATTGTAATGATGATTTTGTTAACATGATAATCTATTATTCTTTGTACTTTGCTATCATTGTAGACTAATTGTAGGATTTTCTTGGATGGATACGCATTATTTGGATCTTTGAACTGGGGGGTTCTTGGGTCCCCTCCCTTTCAGAAGATTGTATACATAATATCGAGAAGGAAATGCAACCCATAAACCAAATAGTAAGAAAATATGTGCTTGGTTGCCCTAATATAACAATAAACAAAAAACCATACTAACAACTATAATATATAGCTAAATATATTTTGATCATTATTATTATGATACTTCGATGACCTCTTCTTTCACCCGAGTTTCGGGAACCCATAGAGTTGAAACCTTCGACTAATAGCATGTGCTGCCATTAATAGGAAGGTGTAGGAATCCCTCCCTTTTACCCTTAGCTTGGAAATGTGGTCCGAAATGCAGGGCTAATGGGAGATGAGAGTGGTTCTAGACCAAGAGGAGAAATGTAGGCTGGTCTATCATCTTTCATGCAACAGATTTTGGTGGATGGAAACAACAAATTCCACATATACATATTCCTCCTTTCCAATTCTAAGACATGATCCTGAGAAACCAAATTCCTATCCCTTATAGAGGAGGCTTGTATATAAGCCATAGGAAAACATAATTTTTCCACCGCTTCCACTAGACCCACCACATGTTAAGGTAAGATTAAATGTTGGGTGATAAAAGGTTTTCCTCCTTGTTACCACTAAGAAACAATAGAATGGTAACAAAAACAAAGGTGATCTTTGTGTTTAGATAAGCTTGACCACTTTCTAAGACATAATCCTCTCCTAGAATGCGCTCGACAACATTTTCCACCAAAGCAGAGCCAATGCGGAAAACTTTACACAGTCTGGTAGAGGTGATGGGGCCATAGAAGGCCATCTCTCTCGAATCCCCCTTAAAAAAATCCTTGGAAATAGAGGAATCACCATGACAATTCTACTAGCAAGAAATAACCTTAGCGCTAAAAGGGAAGAAAAAAATGAAATTCTAAAGAGAAGGGTGAGGGAACACTTTAAAATATTTATTCACACAAGCCAAATCTTACTGATTAAATGGAATTGAAATTTCCTCACTCCTTGTAATGATGGCTAAATTGGGCCATTTTGCTAAATCATTAGCGAGTAAGGATTCTTCTTTTGCAATACCCCAAAGTTGGTGAGGTAATCCACTGCTACATTTTCTTCTCTAAAAACATGACCAATCCTCCATGTGTCCACCTTTTCTAGCCAAAAGAGAGTATTTGAAATATAAAAATACAACAACCAAAGTGAGAGGCCTTATTAGTTTTGATTTCCTAAATTATAATCTCCGAGTCCCCTTTTATAAGGAGACGGGAGAATCCACACTCTACTACGTTCTTCACCCCAAATAGGAGTGCTTGAGCCTCTGCCTGATTGCAAGAACCTTCTTGAAGATGAAATAATCCAATGCCTTGATTAAATCTCCCAACTCATTGTGAATGATGCACCCCGCCCCTAAAATCCTAGGGTTTCCTTAGAAGCCCCATTGAAATTAACCTTGCAAAACCCAAGGGGGTGGATTGTAGGAAAATTATTAACATCTTAGTTCACATATAACTTTGGTGTAGTTAATTCTTGTTCATATTGGGTTTGTTTGACATGCTTGTTTTGTGTCTTTGAATCACTTGTACATATTGTGTTATCATCCTGGTTTATTAAATAAGCCATGGTGTGTTTTCTTTTGTTGTGTAGTTCAATTTGTTTACATTTATTTGTATTTGTGATAATTGCAAGTACTTTGTGGACATCATTTCACATATAACATCATCATTTCTCCATAATAATCATACATCATAAATAAAAGCTAAGATATGAACATGGAATCTAATCTCCATATCACATCATAATATCTCCATTATAAACTGGTGTAACAATCACACTGTTCCCTTCTTCACTCTTCACCAAAATCACAAAAAAATTGTAAAAATTATTAAAATATAGAAAATAAATAAATTAAAATATTCACAAAACCCTAAAAATTTGCAAACGCATGGAAATATTTCAACAATACAACACAAACTTGATAAAATCAAACTTTTAACTACTACCCTAGTGATCATTCCAATCTTACGACTATCACACTACATTCCCCTTGCGTGTTAATAAATTTGCTTGGGTCAACCAAAATAAATTATTTTTCCTTCATGATATAGCTTCACGCTGCGGAAATTTCAACTCTCATTTTCCCTCTCTTACAATTCATAAGTTTATTTCTTGGGGCAATGATCCTTTTTAACTCTCGGACAAATTTTCAATGCGGGTCCAACAAAAGTATCTTTAGGAGTACCTAAGATCACTACGCTCTTCAAGATGATCCTGTCCTCATGCATTTCATTAGTTTAATGATTGGGGCATAGTTAACTGTCTTCTTTTCAAAGTTGTGTTGCATTGTTTATATTTTCTTTTCAAGCTAATTACACGTATTTTTGTTATCATCTTGGCTTCTTCATAGTCATGGTGCATACTTTTACAATGTGTATTGGTTTTTTCCCTTTCTTATTTTTTTTTTTTTTTCGTGTGGGTGTTTCTCTATACACATAATGGGTTACCCATCATGATTCTTTTATAATCATGGTGACAACTCTATTGTGCAAAAATAAAATAAGGTTTCTCTACATTTCACTCTCTAAATGACACTCATGCTACGAGCAAAATTCCTCTTATCCTCCTTTAACATCCTTGTCTTCTTCCTATCAAGTGACTATCCACCACTTTGTTACCCCACCCATCTACTTGAGGGGAATTCCTTTACCATTAGATACTCATTTGGGGCATGTAAATGCTTCAACTCCTTCCACTTTTAAGTATACACGTTGTCTCTACTATCTTTAAAATGCTATTACTTCGTAATAACACTTTAAAGAGGGGAAAATGTAGACACCCTAAAAATACATACATATTTCTAGCCTATTTTCATCCCATTAGAATTAATTAAATTAATTCTATCCTACTAGAATACATCCCTTTGGAATTAATTAAATTAATTCCATCATTTAAATCATAACCCTTTAGAATTAATTAAATTAATTCTAATTACATACTCCTACCCTTTAGAATTAATTAATTTAATTTTATCATGCCCTTGGAATTAATTAAATTAATTCCTAACACCCTTTAGCTAATTTAATTAAACATTTATTTAATTAAATGGTTAATTATCCTCTCATAATTTATAACTAATTAATGTAGTTATTTAAATAGATCTATTTATCTACTCACACTGCACTCCACTCCACTTGTAGAACCCTATAATGGTGGGTGCAGTAAAGTTGCACTCACAACCATTTTCTTGCACAAAATCAAAATAGTCATTGCCCCTAAAAAGATGCAACTACATAGACTAAATTCTCTTGCTATTTTAAGAAATAATAATTATGAGCATGTTGCCCATTCAAACAACGATCCAAGATTCATAGCCTCACCCTTAGCTATAAAAATTAGACCATTTCTTTGTAAATGAGATTTGTAACCTTTGTGAAATTTGAAGCTAACTTCTACCAAAATTACCACTCGCATCCTTATGTTTATGATCTTGTAGAATTTGTAATTCCAGACTTGGAGAAAAATTCAAGAGCACCCAAAATCCTTTAAAATACAAGATTCTAAAATTCCACGTGTTTCACAATCTTACTTGAGGTTTACAAGTGAAATATTAGAGAGAGGTATATTGTTTATTTGTTATCTTTCAACTTCTACTCGAGATTTTCACTACTCATAGTGGGGACCGAGTTTCAAGGAATTATTTCAAATGATCAAATCCAAACATTCCTTTAATAAAAGTAGGGCCATCTGTGATGGAAGAACACGGCTTAAAAATCCCCAACTTATTCTCAAAGAATTTGTTAAACATTACAAACAAGTTTTCAAATCCCAAACCCCCTCTTATGAGCATTTGAAATAGTACTTAGTTTGTTATGCCATGCAAAGTTTCTCTAGTCTAGAGAATTACATGTGATCATCTAATATCCATTGAGGATATAAAGGAAGCAGCCATGTAGATGGCCAATGACAAGGCTCCCGGTTGCGATGGATTTCCATGTGAATTTTACAAGGCTCTTTGGGACACTATTGGATTGGACCTCCATCAGGTTTATATGGAAGGATTCTAGACCCAAATGATTTTTCCCACATTAACAAAGGGAATATCAAATTCATCCCTAAACCAGGAGATCCTAAGCTAATTAGTAATTGGTGTCCCATCACTCGATAAATGTTTCATACAAGATCATATCCAAAGCTCTTGAGGTTAACTTCAACATCTCCTCCTTGTCATGATTTATCCCAAGAAAATTGGCTTTATCCAAGGGAAATATATCCTTGACAACATTATTGTAGTTTAGGAAGGCATGGAATGGGCTTATAAATCTAATCAACAAGCCCTCTTCATCAAAATTGACTTTGAGAAGGCTTATGACTGAATCAAATGGCCGTTCATTTTAGCCATGCTTAAAGCTTTAGGATTTGGTCTGAATTTTCTTCTGGATGCTAATATTATTTTTTCACATGCCTCTTCCCATATCACTATTAATGGAAAAAACTTATATTCTTTTCATATTTTTAGATCAATTCAGAAAGGATTCCCCTTACACCCTCCCTTTATGTCTTGGCAAATGACAACTTTGGTTACTTTCTTTCTCAAGCTCAATTTCAAGAGATAGTCAAGGGTATTGTCTTACCCTCTCGATGATGGCACTCAAATACTCAATGGAAACTTAACTAATGACTCCTTTCTCACACTCATTGAAGAGGAGTACAACATTAATCACACCATGTAGCGCTTGAAAGTATTTTATTTATTCTCTGGACCTTCCATTCAATGACATAAGATGTAATGTTACTGCATAATATTTTCTTCCTGCACCTACTTGGTTGGCATCTTAGGATTGGAATCAACTCAATCACGAGGAAATGTTCAAATTTCTTGGCATTTATTTTTCCTTCCAAGCTTCACCTGCTGAGTTATGGTAGTATGTTATTCAACATGTGGCCCAAAAAATTAGACTACTTTGGATCACCAAGCCGTTGTATTTGTGGGAAAATTCCATATGTATTCTAAAGGTGTTGAAGACATGTATGTGTATTACTTTTTTTTGGGTACCTTCTAAGAAGTCTATGCACAAACTTGAAAAATTACTTAAACACTTTCTTTTGGCCAATCTCAACTTTGGTAAAATATTTCATAGAGTTACCTAGAAACCTTATATCTTCCTAAGGACTCTAAGTGGCTTAGGCCTTATCAATATAGTGTGGCAAGGGCAAGTGGTTTGTGCCAAATGGATCATTTGGGCCATATAAGACAAGGAAGCTTGGAAGATGCTCCTCCGACATGACATAACAAAAGGCACCCCTTATGGCTACTCTACATGGAAGGCATTGGTTATTCCAACCTTCCGATTCCCCCTGCTCTAGTTAATGTGGTGGGTACCTTCATGATTAAAAACATCTAGAAAGCTTGGGAGTGGATTAAACCATGGCTTCGTGGACTAGAAATGGATTATGTGATGACCTTTCCTTTAATATCATCTCTTTGTATTGGTCCTCGTATCTTAATATGATGATCATTGTTTGGTATAGGTGCCTTGGATTCATTCTCTTTTCTTATTCAAATGTGGAATTAACACTATCCAAGATATTTCTGCAAGCATACTCAATCCTGGTTTCCCTGGAAAGTGCTTAAGGAAAATTTTAAATTGGCTCTGCTAGATAGATCCCACATTGCTGATATCATTTCCTTTATGTCATATCACATGATACATAAGATAGTTTTTCTTCAAGTTCATCCTTGGTGGACAAACTAGAAGTGGTATGTGGACAACCCTTTTAGAATTATTCAACTAGCTATGGCTATGCATGGATTTTGCCACATCTACCCATGGTGGATAATCTTAACACTCAATATGACCATGGGGAATTTGGTCCTCACCATCAATATGTATAAGGATATTTCATACAATTCAGTCTAGTTATGTGGAACCCAAAATTACACAATTTTTTTGGTGTGTTATTCATCAAGTCCCCACTTGGAAAGCGTCTCGGTTTAACTAGGAGTGGTTGTGCCAAAATTCCCCTTCTATGGGCATCTGGAAACTCTCTCACACCTCTTTTGGTACTTCCACAAAGCCTAGGGGCATGGGGTTGGATTCATTCTTTCTTCTAACCTTTCCATCCAGAGTGCTTCACTTGGCATCATGTTCTCCCATAAGACAATCCCCAAATGCTAGAAAAATTTACCCATATTTTGCATGATTTTAGAGGGGAAATTTTATTCTAATTATGGAAAGAAAGGAATTATTGTTTATTTACTAATAGTGATGCTGATCATGACTTCTCTATTTATAACAAGTCCGTGGTTATCACAAATGTCTTACTGCAAATTCAAGTTCAAGCCAATAAGGTGGTGCTAGAAGTTGGGAATATTTAAAATTTTATGCCATTGGGGTGACGCCCCCTACAATTATATTACTATATAAATACCATCCCCCTCTCACCACTCCCTACCATGTGGTAGTGCCAACTGTTGACAATGAGTTAGTGGCTACCAAAGGCGTTCCTAGTGCTGCTCATTCGGGCCGTGTGCTCATCACTACCCTAGTAGCCAACCTCTTTGGAGGAGCTTTTCTCCACCACCTTTTATCACCACCAGGTTTGGATATTCCCTAATTCCTAGCCAACATAGTTGGGGCTCACGGTCTCTACCGAACCGCACTCTCATGATGAATGGAGCCTCCCTCCTCCACCAGAAAAGTTTCCAAGGATGGAACTTTCCATTTCTCCCTCTCGGGCCCCTGCTGAAGATATTGAAGAAGGAAGCCATCTTGGATTAGGATGGGATGTTCCGTATTCTAGAAAATATCTTCCTGGCTCTGGTTGTCATGATCAAGACCCACCCCTATAGAAAAACAATTTGAAATGATGACTTAGTTTTCTATGTCTATATTTTATTGATGCTTTTTGCTCTCCCTCATTCCTAGGGATTTCGATGCCTAGTTTTTTTATGGATTTGGGATGTGATTCTATACCGCCCATTTTTTTGTGAATGATCTTGTATCATTTTACTTGTTAATATAATCAAAGATCTTATTTATAAAAAAACAAAAAATAAAAAATGCCACATTTGAATTTTCCTAATAAAAAGTGCCACATCCTAATCATGTAAACCTCTAGCAATGATACATACACCATTGACATTATAAGATATGCCAAAATAATATTTTTGTAGTGACATCTCCATCTCACATGAATTTGCACCATTAGTAAAAATATTAAATGAAAAAATCGATTCAAGTACATTACTTACCACTAGGAAATTCCTCATGATTATTGATTTAATCTAATTTGAATTAAATATTATTTCAAAGTAACTTACTCTAACAAATGATATCTAGATGATTAAGTAAAACAATATGAAAGCACTAAGAATTCAAAGATGTAATACCCTAAGCAAATTAAGGGAGAAAGATGACTTAGCTGGTTTTGTGCAACTTGGGAATAATCGAGAAATTTGGAGTGCTCATAGGAGGACAAGAGCACACAGTCATTAATGATTGATTTGGGTGTATGTGTCTTCTCATAAGCTTGGAAACTAGTATTTTATGGGTCATAAGATATTCACAATTATTTTCTATTTTTCACTCCCGTTTTGTTGTTAGGTCACTTTGGTCATACCTCGTAACTAAGTAAAACAAATGACTTCATGCACATGCCCATAAACCACATCAAATATAATAAAAATACATAGAATGGGGATTGATTGACCTCGACAGTCACCAAAAGAGTAAACTTATGACCGAGCATTGCACTACATCTTAGACTCCATGTAATTCTTCACGTGTTTGTGTATTCATGTTCCGTGCCCTAGGTTGCCCTTGTGTAAGTTACACAATGATAGTGGGATGGATCTATATTGTCCCAAATATGAAGAATGTGTGTGATGGAATAGAATAAAATCCCCATATGTATACCAATACAACCCTTTTCCCTTGTGTGAATGTGATATATATGTTCTTTGTAGTGCTCTTATGACTTTGTGCAAGCTTATATAGTGATAAATAATGCTTATAGTGTTTGGTACCTTATTTGAAAGATGTAACTAAGCATATCTATGATTCCCTTGTATTAATTTCATAATTAAAAACTAAAAGGCCAACCCAAAGTGTTAAAAGGTGACTAAGAAGTGAAAAGTACCCAAAAGAGTAAGAAAAAGAAAGAGATGGAAAAGAGTGCCTAGGAGGGACAAGAACATCCGGGTGCTTTTGTCCTAATTCGGTGCCAATGTCCGAGGAAATCAAAAGGTAAATCAGTCAAGTGTCGGTAGAACTGTAAGATGTGTAAAGATAGTAAAGTGCAAGAGATAAAGAAACCAAATGACAAAAGGAGTTGTCAACCACTAGTTTTCTTGCTTAGAAATCATGTATACATTAGTATGCTTTATGACCTAGAAATGTACCCAAGTGCATAGAATTTGTGTCTACAATTACTAGTACTTCCTTACTCGGTGAGATGTTTGTGCATGTTTACACAATCCATTTCTCTGCACTCCTCTCAAAAATGTATAGATCTAAATTCTCAAAAGGAAGGGAAAAAATGAATGGATCTTACCCTCCCTCATATACATAACCCCCAACCCTTCATTTTTCCTCTCTTCTTCCACTGTGAAATTTTCTTCACCTTTCAAGAGCCCCTCTAATTCTTACATAGTTATATGGTCTCTTGAGTGGTATCACCATATCAATGATTTTATTTCTTTTGACATCCATCTCTTTTGTCAACTTGCTTGAAAGGGCACCACTAATTGCTTACCCTTCCAAAGAGAGGAAAATGTAAACACTCCAAATCCACCACTCACAAATTGTTCCTAACCCATAAATTATAATTAACTCCATTTTTGATTAATTAAAACATCACAAAATATTTACACATCCCATGGATCATTGATCATTCCTAAGCACTCTTAACTAGCCACTAATCTTACATCTCTATTATCCCACATCTACTAAAATTGACTAACCTCCCTAGCTAAAACCTATGTAAGGGACCTTCCAAAGGTACATTTTACACTATAATCTCATGTAATATTTCCATTTATAGAAACCTTACATATATGTACACACACACACACACACACACACACACACACACACACACTCTTCCTCATAACAAATATACATATTCTTATATACAAATCAACTTGAGCATCCACATCCATTAAAGTGAATCCATTGGACAAGGAGAGGTTTTGTATATTATTGTGTTTATGCATTTTTTTCTCTTTTTCTACTTTATCAATGTGAAGCTTCAAATTGTAGATAGTGATTCCTAATCAGTGTGTAGAGGTATTTGTGAAGTTTTTGGAGATTTGGGTGCCTTTTGTGCTAGATTTTGTAATAGGAATCCAAAATAGTGCTAAATTCTAAATGAGGTGAGTTTCAATTGCTTATATATGCTTTCAAAGGTGATTTAATTTTTAAAGGTTGAATGAGGAGGAATAAATGACCCAAAGAATAATGTGTTAATAATATTTTAGGATCAAATTGAGAAAGGGAAAAACCATACACTTGGGTGAGGACCGTATGACACAAACTGACCCTATTGTACATTTTTTAACCTAGAGGTGAAATATAAGGTCTAAGGTTTGGAAGCTGACAAATGGAGTTTCTAAATGGATTTCATGCATTCAATTATTAGAAATTGTTGATAGATGAGTGTGTATGACCAAAAATCTAGACAAGTGACCTAAATATGTACCGAATGAGAATGGGTAAATTGCACTTGTTTGAGAAAGAGAGAAATGTAAAAACTAGTAGCGTTAAAGACTAGAATTATCAAATTTGAGTGTCTACATTTCACCCCTTTAAGTATGAAATGGAATGAAACACTTAAAGGAAAATATACCTAAGTGTGTAGACACACTTTTTCTTCTCCAAATGTTTGTTTTTCAAGGTCTCATTGTTTTGGTGTTTGCACGCTCCCTTATGAAACTTGCAACATATATTGTAGTCAATTTCCATGATAAAGAATTGAAATTTAACTAAAATGAAAAGAGGTAATGTAAATGAAATCAAAGACTATAAATAGTGAAATAAAGAGATGTAAAACATGGAATAAATACACCTATTTGTTTCATGGTGGGAAGAGTTTCTTGTTCTTTACTTATACTTGGAGATTTGGATTGCTGAATTTTTCCAAAGAATTAAGGGTGTTTAGTCCCTAATTGATCCAAGGAGATGCCTAAGTATTAGGTGTATCAAATACAACACATGAATTCCAAAGAGATAAGAATAATGAGGATCCGAAGCAACCCTTGAAGAAATAAGACCATGTATCAAAGTCATTCAAAAATTTGACATCTTCCCCTTTAAGTGTAATAGGAGTGGAAGGACTACGTATGAAGAACTTATCTACTTCGATACCTTCCATGAACCCACATACCACACCTTTGTATACGAGATCTAGGCCCAATTTTTACTTTAGGACACACAATATAAAAGAGAATAAGTTACCTCCATACTCTCCCCATGTGCTACATAACTAATTAAAAATTGAATAGAGGTAAAATGTGTTTATATATATTTATAAAAAGGATACCCATGCCCCACTATCCCTAAAATTGAAATTAAAAATAAATATTATGGAGAAGAAGGAATGAAACAATTCATGCCCCCTAAATTGATATGAACTGAGTCCTATAAGTTTGAAAATGTGCCAAAAACATGCTCTTGTAGGTGAAAATATGAAACTATTGAGAAATTTATAAATTACCTTAAGGAAAAACCGTAGAAATGGACCAAGAACATCATGCGTACGATCTTGACCGTATGTACATTTTTAACCTTGTGTTTATTTTTCTATATTTTAGTGTTTGATGTTGTTTTTAAGAAAATTTCCCCATGTCTTATTGTGTTTGTTGTAGGTGTATACTATACTTGGATGAATGTACCATCTTTTGAGGTGAATGTGATAAAGAGTTTGAGTGCACAACTCAAGAGAATAAATGTTAACCATGTCTCGATAATTTATTTAGAAAAAACATGAAGGAATAATGTGGTGGACAACAAAAAGAACCTATTCCTATAAAGAGGATGCACATGTTGGAGACCATGACACTCAATAAGAGAAATAATAGCAACATGAATAATAGTGGAAACAATGTCAACAATATAACTAGTAGAAACAAAATTAATAGTGCATATGTAAGTAGAAACAAGTGCAACAATAACAATGAAAATATTGTCACACAAAAGGATTAGTCCTACTGCAAACATGGAACACCTACAATATTGCAATTAAATCAAGTCCCTTGAGCTTTTAATCAATAAATTTCATACAATAAGGCATGATTCTACAAAATGGTATACCCACGGTGTCACAAAATAAATAAGGCATTTAGGTCACAATCAAAGAAGAAAACAAGTAACTACACACACAATGAGGAAACATATATAGAAAACATGAGTATCATCTTGTGATGAAATGACATAACAAGTGATATATAAAATCACATGAAATAACAACTGTCAAACACTATACAAGAGACATGTTAGTTATGCTAGCTTAAAATATAACCAATACACTATGTATGTAATTAAACGTGATAAAAAAGTGAAAAAGGTACTATAAGGAAATAAAAACACTGCAGATTGTGTAGAGGGATGACCTCCAAAAAGTATGTAAGGAACCATGATAGCTCCCATAGTCATCCATCAATTTACATGTTGGGAATTTGAGACTGCAGAATAGTGTTATGATTCAATAACAAACCCAATCATGCACACATGATCTAAAAAATTCCCCAAAATCTACAACAGTGGAAGTATAAACTAGAATAATCCAAATCAAGACAAAGTACACACACATAACACAACATGTATTGTGGTTCACCCAATGTGGGCTACATCCACCAAAGATAGAGATATCATATATATAATATAACAAGATTACAAACCAACTCTTCAATACAAGAGTAAAATGCATCTCTCCAAGAGTATATCCTCTCCTCTAGATCTCTAAATGGATCTCCATGAGTGCACTACAACCGCGCATCCAAACACCACCAATAGATCTCACATAACTAGGAACTACTACATCTCTAAATTACAACGAAGCTCTCTGTGGATCTATAACAAGTCCGATTACATGGGTCTACCAATGTGCAACCATGATTGTGCAACAAGATGTAAGTCTGTCTCTCCATCATTACATAAGCTGTGCAAACATGAAGACAACCTCCTCTATAATAGCTAGATCTACATGGATCAACAATACAATATGATCTCATGGATCTACAATAGAATAATAGATCTACATAGATCTATAATACAAGATCTCACCAAGATGTGGATCTACAAGAAGAAACTCTATGTGCTTTGCATACTATGTAAGCCATTACAATGAGACAATAAATATACAAAGGAAATATAGAAGAAGATGTTACCCTCTTCTCACCATTTAGATGTACCTACTATTTCCTTCTGTTCAGCTCCTTTCCATGGAAGCTCTATCTTCATGTAACTTGCTCTTTCTTTCTCTTTTTATTCATCCTCTCAATCTAGGAGAATCAAGGATTTAATTCAATCCTTCTCTTAATTTACCTTCTAACCCTAGATTTCATGCTTATCTAAGCATATACAAACTTATGGCACAATAGACATGCATTTACAAACTTTAGATCAATTTTATAACAAAGTTATACCTAATTCCCGTGAGTTAAATATAAAATTTCACACACAGTAATCTGGTGACGGTTACCTTGACCGATGGTAGTTCTTATGCTTGATGATGGCGGTTCTTATCTTTGACCGATGGCGGTTCTTATGCTTTGATTGATGACAGTTCTTATCTTTAAATCAATTCAACTCCACAACCTAGATTGCATGTCCTACATCATGCTCAATATACCCCATGAATGCATGTGTGTAAAGATGAAAAATTCTATCTACCAAACCATAAATATAAAACATATGTATAATGTAAAGTGTTAATGATGTATGCTAGAAAAACATGTCCGATTTTTTATATTTTTAAAAATATTTGAATGTTTTTTCTTTTTGTGATTGTAGATGTGGAGAGTAAAAATGATGAGGATTAGTGTATGCATGAAGGGATATACCCATTGCATATTTGATTATCATTGTTGTATTAAATGTTGATGCGTGTGTGGATATCAATTTTGGATTGTGTATAGCTTATATTGGCATGGGTATGACATATAGAAAATTTTAATATAGCTAGATGAAAGTAAATGAGATTGATGTAGATATTTAATGTATGTATACTTTATGTGATGTGATGTGTTGTAAGTGTCACATAGGTTTTGGATGATGTATGTTATGTAGTGATATTTTATGATTAAGGAAAGATATGTGATGTGGTATAGAATATAGACATGATTGGTATATAAGTGAATTGAATGTATGTGACTAAGTGTTTGATTGTGCCTTATTAGTGATATTTACATAACCATGGGAGGACACATTAAAAATTAGGCATAACCCTTATATAATTCCCCATGAGCATATAGGATGAGGAAACCTATTCTTAAAAAATAAGGAAGGGTGATTCACAAATATGCCCAAAAGAAACTTAGGTGAAAGGGTAGTGAACATGAGAAGTGTGGATTAGGGATGTAATGAGTAAAACATTGGATGTGAAAATACTTTGTGTACTTGATGTTGAGTAGTCATATAAGGTATTGAAAATGCACTAGGGACTTTAAACATGAATATTTATCTTGACGGGATGTACAATGTATCTATCTAAAGGGTTTATTGAAGTTACATGTGCAACTTTTTGGACAATCCCTTAGTCCTTGTTGATCCATTTGTATATGGGCTTATATTTCCCCTATGTAGGAAGAACTTTGGTGTGAGAAACATCTCCAAATGAAACAATAGAAGAATAACATCAAATGTAACATTTGTTGAATGATTATTCCATGGAGGAGAAGTAGATCTATTTGAATGCATGTCTCATAAGCTATAATGCCTTTATCTTCTAATAAATTAAGTTTTTCATCTAATATATATAAATCGTGTTATGGTGTCCATTAATATGATGAAAATTGTAAAAGGGATGGCCCTTTTCTCACTCAAACCGATGAGGAGGGTGATGATCATTGGGTGGTAACCAAATTAACCTATTTTCTATTAGTGTTAACAAAATGTCATGAGGCCGATCAATAGCTTTGTCAAAATAGACGAGTTTCCTTTTTGGAGGGGGTGACGGCTTAACTTTTGGTTTAGGACCAAGATGGTAAAAAGTGTCACCATGATGCAATACTTTGACTATGTGGTCATTGGGTATAGATTTTGGTTGTATTTCATAATCATGTGTAATAAGAGGGGTGACAATATTTGTATCCAAATGTTGAGGCTTTTGTGGTTGCCACATATCTTTCTCTAAATCAAGAACACACAAGCAAAGCTCATTAAATGAGTCACATGTATCATAAAGTAATTTCTTTGAGGGACCGTGTGAGGCCTCTATAGAATATAAATTACATTTCTAAATCACTTGGATGATATATAAGTAAATGCATGTTGGATTTGAAGTGTAGAATATAATTAACTACAGGCTCAGTCTCACCTTGATGTAAAGAAGATAAACACTCATATGTAGCCCTAGGGCCTCTATTGCAACTAAAGTGTGCTAGAAAAGCATCTTCAAGGTTGAAAAAAGCACCTAAGGAGCCACTAGGAAGATGGGTAAACCAATAGAGAGCATCACTTGTAAGACTTCAAGAGAAGGATTTTAGGAGTCTATCATTGTCATATGAATCCATAAGTGTCTGATAATGCATAAGATGTCTATATGGATCTGAAGTGCCATCAAACAATTAGAATGTGGGCATGAAAAATTCCTAGGGAAAGGAACTTGAAATATTTTTAATGAGACATGATTTCCATAGATGGTATTAGTATCAAGACTAGTATCATATGCTTTGATTTATAGAGTCAATGTACAAACCTTTCTTTGTAAATCACCAACCACATGTATAAGAGATGGCACCTCTTGAAGGTGTATGACATAGAAATTGAAAGGCTCATTCAAAGGTTGGAATTTTCCATTAAGAGTAGCCATGGGAACATTAGTTGGTCTAGAAGCCATAGTGGGCAATGTGTCATGTGAAACCAAATTGGGTAAAAATTGAGGCTCTAAGGGATGAATCTCAAGAGGAGGTTCTAAAGGGATATTACCATTATTAACAGGAAAATTATTCACACTAGGAGATGTATCAACAACATGTGTATCGATGCAACCAAAGAAGAAGAAACATGTATATTTTTGCTAATATTATCATTATGCACATTTTCATTTATAATTGGAATGGAAGAAATAATAATAGAATCATTTCATTTTTTTCAAGAGGAAGAGTAGAAACACAATGTGTATCAAACATAACATGTACAAGAGGAAGAGAAGAACTTATATCATTATTACATCTAGAAGTGTTAGTACAAGCAATATCATTATTTTGGAATTCATATGAAATACAAGAAGAATCATGTGCAAGAGAGGTAGACATGTTACAATCAAGCTCACCATTTTTGCATTCAAGAGGAGTAGGAGAAACACAAGTATGTTCATTTAATTCATTTACACTATGTATGTCATCATGATGGCTATCACTATGAATTGATTCTAGCTCATTATTTGAAGCATAAGGAACATCATCAATCAATGTATAAATGGAAGGAATATCATCCATATGTAAGCTAGAAACACTTTCATTGTCACTAGAATCTAAAACATCTATGAAATCATCATCTACTGGTGGGAAAAATTGTGCTTTTTCATTATCACTATTCCAACCATCTACATGACTTACATAGAAAGGATCAACTTCTGGTGCTTTGAGTATAAAGAGGAGGTAGAAACTTGGTGCTTTTCTTTATATAAATATGGCCTAAGGAAACACTAGTAGTAGGGGAAAGGCCATAACAGGGAGGATAATATGTAAATACCATAGAATTGGGATCTATATCAGAATTAAATACTATGTCATCTCGAGGGGAATATGAAAATAGAGTAACATTCCTTACATCCTCATAGGTGGTATGAAACTGATTAGAGGGATAATAACCACCATGATTCCATAAGTCACAAAAACAAGCCATGATCACACAAAAATACATAAAAACCAATGACACATACCCTAAGATAGTTTTAGGGATTTGAAATCAGCAAGCGTAACCTATAGAAAATTGGAAATATATTATATTATGTTAAGGATTTGATTGAATGGGTTCAAATAAATGTTTTAACCCTTTTTAGATTTTATTAATATTTGCACATGACCAAAAATAATAAAATAGAAGATACAAGGGGTTATTCTAATTAATTAACTTCCAACATTAACCATTCAATATCAGAATAACACATTAATACTTGCAACAAATGTACATGATACAATATAAGTTTGTAAATACATGGGATTGAGTGCACTTATCTAATTACAAAAGATTCTAGGAAAGTTTGGGTGATTTGAATGATGGAATAAGGGAATCTAGACTTGATAATGATTCGAAATTGGAGCCGTGACATGAAGATGGTTTTGGGAACAACCATACAAAAGTAGTGATAGGAATGATTGTATGGTATTGACCTTGTTTAAGACTAGGATATGCAATTTTTTTAGGTTTGTCACTTGTGTGAATGTCTTTGTCTCTCTCTATTAGTCACTATTGGTCACACCTGTGAGGGTTTTGAATGTTTCGCTCAACCTTTCAAACCATTTCCATGGATAAAGAGTCCTATAAAACAAACATTAGTTGGGTTGTGGGTACCCTCGTGTACTTCCACCATTGGAACTTCTCCAAAGAGGCCTCAAACTACATGTTGTTCTCTACCTAACATGTGATATCTAGCTGTAGTGAAATCATATTTGGTATTCTTTCTTTAAAAGTATTGACTTGAGCTTCTCTCTTGCAAATCTACTTGCATGATTGACTTTGGATGTCTTAAAATGTGGGAAGAAAGTACCCTAGAAATAGTGGGAACCTTTAAACTATAGATAGTGCTTACTTTATCAATGTGCATAGGTATTTATGAATTATAGGGAGATTTGGGTGCCTTTTATGCTATCTTTTGTAATATGAGTCCATATGAGTGCTAGGTTCTAAATGAGGTGATTTTTAATTTCTTATATATGCTATCAAAGGTTATTTAAGTTACAAAGGATGACTAAGGAGGATTAAATACCCTAAAGAATAACATGCAATTGAAATTTTAGGATCAAAGCATGGGCACGTGAAAAAGCAAAGATACAATAGGGTTAGGACCAATGGCACAAACTGACCCTACTATACGGTTTTAACCCTAGAGGAGAAATATGAGGTTTGATATTTGGAAGGTAACAAGTGGAGTTTCTAAATGGATTTCATGCATTCAATTCTAAGAAACTGTCAATATATGAGTATGTATGACAAGGAAATCTAGATAGTATACCTAGAGATGTACCAGATGAGAATGGGTAAAGTGCACTTATTTAGGAAAGAGATAAATTTCACAATAAGCAGTGTCAAAGAGTATAATTACCACATTTGAGTGTCCACACACACAAATTTAATCTTCTTCCCCTAATAAACAATGTGTTTCACCACATAGGAGTATCATATGACAAAACAATTTAAAAGGTAAAGGTAAGGTACGTGAGGAATACCTGGAGGTCGTGAAGAGGTTGTGCACCATTGTTGAAGACCAAGATGATTGTAGAGAACTCATTTTTATCTTGGAAGGACTACCTAAGAAGCAAAGCAAGACCAAAAATAGAGTTAATAACATATGTCAATGGATTTCCTAGCGTGATCTAGATTCAAGAAGTGGGGTGCTTCCTCAAAGGTTATCAATCCACATCTTAATACAAATTAATGCTAAAAAATCATGAAATGGAAAGTCCTACTATAGTTATATGAATTAGGTATCTCACACAACACAATAATCTAAATCTAATCTAAATGATGAATATAATATTAAATATAAGAGAATGGTTAGTTATCAGGGTCTATAGGTATGAAAAAGGAAGAAAAATATCCGAGTGAAGTCTTGGGAAGTTTTGGAGAGTTCTGGATGGAGGAATGAGCTCACTTGTTTGAGGTGAAAATGCCGACACAAAGACCGATGTTAGTTGGGAAGCGATACCGATTATTGGTTATAATCGGGATCGGTTGGGTAAATCGATCACAAAGAGGGGAAATCGGGTTTCAAATGTAGAAAGGAGGTTGATTTGGGATCTTTGAGATTACATAGAGTATTAAGATGTCTTAGGTAGGGTGTAGAAATTTAGGTGAAGAATCCATAGGGGCAAAAGGGGGTTGAAAAGGCAAAGTGGTTCCGGTTGGTATCGGGTGAATGGGCTACCGAAGGTATCTCGGGAGAGAAGGAGGTGATCAAAAAGATAAGGGATATAAAACAAAATCTAATGAAATCAATAACCTAGTTAAGAATAATTATTAGAGATCTAGAGATTGGTAGAAGGTGGTGGTTGGTGGGTGTGTATAGGAGAGACGAGCCGAGATCCAGTTCCACTGCGGTGAAGGTTGAGTGCTTCTCTGTGTGAATGGTTCAAGCCTATGAAGTGTAGATTGGCTGCTTTGGTGGAGAGTTTGATGCTCTGGTGCTTAGTTGATCATTAGGGTGTGAACTAAATGCCAAAGATGTGAGATCAAAGAATGTAAACCAAAATAAGAACCTAGGAAATTTTTTTAAAATTCTTATTTAAAGGAACTGATGGTGGTTCCTTGACCGGAATCGACCGAGGAATAACCGATGTTGGTTAGGGAGAAATAGTCTTATTTGCTAAAAATAACCTTTTCTCTCCCTTTTTGGTGTGATCTTAAAAGATAAGGGATATAAAAAAATCTAATGATATCAATAACCTAGTTAAGAATACTTATTAGAGATCTAGAGATTGGTAGAAGGTAGTGGTTGGTGGGTGAGTATAGGAAAGACGAGCCGAGATCCAGCTCCACTGTAGTGAAGGTTGAGTGCTTCTCTGTGTGAATGATTCAAGCCTATGAAGTCGTATATTGGCTATTGGTGGAGAGTTTGATGCTCTGGTGCTTAGTTGATCATCGGGGTGTGAACTAAATGCCAAAGATGCGAGATCAAAGAATGCAAACCAAAATAAGAACCTAGGAAAAAATTTGAAAATTCTTATTTAAAGGAATCGATGGCGGTTCCTTGACCGGCATCGACCGAGGAATAACCGATGTTGGTTAGGGAGAAATAGTCTTATTTGCTAAAAATAACCTTTTCTCTCCCTTTTTGGTGTGATTCAAGAATGGTTATGGGTTAGGAGTCTTGATTCTTGTTAAATCACATGAGAAATTAGTGGGAGAGGTAGTTGGCAATTAATATTAGGTTTAGAAGAAGTCTCAGTTGGTTAGGGGAGTGATGACTCAGTCTTAGTTATTAAATGGGCTTGGAATGGGTCCAAGGTGAGGTGGAGAGGTGAGGTGGAGGGGTGAGGTAATAATTAATCTAATATAGGTAATTAGATTAATAAAAATATGTGAAAGGGTCATGGTAAGGGGGTATATAATAAAAGGGGACCTAGAGGGTGTCATCCCAATTTTGGGTGTCTACATTTGCCCCTTTTCTTCGCATAGCTTGTACTAATGAGTGACGATGACAAAAAAGAAGTGGATGCCCCAGATATGGGTGGAGGTTATCCCCCTCAAACCAAGAACTGATGTAGTGGAAGGAAAAATTGGTGATGGGTTTGATAAGGTGGTAGGTGATGAAAAATGGGGTTATGTGAAGGTATACGCAATAGTGATGATAGGGTGATCGAAAGGTGTTGGAATTCAAATGCACACACACACTTAGAATGTAAAAAGGCATAAGGTTGAAGAGCACACAAATGATAACTCATCAATGGTTGATAGTTTATCCAAATAAGGGTGATGTGGTCCATGTATCCAAGGTATAGGATGTGATCCTAAAAACACAATGAGGCTAGGTGCAAGAATGGGTATAGGTGTTTTCGAAACACCAAAAGGTTTGGTTTGGTTGAGATAAACATCATGAAATAAGGCAAGGCAAGGTCGGTAGGCTAAACAACATAGGTAGTATTATTGCACATCAGAGCAAGTAAGTGAGTTTGATTGTCATATATGCGAGGTCGAGTTAGGAAAGGTATATAGGAAAGGTCATGGGTAAGGCCTAGGTGAAATAAAATATGCCCCTAAATTTATGTAGGGAGGTGGTGAGGCTATTAGGTGAGCCTGTAGGGAGGTTTTAGGGTGTGTCAACTAGAAAAAGGAAAATGAGAGCAAAAATTAGGGAAAATGAAGCATATTGGGTTATATGCAAGATGACCGATGCCGGTTCAGAGGGAACTAATGCCGGTAGGGTGACCAATGCTAGTCACCTAGGGAAAGATCCAATCAACATTAGTTGCCAAAATGATGAGATAAAAATAGAATCCCACCCAAAACGTGCTCATTCAAGCAATTGTTAAGTTGGAAAATGAGTAGTGGAGAGGTCATTTGCGAGGAATATGATAACTAGTGCCAAGAGATTGAGTTGGCGAGAGATAAGTGGGTGGAGGAGGTGATTTTATGGACCCATGTGAAACTATATGATTGGTTGGAGAGTTGGGAGCTATTTGACATGATAGAGGCACATGAAGGATTAGGGGGTGGTCTAATTCAGGCTTCAACCATCGCAACACAGAGGTGTCGACGAGTAGAGGTAGGATTTGGGCTTTAAGTTTGGTTGTGTTTTGGTTTAATTTCCAATGTATTGATATTATGGAAATTATATGTGTAGACAAGGTGATGATGTATGGGTTGGATTGGGTTTAATTTCCAATGTATTGATATTATGGAAACTAGATGTAGGCATGGTTGTTGTATGGTTTGGGTTTAATTTCCAATGTATTGATATTATGGAAACTAGATGTAGGCATGGTTGATGTATGGTTTGGTTTGGTTTAAATTTCTAATTAATGTTATATAAATTATATGTAGGCATGATTGATGATGTTTTGGTTTGGTTTAAATTCCAATGTATTGATGTTATGGAAATTATATGTAGGAATGGTTGATGATGTTTTGGTTTGGTTTAATTTCCAATGTATTGATATTATGGAAACTAGTTATGGGGTGGGAGAGCAGATAGGTAAGATAGGAAAAGTTAGAAAGATCATGTAGGAGGGAAAATAATGGCTGAGCTAACCTCTGAAGACCCCATGCCTTCAGAGTGCTACCTACATAGCCCTACAAAAGGGGCCTCAGGATGATGTAGTTCTCCCATAAGATAGGTAAGAATAAGATGGTGGTAGGTAAGTTGGGTAGGATTGGGTAAGGTAGATTGTGGTAAGGTAGATTGGGTAAGATTGGGTAAGATAGATTGTGGTAAGGTAAGTTGGGTAAGATTGGGTAAGGTAGATTATGGGAGGTAAGTTGGGTAAGATTGGGTAAGATAGATTGTGGTAAGGTAGATTGTGGTTGGTAAGTGTATGATGTTATTTGATTTAATTTCTAATGTATGATGGTATTATGGGAACTAGATGATGGTTAAAGGTGTGGGTGAGATGAGAATAAAATAAAGATATCTAATTTTGATGGTCTAGTCCTGTTGAAGAAGCAAAAATTAGACAAAAGGGAACCAAAAAGAAGCGAAATGCTTCATAGTTTACAAACACCATAACAGCCATACCAAATAGGCTTATGAACATAAAACCCTTGAGACATTACATGATTGATATGTCTATGGTTGAAAGAAGTTACATGATCACATGAGTGTAATGTCCCTTGAATAGATTAAAGAAAATAAAAGAGGGTAGGGTGGAGTGGTTTGTTTAGAATAACCTTGTTATGGGACAACATGCCCCTTCTGTAAGATACCCAAAACTAGCATAGGAAAGTCCATGACCAAAAGTTTGTATTTTTCTTGATTTTTTCTTTTGCATTTTTCTTTTTGCATTCATAGAATGATCGATGTGGGAAGTCTATATTGGGATGAATAGTAGTGTCTCCTTGAGGTCTTTGTGAAGCTGATTGATGCGGGAAGCACCAAGATAATTTTTGTTTTAAAAATATAGATTAGTCTTTTTTTGGATAGACTAAGTACAACATGTGGCTAGATATTTTTCCTTTGAGGGATAAGTCTACTTATAGTAGCAATATAGAGACATAAATGTTCATTTGAGGGAGTCATCTATTTGCGTGAAGTTTGACTTAAGGAGTATAATTTTTGTTATCCCAATTTTATTGCATTATTTTGGACTTGTAGTCATGGAAAAGACTATAAAGGAGTATAGACCTCCTTTATGAAGGTAAAACCATAGAAGGAAAATGTTATCTCTGAAAGAGGGGTTTCAAGTGATGAACAAAAATGGGATCCCATCCTGAAAAGGATGAAAATCATCCATGAGAATAATGCCATGAGTAGAGCCATGGTACTCATATTCAAGATAAAGCTGAATGGTGAGGATAATCACACAATTCTATTTGAGTCGTTGGTTACAAAAGAGGTAGGTGGAAGGAGAGGTTCACTCAAATGATGAGCATATATGAAACATAAAGTGATGTAGTAATTTATTCAACAATATAATGGTTGAAGATGCAAGGAATTAAGGGGATCAGGTTTGGGTTTACCCTCAATAGAAGATAAATGATAAGTTCTTGATCCATAAGTATGGGTGACACTATAAGGTCCAAGACAATTAGGAGAAAACTCTCCTTGTTTACTTTTCTATATTTTGGTTACATGTTGATTTTCCTTCAGACAAGATCACCAATCTTGAATGTTTTTTCTAAAACATGTTTGTCATAGGCACGCTTAATGCACTTTTGGTAGATTTGGAGGTGGTCTAGAGCATTTAAACAACATTCCTCCAAGTATCTCAAGTTGTGCCAAACGTTCTTGGTGAAAATCATCATCAGAGAGGATATATTTAAGAGATATATGAAGAGATGGAATTTGGAATTTGAGAGATAGGAAGACCTATGTACCATAGATCAAAGAGAAAGGTGTGGAAGTAGTAGAGGTGAGAATGCTGGTACGATAAGCCCATAAGGCAAAAGGAATGTGTGTGTGCTAATCCTTACTAGATTCGTAAACCATTGTCACAAGAATTTTGGTGAGAGTTTTGTTAGAAGATTCAGCTTGATCATTTTCTTATGGGTAATATGGTGAAAATAAACAATGTTGAATACCAAAGTTGGCACACAGTTGGTGTAGGGTTTTATTTTTGAATTGTTTGCCATTGTCAGCGATGAGGTGATGAGGAACACCAAAGTGAAAAATGATATGGTGGTTGATAAATTTGACTATTTTCTCATCTTTGGTAGAAATGAGAGGGATGGCTTCCACCCATTTAGTGTAATATTTAGTCTCCATGATGATGACGTTGTGAGGAATTAGGTTAATCTCCCAATGAGATTCAAACCCCACTAAGAAAAGGGCCAAAAGTATTTGGCGACTTGTAAGACATGACTAGGAGTATGATGGAGGTTAGTATGCTACTGACACTTCACATAATGTTTAACATAGTCACAACAGTATTGGTTAAGGGTTGGTCACTAGTAGGTGATTTGAAGGATATATTTTTCAATAGTGAGGCCACTAAAATATCCCTTAAAAATCCCATCATGAATTTATTTGATGGTGTACGAGATTTTAGAATTGATGAGGTATTTCAGGAGGATACCGTTAAATCCACATGTTTAGAGAATACCTCCCATGATGACCTAATAAGAGACACTGTTTAGGAAGGCTCATCATCCATTGTGAGTGAGATCTAGAGGTAGGATTGAAAGCAAGATATAGTCACAAACCGCTTATACCATATGTCATGTGGGTCGAAGATCGATGCTACCCACAAAATTAAGGCAGGTGGATAATATAAGAAGGTGACTCTGCAACTATTATATTGTGAAAAATATTTTTGAGTTTGAAGGTAAGGTAGGTATTTGAGAAACAAGACAAGCCATGGTATCTATGAATTTTTTAGTGGATCACAGAGTGGCTTGAATGAGGTAGTGATGAAACGTGGTCAAATGTAGGTTGACATCTTTGTTGATACTTTTGATGCTCATCATTACAAAAATGGTACAAACCATTTATTTGGTTCATAACTAGTTGAGAGTCACCAAAGATGTTAATGGATGCAACACCTAGGGAAATGGAAGTTTGAAGACTTAACACAATAGCTTCATACTCAACTATATTATTTGTGAAGTCAAAGTCTAATTTAAAGGATAGTGGAATAGGCTCACCATCAAGATGAATGAGGATGGCCGCCACACCTCCCCCATGGTGAAATTTGGATCTGTTAAAGAATAATGTCATTTGATAAACAATATCATCAATGGAGAGGGCGATGATAGATTTTTCAAGAAAATTAAAGTTTGAGGATTGATTCCCAAGAAGAGGAGCGTTTGCAAGTTGATCTGCAATGGTTTTTCCTTTGAAATAATTTTGATGAATGAAATCTAAATCCAAGTCTGTAAGAAGAATGAGCCAATGAGTGGTGTGTTGGTGTTGGTAAGGTTTGGCATACATGTAATGAAGAGGGTCGGTGTTGGTAATGAAAAACATTTTGTGATTAAGAAGGTAGTGGTGAAGTTTGGTGGCCACAAAGACTAGGGCTAAGAAAATATTTTCAACGTGAGTGTACCAAGTTTCATAGTCTAGAAGAGTACGTCTTATGTAATAAATTGCTTGTTCCCTATGCTTCTCATCATGATGAGCAAGCATGACACCCAAGGAATGATTAGTAGTAGAAATGTAAAGGTAAAAAGGTTGATCATCTTTAGGTGGAATGAGAACAGGTGGCTAAAGAAGGTAGTTCTTTAATGCTTTGAAGGCTTTGTGACACTCATCATTCTAATGGAAAGAAATGTCCTTTTTAAGGAGGTGGTGAAATGGTTGGCATTGATCTAAAAGTTGAGAGATGAAGCATCAGATGGATTGCCATTTTCCTTACAAGCTATGAAGTTTTGAAGGTTAGTAGGTGGAGGCATGTCAAGAATTTCCTTGATCTTAGTAGGATTAACTTCAATACCCCACAAAGAGACGATGAAACCAAGGAGCTTACGAGATAACTGTGAAAATGCACTTCTTTGGTTTAAGGTAAACAAAATATTGGATAAGGTGGTCAAATATTACTTTAATAATGACTAGGTGTTCGGCATGAAATTTGGACATAACAAGAAGTTCATCGACATAGTATTATAATATGTCGTGCATGATGTTATGGAAGATGTAAGTCATAGACTCGATAGGTAACACTAACATTTTTCAAGCCGAAGGGAAAGACATGATAGTAGAAGGTCCCCTAAGGGGTGATGAAGGTGGTTTTGTTGATATTACGAGTGAGTAATATTTGATTATAACCCAAAAAACCATCCATAAGAGATATCATCTCATGGCCGCCTGTAAGATCAACTAGTTTTCCAATGCCTGGTATAGGAAAGTTGTCTTTTGGAAAGGAAAGGTTAAGGTCAAAAAATTCAGTAAAGATACGAAGTCCCCTATCACTTTTGTGACAAGAAAATTGTTAGAGACCCATTGTGGATAATCAATAGGTAGGATGGAGGAAACAAAGAGAAGGCATCAAGTTCTTATTTCACAAGAAGAGAAATGCGAGGATGCATTTTATGCAACTTTTGTTTCATAGGTTTAGCATCAACATTGGTTATGATATTGTGAAGCATGATATTAGGGGAAATACCTGATATATTGCTATAAGAACAAGAAAACGTATTGTTATGATTGCAAAGAAAAGAGGTGAAAGATTTTTGTTTCGCAAAGTCTAAAGATTGGCCTATCTTTAGAATTCATGGGTCATCTTGAGTGTGAATGTTGATTTATATGGTAGATTCATTCAACATGGTTAACATGTTAGAGGGTAACGACCTTTGAATATAAGAATCCTCCGCACCTAAATAGGTTAGAATATAATCATAATTTCGACATTGAATGGCATTTATAGAAGGCATATCAACATCCAACATGTTAGAATAAAGAGGAAGGGAAGAGGAAACCTCACCATCAAGTTGATATGTCGAGATCCCAAGGAGATGGTGTTCATGGAAAAAAAAGTTAGGTAGAATGGATTTGGGATCCATAAACTCCATGGGAGAATGCGACGTGATAGGTGAGGAAGGTGGGGAAGGATTTTTGTCTTCTACGAGGGTGATTTGGGCCTTTTTAGGAGGAAGATTACTAGGAAATCAAAGACCATGATAGTCATTGTGTTTCCTAGTGGTGCACGGTATGACGATGTGACGACCTTGTTCATAATGACCAAATCTGAAGCCTTTCCAAGCACAATGGTGAAGAAAATTAAGTGTGAAGCTACATTTGGTGAGGTAGGAGAAGTCGGATGAAAAAGGTCTTGTTTGGAAGGGAGGTTTAATAAAATAAGAGGAAGTGTCGAGCCCCCCATAGGTTAGGTTGGTGTGAAGGTGGGGAGGGTCGTATGATATGACCTATCCTATATGATTATTGTAACATGGGTTTTGGTGTAGTTTTCCATACTCTTGAGGAGTAAGGAATGTGTCAATGCTAAGGAGGTGGTATTCTCCAAGTGAAAGGCATTGAAAAATTCCTACCAAGATATCGATGGTTGGTACTTGAATAACGGGTATAGATGAGATATCTAAAGCTTGAGAAGATGGGGCATTAGTAGAGGGTAAAATAGGAGGGTTGGTAGGTGGGCTAGATGAGGAAAGTGAAGCAACATAAGTGGTAGATTCCTTAATTGGGATTAGGACATCATTTGGATGGTAAGTCATATTACAAGTTTTGAAGGGGAGGGATCTTCCCGAATGGTGTAAGGTTCCCCTTCATATTCAAATTTGAGGAAATGATGAAGGGTGGAAGGTACACAATCTATGAAATTAATCCAGGGACAACCTAGTAATATGTTATACATGAACTATCCTTCGAGAACGTAGAAGAGTTTGGGAATAGTTTGGGGAACCACGCAAATGTGGAGGACAATGATGCCAAGGGTAGTGGTCATGGAATTGTTAAAATATCGAAGCATGAAGAGGTTTCTCAACATATAATTACCTAATATGCCTACTTATTTGTTGGAATGAGAAGAGATCTGTTGATGCTATTACCTCCATCAATCATAACACATTTAATGTGAATATCATTAATGTAAGCAGAGATAAAAAGTGTAGGATAAATATCATCAGGTTGTAAGGGGTAAATATCTGATTTGGAGAAATTAATGGAAGAAATTTGATGAGGGGTAATGAGGGTGCTGATAGGTGAAGTGTTGTTGGGTTGAACCTCAATGGATTGCGAGGACTTGAATAAGGGCTTGAAAATGAGAATCATAGGTATGAATCAAGTCATATAAAGACATCTTTAACGGGATTGGTGAAGCTATTTGATCATTGAACAATGTGTAACCCTAGAAGAAGTAAGTTGTTCTAGCCCAAGGATGGTTGTCTTGGGGGGAGGTGTAAGTGTAATAATAGGTGAAGGTGAACTAGAAGTGTTACCAAAATTTTACTTTCCTTTATCTTTTACGTGTTGTGACCAAGTGGTTACACACACCATTTTAATTTCAAAGATAGGAGGAGTAAAAGAGGGTTGTTTAGCCTTACCTTTATCCCTAGGTGGATGTGAAGGAAAAGGTTATAGAAAGGGTTAAGGGACATGTTTTGTAGAAACAAGAAAAGAAAGAATGGAATCCTCCTCTAATAGATCATCTTATTGAAGAGACCATCAGAATCAAAAGATGAAGGAGAATGGTTTTAAGAGCCTTACAACTCTCAAAATCATACCCCAATGAGTGATGATAAGCAAAAATTTTTGATTCGTCAAATCGCATTTGGTTTAGGTTTGAGAGAATCGTAACGATTGATAGGCAAAAGTGATATGGTAGATGTCTCTAATAATCGAGCAAGGATGTTAGAGTAGGATCCTACCAAAGGATCACAATGAGAGGTCAAGGTTGTCTTAGGTGAAGGGCTAGGAAAAATTTGTGAGGGGGAAAAGGTGAGAGATCATGTTGGTGTAACTATTTTTGGTAGGTAGTGAAGTTTTGGGTTTAGGCTGCGCCTTCTTGGGTAAAGGTGGAGGAATATCGCGTGAGGGAAAAAGAGACTCAGAAGGTGTAGGTATCCGAGTAAGCCAAGGAAGAAGTGTGGGTGTTGTAAAGAGGGAGGGTAAAGGTAGTGAAGAAGGTATGGGAAGAACATGAGGTGAAGGCAAGGGTATAGGTTGTCACACTTTGGGTTTACCTTGGTTGAAGGATTTGGGCCCGATATATGATGACAAAGGTGAAGGTGAGTGAGAAGGTGTGGGGCATACCAGGATGTGAGACCTAAGAGGTTGGGTCTTCCTTTTAAGTTCCATAGTAGGTTTTGTCATTGGTGGTGAAGAAGTTAACAAGTCTATCTTCACAGGGGGTGTAACAAACTTGGTACCCATAAAAACCCTAAGGTGGTAGTAGGTTTTTGAGTAGATGGAGGCTTGAGTGGAGGGGGTTCGATGAAGAAGGGGCTAATACCACTGGTTCAAGCATAATAGCCTTAGTCACTTTGAAGATATTTGGATATATGGTCGAGGTATCAAGGAGGACATTTTCATTTCTATGGAAATGGGGATTTTAAGGTTTCTCCAAAGGGGCGGTGTAATCGATGTACTCCAAGATGTCAACCAAACGAGAGAAGGGTTTTGGAGTAGATGAAGAGGATAGGGAATTGGTGTTAAATCTCATGAAGATATCTGAAGCCTGTGAGATAGGGAAGGTATTAACCTCGACTCGGTGGGTAAAAGTGAGATAAGGAGAGTGATGTGATCTTTGAAGACCTTTGGAGAGGTATCACCAATAGGAAGAGTATATAAAATTGGCTCCTTTATGAGTTAAGGAGAAGGAAAAGTGGGTAATGTAGAATCCTCTATGGGTAGAGAGGATGATAAGGTGGGTTCCTATGGGTAGAATAATAGGTAAGGTGGGTCACTCTATGGGTAAAGGAACAAGTAAGGTGGGTTCCTTCGTGGGTAAAGGAACAAGTAAGGTAGGTTCCTCATGGGTAAAGGAACATGTGAGGTGGCTCTTCTAGAGGTAAAAGAAAAGGTAAGGTGGGTTCCTCTATGGGTACATGAGAAAGTAAGGTGTGTTCCTGTTATGTTTGTGGAGCCTATTTTCATGTTAGAGTGTGGTACACCTTCTATTTGTTACACTCAGGTATTTTTACGGTGGTCCTGCTCACCGGTGAGCGGGTCAAGGGGGTTCGGGGTGAAGCCCCAAAGCAAATTTTCATGGGTGGTTTATTAACCCATGGGTAATGGGTAACCGTTATGGGCTATTTTGGGCCCATGGTTTTTTCGGTACCCATTGTTTTGATACCCACGGTTTTTTGCCCATGGTTTTGATACCCATGGTTTTGTATCAAACTGCTTAAGCAATTGTCTATTTATATGGTCTTATGCATATGATACAAAGACAAGAAAATGTATTGCAAATGTGTTTTGAATTCGGGTGTGAATTTTGTAGAGTTTTTGAGCATAGATCAAATGGATTTTGGGTATTGTATTGAGAGAGTGGAGGCTTGTAATAAAATATGAGCAAGTGATTCTTGGTGGACGTAGCCCAAATTGGGTGAACCACGTTAAATCTTGTCTCTCTATGTTGTGTTATTTATTCTACACTTTTATTTGAGATCTGTAATATTTTCTGCATATTAGTTTCTCTTTGATGCAATTGTCTGTAAGGGATTATTCCACATATTTTATCCCTTATTTCCTAACAATTGGTATTAGAGCCTAGTTTGGTTTGCTGAAGTGTTGAATCATAGGGAAAGTTTTATCTTGAGTGGGAGCTATGGAAAATGATGGAAGATCTAGGGTTGATAAATTCAACGGGCATAATTTTAGTCTTTGGAAGATGTAGATGGAAGATTACCTTTATCAAAAGGATATTTATACTCCATGTATCGAGAAGGTGAACAAACCCTCGAGTATGACAGATGTGGAATGGGATTTGTTGGATCGGAAGGAACTTGGAACGATCTAGCTGTGTCTTGAATCTTCGGTATTATTTAATGTTTCAAAGGAAAAGACTACAAAATAACTGATGGATGCATTAGGGAAGTTGTATGAAAAACCCTCTTCCTCTAATAAGATATTTTTAATGAAAAAGTTGTTTAATATGAAGATGTCTGAGAATAGTTTAGTAGTATATCATTTAAATGATTTCAATATGGTTGTGAATATGCTAGCTTCGGTTATAATAGAATTTGATGAAGAAGTTAGGGCTTTATTAATTCTATGCTCTTTACCTGAAAGTTGGAATAGCTTGGTAATGGCGGTAAGCAACTCGGTTCAGCTAACTTGAAGTTGAAGTTTGAGGATGTTGTAGGGGTGATTCTAAGCAAGGAAATGCAAAGAAAAATCTCAGGAATCTTCTACTTCAGGGAATGCTTTGATAGTGGAAACTAGAGGGAGACAGAAGAATAGAGGAAACTATGGAAAATCGAAAGATCGGGCAAGGTCAAAATCCAAGAGCAAGATTGTATGTTGGAACTGTGGAAAGTCTAGGCATGCAAAGAAGGATTGTTGGGAGCTTCGGGACAAGAAGAAACAACAGGAAGAAAACAAGGAGGCAAATGTGTCTTTGAGTAATGTATGCCGGGATGCTTTGATTCTTTCCTTACATAATATTACTGAATCTTGGGTTTTAGATTCAGGGCTTCTTTTCATGCTACTCCACATAGGCATTATTTTGTTGATTATGTTCAAGGGGATTTTGGGCATGTTTTTCTTGGTGATGATGAGCCTTGTAGTATAGTTGGAAAAGGTTCTGTTTAGGTTAAGATGTAGAATGGGAATACATGGCTATTGAAGGATGTCAGACATGTGCCTACATTAAGGAGAAATTTGATATTGGCGGGGCAATTGGGAAGTGATGGTTGTACTGTGATATTTACAGCTGACTCTTGGAAGGTTACCAAGGGTGCTCTTGTGGTGGCAAGAGGTAAGAAGGTTGGAACCTTGTATTTATCCACTGATAGTACTAATGATTGTAATCTTGTGGCTTCAGATGCAGATACAACATTATGGCACTATAGGCTTGGTCATATGAGCCATAAGGGCATGGACATCATAAAGAAGAATTTTCCTGGATATACAGAAATAGGTTTGGATTTATGTGAGAACTGCATATATGGGAAATAGAAGTGAGTAAGGTTTCTCAAGGTTGGACCTACGAAGAAAGAGAGTAAGTTAGAGCTGGTACATTCTAATGTGTGGGGGCACTCAGGTATCATCTCTTGGGGGTTCAAGTTATTATGTTACTTTTATTGATGATGCAACAAGGAAATTTTGGGTTTATTGTATTAGAAACAAATCTGATGTATTTGATACTTTTGTTAAATGGAAAGCCTTGGTAGAGAATGAAACAGGTCTTAAGCTAAAATGTCTCGGAGTCAGATAATGGAGGGGAGTATTGCAGTAATGAATTTGATGATTATTGTTCTAAGAATGGAATCCATAGGTAAAAGATGGTTCGGAACCCTGCAATAGAATGGGGTGTCAGAAAGGATGAACATAACAATAATGGAACGTGCTAGGAGCATGAGGATACATGCGGGACTGCCTCTTTATTTTTTGGCGAAGTGGTGAGCACAATGTAAACTTAATAAACAGAGGACCCTCAAGTGCCTTGGATGGAGGCATACCTTAGGATGCTTAGTATGGTAAGAAAGTTGATTACTCATTTCTTAGTGTTTTGGATGTGAGGTATTTGTCCATATTGACAAGGAAGATAGGACCAAGCTAGAGGCTAAATCATAAAAATGCACTTTTATTGGTTATGGTGGTGATGAATTTGGATTTAAATGTTGGAGTATTAAGGACAAGAAAATAATTCGATCTAGGGATGTGGTATTTAATGAGAAAGTAATGTATAAGCAAAAATTGTAGGAAAACAAGGAAGAATCCAAGAAAGAATATGCAGTGGTAGAGGATCTTCCGGATGGTACAGTGACCCATGAATCAGTTCAGGAACCTACTCAACAGGAACCCCAAACTCCTACAGTGAGGAGGTCTTCTAGGGTAAGAAAAGAACACGAATGTTTTCTCCTTCTCTTTTTTATTTATTACTCACTTTGATAGTGGAGAGTCGAGAGCTTTCATGAAGCAATGCAGGTAGATGCAGAAGAAGTGGGAGCAAGCCATGGATGAGGAGCATAAATCTCTCATGGAGAACCGGACTAGGGATTTGGTGAAGCTACTAGAAGGAAAAAGAGCATTGCAGAAAAAGTGGGTATACAGAGTTAAAGACGAAGGAGGAAATAAAAGATATAAGGCTCGGTTGGTGGTCAAGGGGTTTGCATAGAAACAAGGTATATATTTTGATGAGATTTTTCTTTTGTAGTAAAAATGACTTCTATTAGAAGCTGTTCTTGGAATAGTGGTAGAAAAAGACTTGCACTTAGAAGCAGTTAGATGTAAAGACCGCATTTTTCCATGGTGATTTGGAGGAGGAACTATATATGTAGCAACCGAGAGGGCTATGAGGTTAAAGGTAAAGAGGAGATGGTGTGTAAATTGAAGAAGAACTTGTATGGCTTGAAACAAGCTCCACGTCAATGGTATAAGAAGTTTGATAGCTTCATGATGGAGCAAGGTTATATTAGATGTCATTTTGACCATTGTGTGTATACAAAGAAATTTGAGGATGGAAGTTATATTATCTTGTGTTTGTATGTTGATGACATGTTGGTTGTAGGTAAAAACATGCAGGAAATAAAAGTACTCAAGAAACAGCTAAGTGAATCCTTTGATATGAAGGATTTGGGGGCTGCTAGACAAATCCTTGGTATGAGGATAACTCGGGATAGGAAGGAACAAAAGCTGACTTTATCTCAGGAAGATTACATTAAGAAGGTATTGGATAGGTTTAACATGCAGGATGCTAAACTGGTTGGGACTCCTTTGGTAGGACATTTTAAGTTATCAAAGGAGTAGTGTCCCAAGACAGAGTAGGAAAGAAACCATATGTCCAATGTACCTTACTCATCAGTGATTTGATGTATGCTATGGTGTGCACTAGGCTTGATATTTCCCATACAGTGGGAGCTGTGAGTAGATTTATGAGTGATCTAGGTAAAGAGCATTGGTAAGCAGTAAAGTGGATCCTTCAGTATTTGAGAGGGACCATGGGGACAATTTTCTGCTTCAGTGGATCAGACACCACTTTACGTGGTTATGTAGATTCAGACATGGCTAGAGATGTAGACAACATGAGGAGCACGACAGGTTATATTTACACTGTATGTGGGACAACAGTAAGCTAGATTTCACGACTACAAAAGCTGGTGGCTTTGTTAACCACGGAGGTTGAGTATGTTGCTGCCACAGAGGCAAGAAAATAGATGATTTGGTTACAACAATTGCTTGAGGATTTGGGGCATAAGTAGGAGGAATGTAAGTTGCATAGTGATAGTCAGAGTGTTATACACCTAGCGAAGAACTCTGCTTTCCACTCCAGGACGAAGCATATACAGTTGAGATATCACTTCATCAGGACAACTTTGGAGGAAGATAAGTTGAAGTTGGAGAAGATTCATACCAGTCAGAATCCTACAGACATGATGACCAAGGTGGTCACAAGGGATAAACTAAAGATATGTTTAACTTTGGTTGGCCTTTAGGGATGATAGTGAAGGGTTGAGAATATTGCTCATGGAAATCGGTCTCAAGTGGGAGATTGTTATGTTTGTGGAGCCTATTTTCATGTTAGAGTGTGGTACACCTTCTATGTGTTACACTCGGGTATTTTTACGGTGGTCCCGCTTGCGGTGAGTGGGTTAAGGGGGTTCGGGGTGAAGCCCCAAAGCAAATTTTCATGGGTGGTTTATTAACCCATGGGTAATGGGTAACTGTTATGGGCTGTTTTTGGGCCCATGGTTTTTTTTCGGTACCCATTGTTTTGATACCCATGGTTTTTTTCCCATGGTTTTGATACCCACGGTTTTGTATCAAACTGCTTAAGAAATTGTCTATTTATATGGTCTTATGCATATGATACAAAGACAAGCAAATGTATTGCAGATGTGTTTTGAATTCGGGTGTGAATTCTGTAGAGTTTGTTGAGCATAGCTCCAAATGGATCTGGGTATTGTATTGAGAGAGTGGAGGCTTGTAATAAAATTTGAGCAAGTGATTCTTAGTGGACGTAGCCCAAATTGGGTGAACCACATTAAATCTTATCTCTCTATGTTGTGTTATTTATTACGTACTTTTATTTGAGATCCGTAATATTTTTTGCATATTAGTTTCTCTTTGTTATGATTCTATAAGGGATTATTCGCATATTTTATCTCTTATTTCCTAACAGTTCCTCTATGAGTAAAGGAACAAGTGAGGTGGGATCCTCTACGGGTAGAGGAGTTCGTGTGAATATTTCCTTAATAGATGCTAGAGGAGGATATTGGATAAAAGGATGAGACACTCTATTGAAGACTACATGGACCACATGTACATTGGTTTCTTCTTTAGACGTCTCACCAACGTGAGTTGATGAAGGGACATGGTTAGGAAAATGATTTCTAAAAAAGTCCAAGTTTGCATTATTGAGACGTTAGGATTGTCAAAGAGGAGATCACCACTATCTAACATTCCTTGCACAATGTTTTAAAGGTTTTGCAATTTGCGTCACTATGTCCTTTTACATGGTGGTAATTACTAGAATTCATTTTCCTTATACCAAGCTAGTGTGGGGTAAGAAGGATCAAAACCAAGTATGTGGTTTTATGGAGGAAGAGTGATGGCTCCAACCTTCAACAACATTTCCAATATGGAAGAATAAGGCTCCCCAATGGGAGTGTAACTCTTTTGTTCATATCGATATTAAAATTTTTGCACCGACGAGAGATTGGAAGGAGGTTTAGGTTGATTGGCTAGATGAGAAGGGATGTCTTTTAGAACTACCATGTTAGTGGATCCTTTTAGCTTGGGATGGTTATTGGGTGGTTTGGAAGAATACTCATTTGATTTGAAGGTGGTGTTTTTGTTACGTAGTTTTAGTTTTTCTTCTTCGAGGGTGCAGATCTCAAGCTTCCTAGCCATGGTAAAAGCCTTGTCAAACATACAAAATGTTTGAACCTAAAGAGTTGAGGAAATGTGTCTAGAACACGCCCTCGTAAATAACTCTATGAGCTCAGGCTATGGGAGAGAGAAGGAAATTTGATTGATTAGGCTTCACCACCGTGTGACGAAATCAGCGATAGACTCATTGTCATATTGACGAATAGAATATAAATATGTGATAGATACCTTCTTACAAATTTTTATTGAAAAGAGATCAAGAAAGGTCTGTGCCAATTGATGAAAGGAAAATATTGAGTTCTCGAGAAAAGAATTGTACTAGTCTAAGGTGGGTCCTGATAGGGACAAGGGAAAGGTACGAAGGAGAAAGGCATCATTATATTGTATTAGGTAACAAGCGTGTCTAAATGAACACAAATGTTGTTGTGGGCCCTCCTTACTATCAAATTATTTGAATTTAGGTAGCTCACATTGCATGAGATACAAATGAATTGGTATAGAGGGATGGATGGGTTTGTTACAAACCTCATCATATGTTAAGACATTACGGGACCTGAAAACTAAGGTCTCAAGTGTCTACATTTTATCCATCATTATTTTAATGAGATCCAATGTGGGGTTTGATTGATGAATTCCCCCTGAGGTATAAGGGGCTTTATAAGATGAATGGGTCGTAAAAGGCATACTAGTATGTGGTGGTGTCGAGTATGTGAATTGAGATGTAGGTATGTAGGAAGTAGTAGACAAGGAGGACATATACCTCGAATATGCAATTGAGGCAATGGGTTGTGGTTGAGGTAAGGTGGAAGTGGAAGGGGCTTTTGGAAATATCCTTGTGGCGATGGGTGGAAGAGTTTGTGGAATAAAGACCACAAAATTTTGAAATGGAGTGGAAGAGGTTCTTGTAATGAGGTGGTTTTATGGGAATAGGTACATAAGATACTGATGATGATATAATAGGGGTAGTGGATATGGGTACCACAAATTTTGGTGGGAGAGAATATGTTAACGATACATAGGTTACATGAGAAGTATGTGGTTGAAAAATGGGATTACAAAATGCTAGAGTAGTTTGGGTGGCCACATTAGCATTCCCCAATATGGACAGAGATTATAGAAATGGTGGGCATGGAAGTGGGAATTCCATAAAGGGGCTGACCTGATGAGTCATAGGTGGAAGAAGTAGTAAGGTAATGTTACAAGGCCTTGGTGTTATGATTAAGGAATATAGTGAATTCCTCATCACCTATGGGTACATTTGTAGAAGAATTAGGATCCATTGGAGATGAAATGGAAGGTGTGAAGAGATATAAGGAAAAGTGTCTAAAGCTATATGCAATAAGAGTAATATAATCGATCTAGTAGTTGATGTAGTTATTTTTGTATTTTTTCGGGGATCTCTTCAATGTCTTAAGGATTCTTGGTAAAACCTTATTTAAATCATACTATGAAAATTTCTAAAAGTAAACACATTGAAAACTTTCTTTGAAAGGAAACACACTTGTGTAGAATGAAAACACACTTCTGTTGTTGAAATAAACAAACTTACTTGAAAGTAAACACACTTGATTTTGGAATTAAACACACTCAATTTAGAATGCTTGAAAAAAATTACAAGAAATATAAGAATCTATCTAAACACCTATGGGAACAAGTATACAATAGACTTTAACTGAAAGAATTAAAACAATACAGAATTAATAGATCTAAGCTATTTTTTGAAGAAATATAAATACCAAATAAATGAATATCCTGGTCCTTGGGGGAGTGGGCCCTTGCTCCTCCTCAAATCAGGATTTAACAACTTAGAATTCTCTCAAATAGGAATGGCTATTTTATTGATAAAACATTCGGTATTATTACAAAACGTATTGGATCTGAGTACTTAGTCTATATTTCTTTGTTCTATATCTATCTCATATCATATTCTATATATCTATATCTATCTATCTACTACAGGTCTACTTTTATATACATTTTACAATCACAATTGTCTCAATGATTTTGATGAAATCGAATCATGCCCAAAATAGATGTTGAGTCGAATTGCGATTGATCGATAGCTATAAGATAACTCTCCTTGATCTACATTCAGAAATCTTCTCATCCTTTCCTGATTGAAAGGGTCGTAGATGAAAAATCTCTGGATGTGGTTAGAATAGATAACTCCCATCGGTTCCGGAACTTCAGAGAAGTTCCAGAACCATAGGAAATCATTAAGGATCAACACCGTGAGAGTTCGGAGCTATACCTCGGGAGTTTGGAACTAAGTTTAAAAATTTGGAACTAAATACTAGAGTTCCGGAACTAAGTCCAAAAGTTCTGGAACTAAATGATGACTATGTGATGGAGTTCTAGAACTAGCTTGGAAGTTTTGGAACTAAGTTGTGTGGGAACAAATGTTACCTAAAAACATATTGAACGCTTCCTGCTTCATTTCCTCGACTGATTAGACCTACTTTATTACAAAACTAAATTTCAAACACACACTTCATCAGGAATTCTAGAGCTTTTAACATTAGAATCACAATCAATCAAAAGATAGACAATTACATCCTAACTCATATCAGATCAACTAAAAGTCACAAAATGCAATCAAACTTAATAAAAAGGAGAGTAAGATGAGATCATATATTATACATTAATCAGACATATTCTGGCCTCATCATTTCCCCCAAACTTACTTGTTTGTAAGTCCCTTTACAAACTTCATTCTTCAAAAGTGGGGTTATATGTTCTGCATTCCATTTGATTGCTCAGATCAAATGGTTGAAACTAGATTTTCCAATGTTTAAACTTAGATGTATTGTACCCTACTGCTCCTACTTCTATTTTCCTCTCCCACTATTCAAATTCAGTAGGATCTTGAGGTTCTCTATTTTCCAAGGAGACATGGGGGTGAGAAGTAGAGGGGCCTTGTTCACATTCCCATCCATATTTTCCCATAGGTTTCATTGACTTGGGGAATTATTGTGCATAACACTTTTTCCCTTTCTAAACTCAGATCAGATTTGTAGGGAAATTACTTCCCTTCTTCTCAAGGAAACAATAAGGAGTTCCCACCTCTTTGAGCATCCTTCATAAATATCTTCAAACTTTTCCTCCTCATAGGAGGTGAAGGCATCAATACTCTTTTGCAGAATGGCAAGATAATGTGTCTTGAATCTCTCATCAAAGGCATGAGTTCTAAAATGTGTGAGGAAGGTAGAAGGTTTACCATAATGAGCTCTCATATAGAGACTGTTGAGCTAGCTTTCAATAAAAATTCAGATTCCCTTTCCTTCCATGTAATTTGGTTTTGTAGAACAGAGACAAATGCATTGAGATGGCTCTCCCCACATACAAATTGATCATAAATCTTGTGTTTTTCTCTAGCATAAAATTACAAAGATAAAATTCACACAAAAGATTTTTTTGCTTAGGATGGATAGAGAGTAAGTTGCCATGAATTTAGATTCATCTTTTAGTTCATGTGGAAGCCCACATGCAATCCTTGATACAATGCCAGTGAATGAACTACTCTTCTAAAAACACACTATATGCAGGAGAGGGCCTCCTACAGGCAAGCAATTTTTCACTCATAATACAGACCATATGAATTTTTGCAAGACATTTATATTTATTTCCTTCCTCCTTATAAAACTTTTCTTCCCATTCTTTTTTTTGCTTCTTCTTCTCTTCTTCCATCTTGGTCTTTAATTCTTCATTTGATGTTTTGGCTTCTCTGAGTTCCCTGCAAGTGTCATTCCATAGTTGTTTGAGTGGAAAATAGGTTAACTCAGTCTGTGTAGAGACTGTGGACACAACACTCTATTTTCTGGAAGTCTGAAATTCTTCCTCTTTTTCTATCAGTTGTTTCTTGGTTGCTGATAATTCCTCAGTCCTGGCTGCAAGCTGAGTTGTTAGCTCTCCAATGAGCATTTCCCTTTGTTCTAATTTGAGTTTGAGGAAATCCAATTCCTCATCTTTTCTCTGATAATGAGCTCTGCTCTAGACAAGAACAAAGCCTGTTTAACTTGATGTCTTTCTTCTTCCTCTAAAATTACTTGAGGAGTTGGGAATTCTTCCTCTATTAAAGGAAATTTTCCTTTTCTTCTCCAGGATGCCAACTCTTCTTCTTCATGTGGCAATGTTGATGGTTCAGCCAATTCCTAAAAATCCTACTCTTCAAATCTTTCTTCTCCTCTGTCCATTTCAGCTTGACTTGGCTCAGGAGGAGTCATGGCCATGCTGCCCAAAATATCAACAGACTTCCTTTTCCATCCTTTCTTGCTCACTCCTTCCTCTGGGGTTTCCCTTGACCTCTTATGAATTTTTATTCTCTAGGGAATTTCAACATGCCCAATGGTGGATTTCCTTCTAGAGCTTCTTCTTACTATTCTTTCTTGCTCTTGCATGGGTGAGCTATCACCGTCAGAGACAGATATTGGCTCCCCTGAAGCTATTACAGAAGAAGGAATTTCCTTCACAGGTACAGAAGGCTCTGTTGTTTTGATCTTTCTCACCGACCTTCTTCTTTTTGGTATATTTTCTCTTTCCATTTCCCTCTGTTCTTCTGCAGGGGCATCAATTTCCAGATTAGTTGAAGGAGAGAATGGGGATGGAATTGTCCTTCTGATAATATTAGGGTTTTTCTTGAACTTGCCAAGAAACTTGTCCCAAATTTCTTCTCCATTCTTCTTTGATAGAAAATGGTGTTGGCATATTAAATGAATTAGACCGTGATGCCTGATTGTCCCAACACCCCAGGAATACCTTTGAGCCATGGTCTAGATAGAATAAAAAAGAAACCCTAGAAGGTTTATTATGTACTCAGGTTTTGTGGCTCCATACTTTAGATATATGAGCATTTTTAGGACTTCTTTTCCCACATACCCAAATTGACCATCACAGGTTAAATATTTCACTATCCAAAATGCTACCCTGTCAAAGGGTTTGGGAAAATTGGCCCTTCTGACCCCTTTTATGATTTTCTTTGTATTGTAGATGTACTGGGGTTCAGTTTCTCCTTCTTGCAGTAAGACTTCAACTAGTTCTTTCAAAGTCCCTTTGGTAGGTTGTGGGACATGCACAATTGGCACTCAGACACGTTACTTACAGTATTTATAGAAAAAGGAATAAAGATATTTCTCACCTTTGTCCTGGATTGTTCTAGGTTTATGACAAATTCTCTTACCAATTCATCATTATGCCTTGAAAATTTCTTCAAGAACTCTAGCCATCCTACATGCTCAAAGATGGATGCCACTTCTTCATCTCTGTGAGCATCTGGGAATCATCCTCTAGTTCTGATTTCTTCTTAATCCCCATATGGCTCGAGTTCTATCTCTTTTGATTTTTTGCAAATTGGTTGCAGACCCTCTTGCTTAGCTGTGGAACTAAAGAATTTAGTTGTGGAACCTCTATTCTTAGCTGGAACCTCTATTCTTAGCTATGGAATCCTCTGTTCTTAGATGCTGAATTCTCTGTTATTTGCTATGGAACAAAACTTAATTCGATGCTCCTTCCTCAAAAAATATCTCGCAACTTATTTCACTTGATTTTTGCAATAATGATTACTAATGATAACCATGCCGCCACTTATTCCATCCAAATCATCTTCATGATTACACACTTGTAATCATAATGTATAAATAGATGACTCATCATACCTACTTTTAAATTAAGTCAAATCACACATGTAAACATTTAATTCAACCCTAAATAAGTTAAAAGATATAATTACCATCCTTGATGATGTAATCCTTTTTGCTATGATGACTCATCATTCCTACAAGTGGAACAAAACATGATTAGATAAGACAAGGTTGGAATTCAAAAGAATTCCCTTTTATTTGAACTAGCAAAAAAGAGGTCAACCGCCATTTGTTGGTTTTCAATTGACCTTTGAGAGATTTTTTTTTTTTAATTAATTAATTAATTTATTTTTAATTTTTTTTTGGGGAAGAAAATGCCATTTTCTGGTTTTCATCTTCTTCCCTTTATTCTGGATCTATCATCTGGTTATTTGATCATTTTGGAAGAACTGGGTTCTTCCATATGATCAAATTCTTTGTCTGCTTCAATCTTCCTCAAGAATTCATCCTTAGTGGGAGGCTTCCTATAGAGTTTCAGCCTATGTCCATTGACCAAGAGTGTTCTACTATGCCATCAATGGGAAGTAACTGAATAGAACCATTGTCAAATATCTGCTCAATCTGATAGGGTCCCAACCATCTGGTTCTCAATTTTCCCTTGAATTGTTGGTACTTAGAATCAAACAACAATGCCCAGTCTCCTACTTTGAATTGCCTTTTCTTGATATGTGTGTCATGTCATTGCTTCCTTTTGCTCTTGAATTATCTCTATCTATTGAAGTGCTTCCAACCTTAATTCATCCAACTCATTGAGTTGAAGGATTCTTTCTTTTTGAGCTGCATTCAACTCAATTCCCACCTTCACTATTGTCCTCAATGTCTGAAGTTCAAACTCTATAGGCAACAAGGGATTTTTCCCATAGACTAATTCATATGGTGAAAACCTTGTTGTAGTTTTCCAAGTTGTATTATAAGCCTAGACAACTTCAGGTAGTCTCTTTACCCAATCTTTTCTCCCAACTTCAACTATTTTGGTAAGGATGTTCTCCAATTCTCTGTTTGTTACTTCAGCTTGTCCATTTGACTATGGGTGGTAAGGAGATGACTTCCTATGATTGATTTGGTAATACCTTGTGAAAGCTTGGATCATATTAGACATGAATTGTGGTCCTTGATATGAAACTATGCTCCTTGGTGCTCCAAACTTTATCATAATTTTGTTCCAAAGGAAATCAACAACTACTTCTTTAGTGGCATTTGTCAATGCCTGCACTTCTACCCATTTTGTCACATAGTCAGTACACACAAGAATATATTCCTTCCCTTGTGAAGGAGGATTAAAGGGACCAACAAAATCCAATCCCCATCTCTCAAATGGTTCAACCACAACTTGAGGTTGAAGAGGCATTTCATTGGTGAAAGTTGGTTGTCCCATCCTTTGACAAGGATCACACCTCTTGATATATCTCTTCACATCCTTGTATAGAGATGGCCAATAATAACCAGTGCCAAGTATCTTATGAGCTGTTCTTTTCACTGAATAGTGTCCTCCACTTGGTTCATCATGACATGCTCTGAGGATGTCAAAGATTTCATCCTCTCTTACACACCTACGCAAGACAAAATCAGGACCACACTTAAATAGCATTCCATTTAACCATTTGAATTGTGCACTGGTTTTAATTAACTTCTTTATTTGTTTTCTTAGTGAAAATAAGGAGGAAACTTCCTGTTGCAAGATAATTTTCCATATCAAAAACCATGGTGTACTTGCTGAGATTGCAAACAGTTGTTCATCTGGAAAGTTATCCTTGATTGGATCTTTCTCCCTGTGGTGGTTAGTCTTGACAAAAAATCAGCTACCACATTAGATTTACCTAGATTGTCCACAATGGTAATATCAAATTCTTACAAAAGTAATAACCATCTAATTATTCTTCCTCCAACCACTGGTTTGTTCATTAAATACTTAATTGTTGAATGATTTGTGTACAAATATCTTGTACCTGTAATGTAATGTCTGAATTTATTGATTGCATAAATCACAACAAGAAATTCTTTTTCAGTGGTGGTGTAATTATTTTTCAGTGGGAGTAAGATTCTTGCTAAGATAATAAATGGCATACATCTTTCCTTCCTCATCTTTCTGTCCCAATACTACACTAATGGAATAATTTGAGGCATCTGTTTGGATATGAAATGGATTTTCCCAATTAGGTCCTCTCAATATTGGGGCATTGATTAATTTTTCTTTAATTTCTTCAAAAGCATGCGTTGACACTTTTCATCCCAAAGAAAATCATAGTCCTTGGTTAGCAAATTAAACATGGGGGCAAAATTTTACTGAAATATTTTATAAAGCACCTATAGTACCCAACATGCCCTAGAAATGATTTGATATCTGTGGGGGTTTGAGGAATAGGTAAATCTGAAATGATCCTAATTTTGTTTTGATCCACCTGAATTCCTTTTTTGAAATATGGTGTCCTAATACAATCCCCTCATCCACCATCATCAAACACTTTTCATCACTAAGAGACAAGTTGTGTTGTTCACATCTTGTTAACACTGTCTAAATTTCTCAAAGCATCTTCAAATGTATCTCCATGTATAGTGAAGTCATCCATATATACCTCAACACAATCATTTGTTAGATCAACAAAGATTACAAGTACAACTCTCTGGAAAGTTGTAGGAGCATTGCATAAACCAAATGGTAACACCCTATAGGAAAAGGTTCCCCATGGACATGTAAATGTAGTTTTGTCCTGATCTTCAGCAACAACTCTGATCTGATTGTACCCACTAAAGCCATCCAAGAAAGAAAAGTATTGTTTACCTGAAAGGTTATCTAGGACTTGATCTATGAATGGTAAGGGAAAATAATCTCTCATTGTGGCTTTGTTTAGTTCCCTATAGTCAACACATATTCTCCATTTTCCATTCTTTTTGGGAAAAATTACAAGAGGAGATACCCACTAGCTATCTGAGATAGGGTAGATGAAACCTACTTGTAATAGTTTTTCAATTTCTTGTTTGACTATATCCCTTAAAGCTGGGTTAATCCTTCTTTGAGGCTGCCTAATTGGTTTAATGTTTTCAGTATAGATGTGATGAGTGTAGATACTTGGATGAATCCCCTTCATGTCTTTGTAATCCCAAGAAAAATCTTTAGTATGATTTTTTAGAACATCAAACAATTTAGCTTCTTCATCATCCTTCAACCAATTGTTAATGTTTAAAGTTTTACCTGGTTGAATTTCAACATGTTTGGTTCCAATATGTGATGAACTGATTTGTGGGAAGGGTTTCATTAAAGTATTTAATGGACATGCATGTGGTAACAACATATGGTATGTAGAAACATCTCCAAAAGTTCCTTGAGATAAAATACTGGAAAAAGGACAGTAATGAGAATTATGATACTTATCTCTTTGCAAGCCAAATTCTTCATCACTGCTACTTTCTAGAAATTCTTCACCACTTCCTGATGTACTTGAAACTGAAGCTACTGATTCATCCTCTCCCCATGAGAAATCTCATTCCTCCGAGTGAAATCATTTTCAATCAAAGAGAATTGTTGTTGTTTGGTTTCGGAACTAAATGTGGTGGTTTCGGAACTAAATGTTGAACTAAGTCGCGGGTTCCAAGAACTAAGTTCATGTTTGAAACTAAGTTCATGGGTTCAGAACTAAGTTCATGGGTTTTAGAACTATTTTTGATTACTTGAGGACAACATGTTCTCATCCAATGGTGGATTAATCATCTCTTCTACTTCTCTTACATGATCCTATAATGTGATCATAGCCAAAGAAGACAAATTTTTCTTATTAGTTTCAGGAGAATCAACCCACAATTGTTCATGATTGTCAAGTAAAAGGTGTGTAGTAGGATATAAGGAAATTTGTTTAGAGTTCTTACCATTCGAGATTGTCATATCACCTTGACCTACAATCTATTAAAGCAAAAATTGTAGCTAACCATGGTCTACCCAAAATAATGGGATAACCCAATGTTTTACCTTTTGGCTGTAGTATAAGGAAGTCAACTGGATATTCCCATGACTCCACCATAACCGCCACGTCTTCAATAATTCCTTCTGGTTTTGCTACAGACTAGTCTGCCATCTGTAATATGGTATTAGTAGGTTGTATACTTGTTAATGGTAATGTTTTAGAGTATCCACTGTCATTACATTGATAGCCACTCCCAAATCTACCAAAACATTATGTACATCCTTATTTCCTATAGAGACAAAAATAACAGGACTTCAGGATCTCCGTATTTGGGAAGTAAAAGTTTTCCTACTAATAAATCAACAAGTTTCCCATCTACTTTGATAGTCTTGGGGTACTGTTTCTTCCTTCCAGGATTTTTCATACATAACATTTTGATTAATTTGTTCAATTCTGGAATGTCTTTAATTACTTGTAACAGTGGTATTTCAATATTCAATTTCCTTAGTTCTTGTACCAATTTAGACTCCTTGATTTCTATAGCTTCTTTAAATCTCTCTGGAAATGGAGTCTCAGTAGTGTTGCTATCTGGCTCCTTTTATTTTCTTTCTATATCCTCTTTTGGAACAATAGTACTAGGGATTTCATTTTCTTCTTGTCATTTCAGTGATTATAAGGGGTGGACTGTTAATGATTTTCCTAGATCTAGTTTGAATATCCTTACAATCCATAACATGTAAATCAATTGATTTTTCTGGTTCTGTTCCATAAACAAGAGTTGTTTGTTTGTTTCTTGGATTTGCTACTATTGTGCTGGCATTTGCATTTGGACTACATTCTTAGTTTGTGAATTTTGTGCAAGAGATCCCATGATGGCCTGTTGATTCTGATTTGGATATGTTCTTCCTTGAGAATAATTACTAGGGTTCCATCTAGGTTGTGACCAAGCATAAGGATTTCCTTGACCAGCCCATGGTTGTTGATGTCCCTGAGCATACCAAGCTTGATTTGCCCAATCTTGAGGGTTCCAAGTTGGTTGAGGTACCCAAGGTGGTTGTCCCCAATTTTGTGGTATTGATTGAGCAACCCATGGCATCGTCCAGGGATTAGGAACTGATCTTGGCATAAACTACCCTTGGTTAGGTTGTCTCTAAAAAAATTCAATTCTTTTGTTGTAGATGAGGCACTGGTTTGTTTAAGCTGATTCTTAATAATGGGAAGTAAAGAACAAACATCAGTATCATGTTCTTTAGATTCACAGATAAGACACATTTTATTTTATCCAAAGGACAGTCTCTTAATGCATGCTTCTTCCTACATCTAGGACAATACATAGCCAATGGTTCAGTTTTGGCATTTGCTTTAGCTTGTAATCCATCCATAGTAGAGGTTAATTGCACTAAAATGTCTATTTTAAAGTTTGCTAACTCATCCATTAGTTTGTTCATATCTGGATTCAGACTTTTCACTGATTTTCCTTTTCTAGGTCCACCTCTAGTTTGGAATAGCTTCTACAAATCTCCTTAATTCCATTCATTCTTATCTGATCAATGTCTCCACCTCCTATCAAGTTAAGGGCTTCTCTAGATTCATCATCCAAACCTTTAAGAAAAATGGTTTTACTTAACTCCTCTAGAAAGCACAAATCCACATCTTTTTGCTAACAAAGAGGAATCTATGTCTAAATAGTCTTCTATGTTTTCATCTTCCTCCTGCTTGATTTTGAAGAATTCTTCCTTCCTATTTCTCCCTCTACAATAATCTTGGTATTTATCTAGGAAGGTAGTCTCCATTTGTGCCCAAGTGCTAATAGAGTTGGATGGTAATCCCATGAACCACCTCATTGTTGCATCCTTCAAAGTGGATGGAAACAACTTGAGTTTTTTGATTATCTATTTTATAATCATAGGTCTGACATAGTACCTTGAACTCAAATAGAAATTGGTCAGGATCTTAGATGACATCCCTCTAAATGTGGGTAAATGTGTAGGTGAGATATTTTTCATTGATGTATCATCATCTCCCAATTGGATTGGATAAGTAAAGGTCCTATCAGGTACTCCTCAGCTTCTCGTGCCATTTTAAAAATATTTTCTAAATTTTCCTCCCAATCAATGTGGTAAGTGGTATGCCTTAGGGAAGGTGAAAAATCAGGAGTAGGAGGTTGACTACTCAATTGAGAATCAAAACTCACCCTAAATGGATCTTGAGTAATAAGCCTTCTCCTAAAAGTTCCACTTCCTTCAGGTGATTGATCTAAGAATTCCAAAAATGGAAATTTTGTTTCTTGTCTGACAAGGGATGATGGTGCCTCCAATTCTTGATCAATTTCCTTACTTTGACTAGAGGATGTTATGAATTCTTGTGAAGATGTTTTTGGGAGGAATCTACCCTATGAGTCTCTTGGTCTACTCATATATTTTGTGATATAGTAGGGAAGATCCTTCAACTACTAGATGTATGTTTTTTTTCTCTTGCTAACACTTAATTAGAAAGTTCCAACTAGTGTCCCCAACAATGACACCAAAAATGATGGGTGTCATTATTCCCTTCATTTAATCAAATTTCTTGTTGATGTCATATCAAACCAGGGGTGTGTCTAAAGCTATATGCAACAAGAGTAATCTATCGATCTAGTAGTTGACTGTAGTTATTTTTGTATTTTCTGGGGGATCTCTTCAATGTCTTAAGGACTTCTTGGTAAAACCTTATTTAAATCATACTATGAAAATTTATAAAAGTAAACACACTGAAAACTTTTTGAAAGGAAACACACTGTGCAGAATGAAAACACTTGTTGTTGGAAATAAACACACTTGCTTTTGAAAGTAAACACACTTGCTTTTGGAATTAAACACACTCAATTTAGAATGCTTGAAAACAATTACAAGAAATATAAGAATCTATCTAAACACATGCAGGAACAAGTATACAACAAAGTTTAACTGAAAGAATTAAAACAATACAGAATTAACAGATCTAAGCTATTTTTTGAAGAAATATAAATACCAAATAAATGAATATCCTGGTCCTTGGGGGAGTGGGCCCTTGCTCCTCCTTGAATAAGGATTTAACAACTCAGAATTCTCTCAAATAGAATGGCTATTTTATTGATAAAACATTCGGTATTACAAAACATACTAGATCTGAGTACTTAGTCTATATTTGTTCTATATCTATCTCATATCATATTCTATATATATATCTATCTATCTACAGTCTGCTTTTATATACATTTTATAATCACATTGTCTCAATGATTCTGATGAAATCAAATCATGCCCAAAATAGATGTTGAGTCAGATTGTGGTTGATCAAGATAGTTGTAAGATAACTCTCCTTGGATCTGCATTCAAAATCTTCTCATCCTTTCTTGATTGAAAGGGTTGTAGATGAAAAATCTCCGGATGTGGTTAGAATAGATAACTCCCATCAGTTTCGGAACTTCAGAGAAGTTCCAGAACCATAGGAAATCATTAAGGATCAAAACCATGAGAGTTTCGGAGCTATACCCAGGAGAGAACTAAGTCAAAAATTTGGAACTAAATACTGGAGTTCGAACTAAGTCCGAAAGTTCCAGAACTAAATGATGACTGTGTGATGGAGTTCCAGAACTAGCTTAGAAGTTTCAGAACTAAGTTGTGTGGGAACAAATGTTAACAAAAACATACTGAATGCTTCCATGATTCATTTCCTTGACTGATTAGACCTGCTTTATTACAAAACTAAATTTCAAACACACACTTCATCAAGGAATTCTAGAGATTTTAACATTAGAATCACAATCAATCAAAAGACAAACAATTACATCCTAACTCATATTAGATCAACTAAAAGTCACAAAATGCAATCAAACTTAATAAAAAGGTAAGCCTAGGAATAAGATTTTAGTGTTTTGATGGCTTAAGCCTTAGGAATGATTTGTGAATATATTAAAAGAGTGGATATAAGGTACCTAGAAGCCAAAAATGGATGGTAGGGGGCATCCTTGATATACCTTTCTGTATGTGAGGTCTAAGCTCTGATATGACAATCTGGCTAGAACACTGGTCGGGGCCCACTATATATGGGTGTTTAAATCCTTGATATTTTTTTCCTGGGATTTTGGGAATGTTTAATAAATGTGTTGTTTGTTTGAGTGATTTGGAAAAGTGTGTGCAAAAGTGGAATACTCTTAATTACCCAATCATTAACCGGTCATGACCTCTGTTATATTTGATTGCTAATTAGACTTTGTGAGCTAAATGTAAGAATACACATGATGCAATGCAACAATTTTAAATCCAAATCAAAAGATTGAGATTGGATGAAAGTAATAGTCAATAGGAATAGAGTATGAATTTCACTAATGTAAACAACAAAGAATAAATAATGATTCATTTTAATTTGCATTAAATGAAATGTGAATTTTAGAGAAAATAAAAGAAAGAATGTTACCAAGGAGAGATTTAGTGAAGATTTTAGAAAGGAAACAATAAAAATGCAATCCTAAATGAATACAAGGAACCTACAAATGATGAGGGTCCCACTGGGTGTGCTAAAATCATTTCACCACATAAGAGTACCGTATGAAAAAATGATTTAAAAGGTAAAGGTAAGGTACGTGAGGAATACCTAGAGGTTGCGTACCATTTTGAAGACCAAGTTGATTGTAGAGCAATCCTTTTTATCTTGGAAGGAATACCTAAGAAGAAAAACAAGACCACAAAATAGAGTTAATAACATAGGTTAGTGGATTGCCTAGCATGAGCTAGATCTGGGAAGCGGGGTGCTTCCTCGAAGGTTATCAATCCATGTCTTAATACAAATTAATGCTGATAAATATCATGAAATGGAAAGTCCTATTGTAGTTATATGATTTGGGTATCTCACACAACACAATAGTCTAAATCTAATATAAATGATGAATATAAGATTAAATCTAGGAGAATGGTCAGTCGTCAGGGTCTATAGGTATGATAGATGGTAGAAAGAAGTTTTAAGTGAAGTATTGGGATATTTTGGAGAGTTTTGGGTGGAGGAATGAACTCACTGGTTTGAGGGGAAAATTCCAGACACAAATATCCATGCCGGTCACGAGTTATAACCAGGATCATTTGGGTAATCAATCACGATAGGGGAAATTGAGTTTTAAAGATAGAAAAGGGATTTGGGCTCTTTGTGATTGCAAAGAGTATTAGGAGGTCTTAGGTAGGGTGTAGAAATTTAGGTGATGAATCAATTGGGGTAAAAGGGGGTTGAAAGAGTAGAGTGGTTCGGTTGGTGTTAGGTGAATGGGCTACAAAAGGTATCTAGGAGAGGAAGGAGGTGATTAGAAAAGATAAAGGATCTAAAACCAAAGCTAATAAAATCAATAACCTGGTTAAGAATACTTATCAGAGATCTAGATATTGGTAGAAGGTAGTGGTTGGTGGGTGTGCATAGGAGAGATGAGCTGAGATCCAGTGTCATGGCAGTGAAGGTTGAGTGCTTCTCTGTGTAAATGGTTCAAGCCTATGAAGCTGTAGATTGGTTTCTAGTGGAGAGTTTGATGGTATAGTGTTCATTTGATCATCAGGGTGTCAATTGAATGCCAAATATGTGAGATCAAATAATTCCAACCAAAATAAGAACCTAGGAAAAGAGTTGAAAATTCTTATTTAAAGGAAGCAATGGCGGTTCCTTGACCGGCGCCGACCGAGGAATAACTAACGTCGGTTAGGGAGAAATAGTCTTATTTGCTAAAAATAACCTTTTCTCTCCCTTTTTGGCGTGATTCAAGAATGGTTATGGGTTAGGAGTCTTGATTCTTGTTAAATCACATGGGAAATTGGTGGGAGAGGTAGTTGGCAATTAATATTAGGTTTAGAATAAGTCTCAGTTGGTTAGGGGAGTGATGACTTAGTCTTAGTTATTAAATGGGATTGGAATGGGTCCAAGGTGAGGTGGAGAGGTGAGGTAATAATTAATCTAATATAGGTAATTAGATTAATAAAAATATGTGAAAGGGTCATGGTAAGGGGTATGTAATAAAAGTGGACCTAGAGGGTGTCATCCCAATTTTGGGTGTCTACACAATGATATACAAGAATAATTAGTTTTGCATATACATTTATTTAAATGTTTTTCAAGAAGAGAGTGAAAGGTAAAGCATACAATATTTTAATTTAATTTAAAATTATTAGTACCAAGGGTATTTCAAAGCAATATTATATTCATCAAATATCTGAAAAAAATTTCTATTTAAAAACCCGTAACTTGTTTTTTTTGCATTTTTAAAAAGGTACATATTTATAAGAGAATTATATTTTAAAAAATTGAAAAATTAAGGTCTTGGATATCCCCTAGGATGTCCCATAAAGATATGAATCTTTGAAACACTTTTTTTTAATTAAATCAAACCAAAAAAATATTTACATAAACTAGATAACATTATTATCTCATGAAATTTGATAGGTTTGGGATAAAGATAATATTATGTAGAGGAAGATAAAATATTTATTGTATTTATTTAAATAAAAATGAAGTAGGTACTATATTCTAGTATACACATATAGCACAAATATTTCCCTCTACTTTTTCCTTATTTACATAATCTTCTCTAATATATAAGAATTCTCGATTACACTTTATCTTATACCACTATTTATAATATCATTCCACATACATCATTACACTTAGATAATACCTTTGATATACTCTTTCATCTCTATATACCACTCACTCTACATTACACTCATTCTTCTACACTAATCCTAATTTGTAATATAAATACTAAATACATACATTACACTTGTGCAGAGATATGTCTACCGATCATGTTCATTGTCCATTCGAGTCTTCAAAGTTTCTACAAAGATACATTTGGTACCACACAGTTAAAGTAACTAAATACTTTAATATGCCTTTTAAATCTATCAATGGAATTGTTACGAATAGTCCTCACATGTGAGTGTTTGTGTGTAGGATAGATAATATTACATAGATTTATATGTAAGTTATTGTTATGTATTTAACAATAACATTATGTTAGTTATATTTTGTTAGAATATCTATAGTAATATTATGTAAGTATAATTAGGAGAATAGTTTGTTCTCCTATAAGATATTATAACTACCATTTAGAGGAATAACTATAGGAGTTTGAATAGGACTCCTTATTTTTAGGGGATCCATTCCTATATATTTGTAATTCTTATATTGTGAAAATATTGAATTGAATTTTTATTGAGCATATGATATTCTTCAAATATGGGGTAAAACTCATATTTGGTATCGAGAGCGGAGTTTCTGTGAGACCTCTCTGAATCACATCCCACTCATGCTTCATTTGTCAAGTTGATTAAGGAAATGGGTAAGAAGATCCCACAGACCTTTGTGATCCCATTCCATTTTTCCATGCCCATCCATTTGTTGTGAAGTCAAATGATGCAAACAAAGGACTAGCGGGATACCATAGACCTCACGCAAAATCTGGAGTTTGTAGCATCGACCCTTATTACATATTTTTCAACCGGTGACATCCATCATTCACGTGCATCGTATTATTTCTTTCAATTTTTTTCTCCTTCCGAGTATTTCATTCAATCTCTTCATTGTGTTCATAGTTTTAAAACTTAAAAAATCAAAATTCGTAGTAGGTATATTTCTCAGATTTCATATTTGCATTCATGAGGATTTGAAAGACTTGGGTTTTAGGTTGTTATATAGATCTGTGTGAGTAAAAAAATACATATTTCCTGCATTGGCATCCATATCAAAGAATTAACTTACAGATCAGGTGAGTTCCTATATTGAAGGGTTTGCTTTCCTAGTTAGTGATTGCTCAAGATGTGAAATCCATATCTTGGTGAGTTATAACTCACATTGATATGAGTTGAACCAACCTGAAATGTTAGCTCTCGATCCCAAAGACTACTATCTCACACACTTGAATACATTTATATCTTTTCATTCAAACACAATAAGTTTGTTGTGATCTCCATAAAAATATATTGAAGGATTTATCCACAAAATTGTGATTCAGTTCTTCTTCACACACAAATCTAGGGAGTTGATGTGTCGGTAATTCTCGGCATTGAATACATTTGTAAATATTTCTTCTTCTATGGGATGGTAAATCTAAGATCAACATGAATTTTTGATTTATATCTTAGAGTCTCAACAACTTAGTCTTCCCAACATTCTCGATTCACCTCTTTGATTTATATCTTAGAGTCTCAATAGCTTAGTCTTCCCAACATTACTTGATTCACCCCTCCTCAACATAAATAAAGCATTGGAAATTTTGTCCTAGATCAGAACCAAACGCTCTTTTAGTGATGATATATATGATTTGGATCTCTGTTTTACATTTCATTCGATGATGTAGTAGACCACATCCATCTCATAGATCCATCATATTCACCACAAAAATTTAGAGACCTTGGTGATTTTTGTCGAATCGAGTGAGGAACCTTAGATTTCTTGGTATATCTACCATTACTCATCTCCACATTAAAGGCTATTTCCATATTTTCATTGCTTTGGATCCCTATCTCCTTCCATGGCGGTCGGCTAAAAATTAGGTGTTCATCTCACTGTGGCATCAAATATTTTGGGATGATAAATTTCCATAACCCTAATCATCGGGCTCTATGTCTAATATGTGTATAGTATCATAAAGATATGGCTATTAAAGATAAGTGCACATATCTTTAATATCATTGCAATTTCATTAAAAATATATAAATATTTTTAAACATATGGTGGATAGGGATTTTTTTAAAAAGGGGGAAGAAATATAATTTAGTTTCGAAAAATTATAAGGGAGATGAAATTATATTTGGATGCAATTTTAGATATATTTGTAACCTTCATCCAAACATTATTTATCTTAAGGGGGCAACTATGATGATGGATGCAATAGATGATGTTCCTCACCCCCATGTTAGCACTAAGGGGGAATGTTAGGAATAGTCCTCACATGTGGGTGTTTGTGTGTAGGATAGATAATATTACATAGAGTTATATGTAAGTTATTGTTATGTATGTAACAATAACATTAGGTTATTTATATTTGTTAGAATATCTATTGTAATATTATGTAAGTTGTTTAAACAACTTACATAATTAGGAGAATAGTTTGTTCTTGAATTGAATTTTTATTGAGCGTATGCTCTTCTTCAAATATGGGGTAAAACCCACAATTGTTGTGGTATATTATGGACATCTATGGTATCTTCTTATTCATTACTAATTATTGAAGAACCATGTCAACATTATCATCAGTCTTAGTTATTTGTCTCACCCTCAAGAGAAACCTTGATGAAGAACTTTTCTATGTGCCTTAGAAAAATTACATTCATTTTTGGTATGAATCCATTCCAAGTAAATGATGAAACCATCAATTTCCTATAAACTTAGAAATCGACATGAGGTATTTGGATGCAAGCATTCTTTAATTTTATGATTGAATTTATAGGAAAATGATTTTGGTCCCTCAAAATTTCATACTACAAAGGAAATATGAACACATAAGGGATAAATTTGTTATACTCAGCGGTCAATTTTTTCTTAAATTTAGAATTCCATGTGGCTAGTTATGATGTTAACTTATCCTCATTCGTAGAAACCCTACTAAAATTTTCATGGAGATGAAAATAATAGTATAAGGTTCCTCCTTTTCTTCAAGTCCTCTTAGTATCCTTAAAGTTCCATATCCACTACCTCCATCTATCCATCTAGCTTATCATATGTGATCTCTTTAGGTGTTCCTTCCTATATTTTATGAAAGATCTATTAGCATTTTCTACGGTCATATGGGTTGCTTCTTCATGATATAATACTAGAACTAGGGTTAATATAATTAAGATATTCCAATGTGTATTAAGATAATCTAGAGCATTACATATAGAAGTCATAATAAATATGGAAGTCCTAGATTATGAAAGGATGAAATATTGAATCAAACACACTTCTATAAAGTACATAATAAAAATTACAATCGAGGATCAATTTGTGTGATAGTGATATAAGTATAGATGATGATGTTGTGAAGGGTGTCATAAATATCTCGACAAAATATGGGATGCTAGAAATGAGTGGAGGATAGGTTTGTTTATTTGTGGATATGTTCATCACATAAAGGTATCGTAGGGATAAAAATGTATCTTATGTTACTATAATATGGAATATTCCTCTAACACCTACTTCATCCGTGGCTTTAGATGTTTTCATATGTCGAATATCTACATTAAATATCCTATATGTCACTTATTTTCTCTTCAAAACCTAATTGACCTATAAGGGTATTATTGGTGGTCAAACTTGCCCCGTGTCTTGGATCGGAAGAGCCAATTCATTTTAGAAGACAATGGAACTATATCCAGGTTATGGGACCTTACACACTTGAGATGGATCTCCAGATTATGCTTGGTTCCTCTATCTATTTATCTTGTTATTTCTACTCCTAATACTTGAAAGGGAAAACTAAACTAACAATGCCAAGGACCGGGGATATAAGGCATTAGACCCCTAAAAGAAAATAAGTACCTAAGGCACAAAGCCTTGTGGCATGCAAAGAAAGGGCATGAATGCACACTTAAAAGTAGTCCTCGGAGGCGTGAAGGGTCACGCTAGGGCATGATGGAGTTAGGACTTAGTAAGTTTTGGAAAAATAGGAAAAAGATGCACATAGGGAGCAAACAAAAAAGTGACCAGATATAGATATGGATAAGCTATGGAGACTTGTGATTTAAGAAAAGGATATTCTAGGGAATCATTATGGTTATCATGAAAGGATAAGGATTCGAGGTTGTTAAGGATTATATGGCACATACATGCTACAAAAACTCGATTTAGGGAAACACATGGTGACATCGATAGATCCTTAAGTAGTGGTATAGAAATCATGAGAATATTCTAGCAGGATTCCATAGATGGTGATGGACGGTTAGGGTAAGATTACTTTAAATGATTATTATAGAGGGTTGATTCTAGAAGAGAGGATGGGATGAATGAGGAAGCATTGTGTAATGAGTGTAATAGAGAGATTTGTGATGAAAAATAAATTTATGCTACTATGAACATTTTTAGGGATGGAAATTCTTGATGTAACCTTAGCTCTTTGTATTTGACTTACCAATATAATGAAGGAGTTCCGTAACACTCTTACAATGGATCTTGATATGTTTTTTCCCCTTAAGTTCATGTGCATGTTACTAGTTTCTTCAATTTTATTTCATGGTTGATTCTACTTTTAGTTGATCATGTTAAATATGTGTTTGGGATACATCAACTAGGAGTAAAAAGGTTGCATCTATCCTTTGGTTATAATACATCCCCATGTAAGAAATAATATTATCATGAAGATCACATAAAGGAGGGGCTCGGTGCCTGTGTGTGCCTCGGGTGAGATCCAGACTAATCTGGATGATATGCCTGTGCACTTGGGTTTGGTTGTTAAACAAGCATTACTATAGAGACTACATTTTGGTTCCGTTTTTGAGACCTCTTTTCAAATATGTTGTGAGAATGATGCGTGATGATAGAGAACTTGGCCTTGGACAATGTCGAAGCATGACTTAAAAGCATAAAAGATGAGTTTTCTCGGAGATTTAGTACGGACATGAGTTTAATGCATGCAAATGGGTAGAAGAACATCTTTATCATGAGTTGTATGAGACCTTGTGTTGTTGCTTTCCAATGGAGTTGTATAAATGGCTTTGAGTATGCATCTAGATTAAGATGGTACTATAAATATCACATGTGGAACCAAGATGAGTATCGAGGTGTAGTATGTTGATCTAGCTTGGATACGTCTTTGTTGATCACTGGTGGAGTAGAGTGTTGACAAGTTACACCTTAGAGATTGTTGAGTTTGAGTTTTTAGAGAGATAAGAGGATTTTTCTTGCGTGCTATACCTTTAGCTATAAATATTCCAATGATTAAATTGAGTTTGGAAGCATTTGCTATGGCTAACTAAGCTTCTTCTAAGTGTTGGGTGAGGAAGCTAGGGTGGAGGAAGATGGTGGAAATTGTGGCTAAAAAGGAGAGGGAAGAGAGACGACTCAAGTATAATGAAGCTCGTGAGAGGGAGTTAGATAGACAATGCAAAATTGCTAAAGTAATGGATTTATGGAGATAGACATTGCGGGAAGGAATTGAGGTTCACATAGAGGATGTGGATCTTGAGAAGTCTGTACTACCCCATCTTAGAAAAAATGGAAGAGAAAACCCCTCAAACTCTAGAGAGGGCTCATCATATAAAAATGGAGAGGAGTATTTGGCACACATCTGAATACACTTGGTGACCCACCCCGACACATAGTTTTCTAGATCCAGAGATAAGTATTACTAACCCATTTGGTATTGGTGAAAGTGATCGATCAGCACCTAGGAGGTATAAATTTTCATTTGGCACATCTATGGCTGTAAAATCATTTCCTATGTTTGGAGGTATATTTTCTGGAATGACATTTGGGAAAAGTTTGGGTACAAAAATCTTGGGCATCACATCTAGAAGTGTGGGACAAACAAATAATAGTGGTGCCATATCATAGATTTTGGTGTGCAATTCATCGTAATAGAGTGGGGACACAAGGCGTGACCTCTTTAGGACCTTTACCAGATACGGGAGGTGGATTTGGTGGAATAATAACTAGTGTAATTGGTGGATCTGGAGGATCTGGTGGATCAAGAGGGACATGCACTTGGTGGATCTGGTGGTAGAGGAAACACTAGAGGAAATCAAGGTTCTATATTGGGTGGAAAAGGGCCTCAACAATCTCAGTAAGTATTTTTGAAATGTCTTTACACCTACCAGACTATAAAGGTGTTGCGGATGCTTTGCAGAGCATGTACACAAGTGTGAGTTGTTATAGCGTGTGAAGGGGATCACTACCCCAGAATGGAAGGTAAGTCAATTTTTAACAACGTTGCAGGGAAAAGCACATAGTTGGTACCAGAAGTATGATCCCCACTAGACAGTGGTAGATTACAATGCATTTCATAATGCCTTCTTAGCCGAGTTTCATATTTCGACATCAAACAAAAGAGAATTAGCAAACTGAAGGAAATTCAACAAGGTATGGCTGAAAGTGTGCAAGAATATGATGTGCATTTTAAGACTCTCTTATCAAAACTATCGTATGACATTCATCCTTCTCAGCATGCTCAATGGTTTTTAGAGGGTTGATAACACCTTTTAGGAGAGAAATTTCACATAATACTTTCACAAACCCATGCGAGGCCTTAGAGGATACCCTACGTGTTGAGGTTGTTGGAAGTGTGGATACCAATGTTATCCATTTTCTTGAAGCTCAGATTACTACAATGGTAAAGCAATTGGAGAAGCTATTTGTGAAATCAGCCCATGAGACTCTCGGTGGTGTATGGTGCAAGAATTGTGAGGTAGAGGGGAATATAAAGGACATTTGTCCTTAGAGATCAATATGCATAATGAGAGTAGATCGTGAGATTTTCCATGGAGATCATGATGCAAGTAGGTATCCACCACTGTAGTGCACAATTTGTAAGAATGTGTCTTGCTACTGTAATTTTTTTACCTCTAATACTCATGACACTAAGGATTGTAGATTGATTGACCAAATACATGATGCCATTGATATTGGTGTGTGCAGATTGGCATTGCAAATAATTCCAAAGATGATGGTCGTCACTATAAAGGGAATTTGGATGGAGAAGCCCACAAAAGAAGCTTCCATGGAGGTGTTAGTGCAAAATCACAGCACCCCTGGATGTTGATCAGATTTCTAGTTTGATCATGCTAGCATCTAGTGTGATTGCACAACATGGAAACCTCTCTCCAAGTGTGGGACTTGTGAAACTGAGAGAGGAATCTCCATATTAGAGGCTGGTTCCTCAAAATCCTCTGATTTAGATCTATATTTGCACAACTACAGAGGTTCAGATCCTAATCCTACTCTAAATTGCAAGGAGACAGGGATAGAAATGCAAAAATTGAAACTAACTAAAGATGGTGATGCACCAAAAGGAGTGGTGAATATTTTTGTCATGAAAATAGACACAAACCAAAGATTGCAACATAAAATCATACACAGGCTGATAAGATATAATTTAGGATCTGAAATGAAGCAAATAATACAAACAAAGGACTGAAACCCATTCACAAAGTTTGCATTATCATTTCCAATGTCAAAAACCACTGCATTACAACCTCAGAGAGGTAGAAAACTGTTACAATCTTTGAAGAGGTCTGATTCTTGCAACAATCACTTGCTGGAGGTGAAAGAAGAAGTCTGCTATGCCAAAAATGTTCCACCTTTTAGAAATGAGCCAAATCTGGCTTTTACATTGCATGGGTCGAGCCCAGGAGAGAGAAAATGTACAAAACATGGGAGCCCATTCCTCATTGACTGTAAATGCATTAAAATGGCATGGGGGACCTTACAAACCCATACCCTATCATTTTTGACCGAATTGGAGGAGAATGTGACCCATTCTGCATTAAATTTGGTCGCTGAAATGTCATTTCTGGCCATGGACATGCGTCAGAGCCATTTCTTAACTTTCTCTCTCTAGACTGAACCAAAATTCAAGATTGACCCTGGAATCATGTAGAGAATTTTATAAGCTTTCCAATGATATAAAGAACGTGCAAATACAAGCTCTGGATTGAAAGATATGGCGATCTGAAGATTTAGGGCACAAAACAGGCAAAAATGGGTTTTGAAATTTTTCCCGCGCTCCGCCACCTGGACGACACGTGTCGGGCGCTAATTGGATGAGAAATTATCTCTCCTTCCCTTACCCATGGGTTTTCCTTGAAAGTTTTGAATTTTTGTAATTTTGGAAAATTTCCCATTTTTTCCCGCGTCCCTGCCACTTGGGACACGTGGCATGATCTGGTTGGAGGACAGGGGTGCGGGGTCATCCTTCACCTTTTAGTTTTTGGCAAAAACTTTTGCCAAATTCTCTAATTCCTCCCTGAGCTCTACACTCCCCTTCTCCTTAGGATACGTGTCCTCTTTTTATTGTCTCGAGCCAATGCTTCAAACCTTGCCCTTGAAATTTTGGACGTTTTCCCTTGTGACATGTAGCGTTTCGTGATTCATCCACGGGCCTTCCGGCTTTTCATGTCCCTCACGTCCCTTTGGCCCGGTTGTCCTAAATTGTCTGGGAAAAATTCCTCCGATCCACCTGATTCAGGCTTCCTGTCCCTCTTGAGGCGAAGACACGTGGCATTATTTGATTGGTTTTCGGCTCCTTCAGCTCTCCGTGTCCCACATGTCTTTATGTCCCAACTGTCCCAGTGTGAAAGTTCTCTATTTCGGCTGATCTGGGCGGTTCGCATCCTTCGCGTCCTCGTGGCCCAGATGTCCCAGCCTGTTCTACATAGCAGTTAGTCAATTTTGTTTTTACCTTCGGCCGGTTCACCCTTTCACGTCCCGCGTGTCCCCACGGCCCGGATGTCCCTTTGCTGCGCGGACCACCTGGCGGCCTTTTGGCCGATTCACGCCCTAACGTCCCAACTGTCCCAACTGCTGCGAGGACTAGGACTTAGCTGATTTTCATGATTTTTTCTGCCCCAAGCTTGTTTTTTGCAACTTTTTCACCCTTTTTTAGAACTTGCTCTTTTCTTCTTGGACAAGAGAGTTAGAAAAAGGCCGAGGGGACCCCAGAAACATGATTTTTTGCCTTGAATCAATCTATCTTGCTCGGGACCGAAGAATTTAATGCATGTTATCAAAATTTACCTTGGGGGTGAATTTTGGATAACAATTTGGTGACTCAACGGGGTCACCTGCCTGCTAGGTAGAAGATACCAGTTTCTGAAGCAGTCCATTGGGCATGGAGTCATCAAATATTCTGTTTAGAACCCCAACTGACTTAGAATGTGTAAGGAGGAAGATGGAATATCACCTGATGGGAGCAAGGACTACAAAACATCTCCATGGACAGCAAGTTGTGCCAAAGCACTTAGGGAAAACAAAACTAACCTACAGCAAAACAATGTGCACAAGCACTTGGAGGAATGAAAATCTAATCTAATATTTACAAGGTAGTGAATTTCCCTCTAGAAGAAACACTTGAGATAGATTCCATTGACTGGAATCTGTAGTTCTTCACCATCCAATGAGGCCAATTGGAAAGCATTGCTGTCCTTGCACTTCGTGACCATGTATGGGCCACTCCAAATGGCATCAAATTTTGAATGCCTTCCCGGTTTTGCTCTATCCACATCCCATTTCAACACTAGATCTCCAACCTGAAAAGATCTATCCTTGGCCTTCCTATCAAAGGTCTTCTTGATCAAAGCTTGATCCTTTTCCATTGCTTGGGATGCCCGATTTCTGATCTCTTGCAGCTCCATCAACTCTGCATATCTCACCTCCATGGGCTCAAACTCTAGCAACTCCAACTGCTTCATGAGTTCCAATGTTGGAAACTCAAGTGACATGGGCAAGATTGCCTCTCTTCCATAGACAAGTTTGAATGGAGAGTTACCTGTGGATCTTTTGGGAGTTATCCTATCAGCCCATAAGGCTGATTTCAGTTTGGTATGCCAAGACCTCTGATTCTCGTCAAGATTCCTCCTAATGATCCTCAACAAGTTCTTGTTTGTAGACTCGGCCTGGCCATTACCTTGAGGGTAATAGTTTGATGAAGTGCTTAGGTAGATACCGTTCTTGACAGCCCACTCAGTCACCTTAGATCCAATGAATGCCAATGCATTATCAGAGATTATTATAGCAGGTACACCAAATCTAGTTGTTATCCCCTCATAAAGGTCTAAGATGCTAGACTCATTTGCCTCTTTGAGTGCTACTGCTTCTGTCCATCTGGTGAAGTAGTCCATGGCTATCAAAATCCATTTGTGCCCTTGGCTTGAATTGGGATTAATGACTCCAATGAAGTCCAAACCCCATTGCATGAATGGCTGGTCAACTGAGATTGGATGTAATGGAAGGGCAGCAAGTCTCTCTTTTCCTGTGAAGAATGCACAATTCTTACACCTCTTGATCCATGCATAGAAATCACTGAAGATTTTGGGCCAATAATAACCAGCCTTCATGATTTTTAGAGCTGTCACTCTTGGTGCAAAATGACCACCAGCTGGTCCACCATGAAACTCTTCCAACACCCTTTGAATCTGATTTGTGCTAATGCACCTCAGCAGCACTCCATTCACATCTTTCTTGAACAAAACTCCATCAACAATGGCATACGGGACAACCTGCAATCTGAAGTGTCTCCTTTGGGTCTTGTTCATCTCCGGAGGGCATAGGCCTGTGCCTAGGAAGTGTATAATGCCTTGGGTCCAGCAAGGAGTGGGGGCAAGCATTGTCTTCTTCTTGATTGCCACTTGGCTCATGGCTGTCTTGGACTGTCAAAACAGCCTCTTCTTCATTGCATACTTCTTTTTCTTCCCCAAAACTAGCTGCTCACACAATCCTTTCCCTCTTACCAGCTTGGTGATCTTGATCTCAATGTCATACTCCATGACACGGGTGATCCAACCTGCCCTTTTCTCATTCAAATCCTTGTTGAGGAGGAAGTCCTTGACCCCAGCATGTGAGACCAGCAACTGGACCTTGTTGCTTGAGATTAAATGCTTGAATTTCTTCAAGCTTTTGATTACTTGCCAAGCACATGCTTCTCAATAAAAGAGTACCTCACCTCATAGTCATCTAGGCTCCGGCTGAAGAAGGCAATTGGCTGCTCATCATTATCCTTGTTCTGCTGTACCAAAATGGTAGAAATAGTGTCATTACCTCCAAATGCATAGAGGATGAAATCCTTGGAGAATTCTCAGGTTGATGAGAGTTGGTGCTTGGGAGATGGCTTCTTTGATTGCTTCAAAACTCTCCTTGCCTTCTGCTGTCCACTTGAAAGCCATGCTCTTCTTTAACATTTTGGTGATGGGCTTGACAAGGGCTACAAAATCTGGGACAAACCTCCGAACAAAGTTTATCCTTCCCAAGAAACTCTGAAGGGCTTTCTTGTGGCTTGGCAATGGTAGTGCTCTTATGGCTTCAACCCTCTCTAGATCAATTGCTAATCCTTCTTTGGAGACAATATGGCCAAGGAGATTTCCTTCATGTGCAAGAAAGATACACTTCTTAGGATTCAAAGACACTCCAAATCTCCTACACCTCATGAAGACTTGTCTCAAATGAGAGAGGTGGTCTGCTGCATTTTTGGAAAAAATAGTGATATCATCAAGGTAAATCAGCACCACGTTGTTAATCAAACCTTTGAATTCCATGTCCATTTCCCTTTGGAAGGTAGCACCAGCATTGGACAGCCCAAATGGCATTTTCCTGTATGTAAAAGTTCCCCATTTGGTTGTGAAGGCTGTCTTGAACTGGTCCTCTTCCTTCACCATAATCTGATTGTAGCCTGAGTAGCCATCAAGTAGTGAAAACCTCTCGGAGCCAGCCACAACTTGCAAGATTTGCTCCATGGAAGGGAGTGGGTAATGGTCCTTGAGAGAGGCTCTATTCAAGTCTCTGAAGTCAACACACAATCTGATCTCTCCACTCTTCTTTCTGACTGGAACTAAGTTGGCAACCTAATTAGAATGCTTGATTGGGAATATGATCCTTGACTCAATCAGCTTGTCCAATTCTTTCCTCATGAGAGGCTCCATGTGTGGATTGGTGGTCTTTGTTTCTACACCGAGACTTAGTATTTCGATCCAATTCATGGTATCTTTGAGATAAGTTGGGATTGAAACCTTTCAAGTCTTCATAGCTCCAAGAAAACACATCAGGGAACTCTTGGCACAACTATATGAACTCATATTTTTCTTGTTCAGTTGTCATCCTCCCAATTTGCAATGGTTTGTTCTCTTCTACCAAGATGGATACTGAATCCTCTCTCTTGACCTGAATGTTTGCTTTCTCCTTTCTAAACTGATCATTGGGGTTAAAAATTGACTCCAAAGTGATAAGTCCTTTGGGTAGCTTGTTAGTTCTTAGCTGTACCACTTGGTCACCATCTTTGCTTTGTTGAATTTTTCTTGATTCTTGGCTGAGAACTCAGCTTCTTCTTGCAAGAAATGGATGATTTGCTGGTCATTCTCAAACACTTGCCAACTAACATTGTTATCCGCACTGAAGGCCTCACAATCATGTGGATGTTTGGCTGTACCTTGTCTTGTTGAATGCTTTCCACAATGTCAAAGGCTGCCCCTACTGCTGCAAGCCTGTCAGCAGCTTGATTCTCTTTCCTAGGAATGGATTTGATGCCAAAACCCTCAAAATCTTCCATGAGGTCCCACACCCTGTTCTTGTAGCACCTGAGTAGATCATTCTTGGTAGCATGCTATCCCTTGACCTGATTTACAATCAATTCACTATCACCAAAGACTTGCAAGTTCTTTATTTTCTTCTTGATTGCCCAATGCATCCCTTGCACCAAGGCTTCATATTCAGCAGTGTTATTGGAGCATGCAAACTGAAATCTAAAAGTCTGAATAGTACTTTACTCCTTGAGGTGAAACAAGCATAGCTCCACCTCCTGCACCTTGTCTACTCCTTGATCCATAAAAAAAAAGCTGCCATACCTCATTGTCATCTTTGTGGTTTGGCTTGGTGATGCTAGGAATATGCTGATTTTCTTCATGTATGCAATAGACCCCTAGCTCAGATTCTTATACTTCTTGATAAGGATCAAAAGCATGTATTTTGTTTGCCCATTCATCAAGAGTTAGATCGAGATGCTTCCAACCTTGGTGTCGGCCTCATCAGTGCTTGGGTGATCTTCTTGATCAAATGCTGAGCAATTGGAATTAATCTGACTTGGAGTGTAAGGCTTAATGTGAAAGTTTGCAATAGGTTCAAACCTGATTGTGGCTTTAGTTCCATACCTCATTCTGAACAGCATGTGTGACCAATCAGCAGAAAAATATCCTCCAATCTTGGCTGTGAAGTCCCTTGACAAGCATAGGGCAAAGAGTGGTGGAAGGTCTATGACTGATACATCTTGTAAAATAACAACATTTGGACATGAATGCAAGGCAAGACTCAAGTTTCTAATCACTCCAACTGTTGCTACTACTATCCCATCTAGCTTCACTACCCCTTTGGATATTGTTTCATCCTTGGAGCCCTAGCTGATCAGCTATCTGTTTAGGCATTACTGAGCTACTTGCCCCGGAGTCTATCATGCAATTGTGCACTAGCTGATTTCCAATGATCAATGAAACATAGAAAGGAGGGGGTTTCAACATTTTACTTTGATGTCCTCCATGATTTCCCTCAGGCTGGGCAGCATTTGTAAGCACTTTGTCTTGCATCTGAACTTGTTGATTTGAAGTTGGCTAGTCCTTCATGGCAGCTTACGGAGAGATCTCTTTGGCACGGGATGGATAGGGATTCCCACATTGATATATTGACGTTTATCTTCTTCATATCGATCAATGATACTGAATGGTCATGAAGGATCTATTTGCTGTCCCTTGGTTTGCACATTCACTCCTTACACGTGGGCAGCAATAATTGGTATTTGAGTTGGTCTAGGAGCTGTTCTTGGCTGCCCTTGTGCATTTGAAATTGGATTTTGCTTGCCAATCATTTGTGGAGCCATGGAAGGTTGTGGATTGGTTGGGGCTAATGGCTGTTCTTCACCCAAATTCCTCCTTTTTGACCTTGTGTTGGCTGCAACACCTTGAGAAACTACCTGATTCATGCCACAAAAATCCTCTACTTGCCAGTTTACCAATGTGGTGTCATTTGGGGCTGATTGCTGTTGGAATGTTTCTTGTTAAAAAACAACTGTTTCCTTTGACTTCCTCATCCTCCACAAAGTAGTTGTCACCATTAACCGGGGAAAATTTTAGTGGCAAATATTCGTAATATGATGAATATTCCATTTTTGAAAATTTTGAAAAGGCAAATTTTTTGGCACGGGCTGACCTGTTCGCCTAAAAATTACACTTTAATTTTTTTTAGGGGTCGGCTTCGCCTACCCTTGAAAAATATCCCCTATATAAACCTAGATTATTCGCCAGGTAGAACACTTCTACTTCACATTTTTCAACAATATGATATATCCCGTATTATAGACGTGCGACAAGGGGGTAAGTTATTGACGCGTGACAAGGAGGGTTTGCAGACAAGGAGATACTGTAGATATTGACGCATAGTAGACGCATGACAAAGATTTGGTTGACGAGCGACATGGAGTTTTTTTCGATGAGCAAGAAGAGGGCAGAGGTTGTAGACGCGCGTCAACAGGCCTTAGTGACGCGCGTCAATAGGCCTTAGTGACGCGTGTCAATAGACCTTAGTGACGCACGTCACTAAGGCCTATTGACACACGTCACTAAGGCCTGTTGACGTGCATCACTAAGGTCTATTGACGTGCATCAACAGGCCTTAGTGACGCATGACAAGGAGGTACAACAAATATTGACGCATAGCAGATGCACGACAAAGAGTTTGTTGATGCGCGACATGGAGATTTTTTGATGAGAAAGCAGAGGACGGAGGTTGCAGACGCGCAACAGAGATTTTGCCATCACACGTCAAAAAAATGCGGTGACATGCGTGAAAAAGACCTTAGTGATTATGGCGTCAATAGACCTTAGTGACGCGTGTCAATAAGGTCTATTGACGCGCGTCACTAAGGTCTTTTGACGTGCGTCACTACATTTTTTTTTGACGCCTTGATAAAATCACCCGTCGCGTCATGTCGCAGCCTCTCTGTCGCGTTTGCTTGACAATCGGTGAAATTTTTCATACAACCCCCAAAAAATTCACCTTCTGTGAAACCGGTTCCGGGGATATTCGCCAGGTATTCTCCACCTCCGATTTCCAGGAGGTCTCTTAAAATGAACCCTACCATTAACGCTTGATTCAAAGCACCATTGAAGCACATGGATTGGTTATGAGGCTCATTGCATGGAAAACACTAATCATATTCCTAAGCAATGTTGTTTTGTGTTGGCACCAATGCCTTAGAGGTAGATATGGCATTTGGATTATAGGGCTGGAATGGTCTATTGGCAGGAGGCTTTGTTTGATTTATATTTGCAGCTGGATTAGGAGGCCTTTGTGGTTGGTGTGGCTGCCTATTAGGCTGGGCTTGGGGTTGATAAGAAGGTCTAAAACCTTGGGCTCTGCTACCTTTAAGAGTAACCAGCTCATTGCCCATGTTTTGCAATTGTTTCATGACTTCTTGAAGCTCATTTGGGGAACTTGGAGATGAAGTGGAAGCTTCATTTGAACTCGATTTCTAGGAGTGGGAGAAGGAGCCAAATTAGGTGCTTGATTGGTGTTTGGGATTTCTAAACTTGGAAACAATGGCATGGGAGGTCTAGGGGAAAGTTTGCTAGCTTGGATCAAACAATTTTCAGCCCTAATGGCAATGCTATAAGCCATGGGGATAGTTATGCCTCCCATGGACTGAATTAACATAGAAATATTAGAATTTAGAGCTTTGAGATAGTAGAGAAAAGCACCTTCTGCTGTTGGCCTGACTACCACTGGAATTCTCTCCCAAGTCTTTTGAAATCTGAAGTTGAAATCGTCCAGCTGCTCATTGGGAGCTCTCTTGATGGTTGTCAGCTGCTCCAAAAGAGACAAGTTGTCTCCCTTTTCTCCAAATTACTCATGAAGTGCTATACACAGCTGATTCCAATTTGTGATAGAACTAGCTCCAAGGCTTCTAAACCATTGCAATGCTTTACCCTTGAATGAAGATGCCAGCAACTTGACAACCACTTGCATCTCATTGATTTCATGAATTGCACAAAGGTTAGCAATATCTTTAACATGATCCTGGAGTAGTCCGATTTTCTCCGGTGAAGTAGGGAATGTTCTTCAAGGTTGCTATAGGATTTGGATGTTGTGCATTGAGGGAAAGTGGGATGCTGCTTGTGAAGTTGACGTAGGGGTTGTTTTGTGCCATTCTAATTGGTCTTAAAACCCTTGTTGACTGAATGAAAGGCCTACCAGGTGGAGGAGTTGAGAGAGTTCTGTTTGGTGGAGATGGAGACCTTTGAATCCTTCTTCCTCTTTACCTTCTTCTTGGAGATAATTGTAGGTATTCAAACAACACTTCTTCTTCTCCAACTCTTGACCTTGTGGTGACTCTTCTCATGAGTTTTCAGGCCTGCACTGCTGAAACCAGTTGATTCTTCCCCTTGGAGTCGCCAGATATGCAAATAATAGCTCTTTTCAAGAAAGAAAATTGTAGCAGGTGCACATCAACTTTGCTGCAATAAAAATGAGACCTCTAGTGTCCCACTGGGTGTGCCAAAATTGTTAGTGCAAAATCACAGCACCCCTGGATGTTGATCAGATTTCTAGTTTGATCATGCTAGCATCCAGTGTGATTGCACAACATGGAAACCTCTCTCCAAGTGTGGGACTTGTGAAACTGAGAGAGGAATCTCCAGATTAGAGGCTGGTTCCTCAAACTCCTCTGATTTAGATCTATATTTGCATAACTACAGAGGTTTAGATCCTAATCCTACTCTAAATTGCAAGGAGATAGGGATAGAAATGCAAAAATTGAAACTAACTAAAGATGGTGATGCACCAAAAGGAGTGGTGAATATTTTTGTCATGAAAATAGACACAAACCAAAGATTGCAACATAAAATCATACACAGGCTGATAAGATATAATTTAGGATCTGAAATGAAGCAAATAATACAAACAAAGGACTGAAACCCATTCACAAAGCTTGCATTATCGTTTCCAATGTCAAAAACCACTACATTACAACCTCAGAGAGGTAGAAAACCTGTTACAATATTTGAAGAGGTTTGATTCTTGCAACAATCACTTGCTAGAGGTGAAAGAAGAAGTCTGCTATGCCAAAAATGTTCCACCTTTTAGAAATGAGCCAAATCTAGCTTTTACATTGCATGGGTCGAGCCTAGGAGAGAGAAAACATACAAAACGTGGGAGCCCATTCCTCATTGACTACAAATGCATTAAAATGGCATGGGGACCTTACAAACCCATACCCTATCATTTTTGACCGAATTGGAGGAGAATGCGACCCATTCTGCATTAAATTTGGTCGTTGAAATGTCATTTTTGGCCATGGACACGCGTCAGAGCCATTTCTTAACTTTCTCTCTCTGAATGAACCAAAATTCAAGATTGACCCTAGAATCATGTAGAGAATTTTATAAGATTTCCAATGATATAAAGAACGTGCAAATCCGAGCTCTGGATCGAAATATATGGTGATCTGAAGATTTAGGGCACAAAACAGGCAAAAATGGGTTTTGAAAATTTTTCCCGCGCTCCGCCACCTGGACGACACGTGTCAGGCACTGATTGGATGAGCAATTCTCTCTCCTTCCCTTACCCGTGGGTTTTCCTTGAAAGTTTTGACTTTTTGTAATTTTGGAAAATTTCCCATTTTTTCCCCACGTCCCCGCCACTTGGGACACGTGGCATGATCTGGTTGGAGGACAGGGGCGCGGGGTCATCCTTCACCTTTTAGTTTATGGGCCAAAACTTTTGCCAAATTATCTAATTCCTCCCCAAGCTCTGCACTCCCCTTCTCCTTAGGACACGTGTCCTCTTTTTATTGGCTCGGGCCAATGCTTCAAACCTCGCCCTTTGAAATTTTGGACGTTTTCCCTTGTGACATGTGGCGTTTCCTGATTCGTCCGTGGCCTGCCGCTTGGCCAGATCCTCGCGTCCCTTTGGCCCGGTTGTCCCAAACTGTCCCTATCCCTCTTTGAGGTGAAGACATGTGGCATTATTTGATTGGCTCTCGGCTCCTTCGGCTCTCCGCATCCCACGCGTCCCTATGTCCCAACTGTCCCAGTGCAAAAGTTCTCTGTTTCGGCTGATCCGGGTGGTTCGCGTCCTTCGCGTCCTCGTGGCCCAGATGTCCCTCGCCTATTCCCCTGCTCGCATGCCAGATTAGTCAATTTTTTTTTACCTTTGGCCGGTTCACCCTTTCGCATCCCACGTGTCCCCACGGCCCGAATGTCCCTTTGCTACGCGGACTGCCTGGCGGCCTTTCGGCCGATTCGCACCCGACGTCCCAACTATCCCAACTGCTGCGAGGACTAGGACTTAGCCGATTTTCATGATTTTTTCTGCCCCAAGCTTGTTTTTTGCAACTTTTTCACCCTTTTTAGAACTTGCTCTTTTCTTCTTAGACAAGAGAGTTAGAAAAAGGCCGAGGGGACCCCAGAAACATGATTTTTTGCCTTGAATCAATCTATCTTGCTCGGGACCGAAGAATTTAATGCATGTTATCAAAATTTACCCTGGGGGGTGAATTTTGGATAACGAGAGGATTTCAAGGTCGAGGAAACCTAAGAGGTGGACGAAGTGAGTTCCCATGTGGAACTTGTTACAACTGTGGATCTACGGAGCACTATAAGTGTAAATTTCCTAATCTATTGTAATGCTCTTGGTGTGGGAAGAAGCACAAGTATGAGGAATTCCCAGAGTTATTTGAACACATGAGCCAACAATAGTGGAAGGATAAAGGCATAGGAATGGTAAAGTATAGAAACCCGACTCACAATGGATGTTAAGGGTGGAGCGTGAGTCAGAGTTAGAACTTGTACTAGTGACCACATGAGCTGAGGCTTCATGCGCTAGGGAAATACTAAAGCAAAGGTCATTGATTATTAGAGATGAGGTGGTGCATGGGAAGTATCTAGAACCTACTCATTAGAAAGAGGTTTATCAAGAGACCATATATGTAATTTGAAGCCTACAAGGGGAGATATAGTGCCGAAGGAATAGTCAAGGAAGTTAAAACAAAGGAAGAGGCTTGAGGCTCCATGAAGGATTTGGATGAAGTCAGGGAAATATGTAAAATGTTAAAGCAAGAGAATATCATTCCTCTGATAGGGGAATGGTTATGGGAGAAAGTACCACGTACTGAGGAGGAGAGTGTGAACAATGTGGCTTGCATACTAACCTTCCCCCTCATACCATTGATTATGATAAGGAGATTACCCTAAATGTAGTAGTCGACGGGTGGCTTTTGAGCAATATTCTGATAGACATGGGTGTAGAAGTTAATGTTCTCACTCTAGACACATGACATCAAATGGTAAGGCCCCATTATAGCCATCTTCAAATGTGATGTATATGGCTAACAAGACAAAGGTGATGCCCATTGGTGTCTTGAAGGACACTGCTATTACTATCAAAAGGGAAAAATTCACTGAAGACTTTGAAGTCTTGGTGGTAGCTGAGGTAGATAACTTTTGAGTGTTACTTTGGCACCCCCTCGGTGTTATAAGAACAATGATAACCTACTGATTCAATAAAGGGTATAAAATTTTTGAAAACAAGGAAGAACGGGTTATTATCCCTCTAACTGATGGTAAGTTAGCACCCTATACTGAGCCCTTGGGAGAATAAGTCCTCGATAGAATCTATGTGCGCACTATCCGGGACCCTAAAGTTATACAACCAACAAAGGAGGGCATTATTCAGTGGGAAGACACTCAATATATGAGTGATACAACTAGTGTAGCATGTGAAAATTGGGTACATGGGACTTATGAATTAATTAGATGGAAATTGAGAGGATCCATTACAAGAGTACAAAGGGTACACCCACTTAGGTGTTTGAGTAGAAAGTAGTTATCAAGCTACACTGGGGATGACAACCCTGATGTTTTCCTATGAGCCATGGAAGCTCAATGGAGATGTGAGATCAAATGAAGGAGCATGCTTATCTACACTTTACATGGAACCGCAACACATTGTTGGATGACATATTAGGTAAATCTTCTAGGGTGGCACGAGGTGAGGATTGCACTCTCTATTAGGTTCTTAAGGAGTAACACACCAAATAAAATTTATGTCTATGATGGGAAATAATTCACCTCAAATCATGTCTAGGAGTACGAGAGGATTTGGATGGAAGGCACAGAGGATTTACCTCCTTCCCTATGGGTGAAAAGTTGTATTCCACACTATAAGGCTATACGTGCACATGGTACATTGCGTTCGAGTTACATTGTCGAGATACGGAATCTGGCGAGAGTTAACAAATGAATTGATTCAAACATTTGAATATAAAAGTGCTAAGTGATTGGTGAACGAGGCACTTTGTAGGTTGTTAAGCACCTAACTATGGAAGACAGTGTCATGGAAGAGGAGAGAATAGTCAAAGTTTTGGTTGAGCTGGCTTAGAAAAGCACTGATGAGGAAGAATCAGACAAGATACAACTTGAGCGCACTTACATGGAGAAAGAGAAGGGAAATATGGTTTATATGATAGATGGCAAGGAAGTGGAGAACTTTGATGTTAACATAACTATGGGTACACGAAGTAATAGATAGTCTTTGATGAGCAAGTGTGCACCTACCATGAACCCCTCAAAACAAATAAGGTTAGCATTGGCTAAGAAATAGAACCTAATGAGGCTACTATTGAGGACTATTAGTCAGAAAAGGAGGTTTAAAAGATCATTGATCTGTTGCATGAGTTTCAAGACTTATTTATGGTCAAATACTATGAGATTAAATGAGTTCACAACTCCTTGGGGAAATGAAAATTAAGTTAAAGGAAGGAGTGCACCCAATTTGGAAGAGACCTTACCAAATGAACCCAAATCTACATGTCTGGGTAAAGGAAGAGATAGATAAGATGATCACATCAGGCATCATTGAGGCTATTGAGGAATCATAATGGATAAGCTCAATGGTTATTAACATTAAAAAGGATGGGAGGATAAGGATCTGTGTTGATTATAGAGATTTAAATGTGGTATGTGTCATTTATCCCTTTCCCAAGCCCTTCAAAAAATAAATCCTGAAGGGAGTAGCTAGGCGCGAGATCTATTCCTTCACGGATGGATTCTCAAGATATCATGAAGTTAGAATCACAAAGAAAGACCAAGAAAATACAACTTTCACCACTGAATGGGGAAGTTTTTCCTACACGGTCATGCCTTTCAAACTAAAGAATGTACTGTTGTGTTTTCGCGCATAGTGGTCTAGGCATTTCAAGATTTTATCCATAAGTTCCTTCAAGTCTACCTTGATGAATGGATAGTGTATGGACTAGTGAAATACCATTGTGACAATTTATGGTTGATGTTTGAGAGATGCCGACAATTGTGCATATCCCTCAACATCAAGAAATGTCTCTTCACTACTCCATTTGGAACCCTATTGGGGAATATCATATGTAAGGAAGGTTTGCTGGTTAATCCTACCAAAGTTGGCATTATTATGGGATAGGGGAAGCCTACCACCAGAGAGCAAGTGCATAGATTCCATAGGCATACAAGGTATTACCAAAAAATTATTAAGGGGTATGCCAAAATTGCCACACCACTGGAGGAATTATTGAAGCATGGATGTACATTCCATTGGGGAGAGGCACAACAGATGATGTTTGATACATTGAAGAATAAGCTTATCATTGCGCCCATATTACACTTTCCTTCTTGGGATAATCCATTCCATGTACATGTTAATGCTTTAGGAACGATGATTGGGGAAATCTTAACACAACTTGGAGAAGGAATTGTTGACCACCCCTTGTGTTTTGCTAGTAGAAAGTTAACACCAAAGCAATAGAGCAGAACTATACTACTACTAAGCACGAAGCACTATCAATGATCTATTTGCTATACAAATTTAGGCAATATCTGTTAGCAATACCCTTCATATTCTACACGAACTAGAGGGAATAGAAGTACTTGGTGAAAAATCCCATTTTACAAGGGCGCATATGTCGGTGGGTCCTTTTTCTAAAGAGTTTGAGTTTACAGTTGTTGTGAAATAAAGAAAGAGTAACTCAAGGCCTAACCATTTATAAAGAATTGACTCAGGGGAGGATGCGTAAAGCATTGAGGATACAATGTCAAATGTGTAATTGTTTAGATGTGGCATGTGCCCTCTCGCCTTGGAAGATATTGCTATGTTTCTCAAAACGGGTGTGGCACCAGAAGAAATGAAGACTTTGGAAAGAAATCAGTTAGCCATACGCACTACACCCTACATGCTAATTAGTTGAGACTTATAAAAGATAGGCCACGATGAGGTTTTACGTTGGTGTGTGTTAGAACATGAGCACATTACAATCATGGAGGAAGCACATGGGTGGATTGCAGGAGGACACTATGCAGGGAATGCCACCATGTAGAAGATTTTACTGGAAGAGTTTTGGTGGGAAAGCATCTACCAGGATTGTATTGAGTTTTGCAAGGCCTGTGACCATTTCAGTGCCTTGGTAAACCAAGAAGAAGGGATGAGATGCCCTTGAGACCGATAGCTATCGCATAACCATTTGAGAAGTGGGCCATTAATTTTTAGGAATGATTTCACCTTCTACGTGAAGGATTGGTTCATGTTACATTATTATTTTACATCGATTACTTAATAAGATGGGTAGAGGTAGCTCATAAAGGATTGCATGATAACCAAAATAACAAGATTCTATGGGAAAACATACTCAGTAGGTATGGGTGCCCTTTAAGCTTGACTAGTGACAGAGGCACACACATTTTGAATAAGAAGGTCGGGATTTTGTTAGTAGAATTCATGGATCTCACCATAAGGCTACCCCCTATCACCCACAAGCCAACGAAACCACTGAGGCATTTAATAAGATACTGAGTCACACACTAACTAAAATTTGTGATGTGGGAAGATAGGATTGGGATGACAAAGTCTCAATAGTATTATGGGTGTATAGGAAAACCTAGAAGATATTGATCAAGGCCACACCATTCCAATTTGTGTTTGGCACAAAATCTATTTTACTAGTAGAGTTTATGCTACCATCCCTATGTATTGTGTACACATGAGGATTAAATGATGATCAAGCACTATAGGATCACATGGAGGAGTTAATGTAGTTAGACGAAAGGTGATCACTTGCTAGGAAGAGTCAGAAGACTAAAAAGACATGACCAAAATCATGAAATGATCACCATATTAAAAAAAATAATTCGAGGTTGGGCATATGGTCTTGTTTAATAACTCTCAATTCTCGCACCATCCTGAAAAATGAAATTCGATTGGTTAGGACCATATATCATCTCGTACATCCTCGATTCAGGTACATGTCAGTTACCAATACTAGATGGGATGAGGTTACTAGGTTACTTCAATGGGAGTATGTTGAAGCCCTACTATAAATAAGGCTTCTATGTGATCTGAAACAAGGTAGTTTTTCTAATTAGTTTAGATTTCTTTTAGTCTTTTTGGTTGTTTCTTTTGTCATTATTTTTGGATTTTTTTTGCGTATTGGTGTGCTGGTGGCTAATTACAATGTAAGAGATTCTATGTGTAGTGGAACACACATCCATTTTGTGTGGGGTGAGGTAGCAGAGCTATATTGAATATGGAGGCCAAAATGTTGGGAAAAATTAGTGTAAAGGTAGAAGAATGAGTGACAGGATGGAAAAGGTGCATGGATGGAAAAGGTGTGTAAATTTCATGTAGTTAGGAAGGTGGGTTGAAAGAACATGAAGACCAAGAAGGGAAGGATCACGTAGTATGACATAAGATAGGCAACATTATAGGGAACTACTTAGTAGATGACACAGAGGTTATGTACTTTGGTGTAGAGATGTGCGTGAAGGAGGTCTATGGCAATCTAAGTGGTATTGGAGCACCTAGAGGTTATAGCTATGAAGTGTGAGAGGAAGTCATGGAAGTTTCCTTAAGTGAAGAAAAGTGTTTTATTAAAAAGTGACATTAGGACACGTGGTTGGAGGAACTCTAAGGCATTGATAAAGTATAAATAAGAGATAAGGATAGTCATTTTGACTACCTTGCCTTAGAGAATTTATTTTGTGCTCCCGAGATCAAAGTGTGACAAGGGTTTTTCAAAGAAGAATGACATGAGGTACTATCACAAACCAAAGTAGACTTGTGTAAAGCTGTAGTAAAATCTATGACATAACATGGAGGGAAGAAGATAAAGAGCATGGAAGAAGGTGACATGAAAGAAAAGTGAGGAAATTGTCAAGTTAGGGAAGTTGAAAGAGAGGAACATAACACCTAGGGCATAAATGAAGGAAAGGAAAGGAATATGGCACCAAAGAAGGCACACACAAAGAAACTAGTGGTGGAAAAGGAGGATCCCATGGAGATCTACTCGGAGATGCAATACCCTCTGGAGTTATCAAGGCCGAGAAGTGGAGCTCAAAGCTAGATATATGTAAGATCATCAAGTACAACCACAAAACGAATGACAATGAAAAGATGATGTGAGCCGACCTTGTGTCAGATACTCGATGGTGGAAGAGCTCAAAAACCCTAAGGTTGATGAATCAATACAACAAACTCTGCAAAATACTAGGGTTTTGTAGTTATGGGAACTACCCTTATTTTCCAAACCCTCCTCCTCTCTTCAGTGATTGATGTTGTGGGTGCACGAAGACTTATTCTACTTCATGGGAAGAAGAATGAGAATCACAAGCCATCTAATTTGAATGGTAACATGCCTGCAAAATACTGGAGAAGATATGACACTTGATTTATGTGCCACTACCAAGATCGAGGAGCTGAAAAAGAAACAGATTATGAGAAGGGGTTAGTGTATAGGTAATCATAGATCTCCTGACCCAATCTGAGAGTCACCTCCGAATCATTAGCTACAAATTGGGCACATTAGAAAGGTGGACGAATATAAACCATAGATTCTATACATGGCTTATAGGGTGTCCAAGAGGGCACACTACAAATTTTCCCAATTCATGTAAATGGCATTATCGAAGAGGCATGGGTACAGAATGAGGTAGGAGAAAAGATCACTTGGGGATCCATCTTATTATTAATCATGTTTTGGAGATTGGCATCTCAAATAGAATATATGGGAACATTTTGGTTCACCCACCCGTGCATGCATCCCCTGCAGTCCAATTCACACATTTAACTACGATGGGACCATCTCAAATGCTTACAAGGAGCAAATGAATATGTGGTTTGAGTGGTTGTGTAGAGATTTTGAGAATGAGTGGTGCATCCCCCATGATTTTCCATAAGTTGTTGGTGATAGGGTAAAATTTTCTATCACCCAACACTACTGTCTAGCAAGGTTCATGATGGCTAAAGGAGAGATGGGGCCATGGTGTAAGATCCCCTTTGCATTCATTGCTAGATACATGAAGTGTGCCATCAACAAGATTAAGGACTTATAGAAATTAGTTTTGGATGCAAATAAGGTGGATACTGATGTCTACATGTTCCGTGCTACATACAAGTATGGTGCTCAACCTACCTACGTCGAGGTTTTGGAGCCAGATTTCTTGGACTTACACCCACAAGTTAGCGTTACCATCAAGGGGTATGTCCATCAGGTGTTCATGTAGCTACACCCCAAAAACATAGGGAGGGATTGAGGTGGAGGTTACAAAATCTCCCTTTCCAAAACAATGGGAGGTGCCAATCCCACCCATGAAGGTAGTACAAGAAGAAGAAGAAGAAGAAGAAGAAGAAGAAGAACATAAGACACTTCAAAGAAGAGGAAGTACTACATGTAGTAGAATAACAACAAGGGTGCCATCACTTTAGAATAGGAGATGTAAAAACCTCATCACCAAGATGAGAGGAAGAGGAAGAAGAGAAGGAAGAGCATGAGGAAAAGAAATAGAAGATGCATGACACATCAAGCCCCATAGTAGGATCGTAGGAAGAAGAACCCACCACTTTCAAAGAAGAATTGGAAGCAGAGTTGGAGGGGTAGGAGGATGAGGTGAAGGCCACAGATGTAGGCAAGGCATGGGAAGAAGGAGAGGAGAATTTTCTAGGTGCTAAGAAGAGTCCGACGTGTCAAGCCACTACACCATAGAACACCAACCAAAGGAAGACAAGGGGGACTCCTTTACTATAAAGGAGGATATGGGATTCACCCATGGGGAAAAGAAGCAAAGGACAAAGCATAAGGCTACAAGGAAGAAGTGGACACCAGTGTCCCCACACATGGACTTCGTGGATGACCCCAAGAAGGTCCTACATATAAGGTTTTATGCCACCCTCCCACCAAAAAATTTGCATGGTTGGGAATTATTGGATCAAGACGGGGTGTGCCTAGAACCAGGAAGATGCTCAGCTGGACTATGCACTTGCCAAGGAACCTTAGTTTGAGGTCAACAATATTATGATTGAGACCATCCAATTGAAGAAGAAGGGGGAGATACATATAAGGTGGTGGATTCTAACCACCTTATAGATGAGAAAGCATGTAATGCCTTGCAAAATATGTCTTTATAGGTAATCCAATGTAGTCTGGATACATGGGCCATTATTCAGACCTTGATTGTAGAAAGAAAGAGTAAGGAGAAGGAAATAGACATGTTGCACTAGGGGTTAAGGGGAGAGAAGGCATGGAAAAAGGAGGCGTATGACCAAGTTGGCACCCTTGTGAAGAACATTTTGGGACAATGTTCGGAATTGGTAAGCTAGGCCAGGAAAATTATGGGGATGAGATGGAGTATCTTGAGGACCTTGTAGGGATGTTACTCATTAACATAAAGGATGACGAGGGGCCCGAATGGGTTGATAGCTTACAAAATAAAAGGAAGAGAACAAGGTCACCGTTGAATCCTAGATCACTGAGTTGGAAGACTTGCTCTCCCAACTCAAGGAGGCAATATATACTAGTAGATAGAGGATTTAACAATTGTAGGAAATGTGAGCCAATAATTGACGTGTGGGTGACAGAGGAGGAGGTAGACCTTAATTTTTTTAGGAGACCATCCCCACTAACAAGGAATAGCGTGCACAATTTTTTGTTAACACCATGACCCAGAAAGAGAAGATCAAAACAAAACAAAAAAAGATAGATTTTAGAATCAAAGAGCTCCATGAATCCATCACTGAGTGGATGGATGCATTCGAGGGTGTTTGTGTGGAGTTAGGGGTGGCCATCAATGCATTAAAGGGGAAGGTGGAGGAAATCATCCTAGACTAGGTGCCCAATGTCATAGGGGACGCGTCGGGAAAGGCCTTATCAGAATTAAAGGCCTGGGAGAAATTGAAGGACAAGATAAACATAAAATTTCTTGAGCTCCTTCAATTGGTCATATAAGCACCCCCATTCTTTAATTATTTTTTCTCAGATTCTTTCCCTACCACTATTTTTTATTCTTTGGAGTAACATTCTTAGCATAACAGTTATGGTCGATAATATTTTTATTCGAGTTAACACGTAGTTTGTTGGGGTGGAAACTTGTTTAGTGTGGGGTGATGTTGGACCCCTAAAAGAAACTAAGTATCTATGACACAAATCCTTGTGGCACACATAGATAGGGCACAAAGGCACACACAGAAGTAGTCCTCGGAGAGGTGCGAAGGGTCATGCCAAGGTAGGATGGATTTAGGACATAGTAAGTTTTGGGAAAATTGGAAAAAGACGTGCATAGGGAGCAACGGAGAAAAGTGACCAAATACAAATGTGGATAAGCTATGAAGACTTGCAATTCAAGAAAAGGATATTCTAGGGAATCATTATGGTTATCATTAAAGGATAAGGATTTTAATTAGCTAGCACATGCATGCTAAAGACACTGATTGAGGGAAACAAATGATGACATCCTCGAGATCCTAAGTAGTGGTAGAGAAATCATGAGAAGATTCCAACAAGATTCCGTAGATGATGATGGATGGTTAGGAGAATATTCCTTTGAATTCTTGTTATAGAGGGTTGTTTCTAGAAGAGAGGAGGGGATGAATGAGGAAGTATTTTGTAATGAGTGTAATAGAGAGCTATGTGATGAAAAATAAAGTTATGCTACTATGAACATTTTTCATGGATGGAACTTCTTGATGTAATCTTAGCTATTGTATTTGACTTATCAATATAATGAAGTAGTTTCATAACACTCTTGCAATGGATCTTGATTTGTGTTTTCCCTTATGTTCATGTGTATGTTACTGGTTTCCTCAATGTTATTTCATGGTTGATTCTACTTTTAGTTGATCATGTTAAATCTATGTTTGGGATACATCAACTAGAGTCAAATCTTACGTCTAAAGTCATATGGATAATTAAATCTATCCTCTGGTTATACTACATCCCGTGTAATAAATAATATTTTCATGAAGCTCACATAAAAAAGGGGCTCTCCACCGCACATGCCTCGGGTGAGCTTAGACTAATTTGGATGATATGTCGACGCACTTGGATTTGGTTGTTAAAAAGTAGTACTATGGAGACTATAGAAGGATAATAGAAAGGAAAACTAATCTAAAGAAGGAGATAACATCAGAAAAAGAGGGAAGAACACCATATGTTCTGAGCAAAAATGAAAGGGAAATGCATCAAGGGAGCTAGGCACACGTAGCATAGACCAACACACATTTACACAATCATTTTTCATGAAACACAACTAGAACTCGAGTTGCAAGGGACGCAAAGTGACACAATAAGAACACAATGTAAAAGAAAGGAAAGAAGAAAGAATGAAAACACACTTAGGACATAGAATAGTCACAAAAAGACACTTCCATTACTTAAATGTGTAGAAATATTACAATGGAGAAAGATGCCGATATCCACAAGCATGAGCAAGATATAGAGGTCTGCGAATTAGAATATAGAAATATTAAGTCTTTAGCCAAGTGCGTAAGGATCCTAAGAGTCCAACATTAGCAATAAGCCCAACTCTTACATTTATAGATGAATCAATGGAAGAAGAAGAGAAGGAAGGAAAACCAGAATTTGAAATTCAACCACCAACAAGAAGCATTTAATTCTCATAAATCCAAGTGCAAATATGTCAAATAAATTTCCCCATGTTTGTTTGGTGTGTTAGAGAAGGAAAGAGGGTGGATCAGGTGGTTGGAGTAATCAAATCTACTCATTAATACCTAGAAAGACATTTTCCCATTTCTCACCTACTAGATTTGCAGAGAATTTGAATTTGAATATCTAACAATGTAGCCCATGCCAAAAGCTATTGATTGAGGCTAAACGTGTGCCAATCATAGCTATGTAGAAAAATATATGGCGATCAAAATAATTTTAGAGTCATCTGTGTACGCAAGACATGTGGTGCACATTGATTGACTCAAAATATGGTCAACTGTGTAAAAGTGTTTTATTGTTTCATCCATGTGTCACTCACCTGGTCTCTGCAAGTATTCGGTGCCCTATTGACATGATTTGACTAGTTGTGTGTGGCACACTCAAGCATGTCAGAGAATGACATGGCATAAAATGGTGAAGATGAGGGCAAAAAGGTATGCATACTGAGAATAATGAAGTGTGAGAAGAAGGAAGAAGGAAGGCACACGCTATCGCAACATACAAAGAGAAAAAGGGGAAAATTGGTGAGCAAAGAACATATGGTCAAGGCACAACTATTACAAGGTAATGTGCGGGGTGCACGAGAGGGCTAGGGACTTAGCTAATTGAAGCAAGTGCAAGGTGCATGTGCAGGATGAATAACTACTAGGAAGAAGGTAAGTGCGTAAAATATGCGCACAAGGTAAGAGTGGAATAAAGAGGAAAAGGAAAATGGAAAGGGAAGCACATAAGGGTGCATGAGGAAATAATGACCAAGTGAATGTGCCAAGGAGACAACTGAGGTGCACACCACTTGTAATGAAGAAATCTGAGCCATAATATGTATGTAACTTGTCCAAATAACAAGAAGAGTTATTTTGATAATAGTTTTGGGGGATTTTGGGGCTATCTCGCCTGCTATATGAAGGAGATCAGTATCTTGGAGTGTCCATTGGGTATGGAGTCTGCTATGTGATCATGAAATTCTGATTTATAGCTTTGAAGAACTACTCCTGAAGTCACTATTAGTGCAAATTCACAGCACCCCCAAAATGATCTATGGATCTTCTTTTCTAAGGCAATGTCATTTGGTGTGAATGCACAACATTAAGCTTTCCCAAAGTGTGGGACCTTTGCAAATGGGGAAAGCTCTCTAGAGAAGGCTGGTTCCTCTTCCTAAACTACCTACCACAAGCTATTCTAGTGTAGACAAGCTAATCTAATCCTAATATAATTATGCCAAGGAGATAGAGAGAGAGAAAAGAGGAAAAACAAAGCCTACACTAAAACGGTGATACAACAGAGAAGGAAAATGTTGAACATCTATCAAAACTGCCATGGAACAAGAAGAGGTGAGCAATGGAAAGGATGGACAAGTGCATCACAAAACCAAGGATGGATTTCACACAATTTTTTTTCCAAAACTCCATAAACACACCTCCAAAACCTTTAATGAAAATTCAAACATGCACAAATACCTGCAATGAAGAGAGGCAAGAAGAAAACAAACAAAAACAAGCAAGGATGGACAAATGCATCACAAACACATTTTTATTGCTCAGAAGTTTGCACAAAACATAATTTTGCTAGTAAGAGGAAAAAAATTCCATTACAGAGTAGGGGAGGAGGTTCTAACTCAATTTTGACCTTGGGGAAGAAAAGAAGGGAGGAAGAGAAGAATGATGAACAACTTGTTACAAATGAGCCAAAATTGGCTTTTAACCATCGAGCAGAATGGAAGAAAGGAGAAAATGCAAAAATTGATTTGGAACTTCAACCACTAAAAATATTCATCTAATTGGCCTAAAAAATGATGGGTTTCCATGAAAAATCCCATACTTCGAAGTACATTTCTTTACAGAGAAAAACAGAGGCCCATACTTCATTAATTTTGGTGGTTGGAGTCATTTTTTGTGTTCTTGCATGCCAGACGTTTTCCCATTTTCTCCCACAAATATCCATCAAAATTAAAAATTGAATAGTCCATCATGTGGATAATTTCACCAGCTTTCCAATGATATAAAGAACGTGAAAATCTAAGCTCGGGATCGAAAGTTATGCCCCTCTGAAGATTTAGGGCAAAAATGGCAATTTTAGGGCAAAATTCGGGTTGGCGGGCCAAAACTTGAAAATTTTCCCATTTTTTGAATTTGGGAAAAATTCCCAAAAATTCTCCATGCCCCTGCCACTCCACTAACACGTGTCACCCTCTAGCTGATCTGCGGGCCTCAGGATCATTTTCTGCCCTTTGCGCCTTTTAAATTTTCATTGGGAAAATTTCCCAATTTACCTCTCGTGGGCCCGACCTCCGCCGCTGATGTGGCCACGTGGCACCATTTGATTAATCAATGGGGCCATGGGTTCAATGTACACATTTGTGCCTTTTGAAACTTTTCAAATTTTCCAAATCCTTCCACCACCTCGACTCCCGCCGTTGACAGGACACGTGGTGCCACCTCATTGCTCGGTGGGCCTTAGCCAACATATTTTCCTCCTTCCATGGGCCCGCGGGTGAACTTCTTCCTCTATGCCTTTTGACCAAAGTGCAAAAACTCCAACATCCCCCCGACACCCACCGCTCTACCTTGCCACGTGTCGGTTTCTCATTGGCCGCGGGCCTGTCTAGGAAAATTTCCCCAAAAACTCCACCGAGCCATAACTCGAAAATTACAAGGAGTTAGGAGGAAAATTTTACCTTTCTGGAAAGGGGAAGAAAAATCCTATCTGATGAAGCTATTTCTAGAAACCTTTGAGTGCCTAAAATGTGTAAAATTTGATATTGAAGCACAAGGAAGGAAAGAATGAAGGCAAGTTAGCCAAAATAAGCAGGGGGCTCATTTTGGATAACAATTTTGGCGACTCTCAGGGGTCATCTACTTGTTAGATGAATGATCAGTGGCCTTTGAAACATCCATTGGGCATGGAGTCAAGCTTGATGAATTGATTCTGATATGAACTATGAAAATATAACCTTTGAGCTACTTGGAAACCCACTGAACTTGGAGTTGATCTTCACCAAAATGCCACTGAAATGGACTGTGCAAGAGCAATACAACAACACCAAAAACTATGTACAAAACTGAAAATCATACATGCTCCAAATGGAACATGCGAGTGTGCACAAGTACTTCTTCTGCTAAAAGCAAACCTACCTACTCTACTCTAACTAGAAGCAAAGGTGAGCTAAACAAACCCTGCATCTGGTTGTGCAAAATAGCTTCCTTTCTTCAAAATTGGCAGCCATGCAAATGATTTGGAGCTGAGTATGGCTGCTAGGATGAGTGGAAAATCAACAAGAAGTTGGTCTTCTACCCAAATTAGCAAGGTGTCAACTGAAAAAAATCCAATACCTCTTTTAGTTGCTTTGCATTTGGATTGAAGAGGTATGGCAGCTGATCCTTGGAACTTTGCATATCATCCTCATGCTTAGAGGCAAGCATGACTGGTTGTGGCTTCTCCTTTGGCTCCAATGAAGCTAAATACCTGATTGGGCAAGGTTTGATCCATTTGATATGCCCATAACTCTGATTTTCTATTCCAAAAATGGAATCTTCTTGTAGACCTTCTTGAATGGATGGTGTGGAAGCAATGGTAGAACTTTTCTGCCCTTTCTCTTCCTCCAATGAAGAACATGGAAGATTTAAATCTTCTAATCTTGATTCCAAAGAGCTGCTATAAGATGCAAGCTTTTGCAAATGAAAATTCTCCTCCATGACAATAGGTTCTTGTGTTTGGAAGATGGATGATGAAGGAGAAGATGGTGTGATTTCAACCAATTCTTCTTCATCAAAACAGTCCTCCAAATTAGACAGGTAAACTACCCTCATTGTTGTCTTCTGCAAATGTTCAACCTCTCCCATGGTGTTCTCTTGATCTGCAACTTGATCACCATGGTTTCTTTCATCCTCCAACATTGAGTTTGAGAGATCAAAATCTTCTTTAGCACTAGAACTCGAGAGAGATGAAGTAGAAAGAATAACTAAAGGTTCTTCTATAGCCTACTTTGTGCTCAAAGCCTTTGGATTTGCACTTTTCTCCCCCACAGTTGGAATGTGCTCCTCTTCTTTTGGATTTGGAGTAGCTTCTCCTTCCTCTACTGTTTGAAGACAATCTTTCTCTTGATTGAACTCTTCCTCTAGCATGAAGTTTTTCAAGTCAAACTCTTCAATCTACTGCTCTAGAGGACAAGTTGGGGCTGCAAGATCTTCTTTAGAGCTTCTTTCCATGGCTGATTGTGTAACTTGAATTGGACCAACATTTCCTTCAAGTAGAGTGCCAACATGGACACTACATTCTGAGAAAACTGATTGCTAATCTACTTCTTCTTTTTGCTCTTCTTCTGCTGCAACAAAATCAGCCTTGGCCACCACTTGTTCTTCAACTCTAACCTCCTCTATTGGTTTCACCATCAAGGGGATTTTTGTAATCCCAAATTTAAGAGCCAAATTCAACAAACTTTTAATCTTTTCATCCTTGTTTGGCTCTTCTTCTTGCTACTGTTTTCCTTGACTGGAATTCTAATTTTTATCTTCCCAACATGGATTTGGGAATGCAAGAGGAGGGGTGGGTTGTAACTCAATTGATTTTGCAATTTTTTGTGGTGTTGGAGGAGATAGAAACTTTTGTTTCTTTGTAGGGAGTGGCTGTTTGGAAGGGAAAAGGACAGAAGAATTGAGATGGGGTGGAAGACTAGGGGATGGAGAAATGGAATCAACACTTGGGGAAACATGGGCTAGATTTGGAATTTGGCATTCAAAATGAGATGGTGCTACTTGAGGAATGGAAAGAGAAAAACTAGATGATGGTGTAGAACTTACCCATTGACAAGGTTTCTCAACACCAAGTTTATAGGTCTCTATCTCCAGTGTCCATTGTGTAAGTTGGGGAAACATCTCAATCATGAAGTCTAGCTTCTCTGAGGGCTGTAATGTCTTGGAAAAGGGCCTCCCCATGGATAGGGTGCTCTGAAACCAATATGAAATGCCTTCATTTGTGCTTGAGCCCTTGATTGCACCATGCCAACCTCCATTTTTTGGATTTTCTCCAACAAATCTACACTTTCTTCTTGACTGCCCTCATCATATGCGTATCCTTGTGCTTGATGTGCTTCATAGCCAAACTAATTTTGGCATTGCTCATATGGATATGCATACTGATTTTGAATTTGATCAAAATGCTGATTTGGAGGATTTGAAAAACATGTTGGAGGTGGAATATATTGTTGTTGTTGTAAATGTGAATTCCATGATGGAAATGAAGTCATGATTACACAACTTCATGGAATGAAAGAAGATGGAAGAGATGGAAAGAAGAATGAATGGAAAGAGGGTCTGCAACTCAAAGAATGAGTTATTTACTAGATGGAGTCACCAGATGTGCTTTTGAATATGCCTCCAAAGGTTGAATCCTTAATAGGAACACACCAACCTGTCAAAAATAAAGTGGAAGACCTCTAAGGTCCCACCGAGCATGCCAAAACTATTAGTGCAAATTCACAGCACCCCCAAAATGACCTATGGATCTACTTTTCTAAGGTAATGTCATTTGGTGTGAATGCACAACATTGAGCTTTCCCAAAGTGTGGGACCTTTGCAAATGGGGAAAGCTCTCCTAGAGAAGGCTGGTTCCTCTTCCTAAACTACCGCCACAAGCTATTCCAAAGTGCGAGAAAGCTAATATAATCCTAACATAACTATGCCAAGGAGACAGAGAGAGAGAGAAAAGAGGAAAACAAAGCCTACACTAAAATGGTGATACACCAGAGAAGGAAAATGTTGAACATCTATCAAAACTACCATGGAACAAGAAGAGGTGAGAAATGGAAAGGATGAACAAGTGCATCACAAAACCAAGGATGGATTTCACACAAAAAATGTTTCAAAAATCCATAAACACAGCTCCAAAACCTGTAATGAACATTCAAACATGCACAAATACCTGCAATGAAGAGAGGCAAGAAGAAAACAAACAAAAATGAGCAAGGATGGACAAATGCATCACAAAACATGTTTTTATTGCTCCAGAAGTTTGCACAAAACATCATTTTGCTGGTAAGAGGAAAAAAATGCCATTATAGAGTAGGGGAGGAGGTTCTAACTCCATTTTTACCCTAGGGAAGAAAATAAGGGAGGGCAGAGAAGAATGATGAACAACTTTTTACAAATGAGCCAAAAGACTGGACTTTTAACCATCGAGCAAAATGGAAGAAAGGAGAAAACGTGGGAAAATTGATTTGGAACTTCAACCACCAACAAGATTCATCTAATTGGCCTAAAAATGATGGGTTTCCATGAAAATCCCATACTTTGAAGTACATTGCTTTATAGAGCAAAATAGAGGCCCATACTTCATTAATTTTGGTGGTTGGAGTCATTTTCTATGTTCTTGCATGCCAGGGATGTTTTCCCATTTTTCCCACAAATCTCCATAAAAATTAAAAATTTAATATTCCATCATGTGGATAATTTCACCAGGTTTTTGATGATATAAAGAACGTGAAAATTTGAGCTTGGGATCAAAAGTTATGCCCCTATGAAGATTTAGGGCAAAAATGACAATTTTAGGGCAAAATTTGGGTTGGCGGGCCGAAACTTGAAAATTTTCCCCTTTTTTGAATTTGGGAAAAATTCCCAAAAATTCTCCATGCCCCACCACTCTACTGCCACGTGTCACCCTCTGGCTGATCTGTGGGCCTCAGGATCATTTTCTGCCCTTTGCGCCTTTTAAATTTTCATTGGGAAAATTTCCCAATTTACCTCCACGGGCCCAACCTCCACCGCTGATGTGGCCACGTGGTGCCATTTGATTAATCAATGGGGCCATGGGTTCAATGCATGCCTTTTCACCTTTTGTAACTTTGGAAAATTTCACCAAATCCTTCGCCCCCCAACTCCCGCCACTGACAGGACACGTGGCGCCACCTCATTGCTCGGCGGGCCTTAGCCAACATATTTTCCTCCTTCCACGGGCCCACGGGAGAAATTCTTCCTCTGTGCCTTTTGACCAAAGTACCAAAAACTCCAACATCCCCTCGACACCCACTACTCCACCTTGCCACGTGTCGGTTTCTCATTGGTCGCAGGCCTGTTTAGGGAAAATTTCCCCAAAAAACTCCTTTGAGCCATAACTCAAAAATTACAAGGAGTTAGGAGGAAAATTTTACCTTTCTGGATAGGGGAAGAAAAATACTATCTAATGAAGCTATTTCTAGAAACCTTTGAGTGCTTGAAATGTGTAAAATTTGATATTGAAGCACAAGGAAGGAAAGAATGAAGGCAAGTTAGCCAAAATAAGCAAGGGGCTCATTTTGGATAACAATTTTGGCAACTCTCAGGGGTCATCTACTGCTAGATGAATGATCAGTGGCCTTTGAAGCATCCATTGGGCATGGAGTCAAGCCTGATGAACTGATTCTAATATGAACTATGAAAATATGACCTCTGAGCTACTTGGAAACCCACTGAACTTGGAGTTGATCTTCACCAAAATGCCACTAAAATGGACTGTGCAAGAGCAATACAATAGCACCAAAAACTATGTACAAAACTGAAAATCATACATGCTCCAAATGGAACATGCAGAGTGTACACAAGCACTTCTTCTGCTGAAAGAAAACCTACCTACTCTACTCTAATTGGAAGCAAAGGTGAGCTAAACAAACCCTGCAACTGGTTGTGCAAAATATCTTCCTTTCTTCAAAATTGGCAACCACACAAATGATTTGGAGCTGAGTATGGCTGCTAGGATGAGTGGAAAATCAACAAGAAGCTGGTCTTCTACCAAAATTAGAAAGGTGTCAACTAAAAACAAATCCAATACCTCTTTTAGTTGCTTTACATTTGGATTGAAGAGGTATGACATCTGATCCTTGGAACTTTCCATATCATCCTCATGCTTAGAGTCAAGCATGACTGGTTGTGGCTTCTCCTTTGGCTCCAATGAAGCCAAATACCTGATTGGGAAAGGTCCTTCTATTTGATATGCCCATAAATTTGATTTTCCATTCCAAAATGGAATCTTCTTGCATACCTTCTTGAATGGATGGTGTGGAAGCAATGGTAGAACTTGATGATGGTAGAGTTCCTTGGTTCTTCAAAATTAACCAACTCTATCATTCCGATTTCTCTCTAGTTTGTGCCTTCGAACTCCAACCACCGGGAAAGTGCTAATGAGTTCAACTCCAACGTCAAAGGAAGGGTAGTACCCTTTCTATATAAACGATTGTAAGGTAAAGTTCCTATTGATTTTATCATCCCGGAGAACATGTGTGACCTTTATATGCCAATGTATTTGGCTAATGTTCATTGGCGCTTCGTGATCCCGATCGTTTCTTGTTTGTGGATTCTACTAGAACATTTCCTTGAGGGTAATATTTGGAAGAAGTCTTCAGATATATGCCCTAGATTTAGAGCTCAATCAGTGTATTTAGTGCCAAAGAAGGATTTTTATTTTCAAAGATAATGGTTTGAGGAATTCCAAACCTTTTGACTATTCCTTCAAGAAAGTCAAGGATGATTAACTTAGTTGATTCCTTGAGCACAAAAACTTCTATCCATCTAGTAAAGTAGTCCATAATTGTCAACACCTATCTATGTCTAGTGCTTAAAGGTGGATTGATCATTCTTATGAAGTCGAGACCCCATTGCGAAAATGATGATCTGCTTGGATTGGTCAGATGAGAAGCATCGTCAATCTCTTCCTTCCTACAAAGAAAGAGAATCCCTTGCATTTTGTGACCCACTTGTGTGCATCTACAAATAGAGTAGGCCAAAAGATACATGCCATTATGATCTTCATTGCTATAGTTTTGGCAGAGAAGTGTCCACCATAGAATCCATCGTGAAATTATGCTAACACTTTTTCAGTCTTTGCGTGCCGTTAATACACCTTAACAACATGCCGTCAAGATTATTCTTGAAGATAATTATGTTAATCAAAACATAAGGGATAAATTGTAACCTTAGATGTCTTCTCTTTTCCTTGTTTAAGCTAGGAGGGTATGCACCCTCGGAAAGGAATTTGATCATGTCCTTCATCCAATCACACGTGTCAGGATATGTATTTTTCTCAAGTTCTGTGCACGAGAGAGCTTCATTAAGAAACAATGAAGTCTAAGATTCATCATGCACATCCTCAATAAGCTACTTGTAGAGCATGCTATCTATGACTAGATTTGTGGCTTTGATAGTCATATCATAATCCACAATTTTGGTCACCCATTGTGCTCTCATTTCACTAATTTCTTCTCCCAAGATGAATTATCCGACGAGAAGAGTGGGAGACTAACACCTTGATATGATTTTTGGCAAGCATACTTTTGAAATTCTTGAGCATGCGCATGATGGAAAATACCCACTTCTCCATGTGACTATATTTTAATTCATAATCCTTCAAAGCGTCTAGATAAAGAAATCCACCGGTTATTCCAACCCCTGTTCATTTTCTTGTGTTAGGATAGCAACAACACTCACATCAGTGCCATAAGCATAAAGGATAAAATCCTTTGAGTAATTTGGGTTGATGAGTTTTGGCACACAAACAATATCTTGCTTGATTTTGTTGAAGCTTTCCTTTCCTTCTATTATCCATCTAAAAGTTATGTCCTTCTTGAGCATCAGGGTGATGGGATGAACTAGTCCTACAAAGTTAGGAATAAAATACCTAACAAAATTGATCTTATCGAGGAAGGAATGCAAGGAATTTTTGTACACCGATAGGGAAAGAGATAGTATGGCTTAAACACACTCATGATTGATTGTGATGCCATCCTTTGAAACCACATGACCCAAGATCTTTCCCTGTGCCACTGAAAAATTACACTTCTTAGGGTTAAGAGATACCCCATACCTTTTACATCTCTTAAAGGCTTTCTCTAGGTGTTCCATGTGATCTGTACTCTGCTTTGAGAAGAATGTAATGTCATCAAGGTAAACCGAGATGAAATCATTGATGTAACCTTTGAAGGAAATATCCATGGCATGTTGAAATGTTGTGCTTGCATTTGATAGACCAAAGGGCATATTCTGATATGCATATGTTCCCACTTGGTTGTAAATGCTATTTTGAATTGATCCTCTTCCTTAACCATGATCTGGTTGAAGCCAAAGTACCCATCCAACATTGAGAATCTTACGCGCGCCACACGGTCTTTAGAATCTTCTCCATAGAAAGTAAAGTATAATTATCCTTTAGAGATGCCTTGTTCAAATATCTAAAATCAACATAGAGTCTGATTTCACCATTCTTCTTACACACCGAAACTAGATTCATAACCCAGGTAGAGTACTTGATGGGAAAAATAATCTTTGCCTCAATGAGTTTAGATAACTCCTTCCTCATGAGGGGCTCTATCTTTGGATTGACTAGTTGTTACTTTTGTTTTACGGGCTTGATACCAGGAATAAGATCAATGGAGTGTTGAGAAACACTTATATCAAAACCTTTGAGGTCTTCATACTCCCATGAGAAGATATCACTATATTTTTGATAGAGAGAGATGAAGGCCTACCTTTCATCGCGTGCACAAGATTTACTAAGAAAAAACACTTTTCCATGTGTAATAGTGATTGGGGAGATGTTTTCTTACGCATTTTATATATACTTTTCTTCACCCTTGAACTCATCATCAAGGCTAAAAATTTGTTCTAAGGTGACCAAGACTTTAGGTAGCTTATTTGACTTCAGTTGAATCACTTAGTCACTATAGCTATCTTGCAAGTCAACTTCCATGCTTGGTGAGAACTCAAATTCATTCTGGATGAATGAGATGATCTATGTGTTACTATTAAACACTTGCCAGCTGATGTTGTTATCTAGAATGGATGGTCTAATCACCATCTTATTGTGCTGAGTGTTTCCTTTGAAAAATTCCTCAGCAGGAGAGAATTGCAAACCAAGTGTGACCATTTGATCAACTTCCTTATTCATGTTGCATAACACCACTTGGCATAAAATATCTCAAGGAGGTCCTAAAATCTGTGTCTATAAGCTTTGAGAAGATTATTCTTCATCGTACGCTTGTTGGTAACCTGATGGATAACCAATTCTGTGTCCCCAAAGATCTAGAGCACCTTAATATTTTTATTTTCAGCAATAAACATACCATGCACCAAATCCTTAGCCACATTGTTAGAACATGTAAACTATAACCCGTGCCGAAGAATAATTTCTCATTATTAGGGGAAATGAGAACGAATCTTACTCCCACAATGTTTTTTCTTCTGGATCCATCAAAGTATAATTTCCATAAACCAAGGTTCTCTTTACTTTTCTTGAGTGCGCATAACATAACTTCTTCTTCAAGAATTTAGGAAGTGCCAAGCCCAGTTTCATAATCTTCCAACTCTTCAACATATGGGTCAAATTTATGGTGCCTCTCTACCCACTCATCAAGTACTAGATCAGGAATAGAAGGTGGAAGAGGCTGATCTTTAGGAATTGAAGCTTTTTCTTCTTGGACCCAATAGTTGGCTCTGAGAGGGGATGGGACATATGACTCTACATGATAGGAAATTATTGGCTTAGCTTGTATGGTAAATCAAGTACCATACCTTGTCTTGAGTAACATATGAGACCAATCAAAAGACAAGTAACCACCAACTTTAGCAGTAAAATATATTGACATACATAAGGAAAAAAAAGGGGGGACATCAATGATTAACACATCTTGAGTTATTGTTAGACTTGGACATGCATGGAGGGTTAACTCAATATCCTTGATGATTCCCAGAATAGTGATAGTTGAACCATCAAGTTGTAGGACTCCTTTTGTCAAGGGGCTGTACTTAAGACCCAAGACATCCAAAATTTTATTAGGCATGACTAAAGTACTAGCACCTGAGTCAATCATGTAGTTATGGACAAGATGTTTACCTATGATCAAAGACATATAGAAGGGTGGAGTTTTAACAATTTTAATTACTTGCTTCTCCTCTTCTTGGCAGATGTTGATAAAAGTACACATCTTTTTCATAGATGGATCAAAGTGTAGGAGTTGTGCAGAGCTTCATGTAATAAGTCACACTAGGATGGAATGGTCAAGGCATCCCACATTATAACATTTATGTTTGTCTTTTTCATCTAGTCCACAATGTTGAATGGAAAACCCACTGACTTGCACATTTGAGGAACAAAAACATCCTTGCTTGGTTTCTCAGGTATAGAGGTAAGAACATTAGATGGTGTAGAGGCTTGACCTACAAAGGAGGGGCACATGCCACTTCAGGAGGATATTTTCATGGAGCCTCGGGTGTAGGAACTTGAGCACTTTTACTACTAGATGTCTTAGTTGCTTCCTTTTGCTTTTGAGGGTCTACTTGTGTTGTTGAAATCATGACCTACGCATGAGGCTTGAGCATTCTCTTCTTGTATCTTGTGTTGTCTGTAATATGGGTGCATGGTGTAATTGAATAATATGAAACTTGGTTGATTTCATAGAAGTCCTTAGTGCTAAATAACATCAAATTTGCCTCTGGAGGAGGTTTTGGCCTCTCTTGGTTATTTGCTTTAGGTGGGCTTGTTGAAGGCTCATAGTTGGGAGCATTATGAATCATATAAGCTTGCGCGTGCACATGATTAGAGTAATGATATTGACTATGAGGAATATTGCAAGGAAAACACCATTTAGACTCTCACGCCATGTTTTTCTAGACTGGGATAAGTGTTTAACTTGTGTTGGACACTGGAAGAGGTTGTGCAGGAGGAATAACTTGTAAAAGCAAGTGTGCATTGGCATGCCATCTATCATTCTACTAGTTTTTTCTATATCTTTGATTCCCATACTGATTGCACCAAGGTTGATTGCTCTGGATTTGCACCTAATTGGAATTAAATTTGTAGGTTTTTACGCCTACTACTTTTCCAATGACATGACCTTATTGGAAAAAGTTTCTAATCGAGCCTTCAATTCATCATCTTGTTTTTTGTGCAAGAGAGTAGGATGTAAATGTAATTGGTTACATGCTCGCACCGAAACTAGAGTAATTCAAGGTCAAAGCTTTGGAGACATCTCTTAGAATAAGGGCACATGAGGCCTAGGTGCACACTTACCACCTGAATGAGACTATTTTTTTCCCTTATTGTAATGTTGTATGCAATAGGTAAGATTATACCTCCCATGGATTAAATCATGACTGAAATGTCACTATTTAAGGCCCTTAGATAGTAAAAGAAAGCATGTTGGGCTGTAGGCCTTATTAATTGAGAAATTAAGTCCCAAGTCTTCGGAATATGATGTTAAAATCAATCATCTACTCGTTAGGTGCAAACTTTTTTGTAGTCCGCTACTCCACGGTGATAGATGATCGATTTATCTTCAAAGTAATTACACGAGATCTGTTCCAAGCTCATCCTAGGTAGAAATAGATGTAAGTCTCAGGCCATGGTATCATTGGAGTGATTTACCCTTGAAAGAGGATATAAACAACTTGATAACAACATCATGATGTGTAATCAGATAGATAGAGCACACATTGGACACATATTGAATGTGTTCAACAAGGGTGACTTGATTTTCTCCTGTAAAGTATGGAATACTCTTGAGTACGGCTACTGGCATATCATACTGGGCATTGAGATTGAGTTTGCTTTCACCAGTGAAGCTAGAAAAGTTCTATGGAGGAGGAGGAGGTTTAAGTGCCATGGTAGGGGACACTTATCTATTTTGAGGAGAATTAGAGTGCATGCGATGTGTTAGAAATGAGGTGCGTGAAAGATCTGCTACGCATGTTTCTTAGTGAAAGATGGAGGTATTTAAAATATCCTTTAGCCGTAGCACTTTGTCCAGTATGTAATATTCTCATAAAAGGTGCTCAAGAATGCAAAATAGGAGCTTTGGAAATGTTGGGAGTCACCGGATGTGTTGAAATAAACCTCCAAAGGTTGGAAATAATGATTTCACACACGAACTTAGAAATATGAAATTTAAGCTTTCACCGCTTGTCCCACCGGGGTGTGTGAGAAAATGTTGGTAGTCAAACTTACACCCATGTCTCGAATCTGGAAGAAATGAGTTGTTTGAGAAAATAATGGAACCGTCTCCAAGTTGTGGGACATTGTGCACTTGAGACAAATCTTCGAGAGAATGTCGGTTCCTCTATCTATTTCTACGCCACTCGCTACTCCTAATGCTGAAAGGGAAAACTAATCTAACAATGCCAAGGGACTAGAGATAGAAGGATAATAGAAAGTAAAACTAATCTAAGGAAGATGATATCACAAAAAGAGGGAAGAACACCATCTGTTTTGAGTGAAAATGAAAGGAAAGGTGTTAAGGGAGGCTAGGCACATGTAGCATAGACCAACACACATTTACACAATCATTTTCATGAAACACAACTAGAATTGGAGCTGCAAGGGATGCAGAGTGACACAACAAGAACACACTGTAAAATAAAGGAAAGAAGAAAGAATAAAAACACGCTTAGGATAGAGAATAGTCACAAAATGATGCTTCCATTACTTCTAGAAATGCACAAAACTATTACAATGGCAAAAGAGGCCAATATCCACATGCATGAACCATATATAGAGGTATGCGACTCAGAATATAGAAATATGAAGTCCTTAGCCAAGTGTGTAAGGATCTAAAGTGTCCAACATTAATAATGAGCCCAACTCTTACATTTATAAATGAATCGATGGAATAAGAAGAAGAGAAGAAGGAGGGTAAAACTGAATTTGAAATGCAACCACTAGCACGAAGCATTCAATGCCTACAAATCCACCTGTAAATCTATCAAATACATTTCCCCAAGTCTTTTTGGCATGTTAGAGAAGGAAAGAAGGTAGATTAGATCAAATCGGGTGGTTGGAGAAATCAGATCTACTCATTAATGCCTAGAAAAATGTTTTCCCATTTCTCACCTACTAGATCCACCAAGAATTTGAATTTGAATATCTAGCACTATAGCCCATGTTAACAACTATTGATTGAGGCTAAGCACGCACTGATCACAATTCGTAGAAAAAGATAAGGCTATCGAAGATTGTCAAAGTCATCTATGTACACAAGACACATGGTGCACGTTGATTGATGAAAAGATGGTCAACTACGGAAAACTATTTTTTCATTTCTACTGGTGTCACTCACTAGTTTGCTACAAGGATTCAATGCCCTATTGGCATGCTTTGACTGGTTACGTGTGGCATAATCAAGCATGTCAGAGAATGATGTGGCATGGAATGGTGTAGAGGAGGGAAAAAGGTATGTGTGTGGGAGAATGAGGTGTGAGAAGAAGGTAGAAGAAAGGTGCACATAATCGTAATGTGCGTAGAGGAAAAGGGAAAAATGGTGAGTAGAGAACATATGGTCAAGGTGCAACTATTACAAGGTAATGTGCGGGGCATGTGAGAGGGCTAGGGACTTAGATGATTGAAGCAAGTGTAAGGCATGCGTGTAGGATGAATAACTACTAGGAAGAAGGTGAATGTGCAAAATATGCATGCAAGGTAAGAGTGGAACAAAGAGGAAAAGGAAAATAAAAAGGGGAGAAGGGGAAGTGCACAAGGGCACACGAGGAAACAATGACCAGTGAATGTGCCAAGGAGACAACTGAGATGTGTGCCACTTGTAATGAAGATCTCTGAGCCATAATATGTATGTAAGTTATCCAAATAACTAGAATAGTTATTTGGATAACATCTATTTCATTATATGCATTAGAATGACCTTAATTTCCCCCATCGACACTAGGACCTCTACACTACATACCAATACAATGAATCATAATTAATACATACATAGTTATCTAAGTCCTAGGGTGGAGTGGAGGTTAGGAGAGTTTGAATAAATATGGAGCCCTAATTGGGCCCTCAACACTTGACAATGGCACTTGGGTGCTTGATTTTAGTGCATGAATTCGATGTAGGGGAAAAAAGGATAAACATGTCTATATTTTCATTTCTCTACTATCACGTAATGTGCTCCAAGAGAGAGACGATTCAATGTTTATATCAAATAAATTCTTATAGTGTGCTTGGATATGAGATCCTTAAATGCCTCTAATCAGTTAGGGTCTACATGTTTATATACAAGACTTAAGCCATGATTTCGCTCAATTAAATTTAATCCGAATAAGGTAACTTGTGTATTTGAAAATGTGACAAATACAATTAAGAAAAATCGGTTCCTCAACCTTAGGACATAGTCATTAACTGAAGTTATCCTACACATACCAAATCATCTAGGATTAGGAAGGAATTTAATATGAGAGATCTTATGGATTGTGTCGATGTGAGTTTTATGCACCCAAATAGATAATGATGTTTCATCCTCTTATGTTAGGAATTAGTTGGATTTTTCCAAGGCATGAGGTGAAATTATGTAATTTTATATAACCAAAATGTGGAATAGTAGCATGTGATATACAACCTATCATTGAAAGTTCACCTAGTATCATGAGAATCACCTAAATATGGATAATTATAGAATTGAATATCATCAATAAAGCACATCAAAGAGAGATAGATAGATAGATAGAGAGAGAGAGCTAAGATGGAGAAAATAGTTTCAAATTTCACTTAGGTAGTTAATTTTCTCAAGAAATGCTTACTTATAGTTATTACAAAATAATCAACAATAATGAAATCTAGCATTTACTCAAACTTGAATATAATGTGGTGTTAGAGTCTAAGGGCCAATCTTGTGAACACATTTTAGTGGTATCTCATTACAAGATAAATTGGACTCAATTAATTACAAAATAACATTAAACTATAACAATTGTTAAATATTAGTGCTTTCTATAGAAAATAATGATGTGCGCATCTAACTACATCGATTAGAGATCAATGGTTGACACTTAATTTACTAGATTAGCAAAAACACCTAATCTAGCCAACTCATTAAGAAAATAAATATAATTCAAATTGAGGTAAGAAAATAGAATATCCATTTGAATTTGAGAAAGGATAAAACAAGAACAAACTCATAAAAATGCACATAAATTTTCTATGATTTTAAAGCCTCCGAAAATATTTCTTATTTTATGGGCCATTTTCATGCCTCTAAAGATTATAGCGATCATGCTTATTTGTGGGAGTAAATTAAATATTTAAAAGCAAATAATAAATTAATGCTACGAATAATTCCCAAACTAATATATCTAATAGATAAAATATATCTTTGAGATATTTTCTCCATCTAAATATTAAATGCCTCCATGTGCTCTTTAAAACATTAGCTCCACATTTACTCTTAAGTAAAATTTCCAATTTTGAGCCTCTCCGCTGTTATCAATAAAAAGGGTTGGAGGTCCCTTAGCCTTTTCATTAAATATGAGAAATAGATACATAAAATTTAAGCCTCCAAAGTCATCAATATAATTCTATAGAGGCACCCATGATTATAATTATTTAAGATCTTAACTTGCTCTAGAAGAAGAGTAAACTAGAAAGGCCTTTCAATTATGTTAGAAACACAATAACTATAGAAGTAGAGGAGGAAGTAAGTAGAGGAAAAATAATTCAAGTTGTAGAAAGAGGGGTTAATAAGAAATTCAATAATTAAAAAATCCAAGGATGCATCTAGTGATATCAAGATAGTTCACTAAATACGTTCATACATATACTTTCCTAGTGCTAGAGAAAATACAAAGACATGTAGTTTTTAAAAAATATATCCAAGACCTAGGTCTCATTAGGTATGAATGTATCATCTTGATAGTAAATTGCTTCATCAAGTATCTCAGTGTGTGCATTTTATCACATAATGCCACTCCTTATTAGAAATCTTATTTTTATGAAGATATGATTAGATCTAAAAGCCAAGGAAGAAAAATGGGGTCTCCCCCTTTGTTGAAACAATTTGGGAGAAAAATGTACCTCCTACACTTTCTATGTGATATCATTACGATCCCTTAAAAACCATTTGTAGCGTTCCATTCCTTAGGCCGTATTCAATCCATCTTCAATCCTCTATCATCGATATCAAGTTTATACCCATTGTTCTCAAAAGGATATTAGTAAGACCTCACTAGTTTCTTAGGCCACAACTTAAAATAGAGGTAAATAGATGTTGATATATTATTTTAGCTATGAGTATATCTACAACCTCATTCACTTCATGAAAGTTATGTTAATGTGATATGGAGTAAAATTACCACCATTTCCTTTACATTATGTAATAGATGATTCAAATTATAGTTAAGTGTTTAACCTTTCCACATTACATAAATTAAAACCATAGAATCACCATCTACTATGAGATATGAGAATCCTCTATCTTTGAAAAGTCTTAAGCCCTCAGATAATGCTGGAGACTATGCCTCGTTATTAGTGGCTTTTGGGATAAGGAAATAACCACCCCACAATAACTAACCTTTTAGATCTTGAATGACACATCTTTCTCCTACCGTTCCAGAATTTTGTTGATATGCCCTATAAAAATTGAACTTGGCATACCCATCTAATAATACACCCCCTCTTTGAGTCATCAAGGGCATGTAGTACAATTTTAGGCAATATTCCTAAAATTCTCCACACCATTCCCATTCAATTCTTTAATCTTAAGAAAATTCAATTGTGACATTCCTTCCAAATGTTCCATATAAAATTTTATGTAGATATAAGCCATAAATTATTAGCTTATTTCAAGACCTTAGGTCATGAAAAGAAGGATCCTTTCATTGTTCATGGAAATATCCACCACTGTTCATATTTCAAGCAATGTCGGGACCAAATATTCCTCATATATGGGAAATGAAGAAGTAAGTTTTTAAATGTTTCACCACACAAAATAAATGTATAGGATCCAACAAATTCATGTTATGTGAATCACGTGTCTAGACAAGCATTGTGTGGAGTAATATGGTCTGTGCAAACAATATTCAATACAAGCATTGGTTACTTTATAATCACAGTTCACAAACTTCTTTCATAGTCTTGTAATTCTTTATTAGTTTCACAATTTTGCTTCAATACCAATCATGAATCTTCCTAGAAGTTTTTGAACTCACCATTCTATAATTTCTAAGTGATATTATCACATATTAATATAATTTCTTTGATATGAAATCAAGGGTGAGTCATGAAGTGAGAATATTATTCCAAACGATCCTTTTCCAAGTATTTTCCTCTAATTATCTCATATAACCGCCAAGCTAGTTTTCCCCTAATGCCGACTTGTGTTCTTTGGAGGTTTTTATCCCAACTGTACCATAATATTTTGAGTGCCACACATTTTCCCATTTTTTCCAGTATATTTTACTTGTTTTTTTATGGCTCCATAAATAGTGCTTGATAACAATATTCATTTTATATATTACTCCTACTAGTTTACTAAGCATAGAAAATAGATAAACTAGAATGTCTTGTAAGGCTCAACCACATTTCCTTCCATCCCTTCTTCAAAATTTTAAACAATATTTTCCAAAAATTTGCCTTCCCTTTTACTAGAAAGAGTATTATTTTAAATTTTTTGGGGAAAAATTCCAATTGAAACTTCTATATCCCCCGTTATCATTTACTACCTTTACAAAGAAACAATAACTAATTTTTGTAGGTTAATATGCTGACTCGAAACCTATTCATATTCCCTTAAAACTCTTTTTAGGGTCATGGATTCCATCATTTCAAGAACTAGAAACTATAAGTGAGTGTTGGGAATTTGTGTAGTTTTAGATTATAACTCCAAAATCTCCCCTTTTCTTTTGATTGAATTAGATAATGACCAAAGGATTCATCCATGATAAGAAAAGATAAGGAGATAAAGGATCTCCTTGCAAATTCCTCGTGATTTTGAAAAAATCAAATCGGACTATTAAAAGGATTGAGAAAAAGAATCCTACCACACACTCTAGGGCCCATTATACCCATTCTATGCTAAAATTGAAGGCTAAAAAAAACCTATAAAAAATACCAAATTGATTATGTCAGGATTTTTTATGTCCAACTTTCATAGCATTCCTAACTTGTTTTAGTTTATATAGTATGAAAGATTTCATGTGTAATCATAAATCCATCAATTATCTGCCTTCTACTCACAAAGCCTCCATTTTTGAGATAAATTATTGCAAATAACAACACTTTTAGCCATTTAATAGTTAATTTGGACACAAATCAATAAATGTTTCAGGATTGGGATTCTTTGGATTTATTTAAATGAATGTACAATTGAAATATTATAGTATTTTCATAAACATCAAGGAGTCATTCACTATTCTACTAAAATCCTTGCTAAAAACATCCCAAATATTTGAAAAATATCAACCGAGAATCCATTTGGGCATGGTGCTTTGTTAGCTTTCATTAAATAAATTGAAACCTTTATTTCTTCTTAAAAATTGCTGCAAAATTTCCTCATTTTGTAAATTTGTTATCAATTTAGGGTATTTTCTAAAAGTCTATCCATTTCCTATTCATCCCTTTCTTCCTCTTTAGTCATTAGATTTTTCTTTCTTAAAAATGTCTATATGGTCATGGATTCCATCATTTCAAGAACTACAAACTATAAGCGTGTGTTGGGAATTTTTGCAAAGCATTAGATTATAACCCCAAAATCTCCCCTTTTATTTTAATTAAATTATAAAATGACTAAAGGATTCATCCATGATAAGAAAAATATAAGGAGATAAAGGATCTCCTTGCGAATCCCTTTTGATTTTTGAAAAAATTCAAATCAAACTATCAAAAGGACTGAGAAAAAGAATCTTTCCACACATTCTAGGACCCATTATACCCATTCTATGCTAAAATTGAAGGCTAAAAGAACCTTTTAAAAAAACACAATTGATTATGTTAGGATTTTCTATGTCCAACTTTCGTAACATTCGTAGAATTTGTTTTATTTTATAGAGTATGGAATATTTCATGTGTCATTATAACTCACTTCAATATACATCATCTACTTACAAAGACTTCATGTTTGACATAAATTATTACAAAAAACAACAGTTTTATCCATTTAGTAGTTATTTTGGACACATATAAATAAATGCTTTAGGATTGGGCTTCTTTGGAATTATTGAAATGAATGTACAATTGAAATATAATGACATTTTAATGAACATTAGGGACTCATTCACTATTATACTAAAATCCTTGCTAAAAACATCCCAAATAATTGAAAAACATCAACCGAGAATCAATTTGGGCTTGGTAATTTGTTAGGTTTCATTAAATGAATTGAAAACTTTATTTCTTATTCAAAAATTACTAAAACATTTCCTCATTTTGTGAATTTGTTATTAATTTAGGGTAAGGGCTAAAAATCTATCCATTTCCTATTCATCCCTTTCTTCCTCTTCAGTAATTAGATTTTTCTTTCTTAAAACTCTCTATAGGGTCATAGATTCCACCATTTCAAGAACTACGGACTAAAAACGGGTGTTGTAAATTTTTGTAGCATTAGATTATAACCCCAAAATATACCCCTTTTCTTGTAATCAAATTAGAAAATGACCAAATGATTCATCCATGATAAGAGAAATATAAGAAGGTAAAGGATCTCCCTTAAATCCCTTGTGATTTTAGAAAAAATCAAATCAGACTATCAAAAGGAATGAGAAAAATAATATTTCCACACATTCTAGACCCATTATACCCATTCTATACTAAAATTGAAGGCTAACAAAACCTTTAAAAACCCAAATGATTATGTTAGGATTTTCCATGTCCAACTTTCATAGCATTCTTAACTTATTTTAGTTTATATATTATGGAATATTTCATGTGTCAAGACAATTCCATCCAATATATGTCTTATACTTACAAAGCCTCCATGTTTGAGAGAAATTATTGAAAACAACAACACTTTTAGCCATTTAGTAGTTACTTTGGACACAAATCAATAAATGTTTTAGAATTGGGCTTCTTTAGAATTAGTGAAATGAATGTACAATTTATATATCATAGAGTTTTCATGAACATAAGGGACTCATTCACTATTATACTAAAATCCTTTCTAAAAAAATCCCAAATAATTGAAAAATATTAACCAAGAATCCATTTGGGCTTGGTGTTTTGTTAGGTTTCATTAAATGAATTGAAACCTTTATTTCTTCTTCAAAAATAAATGCAAAATTTCATCATTTTGTGAATTTGTTATTAAATTAGGGGTGAGGGATAAAAATTTATCCATATCCTATTCATCCCTTTCTTCCTCTCCAGTCGTTTGATTTTTTTTTTTCTTAAAACTCTCTGTATGGTCATGGTTTCCATCATTTCAGTAACTACAAACTATAAACCGATGTTGGGAATTTATGTAGTATTATATTATAACCCCAAAATCTCCCCATTTCTTTTAATTGAATTAGAAAATGACTAAATGATTCATCAATGATAAGAAATAGATAAGGAGATAAAATGATCCCCCTTGTGAATCCTTTTGTGATTTTGAAAAACTCAAATCAAACTATCAAAAGGACTGAGAAAAGAATCTTTCCATACATTCTAGGACCCATTATACTGATTATATGCTAAAATTGAAGGATAACAAAACCTTTCAAAAAAAATGAAGTGATTATGTCAAGATTTTCTATGTCCAACTTTCGTAGCATTACCAACTTGTTTTAGTTTATAAAGTATGGAATATTTCATTTGTCATTATAACTCCATCCAATATCTACCTTCTACTTACAAAGATTCCATGTTTGAGAGAAATTATTGAAAACAACAACACTTTTAGCCATTTAGTAGTTAATGTAGACACAAATAAATAAATGTTTTGGATTGGGATTCTTTGAAATTAGTGAAATGAATGTATAATTGAAATATCATAGAATTTTTCATGAACATCAGGGACTCATTCACTATTCTAATAAAATCCTTGCTAAAAACATCCTATATAATTGAAAAACATCAACCGAGAATCCATTTGGGAATGATTATTTATTAGGTTTCATTAAATGAATTGAAACCTTTATTTTTCTTCAAAATTTTCTGCAAAATTTCCTCATTTTGTGAATTTGTTATTAATTTAGGGTAAGAGCTAAAAATCTATCCATTTCCTATTCATCCATTTCTTACTCTTCATTAATTAGATTTTTCTTTCTTAAAACTCTCTATAAGGTCATAGATTCCATCATTTCAATAACTACAAACTATAAGCGCATAATGGGAATTTGTGTAGCATTATATTATAACCCCAAAATATCCCTCTTTTAATTTAATTGAATTAGAAAATGACCAAAGGATTCTTCCATGATAATAAAAATATAAGGAGATAAAGGATCTTCCTTGTGAATCACTTATGATTTTGAAAAAACTCAAATCAAACTATTACAAAAACCGAGAAAAAGAATCTTGCCACACATTCTAGGACCCTTTATACCCATTCTATGCTAAAATTGAAGGCTAATAGAACCTTTAAAAAAACCCAATTGATTATGTCAAGATTTTCTATGTCCAACTTCCATAACATTCCTAACTTGTTTTAGTTTATATAGTATGGAATATTTCACGTTTCATTATAACTCCATCGAATATCCACCTTCTATTTACAAAACCTCCCCTGTTTGATAGAAATTATTGAAAATAACAACAAATTTAGCTATTTAGTAGTTACTTTGTACACAAATCTATATATGTTTTAAGATTGGGCTTCTTTGGAATTAGTGAAATGAATGTACACTTGAAAGATCATAGCATTTTTATGAACATAAGGGACTCTTCACTATTCTAATAAAATCCTTGTTAAAAACATCCCAAATATTTGAAAAAAATCAACCAAGAATCCATTTGGGCATGGTGCTTTGTTAACTTTCATTAAATAAATTGAAAGCTTTATTTCTTCTTAAAAATTGCTGCAAAAATTTCCTCAAATCAGACCATCAATAGGACGGAGAAAAAGAATCTTGCTACAAATTCTAGGACCCATTATACCCATTTTATGAAAAATTGAAGGCTTACAGAACATTTAAAAAAACCCAATTGATTGTATCAGGATTTTCTATGTCAAAATTTTTTAATATTCCTAACTTGTTTTAGTTTATAGAGTATGTTAGATTTCATGTGTCATTATAAATCCATCCCGTATAATCCTTATACTTATAAATAATCCATTTTTCAGATAAATTTTTGCAAACAACAACACTTTCAGCTATTTAATAGTTATTTTGGACACAAATCAATAAATGCTTCATGATTGGGCTACTTTGGAAGTAGTGAAATGAATGTACAATTTAAATATCATAGAAGTTTTATGAACATTAGGGACTCATACATTATTATACTAAAATCCTTTCTAAAAACATCCCAAATAATTGACAAACATCAACCGAGAATCCATTTGGGCCTCTGGTGTTTGTTAGGTTTCATTAAATGGATTGAAACCTTTATTTCTTCTTCAAAAATTGTTGCATAATTTCCTCATTTTGTGAAATTTTTATTAAATTAGGGGTAAGGGCTAAAAATCTATCCATTTCCTATTCATCCCTTTCTTACTCTTCAATAATTAGATTTTTCTTTCTTAAAACTCTCTATAGGGTCATAAATTCCATCATTTTAGTAACTACAAACTATAAGCACAAAATGGGAATTTGTGTAGCATTAGATTATAAACCCAAAATATCCCCCTTTTATTTTAATTGAATTAGAAAATGACCAAAGTTTTCATCCATGATAAGCAGACAAGCAGATAAAGGATATCCCTTGCGAATTGCTTGTGATTTTTGAAAAAACTCAAATCGACTATCAAAAGGACTGAGAAAAAGAATCTTGCCACACAATCTATGACCCATTATACCCATTCTATGCTAAAACTGAAGGCTAACAAAAGCGTTAAAAACCCAATTGATTATGTCGGGGATTTTCTATGTCCAACTTTCATAGCATTCCTAACTTGTTTTAGTTTATATAGATAAGGAAGATTTTGTGTGTCATTATAACTCCATCCAATATCTCCCTCTACTTACAAAGCCTCCATGTTTGAGAGAAATTATTGAAAACAACAAAACTTTTAGCCATTTAACAGTTAGTTTGGACAAAAATCAATAAATGCTTAAGGATTGGGCTTATTTGGAATTAGTGAAATGAATGAACAATTAAAATATCATAGGATTTTCATGAAAATAGGGGACTCATTCACTATTATAATAAAATCCTTGCTAAAAACATCCCAAATAATTGAAAAACATCAACCGAGAATCCAATTGGGCATGGTGCTTTGTTATGTTTTATTAAATGAATTGAAACCTTTAGTTCTTCTTAAAAATTGCTGTAAAATTTCCTCATTTCGTGAATTTGTTATTAATTTAGGATTAAGGGCTAAAAATCTATCCATTTCCTATTCATCCCTTTCTTCATTTTCAGCCTTTGATTTTTATTTCTTAAAAATATCTTTAGGGTCATGGATTCCATTGTTTTATTAACTATAAACCATAAATGGGTGTTGGGAATCTGTTTAGTATTATATTATAATTCCAAAACCTCCCCCATTTCTTTTAATTGAATTAGAAAATAACCAATGGATTCATCCATGATAAGAAAATGATAAGGAGATAAATGGATCTCCTTTGTGAATCCCTTTTGATTTTTGAAAAAATCAAATTAGACTATCAAAAGGATTGAGGAAAAGAATCTTTTCATACATTCTTGGACCCATTATACCCATTATATGATAAAATTTAAGGATAACAAACCTTTTAAAAAACGCAATTGATTATGTCAAGATTTTCTCTGTCTAACTTTTATGGCATTCCCAACTTGTTTTAGTTTATAGAGTATGGAGGATTTCATATGTCATTATAACTCTAGCCAATATCCGACTTCTACTTACAAAGCCTTATGTTTGAGAGAAATTATTGGAAACAACAAAACTTTTAGCCATTTAGTAGTTACTTTGGACACAAATAAATAAATGTTTCGAGATTGTGATTCTTTGGAATTAGTGAAATGAATGTAAAATTGAAATATCATATCATTTTCATGAAAATCAAGGACCCATTCACTATTCTAGTAAAACCCTTGCTAAAAACATCCTAAATAATTGAAAAACATTAACCAATAATCTATTGGAAAGGATCTGGGACATCGATATTTATAAGAAGTGATCTCACCGGATAATAGATCGAGGAGAGCTAAAGATAGACATGATCAGAACATGGCTATCTTCAAAGCCATAAGTGAATTTTTAGAGTAGAAAGTTCAAGCATTACCATGCTCAAGTGGGATCCCTGACACTATTTGGGGGAATGATAAAGAGAGGAGCCAGACCATCTCGCAGTTGAATGCTTCAGACCCAACGCACATCACCACATTGGTGTTGTTCACCTCGCTACAAATGATCTAGTCCAGAATTGAAAGAGCGTCCAAGAAGTAAACTCACTTGGGCTGGAGGGAGTCATTTTAGATGCTGATATTTTGTGGTCTTTTTGTTGTGACTTTGCTACTTTTTGTTGTTCTGTTGTAGTTTATGTTTTATTTTGTTTCTTGTTTATAACTATCTCTTGGTTATTGATGGACATAACATTCTATCTGGATTTTGATCCTTTTTGTCACATCTTTATAGTTATATCTGGTTGTTGAGCCCTTTTTGTAACAGGGTATAGTCCCTTTAAAACTATTTACCAATAATAAAAAAATCTATTTGGGCTCTGGTGCTTTGTTAGGTTTCATTAAATGAATTGAAACCTTTATTTCTTCTTCAAAATTACTGCAAAATTTCCTCATTTTATGAATTTGTTATTAATTAATGGGTAAGGGCTAAAAGTCTATCCATTTCCTATTGATCCCTTTCTTCCTCTTCAGTCATTATATTTTTCTTTCTTAAAACTCTCTATAGGGTCATGGATTCCATCATTTCAAGAACTACAAACCATAACGGGTGTTGGGAATTTGTGTAGTATCATATTATAACCCCAAAATATCCCCCATTTATTTTAATTGAATTAGAAAATGACTAAAGGATTCATCCGTGATAATAAAAGATAAGGAAATAAAAGGATATCCTTGCGAATCCCTTGTGATTTTGAAAAACTCAAATCGACTATCAAAAGGATTGAGAAAAAGAATCTTTCCATACATTTGAGGACCCACTTTACCAATTATATGCTAAAATTGAAGGATAGCAAAACCTTAAAAAATCCAATTGATTATGTCAAGATTTTCTATGTCTAACTTTTGTAGCATTCCTAAATTGTTTTACTTCATAGAGTATGGAAGATTTCATGTGTCATTAGAAATCCATCCAATATATGCCTTCTACTTACAAAGCCTCCATGTTTGAGAGAAATTATTGAAAACAACAACACTTTTAGCCATTTAGTAGTTACTTTGGACATGAATAAATAAATGTTTCAGATTGGGATTATTTGTCATTAGTCAAATGAATGTACGATTGAAATATTATATCATTTTCATGAACATGAGGGAATCATTCACTATTATTTTAAAATTCTTACTAAAAACGTCCCAAATAATTGAAAAACATCAATCGAGAATCCATTTGGGCCTAGTGTTTTGTTATGTTTCATTAAATGAATTGAAATATTTATTTCTTCTTCAAAAATTGCTACAAAATTTCCTCATTTTTCAAATTTGTTATCAATTTAGGGGTAAGTGCTAAAAATCTATCCATTCATGTTCATCCCTTTCTTCCTCTTCAGTCATTAGATTTTTCTTTCTTAAAAATGTCTATATAGTCATGGATTCCAACATTTCAAGAACTAAAAACTATAAGTGCTTGTTGGGAATTTTAATAGCATTAGATTATAACCCCAAAATCTCCCCTTTTTATTTTAATTGAATTATAAAATAACCACATGATTCATTCATTATAATAAAAAGATAAGGAGATTAAGGATCTCTTTACAAATCCCTAGTGAATTTTGAAAAATCAAATCAGAATATCAAAAGGATTGAGAAAATAAATCTCGCCACACATTCTAGGACCCATTATACCCATTCTATGCTAAAATTGAAGGCTAAAAAACATATTAAAAAAATCCAATTGATTATATTAGGATTTTTTATGTACAACTTTTGTAGCATTCCTAATTATTTTAGTTTATAGAGTATGGAAGATTTCACGTGTCAATATAACTCCATCCAATATCTGCCTTCTAATCCCAAAGACTCCATTTTGAGAGAAATTATTGAAAACAACAACACTTTTAGCTATTTAGTAGTTACTTTGGACACAAATCAATAAATGTTTAAGGATCGAGATTATTTGGAATTAGTGAAATGAATGTACAATTGAAATATCATATCAATTTCATGAACATAAGGAACTCATTCACTAATATACTAAAATCCTTTCTAAAAAAATCCCAAAAATTGAAAAATATTAACCGAGAATCCATTTGGGCTTGGTGCTTTGTTAGGTTTCATTAAATGAATTGAAGCCTTTATTTATTTTTTAAAAATTAATGCAAAATTTAGTCATTTTGTGAATTTGTTATTAATTTAGGGGTAAGAGCTAAAAATCTATCCATTTCCCATTCATCCCTTTATTCCTCTTTAGTCATCGATTTTTCTTTCTTAAAACTCTCTATAGGGTCATGTATTCCATCATTTCAGTAGCTACAAAATATAAGTGGGTGTTGGGAATTTGTATAGAATTATATTATAACCCTAAAATTTGCCCCATTTCTTTTAATTGAATTATAAAATGGCCAAAGGATTCATCTATGATAAGAAAAATACAAGGAGATAAAAGGATCTATGTTGTGAATCCCTTGTGATTTTTGAAAAAACTCAAATCAAACTATCAAAAGGACTAAGAAAAAGAATCTTGTTACAGATTCTAGGACCCATTATACACATTCTATGCTAAAATTGAAGGCTAACATAACCTTTTTAAAAACCCAATTTATTACGTCAAGATTTTCTATGTCCAACTTTCGTAGGATTCCTAAATTGTTTTAGTTTATAGTAGTATGGAAGATTTAATGTGTTATTTTATCGCCATCCAATTTCTACCTTATAATTACAAATCCTCCATGTTTAAGAGAAATTATTGAAAACAACAAAACTTTTAGCCATTTATTAGTTACTTTGGACACAAATCAATAAATTTTTCAGGATAGGGTTTCTTTGGAATTAGTGAAATGAATGTACAATTGAAATATCATAGCATTTTCATGAAAATCATGGAGTAATTAACTATTCTACTAAAATTCTTGCTAAAAACATCCCAAATAATTGAAAAATATCAATCAAGAATCCATTTGGGTTTGGTTCTTTGTTAGGTTTCATTAAATGAATTGAAATATTTATTTCTTCTTAAAAAAATTCTGCAAAATTTCCTCATTTTGTGAATTTGTTATTAATTTAGGGGAAAAAGGATAAAAATTTATCCATTTCATATTCATACCTTTCTTCCTCTTCACTCATTAGATTTTTTATTTTTTAATAGCTATATGTAGGTTCATGGATTCCATCATTTCAAGTAACAACAAACTATAAGTGGGTGTTAAGAATTTATGTAGCATTATATTATACTACTAAAATCTCCCCTTTTATTTTAATTGAATTATAAAATGACCAAAGGATTCATCCATGTTAATAAAAATATAAGGAGACAAAGGATCTCCTTGTGAATCCCTTGTGAATTTCAAAAAAATCAAATCAAACTATCAAAAGGACTGAGAAAAAGAATCTTGCCACACATTCTATGACCCACTATACCCATTCTCTGCTATAATTTAAGGTTAATAGAATCTCTTAAAAACCCCAATTGATAATGTCAGGATTTTCTATGTCCAACTTTCGTAGCATTCCTAACTTGTTTTAGTTTATAGAGTATGAAATATTTCATGTTTCATTATAACTCCATCAATATCTTCCTTCTACTTACAAATCCTTCATGTTTGAGATAAATTATTGAAAACAACAACACTTTTAGCCATTTAGTAGTTACTTTGGACACAAATCAATAAATGTTTTAGGATAGGGCTTATTTTGAATTATTGAAATGAATATACAATTGAAATATCATAGGATTTTCATGAACATCAGGGACTCATTCACTATTCTACTAAAATCCTTGCTAAAAAACATCCCAAATAATTGAAAAATATCAAATGAGAATCCATTTGGGCCTAGTAATTTTTAGGTTTCATTAAATGAATTGAAACGTTTATTTCTTCTTAAAAATTTCTGCAAAATTTCCTCATTTTGTGAATGTTTTATTTATTTAGGGATAAGGGATAAAATATATTCATGTCCTATTCATCACTTTCTTCCTCTCTTTAGTTAACAACCTATAAAGGAAAGATATAAAAACCTATTCTATGGTTTCATGTTCTTCTAAACAAGTTCCATTCAAGTCTCTTATACCACCAAATCTATTTTCTTTCCATATTATAATTGTGAATTGATGGAAATATTTTGTTTTTCCATATCCTCCTTTTATCCATTTTTCACATGAATTTTGCTTCTAAAAATATTTTGTCAAGAATAATTCATGAAGTCTACTAAAATATTAGATTCTTTATGTAACCACTCTTGCATTAATGGGGAATCTTGATTTTCATAATTCAAAAGTTCCAATTCCTCTTCAAATGCAACTTTTTTGGAAAATATATTCTAAAAAATAGTCCTAATCTAGATTTTTAGTTCTATTAGGAGTCTTGGATTTTGATAAAATAAAAACATCAATAATCTTGGATTATGATCCAATTATTGAAACTACATTTTTAAAATTTGGATGCCTTAGCCACAATATTTCAAGTTTGAAATGGACAACTTTGATTGATTTTTCTGTTCCTATACCAAAGGAAATTAAAGTATGATTAGATCCTGAATAATTTTAAATTATGCATTATATGATCAAAACCCCTGCAAGCATGAATTACATATAAGGAATCTATCCAAATGCTTAATAATATTTCTCTAACTTCACCACCTATTTTTCCATGTGAATTTCCCTATTTTTGGAGGGAGATCCATTAAAGAGTTTGAAGAAAGAAACTCCTGAAAGTATTGTTTATGAGGTGGATTTATTATTACACAATTCTTTATTATCTTAAAAATAATTGTATTAAAGTCTATGCCTTAAATTATTTTTTGGTTAGGAAACTGTTATAACACTCCCAACATTTTGTGCTACATAGCCCTTTTTCACACTCGGATGATTAGACCCATAATAATTTGGGTATTGCTAACATATTCAACTTATATATATGAAATGCACTTACTATATATATATCTCCCTTCAAGAATACCTATATTTTAATTATGTAGGGGATCTATAGTACAAATAAACCTCTTGAGTTACCTACCAATGAAAATGATTCTCCTACCAAATCTCCCATTGAAAATTAAAAAGATTTCATGTCATTACTTTTGTTATCTTTTTCCTATTAAAAATAATGTTAAGTATATTCAAATATGTATGCATAATTAAATTTAAACTAAGCTAATTGAAAGAACCTAACACCAAATAGATCCTAACTTAGTTAAATTCAAGAAAATACATCATGATAAAGCAAAAAGGAAGCTAGTTAAACCACAAAATATGAATCTATACTAAGTACAAACCTCCTTGTCCTATTTTCTATATGCTTTTGATATATATAATTACTTATTGATCCAAATGTATACCACACATGATAAAGGATTTCTCAAGAAAAAGGAATATATCTCATCAAGTATGGCTTAATTTCCATTTTGATTCTTCTCTTACTACTCTTTAACAAGTAGAAAGGGGGAGAGATTTAACAAGCCTTCTAATAACATGAAATTATCTTCTCAAGTATAATGTATATCAAGGATATGGTGTAAGGTGTGACATGGTGTACTAGGTTCCTTGTTGTTGTAATGTTAAATGTCTATCATAAACAATTGAAATTTGTTTCTATGAAAACTAAGACCGCACTCAAAAATCTACGAACCAACTAATGTAAACCTACCCTTCGGCCAATTAATGACTATGTAAAACCCATAATGACCAAGAAGGATGTGATAAATGGAATTTTAAAGTGTTTTTCATGTGTAGGAAATATGGTGGGAAGTATTTCATGGGTTCATTATGATCCACTTTGAAGGAACTGCTCCCGAAGGCCTAAAAAGGCCTATTTTTCAGAATTTGGCACCTAATGAACATTATTTGGAGATGAATAAAGAATATATAATGCATTTTAGTAGAGTGTGTTTGAGATATGATATAATTGGATGAATTTTATGGAAGTTCTATAAGGTGAGATAGGATTAGGAACAAGTCATGCAATACTTTGTGCTATTTATAACACAATGGAGGAAAATGAAAGAAATGAAAAAGCTAGTAAGCTTGTTTGGGATGGTTCAGGAGCCTTTGGTAATTTTGTGAAGTGATAAAATAATCATTTATAAATATAAATACTTCACATTTTAACATGTTTTGGGAGATTATTTCATCAGGATTTTAAGATATTGGCCCGATAGTGTAGGTGAAGATGCATGATCTCGGTAAAGATTAAAATGAGCGTTTTGAGAGTTCCAAAGGGAGTTAGGACCTGATTAAAAAGTAAAATTGAATATAATTCAACCATCTACATGCCCCATGTGATAAGTTATAAAAAATTCAAGTTTCTCTTAGGTGCTAGTTTGACCTTTTGGGAACCGCTCGTGAGAAAAATTAAAAATGGGGTAAATTTTGAATTTTAGGAATAATTAGATCCTAAAAGTGGTTTAATCAGTTTCCTTGGGTATTTTATAGTCAAATTCATATAAATGTTTTCCCATCAAACTCTCAGGGAAGCTCCAGGGAAAATAATAACTCTATGGGGTCTATTTTTGATAGTGTTAGTGAAGGAAGACATATTATAAGTATTTAGGTCACACTTTCACACCTTAGATAATTTTTTTACTATTTAAATTTGTGAAGAGGTGCATGGGGTGAAAAAGTGTGACCCCAAGGAATGAGGATGGTGGTTTTGAAGTTTTGTCACTTAAGTGACTTGTTTGGTGGTTAGGTGAGTGTTATGCACTCACATGCAATTTTGGCCCCATCCTCATGTTCCAATACCCCCATGTTGCACTTGGGAGGCTTGATTTCACCTTTAAACTTGGTGAAAAAGTAAAATGGGTGAAAAATGTGACCCCAAAGGAGTGAATATTTTCATTACTTAAAACACCACTTTGGGTGTTAGGTGCAAGTTATTAATTCACAAGTCAAGCTAGCCCCTCCTCATGGTAAAACCCCCATGACACATCTTTCAAGGCTAATTACACCTTTGCACAATTTCACCCCATAATAAATGTGGTAAGGTGAAATTTAGGCTCCCAAACCCATTTAGTAAGTATTCTCTCTCCATCTCTCTCTCTCTCTTAACCTCGAGTTAGTGTAAGAGTGCACAAGTGAGTCAAAAGGTGGGTTTGCTTAACTTGGGTTAAGGGGTGAGTATTTGAATTTCACTTAGCCATTTTTGGAAATAATTTTTTATATATTTTCCCTCCATTTATTTTGTAACCAATCCATGCCAAATTTGGAAACCCCATGCCAAGAACACACTTTCACTCATATCTCATAAACCATTGCCCCATTTTCCATAAAACTTGGTAAAGCTTCCATACATGATTGCAATTATAATGAGGGTTTTCATGAAATAATTTAATCCATCCTCAAATTTTAATGGAAATAATAAAATTTCAGCCATGAAAAAATTCTTCCTCAGATATCCGAGTTCTGACCATCCAAACAAACTAAACATCGGAGCATGAGATCCTCGAAAAATCAGCTTTCCAAAATCCCTTTCTTTCTCGGTGAAAATGAGTTGAATTAAAGTTATGAAGGATTTTTATTTTTCATCATTATTCGATGTCATACAAAAACACATATACCTACAAGTTTCCTTTTGAAGAAAAATTCCTAAAAATTGGAGCAAAGCATCACGTAGTGAGAAGTAGAGTTTTTGAGACCTTTTTAGTACGATCCGACACATTTGTGGCTAATGTATATATTTATTTGGGAATAGAGTTGCTTCTATCCTTTCATTCCTTTGAGAAAAGAGATAAGGGTTAGGGCTAGGAGGAATACATTGAATGTCGAGAGGGTGTGCGCGTACCATAGAGAAAGATCAGATCATTGCGAAGAACTCCTTTTTTATGCAGGAAGGACTACTGCAAGTAAGAATACAAGACCACCAGATTTTAATTAGACAATAAATGAGGAAGCGCCTTGGGCCCAGGAAATATAAAACTTCCTTTCGAAGGTGGTCAGTTCCCCTACTAATATGAATTAACACAAATTCTAACAAATAAGCTATTGTCCAATTACAATTTGTTTACCTTGTTAGAACAATAGAGAAAGGGCTGGTCTTGGTTTAGAATCAAGGTGACCGATGCCGGTCACTGTAACCGGTACCGGTTGGTGGTAACCGATATCGGTAGGGGCAATGTTTTAGGGGCTTTTGGTGAAGGTTGGTTGTAAGGTGGTTGTGTTGTTTTATAAGGCTGATAAATGGGTGGGGTTGGGTAATGGGGTGATGAGAAGGACTCAGAGAATACGGGGGTGTTCTTGGGGTAATGTAAGGGTGGAGGAATGACAGTTAGATGTAGTGTGTTGCTGGGTAGTAGATCTAGGAATAGACTTATGATGGTTGTGATTCAGAAGTTCAAGAAATGTTATTAAAAGAACGTATAAGACTTACTTACTAGTTCACGATGGAAAATGCGGGTTCAGAATTTGTGATGAGCGAAGACGAGGGCTCAAGTAGGATGATCGACAATCAAGATGAGCTATCTCCTCTCGATACTCGGATGAGTGTCATCGCTGGACTCTGGTTATTCGATTGCGTTTTGGGCTTGATGTCCTTCTCTCTGCAAACTCTTCTTGTTTTCTTTCACTTGTCTCTGTTCGGACCCAAGTAAATTCGGATCCTTCAATGACTTCTCTCCTTTGGATCAAATGAAAATCAACCCTTTGTTTTTGGTTGGGAGTGGTCATTCTACGAGGAGCCGATGGCGGTTACATGCAAGCGGCGGTCAGTAGGAACCGGTATCGGTCAGTCAAAGCGGGCTATTTTTGGTAAAATAGCCGGCTTTCCCTCCTTTTCTCTGAGGGATTAGTTGTGGGCTTAGTCAAGTCATTATGAGGTTGGTTTTAGGTGCGGGTGAGGAGTAATTAGTCATGGGTGTGGATGTGGACCAAGTTATAGGTCTTAATTAGGTTAGTTTAGGGTTAAGACTAGGTCATGATGAGGTGGCGAAATGAGGTGGCAGGTATGGCGATGTGGATTTATTAATTATAAGGTAATTAATAAATAATTGTGTAAGGTTTAAGTGATGAGGTTAGGTTGCGAAATGAGATGCGGGGCACAGGGGGTCGTAAGACACAAATTTGGTGTCTACATTAGCCCCTTGTTGTCGTGTAGCTTGTCTTTGTTAAAGCTGCATGACAATAATAAGAAGTGGTTACCTGTTAAGGGTATAGGTAATCCCCCTCAAATCTATCACAGTTGAGGTAGCGTGAAATCGGGGATAGGGTTGATAAAGGGAAATGGTGTTGAGATGATGGTAAGATGGTGGGGTAGGTCGAGGAAGGACACACGTTGAAATGTAGTAGTGCGACCGGGTACATGATTTTGAAGAGCAAACAAGCAATTCATAGGAAAAGGTCGATAGTTTATCCAAACAAGGGTGATATAATCCTGGTATCAAGGCATAGGAAGTAGCTCGGGGATATAACGGGTAAGGTACGGGAAGCGTTTAGGCATGTTGGCGTGCGAATGGTTGGTTTGGTTGAGATAAGCGTCACGGTCTTGGTCTAGGCAAAGTTGGTCGACTGATCAAGTCAAGGACCCTAATCATGCTAAAACACGAACAGGTGAGCTCGATTGAACAAAAAGCTACATGATGGGTGGATAAAATTGTATTTTGTTGATGTTGGGTGAGGTATTTAATTGGTGCGGCCTTGGGTCGGGCCAAATGGTTGGGTGCGGCCTTGGGTCGGGCCAAATGGGTTGGTTGCGGCCTTGGGTCGGGCCAAATGGTTGGTTGCGGCCTTGGGTCGGGCCAAATGGGGAATGGTTTGCGGCCTTGGGTCGGGCCAAATGGTTGGTTGCGGCCTTGGGTCGGGCCAAATGGTTGGTTGGTTGCGGCCTTGGGTGGGCGAAGATCGGGCAAATGGTTGGTTGCGGCCTTGGGTCGGGCCAAATGGTTGGTTGCGGCCTTGGGTCGGGCAAATGGTTGGTTGCGGCCTTGGGTCGGGCCAAATGGTTGGTTGCGGCCTTGGGTCGGGCCAAATGGTTGGTTGTGGCCTTGGGTCGGGCAGGGTTGGTTGGTTGCGGCCTTGGGTCGGGCCAATGAAGTTAACAAAGGGTTTTCGAGTGAAGGTGGATATAGGCGATGTTGTGAGAAAGGGCGATTAGTAAATAAAGGTAGAAATTTGGGAAGAGGTAGGTATTAAAACCGATATCGATTAGATATGACCGATATCGGTTAGGTGGCCAAATCGGTTCCTTAGGGCACAATATAAGCGATATCGGTTATAGGTCGAAAACCTATAAAAAAGAAAAATACGGCTGTCATTGTCATATTGTCAATTTGAAAACCAATTTTAGTTATCGAGGTCTATTGTTGAGATTGTTGCATTTGTCGGTGAGGTGGCACTATTTGAGTGGAGAAGTGAGTGATTGGTAGGCCCTAGTGAGGAGGAGGCAGCATTTGATTGGTGGAGGACCCAGCGAGAGAGAGTTTGAGAGCCATGGCACGGCCTTGAGGAGGAGGCTGGAGAGTCTTGGACATTTGGACCACCACCACCCATCCCACCATGCGAGCGTGTCGTAAATGCGTAGGTTGAAACCCTTCATTGTGTGAATTTGATGTTGTTAAGCTATATTTGGGGGTTTGGGTAGGAATCCATGTTTTGATAAAATAATGAATAAATTGAAGTTATTTGAAAAATGAAGAGGATAGATGGGTTAAATAGGTCAAGGCGGCAGGGTGGGTAGGTTTTTAGGGTGTTTGGGTGGGTAAATAGAGATAAATAGGCCAAAAATGGATTTGGGGGGCCGCGTCGGGTTCGGCTCCGTGATTTTTCAGTGACCGATGCCGGTCACTAAGCGGCGGCATCGGTCGAAGTTTTCGGGGAGGTGGGTTTGTGGTTGGCCGGTGTCGGTGTCGGTCGTCGTCGGCCGGCGTCGGTGAGAGGGGACCGGTGGCGGTCATGGGTGGCCGTGCGGTCCTACTAGGATTATTAATTTGATTGTTTTTTGTTGTTGTTTTGTTTTGGTTTTGGGTTTTTGGTTGTGTTTTGGTAGTGTTTGGGTTGTTGTTTTGGGTGTTTGGTATTAATGGTTTGGGTTTTGTGTTTATTGTTGGGCTTTGTGTTTTGGGGGTGAAGAGGGAAGGGGTAGAGGTTGAGAGGAAGGGTGAGTAAAAGGGGGTATAGAAGGTTAAAGGAGTTATTGTGATAAAGAGTAGGGCTAATGCAGTGAGTTGGTTTTGCAGGCACGTCAGCAGCTGACGATGCGGGATAGGATGCCCCCGTTGTTGAGACGGATGCGGCCACACGTGTCCGCAGTGCAGTGGGCCATCATGCGCGAGGTGGGACTCGGCGGAGTCCAGCGTTATAGGGTGATAGATAGGGATCACAGTCTGATGGTTGCCCTCATCGAGAGATGGGATCCGGCGACCAATGTGTTCCATCTCCCGACGGGAGAGATGACGATTACACTGGAGGATGTGTATCGCATCCTTAGACTACCGATTGATGGAGAGGTAGTCTTCCAGGTGGATGCAGAGACAGCCATGGACAGCATTTTACAGGTATTCGGGGATGCAGCCGCGCTATTGACTTATCACAGCGTGAGCATTGCCTATGGGGACATGTATCGTGCCCATAGACATGAGACACGGCTTGCCGTGTTGATGATGATCGGCATCACATGCTTCGCCCTCCCGGACTCAGAGGGAGGCCGCTTTCCACGGGCGCTGATGGGGGTACTACACGAGATGGTGGAGGAGCATACATGTTATGCGTGGGCACCAGTATACCTGGTGCAGTTATACAGAGAGCTGTGGGGCTATCGCCGGATGAGGTGATTCGGGATTTGTTCTACATTCTTATTACATTGCTGGGCATATGAGCATATCATATGCATTCGACCAGTAGGGCTGCCCCAGCAGCCAGGGCCACAGGTGATTTATAGATATGGCTTTCAGAGGTGGTTTGGGGTCGTGGGCGACCACAGCAGTAGTTCTCGCCGGACGGGATGTAGCGTATTACCGGCATGTATTAGAGGCGTGACTACCCAGATATTGTATGGAGGCCTTACGAGAGGTCATCGGCCCGCGGAGGAGCCCGATCACGATTGCGGTGGATCCAGTATACATTACGGATAGCGGGGACGGAGGAGGCGGAGAGCATGGCGGATACCCCAGAGAGAGTACGCAGCGATTGGGGCTATGGCAGGATGAGCCACCTCCCTTCCCTCGTATCCGGAGGGATGATGTAGAGGCCCCCCTTGCTGCTGCACCCGGCCCATGGACCCAGATTGGGTAGCGAGAGGCGAGATAATCTTGTAGATGGCCGGCAGGTGCTGAGAGCATTTTGGTATGGTGGGTAGGGGAGAGAGCGCGAGAGAAGCACACCCCCACGGCCTGAGACTTAGCGAGTTTATTAGAGAGAGAGGACCAGCTCGGGGGCGAGTACAGTTATTACTGAGGGTAGCTTGCTGCTGCACGAGGCACGAATAGGTGTCTACGGGGTGATTAGCCGAGGCGACGAGCGAGCACGAGCACACGAGCACCACACGAGCGCAGCACGAGCACAGGTGGCACCACGCCACAGCCCACATGCAGCACAGCACCCAGCCCGAGCACCGCCAGTGCAGTGCAGTAGCACCACCGCAGCACCGCCACGAGCAGCACGAGGTGTATTGGTAGGACAGGGGCCATTGTTATTAGGAGTCGGGGGACCAGCCCCAGCAGCTATGGTGGCACGGGCCCGTTATATGGAGGCGAGCGGAGGCCGAGTACTATCGGGGCGTCCTTGATAGTGCAGGGGGTGACTCTCGGCCATATGCGGCGCATGAGCGAGACCTCGCGGAGTCGAGAGATCCCGAGGGTGGTGCGGGCTACGGCCGGTGGGTCGGTGGTGATAGGGAGGAGGCGGGAGCGGGGCGGGACCCGCGAGGGAGAGTGTCTTGAGGCGGTGGGGAGAGTTGAGACATCCACAGGTCGAGAGAGTTAGATGTTTTGTTTGTACATTGGATATAGATAGAGGCACTTTGGTCTGCGAACCGGTTATGTATATAGAGGCTGCGTGCCCACATATGATTCTTTCATTTATTTATTCATTTATTGTATATATCGGCTGCGAGCCAAAGCACGGTGTATAGTTGATCCGTGCTGCGAGCGAGTATATTTTGATATGAGAGAGGCCGGCTGCGAGCGAGTCGATATTTTGGCGATTATTGCGGCTGCGTGCGGCTTTGTATTATCTTGAGATCACAGAGGCCCCTATGTTGGGGTATAGTTGTATATTTGAAACCTATATATATATATATATATATATATATGATGATGATTTTGACCCACATGGTGCATATGAAATGTGTTTAAAATGTTTTGTATTTTGTTGATGGTTTGTGAAATTGAATGTATGATGAGTTTGATCCACATGGTTTATATATTGATGGTGTTGATGTCTTTTGTTGATGGCTTTTTGAAATGGAATGTATGTATATATAGATGATGAGTTTAATTCACATGTTGTGTATTTTGATGGGTTTGATGTATATATGATGTCGTATGTATGTTGTCGATGGTTGTTATAATGTAGATGGATGATGTTGCATTATATATATATATATATGTGATTTGGATGACAAATATTGATAATGGTGTTGTTATGCGGGGAAAAAGAGGCGGGCGCCACAAAAATTTGCAAAAAGAAGAAAAGCGGCTTAGGTTTAAGCAAAAAGGGGCACATGACCGATATCGGTTATGTAAGCGATGTCGGTAGCTATATGACCGATGCGGTTATGTACCCGATATCGTTATATGTATTAAATTATTTTCCTAAAAATAGAAGCTGCTTGGTTGTGACTTAAGTTCTTATTTTTAGCATTCTTATTTTAGAGTCATGCGACAAGTTAAATACGTGAATGCGCGTATTTGTTTTTGATGTAGTGATACGAGGTAATTGCATGAAAGAATTTGAGTGATAAGGAGGAAAGAGACAGGTGAAGTGAGTGTGGGCTGAGATTCAGAAGGTAGAAAGACAAGTTATATTTGAAGAGGGTGGTGAACATGGCTGAACGAGGAGAAGCATCCGCGAGGAGGGGGGGACGAGGGAAGAAAGTTCACCTCAAGCTGCTTTGCATCCCGAGAGGTAAATGTTTTGGTTGTAATTTGATTCTTGCATGTTTTGTGTGAATAGGATGAGAGAGAGAGAGTAAGTGGGTAAAGATGAGAAAGAAAAGGTGATAGGCAAGGGTTTGGGATGGGGTGAGTCTTTATGGGGTAGGTAAGCAGGGTGGTCACGTATGTTTTTAGGTATAGATAGGAGTAAACGGGCAAAATAATTATCGTAGGTGTATGTTTTTAAGCAGGGTGTATATTTTTGACAGTGACCGGTATCGTTTAGAGATAACCGGTATCGGTTAGAAAACCGGTATCGGTTATCTATAACCGATATCGGTTACTGTAGGAGTTTCCAGAATTTGAGAAAAAAACCGTGGAGATTTGTTTTATTGAATAATTATGTGTCGTTTTGATGTATGCGGCGGAAGCGAGGGTTAAGGATGAATGATCTTGTGCAGCGTTGTTGTCACGAATCAGCGGATGTAACCGGTGAATGGGCATTGATAAATCGTTTGGGGTTAAGTGGAATCCATTTATTATTCACGAATCGCGCGTAACCATGCTATGTTGCGAGGCGTTGATTGAGAGATGGAATCGAGAAAAAAGAATACCTTCTATCTATACGCAGCAGGGGAGATAGCGGTGACATTGGAAGATGTGTTCCGTATTTTGAGACTCCCAATGATAGGAAAAATAGTGTATCAGGCGTTGCCTAGCGCGGGGCGGGCAGCGATAACAATAGTATTTGGTTCAGTTGCATGAGATTTGACACAGAGAGGTTTAACATTTACGTATGGTACAATGTATGCAACACACCCTGAGGAAACAAGGTTGGCCGTGCTATTAATGATAGCGGTGGGGTATTATGCATTACCGAGGGTGGAGGGTGGAAGATTTCCAAAAGCATTGATGAGTGTTATTTGGGAAATGATAGAAATGAGCGTGACTTTCGCATGGGCACCCATGCATATCAGCGCGAGTTATATAGGGGTTTATGGGCCTGCAAGCGAAAACACAGGACGACACTGGATTGTTCGTACTTATTACATTGTTGGGCCTATGAGCACATTGTTTGTGTGCGTCCAATAGGCCGACCCATCGAGTCGGGAGAGGTAGGAGTGCAGAGGTTGGGATTCAGACGATGGGTCCAGACAGAACAAGAAGCGAGATCCCAGGCCGTGATAGATGACATCGAGTATTATAGACAGGTATGGGAGATGGTGACGATTGCGGATATTTGTTGGAGGCCTTACGGGAACTATATGGTGACAGAGAACATAGCTGAGGAGTTAAGGGGTGTGGAGCGATTGAGGTGGATCGCAGGGCACAGGCCGGGTGAGTACGAGAGGATTCCTCTAGATCGCGTGCGGTGACAATTTGGGTTCGTTCAGGATATACCTATGACATATAGACCATACATGAGGATCGCGCCGGCGGCATTCTCACCTCCCCGGCCTACACCTCCAGAAGGGCCAGAAGAGATAGCAGCCGATCGTAGGGTAATGGATGCGGGAACGACAGAGGCCTATAGAGTATGGTGGGTAGCAGAGCTGCGAGGTGCACGTGAGCGCCCTGACATAGCTGTGATTACAGCGGAGAGAGATCGTCTATAGGATTTAGTTCACCAGCTTCAAACACAGGTGAATGAGACAACGGGATTGTTAGAGGTTTCACGATTACTGAGTGGAAGGCTAGAGGCAAGATTCCTCCATGCGAGAGGGCGTATTCGTATGTTACGAGGAGATGTTGGCGGATCGGTGGGAGGAACCAATGGCGTGGCACCTTTGAGGATGGAGAGGCAAGTGAAGGGCATCGGCGATCACGATCACCCACGATTCGGGAGGAGGTGCAAGGGTCTAAGTGAATTTCATAGGAATATAAGAATAAATAAGGATGCCGACCTGTGAGTCGATGATAGAGAAGATGTATTTGTTTAACATCTAAAATAAAACTAAATATGTATGTGGTTTTGAGTGATGATAATAATAAGAATGGTTGTGTTTTAAATGTTGTTTTTGTTTGTTTTGAAAAAAAGGATAAAGATGAATGTTGGCAAATAGAAATACACAAAAAATATTTATATTTACAACACATGATAGGGTATGGTAGGGGATGGTCGAGCTAACCTTGGGAGACCCCATGTCTCCTAAGTGCTGCCTACATAGCCCATTGCACAAAGCAAGGAGGGGCCTCAGACCGATGTAGTTCTCCCTTAGGACCAGGGAGAGGTGAATTCAGGCAATTTGGTTGTGGTTAAGCAATTTGTCGGTTGGTAAAAATTTGATGTTGGTAGGGTAATGTTGTTGGTGTTGGTAGGGTAATGTTGTTGGTGTAGGTATAGGTGAAGCGAAAGTTAGCATACCCAAGTAGTAGGGAATCGTGTCCTGATTAAGGTCAACACACAATCCTAGAGTCGAGAAAAAGAGGCAAGAGTGTCCCGTAGTTGAGAAGAGCTAAACAAACCACATATTAATGTAGGATGAGCTTGAATCCCTAGGTACCTTGCATAGGCGAGAAGTCGATAGGTGAAAAGAGTTGTATAATCACAATATATCGGATATACGTCACGTCCCTTGAGTTTTGTTGTTTTGATGAATGGTGAGGTGAGGTGGCCGGTATAGCTGGGGTGCAGAGAACTTATTATAAGATGATTATTTTGACGAAAGAGAACCAAACCTAAATAGACAAGTCCATGACTCAAAAGTGCTTTTGAATGCTTTTATTTTTATTTTATTTTTTGATATATAGGTGATCGATGCGGGAAGTCTACATGGGATATGTATTTTATTACTCTTGAGGTCTTCACGAAGCTGATCAATGCGAGAAGCTTCGATAAAAAGTTTGCTATTTGTGTATAGCTGTCCTTGAGAGCGATCTATTTATAGTTGAATGCGGTGTTTATGTATATTTGTCCTTCGGGGGAGCGATCTATATATAATAGTAGAAGCAATAGTTTGGCATATATATTTGTCCTTGAGGAGAGATCTATGTATAATTTAGAGGTCTAGATGTCCGTTGGGCATAAAGCATCTAGTTTTGTAGGAAGTTTGACTCAAGAAAATCCCATAAGTGTTTAATTAAGAATGTGTCATTTTGATACTTTGAAGTCATGGACTAGACTAAAAAGGGGAAGGCATCTTTAAGGGGAGGTGATAATCAAACCATGTGAGCTTGATTTGATTTTGAGATGTAGGAAACAAAGTGTATGCGGTGGTAAATGAGCTCAAGGGACGAGCGCAAGGTAGATAAGAAGTGATATAACACTAAATTCAATAGTAGAATGGTCGAAGATGCAAGGCATTAAGGGGCTCAGGCTCAGGTTTACCATTAAGCGAAGCTAAACGATAAGTGCCTGATCCATAAGTGTGAGTGATAATGTAAGGCCCAATCCAATTAGGAGCAAATTTTCCACGTTTGCTCTTTTCTAGTTTGGTTACATGTTGATTCTCTTTGAGGACAAGATCACCAACCTTAAAGGTACGCTCATGAAGTCACTTATCATAAGCACGCTTGATGCGTTTTTGGTAGATTTGAAGGTGGTCAAGAGCCGTAAGACGTCGCTCGTCAAGAAGCTCTAATTGGGCTAACCGCTCTTGGCGGAAATCATCGTTGGTGAGAATATCCTGAAGAGATATTACGAGGAGGGTATTTGTATTTGAGAGGCAAGACGGCCTCGGTACCATATACCAAAGAAAATGGTGTGGCATTAGTAGAGGTACGAATGCTAGTACGATAAGCCCAAAGGGCAAAGGGAATGTGATCATGCCAATTTCTTCCAGAATCATTAACAACTTTCATGAGGATTTTGGTTAGGGTTTTATTAGAAGATTGGCTGACCATTGGCTTTGTGGATAGTAAGGTGATGAGAAACTAAGTTTGATACCAAAGTTGTCACAAAGGTCTTATAACAACTTATTTTTGAAAGATTTACCATTATCATTATTAGGCGATGAGGAATACCAAAAGCGACAGATAATGTGATGGTTAACGAATCGACGATTTTTTCTTTGGTTGAAATGAGTGGAATGGCCTCCACCCATTTTGTGTAATATTCGGTTCTTTGTGATTATCCAGCGGTGACGTTGCGAAGAGGCGGGTGAATCTCACCAATAAGGTCTAAACCCCATTGTGAGAAAGGCAAAGATCTCGTGCGACTGTAGCGGATGGCTAGGAGTATGTTGAAGGTTGGCATGTTGTTGACACATAACACAACGCTTAACATATTTCGTAGCGGTCGTTATTAAGAGTAGGCCAATAATAACCTAGGCGAAGGATTCGTTTAGCCATGGCAAGGCCACTAAAATGTCCACCACAAATACCGTCGTGAATTTGTTGGATGGTATAGGTGACCTCCGCACCGGTTAGACATCGAAGGAGGATGCCATCAAAGCCACGTTTATAGAGAGTCCCCATGATGACATAATGAGAAACACTTTTAAGAAAAGCACGTTTCCGGTACTAGTTAGGTCGGGTGGGAGAAACAGAGGTTGTAAGGTAGTCGTGTGAATTGGTGGTACGGGTATCTGTGAATTAGCGAGACACATTATTTATCATACAAACAAACGGGGCTGAGTAAGATGGGGCAAAGAGTTGTTGGACCAAGCGAATATGTCGAGTCAGTTGGTGAGGCAGGAATTTGCGAGGCTAAGCAAGCCATAGTATCCACAAATTTGTTAGTGGAGCGGGGAATGGTTTGGATAGAATAACGAGTAAATGAGGTCAAAAGTGAATCCACGTAATGTTTGTACTTTTGAAGTTCCTCATTTTACATTGGTAGATGCCCATAACTTGATTGACTACCAATTGAGAGTCGCGAAAATATTAATAGATTTGACACCTAAGTGTGCGTATGACTTTGGAGACCCAAAACAAGGGCCTCGTATTCCATTTGTATTATTAGTGCAGGGGAAATCGAGCGGAATGAAAGAGGCATAGGCTCAGCGTCAAGAGGAATGAGAACAACACCGGCCCCTCCGCCATGCGCTGGCATTTGGATCCATCGAAGAAGAGGGTCATTGGATACGACTCTTCCTGAGTGAAAGAGTGGCGATGAGTTCGTCAGGGAAATTAAAATTGGTAAATTGTTCCCCAGGTAAAGGGGCGTCCGCGAGTTGGTCTGCAATAGTTTGTCCTTTGATTGACTTCTGGTGTATAAATTCAAGGTCGAGGTCAGCGAGGAGCATAAGCCATCGGCGATGCGTTGGTTTAGATGTGGTTTGGTATACATATAATGAATGGGGTCCGTGTTGGTGATAATAAAAGTTTTGTGATTCAGGAGGTAGTGTCGGAGTTTGGTGGCTACGAATGATAGGGCTAGGCACAATTTTTCTACATGTGTATACCTAGTCTCGTAATCCATGAGAGTACGACTTATATAATAAACGGCTTGTTCTCGATGCTCTGAGTCACGATGTGCGAGCATGGCTCCTACGGCGTGGTCGGTGGCGAGAAAGGTAAAGGTAGAAAGGGCGATCGTCTTGTGGTGGGATAAGCACGGGTGGCTGCAAGAGATAGGCTTTGAGAGCTTCAAAGGCTTGGTGACACTCTTCGCTCCATTGAAAGGCAATGTCCTTTTTAAGAAGGTGATGGAAAGGTTGACATCGATCTGAGAGTTGGGAAATGAAACGCCGGATAGATTGAAGTTTACCTTGCAAACTACGTAATTGTTTGAGGTTTTGGGTGGGGGCATTTCTAGGATAGCTTTGACTTTAGATGGATCGACCTCAATGCCACGCAAAAAAGAGATGATAAAGCCAAGAAGTTTTCCGAAAGAACACAAAGACACATTTCTTTGGTTGAAGCCGGACCGAATATTGTAACAGTGATCGAAAATAATGGTTAAAACATCGAGATGTTCACTGCGATGTTTAGATTTGCCAAGAAGATCATCGACATAATCCTCAAGGATAGTGTGCATAATGTCATGAAAAATGTAAGTCATAGCCCGTTGATAGGTCGCACCAGCATTCTTAAGGCCAAACGGCATGACACGATAATAGAAGGTTCCCCAAGGAGTTATGAAGGTAGTTTTATGTTGATCGGCGGGGCTACCAAAATTTGATTGTATCCCGAAAAGCCATCCATGAGAGAAAGCATTTCATGGCCCGCAGTGAGATCAACAAGTTGATCAATACTTGGGAGGGGGAAGTCATCCTTGGGGCAAGTGAGGTTAAGGTCTCGGAAATCCGTGCATATCGAAGTCCCCCCGTCGCTTTAGTGCAGTGCGATGTTAGAAATCCATTGAGGATAGTCGATAGGCAAGATGAAGGAAAGCAGAAAGAAGTCGTTGAAGCTCTTCTTTGACCGAGAGAGGGCAATGCGTGGATGCATTTTCTCGGTTTTTGTTTGATTTGGTTTGGAATCGGGGTTTAGGGTGATGTTATGGACAGCAATGTCGGGATCAATTCTGGCATGTCGGCGTAGGACAAGCGAAAGCTTGGTTGCGGAGTCTGGAGAAAGGTAGTAAAGGTGACTTGTTACGATGCGTTAAGGGATTGTCGATCTTCACAATGTGAGGATCTCTCCCTGTGTGTGGATGTTAATTTCTATAGTAGACTCATTCAACATGGTTTGAGTTTGAGATGGTAATGCGCGTTGAATATAGGAGTCATCGCTTTTGAGGTAAGTGAGGATGGAGTCGTCATCTGGCACTCAACAACATTAATCGAAGGTGAATCCTCTTGATCATGTCACGGATATAGAAGGGAAGAGAAGATGGGTCCTCATTATCGCGTTGATAAGTGAGAGGACCTAGGAAGATAGCATTTATGAAAAAAAAAGTTAGGAGGGATAGATTCAGGGTCTATCGACTCTGTGGGTGACGATGGCAAAATGGGTGATGATGGTTTGGTAGGGGTGACATCGTCATCTTCCAGGATACAACTGACACGAGGTTTCTCCGGTGTAAGTGTTTCAGGAAAACCGAGACCACTACGATCATTGTGTTTGCGTGTAGTCACGGGAATGAGTGTATGTCGGCCTTGTTCATAAAGACCAAAACCAAAGCCTTTCCAAGCACGGTGAGTCGAAGGTGAGGGCGAAGCAGCGATTTGTCGGTATTGAAAATCGGATTGGAAGGAACCACCCCGAGAGGAGGTTCGGGGGTAATGGAGGATGCGTCGACACCCCCATACGTTAGGTTGGTGCGGCAATTAGGTGGTCGTAGAGATTACCTCCCCCATGTGTGTCGTAGGTAGGATGCGCATGTAGCTGTCCAGTACTCTGTGGGGTATGGAAAGAACTAACGTTATATAGGTGGTACTCCCCCAGCGTAAGGCGTTGAAAAACATCTACTAAGGGGTCGGAGGTTGGGATGTTGTCTGCGGGAAAGGAAGTGGTATTTGTGACGGCGGTTTCATTGGTTGAAGGCGTGGGTGCGGTTGAGGTAGATGGTTGAGGTGTGGTTGAAGTGGATGGTTGGGTTGGATGAATGGGTGTCTTGGTAGTACAAGCACATCATTAGGGTGATATAACATATTGCGAGGTTTTGAAGGGGAGGATCAGCTTTTACGGTGTAGGACTTCCCTCGTACTCAAATTTTATGCATCATGTAAGGTGGAGGAACGCATCCCATAGCCGGATCGAGGCGGCCTAACAACATATTGTATTGGAACTCTCCCTCGAGGACATAGAAGAGTTCGGGTAAAGTGCGTGGTCCTACCTACGAATGTTAAGGATCACGGTGCCTAAGGTAGAAGTAATAGCATCATTGAATGACCGCATGACATGATGGGGTTGGCACACATGCGGCTAGAAGGGATATTCATTTGTTGGAAGGCTTTTGAAGAGATGATGTTTAGGCTAGCGCCCCGTCAATCATAACACGATGCACACCCGAATGTCCCAGACATAAGCTGAGATGAAAAGAAGCGAGAGTCGGGATCTTGCACCAAAGTCGATAATTTCGTCTTGAGAAGCGGCGGCGGCTTGCTTTGTACGAGAGGCAGTGGTTGGGGAGATAGGTTGTTTGGTGAGCGAAGAAACGTGATTGGGTGTGAGAATGGAAGTAACAGGAAAGGTTTCATTAGGTAAGACCTCTATCCCTTGAAGGATTTCAACGAGAGCTTGTCGATGAGATTGAAAGTCTGAATGAGATCATACGAGTGTCATTTTACGAGGTGATTGGTGAAGTTGTTTGATCATGGTTCGGTGGCAATTCCATTAGAGGCGGGATAGGCGGGTCCGCGAATAACCACTTTAGGTGGTGGTGCGATCGGGATGGTGGACGGAGAAAGAGATGCCGCAGGTGTGCTTTCTTTCGCTTTCCCATTGTTTTTCTGCCCTCGAGTAGCAACACTAATCATATTGATCTCGTGAATACGAGAGGAGGAAGATGGTAGGGATAAGTCATGGTCTTCGAGAGGTGGGGCTGTAATAATGATAGATCTTGGTGAGGCGGGGACAGGTGGTATAGGAGAGGGAATTGAAGCTAAAGGTCTCTCTCTTCGTAAGTTGTCTTTCTTAACTTTTCTATCGAGAGAGTGGTGTGTGTGAAGTATGGCTTTCAACGCTTTGCATCCCTCTACGTCATGTCCTGGTGTGCGGTGGTAAGCGCAGATTTTAGACTCATCATAACCTATAGGTCGAGGTTTAGATGGATCATAAGGTCTAAGTGGGGGTAGGGAAATGGTCGCATTCTCCACCAACATAGCAAGGATTTTGGCGTAAGACCCTTTGAGTGGGTCAAAGTCAGAGGAAGATGAGGCTATTGATGGGGTAGATTCTGGTGATGACGTGGTATGGTTGGTTTGTATGGGTGGTGGTTTAGCGAGGAGTTTTGATAATGGGTTTTAACTAAACGTGGCTTCTTTGGCGCGAAGCTATGTTTATTTGGTTAGATGATGAGGCCACGAGATGATGTGGTATCGAGAAAACAACCACGGAGAAATAGGAGTGAATGACAAACAAATCTTTTGATGATGGAATTTGTTTAGGGTTAGTAGGTGGATAGGATACGCGGGGTAGCGGTGTTGATGTACCCTTGGATCTTTGTATGGGTGCGAAGGCGTAGGTCGTTTTAAAGAAAAAATGGGAGGTATGATATATTGATGCGAGGTGGAGGATGAGGTCCCAATATGGAAGGTAGGTGTGGCGACGATGGTTTTAGTTGTAATAGAGACATAGGTTGAGGAGATTGAGTCTGTCTCTAAGTGGATGAAGCGGCTTTATTTTAGATAAATCAAGCCGCTTAGGTGGGTGTGTTAGGCCAGGTATTGGTGAGGTCCCAGCGTAGGGGAAGATTGGGTTAGGTTAATAGAGGTGGATGAGGTATTTGGTAGAGATGAGGGGGTGAAGATGAGAACATAGGCATTTTAAACACGTAAACACTTTGGGTATATGGTAGAGGCATCTGGGTTGGTCATCTGCATTTGAGTAGAATATGGCGTACTCAAACGTTCCCATAGGACCTTTCTATCTTCTGGGGAATGACAGTCCTCACGTGTGAATAGGAACTTTTGTATGGAAGAAAGGTGGGTTGTGATTCCGGTCCACTGTGGGTGTGATACGGGGGTAGATGAGGCCTTTGTATCAATGGGCGTTAAGAGGTCAACCGGTCGCTGAAAAGATTTAGGCGATGAAGAACTAATAGGTAGGAGGGCGTGTTTGAGAGGATCCGTCATGTTTAAAGAATGTGGTGATGTCGGTTCAAGAGGTTTCTCATCTAAGGATGACAAAAGAAGTGGCGAGCCTTCCTCTTGTACAGCCAGAATGGTAGAAGGAGACGTTTGGGAAATAGATAAATTAGATAACATCCGCTCACAGTCTTGCAAGGATGTGGTATAAGAAGGCTCATTTGTGAGAAGGAACTCTGGGCGGTTAATTCTTTGATGGGTAAAGGAACGACAAGGATTTCGTCTTGTCTTGATGGTGATGAAGGGGGTTCGGGTTCCTGCGTTAGTGAAGAAGCTTGATTCAGAATTTTTTCGATAGAGGCTTTTGGTGGGAGTCGAAGCTGCATGGATCTCGTGAACACTCTCCTCGGCTAAGATATCTTGGTTTATATTCTTGTTAGAGAGTGATTCGGAATGGTTTGTTGAAAATTTTCAAATTTCGGTTAGCGGAGCGTTAGGATTATCGAGGGCTATATCCCTGCATCAACCATTTCACTATGTTTTCAACATCTTGCAGTTTTCATGTATTTGTGTCCCTTCACGCGGTGGAATTCTGAAGTCATTTTCTTTGTACCAAGAAGGTATGGCGCGAGTGGAATCAAACCTGGAGTGAGGTTTAACAGGAGGTAAGGTAATGGCTCCTGCTTTAAGCAATTTTTCAATATCACACCATAAGTTTCTCCCAAGGGGGTGTAATTGATGGGCTCAGCTTTATACTTATAGGTGGTTTTTGGCGGGGTATTAGACGGTGGTTGGGATTTGACCATCACCGCGTGCACAGCTCCTTTTGATTTTGAAGCAGTCGATGGGTGAGGATTGGTGGTGTTAGGTTTGTTGGTGGAATCTTGGGTTCGGAAATTGGGGTTTTTGTTGTGCAACCGCAATTTCTCTTCCTCTAAGGCTCGAATCTCTAGTTTTCGAGCCATAGTAAAGGCTTCGTCAAATGTGTGGAAAGTTTGAATTTGGAGGGTAGGAGAGATGTGTTTAGCGCAGGCCCGCGTAAAAAGTTTGATAAGTTCGGCTTGAGGCAAGGCATACGTAAGTTGGTTGATAAGGCCCGCCATCATCGTCAGCGAAATCTGCGATAGATTCGTCTTCAAATTGTCGGATGGCATAGAAGTCGGTGATAGATACTTTCTTGGCAATGTTAATGGAGAAATGATCAAGAAAGATTGGGCTAGTTGGTTAAAAGAGAAGATTGAGTCTTTGGGTTAAAAGCTTTGTACCACTCAAGGCGGGTCTGATAAGGACATGGGAAAGGTGCGGAGTAGTAAGGCATCGTCGTGAGCAATTAGATAGCAGGCATGTCTAAATGAGCGTGAAGTGTTGTTGAGGATCCTCCTTACTATTAAAATGAGTAAATTTTGGTAATTCCCATTGAGGAGGATATGAATGAAGGGGACGAGAAGGGGGATAGGCTCCCGACAAACTTGCTCGTATGTTAGGCGCTACGACTTCTGAAAGCAGAAGCCTCAGATTTTGCATTTTGTCCATCATTTGTTTAATTAAATCAGTAGTTGGATGAGATGATGGTGTGGTTGTGGTAAATGGAGGAAGATTGGGCCAAGGGCCACCACTAGACAATGGTGGGGTTAAATGTTGATAAGGTATGGAGGGCGAATGTGTTGAGCGACCGAATAGGGATGTCCTATATAGGGCGTTGAGGAGGTTCACCGGATACGTGTGTGGGAATGAAAATGTGGGCGGAGCTTGAGAAGGAAAGCTCGTGTGGATAGGTGGTAGAGAGCAAGTCATGAACGGAACAGTCTGCAAGAGAGACGAGGTAGGAGCAGTCGGCGGTAATGACATGTGGGGCCCAAGATTAACCAAAGGAAAGCCAATCGTGTCGTATGAACCCACGAAGCCTTTGGATTGGGAGCGGGGCTAAGGATGCGGCGAGAAAAGTGGAGAGTTATCGGGCGGAGAAGGAGCTAAATGAGCAGCTATACTAATAGGCATGCCAACAAGGAGTTGACCATCGGGTGTACGGTCAGGGGCATGAGACAAATAGTATTGTACAGTGCTAGGATTAGCATCCAGAAATTTGGCAAATTCCTTATCTCCTACGGGAATTTTAGGAACCTCTTTGGTATCAGTAGGATTCCTATAGAATGTGAAGGGGGTGATTCGGGAAAAGGCACGGAGCGAGGCATGTGAAACCATGGCGGCGGCTTGCTTTTCAGTGATAACAACCATGGACAAGAGTACAGTAGGGTTTGATCTATCGGGAGCGAAACAACCTCGAGAATGTTGAAATTGGTAGGTTCTTTGTTTTGGGAAGCTGTAAAAAAGGCGATGGCGATATCGGTCAGTAACGATGTCGGTTAGACTATAGCCGGCGTCGGTCGGTTAACCGATGTCGGTATAATAAAGAATAGTATAAAAAAATATAAGAAATTGTTGATTTGAGTTTTACAACAATGATTAGTAGTATGCCTATCAAATTGTTACGAGTAGTGATCACGAGAAAAGCTTATGTATGAGAGAAGCAGAAGCGAAAACAAACAAGATACACAAACAAATTAACGAGACTAACCCTAGGTTAATTTTAATCAATTTGAGCTTATGCCTTTAGACGAGAATGATGTCAATCCTAAACACAAGACTTAGGGGAAATGTCAAGTTTGTTTTGGCTTATAAGGTTACCTCAATCGGGCGGAGGAATACCGCGGAAAAGGGGGGATGTTTTGAGCTGTTGTGTTAATTATGAAGTGATTCGGTATGTGTTGTGCAGTGAAAGTAAGATTAATTTCCTGTCAATACCATGGAAATCACCCCCACGTGTACGACCTATTACTTAGTCTACGTTCACTAGAATTGAAAACAGCAAGCAAGAATGTAATGCACGTGTTTTAAACCCAAATCGAAAATGATATTCGATGAAGCAAAGAAGATGACTTTCACTAATGCAAAACTGGGAAAGCAAGACAAATTCTTTTACTAAATATAACAAAATACCGTGTGAAATTTTTAAAAGAAGAAAACAGCAAGTATGCTCCCTATGTGAAAGCAAGCAAGAAAGAAACAGAAACCCGAAATGGGTCCCCCAGCATGCGTGCAAAAATGTTTCGCGGAATGTTTCAACTTTTGGGAATAGAGTTGCTTCTATCCTTTCATTCCTTTGAGAAACAGATAAGGGTTAGGGCTAGGAGGAATACCTGTTGAATGTCGAGAGGGTGTGCGCGTACCGTAGAGAAAGATCAGATCGACTGCGAAGAACTCCTTTTTGTCTTGGGAAGGACTACTGCAAGTAAGAATACAAGACCACAGATTTTAATTAGACAATAAATGAGGAAGCGCCTTGGGCCGAAAAATAAAACTTCCTTTGAAGGTGGTCGGTTCCCTGCTTAATATGAATTAACACAAATTCTAACAAATAAGCTATTGTCAATTACAATTTGTTTACCTTGTTAGAACAATAAGAAAAGGGCTGGTCTTGGTTTAGAATCAAGGTGGCCGATGCGTCAGTTTGTGCGTGTCCGGTTGGTGGTAACCGATATCGGTAGAAGCGATGTTTTAGGGGCTTTTGGTGAAGGTTGGTTGTAAGGTGGTTGTGTTGTTTTATAAGGCTGATAAATGGGTGGGGTTAGGTAATGGGGTGATGAGAAGGACTCAGAGAATACGGGGGGTGTTCTTGGGGTAATGTAAGGGTGGAGGAATGACAGTTAGATGTAGTGTGTTCTTTGGGTAGTAGATCTAGGAATAGACTTATGATGGTTTGTGATTAGAAGTTCAAGAAATGTTATTAAAAGAACGTATAAGACTTACTTACTAGTTCTGATGGAAAATGCGAGTTAGGGATTTGTGATGACAAAGACGAGGGCTCAAGTAGGATGATCGACAATCGGGAGATGAGCTATCTCCTCTCCGATACTCGGATGAGTGTCTGAGCTCTGGTTACTCGATTGCGAGTTTTGGGCTTGATGTCCTTCTCTGCAAACTCTTCTTCTTTCTTTTCACTTGTCTCTGTTCGGCTAAGTAAATTCCGGATCCTTCGATGATTTCTCCTCCGGATCAAATGACTGAAAATCAACCCCTTTGTTTTTGGTTGGGAGTGGTCATTTACTGAGGAACCGATGGCGTTCTGTGGCGACGGCGGTCGAGTAGAGAACCGGTATCGGTCGAGTCAAAGTGGGCTATTTTTGGTAAAATAGCTAGCTTTCCCTCCTTTTCTCTGAGGGATTAGTTGCGGGCTTGGTCAAGTCATTATGAGGTTGGTTTTAGGTGCGGGTGAGGAGTAATTAGTCATGGGTGTGGATGTGGACCAAGTTATAGGTCTTAATTAGGTTAGTTTAGGGTTAAGACTAGGTCATGATGAGGTGGCGAAATGAGGTGTCTCACTTCACCGGATGGGTTGATCATAAGTTGCAAGAGTGTTTCATCAATTTTTCACCTTAATTATTCACATGGTTTAGGTTCTCATCACCTCATATCATGGGTGGCTCCATTTCCTCAAGCCTCCAAATCATCGGGTTGAATTGTGCAAGCTATGGTCTCTAGTCGCATCAAGGACTTAGCATTTTAGGAGGAATTATTATGTTTGAAAGGTTTGAATGTTTTTTTAAAGTGAGAGAAATATTCCATTATAATATTCAATGGTCTTCAACTCTCCTTCTAGTGGAAAATCAATCAATACATGAGATCATAATGTGTAATATTGAGGCGGTGTTCATAACTCACCTTCTCAGTGTGTTCAAGTGGTGTTACAAAGGTTCATCATTTCATGAGTGTTCAAAGGTCTTCATCAGAGCTCTTTGTCAATTGCTTCATAGTGGAGGGTAATCATGTATCAATTTTCATCTTCAATCTCTTCATATATGATATTCATCAAAGCTGGAGACACCTTCATCCATGCTTTGGAGCATTTCTTCTTTCCTCTCCTCTCTCACTCTTTCTCCTCTTCTCTCTCCTAATTATTTGGTGTAAACAATCATTGTAATATATATTATTCAATTAATTGAATCTGATGGTGAATTGTAAATGTCCCTTTTTATTTATAAAAGGGGATTGATTTTCTCACATCCTAGGAAGATAAAGAGTCACAAGTTAAATAGGAACATGAATAATCATGTGGGGGTAGAGGAAGAATTGAATTATGAGGCTATAAAAGGAGATGATATCCTCATTGTAAAGGGATGGTTAATCTTGTTTACTAGATCTCAAACTCTTTCTAGAAACAAGTGATCAAATTATTCTATTCCTTTTCTAAAAATTTCTATCTCCATCTCAAATTCACACTATGAGAAATTGTAATTGTGTAATATCATGCAAGAAAACTTTGTGTTGATTGTATCTTGTTCCTCTTCTCTTGTCATCGTCTCTTCTCATTGAATGCATGGAACTACTTTGGATTTTATGTTGGAAAACTATACATGTGCTATTGATCCAAAAATGGACCAAGAAATTATCAATTATATGTATTCTCTATATTTGATACTTACTCTATAGGTTCTCAGCTATTTCTTTCTTCATAAGATGGTCTAGTCAAGCTAGGGGTGATCTGGATGCCTTGAATGAAATTATGAGTCTTATTGGTCTATTTTGGGGATTTTATAGGTGACGATTATGAAACCACCCCGATGGTTATGTAACCTATGCTCTACACAAAGCGGTGGTTATGCGGCCACCTGATCTTCACAAAGCGGTGGTCCTATGCAATCGGGGAAAATTTTAGTGGTGAATATTCATAATATAGTGAATATTCCATTTTTGAAAATTTTGAAAAGGTGAATTTTCTGGCGCGGGTCAGTGACCTATTCGCCTAAAAATTACACTTTAATTTTTTAGGGGTCGGCTTCACTACCCTTGAAAAATATCCCCTATATAATCCTAGATTATTCGCCAGGTAGAACACTTCTACTTCACATTTTGTCAACAATATGATATATCCCGTATTACAAACACATGACAAGAGGGTAAGTTATTGACATGCAATAAGGAGGGTTTGTAGACATGCGACAACGATGGATAGTTGATGCGCAACAATGTTGAGGTCTTGCTGCAGAATATGATGCATAGAGGCGTATGAAAAAGAGTTTGTGTGACGCGTGACACAAAGATTTTTTGATGTGCAAGTAGAGGGTGGAGGCTACAAGCGTGCGATGGGATATTTTCTATCGTGCATAAAAAAATGCATTGACACGCATCAACAACCTTATTGATGTGCGTCAAAGAGGTTTGTTGATGCGTGTCAATCAAGGATTCTTTGTCGGTGTCTGCGGCCTTCTATCACACCACTTGAAAATGAGGTGAATTTTTTCATATAACCCCCAAAAATTTGCCTTCCCATGAAACAGTTTTGGGGATATTCGCGGAGTATTTTCCACCACGATTTCCAAGAGGTCTCTTAAAATGAACCCTGTATGCGATATAGTTCTAGAATTTAGGATCTCAATAGTTGAAAATGTTTGAGCTTCCCAATAGATTTGTTTCTCCTTTCCATACATCCCTAAGTAGAGCAACTATAAATACAAGCTTTTAGAAGGATTCCAACAAGTGATTTTGGGTGAATTCTATTGTGAGAAAAGTTGGAGAAGTTAGAATTATTTCTTGTTTGTTCATTTGAGAAGAGTTCTTCATTTGTTGAGAGATTGTGATCAAGTAGATACAATAAGAGGAGTGTTAATTCTTATTTAAGGACAATTATTGGTAGTAAGCTGTATTACTAGAGAATTACATAGTGAAGGGGAGAAAATTTTCTCACCCACTAGAGTTTTCCCACATTGGGTTTCTCGAGGATAAAACTTGTCCTCTTTTGTTTCACTTTTCTCAGAAAATTTAGAAGCGAAGTATAATCATGTGTTGTTATTGCACATTTTCTTGGTTAAGAAAGAAATAAACATATTTCATTCATTTTTCACGAGCATAGTGATCTGTTTATTGTTAGAATTAAGTAGTTTATGGATCAGATTGGTATCAGAGTAATTAAGATTTAATTTTTGTGTGGTTAACTTGTGTTAATATTGCAGTTAGATGCCCCTTACTCAAAAGGGAAAAGAAAGTGGTGAAGGTAGCCTTATACCTTACAAAGAAGAAATTTCTACAAGAAAGTGGAAGCAAAGAATTTGGGAGATGGCTCGTAGAGAGGATGTAAATGATATTGGTGAAGAGAATTTTAATAAGTCAGAGGAAAACGTGGTAAGTATTTCCAAATATGTGGTTAGTATTTCTTTGTCCATCGGGAAATTGGAGTCCATCATGGGACTACTCATGGAGAAACTTGGTGTTCTAAACAAGACACCGGAAGACCGTGAAGAAGAGGTTCATGAAGAAGAGTTGTCCCATGCCATTCCCACACCTCCTTCATTGAAAATAGAGGCCAAGATAGAAATTCAGCCTTATGATGGAGACGTGAATGATGAGAAACTAGACCATTGGCTAGCTCAATTGAAGATATTTTTCAATTCATATAAAATTAATGAAAGTCAATAGCTTTCATTTGCTTAGTTAAAATTGACCAAACATGCTTTAACTTGGTTGGGGAAAATTTTAGAGGTAATTTTTCATAAACTTCGTGAATATTAGGGGTTTTCAAAATTAGCAATGGAAAATTTGTAGCACTCTTTGTCCGCTACCCAAATCTCTAAAATTTTGGTGATGTGAGGTCCTTTGTATGGGTCAATTCACCTACTATTTACACTTAAAAATGAACTTATGCATACATTTCTCCAAAATTTCAAATCAAATTGTGCTCATATTATTTGAGGTATAATACATATGGTTTGGGGGTTTATAAGGGGTACCCCCTTGCAAAAAGGTCTAGGGTCACATGCCTCCGTAGGGTTGGGCGGTTCCTCAAAAGGCACATTTTATATGTATTTTTTCATTATATCTATACCTTTTTATACACAGAAGACTTTCCAAGAATTCCATCATAAACCTCTAATGGCCATGAAAGAGATTCATGACTGCATATCAAAGATATAGGCGTAGAAGGTGATTGTTTGACACCATATAATCATGGTATATGACCATCCATTGTCAAAGAGAAAATCATGGTGGTAGACGTGTATCTATATATATGGTAGAAGGTTTTCCAACATTTTAAAAATATTAGAGAAGAGGATACCATCCAAAAAATTTCATATAATGCATAAGAGATGACCATCAACACGGAGAAGTATAATGCACAGAGAGACGACCATCCAACACAATTCGTATAATGCGAGAAGAGGCGACTATATAACCTATTCTAAGTATAGATAGAAAAAATTCTAATATTTTCCATTTCATAGGGAAGTGATGGCCCTCAAAACTATTCTAAGATAGACAATCATCTAAGCTTATTTGTCTAATAGGAGAGAGACGGTTGTCTAAATGTACGAAATCTAGGAAAAAGGTGACTGTCAAATCACCTTTTCCAAAAAATGGTTTTGAAAATTCACCATCGATTCAAAACTCAATTTTGGAGATTCACCACCATTCTAAACTAATTTTTTAGAGGGGGGTCTTAAAATGAACCTTGAATTGGTCTGAAAGTTATGTTCATACGTTGGTTGTTAAGAAGCTTCCTCCAATTACTAAGTGGGATGTTTTTAAGAAGCTAATCAAAAAGTAGTTTTATCCTATTTGTTATGAGGAAGAGAGGTCCATGTATTAGTAGTATCTCAAGTAGAAATAATGCCAAAATGTGTAGGAGTATACTAGTGAGTTCGAAAGAAATCTATTTAGAAAGGCAAGGATGTAGCAGACTAAGACTTGTTGATGAAGTATATTGGTGGACTCCATAGCCACTTAAGGAGACCCATTCTCTTGGCCAAGCTGATGGATGTAGATGAAGCTTGTACATAAGCTCACTACTTAGAGATGGACAAGAAAAAGAGTTCATCTACCTCTTAGCATGCTTTGAACAAAAAAGGTGACACCAAGCAAAAGGATAAAGGAAAAGGAAAGGGTAAGAAAAATGATACTTCTATTTCTAAAAAGGATACTAAAATTCATTGTGGGCATTGTGATGTCAATAGTCATTATGATAAAAATGTTGGAACCTCCACCTAGAATTGCATCTCTTCAAAAAAATGAAAAATAAGAAGAAGGCCATAGTTACCCTTTAGGGAGAGGAAGTATTTTGTAGCAAAGAGGTGGATGAGACTATGTGTTGTGCCTCCTTCTGCAAAGAGGTATGTTTGGGTAGTAACAGTGTTGTTCAAGAAAATGAACTAATAAAGCTTTCTCATTTAAAAATCCAAGTGAAGAAAACTAAGGTGGATGCTTTTTTTGATACGTGTTCTCAAGCTAATTTGATTAGTAAAGAGTTAGTGGATAGGATAAAGTTAGAAACTTACAATCACCGAAGTCCATATTCTTTGGGTTGGGTAAAGAAAGGCATAGACATCAAGGTTACTAAGCAGTGTAAGATCACTTTTGGTATTGAAAAAAGTTAATTTATGAAGTTACTATGGATGTTGTTCCCCTTGATGTGTGTGGTGTAGTTTTGATAGTCCATATTTGTATGTCGGGATGATGTCTTTGTGAGGAGAGCCAACAAATACCTCTCGGTGAAGGATGTAAGAGCTACATGATTTCAGATTATTTAGGAGATTCGAAAATATCTTTGGTAAGTTCTAACAAATCCTAGAAGCTCATTAATGCTAGTGGTAAATTTACATTACTTCTATTGAGGATATGCTTTGGATGATGATATTGTTACATCTAAAACCACTTGTAATATGTTTTCTAATAAAGACCAGACATAGATAACAAAGTTCGTTCAATGATTCGAGAGAGGTCTTTTGGAAACCTAAAGGGCTGCCCCAGAAGAAGGTAAAATGAGAAAGAGATCCATTTATTACCCGATATTCCACTTTCAAACTTGGGATTATATAATAAATATTTGAAATATGCTAATGAGGTAACAAAAAATTGCATTATTTGATTGAAAAATTTATAAACTATCACTTCTCCATGTGGTTCTCCTATTGTTTTAGTACCTAAGAAATATGGTTCATGGATAATGTGTGTTGATTATAGAGATTTAAATAAAATAACCATCAAGAATAGGTACCCTCTTCCTCACATTGATGATTTATTAGATCAGTTACAACATGCTAAATATTTTACTAAGCTTGATTTGAAGTCTAGGTATCATCAAGTGTGGAGTCGGGAAGAGGACATACGGAAGATAGTGGTTAAGACCAAGTAGGGGTTATATGAATGGTTGGTATTACTTTGTTTAGGCTATGCAATGCAGCAATGTACCTTCATGAGATTAATGAATGAGATAATGAGGCCATTTATTGATTCCTTTATTATTGGATACTTTGATGAAATTCTAGTTTTTAGCAAACCTTTGAAGAGCATATTGATCATTTGCATCAATATTTGTAAGTTCTTAAGGAGAATGAAATTACGTTGAATGAAAATAAGTGTGAGTTTTCTCAACATTCGCTTGTATTTTTGGGATATGTGGTTGGATATGGAGAGCTAAGGATTGATTTGGAAAAGATAGAGGCCATTCATAATTGGCATACACCATCAAGTTTTACAAATACTAGGAGTTTTGTGGGAGAAATTCAATATTTAAAAAATTCATTAAGAACTTCTCTTCCATAACAATGCCACTACATTTAATGATGGCAAGGGTAATACATTTGATTGGGGTAAGAAACAACATATTTCTTTTGAAAAATTTAAATATAAAATTAGTCATGCTCTATTTTTGGCCTTACCTAACTTACAACTACCCTTCAAAGTGGAAATTGATGCCAATGACTATGCTATGGGGTTGTCCTACTTCAAGGAGGTAGGCCAGTATGTTATCACTCTAAATTGTTTCACGATGCAATTATGAATTATTGTACTTATGAAAAGGAATTGTATGCTCTTGTTCAAGCAATCAATAAATGGAAACATTATTTTATGGGTAAGGAAACTATCATCCACATGGATCATCAACCTCTCCAATATCTACAGGCTCAAAGCAAACTTTAGCAAGCTAGAAACTATAAATGGATGGGTTTCTTACAAAAATTTCATTTGATTATTAAATATAAGAAAGGTGTGACTAATAAGTTAGTTGACATGTTATCTAGACCTCCTTTTATTTCAGCTATGGGCACGTTAACTCTTCTTGAGACTTTTTATGTGAAGCATATCAGGAAGGTTATGAGAAGGATCCAAATTTTGTAGATATTTTTCAACAGAAACCTCCAAGTGAGGGATTTTCACCTAGAGGAGAATACTATTTCCAGGATGGTTTTCTCTATAAGAATGAGAAAATTTGTGTGCCTAAGGGGGAAAGAGTGTAGTTGATGAGAGAAGAACACACTTCCATGGTAGCTGGTCACTTTAGTGTGACAAAGACTATAGTGCACTTACAGAGGTATGTTTATTGTCCAAACATGTAAGTCGAAGTTGTTAAATTCATTAGGGGTTGTGTTTTATGCATTACAAACAAGCCTAATAACATGAAGTTTAGATTATATATGCAATTGCCAGTTCCTTCTCAATAATGGGAAAGTATCTCCATGAATTTTGTGGGTGGTTTGCCTATCTCCTAAAAGGTCATGATTATATTTTTGTAATTTTCGATCAATTTAGCAAAATGTTTATTATTATTCCTTACAAAAATATAATTAAGGATAGTGATACAACCTGAGTTATTTTTGATAATGTGTGGGTTCAATTTGGTTTACCTAGTTCTATTGTGTTAGACAGGGACTCATGGTTCGTAGGGAAGTTTTGTTTAATATTACCATGAAGAGACAACAAGAAATTGGGAACCGGAGGTCCACAAGGGTGAGAATTTTATTGAGAAAATTTAGCATATACACCTTTAGGTACAAAAGAGGTTGACAGAGTCACATGCCAAGTAAAAAACACACCAAGATTAACATATGATTGAGCATTCCTTCCTTTTTGGAGACAAGGTATGGTGGTATTTGAGTTGGGATATGCTATAAGGAAAATCTAATAAAATCAAGCCTCTTCGATATGGCCCATTTGAAATTATAGAACAAGTGGGTAAGAATTCATTCCTTTTGTATTTTTCTCCTTGTATGAAGATTTATTCAATTGTGAATGTTGGAAAATTACATATTTTTATCCCTCCATGTTGTATGATAAAGAAGGAGGAGTATTGATTACTTATATTGAGGATATTATACTAGAAATTTAGCTGGAATTAGAGGAAGATATGGTTTTACAATGGAAAGAAAGGATAACACAAAGAGGAGTGCAAGACATGTGGTTGATTGGGTTGAAAGGACAATTGCCTACCAAAGCCAAGTGGTATTCTAGAGAAGATGTGGGGAAGATATTTCCTCACCTCATCAGTCCTTGAAGCTTTTAGGGACTTAAAAGCCTCAAATTAGGGAGGTATGATCCAAAAATGGATTGGAAATTCCCAATTCTATGTATTCTCTATATTTGATACTTGCTCTATAGGTTCTCAATTGTTTCTTTCTTCATAGGATGGTTTAGTTAAGTCAGTGATCTGGACACCTTTGAATGATTTTTTGTGCCCTTATTAGTCTAATTTGAGAATTTTACAAGTGAAAATTATGTAACCGCCGTGATGGCTAAGTAACTACCACTCTACATAGAGCGGTGGTTGTGCAACCACTGATCTGCCGCAGTGGAGATCCTATGCATTATGATTCCTGAATGTAGAATCTCAACATTTGTAAATGTTTGAGATTCCCTATCAATTCATTTTTCCTTTCCACGTATCCCTAAGTAGAGAAACTATAAATACAAGGTTTTAGAAGGATTCAAAGAAGTAATTTTGGGTGAATTCTATTGTGAGAAAAGTTGGAGAAGTTGGAATTATTTCTTGTTTGTTCATTTGAGAAGAGTTCTTCATTTGTTGAGAGATTGTGAGCAAGTAGATACAATTAGAGGGAGTGTTAATCCTTCTTGAAGGCTAATTATTGGTAGTAAGTTGTATTATTAGAGAATTACATAGTGAAGGGGAGAAAATTTTCTCACCCACTGGAGTTTTTCCCACATTGGGTTTCTCCAGGATAAACCTTGTCTCCTTTTGTCTCTCTTTTCTCAGTTTTTAGTATAATTGTGTGTTGTTATTGCACATTATCTTGGTTAAAAAAGAAATTAACATATTTCATTCATTTTCATGACTATAGTGATCCATTTATTTTTAGAATTAAGTAGTTTATAGATCAACTATTTTCAATATAACATCTCTTCTCATAATTTCTCTCCTCACCTTTCTCCCTCAAAAATTTCCTTTGTGTTTCACACAAGCACTTTGCCAAAGGTATAGGGAAGTATTCCTATGTGATCCCTTATCACAAGGCCATCCCCAAAATTAGAGTAAAATATGTTTCCTTGTTTTAAATAAATGGAGCTTCCCTATTCAAACATAGGACCTAGTTCAGAAGGCGTTGGTGAAATCCCACAATTTTCCCACCCGAAAAATTATTTCACCAAAAATTATATAGATTTCTATTTTGGGAGAATCTTGTAACCTAGTGAATGTGGGATAAAGTGAATGTAGGATTAGAAAGGGATACATATGATTAGAAGAGATTAATTAGAGATTAATAACTCATGGGAGTTTGGGAAGGTTTAATTAATCAACTAGGATTAATTAATAGGCCAAGTTAAGATTATAAAATCAATTTGGATATTTTTAAGGATTTGAGAGGGGGATTTAACCAATAAGAGGGTTTATTGATTAAATACAAGATTGAAAGCTTAATTAACTAATGGTTTATTAATTAAGTATAGGGGATTTTAACTAATGGAGTGACATTAATTGACATCCAAGATGAGTGAAAAAGCTATTTGATTAACAAAGCGTCGCTAATTGACCGATACAAAGGGGAATGTTATCTAATTAATGAGAAATTACTAATTATAAAGAAATGATGGTAAAGAAGGAAAATAGTGAAATTTTAGTATTTAAATTACATGGTCGAAATTAGGTATCTACATTTACCTCTCTTTGATGTGGTAAAGTAAAAATGACACCACTTCAAAGATAATAGACAATTGTATTTTGAATGGGTAGAAGAAACATTAGAAGGATGGATGAAACCCCCTTGAGTGTTGATGGGAGGATATAATAAGTCTATTGATGCTTGAAAATAAGAGATAAATAATAATGTGATGAAAGAAAATACCCTCACGGTAGCGGGGATTCAAACTTGGCTCGGTTGGCCATTTTTTTAATTGATGAATTTTGGTGCCTACACATGACAACAATGAAAGAAGGGAAGGAGGGAGGGTAAGAAATAAGTAATTGTTATAACTATTTCATAGTGAGAATAAATTGAAGAGGTTAGTGAGAAGGAATGTTAGGTAGATCGAGGAATTAGTTAAGATAGAAAAAATGACGGGTGATGGATAAAAGATTGTAGCATAGCGTAAGTACCATCCTGGCTCTAAAGTACCATTTTATTTGATGTAAGCATACAAAAAAGGTTAGAATGACACAATAAGCCATAATACTAAGTTTTGTACAGTGCTAAATGAATGACTCAAAACAAAAATATAAAAAAAAATGCAATGTGAGAAAGTAAACAAATAAACAATCAAAATCAAATAAACTTAAACAAGAAATGATCAAGACAATTGTACCAATGTTTTTGTTATTTGACTTCAATACCCAAATGTTTGAGTTATACGAAAAGGATTAAAAATGGTTCCCCAAGCAAGGATACATGTAAGGGATTTGGATGGAGGACATAAAAGTCCTATGAAAAGCAAACATGCACTATGAAACTACCTCAAGAAACGATATATGCCGGGAAGACAAACATAGAAAGCAAACAATATTTTTTGATGAAATAAAATCATTAGATTATCTACATATCAGGTACTATGATGAACAAGCACTAAAGTAGGATGTTTTGTAGTATGAGGTTTTCATTGTTTCTATGATTTCTAGATAATTTCCAATATTTTTATATTTTCAAATATTTTGAATGTGTAGAATTTTTATAGGTTTTTTGAAAATATGTACAAAAAAAGCCCATTGATCGAGATGCACTTAACAAGATATTAGAATATATAATGGAAAATATTGGACATATATACAAGAATAAAATACAAAAGATCAAGGCCAAGAGGGATAGATTCAACAAGATGAAAAACACAAGACAAGGAAAAATTTAGGAAGAAGAGAGCATGCCCCGGTGCAGAAGATAGCCATAAAATAGATGCTAGAAAGAAGTATAAGATTGCTTATTAAAAGGGGACAAAGTTTCCCTCAAACATGACAAGAAGGAAATTTCTAAACATGGATGTTCTAAATGAAGAAGAAGAAAAATGTGAAGGGTATGGATGGATATGGAAAATGTATCTATAATATTGGTGATGAAAACATGATGAGCTAAAGGAATAAATCATGATATAAAAAAACTAAAGTAAGAGTATGAACAAGGTCCATACAACACTTGGCAACATACTAGTCATGTTTCTCATTGAGATTCAATGTGTGTGAGTGAAAATTAATTTCTTTTGAAAGTGAAGATTTGATAAGCACTAAATGAAGAAAAACTAGCCAATGTGTAGAAATGATGGATTTGGATAGTTTATTGGTGAATGGAGGGTGGAAGGAGATTCGTGCATTACTCCGTTGCTAGCCAGGACATCCATAGCCTCGACAAAGAAGTAACTAATTCTAGTCACAACATTTCTCTACTGCTAGCTAGACATCCATAGCCTTGATACAGATATTGAAAACCCCTAGAGAGAGTTATGTATGTATGTATGTATGTGTGTGTGTGTGTGTGTATAAACACACACACACACACACACACACACACACACACACACACACACACACACACACACACACATTGTGATTTTCTTTTGAATTTTTGATTGATGTTTTTGATTTTTGAAAATTATTTCTGTTCTCTCAATTGTTTTGATAAGGGGTTAAGAACCACTAATGGCTTGATGGAAGGATGTGGATGTGATTGTGACGATGACATTGACTAGTGTCAATAGACATGCACAAAAGGTCTTCGCAACAAGTTAATTAAATATATGGTAGTGATATGATCTCTATAAGGATAGTCATTATTTAATTTACCAAAGTAATGAAATACCAAGGTCAAATGTATATAATAGAGATCAATGCCACACAATGAGCGTGAATAGACTAACCAAAAGATCATGTAAGGGATGAAAATGATTGGTGATTTGTTGAGGAATAAAAAGAAAGGAAAGAACATCCATGTGTATGTAATAATGGATTTCAATGTTTGATGTTTGTACCTTTAATGTTTTTTTTTGTAATGTTTTAATGTTTTCTCTTTTTTTTTGGATTTTTGAAATTTTAAATAATTTTTAGATTTTTGATGGTTTTATGAAGGAAACCATCAAATGGAGAGGACCTTCTCAAGCGTCAAGGAGACGAAAAAAATGGATGAAAAGGGGATAGATATGAGTAAAAATAGGATGGAGGAAAAATATCCATAATAGGGTAGGAAGAATAGGATAATATGGATTGGGATGTTGGGATCAACAATGTCACTCCATGTGATGGGATCTAATAATAATGTTTGTGATTTTTTGATGAGGAGACTAGGAACTTTTGATTATTAAGAGTGATATTGTCTCTAATCTCAATGATTGTGGTGAGATTGTACTTGATAAGTGAAAAGACTTATCTTGTAATATGGATTTTTTATGTGGGATATTGAGTTCCCTATCAAAAATTTTACAGTTTGTGCTATACTTGGCATTTGCATTGTTGTGCATTTTTGAATCACATTTGAGTTTTTGATTTACTTGGAGATTTGAAGGATTTGGCCATTGTGTCTTAGTTTTTTCATTGATGTAAAATAAATTGATTGAAAATGCTGTCATGATGTCATATGAGTCTCCATGAGGTGCGAGTCAAATGTTAAACATGAAGGTCGATTTGTAGTGTCCATGTTTGGTGAGTTAAATGTTGTTCTAGAGCATGGTTTAGATTGCATAATCATAGTTTGAGATATCCCAAGATGGTTGAAGGTTTTCATGAGGTATACCATGGTTGATATGGTGAATAAAATGTTTTAATGAGTATGTAAGAGGAAAGTAAGGTTAGTTCATGGTTTTCATGGTGTGTAGTAATATTTCTAGGTCTGTTCATAGTCCTAGAGCTTGTGGTTTGGTATGGAGGTATGAGTGTTGGAGATAATTAGTCTTGTTGGAGCATAATAGTAGCATGGTGAAAGTGTATATGAGGTGTATGGTATTTTTCAGGTCATTTCTCATAGGTTTTATAGTGTTTCATGGTCTCTCAGAAGAAAGAAGGTGGAGATAAGGCATGATTGTATAGGTAAGTCACTATGGCTAGTAAGTTTCAAACCTATTTGAGCTATATGGTGATAATGGATAGTTAGAGGATACTTTTATGATGATTCATGACAATTTTAGGTCATTCTATAGAATATTTTTAAGATATGAAGATTTTGGAAAAACCGGTTTTTGAGTGTGATTTTGGAGGTAATAGAGCAAGTTGACCTCAATCTGGTTATTGAGTTCTAGAAGCCTAAATGAGAAGTTTTAGAGATTGATATGGTTTAAGAACTTCCATCTAGATTTGGAATTAAATGTAATATTTTTTTGAAAGAGGATTCATATATCTTTCCAATGGTATATGGTTTGTTTCTTGATGAGGAGATTTGCTATGTCATCCAACTTAGTTTGTGAAGAAGAAGGTTGTTTGTTTTCAGGACAATATTTCTTTGGATAGAAGATTGAGGTGGAAGTATCATGTTTTTATTTTTATGCTTGATATAAATTAGAGATGGAAGAGGGATTAATTTTATCCATGGTGAAGGCCTTTGGAGGTCTTGAAAGTGGCAGAAAGGGTGAAAACCAATTGAGTTTCTAAAAATACTTTATGAGAAGCTTAGTTTGGTGAAAAGGAAAATGAGTGTTGTTTGCATGTATGGATATTTCATGAGCTCTAGAAAGAATGGATTATATCTACAGGTCAATGGATTTACAATGAGTTGTTACATGCCATATTTGAGTTGCTTTATGATGTGATCTAGAGGTCCATAGGTGAAGACTAAATCCTAGAAACAACTGTTTTGTGAAGGAAATGAGCCTTCTTGGTAGTGTTATGAAGAATTTTATTGGTGAAAGCTATTTTACCATCATGTATTATGTTTTTATGTTATATACCTACATTTATTAGTATTTTGGGAGCTTGACTAATCATGGTGATGATGTTTGTGGTATTTGATGAATCATGTGATGGGGTTTTGAGCCATTTATGGGCTTGTTTAGTGCATTTGAGCATGGCTGACCTACATGGGTAAATTATAAGTGTTGTAATGAAGATGTGGTTATGTTTTCATTTTTATTAGTTGAGACATTTGTATAGGACAAGATTATCTTATTTTTTGGGTTGTGAAGGGTATAAAGTGAATTTTTAGTTCACATTTGAACTAGCTAAGAGAGAGGGAAAAAGTAAAGCCCAAGTGAGAGTGTGAAACATGTATGAAGTTATGAAATTAGATCTGATGAAGTGTGAAATTTTTGAATAAGGTTTGAGAGCACGTGTGCAAGAAATTGAATTCAAATCAGGTCATTAACATCCAAGTTTGAGCGAGTTGAAGGAATGAGGGTTTGAAGAATTTTTTAAGAAGTGTGAGCTGAATTTATGATCTCCATTAGTTGTGGAAGAAAAAATACTTAGATATCTGCATAATAGGATGGTTGAGTTGGTGCTTTATCATCTTAGGGGGTTGTATCCTCCTTGTGGAGTGGGTTCTTCACTAAATTAGGGGTTGGTGTTCCTTGTAGGGTTGGTGATCTACTAAAACAAGGGTTGGTGCTTCACTAAATATCTTTAATTTTTGTAATACAAGAGAAAATTTAAGTGTTTTTCTTCCCCTTAAGGGTTTCCCACTCAAAGTTGGTGTTCTTGTGTATTCTCTTTCTCTTTTTCTTATGTATGGTTGATTCAATACTTAATTAAATACATCTATGGTTAATGTTTGATTAAATGGTTATATGAATGATGAATGAAAATGGAGAAAATTTTTAATAGACTGATTCACCCTCCTCTTAATCTCTTTTATTCCAATAATTGGTATCAGAGTAGGTCCTTGTGAAGCAAATCGACAACTTGAAGGAGATTCTCCTGAAGCATAAAGCAATGGGTAAACCATCATATGTTGAAGCAACCTTAAGAAAGAAGTATGAAGTTGAAGAATCAATTATTTAGAGTTTGCAAGAACAAATGAGTTGCATGGAAGATGAGCATGGTCAAGCCATTCAGGTTTTGGATTCAAAAATGGAGAAATATTCTAAAACCCTAAAGGCCAAAAGAAGAAGAATGTTAGTTGAGATCCTTAAAATTAGAATTAGAGCAGGTACACAATAGGTTGAAAACCTATGAGAAGTTGGAGAAAAGTTCAAAATATAAATTATAATTTGGATAGCCAAAGAGAAACAAAATACATATCTGGTTTAGGCTACAAAGGAGAGCATACATAGAAGCATGGAGTTGAAAAATTTGGAACTAATGATGATACTAAAGTTATGGAGGATGTTAAAGATATCAAGAAGATTATCCGACAACCCAATGCAATGAAGTTTACAAGTAAGTTCAATGGTGTTTATTACTCTTGCAACACTTTTGGCCACAAAGCTAGGGACTGTATGAGATTGTTAAGAATGCATTTCCATGGAGCAATGGTTGGCATGATCATTCATATCAGTCAGGAGGTATTACATGCTATAATTTCCATAAGAAGGGTCATATTTCCAAGTTTTTCATCAAGAGTCTCCTAATCAGATTTGGAGGAATGAAAATAAGTATGGAGTTATGTGTTATAGTTGCAATCAGATTGGACATATAGCTAAATATTGTCATCAAAAGGGTTCTAATAAATGAGATTGAGCTTAGAGGCAAGAGTTATTTTTCTTGTTTCTAGTGTAAGAAAGTTGGCCACATTAAAAGGTAATATAGGGATAAGGTAAACACATACAAAAGGAAGGATGGGATTAAGAATGATCATATTGAAAAAGACAAGGATGAACTTAAGTCTGTCCCTGTTGAAAAATAAAGAAAGATGCTAGTTGTTCTAATCTGTGGATAGTAGAAAGGAAAGGGATATGAAGTCAAGGAAACTCAAAGAATATGTTTTGTCCCATGTGGACAAGGGTTATTTCTGATGCTAGGTGCAATCAAGTGTATGGGTTCCTCCATTAGACTTCATGGATTAATTCCTTATTTTGTTGGAAAAAAACAAAGGTTTCTACTCCTGTTTGAGGATGCAAATCAGCTCATAGTCAAATGTATATCTTTGTCATCATAGTCTAGTCAAGTCTAGAAAAGAGATATTAGGTCATGTTTTAGGGTTTTATGATCATAAGTCTCTATGTAAGTTATTCATTATTGCCTCAAGGATTTAGTATACACAATGAAAAAGTGAATGTTTTCTCCAAGAGGTGAAGAAACATGAAGCCTTGAGTTTAAGAAAACTTGAGTATTTAGTCTCTATTAAAGAACTTAACCAGATTATGTTGTTGCAAGTTAATATTACAAGGTCCAGAAGGTTTTGATTTGTGTCATTTCATAGTTGATAAAATTCATTAAAAGATAAAGTATTTTCTTAGTATGAAAGATCAGTTTCTAAATCTTTATCACTTATAGATTTTTATAAGATATGGGAAGTGTCTTGCTATCTTTAAATAGAACAAAGTTGAGAGTGTACTTTTGATAGTCATAAGTCCTTATGTCCTTGTCTAATTCTTCAATTCAAAGGTATCTATATGGATGAAAATGAACACATGATCTTCAACCGCACTCGACCCCCTGAGGTCATGCCAGAGTAGCCGATGTTGAATGTGTGTGGCTAACTATAAGAGGATCAGTGACTAAGATCGGTAGTGTGATCTCTTGGTATTTGAGTTGTGGGAGATTTAGAGGCTATGAATGGGTAGCATAAATTCCCTATGGTTTGTTTACCTAACTTGAATCTAAGTGTTGATCTAGCTTGAAGTGTCCATGTAACATGAAAGAAATTAAAAATCTATGCTATTGCTGAAAGAAAACTAATCTAAAAAAATCAAAAAATTGAAATACTACAATCACAAACAACAATTTGCTTCTATTCTAAATAATTAAATATACTTCTACACTAAAACTAAACAAGCGAGATAACCTGGTATGGTTATTCACCTATGCTAAGTGTATGGAAACTAAACTAACTTAAAACAAGAAATTTTCCAAATGGTCTATGATGTGTAGACAACCTCCTACAAATATTCTCTCCTTCACATCCATAGGGATGGGAAGAAGAGGATCCGTCACCGGGGATTTCTATTAATGATTTAAACCCTCTTGGAAATTAACTAATTACTTACAAATGAAAGGAAATTGATTTATATTCTATCTGATATGGTGTAACAATGATGAATCGTAAGAATGAAGGAAATCAAACAACAAATCCAACCTGAAATTAATAGAATAGAAGTAAATCCAGTTGTGTAGTAATTTTCCCCCTCAATATATTCCTTTCTTTCTCCGAGTGTTCATGTGAGTCCAAGAGATTGGGAATGTAAGAACAACAATAGGAGGATGGCGCTTGAGCAATGGTAGCTTGGAAGTAATCTAGATGTAATGCAAGTAGAAGAGAGATATCACAAGAGATCTAAGCTTGGTTATGTAATTTCTAGCGAGACTCGACAACAAAAAAATACAAGATACTCAAAATTATCAGGCCCTTTTTCTTGAATACAAGCATGAAATGTATAGGAATGGAGGATGGGAGGTTACTTCATGTACAACGCAAGAAGAGGTAGTTAAAAATAATCAATCTATTTAAAAATAGGAGGAAGGAGAGCAAGCAATCAAAGCTAATTTTAGAAAATTTGGCTCACAGTGCATAAAAAATTCAAACTAAGTGAACCGTCACATGTTTAAAACACGCATGAATAATATGGAAAAAGCAGGCACAACTTCCACCATGTGTAGGGCGGTGGTTTGGGACTACTGCCCTAATTGGGTGGTGGTTTGAGAACCACCATCTAGGCGAGTGGCGGTCTGGCATTGAAGGCCAAAACATGCGCAGAAAGAGCGGGAAGCTGGAAGAAAGCATGGGAAGGCTAAGTAAAGATGTCTAGGAAACAAATATACATTGTGAATGGGAATTGGAGCTCAAATGCCTTCTTGAAAGGAACTAAATCATCATTAGGGACTTTTGTAACCATTTTTCGATAATGTAGCACATATAATTTAGGGTGTGTACATATTTACCGCTCGAAGAATAATCTTAGCCATGAAAAGGCATAAAATGTAGAGCCTGAGTATGGCATTCCCAAAATGGGGAGTTATAAGCTATACCTAACATGCCCATGTGTCAAAATGTCACCATCCAAGCTCCCGCTTCCTGCATAAGAAGAAGAAGAGAATCAAGTGCAGATAGATAAAATATTAAAAAATAAACACTAAATTAAAATGACAAGAGGACTTACCATCTGTGCGGGGATGTAGAAATATACCTATGCCAACACTCCATCCTTGTGAACACATGCACTCAAAATGAAGTTATAACAACATATATATCTAAATAAACTCACTTTCAAATTCATTTGTGCATACCGACTTGGTGATTTTTGAGCTCTGGGCCCATGGTGACCATTTTTAGTATGGTTAAATTGGAATGGATTTGGGAATGGTATTTTGCATTAGGATTGGCCCTTTACTATTTGAATACTTTTGAGAAGAACTCCTAAGAAATTATTAACTAGAGTAGTCATAAGGGGCCTCAAAGAGGAAGATAGGCAAAGTGCCTTTATTTCTTAGTCTCCATTTTATGAGGCATATATGATGTTTTGGTATTTTATGCTCATTACGAGCATTTTGACTGCACCTAGTGTGCGATGGAATTGTACAAAACTATGACACACCACGATATGTACAGATATCTCTTTTTAGCTTAGTTATTCCTTCCATAGAGTTGGCTTACATTGATGATTTGATTTAGGGGTGTAATCTTAAATGATTAGAATTTATGATTTTCTATGCTTTTCAAAATGCATAAAGTGGACATGAATGCTAGCATAATGATTTTTTTGTTTTGTTTTGTAATGTTGATATATGATAATGTGAACACAATGTGATGTTGAACTTTAGATTTCTTTAAGAAATATTTGATACATCATATAGTCTTGGCAAAACATGGTGATACAATTATATGATAAGTGAATGTACTTACCCCACTCCCAAACTCACGCAACCAGTAGGATGTGAGGACTTAACACAAAGACCTTTAAAGAGTGAAAGTTAAGAAATTTTATTGAATCGTAATGACAAGGGAAAGAAAATGGTTTGTGGGGACCAAATTACGATAAGTACAACCTCACTATACTCAAGTTTTATTTATAGTTTAGAATGTGAATTAATTTCCAATTTATTTAGACTTAGATCCGTAGATGGCCACTTGGTTGACAAAATTTGGGTTTGGGGTTTTAAGCTCTTTTGGAATTTTGGACATCTAACTCACTTTGTTTTTTATTTAAGAACTCACAACATTTGGGTGAATTATTTGTAACTTTCAAGTTTATCAACAAGACCCCCTACTCCTTGCCCCATGCTACTAGGAGGAAGCATGGGCTCACCATGAAAGACACAAAATAGGTGAGTAAGGGAATTTCTCTCCTTTCCCAACCCTACATCACCAGTAAGAGATGCAGGCTCAACACCAAAGGTTGGTAGGGAAAATAAATGTGTAAAATAAAAATTTTCTATGGATTTGCATTTGACTTACTTATCTAGACAAAATGTTTAGTATGTTCTTATTTCCAAAGATATTTTCATGGGATAGATGTGACACCATGAAGCTTCTAGAATAGACTATAGGAAAAGACAACTAACCTATAAATAAAATATAAGTAGAACCAAGTATGCAAGCCTTGGTATGATCACGGTAAAAAAATTATCTTATCTTTCTTGAACTAATGAGATGATTAAGAAATAATTGATGATACTATGAATATTTGAAGAGATATGATTTGAATTTTTCAGAAGTTTTTAGGAGTTTTCATAAGAATAAATCCCTTGATCATGAATTTTACAAAATTAACAGGTGGATGGAAATGCAATGTAGATGCAGTAATGTACATATGGAAATGTAGGTGAAAATACATGTCATGATTCCTAAGGTGAATAAAGTTGACGAATATCAAATTCTTCACCCCTAAAAGTACACAGCGGAGAACCATTATACTTAAAATTTATGTTCTCTTGAAAAGGGCCTACCATTCTGGGTTTAAACTTAGAAACCTTTCCCAGAAGCGCATATGTCCAATCATTAAAATCATTTTCTGAAAGAGGCATTCATGCACCTATTTATCATGTTCTTGAGACATGGTGTGTGGGTGAGCATGACTATGCTACTCAGCCTTGTTTCCTATGTGGAGTGTTGTGTTTATTTTTGACACTTGCTGAATGATGAGGTCTTGCCCCATGGATATGGAAAACTTAGTTTCAAACGCACATGGGTTGAAATCAGGGTTTAGAACACAACAACCCCTAGAGATGGTTTTGATGGGTATTGTTTCAATCTCAAATTTATTTTCTTTGTTTGTTAATTCTATCATGTTCACACCTAGGCCTAAGTCTTCAGAGGGAAGAGATGCTAAACCGAGAAGACTACCCATTCCCTATGTTTCAAATGAGAGGAATATTGGATTGTCACTCTCTAAGAGTTTCATAATTCTTGTTGTGGTTTTAGTGGACACTGTTTCCATAGATATTGATTTACCCTTATCTATTTTTTCCACCTCAAATGTTTTTGGGTCAATGAATTCAACCTTTGGAACATCCGGGGTGACCGAGACTAACTCTTTCATTGGAGGTGGTTTATTTAATTGATTCGCATGAAGCTCATACTCCATATGGACTCCTTTCTTCTTCTTGAGGTTTTCATACTGTATATTAAAGGGCTTAGGATCCCCTTGAGTAAAGAATACCTTCCCAAAATGGAGTAATCTAATCTCACGGAATAGGGTAGAGGGGATAACATTCATTCAATGGATCCAAGTCTCCCCAGGATCATGTTATAACTTGTTTCCCCTGTCGATAATGTAAAACTTCATTAAGATGGTTTTTGGACCAAGTGTGACTGGAAGAAATATGGTTCCAATCGAGGTCACTTTAAGACTGTCATATTTGCATAACGTGTTTCTTATAGAGGAGCAATTTGTCTCTCCATATCCCAAATTCTGTAAGAAAGAGAAGGGAACCACATTTATAGCAGCCCCATCATCAATCATGGATCTCTTAATGCAATTTTTATAAACCCAAACTTGTAAAAATAAGGTAGGATCACCTCTTTGGGTAATTTCAGTGTCAGATGGCATCTTGTCTATATCGAAAAAAAACCCAATATCCCTATCATTTTTCTTGGAGGATGTATGTCAAAGTCAATATGATTTATTTGAGTGCTAGGAGGTGGCGTAACATGGATTAAATGACCAATACCTAGTGCATTGAGCAATGTAGAATGATGCATAGGTGAATTCTTTAGCAAATCTAGAAATGAAATGTGAGAAAAGGTCTTGTTCAAATCCGATATTAAATCATAGGCTCCTACTGGTTTTGCGATTATAGGAACATCATCCTGTGGGAAGGAAATATTAGGTAGGGGTTATGAAACATACTCCTTCATCTGAGTTGTTGCATTAATTTCATGCTCAACCTCTAGCTCAACTAATCCCAAGATTTTTGTGTTATCATTTGAACCAAGGTTAGGAGTGACTGAGAGTTATTAGAAGTTGAGGCTTTGTGGTCATTATTTCCTATAGGAATGCCTTTGTTTATGTTTTGTGAATTCACCTTGAAATTTTTAGGATGTGTAGGGAGTGGATCTCGAAATATGCTCACATTAGCATTCTGAGGAGCTATAGGTCCTATATAGTCAGATTGTGAATTTGTTTCAGGATTTGCTAGGAACATGTATATGAAGAGTTGCCTTTGGTTTTCGGGAAGTCTTTGTAGAAATTTGTTGCAATCATGGAAATTCCTATCATCATGACCTTGAACCTTATGAAAACCACAATATAGGTTAGGGTCGTAATCTCTTGGTCTTTGATAAGTGTCTTGTTGTTGTTGATTATAACCTTGGTTGTAGTTTTGAAATTGGTTTTTATAACCATGATTCGTTGCCCCTTGGCTAGAGTTTTGATACTAGTTTGGGCCTTGCATTTGATTTTATTTTTATGGTGGATAATTTACATCGACCATGTTGACATAAGACACAATATTAGGGCCTCTTTGATTTCTTGATTTTTTGTTGTTGTTAGTGTTTTGTTGTTTGGAAAACCAACATTCTTATCTTGATTAGTAGCACCATTCGTGGTAGCACCATGATTGCGATTCACACCCTTAGGTCCTTGGTTGTTGGCACCATTGTTTTGATAATTTTCATTATTTTGATTTGGGGATACCAATTTCCCATTGGGACCATAGATCTTACACCCACTATCTATAGAGGCTTGATCAATCTGAAGCACTCCTTCCAATACTTCCTCATAACTACGGAAAGGAAAATTTTGGACCTCTTCCTTAGTCTCTCAATTGAGAGAGTGAAGGAAAAGATCACAAATTTCCATCGGTCCATGTTGGGTGTGCTCATAGAGGAATAAAGAACTTGGCACCATCTCTGGATGAAATGGGTGACAAATTCATTTTGCTCCTATCTAATATGTAGGAACTCCCTAATCCCTATACATAATAACTTGTTCATGTCAAATGCTTTGATGAACTCAGAAACAAGTTATTTGAAGGAATATATAGAAGCTTTTGGTATCCTATAGTACCAATCCAATGTGATTCCTCCCGAGTCTTTAGAAATATCTTATCCACCACATCATCCCAAATAAATAATTCCCTAATGGCAGTAGCATAGGCCTTGATATGAGCATTTGGGTCTCCTTCTCCCTTAAATTTTGGGAGATCTAATAATGGGCATAGAAGCATAACACCACGTATGGTGAGGTCAAGAGGAACCTTTAAGTACTTAGTGTATGTACCCATTGCATAAGATTTCACCATTGAATATCCTTGATGAGGAGGTAGAAAAGGAGGAGTTTGATAAGATGCATTATAAGCATTAACGAGAATTTATGGGGTCACTTGATATGGCATGTAGGGAGCAAGAATGGTATATGGGTCCATCTGGGAGATTTTGATTACATATGCATGTAAGGTGGGATGGTTCTAGGATATGGACTAACATGTGTAAAACTAGGGAACTACGCATTTCTTGTTGTGGTGACATTCAAGAATGTACTTCCAGTAAGCCATTGTGTAGGATAAGCTTGAGAAGGATGAGGACCCATCCCTAGCATGTCTAACCCTATGAAAATATCACTTGGATTTGAATGATTAGGATAATCTTGTTGTACATGATATTGCATTAGTTTCTCATTAGAAGGGATGTATCCTTTGTTGTCAACTGGATACCCTATGTTCTACCCTACTACATGTGTTGGTTGTGAAGTCTGGGAACTTTCTAGTTCTCTAATCCTCCCTAATAAAGTAGAAATGAGATCATTGGGAGAGGATTGAGTCCCTTGTTGGGGTGCATGTGGCTTAGGGTTTGATTGAGCAGGCTCATGATGCCCTATTATGAATTATTCAAAGTTATAATTCTGGTCTTCCTTAGAAGTAAGAATCTTAGGATAGGTTTTGAAATATCAGAGGATGAAGCCTTCATTCTATCTAAAGACTCATCTATCTGACAAATAGGATTAGCTATTCATGCAAATAGATCATCCTCTGTTGATTGCATGACAATGTGAGGTCTTAACAAGACTCTATGGTAAGAATTTGTTCCATTTGTGATAACAAAGTAGTTTTCCTTAGGTTGACCATATTGCATGTCTGACGGTTGATCAACCTCCTCCATCCTTACATAGATAATGGGGTTTGAAGTGTAACTAAGGGAGGTTTGGATGTTTCTTGTGTAGTTATCACCCCATCTCAAAAAATAAGGGGACTGTTGTGGTTGCACATTGGTGTAGTATCTACCAGAGCTAAAGGGCCCACCAAACTCTCTTCAAGACATATTTTAGAAAGTATAAAATACCTACCAAAATAGGGGAATAAATGGAGAGGTGAGGTTAATGAAAGGAAAGGAAACAAGAAGGAATTAATCCTTCATGGCAGGTTCACCAATTTGTATGGATGAAAATAAACACGTGATCTTCAACCGCACTTGACCCCCTGAGGTTGTGCTAGAGCAGTCGATGTTGAATGTGTGTGGCTAACTATAGGAGGATCAATGACTAATATTTGGTAGTGTGATCTCCTTGTAGCCGAGTTGAAAAGGGGAGATTTAGAGGCTATGAATGGGTAGCGTAAATTCCATATGGTTTGTTTACCTAACTTGAATCTAAGTGTTAATCTAGCTTGAAGTGTCCATGTAAGTTGAAAGAAATTAACAATCTATGCTACTACTGAAAGCACAATAATCCAAACAAATCAAAAAAATGAAATACTACAATAAAAAACAACAATTTTCTTCTATTCTAAATAATTAAATCTACTTCTACACTAAAACTAAACAAGTGAGATAACCTGGTGTGGTTATTCACCTGTGCTGAGTGTATGGTAACTAAACTAACTTAAGAATTTTTTTCCAAATGATCTATGATGTGTAGACAACCTCCTACAGATATTCTCTTTTTTAGATCCATAGGGATGGGAAGAAGAGGATATGTCATTGGGGATTGCTATTAATGATTTAAACCCTCTTGAAATTAACTAATTACTTGCAAATGAAAGGAAATTGATTTCTACTCTATCGATATGGTGTAACAATGATAAATCGTAAGAATGAAGGAAATCAAACTAAAAATTCAACTTGGAATTCACATAATAGAAGTAAATCCATCGTGTAGTAATTTTCCCCTCAGTATGTTCCTTTCTTTCTCCGAGTGTTCATGTGAGTCCAAGAGATTGGGAATGTAAGAACTAGAGATGGAGGATGACACTTGAGCAATGGAAACTTGGAAGCAATCTAGACGCAATGCAAGTAGAAGAGAGATAGCACAAGAGATCTAAGCTTGGGTATGTAATTCTTAGCAAGACTATGACATCAAAACAATACAAGATACACAAAATTCTAAGGCCCTTTTTCTTGAATACAAGCATGGAATATATAGGAATGAATGATGGGAGGTTCCTTCATGCACAAGGCAAGAAGAGGTAGTTAAAACTAATTAAATCTATTTAAAAATAGGAGGAAGGAGATCCAAGTAATCAAAGATAATTTTAGACAATTTGGATCATGGATGCATGCAAAAAGAAAACTTAAGTGAACCATCGCATGTTTAAAACACATGTGAAGAATCTGGAAAAAGTGGGTAGGATTTGTCACCTATGCGAGGTGGCAATTTTAGGACTGCTTTACCTTGATTGGGTGGTGGTCCTGGTATTGAAGGCCAAAACATGTGCATAAAGAGAGGGAAGCCAAAAGAAAGCACGAGAAGGCTAAGTAAAGATGTTTAGGAAACAAATATACACTGCGAATGGGAATTGGAGCTCGAAATCCTTCTTAAAAGTAACTAAATAATCATTGGGGACTTTTGTAACCATTTTCTGACAATGTAGCACATGCAATTTTGGGTGCGTACAGTCTCTTTTCAAATGTCATAAGTTCATGTGGCCATAATTGTCATATTGTCTCAAGTGGTCCGAGTAAGTTCTACATAAGGTTATCATAAGAGGAATTCTGTTCATAAGTTTCACAATGAGTAAAAATTTGGGATTGTGTGTTGTTTTCAGTATTTATATGAAGTATAAATGTCAAATAAAGGTTGTTGATTATGAAAAGATCAAGAAGTCATCTCTTGAGTTAAAACTAGTGAAGAATTTCAAAGGGTTAAATCAAGGGAAAAGGTGATTAATATGACAAAGGTATATCCAATATTTTTTCTAAAAGTATCATAAAGTAGGGGGAACTACTACTAATTTTCTCCATTGAGGTTATATAGAGTCTTAATGGTGCAGTAAGATTAATACGAGGAATAAACAAGGTTGTGCATCTTAATACAAGATCCAAGGAGTATGAGAAGTATCATATATTTGAGATATGTTGTTTGAATTCATTAATGGGTTTAATACAGTGACTCAAAAGCATGTAAGTTGTGCTACACACTCATGAGGTTGAAAAGGTCACTCAAGACTAAAAATTATAGATTGGAAGAATGATGAAGCATATCAAGTTAGTCTTTACATCTTGAGAAGAGGTATGCAGGAGCATAAGATTGAATAGGTCTGTATAAGTGGAAGGTGAGTATCTTTGGTGGGTAAAAGTGACTTTCTTAGCTGCATATTTGGGTTTTAGGTCTATAGGTGATATGTGAGGTTCAAAATCAAGGTTCTCGATTGGTAATCATTGTTGCTTGAGATGGTAAAATCAAGTGAAGGTCTAAAGGATCTATATTGAAGATGGTTCATTGGTGTTGAAACTTTATGATCCGAAAGCATGGATAAAGTTTAATATCATTGTAGAAGCAAAGATAGGTTAATTAAAGGTGGAAAAAAAGATCTCTAAGCTGTATAACATCATGAAGGGTTTCATTGATCACTATGATTTAATTGTTGATCCATAAAATACGAATGAAGGTGCTCTCATCTTGTTAAGTTATTGTAAAACAATGGTCTTTATCACTTATATGCTAAAGCAATATGGTTCTCAGAGATTCAAAAGGGTTATTATCAGAATAGTAGTAGGACAAACATGTTGAAAGAGATAAGTATAACTAGTTTTTTGTTTGAATTCCTCAAAATTGGTTAGTGGTGGGTGTACATAGCCTCAATGTCAGGTTTGAAAGCTTTAGTAAGGTGGAACATTCCTAAAAAAAGGATTTAATCCTTAGAAATGAAATTGGTTGATTTTATGAGTAAAACTATCCTTCCGGGTTCACTAAATAAACCTTGTTAGGGTTTTGGAGAAATGGTTTGTAACTAGCATTGCCCAAACAATTACGCCCTCAAATTTGGTAGATAGTATCTTAGAGATATACCTAAGGATATTATTGAATTTTCAAACCATTAAAAGATTTACTTTTCTTGAATTTTGTGATAGTAGTATTGTGGGTATTGTAGATGGTCTTAGAGACCTAATTTAAGGTATGGATTAGTGATTTTGAAGCACATTTTCCAAAGGATGGATCTATGAAAGCTTTCATATATAATGTAGGCCCAAGTGGGTAGTCAAAAAGGGAAATATCATGTTTTATAAGCCATCCAATCAAAATATATGCCTAATTTTTACCTTATGTAGGGCTAGAAGGAAGGAATAGGTATAGAAGAAAGATAAAGAAGGAAAGGATATTTGTCTTTAGAATTAGGCCATTTTTTTCCCATGCCTATAGGATGGAAAAGGGTACTCAGAAGTGCTTTCACTTTATTTTGGTGACTTTTAGTTTTCTCCCAACTATAACTCACCATCAACCTTACTTTGAGAAGCTGAAAAGGTTATTCTTGCATAAGGGAGTCAAATTGCCTATTTCTTGTGACTTTAATAATTTTGATGATTGTGTTGACATGAATAGAGGTTGAATAACATGATATATGTTTCACATCACCTATTGTGAGCATTTGAGGTCAAAAGTGTATGTTTGAAGGCTTTCTTGTATTGAGGAAAGGTGTGAAATTGCAAGATCTAAGGATAATTTTGAGTTATTTGATCATCTTAACTTGTGTGAATGGTATGTGAAGAGAAACAATGTAATGTTATAAGTATGATATTTCTCATCAAAGCAAGGGAGCCTATTTTGTTCACGAACCAAACATTTAAAGTGTTAATAAGGTAGTTGTGGTAGAATAAATCAAATTTAACAAGAAAAATCCAAGGGGAGTAAGTTATGAGTTAATAAACCTTTATAGAAGGTAAATAAAACCAAAGACACTGAAATATTACTTGAGAACAAGGGTATAGATTATTATCACTATCGATGGTTAATGTACAAGGTAATATCTCTACTTTTTGCATTATTAGTTAAATTATGATGGAATGAATCCATGGGAGAAGCTAGTTGACATTCCAAGTGATATGATTTCTCTTATGTCTTGGAGAAGTTTTTCAAAAAGGTTATGAAGTTTTTGCATAGAGAGAAAGTAGTCCTAAAGGAATTCATGATGAATTTGGAGGGAAAATTAGTGGTTTCTTGCATAATATAGTCCTAGAATGGTGTTGGACGATAAAAGTGAAGATAAAATATGAGGATATTAGTTCGGGGGAGCTATGTGAAGGATCATTACATTTTCATGAATCATCGATTGCTTATTATAGAAGATAAAAAGAGAAAGTATAATCCACTGGGAGTCAAGTAAAATAAGTGAGTTTTCAATATTGTTTCCATTGTGTCATGTTGTGTTTTGTCATTTTCCATGTCTAGTTGTCAATTTATCCTTTTTCATAGATGTCAAATAGGAGAGAAGTATAAAAAACATGGAAAAGAGTCAAGTAGGTGTGTTTTGTCTTATGGTTGTCATCAATGTTTCTGAAGGTGGTTTCCATCAATGACAAAGGGGAGATTGTTGGCCATTGTGTCTTAGTGTTGTCATTAATTTCAAATAAATTGATGGAAAAGGGTGTCATGATGTCATATGAGTCTCCATGAGGTGTTAGTCAAAGGTCAAACATGAAGGTTGATTGGTAGTGTCCAAGTTTGGTGAATTCTATGTTGTTCTCAAGCATGGTTTAGCTTGCATAATCATAATTTGAGCCCCCAAGATAGTTTAATGTTTTCACAGGGTCTAACATGGTTGGTATGGTGTTTAAAAGGTGTACATGAGTTTATAAAAGGTCAATAAGTCTATTTCATGGTTTTTCATGGTGTGTAGTAGTCTTCTAGGCTTATTCATGCTCCTAGAGCTTGTGGTTTGGTAGGGAGGTATGCGTGTTGGAGATAATCAGTCTTTTCAAAGCATAGTAGAAGCATTATGAAAGTGTATATGAGGTTTATGGTGAGTTTTAGGTCAGTTATCAGAGGTTTAACAATGTTTTATGGTCCTTAGCAAGAAGGTGCAAACACGGCAATATTGCATAGGTCGATTTGCTATGGATAGAGAGTTTAAGACCTATTTGAGCTATATAGTGTTGTCATTAATTTAAAATAAAATTATGGAAAAGGGTGTCATGATATCATATGAGTCTCCATGAGGTGTGAATCAAAGGTCAAACATGAAGGTTGATTGGTAGTGTCCAAGTTTGGTGAATTCTATGTTGTTCTCAAGCATGGTTTAGCTTGCATAATCATAGTTTGAGCTCCCCAAGATATTTTAAGGTTTTCACAGGGTCTAACATGGTTGGTATGGTGTTTAAAAGGTGTACATGAGTTTATAGAAGGTAAATAAGTCTAGTTCATGGTTTTTCATGGTGTGTAGTAGTCTTTCTAGGCTTATTCATACTCCAGAGCTTGTGGTTTGGTAGGAGGTATGCGTGTTGGAGCTAATCGGTCTTGTCAAAGCATACTAGAAGCATTATGAAAGTGTATATGAGGTTTATGGTGAGTTTTAGGTCAGTTATCAGAGGTTTAACAATGTTTTATGGTCCTTATCAAGAAGGTGTAGACAAGGCAAGATTGCATAGGTCGATTGCTGTATGGCTAGAGAGTTTAAGACCTATTTGAGCTATATGGCGAGTATGGATAGTTAGAGAATATTTTCATGATTATTAATGATAAAATTCAGGTCATTCTAAAGAATATTTTGGAAAAACCAGGTTTTCTAGAGTGTGGTTTTGGAGGTGATAGAGCAAGTTGACCTCAAGAGTAATTCTTAAGTCTTAGAAGCCTAAATGAGAAGCTTAAGAGATTTATCTAGTTGAAGGCCTTACGCTTAGAGTGGGAAGGAAATGTAAGATGCTATGGAAAGAGGATTCAAAAAAATTTCTAATTATATATGGTTTGTTTCCTTATGATAATGTTTTATGTGTCATCTAACTCAGTTTGCAAAGAAGAAGGTTGTTTTTTTTCAGCACAAGATTGCTCTAGCTAGAATATTGAGGTGGAAGTATCATGTTTGGGATAGGTTGATTCTTTATATAAATTGGATACTGAAGAGGGAGGATGTTTTTACTTAGTGAAGGAGTTTTTAGGTCTTGAAAGTGGCATCAAGGGTGCAAACCAGTTGAGTTCCTAAAACTGATTTATGGGAAGCTTAGTTTGGTGAAGAGGAAAGTGAGTTGGTTTGCATGTATTGATGTTTCATGAGATATAGAAAGGATGGATGATATATAAAGGTTAGTGAATTTCCAATGAGTGGGTACATACCATAGTTGAGGTGTTATGGTTTAATCTAGAGGTCATGTAGTGCCCACTTCCCTTTGACACTGATGATACTTATTACGATACTGATTGATCACATTATGGACATTACTATGTTTTGATTAGTATGATGTTAGACATTTGATCATGGATTATTTCTGATCTTGATTTGGATATGATACATGATGATTATAAGAGACACTCATATGTGGATGATGATATACTATTTGATATGGATGTTGTTCGGACATGTGATTTTGGATATTATGAGTAGATCTAGAAAATGGATATTATATGATGATGATGTAGTTGTTACTTCGATGTTGTTGTGATTCATTTATATAGTTGGTTTTGTGATTTCATTTATATCACATTGGATGTTATGATATGGCCACGAGGCCGAAGGAGGTATTTGTGTTTTGCAGGTTAAAAATCACAACAAACATCGGGGATTGGAGACCAACCACAATGGAATTCTAGGTGAATTCGACAAGGTCACCATGACAACTTGTTTTATTGTGTTGTGTGTTGTTTTGTTAGGGATTCCCATGGGGGGATCACCCTTATATGTGACCATGGGTTTGTGTATTTTATTAATGTGGTTACTTTTTATTTATTGTTGTATGTATTTTATTAGTGAAGTGTTCCTTTCTTTTATTTAATTAAATTGTGGAGAATTAATGTGGGAAATCATATGATTAAAATTTAAATAAATTAAATTGGGATATGGGAAAGTAATAATGGAAGTTGTTGGCTCTTTGTATTAAATATGTAAGGGATGTGTAAGTTGTGTAAGAGTTGTGTAAGTTAGATTTTGGAGTAAGAAACACTCCACCTCCTTGGAAATTTGAATTTGTCCTTGGGGGCTGTTTTTGGAGGCTTGTGGGATAAGTAAAACTTGTCCCATACCTATAAATTTAATTTACCAACCATACTTATGGTTGGAGAGGTGATTTTAGAATTTTATAATGAATTTTATTAATCATGTTGCAAGTTTTGATTGCACTCTCTTACATTTTATTTAATTTATAATCCTTCGGGGTGTGGGCCTTTTGGCATGTGCAAGTAATTTATCATATTTTCACCCACCTCTTTATTGTGCTTGAGAGAATGGAATTTTTTCTTTTGTGTTTGAATTTGAGGATGTGTGATGTGGAATCCTACATGGATCCACATCATCCTCTTCTCTTCCCTCTTCTATATAATTCAAACTCTTTGTTTGTTTTGGGTTGTTGATTCATTTTGCAACTTCCTTAGGGGTGCATTTTATTGTGTTGGGAGCTCTTACTTTTGGAAGGAGTTTGGAGTAAATTTGTGTTCTTGGAGATTGCTTTTTGGGACTGTGTTTTTGGCATTGAAGCTTGTTGTTTGGAAACAAAATCTACCATGGAGAGGTAGGAGTTTAACCTTTCTTTCATGTTGTTATTTTCTTGTTGTGTTGTGTGAATGGTGAATGTTGTTATGCTTTGTTTGGCTATATGGGTAGACTGCCATAGGAATGGTGTAGGAGAAGGCTATGGGGAATCCATGTTGGGGGGCATAAGGGAATGCCATTGGCATCAGAATTTTGTGGAGGGAGTTTGGGTTTGGGATCCACTATGGAAAATAATTAGCTTATATTTCTTAATTTGTGGCAGGTATAAGGAAATTTGTGGGGGGCATAAGGAGGGATTTTGGGGAACAAGGATGTGTGTGTGTGATGAATTATTTTGGTGGATTGTTCGGTGGATGCCTAATTCCCATTGGGAGGCATAAACAACTTCTCCCATAGTTCTTACTCTTTTTCTTGCATGATCAAACCTGAGTTTTGTTTTGATTGTTCTCAAATGTAGTTGTAAACTGTTGTTTTTGTGTGGACTATATTTTATATGAATTATGCATGTTGAAAGAATGTTGTGTGTTGTGGAAGCTAGTTGTTTCCATGGGTTGAATCACACCTCTTATTGTATTTTGTTGGGGCTCAGGGGCCAATGATGAAGGAAGGCTTCTCCTTTCATTAGATGTCTTAGTTGGGTGGAGAGCGTTGCCTTTCCCCCACTTTTGTTGTGATCAAATTTGAAGAAAAAGGAAGCTTGCATGTTGCTATTCTAGAGCAAAGGAAAATGCTAGTTTTGACAGTCCCTTGTGAAATTTATTTCATTGTAACCTTTCCCACTATGATGTGGATGAAAATTTTAATGTATACTTGTGAAGAAAATATGTTGTAATTGATTATGGAAGTATATATTCGAATTGTGAAGGATGTTTATATTTTGTTCTATTATTGGAAAGAAAGGAATATAGTTATGTTATTTGCATTCAAACATTGAAAGCTGTCAAGTTTTAAAGTTTGAAGTCAATAAATAATTACAAGAACTTCTCTCATTTTCATTGTTGTGATGAAATGGGAATATCAAATTGTGATTGGAATCTTTGTTTAGAAAATGGAAAAAGAAGAAATACGTGTGTAGGAATTATATTACTTGTCTCTTTTGAAATATATAAATTGGAAATCAGACTTTGCAATTTAGCTTGAAATGGTTTGTTTATAAACAACTGAATGTATTGGATTAGTTTAGAAATTAAATGCCACACTTGAATGATAAAATTGATATACATATTTAAAATAAATAGATCTCTGTTGTAAATATAAAACTGGCAATAAAGTTAATCAAAATGTACAGTTCGGGCCTGCACACAATAATCAACTTGGAAACATTAAAATTTGGCATGTTGTATTATCAATGAACTCAAATTGAAAAAGAACACTTAAGAAAACAATTTATCCATTGCAAAATCAAACCCAATCCCTTTCTGATCGTTTTTGTCATTTGTTGGAAAAATGTAAATTGAAAATCAAACAAGCAAAATTACCTCCCTAAAACACTTTAAATACTTCCTAGAGTAATCCTCCATGTATGTTTGGCATGTTGAGTGAAGAAGGAGATCAAATTGAACAAAAATTTATAAGTCAAAATTACCAGTTTGCTATTTAAAATCCTACAGATCATTTTCATAAAATTGACCCCTTAAACTTTATCAAAATGTAAAATTTATGATTTCCATACAAAGAGGGCATCAATAGATTTCCAGAAAGTCCTTTTTGCCCAAAACTGAGATTTCTAGCAAAATTTATGGAACTTTGAATTTTTCTTGCCTTTGCGGGAAAATTTGGGAAAATTTTCCTTGACGGGTCTACAACCCGAAAGTTTCGTTTAAAATCCTTAGAATTTTTTTGAAAAATTTTCTCTGGGAATTTTTTGAACTTTTCTCCACGGCCCATAGCTAATTAGATTCTGACACATGTCATCATAGGGCAACGACGGAGGTGAGAATTCATTTTTTCCATTGGACCTTTTAAAATTTTTGGGAAAATTTTATATTTCTCCCCATCGGCCCACGGCCAATCATGGGCTACCACGTGGCGAGAATGGGGTGATATCGAAGGGGGTGGAACCCTTGCACCTTTTTTTTTTTAAATTTTATTTTGGAAAATTTTTGCTTTATTCCCTACTAGCCCTGCATTCCTACCCTACTTGAGAGAAGGCCCTTCGTGGACGGCAGACCCACACACACTTTTACCCCATTTAACCCTCCCCTTTGGTGAAATTTCCCAATCAATCCTGTCAGAACACCTTTCCCTCTCCCTTCCTTCCCCACCATGGTTGTTGTGCACCACGTTTCCCTGGTGGACCCACGGGCATGTGGTGTAAATTTGGTTCTTTCTTCCATGCTAGAAAAAAACTCCAACACCACCCCGCGACCCACCAACCCAACAAAGGGTTTTCTTCCCCTCTCGACACGTGTCCCCTTGGGGGAAAATTTGACCCCTAAAGTCCGCCTATCCATATCTGGAGTTTTACAAGGAGTTAGGAGGAATTATTTATATCATTGGAAAGGTGAGAAAATTTCCTATCCAATGGGAATGATTTAGGGAAATTTTGAATGCATTAAGTGTGAGAAAAATCAAGTTGAAACTTTGAGCTGTTAGAGAGTGGGTATGGTGATATTTTACCCCCTGAACCTAACTGAAACTTCTAACCCTAAAATTTGGACCATGTGACCTTTGAAATTTTTAATAAATGAAAAGTATGTTCTAGTAATTTTAGACTTGTTCCGAACCTGATAGTGTCAATTGTTGTCTTGCAACCTAGTTGTAGGCACTTCTAATAAAAAAATTATTCCATAATTTTCCTAACTAATCCTAGGTTATTTCTTGGGTCTCAAGTGGGTTGTTTTAATGGGAATCACACTTGGTATTAGAGCATTGGTTCAAAATCTTGGACCATTGGGCACACTAGAAAAATTGGGACATGAAACTTAAACCTAGCACATTTTCTTTTAAATCTAGAAAACAACTTAGTTTAGAAATTACATATTTTAGTAAACATGGAAATTGAATAAAACTTAGCAAAACAAACTAACTCTCACTTTGGTCTATGCAGGAGGAGGCAAAACGGAGTGAGAGAAACGTTCACAGAGACTCAAACTTACCACCACCACCACCACCGAGATCAGGGTGTAGCAGCTATCCTACCCTAGATCTTACAGACCCTTTAGGATGTCAATGCCGCTCTATGTGGAGGATTAGGAGGAGGACATGTAGCTAGTCATGACAGATCCCCTTCCATCGAGGGTCAGGTATCTCCTCAACTCAGTGAGGAGCATAGAGGAGAGAACTCCCATGTGGAGTTAGCCAGAGTAGAGTCACCACGAGGGGATAGGGTGACAGAGTTCTAGAGCATAGAGAGAGGTCTCGGAGCCCTAGGCTTAGGGATGAGCATGCAAAGATACCTAAAGGCCATTAGATCATAAGCTGCAGATCACATCAAGGAGATCTTAAAGTTTGGAACCTCACATTACTCAGGTGACATGGGTGGATTTTAGGTAGAGGCCTAGCTAGTGAGCTTGAGAGGTTACTTTAAGCTTTGTCCTTGTTATAGCAACATAAAATATCGTGTTGTGATCCATCTACTGAGGGATGGAGTAGGAGTATGGTGGAGGACAAGAGGAGTAGAAGCTCTATGTAGATTCTAAGACAATGACCTAGGAGCTATTTGAGGAGAGATTTAGGAGCAAGTATTTGTCATAGAGGTTCATACAATAGAGGATCGATGAGTTCCATGACCTTCGACAGGCATCTCTTTTTAGTAGCAGAGTATGAGAGTAGATTTCTAGATCTACTCTAGTATGTAGAGTATATGCAGGATGAGCAGGTGTGGATTCACAGGTTCATCTAAGGCCTAAATTTAGATATTGGAGGTGCAGTGCGAATCCACACGCCCACAAACATTAAATTTGAGGCCATCGAGAAGGCCTATATAGTAGAGGAGACTTGGGGAAGACCCAGTAGGCTAGAGACCAAGTTTGGAGCCGCATACAACAGATGTAGGATGGTAGATTGAGGGGGTCAGTACCCCTTCCTCATGGTGGCTAGGGTATAGCACAGTCATCCTTTAGGCCACAATAGTAGCAACAGTAGTCCCACCCACCTCATAGACCTCCATAGAGAGCTAATGCACAGAGAGGTCAAAGTATGGGGCCTCCTCCTAGGGGTCCCATCAAGACACAAGGTGGACCTAGAGCTCAGTCAATGGGAGCTCGCAGTAGAGACCTCAGTAGACTGTAGCTAGATCATCAAGATCCATGCCAGACTTCTAGGGCACCTACTGGAGGTGCTACTCATTGGGGAGGATCAAGAGGATGTTTTGGTTGTGGAGTTACTGGACACTTTTGGAGAGATTTCCCACATAACCCTAACAACAAGGGTAAGACATAGATCTCTGAGCCTACGGTTGGTGACATGGGACGCAGCCATAAGATTTATGTAGTGGTTAAGAACCACTAGGTAGAGCATCAGAGCACAGTCATTGAGACCACATGTAACATTGGTGGTATTCTTACCTCTGTATTGTTTGATTCTAGTTCTTTTGATTCTTTCATTGCACCATCTTTAGTAGAGTGATACAGGTTGGTGGCGGTTAGGCAGGGTCTTAGTTGGGATGTCAAGATGGATTCTAGAGCCAAGATCTTTGTAGACTCCTTGGTTAAGGAGTGTGTAGTGGATTTGGGACCTTTCACCACTACCTCATATCTCTGTATCCTTCCTTTGGGATCATATGGAGTCATTTTGGGTATGGATTGGTTATCTACACATAGGGCTAGGATGGATTTTTATCATAAGACTATATCTTGTGTAGATGATTTGGCGATTAGTCGGTGATTTCAGGGTCGAGGAGACCCATTTCTATTCGCACCATCTCCACTATGTAGCTTAAGCGGTGTGTGCGATGGGGTTGTCAGATGTATGTTGTTACAGATCAGTGACAGATCAGAGGATGGGTCTAGTGGACCATTGCTAGATGATCATCCCATTTTGAGAGAGTTTTTCTTATGTCGTTCTAGGGGAGCTACCAGGGTTACCACCCCCACATGAGATTGATTTTCATATAGATCTAGTTCCCAAAGTAGAGCCTATCTCACGGGCACCTTATTAGATGACCACCCTAGAGGTCTATGAGCTCAAGTTGCAGCTTGAGGGCCTTTTGGAGAAAGGCCTTATCTATCCTAGTGTATCCCCTTAGGCTGCACTGGTGATCTATGTGAAGAAGAAGGATGGATCCTTGCAGTTGTTTATTGATTACTGCCAGTTAAATAAGGTAACGATTAAGAATCTTTATCCCCTTCCACGTATTGACAACTTGTTTGATCGGAGGAAATGGAGCCATATTTTTCTCTAAGATTAGTCTTTAGTTAGGCTCCCATCAACTGAGGATTTCGAGAGGTGGACATTCATAAGATTGCCTAATGCATGAGGTATGGGCACTATGAGTTCACAGTGGTGCCTTTTGGTTTGACTAATGCTCCTACAATGTTCATGAGTTTTATGAATGGGGTATTTAGGATCTTCTTAGATTGCTTCATGCTCATCTTCCTAGATGACATTTTGATATACTCACCTACGCGTGAGGAGCTCGAGGGCACCTTCACCGAGGTTCTTTAGTGTCTTTGAGAGCAACAACTTTACGAAAAACTTAGGGAAGTGTGCATTCTTTCGAAATAGGCAAAGTACTTGGGAAATATCATTTCTAGGGAAGGTATTAAAGTCGATCCTTCCAAGATTAGGGCCATTTTAGATTGGCCAACACCCACTATAGTGACCAAGGTGTGTAGATTCATGGGATTAGCAGGATACTACAAGAGATTTGTTAAGGAATTCTCTAGGATTGTCCACCTATCACTTCCCTTCAGAGGAAAGGGAAGAATTTTTTTGGTTGGATAGATGTGAGCAAGCCTTGAGACACTGAAGGATTTCCTCACTACAACAACCATTCTTATAGTGTTGGATCCATAGGGTGAGTTATTTATTTGCACAGATGCTTCCTTAGTAGGAATTGGAGGTGTGTTGATGTAGGATGGCAGAGTAGTGGCTTTTGAGTCTTGTAAAATCAAGGATCATGAGCTTAATTATCCGATCCATGATCTTGAGATTATGGTAGTTGTGCATGACTTGGTTTGATGGAGACACTTTCTTCTTAACAGGAGATTCACACTCAAGATAGATCACTTGAGGCTTCGCCACCTCTTCACGTAGCCCAATCACAATGATTTTCAGTGGCGTTGGATGGAGTTACTATGTGAGTATGATATGGAGATGGAGCATGTGAAGGGGAAGGAGAATTTGGTAGTAGATGCTCTCAGTAGATGGAGACATGAGGCTATGGCCACTTCAGTGAGCACAGATTTACAGAGCTAGATTCTTCAACAACTTCCTCTTGACAGCTTCTACATTACAATAAGAGCAAAGATCGAGTCACAGAGACCCCTTGAGGGGAATTTTGATGGTTTTTCCTTAGAGGTAGATGGTCTTCTTAGGCACAGAGGTAGGATATATGTTCCCAGAGATGAAGGCTTGAGACATGAAATCTTGGTAGAGGCACATCATGTACCCTATTCAGCCCATCCAAGGGTGAAGAAGATGCACGCCACTTTGTGGCGTTTATACCATTCGAGAGGACTTCTGAGAGATGTGGCCTAGTTTTTGTCATGATGTTTAGGTAGTGCCAGAGAGTTAAGGCCGAGCATCAAAATCCAGCAGACCTTCTTTATCCTCATGCTATACCATAATGGAAGTGGGACACCATTTCTATGTATTTCATTTTTGGACTACCGATGTCGAGATATCACCATGAAACCATTATGGTCATGGTTGATAAATTGAAAAAAGTGGCTCATTTTATTTGGTGAAGACCACTTACATAGCTAGAGTAGTGGCTCAGGTATATTTGGATGAGATTGTTAGGTTACACGTGAGTCTCGTGAGAAGATCATTTGTAACCATGATCCTTTGTACACTACACATTTACGGACTACCATGCAGTATGTTCTCGGGATGAGAATCAACTTCAGCACAACATATCACCCTGAGATAGATGGACATACCGAGTGGGTGAATCAGATTTTAGAGGACATGCTTAGGATGTATGTGATGGATTAGCAGTCTAAATGGGAGGAGTACTTGTACTTAGTAGAGTTTTCCTACAATAATAGTTTTCAAAGTTTTATAGGCATGGCTCCTTTTCAGGCTTTGTATGGTAGAGAGTACAAGACACCTCTTAGCTGGGACAAGTTAGAGGATAGAGTATATCTTGGACCATCTCTTCTATAGGACATGGAGCAGCAGGTGGTGTTGATCAGGCAGAGATTGTAGGAGGCACAGGATAGACAGAATAAGTATGCAGATCAGCATAGGATCAACCATAGTTTCGATGTGGGTATGAAGGTGTTCCTTCATTTCAGGACACACAAGAGCCTTATCCATTATGGAAAAGGTTCTAATTTAGCTCCTAGATTCATTGGTCCTTTTGAGATCTTAGAGCGCATCAGCCCTTTAGCCTACCGTCTAGCATTGCCACCCAACTTGTCTCACATACATGATGTTTTCATGTTTCAGTTCTCAGGAGATATATTATAGATCCTTCTCATGTGTTAGATTGGACATCATTGCAGGTGTAAGATTAGGGGTAGGTGATGGTGGAGCCCATTCACATCCTAGATCACAGGACCCTGGGCCTTCGAGGTAGAGAGGTTGATCAGGTTTGGGTGCAGTGGGACAGATATGATGAGACTGCAGCTACATGGGAGGATGCTACCTTATTACGAGTTCAGTTTCCACATTTGTTCCAGTGACTCCCAAGAGGAAGTTGAGTATAAGGGGAGGGGGATGTAGTGCCCACTTCCAATTTGACACCTACTGATACTTATTTTGATATAGTTGATCACATTATGGACATTAATATGTTTTGATTAGTATGATGTTAGACATTTGATCATGGATTATTGCTGATCTTGATTTGGATATGATATATGATGATTATTAGAGACACTCATATGTGGATGATGATATACTATTTGACATGGATGTTTTATGGATGTTGTTCAGATATGTGATTTTGGATATTATGAGTAGATCTAGAAAATGGATATTATATGATGATGATGTAGTTGTTACTTTGATGTTGTTGTGATTCATTTATATAGTTGGTTTTGTGATTTCATTTATATCACGTTGGATGTTTTGATATGGCCACAAGGCTGAAGGAGGTATTTGTGTTTTGCAGGTTAAAAATCACAACAAACATTGGGGATTGGAGACCAACCACAATGGAATTCTAGGTGAATTCGAAAAGGTCACCATGGAAACTTGTTTTATTGTGTTGTGTGTTGTTTTGTTAGGGATTCCCATGGGGGATCACCCTTATATATGACCATGGGTTTTTGTATTTTATTAATGTGGTTACTTTTTATTATTGTTGTATGTATTTTATTAGTGAATTGTTCATTTATTTTAGTTAATTAAAGGTGGAGAATTAATGGGGAAATCATATGATTAAAATTTAAATAAATTAAATTGGGATATGGGAAAGTAATAATGGAAGTTGTTGGCTCTTTGTATTAAATATGTAAGGGATGTGAATGTTGTGTAAGAGTTGTGTAAGTTAGATTTAGGAGTAAGAAACACTCCACCTCCTTGGAAATTCTAATTTTCCTTGGGACTGTTTTTGGAGGCTTGTGGGACAAGTAAAACTTGTCCCATACCTCTCAATTTAATTTACCAACCATACTTATGGTTGGAGAGGTGATTTTAGACTTTTATAATGAATTTTATTAATCATGTTGCAAGTTTTGATTGCACTCTCTTACATTTTATTTAATTTATAGTCCTTTGGGGTGTGGACCTTTTGGAGTGTGCAAGTAATTTGTCATATTTTCACCCACCTCTTTATTGTGCTTGGGAGAATGGAATTTTGTCTTTTGTGTTTGAATTTGAGGATGTGTGATGTGGCATCCTACATGGATCCACATCATCCTCTTCTCTTCCCTCTTCTATATAATTCAAACTCTTTTCTTGTTTTGGGTTGTTGATTCATTTTGTAACTTCCTTGGGGTGCATTTTCTTGTGTTGGGAGATCTTGTTTTAAAAGGAGTTTGGAGTAACTTTGCATGCTTAGAGATTGCTGTTTTGGGACTTTGTTTTTGGCATTGAAGCTTGTTGTTTGGAAACAAAAGATACCATGGAGAGGTAGGATTTTAACCTTTCTTTCATGCTGTTATTTTCTTGTTGTGTTGTGTGAATGGTGAATGTTGTTATGCTTTGTTTGGCTGTATGGGTAGACTGCCATAGGAATGGTGTAGGAGAAGGCTATGGGGAATCCATGTGGGGGCATAAGGGAATGCCATTGGCATCAGAAATTTTGTGGAGGGAGTTTGGGTTTGGGATCCACCATGGAAAAGAAATAGCTTGCATTTCTTACTTTGTGGGGGCATAAGAAAATATGTGGGGGCATAAGGAGGGATTTGTGGGGGGAATAAGGATGTGTGTGTGATGAATTATTTTGGTGATTTGTTCTGGTGGATGCCCAATTCCCATTGGGAGGCATAAGCAGCTTCCCCATAGTTCTTACTCCTTTGGCTTGCATGATCAAGCCTGAGTTTTTTTGGTTGTTCTCAAATGTAGTTGTAAACTGTTGTTTTTGTGTGGACTATATTTTATATGAAGTATGCATGTTGAAAGAATTCTATGTGTTGTGGAAGTCAGATATTGCCATGGGTTGAATCACACTTCTTATTGTATTTTGGTTGGGGCTCGAGGGCCAATGATGAAGGAAGGATTCTCTATTCATTGGATGTCTTGGTTGGGTGGAGAGCGTTGCCTTTCCCCCACTTTTGTTGTGATCAATTTTGAAGAAAAAGGAAGCTTGCATGTTGCTATTATAGAGCAAAGGAAAATGCAGTTTTGGTAGTCCCTTGTGAAATTTATTTCATTGTAACCTTTCCCACTATGATGTGGATGAAAATTGTAATGTCTACTTGTGAAGAAAATATGTTGTAATTGATTATGGAAGTATATATTTGAATTGTGAAGGATGTTTATATTCTGTTATGTTATTGGAAAGAAAGGAATATAATTGTTATTTGCATTCAAACATTTAAAGATGTAAAGTTGTAAAGTTTGAAGTCAATAAAGAATTGCAAGATATTCTCTCATTTGCATTGTTGTGATGAAATGGGAATATCAAATTGTGATTGGAATCTTTGTTTAGAAAATGGAAAAAGAAGAAATACGTGTGTAGGAATTATATTGCTTGTCTCTTTTGAAATATATTAAATTGGAAATCTAGACTTTGCAATTTAGCTTGAAATGGTTTGTTTATAAACAACTGAATGTATTGGATTAGTTTAGAAATGAAATGCCACACTTGAATGATAAAATTGATATACAGATTTAAAAGAAATAGATCTTTGTTGTAAATATAAAACTGGCAATAAAGTTAATCAAAATGTACAGTTCAAACCTGCACACAATAATCAACTTGGAAACATTAAAATTTGGCATGATGTATTATCAATGAACTCAAATTGACAAAGAAAACTTAAGAAAACAATTTAACCATTGCAAAATTGAACCCAATCACTTTCACAGTTGTTTTCTGTCATTTTTGGAAAAATGTAAATTGGAAATCAAAACGGTGAAATTACCTCCCTAAAACACTTTAAATCCTTCCTAGAGTAATCCTCCATGTATGTTTGGCATGTTGAGTCAAGAAGGAGAAAAAATTGAACAAAAATTTATAAGTCAAAATTACCAGTTTGCTATTTAAAAGCCTATAGATATTTTTCATAAAATTGACCCCTTAGACTTTATCAAAATATAAAATTTATGATTTCTATGCAAAGAGGGCATTGAGAGCTTTCCAAAAGTCTTTGTTTCCCCAAAAATGAGCTTTCTAGCAAAATTTATGGCACTTTGAAGTTTTCCTGCCTTGGCGGAAAAATTTGGGAAAATTTTTCCCAGGTGGGCTCATTGTCGAAAAATTTCTGTTAAAAATCTTTAGAATTTTTTTAAAAAAATTTACTTGGGATAATTTTTGAACTTTTCTCCATTTGCCCATGACCCAATCAGAGGATGCCATGTGTCATCACTGGGTAATGGTGGAGGCATGGCTTCATTTTCACCCTTAGACCTTTTAAAAATTTTATGAAAATTTTATCTTTCTCCCCGTCGGCCCACGACCAATCATAGAGGCTGCCACGTGGTAACATGGGGTGATAGCGGAGGGTGGAACCATCGCACTCTTTTCTTTTTTGAAATTTTCATTTTGGAAAATTTTTCTTTATTCCCCATGGCCCCACATTCCCTCCTTACTTCGGAGAAGGTCCTTCCGTAGACGTGCGGACCCATGCGCGCCTTTACCCTCTTTTCACCCCCCCTTTGGTGAGTTTTCCCAATCGCTCCCGCTACCGCACCTTTCCCTCTCCCTTCCTTCCCCACCATGGTTTTGAGTGCCACGTGTCCCTGGTAGACCCACGGGTGTAGAGAAAAATTTGGTTCTTTCTCTTGTGTGCTAGAAAAAGAACTCCAACATCACACCTGCGACCCGCCATGACCCAACAAAAGGTTTTCTTCCCCTCTCGACACGTGTCCTCCTGGGGAAAATTTGACCCTTAAATTTTACTTGTCCATATCTGGAGTTTTACAAGGAGTTAGGAGGACTTATTTATATCGTTGGAAAGGTGAGAAAATTTCCTATCCAATGGGAATGATTTAGAGAAATTTTGAATGTGTTAAGTGTGTGAAAAATAAATTTTAAACTCAGAGCTTGTTAGAGAGTGGGTATGGTGATATTTTACCCCCTAAACCTAACTGAAACTTCTAACCCTAAAATTTGGACCACGTGACCTCTGAAAATTGTTATAAATGAAAATTATGCTCTAGTAATTTTAGAATTGCTCTAGAACCTCATAGTGTCAATTATTGTCTTCTGCAACTGGTTGTAAGAACTTCTAATAATAAAAATAATTCCATAATTTTCCTAACTAACCCTAGGTTGTTTATTGAGTCCGAAGTGGGTTGTTTTAATGGAAATCACATGTCCATAGGTGAAGATTGGTTCCTAGAAACAACTATTTTGTAAAGGGAATGATCCTTCTCGGTAGCATTATGAATAATTTGATTGGTTAAAGCTATTATACAACCATCAATGATTTTTTTGTCATATTTGAAATGTGTCGGGGTTTTGGGAGATTGAATAATCATGGTGATAATGTTTGTGGTCTTTGATGAATTAGGTGATGGGGTTTTGAGCCATTTTTGGGCTTATTTAGTGCATTTGAGCATGGCCGACCTACACGGAGTCCATTCTAAGCAATGTAATGAATGTGTTATTATGTTTTCATAATTTATTGGTTAATATATTGTTATAGGATATACTTTTCTTTTTTTTTTGAGTTGAGAAGGGTATAAATTGAATGTTTTAGTTCAAATTTGAACTAGCTAAGAGAGAGGGAAAAAGTGTGACCCAAGTGAGAGTGTGAAACATATATGAAGGCATGAAATTGAAGCCGAGGAAGTGTGAAATTTTTCAAGAAGTTTAGAGAGAATGTTTATAATATATTGAATCCAAATTAGGTCATGAAAATCCAAGTTTGAGCGAGTTAAAGGAATGAAGGTTTGAAGAGGTTTTGAAGAAGTACGATTTGAGTTTATGATCTCCATTAGTTTTAGTAGTGACAATACTCAAATAGCTTCATGTTTAGATGGTTTCATTGGTTCATGATCATCTTAGGGGGTTGTATCCTCCTTGTGGAGTGGATTCTTCACTAAATTAGGGGTTGGTGCTCTTTGTAGGGTTGATGCTATACTAAACTAGGGGTTGGTGCTCCTTATGAAGTTAGTGCTTCATTAAATATATTTGTTTTATGTAATATAAGATGAGTTTTAGTGTTTTTATTCCCTGTGTTCTTTTGTACTCTCTTTCTCTTGCTCTTATGTATGGTTGATTCAATGATTAAGTAAACAAACATATGATTAATATTTGATTGAATGGTTGTATGAATGATAATGAATGAGGAATGGAAATAAAGTAAAGTTTTGATAGAATTATTTACCCCTATCATTCTCTTGTTCTTCTAATAGGATATCTTTAAATTTTTGGATTTTATCTTGACGAAGAAATTGTTTGTGCTTTATAAATGCCAATGCACAATTTTGTTGGTCCTGAGAAGTGGGGAAGAAAGTGAATTTTGGGATTGATGATAGGAGTGTTAGGGGTGATGGTGGGTATGACACAATTGTTGATAAAGGGAAGATATGATGTAAAAATAGGATACAATCCAAGGATTGAAGGGAATGGTTTGGGAGAAGGTTTCCTAAGAGTTGATGGTAATGGGCCAATAGGAGGTCGCAAAGAATATAAGATAATGGGCTCTTAGGACGTGGCCCAAAAATTGATGGTAATGGGATACTAAGAGGTGGTCCAATAATATAAGATGATGGGATAGGAGGTGGCCTAATAATTGATGGTAATGTGTTAGTAAGATATGACCCAAGGATATAAGGTGATGGGATAGGATAAGATAGCCCATGGATTGATTGCGATTGAGGGGATGTGATATGTAAGGGATGATTGAGTGATGAGAAGATAGGATATGGATCAAGGATAGACCTAGTCATTTCACCATGTAATGGGAAATGGGATGATGGGAGGATAAGAGGAGGTCCTTTTTGTTGATGATAGAGGTTTTATTTGAAGGAAGAAGTCCAACAAGTGTTTAGGATTTAGAAGATGTGTTATGATGGAGAAGATGGGATTGGAAGGTTTCAAACTCATTTTTTCCAAAAAGGAACAATCTTGCATTGAAAATATATCTTGGCACATTTTTTCTTGTTAATTATTTGATGTGGATAGAAACATTGGTTTTAGAGGATTGGGGATGATAGAATAAGGTATGGTTGAAATGGCTTGAGGGATAAAGGGAGATTGGATTTGGATTGGTAGATGAAGATGACTCAAGAGATGAAGTAGATTTGAATTCGGATGTCTCAAGAGTTGAATTAGATTTGGATTTGGATGGATTTATTAGAAGACAATAGAGTGCAACTAGAATAAGTGGGTCTTCTACGGAAAGAGAGTAAACCATGACACATGGGTCAAATTGGATGTTTTATTAGAGGATTTTGGATCGACATGGATCTTTAATGGAGGAATATGTCGGTTGGGTGACTAATTATTCCATAAGAGAAATTCAAGTGAATGGGACTTATGAGTTTGAGGAGAATTGGTTTATAGATAAAATTGATTAGGAGATGAAGGTTGGGAAGTGAAAGGTAGAACAAGTTCCCTATTGTTAATAGTGTGAGTAAGCAGCAAATATATAGTCATGGTTGACATCGTTTGATTTGAATGCCTAGACCTAGATTGTTTGATTGAACTCCTTCATATTGAAGGAAGTTCCATGTCAATTCAAGCATCATAATGGATGTAAAATATACATTTTTCAAATATGTGGATGTTTATGTGATCTTCTAAAGGAATATAAGGAAAATAGATGGCATAATGATGTAATTTGAAAATCAAGCAAGTTTGGAAAACAAGTGTCAAGTGTGAGTGTAAAAAATGGTTGATGTAATTTCAGAAGAGATTCATGTTGTTATTTCATGATAAAGGAAGCCAAGATTAAGAGAGAAGTATAATTTGTGATGGAAAATATGTGGTGCAACTTAGAAAGAGTTTCACCTTGTTCTATCACTAAATCAAGGTGGTAAATTTGACAACATTTAACTTTGTAAAGGTTTGGTATAAAAAATAATTTAGGATATAGTGGGCATTGATTTATTAAGAATCCTAGGGATTTTAGAGTGTTCACTCACCAATATTTGTTTAAAAAAGTACGCGTATCAGAATAAATCCTGAATACGGACTATACCCCACCATATATATGAATGGTGCTATCACCATGGACAACATTTGGCATTCCTCGAGGTAATACTAGCCAATTGGAAAATGGGGCACTACCCATTTCGTTGGCCGGTTCCCTCAATGTGCCAACTACTTTTGGGTTCTTGTGGTACTCCTCAGAATGAGTTTTAGGGCTTAATCCCAAACACTTCCCATAGTTAAAGTGGATGGGTTTTACCCTTATCCGAACCTGCAATGACAATGTGTTTTATTCATTTTATTTGATTTATAAAATTTTGATTTTATCTTTGACCAAGGAACCTCTATGTAAATTTTGTTAGTAATTTGTTTGTTTGACTTTGTGTGGTAGATGTTTCCAATTTCACAATCATCCTACACACATGATTAGTAAATTCCCATACAACCTCAATGTTAGAAAAATACCAACTATCACAGTCGTTTTTGATTCTCAAGGTTGTTCGAGAGTGCAAGAGAAGAACATACGTGACTTTGATGAAATTAACAAAAATGGAGATTTAATAGAGATTTGGAAGGTTAGCACTATTCTAAGAAAGTAACATGCATATTATAGATTTAATTACATGTAAAACCATAATAAATTGAAGATAAAAATATGAATTTTGAGAAATTTGAGTGGGATTTTAACATAGTACGCTAGCATGTAAATCAATACACTAGTGCGTGAAGGTCATATGCACACTAATGTGTGAACATAAACATAATCTCATGAAATAGGATGCTAACATATAAAAATAAGAAATAATGTTACTTAAGTGTGTTGAAGTATACATAAGCACATGAAGCTCTAACAAAGGGGTACACAAGTATGTCAACAAGTATGCTACTATGCACATACAAAACATAGGGTTATGCTACTGTTTCAATAGGTACACAAGTGTCTTGAAAGATACACAAACACATGTAGCAAAAAAATAAAGCTACGCTATCATGATGATAAGTATGCATACACATGCAATAGAAAAATACAAGTCATGCTAGCACGTCGATAACTACATAAGAGAATGAAACCAAAAAATAGAGTGAGTGAATAGAAATGCTAGCATGTGAAGATCTATACCTACACAAAAGAATGTCAAAAAATGACCAAAAATAATTAAAATCTCATATTTTTCCCATCAAGATTTAATTTTGACAACACTTTACCTCCTTTATACCTGCAAAGAAGACTCAACACTACCAAACACTAACACACATGCTAAAAAAAAATTCAACAAATTGAGAAAATTTACATGTAAAATGAGGAAACAAATGAAGCTTTAAAATAAGAAAAATAAATGAATGCACATGAGATAAAGGAGTGTCCCACTAGGTGTGCCATATGTATGTAAAATAAAATTTAAACTAATCTAATTAAAAGAACCTAACACCAAGTAGATCCTAACTTAGTTAAATTCAAGCAAATACATCATGATAAAGTGAAAAAGGAAGCTAGTTAAACCACAAAATATGAATCTATACTAAGTGCAAACCTCCTTTTGATCTTTTTATGTGCTTTGGATGTAGATACTTCCTTAGTGAGTCAAACGTAGACCACACATGATTAAGGATTTATCAAGAAAAGAGGAAGAGATATCATCAAGTATGGATTAATTACCATTTTGATTCTTCTCTTACTACTATTTTAGCAAGTAGAAAGGGGGAGAAATTTAAAAGCCTTATAATAGCATGAAATTCTTTTTCAAGTATAATTCCTATCAAGGACATGGTGTAAGGTGTGACATGGTGTACTAGGTTATTTATATATATTTCCATTTTGGGAGAGGCTTGTAACCTAGTGAATGTGGGATAAAGTGAATGTAGAATTAGAAAGGGATAAATATGATTAGAAGATATTAATTAGAGATTATCAACTCATGGGAGTTTGGGAAGGTTTAATTAATCAACTAGGATTAATTAATATGCCGAGTTAAATTTATAGAAGTGAGATGATTTGGAGGAAATTAATATAATTTTAAGGGTTTGAGAGGGGATTTAACCAATAAGATGGTTTATTGATTAAATATGATATTAAAAGCTTAATTAACTAATAATGGTTAATTAATTAAGTAAAAGAGGATTTTAACTAATGAAGCAATGTTAATTGGCATCCAAGATGAGTGACAAAGTTAGTTAATTAAGTGTCGTTAATTGGCCGAGCGAAGGGGTATGTTGTCTAATTATCAGGTAATTAATAATTATAACAAAATGATGGTAAATAAGAAAAATAGTGCCATTTTAGTATTCAAATTACGTGGTCAAAATTAGGTGTCTACAACATCGATTTAACACTTTGTAAGGCGTAGTTTAAGGAACAATCATGCTCTTGATATTCAAAATTAAAAATAGCATGTGAATAGTGGAGGAAATTCCTCCTCCACTATATGACCACAAAATGAGTCCCTTTGCGAGACTCAAGTGGTTGTGTGATAATATAGGATTGGAAAATATGTTCCTCAATTCTCGATGTTACTTTTTCACTTTGTGCTTTGTATTTGAGATGGAATTCCTCATGTTATGGAGTTATATTTCCTAATTTATCAATATTTGTTGAATTTCTTGTTTGCTACCCCTTAGGCGAGAACAAAGCTTTGTAGGTTGAGGGTTAGTCATGAATGTCAAGAAATTATCTTCCAATTTTGGTATCTAATTATAAGTTAGAGTTTCCTAATTCCCTTGCTTATTATCCTACTACTGAAGTATACATGTAAGATTCTCAATTTGTTTTTGTTCCAACCATAATGGGAGTTCTTCAAGAATAAAAATGTTTGATTTTTATTTGTAATGGTTTTTATGTCTCATGGTCTACCTTCTAAATTTAAGACATTTAAATTATTCTTCCCATCTCCAATGGTTTTGGCTAAGTGAGGCTCATATATTTTCCATTATTGGAATCCACTTCTTAACAAATAAAAATTGTGAACTTCCTATCCAAATTATTCATCATCCTTATGTAGATTAAATTTTCCAATTTAGATATGTGCCAACCAAGTTAAATTTTGGATCCCTTTGCGGTGTGGTTTGTACCTCACTTATCAAAGGGGTGTGGGGGATTTCCCACCCACTCATGTCATAGGGGGTATAGAGGGGGCAAGATAATGTTATGGAGCTTCACTTGGCGAGGTTTGAGGGTAGAGCCCCCAAAGAAAAAATTAAGGAGTTAATAACTTGTTTCTAAAGAGATGAATTCAAACGAATTCTATTTTAAGGAAGGAAAATCCTAATGGCATTTTACCACTCTATTATTAGGAGGATGGATCCTAACAATACATCTCAAATTAGGTGTATATATTTTTATGGAGATATAAAGTTGCTTATAACGAATTCACAAGTAATATGTTCATATTGAGTTAATAAAAGCATGCTATCTTGCATTGTGGATGTTTCCCTAATCCCTTAGCTAGGGTTTTACCATGTAAATATGGTGTTTGTCTCTTACATGTTTGATATTTAATATATTTCATTTATCTCTCTTTGTGTAAACTATTTTGTTTTTTTCAAATTTCTACATATTTTGTGGGGAAACCCCCATATTTGAGAAGAGATGAAGGCTCAATTAATCAACCAATCCAACATTTTAATCAAAACCATTTGTTACATTTATATAGAGCTAGATATTATAACTCCTAACATTATTATAGGATGGTTTTTCTAACCACCTATATTCTCTCCTAACTACTAACCATTCCTAAACTATCTCTTCTTGCATTCACTCAACCTTTCCTAAAATCACTCACTTACATCATACGAGAGTGTTATTCTCATATAATGATAATATTAATTTATTTATACACAAATCAATATTATCTTATTGTTATCCAAAATGTGCCCCCCTACTCATTTTGTGGCTAACTCCTTCCGTTCTTTCCTCTCTTGTGTCTCAAACATATTTTTTTCTTTTTAGGCACTCAAAACTTTTTGAAAAAGGCACCATTGGATAGAGCTCTTTCTCATCTTTCTAGAAAGGTAAAGTTTTCCTCCTAACTCCATGTATTTTTGAAGTTATGGCTCGAGTGGAGTTTTTGTGGGAAATTTTCCCTTGAAAGGCCCGCAGCCAATGAGATGTCGCCACGTGTCCAAGGAAGTGGCGGGGGTCGGAGGAGAACTTGGTTTTTACCAAGTGTTTTGGCAAAATTTCAAAAGGGAAGATTTACCCTGTAGGCCCGCCGATGAATTAGGTGATGCCACGTGTCAGGGGAGAAATTTGGAAAATTTGACTAAGTGTTGGTGCATGGAAAATTTTGGAAGGAAGGCTGCGCCAATCATATTGCGCCACGTGTCCTATGGCGTCGGAATTTTGGAGGGCGGGGAAGAAGTTAGAATTTTGGCGAAGTGTTTTGCCAAAATTCAAAAGTTGAGTTTTGGCCCGCTGCCCCCGCCGACCAATCATGTCGTGTCACGTGTCACCCGAGTGGAAAGGCGGAAGGCGGGGAAGCTTGGGATTTTTTCCCAAAGGAATGGCGCAAAAGTAAAAATATTTACGGAGGGCCCATGACGAATGAAACTATGCCACGTGTTCTGGACTATCGGAAGGCGGGGAGAATTTGGGAAATTTTCCCAAGGCGAAACAAAGGAAATTTCAAAGGTAAAAGCCCGCCCCCAAAATGCGAGCCAATCAGATCATGCCACATGTCTAGGTGGCGGCAAAAACTAAAACGAGGCTGCATGGAAAATTCGAAGGGCAAACCCATGTCCAATCGAGAACATGCCATGTGTCCCGGAAAGGTGGAGCACGAGGATTTTACGGGAAATTTTCCCAAATGCAAAAAGGGTGAAAAATTCAAAAATTTTGCCCACTAACCTGATTTGCCCTTGTTTTGCCCTAAAACTTCAAATGGCCATATCTTTCGATCTAGAGCTCGGTTTTTCATGTTCTTTATATCAATGGAAATATGGTAAACTTCTCTATAATATTTCAGGGTCATTTTTTTATTTTTATGGAGTTTGGAGGGATAAAATCAAAAATGCCTCTAGCATGTGGTCATGGACAGAAATGACGTTTCAACCACCATTTTTAATGAAGAATGGCTTGCATTCTCTCCCAGCATGGCTAAAAATGTTAGGGGATGGGCCTGTAAGGATGCCCATGCTGTTTTGATTGTGTTTTGGTCAATGGTTGAATCTCTCTCACGTTTCCCGCGTTTATCTCTCCCTGGGCTGGTCCCCTGTCTTGTAAAAGCTAGATTTGGCTCATTTTCAGAAGGTTGAACATTTTTTGTGTATAGCAGGCTCCCTTTTTCACCTTGGAAGTGATTTTGTGGAATATCAGACCTTTTTCCAAGACTGCAACCTATTTTTCCTCTCAGGTGTTGTAATGCATGTGTTTTGGGTAATGGAAATGACAATGCAGGCTTTGTGAATGAGTTTTAATCCTCTGTTTGTGTTGTTTGATCCATCTCTAACCTTCCATTATAGTTTATCAGTTTGTGCATGAAGTTTTTTTACATTTTTATGAACTGTGTCAATCTGCAGAAGTAAAAATGCTCACCACTCCTTTGGTGCATCACCTTATTAGCACTAGTTTCAGTTTTTGCATTCTCCATCTCTGTCCACTTTGGAATTTAGAGTAGGATTTTGAGTTTGAAACCTCTGTATAACTTGCAAGTAATACATCTGGTCAGAGGAGTTGAGGAACCAGCCTCTAATCTGGAGATTCCTTTCCCATTTTACAAGTCCCACACTTGGGGAAAGGATTCAATGTTGTGCAATCACACTGGATGTCCAAGATGTCAAACTAGAAGTCTGATCAACATCCAGGGGTGTTGCTGATTTGCAACAACAGTTTTGGCATGCCGGTGGGACCTTAGAGGTCTTCATCTTCATTGTAACAAAATTGATGTGCATTTGTTGCAAGATTCTTGCTTAAAAGAGCCCTAAATTGCACATCTGGTGACTCCAAGGAAGAAGAATCAGCTGGTTTTAGCAGTATAGGCCTGAAAACTCATGAGAAGAATCACCACAAGGTCAAGAGTTGGAGAAGAAGAAGTGTTGTTTGAGTATCTACAGTTATCTCCAAGAAGAAGGCAAAGAGGGAGGAGAATTCAAAGGTCTCCATCTCCACCAAACATAACTCTCTCAACTCCTCCACTTGGTAGGCCTTTCATTCAATCAACAAGGGTTTTGAGGCCAATTAGAATGGCAAAAAACAACCCCTATGTCAATTTCACTGGCAGCAGCCCACTTGCTCTTAATGTAAAAATCTAATCCCGGTTGTAGCATTGAAGAACATCCCATACTTTCTTTGGAGAGAATCGGACTACTCCTTGTGATCATGTCAAGGATATTGCTAACATTTGTGCAATCCATGAGATTAATGAGATGCAAGTTGCTGTTAAACTACTAGCATCTTCATTCAAAGGGAAAGCTTTGTAATGGTTCAGGAGTCTTGCCTCAGGATCTATCCAAAATTGGAATCAGCTATGTATAGCCCTCCATGAGCAGTTTGGAGAAAAGGGAGACAACTTATCCCTCTTGGAGCAGCTGACAACCATCAAGAGAGCTCCCAATGAGCGCTGACTGATTTTAACTTCAGATTTCAAAGGAATTGGGAGAGAATTCCAGTGGCAGTTAGGCCAACAATGAGAAGGTTCTTTCCTTTATTACCTTAAAGCTTTAAATTCTGATATTTCTATGTTAATTCAATCCATGGGAGGCACAACTATCCCTATTGCTTATAGCATTGCCATTAGAGCTGAAAATTGTTTGATTCAAGCTGGCAAGCTAGCTCCTAGGCCTCTAATGCCATTGTTTCCAAGTTTAGAGAGCCCAAACACTAATCAAACACCTAATTTAGCTCCTATTCCCACTCCTAGAAATTAGAATTCAAGTGAAGCTTCTACTTCATCTTTTAGTACCTCAAATGAACTTCAAGAAGTCATGAAGCAATTGCAAAATTTAGGCAATGAGCTGGTTACAATCAAAAGACAAAGCAAGGCCAAAGCTTTAAAACTTCTTTCTAGCCCCAAGCTCAGCCTAACAGGTAGCCATATCAACCCTAAAGACCACCCAATGAAGCTACAAATCTAAATCAAACAATACCTCCTACCAATAGACCATTTCAGCCCTATAATCCCAATGCTACATCTGCATCTAAAGCATTAGTGCTAGTATAAAACAATATAGCTCAAGAGTATGATTGGTGTTTCCATGCAATGAATCTCATAACCAATCCATGTGCTTCAATGGAGCCTTGAACCAAGCATTAATGGTGACAACAACTAGTGTGGAGGGTGAAGGTAGTTAAGGAAATAACTAGCAACAAGAAACATTCCAGCAATAGTCAGCTCCAAATGATACCACACTTGTAAACTGGCAGCGAAGATTTTTGTGGCATGAAACAAATGGTTTCCCAAAGTGTTGCAGCCAACACAAGGTCAAAGAGGAGAAATTTGGGTGAAGAATAGCCATTATCCCTGAGCAATCCTCAAAATTCTATCACCCCACAAGTTATTGGAAAACAAAATTCAATCCCAAACACGCAAGGGCTGCCTAAAACAACTCCTAGGCCAACTCAAATACCAGTTGCTGCTATCCATGTGCAAGGAATGAATGTGTAGGCCAAGGGATAGAAGAGAGATGCTTCATCTCCATTCAACATCATTGATCAGATGAAGAAGACAAATGTAAACATATCAATGTGGGAATCACTATCTATCCCAGGCCAAAGAGATTTGTTACAAGCTGCCATGAAGGACTGGTCAGCTTCAAATCAGCAAGTCCAAATGCAAGAGAAAGTGCTCAAAAATGCTGCCCAACATGAAGGGAATCATGGAGGACAACAAGGTAAAATGTTGAAACCCCCTCCATTCTATGTTTCATTGATAATTGGAAACCAATTAGTACACAATTGCATGATTGATTCTGGGGAAAGTAGTTCAGTAATGCCCAAGAAGATAGCTGATCAGTTGGGGATTCAATATGAGGTCATATCCAAAGGGGTAGTGCAATTGGATGGGACAGCAGTAACAATAGTTGGAGTGATTAAAAACTTGAGTCTTACTTTGCATGCATGCCCCAATGTTGTTGTTTTACAAGATGTCTCAGTAATAGACCTTCCACCACTCTTTGCCCTATGTTTGTCAAGGGATTTCACAGCCAAGATTGGAGGCTACTTATCTACTGATTGGTCACACATGTTGTTTAGAACAAGATATGGAACCAAGGCCACAATCAGATCTGAACCTATTGCAAACTTTCACATTGAGCCTTACACTCCAAGCCAAATCAATACCAATTGTTCAGTGTTTGATCAAGAAGATTATCCAAGCACTGATGAAACTAACACCAAGGTAGGAAGCATCCTAGATCTAACTCTTGATGAATGGGCAAACAAGGTGCATGCTTTTGATCCTTATCAAGAAATAGAAGAATCCGAGCTAGGAGTCTATTGCATACATGAAGAAAATCAGCCTATTCCTAGCATCACCAAGCCAGAACACAAGGATGAAAATGAGGTATGGCAGTTGTTTTTTGATGGATCAAGGAGTAGACGACGTGTAGGAGGGGGAGCTATGCTAGTTTCCCCTCAAGGTGTGAAGTAACACTTTTGATGAATATGAAGCTTTGATACAAGGATTGCATTGGTCAATCAAAAGAGGAATAAAGAACTTGCGGGTCTTTGGTGACGAGTGAGTTGATTGTCAACCAAGTTAAGGGGTAGCATGTTGTCAAGAATGATTTTCTCAAGTGCTACAAAAATAGGGTGTGGGACCTCATCAAAGATTTTGAAGGCTTTGGCATAAAATCCATTCCTAGGAAAGAGAACGAAGATCTTGTGAGACTTGTAGCGATTGGGGCAGCCTTTGACGTTGTTGAAAGCATTCCAAAGGACAAGGTACAACCAAACATCCACATGATTGTGAGGCCTTCAGTACCAGACAACGATGTAAGTTGGTAAGTGTTTGAAAATGATCAGCAAATCATCCATTTCTTGCAAGAAGAGGCTGAGTTCTCAGCTAAAAATTAGGAAAATTTGGAGAAGCAGTATGGTGGCCAAGTGGTGCAACTGAGAACCAACAAAATTCCTAAGGGACTTATTACTTTGGAGTCCATTTTCAATCCTAATGACCAGTTTAGGAAGGAGAAAGAAAACATCCAAATCAAGGGAGAAGATTCAGTGTCCATCTCGGTGGAAGAAGGCAAATCACTCCAAGTTGGCAAGATGACAACCGAACAAGAAAGGTATGAGTTCATAAAACTTTGTCAAGAATTCCCTGATGTGTTTTCTTGGAGCTATGAAGATTTGAAAGGTTTCAATCCTGAGTTAGCTCAACACACCATTGAATTAGACCCAAGTACTAAGCCCATCAGGAAAAAACAAAGGCCAATCAATCCACACATGGAGCCTCTCATGAGAAAAGAATTGAATAAGTTGATAGAATCAAGAATCATATTCCCAATCAAGCATTCTATTTGGGTGGCCAACTTGGTTCCAATGAGAAAGAAGAGTGGAGAAATCAGATTGTGTGTTGACTTTAGAGATTTAAATAGGGCATCTCTCAAGGATCATTACCCACTTCCTTCCATGGAGCAGATTTTACAAGTTGTTGCTAGCTCTGAGAGGTTTTCATTACTTATGGCTATTCAGGGTACAATCAGATTATGGTGAAAGAAGAAGATCAGTTCAAGACAACCTTTACAACCAAATGGGGAAATTATGCATACAGGAAAATGCCATTTGGGTTGTCCATGTTGGAGCTACCTTCCAAAGAGAAATGGACATGGCATTCAAGGATTTGATTAACAACATAGTGCTGATATATCTTGATGATATCACTATTTTTTCAAAAAATGCAGCAGACCACCTCTTTCATTTGAGACAAGTGTTCCAAAGGTGTAGAAGATTTGGAGTATCCTTGAATCCTAAAAAGTGTATTTTTCTAGCCCATGAAAGAAAGCTCCTTGGCCACATTGTCTCTAAAGAAGGATTAGCAATTGATCCGAGAAAGAGTTGAAGCCATAAGAGCACTTTGCCATTTCCAAGCCACAAGAAGGCCCTACAGATTTTCTTGGGGAGAATAAATTTTGTCCAGAGGTTTGTCCCAAATTTTGCAGCCCTAGTCAAGCCTATCACCAAGATGTTAAAGAAGAGCATGGATTTCAAATGGATAGCAGAAGGCAAGGAGAGTTTTGAAGAAATCAAAGGAGCCATCTCTCAAGACTCAAATTTCATCAACCCATATTTCTCCAAGGATATCATCCTCTATGCATTTGGGGGTGATGATACTATTTTGCAATTTTGGTACAACAGAACAAAGAAAATGATGAGCAGCCAATTGCTTTCTTCACCAAATCATGGAGGACTATGAGGTGAGGTATTATTTCATTGAGAAGAATGTTCTTGTAGTAATCAAGAGCTTGAATAAATTCAAGCATCTGGTTTCAAAAATAAGGTCCAATTGCTGGTTTCCCACGTGGGAGTTAAAGATTGCCTCCTCAACAAAGACTTGAATGAAAAGAGAGCAGGTTGGATTACTCATGTCATGAAGTATGACATTGAGATTAAAGTTACCAAGTTGGTAAGAGGAAAAGGATTGTGTGATTAACTACTTTTAAGCACACAAAAGGAAGCATGTAATGAGAAGGAGGCCGTTTTGGCATTGCAAGACAACCATGAGAAAGGAAGCACCCGAGAGTAAAATGATGATGTTCTCACTCCTTGCTAGACCCAAGATATATTGCACTTCCTAAGCACAGGCCTATGCCCTCTTGAGATGAACAAGACCCAAAGAAGACACTTCAGATTGCAGGCTGTCCCATATGCCCTTGTTGATGGTGTTTTGTTCAAGAAAGATGTGAATGGAGTACTGTTGAGATGCATTGGTACAAATCAGATTCATAGGGTGTTGGAAGAGTTCCATGGTGGACCAGATGGTGGTCATTTTGTACCAAGAGTGATAGCTCTAAAGATCATGAGGGCTAGCTATTATTGGCCCAAGATTTTCAATGATTGTTATGCATGGATCAAGAGGTGCAAGAATTGTGCATTCTTCACAGGTAAAGAGAGGCTAGTTGCCCTTCCATTGCATCCAATTTCAGTTGACCAGCCATTCATGCAATGGGGTTTAGACTTCATTGGAGTCATTAATCCCAATTCAAGCCAAGGGCACAAATGGATTCTAATAGCAACAAATTACTTCACCAAATGGACTGAAGCAGTAGCACTCAAGGAAGCAAATGAATCTAGCATCCTAGACTTTTATGAGGGAATAGCAACCAGATTTGGCATACCTGCTACAATAATATCAGATAATGCATTGGCATTCATTGGATCCAATGTGAATAAATGGGATGTCAAGAATGGTATCTACCTAAGTACTTCATCAAACTATTACCCTCAGGGTAATGGCCAGGCTGAATCTACAAACAAGAACTTGTTGAGGATCATTAGGAGGACTCTTGATGAAAATTAGAGGTCTTGGCATACTAAGTTGAAATCAGCCTTATGGGCTGATAGGATAACTCCCAAGAGATCTACAGGTAACTCTCCATTCAAGCTTGTTTATGGAAGAGAGGCAATTTTTCCCATGTCACTTGAGTTGCCAACATTGGAACTCATGAAACAACTGGATTTGTTGGAGTTTGAACCCATGGGGGTTAGATATGTAGAGTTGATGGAGCTCAAAGAAATCAGAAATCAGGCATCCCAAGTAATGGAGAAGGATCAAGCTCGATCAAGAATACCTTTGATAGAAATGCCAAGAATAGATCCTTCCAAGTTAGGGATCTAGTGTTAAAATGGGATGTGGATAGAGAAAAATCGGGAAGGCACTCAAAATTTGATGCCATTTGGAGTGGCCCATACATGGTCACAAAGTGTAAGGACAGCAATGCTTTCCAATTGTCTTCATTGGATGGCAACGAACTGTAGATTCCAGTCAATGTAATCCATCTAAAGTATTACTACTAAAGGGAACTCTCCACCTTGTACATATTAGCTTAGGTTTCTATTCCTCCAAGTGCTTGTGCACATTGTTTTTTTGTAGGTTAGTTTGTTTTCCCTAAGTGCTTTGGCACAAGCTTGTTGTTCCTGGAAATGTGTTTGCAAGCCTTGCTCCATCAGATGATATTCCATCTCCCTCCTTGCAGTGTTCTAGTTAGTTGGGGTACCAAATAGAGAATTTGATAACTCCATACCCAATGGATCACTTCAAGAAACTGGTAACTTCATCTAGCAGGAAGATGACCCCTATGAGTTACCAAAATTGTTATCCAAAATGTGCCCCCTGCTCATTTTGTGGCTAACTCCTTCCATTCTTCCCTCTCTTGTGCCTCAGACATAATTTTTTGCTTTTCAGGCACTCAAAAATTTCAAGAAATGGCACCATTGGATAGAGCTCTTTCTCAGATTTCCGAAAGGTAAAGTTTTCCTCCTAACTCCATGTATTTTTAAAGTTATGGCTCAACGGAGTTTTTGTGGGAAATTTTCCCTTGAAAGGCCTGCAGCCAATGAGATGCCACCACGTGTCCAAGGAAGTGGCGGGGGTCGGAGGAGAACTTGGTTTTTTACTAAGTGTTTTGGAGAAATTTAAAAAGGGAAGATTTACCTCGTAGGCCCGCCGATGAATCAGGTGATGCTACATGTCTAGGGGAGAATTTGGAAAATTTGACTAAGTGTTGGCGCATGGAAAATTTTGGAAGGAAGGCCCGTGCCAATCATATTACGCCACGTGTCCTATGGTGTCGAGAATTTTGGAGGCGGGGAAGAAGTCAGAATTTTGGCTAAGTGTTATGCCAAAATTCAAAAGTTGAGTTTTGGCCCATTGCTTTTTGCCGACCAATCATGATGTGCCACGTGTCACGAGAGCCGAAAAGGCGAAGGCGGGGAAGCTTGGGATTTTTTCCCAAAGGAATGGTGCAAAAATAAAAATATTTGTGGAGGGCCCGCGGTGAATGAAACTATGCCACGTGTCCCGGACCGGCGGAAGGTGGGGAGAATTCGAGATATTTTGCAAGGAAAAAACAAAGGAAATTTCAAAGGTAAAAGCCCACCCCCAAAATGCGAGCAAATCAGATCATGCCACGTGTCTAGGTGGTGGCAAAAAACTAAAGACAGGCCCACATGGAAAATTCGAAGGCATGAACCCACATCCAATCAGAACATGCCACATGTCCCGAGAAAGGCATAGTGTGGGGATTTTCTAGGAAATTTTCCCAAATGCAAAAAAGGGTGAAATTTTCAAAAATTTTGCCTCTGCCAACCCGATTTGCCGTGTTTTTCCTAAAACTTCAAATGGCCATATCTTTCGATCCAGAGCTTAGTTTTTCACGTTATTTATATCAATGGAAAGCTGGTAAAATTATCTACAAGATTCGGGGTCATTTTTTCATTTTTAAGGAGTTTGGAGGAGAAAATCAAAAAAACCTCGGCATGTGGTCATGGGACGAAATGACGTTTCAACCACCATTTTTAATGAAGAATGGCTTGCATTCTCTCCCAGCATAGCTAAAAATGTTAGGGATGGGCACTGTAAGGATGCATATGCTTTTTTGAATGTGTTTTGGTCAATGGTTGAATCCCTCTCACGTTTTCCCACATTTCTCTCTCCTGGGCTCGTCCCTTGCACTTTGTAAAAGCCAAATTTAGCTCATTTTCAGAAGGTTGAACATTTTTTTGTGTATAGCGAGGCTCCCTTTCTCACCTTGGAAGTGATATTGTGGAAAATAAGACCTTTTCTAAGAGCTACAACCTATTTTACCTCTTAGGTGTTGTAATGCATGTGTTTTGGGTAATGGAAATGACAAGGCAGGCTTTGTGAATGAGTTTTAATCCTTTGTTTGTGTTGTTTGATCCATCTCTGACCTTCCATTACAATTTATCAGTTTGTGAATGAAGTTTTGTTGCATTTTTATGAACTATGTCAATCTACAGAAGTAAAAATGCTCACCACTCCTTTGGTGCATCACCTTATTAGCATTAGTTTTAGTTTTTTCATTCTCCATCTCTGTCTGCTTTGGAATTTAGAGTAGGATTTTGAGTTTGAAACCTCTGTATAACTTGCAAGTAATAATTCTGGTCAGAGGAGTTCAGGAACCAGCCTCTAATCTGGAGATTCCTTTCCCATTTTACAAGTCCCACACTTGGGGAAAGGATTCAATGTTGTGCAATCACACTGGATGTCCAAGATGTCAAACTAGAAGTCTGATCAACATCTAGGGGTGCTGCTGATTTGCAATAACACTTATATAATATACCAATATACCCATGTTAGGAGTAATTCCTAACATATTCATTGCTCTAAAATTCATGGTTTCCTAACATCCAATAGTTATTTTGGATGGATCATTATCATCATTAAGTTAGTAGACCATTAGAGGCTGTGAATCCCTTATTTTGTAGAACACCTTATTCTATAATTACGTATCGGCATAACATTAAAATCCATGGTTTTAGTTTTAAACAATTACATTATTCTTCGTTGAATTCTCCCCACCAAAATTTTGAGTGTCTCCTTGAAATTCCTACATGTTTATAATTAAAGCTTGACCTTTTAAGCCTTTTTTTATTATCTGTTTATTCTTAATTTAGAATCATCAAAAGTCTCCATATGTATTTGTGCTCATGGTTCCCTTTAATACCATTTATATGTTATATTTTTATTGATCTCCCATTTTAGTAAGAATTGCATCTATGTGATTTTATTTACTACAATTCTAAAAAATTAACACCATTTTAGGCTCTTTAATGTTCTTATATGTTAAAAAATTTAATAGGAACTTCAAATACTTTCTTCTCTTTACATGTGTCACTAAATAATATTTAATATATATCATCGAGAAAGAGATTTATGATGATTATAATCTCACCTTAATTTGATCTCTATGGTTTAAGCTATGGGCTACAAAATATTTATATGTTCAATGCCCTCTTGTGACATTCATGTACTCATGTTATTCCATTCATGTTCCCATAAATTTTATTTTAGCATTCAAGTGATCTCTAGGTTTTCCATGTGGTGCGATCACAAAGTTCTTAGGATATTTTGTTCTTTTTTTTTTATAGGTGGATGCCCGTTAAATAAACCATAAAGTTCATGGGATCATGCGGTATCACGAGGTCACCTTTATGATTTAATATGTTTGAATCAAAAAAATGTCTTGTGTCAAACACAAATGATCCCAATTAAAACATATGGACATGTTAGATTCTTAAGGCACTCAAATTAATAAAAGGGTTTACATAGTCTAAAATAATGCTTGTGATTACACAAAGTTTAGATAATAATCAAGGCCAAGTCTTAAGAAATATTAATGAATCAAATTTAAATTAAAATACACAAAGGGGATATCTCAAAGTTAATATAAAGGGGATTCCATGGGCCTTCATACTAAGCACGGGATCTTAATTAACATAGGTAATTTAGTGAAACTAGGCTTATTAATGTATATGATTTCCAATACTTAGGATTTGAAAGGGTATTGAGGTCTAATTAACATGTGAATCAATATTACTAAAGTTTAAAGAGGATTTAATTTAAAATAACAAGGAACCATGTAGTTAAATAAAGGACAAAAGTAACCCAAATGAAACCAAAGTGAGTTTTTCTAATCCATTTAGGATTAAAAAAGGGTCTTTATTTAAGCGAACGAAATGAGGGGTGTTGTGTGAAAATAAATTGTAGAGAGTATAGATATGTGTTATGTTTAATTTGTAATGATTATTGAGGTGTTAAGATGGATAACAACTCATGATCTAGTAGACTTAGAGTGTAGGATTGAGCCTCATCTTCAAGTATAGTCAATATGTATGTAAATGGGATAATACTCGGATAAATGTAAAATTATTATTTTCAAGTGCTATAGAACTAAATTTGGGTACTACATCACCCACTTTTAATCTAGTAATGAAAGTGATATATTAAAAGTAAAAGGAACAAGTGAATGCAAACCTATTGCTCCACAACCATTAAATTGTGACGTGCGAAAGAAAAGAGTGTGCCCAAAAATTATAAATGTGAAATCTATAATTCACATTGAAAATACATGTATTAATGCTCAGGATATATGTATAAAAAAACTATACAAAAATTGAAATGTGTAAATGCCATAAAATATGAAACAACTACACTTGATTTCCTTTAGTGTGATTATATAGGGAATGTGTGAACATATCATGTTAGAACTAATATTGGGATGAAATGTCACTATATAGTGTTAGGCTTCTATGTCAACATCATCATAAATAATTAGGTAGCTATGTCACCATCAAACATTAGGATACCAAGTCACCATCAAATATTAAGTAGATAAGTCACCATATAAGAATAGGGTAGTTCGGTCACCATTGTATGGGTCATGAAGATAATCCATGATGATATAAATGAGTAAATTCCATATTTTTAATGATCTTGTAAGATGCATTTGTGCCAAATCCATGTAAATGTTATATGATTTGAGTGAGTTATATAAATGTATTTGAATTTGTAAGATGAATTTCCCACCAAGTCCATGTAAATATAATAATATTGTAATATGTAATAATGGACTCTCCTACATTCATAGAAATTTGATATAAAACCTATAATGTGTATTTAAGGACCATCCAAAGTCCATGAACAAATAATATGAAACTTTTAATAAAAATTTAATTGTTGTATGTGACCTATGCAAATACCATTAACCTGTCTACCTCGTGAAAATGTGGTCATGATTTGTGTGAATTATTTTCCCAGTATGTATATATTTTGAGATGAGGGATGTTGTCAAGTATCACTTAACTTAAAAATAAATTGTTAGTTATAAATCAAAGAATCTAGGATGTGAAGCATTTATATTATGTAAACTAAATATGGTGAGATAAGATATTTACATTAGATATATTCATTAGTTAATAAGTATCACATGTCATATAATAAGTAGGAAACATGGTAAACATAACAATAAATCCGTAAATATCAATAAATAAGAGTGTAATAGTGAAAGGTAGAGAATCATGTAAGTGGAGACATGAATCAATGCCTAATAGATCCATTGGAACCTATGAAATGACATGACATTATAGGAACACCATAAAAAAAAGATAACAAAAAGACATGAAAACCTGAATATTGTTAGTAGTAGTTAGTTGTGTGTGTGTGAAGCAAGTATATATCAATCAATGTGCCATAACCAATGTAGTGTCGGATCAAGATATTTATAGATCATTGTTTCATGAGAAATGTGTATAAAATAATATATGCATAAACTAATGTACTATGAGAAAGAGTTTCTAGATGAATATAAATATCAATGAATGTGTTATGAGAGAGTTTATCTAGTAGATAAATGTGTGTATAAAAATGCATGTTTAATCATAGTGTGTCATAAAAATGTGTGTCTAAATAATGGGTCTTAAGAAATACAAGTTTCAATTACTATGTCATAAATGATGTGTTCTAATTGATAAATGCATCACTTAATATGTCAATGAAAAATATGGGTGAAATGAACCATATGTGATAAAATGAGTAGAGAGTAGACTAGTAGTGAGCAACTAATGCATAGATTAAACAATGGAATAGAGAAAACAATATCATAGAGAAAATAATACATGGAGAAAAAATGGCATAGAGCATATAGTTCTAAGATAATATTATGAAATAGATAAAATAGGTGCATAGAGAAAAAAATGGCATAGATAAAAAAATGCATAAAGAATAGAGCATACAAATGCATCAATAAATAAACCCATAAAACAAAACATGTGCATATAACTTACGAGTGAAATGAGCATATAATTGCATAGATGATACAAGATCATAAAGTAATAAATGCATAGAGAAATAATGTCATAGAAGTAGACAATTCATAAAGCATACAAGGCCTAATAACAATAAAAAACCATATAATGTGTAGAAAATAATTATGGAGTGATAAATGCATAAATGAAGGTGAAATAACCAAAAATAAGAACCCTAGGCTAATAGTAGTCAAATAAGCATATCAATGTGTAGTAAATAATTAGTAAAGTAAAATAAAAAAAAATAGGCATAAGAGCATGTCAAATCAGTATTTAGAGGTAATTAATTTGATCATCAAATGAAACAAAATATAACATGTGTCATAAGAAATAAGGTGGTAAAATATAAGTAAGATAAGTTTTGTATAACCAATGGAATAATGTGCAATGATCAATCTATTAAATTTTAGTATGTGAGATTCCCACACCCCCAATATGGTACATATTTGATAGGGTACATAGCTGTAAGAATCTCCAAAGTATGAAATATATGATCCAAGTAGTCTCAATATGTACTATTTCCCTAGTGTATCCATGTCCCTAACGTGGTGGGACTCCCATAGAATATAAATATTAAGAAGTTGTAAAGTTTATGTATCATTTCCACCACTTGAGGTATTTTTAACACTCTTATCTATAATATGAGGAGTAATTATGCAAGGATGTAGGGTGTGTAAAGTGATAAAACCAAATGAACAAAATATATAAGGTTGTGCTTATGAATAAACTATTAGAATGCAAGTTCTGGTTTTGAATTTTTGATGTCTTATTGTTTTTATATTTTTTCATAAGAGATAACACAAATAAGAATAAAAATTTGGATTTGAACTAGGATTCCTAAGTTATAGGCTATGAAAATGGAAGAAATGGGATGGGGTACTTGGTAATGATTTTTATCTCAACAATCACATGGAACCCCTGAAAAATGCTACATCAACAAGTTATGTCCTAGTCATAGAATATAGAGTAGATGTAGAAGACTGATAATCATGCTATGGGTGGATAACTTTTATGGATAAATAATAGAACCATATGTGTGTAAAATAATCTAGGTGAAAAGATTGCAATCAAAATGCGAGTAAGGGAATCATAAGGTAATATCCTATGGTCTAGTTAATGTCCTAAGATCTTAGAGAACTTATTATGGGAATTTTTATTTACTAAAATTTTCCATCACATGAAACTTGAAAAATCCTATTTTTGAAAGGATTTGTACTCATGATTATGACCAAATTTCTCCCCAATTTACCTTAGCTAAGATCAGATGAAGAAAACATCAAATTGGGATAAATTAGGGCTATCCTAGAATGTGATAGGAAAAGTATTTAAACCAAGTGTCAAAATTAACTAGATTATTTTTACTATACATATTGTAGTATTAGTAAATAGATCCTAGGGTTTTTATCAAGTCCAAACTACACACATTATTTTATACATGTATGTAACCTCAATATTGGAGAAAATTTTTCCTATTATAACACAAATGTTGATTAACGTTTCCAAATAGTTTGATGAAGTATTTCTTGGTAAGTTTGAAGTGATGCTTGTAGTTTTATATTTTTATGTTCATAAATATGATCTTCCTCTTTCGTGAGATTACATCACAAGTTTGTACATCATGTATAACACTTGTTTAGGAAGAAACGAGTGAATCTTGATTACCATTATTCATGTTTTATGAAATGTAGTCTACCTCTTCCAAATAATTTAGGCTATGATTTACAAAGGTATAAACCAATGAGATATGTCCGTATTCCTTTGGATGTGTAAAAAGGAAATACAATTTATATGTTTGGTCAATATGATCCTTTTATTTTAAGACCCATTTTTGTCTAGTTCACAACTTTGTGCTAGCTTAGTTTATGATGAGGTGTTTATAATGACTAAGTACTAAAATTTATTATTGTAAAACATAACATTTTATAATGGTGTCCATTAATTACATGGTAATCATAAAATGGTTTGTGTGTTATTATTGTAATAAAATATGTAGGGTGAAATTATATTTGAGGTAATGTGATAAGACACTTGTTAAGTAGTTGTGGTAAATATGAATCTACTTGTAAGTGCTAGAGGAAGGGGTAAGAGATGATTGTATTGGGGTGTTCAACTCAAGATAAGATAATACATGATTATATTTAAATGATGTAATGGGTCTATTGATTTGTTTTTTAATTTTCAGGAATTGATATAGTTTTCTTAATTGTGAATCTATTTGAGAAACTCGGGATTTGAACTCATCAACTATGTACTTTACATTTTGAAATTCATGGAATATAAGAGTAATATTAAAAGGCTGATCTATGCATAAGGTAGAATTTAGAGAATAATTAATATATGTGACTTAGTTTAACATGTCATATAAATGAAGCGAAGATATACCACATACAATATTAACATGATAAGGTCCAAGTGTTAATGGTATATTCCTAGGGATATCATTAAGGGAACCATTGAGAACATATGAGCTAGGAGCATGAAAAATATATTGATATCCATTTTAAGTATAATATTTTAAAGGAAAAATATCATTGTGAAAAACATGTTCTACATTATTGAAGCAAGTAACTTCATTTGTAAGAAAAAAATGTTGTACACATAGGTTTAATCACCACATATTCCCTAGGAGAAGAAGGAAAAACATTTTTAGGAATATAAAACCAAGTGGAAAGGTCATCATCATATTCTTCCTTTATTGTGGTTTTTTTAACAGTTCATGTCTTGTGAACATATCATTAATTATTTCCCCAAGTGCTTCATGATGATGATTGGAGTCCTAATTAGATAAGGAAGCCATAACTAGGTTAATACAATGAGAATAAGCAAAAACCTAATAGAATGAATGAAAATAACGTAATATAAAATCATATAAAAAAACATTATTGGTGGAGATGGAGACCCAAAAGGTGTTAAATTGATTTGAAAAAGGTACACTTAATGAAACAACTATTTTTCAACACCCGTAATGAATTTTGGAAAACAAAAAGAGGTTCTTATAGGCTTCGATTATTTTTTGAAAATAAATGCATATTTCATATATCAGTTAACTTTAATAAAAATAAAGAAACTAGAATTTTGAAAAATATTCAAAATAATTATGAAAAATCAAAAACGTTTTTTTGCACCTTGATAAAATCAAGAAAAACTTCAAACTGTTTTGAAAATAGAGTAATTTTGTTTGAGATATTATTATAAATGTATGATGACCAAAAAAAGATCCTAATAAAAAAAAATAAGAATAAAACATTAGTGTAACATATAGAAATTAGGTTTTGCTCATGTAAAAAGGTAAATAAATAATTAATTCTATGGTAATCATAAAATGGTATGTGTGATATTATTGTAATCAAATATGTAGGGTGAAATTATATTTTAGGTAATGTGATAAAACCCTCATCAAGTAGTTGTGGTAAATATGCTTCTACTTGTAAGTGCTATAGGAAGGGGTAGAGATGATTGCATCCGGGTTTTTAACTTGATATGAGTGTAGACACTCAAAATTTGCACTCATTTTCCTTCATCACCTACATTATCTTCATTATTACAAATCACTATCTCATTCACATAATCCTTATCAAAATTCTAAAGATCCTCCATCATATTTACTTAGCATAAATATTATCCATAACTGTAAAATATATCCCTAACTTCTTTAAATATACAACCACCTAAAATCACTTGAAAATCAAAAGAAAAATAAAAGAAATAAAAAATGTGACCATCCCATAACCATCCAACCCATCTACATCGAATAAAAACATCCTTTTAATAGTTACACAAACTCTAAAAACTAAAAACCTTATTTGGAAGTGGTTTTAACAACTTTACCACTCAAAATCCCAAAATCCCGTATAATCAAAGATTTTGTTGAATCACCAATGATTATAAATATTAGTTTTCAAACCTTCTTCTAGGATATTCAATTTTTAATCTTTGGCCCCAACTTTCTATCATGAGTACTAGAATACTACATCCCATTATTGAATAGTATTACATCAGAGACATCATTAGACATTATCAAGTAGTATCATTAAGCCTTTTCCATCTCTCTAGGGACTAGTTTTCACCTCTCAGGTTGTAGACTACATCACAACATCATTTGATCAATTCAGATCTTCTCCAAATAAGGTTTAAGGCATATTTTAGCTTCAAAAAAATGTCAAGGTATTCCTTACATCATTATTTTCTTCTTTTAGTAATATTTAGTCTTTAATTCAGTCTAAAACATCACTCTATATCATCAAGAACTCATTTTTATTAAACTGTTAAAATTCTCTAAAATTGCCAATGATTCCCTTAATCGCAAGTGGTGACCTAATCTTCTACAATTCCTGTCAAAAATTTTCATTTTATCAATTTTATCATCTTTTTGTCAACTCTATAAAATCCTTTACATTTAACATTATTGTTTCCAAGCATGGCTCTTTGTTAGATGGTAGTACCCGGTCGCTCACATCCAATTACCAATATTTATAGCCTTCTGATAGTTTAACATCCATTCTTCTGGGAATAATATAACATCCTACATAATCTCATGCTTTGCACAATTTGATTTCCGATATCGATCAAGACATTGAGGATCAATTTGAATTCCTTCACGAGATTGAACAAGAGACTAAGGATTTCTAGTATGACTACTTTAAACATGTCCATATTACATCTACCCTTACTTGGGCCACTTTTGAAGCTGCTTAGGACTTTCCCATTCATATGGAGTTCTAGAGATTCTCATCTTCTATCTACATATCTACGTTGATTGTATATATTTATCTCCATCCATATCATTACTTTTTAAATCTACTTAATTGTCTAAAAGTGAGATGACATCCTCCAAGGAAGCCCCTTTGGATTCCTAGGATAGTCCTTTTTGAGTATCTTTCCTATCCATTTATCTAATCCTTTCTATTTAGTGTCTTTTGGCATAGGTTACTCTATAGGACATGATGAATTACACATACAATCAAATTTGATTAAGTAAAATTGCAAGTGATTGTGTGAATTGTTAGCGATTATGTCAATCTCTGACAATCTCTATGAATACTTATGATTATTCATTCAGTTAGCCTCTAACATAATTTCTTGTGGTGTTTTCTATTTTTCGACACCTTTTTGTAGGTTCTTTCTTTAGAGGCTCTTTCTTGTTACTTTTTCTTTCTTGTAAAAATCAAAAAATTGAAAAATTAAAAAGGAAGCATTTTTTAGGTGAGTCCTTTCCCTTTCTTTTTGTTTTCCGTATTGCATTTTTCTATTTTCTCTCATCAAATTCAATCATTATTTTGGATTTAAAATGAACCTTGCATCCTACTTGATCACATAGATTAATTAGAAGGATTAATTTATTGCATTCACATAATCTTCCCTCACACACAACCAAACCACATCAAACATAAAATTTACATCAAACACTCCTACCTAGGTGATAACTATTGGGATTTCATCACCTAATAGGAAACCAACTCAATGTTCTATCCGAGTATAAAAAATGGTTTTGGTATATTGGCTAAGCATCCAAATCCCTTATCACTGCGGGACCGTGAAGTGAGGGGGTAGGCCCCAATACTAAGCCCCGTACTAGCATCAAATTTTTTTAGCCTCGTGTACCCTCGGGTATATTGAGGAATCCATCCTTAAATAGTACTTGAAACCATCCATAAATGACCATTTCCTAGGACCCTATAAGCTGTTTTACACATTCCACTTTTTCTTAATTAATCAAGATAATCAAACTATTTTTGTGTGATTTTGCTTGTTGTTTGTAATCAACCAATCTAGATTTAATTTTTTTAGGTGATTGTGTGTTTGTTAATATGGTACTTACAAGACAACAATCCCATACCTATACTTCAGAAAACATGTCCAGTCCATTCCAACAATCCACACCACAATACCACCAAACTTTACAACAAGCCCAAACCCAACTAGATGAAGCCCAACGACTCATTGATCAATGCCAAGAACTTTTATCAACACTGCGAACTGAAAATACAAAAACATGATAGATAACATTGCACATTCTATTGACTCAACAACATTTCAAAACACCTAATGTTCCTTTCATGAATGAAAAACCATTGCTTCACCCTCACGAAGATCAAGAACAACCACATTCTCCTAATAGTCAATCTATTAGAGTAGGTATTTACCTTAGTTCATGTTCACCTAGGTACTTTATTTACCTTTATTTTATTTATCCTCACCCACTTATGTCTCGTGGATATTTCTTTTTATTTATTTATATATTAGGGGATATTATCTATTTATTAGGTATAGTTCTTTCCTTGATCTATGGTATTGACTAGATCCTTGATGTCTAGTTCTCTCATAAATCTATGGACTTAACTAGTTCTTTCCATGATTTATGGCTTGATCTACGACCTTGACTGGTTCTTAGATTATTATTCCTTACCTATATAAGAAAGGCCCATTCTCATTGTATTTCATTGAGTTCCATAATAATATATGATATTGCTGCTCATTTGTTTGCAAAGGTTTTATGTAAAGTTATTCTGGTGAATTGCTTTCATCTTATAGATCATAGTGTTTGATTAGCATCTATGTTCTTAGATTGGTACGATCTGGTTATCATTCCTTTTACAATCTACTTCATCTGAAATACCTGATCCCCTTAGTCCCCGACAATAGTGGGGATCTCATCTTCTCATAAATCCTTGACTCAAACCCTGTGGATCTTAATACATACCTTGTTACTAGGGGTGTCCATATTCAATCATCATTACCTGAACCACTACCATATACACCTGATCCTTCATGTGGTTTTCCCATCTCATCGATCCAAACCATGAACTTTTCATCTAGAAAATATATTCTTATCATACTATAAGTAGACTAGAAACATGTACCGTGTGTCTTCAGTCCTCATGATTACCTTTGACCTTAATGTGATTTCTTCACAAGACATGACCATTCAACAACTTGACCCCTCAATTGGTTCTACACCACTTCAAAATGATACAAACACCTCTTCACCCACACAAACCCCTCAAACTTCTTCTATAATACAAATACCTCCCTGTAAGTTCCATCAATGCCTTTATTAGTGTCCCTCAACCACCGCCATCTCAACAAACCATACCACCCCTTCAAAAAATTACTATGTCTATTCCCACATCTGCACCTTTAATCAATACTAGCACTATTTCTAATACTCCACAATAGTTTTAAACCCCTTATATCACAAGACATACCACAAATTGTCAAAATTATTTGCTTCCTCCCAAGCCATCCCACAACCATCACAACCCCTTATTTTCACTTTTGTCCCCTTTCAACAAGCATCTCAATATTCTCATCCCCTTATCCACACATCTATCCCCTTCCAACACATACCACAACAATCATTACCTCCTTTTAATACATCCATCCCTCCTCAGTATCAATATATCCAACCATCACAACCACTAGTCTCACAACCCACTTATAATACTCATGTAAACATTCCCTTCCAAAAAAACATCCCACAACAATATCAATCATATCAGCAACCTAATCAATTATCATTTAATCAACCTAGTTCATCCTCATCTAGTACAAAAAATAACCACATATCAAACCTCTTCAGGCCTTAATGAACCACATATCCAGCCTTGAATCCATCTCCATAGGTACTAATAATACACTATCATACAAAAAAATATGTAATGAACCTATTCACCCCTTCATGTACCGTATAAGGCTTACCCTCCTCACTAGGAGCTTCCTAAATTCCTTAGATTATATAATAAGGAGGACCCCCAACAACACATCCAAGCCTTTTGTCATACTTGTTACCTTATATCTCATGAATAAGACCTTATGCTAAGAATGTTCCTGATGTCCTTGGCAGGACCGAATTCAGATTGGTATAATAAAATTCCATAATATTTCCTCTTTTCATGTGCATAACTCGCGCAACTATTCCTCGAACACTCACAATAAATATCACCCGTAAAATAACCATCAAAGACCTATATGGTATTAAAATTTTTGAGGATTAATCCATTTCGGCCTTGTAGCCCATTGGAGGGGTATAATCAATCAATTATCATTCTCTCTCCCATAGACAAAATTAATCAAATTATTTTCCCGTTCATGCGCAAAACATATTTCTTCCACACTCCAAATCCAATCATTTCAAACATTTGATGAAGCCTTTGTTATGGCCCGTAAACTTGAACTTCGTGCTCTTGAAGAAGGCAGAGTCAAACTTAGACCAAAGAAACCAAAATCTGATTTCCCATCCAAATCATCTTCCAGTCAAGATAAACCCAAATTGTCATATAATTATGTAGTCATCAAATATTCTCGAAGGAATGTTTGAAAACTGAACAATCTCATCCTAAACGTAACTATACCCCTATTGGAGAGACTTATAGTGTGGTATTTGATAAAATCCTCACCGCTAATATGATCTCTCTTCCACCCATCCATCCTATTGACACTTCCATTTCTAAACCCTCTTGGTACAGAGATAATGACTATTGTAAATACCATAGGGTCAAAGGTCACAACATCAAAAGGTTTCATTCATTCCGCAACACCCTTCAGGATTTGATTGAAAAAGGAGAGATACATTTAGACAACCCTAATGCTCCTTAGAATTAGAACCTTGATATCTTCAAACAACCATTTCGAATCATCCCCCATCGAGTAGTCAACCCCAAGTGAACAATGTATAATCCCACCATACCATAAACACCATCAATAAAACATCACTTGTTAATGAATCCAAACCTACACCCTCACGATGAAACCTCCAAATCAACATACGAAAAAAACCTATAAACATCCCCACAATCTATTGTCTAGAGTGAACCTTCTACATCCGTAGCTACCTCCTCTTCACCTAGCCCTTCTAGGGATCCTTCACAAACACCTCAAAAAAACCATCATTTAGATTATGAAAAGTTCATATGATGAATTCACAACCCAAGATCATCTCGCATAACCACCGAGTCCCCCATCTAAAAAGGTCACCATTATAAACCATTCCACCACTCCTATACAAATAAAAAATGTCAACCCTCTATCCTCGGGCCCCATCCCTCATCCATACCACCTATCAAAGTCACAAAATCAAAACCACTCATCAACAAACTATAAAAGAAAACACGCCAAAAATGCTTCCCATGACCATTAAATCAAAAGAAACATCATTTCCTTCAACCTCCACATCAAAAGGACACTATGTAGCTATTCTAGAAAAATAAACTACTTCAACAATCACTCATAGTGTTACCTCCTCTTAAACCATCCAACAATCAAGGTTGGAAACCTTCCGGTATAATTTTGAAGCCTTTTGTGACTACCATCTAACACCTAGATAAGTGTGGAAGAATGTAAAGCCTTCATGCAACCATTAAAAATATTGAAGATAAAGGCCTCCTCCCTTCAGAGTTACATATATCAAAGAAACCTCACCCAAAACCTATAACATAATCCACCCCTACTATCAAAAATACTTGAGTAAACTCCTTCCCATTAGATTGATGTTGTTCACATTACTACCCGAGCTCATACCCATGAATCCAATCCTTCAGAACAAAATAAACCAAAAACCTTCATTGCTATCCCACCACCTCCCAAGCTCACCTCATCCTTGTCTAAAGATAAACCTAAGGTTTCCATACCTTTGGCCCCTGAAATCTCCAATCAAACATCACAATCAAAGACTAAAATCTCTATTCTCACTGCACCTTTATCTTCCAATACAGTACAAAAATTCATCATTAAAAACTTATACCAAAATCCTATTAAAATTCCACTTTATGAGTTGGTTCAAACATCACCCTTACACAAACAAGAAATGATCGAATCCCTCCAGTTTTGTTGGGATGAAAAAGTATGGCTAAGTATTAGAGGCAAGGGAGAATAAGGTGCATAGGAATCGGACACACATGAAATTTTGCGGGAATGGGGCATGCCGAGTAAAATCATTATGTAAAAACTTATTTTTTTACATAAAGCTAACTGTAGACATGGAGCGAAGAGAACACAATAGTAAGAAGATTTGGAAGTCACTCAAGGTTATTTTGAGATAAAAGGAAGATCAAACGATATGTATAATTTTGATCTACTAATAAGATGTGAACTAGATTTATCTATAGATGATCTATTATTAGGAAATTTTGCATGCTTTTGTAGTTATCTTGTAGAGATGCATGGCTATTCGTAGCATGTAGCCTATTTTGAGAGTGCATGAGTAGCGAAGGAAAGTCCCCAATACCTATGAATATGTGTTGATTTTCATGGTTTAGGGTTCATCCATGTTTTGTGAGAGTTATACTCTTGGTTTATGAATGTGCATGACTTATGGTGACATTACTATATATGTATGTAGCTTCTATGAATTACAAGAATTAATAAAATGGATATTTGCAATTTGGATATTGGTTGTTGAAATATATGTTACTAGTTCTTGTATGGTAAACCTAATCTTGATTCTTATATAAGTTATTCTTGCATATGGTTAGGATCTAGATCTATTTATGGTTTATCACTTCATTGTTATTATAGATATGGAATATATCTATGTATTTGCTTATCATGCTAACTCCTTGACAAAATTCTATAAAAGATGGACCTAATACCCTTGCGTGCTTGGGGTGGGCTCTCGTTTTGGATGAGTGATGTGCCAACATGCCTTGGGCCATTTGGTAAAATAAATGACTACATTTTGGTTCTATTTTCGGTACCTCTTTTCTAGTTGTTTTTCAAGATGTTGTATGATGAAGATGTACTAGTTGACTTTGGCTAGAATTGAGGATTGGTTAGAGAATTTAGAGGAAGAGTATACTCACAAATTTAACACTAGACCTGAATTTGATGCACGTGTGTGGGTTGAACAAAATATGTATCATGAGATTTATGAGATGTTCTTTTCTTGTTTTCCTATAGAGTTGTACAAGTGGTGGTAACATACACATCAAAGAGAAATTGGAATTATAGAGAACTTATTTGGATGTAGAAAGAATTCTAGGATCTGCATGATCTGCTCGACTTGGAAAAGCATTGTAGATCATTGGTGGAGTGGTATTTTACATATATATTTTGGAGTACGTAGTTTCTAATTATTCTTGTTTAGAGGTTCTTTGAGTTCCAGTTCTTGTGTGAACCCAAAGGATCTTATCTATGTGATATCCCTTTAGTGATTAAGATCTTGAAGGTGACCTTGGTTTTGGAACAACGCCTTATGGCTAGTTGAACCCCACCATGAGTGGGGGTAGAAGCATGTGTGGCGAAATATCTTTGGAACGGGTGGTTTAGAGATAGGAAAAGAAAGATGGCTTATGTTTAATGAAGCACGTGAGAGGGATTTGGTGAAGTAGCATGATATTGTGGAGGAGATGACTCGTGAAGGATTTAGAGGTCATGTAGAATACATGGAGCCATAACATCCGGTACTCCATCATTTGGCTAATCATGGAAGAGAACCATCTTTTTCTTCGATGAAAGTGCACCGGTTGAAATTATAAGGACCGTGGGCACACATTTGATCCATCTGGTGACCTAGCCCTTGCGCTTGGTTTTCCAATTTCTACGATAGTCATTAGTAAGTAAGCTAGTATGTGAAGTAGAGTAGTGACAAATAGAGTTAATTTTCCATCAAGTTTAGGAGTTAATCAAATAGCATATTCATCTATGGTGGCATAATTATCATCTGTGTTATTTGGAGGTCCGGTTGGAGGTATATTTTCTTACATGTCATTAACACAAAATGCGGACATGCAGAACATTAGTATCATGTCCGAGAGTAGTACAAATTCACATACCGAGGGATTTTAGTTTAGAAAAACTATTGGGACATAAGGAAATACATCCTTTGGTCCATTTCCCACTATAGGGGGAGGATCAAGAGGATCAGGTGGTTTGGGATCTAGTGGTTCTAGAGGTAGAGGAAACACATGAGGTAATACAGGTTCTAGATCTAGTGGGCATGGTCTGCATGAACCCCTAAAGTTATATTTTTATATGTGTCTTCATCTTTAAGAGTATAAAGGAATTGAAGATGCAGCTGATCACATGCATATGTGTGAGATACTATGGCACACTAAGGGGATTACAACTCTAGAGTGTAAGGAAAGTTAGTTTTCTACTACTTTACAAGGGCACACATATAGTTGGTACAAGAAATATGATCCAAACTAGACTTATGTAGATTATACCATGCTTTTTGATGCATTCTTAGTAGATTTTCATATACCTAAGTTTTAGTATAAGAGCATCAAAGACACCTTGAAATACATCAAACAAGGCATGGATGAGAGTGTTAGGGAGTATGATGCATGATTCAAAACTTTTTTATCAAATTTATCTTATGACATTCACCTGAGTTAGCATGCTCAATGGTTTGTTAGAGGTTTGATCACCCCTTTCAAGATGGGACTCTAACATAATACTTATATAGACCCACATGAGGCACTTGAGGTAGCTCTATGTGCTGAGGTAGTTGGGAGTGTAGACACTAGAGTAGGCCCATTTTTAGGATCAAATTGTAGCTATGTAAAAGAAACTAGAGAAATTGTCATCTGATTTAGCTCATCAGATGTGCAATGGTATTTGGTATATGCATTTTGAAGTAGAAGGACATACTAAGGATAGTTGCACTCATAAACCAAAGTGCATGCTATGTTACCGGACCGTGAGATCTGTCACTTGGATAATGAATCAATTAGGCTTCCACTATTACAATGTACAAAAAGGAAGAATGTGTCTTATTACTATAAGAGTTGCATGTATACCACTCATGACATAGAGAATTACATTTTGATTGATCATATTCATGATGCCATTGATACTAGTGTATGTCAGACCAATGTTGCAAACAATTCCAAGGAGCAAGGTGAGCATCATGATCATAGTTATAATGAAGGGTTCTCTAATGAAGGTGGTAGTGATAGAGGTAGAGGCTACTTTGTGGATGATTCAGAGGCTGAGGTCACGAAGGAGGAGGAAGTGAGTTTCCCATAGAACATGTTATACATGTGGATCCACTGATCATTATAAGCACAAATTCCCTCAAAATATTATTTTCTCTTTTTGCAGAAAGAATCACCATTATGAAGAATGCTAGGATTTATATGAACACCTGAGAAAGAAACACAAGAAGGATAAGGGTGTGGGAATGGTTAGAGTATAATGTTTTTGGAAGATCAATGGATGCCAAAGGTAGTACCTGATCTTGAGATATTGCCGTGTTGGTCACTACATGCATTGAGGCTGCACATGCTAGGGAAGTTCCAAATAAAAATAATATTATTACAAAAGAGGAGGTATTACATGCAAATTATCTAGACCCTACTCATTAGAAGGAAGTTTATCAAGAAACCATGGAAGTTATTAGAAACTTGTAGGGTGAGATACAATGCTTGAAAGAAAAGTCACGGAAGCTGGAGTAGGAAAAAGAAGTTGAGCTTCCTTAGAAGGATGTTGACAATTTGAAGGAGGTTTGTAAGATGTTGTGACAAGAAAACATCATTCCTTTGTTGGGGAATGGTTAAGGGGAAGATGCAACGTGTTGGAGTTGAGAATGAGAGAAATTTTTACATGTCAACCTACCTCTTCACAGTCTTGATTATGACAAAGAGATCACTCGAATGCGGTTGTTGAGTAAAATTTTTATTGATATAGGTAAAAAGTGAATGTGCTCACTTTGGACTCATGGATTAAGTGGGGATGCCACCATTATAAGCATCTTCAAATGTGATGTATATTGCAAACAAGACTAAAATTATGCACATTGGAATCTTGAAGGATGCTACTATTACTATATAAGGGGCTAAGTTTATGGGGTCTTTGAGGTTTTGGTGCTTGTAGATGTAGACATTTTTATAGAATTTCTTGGGCACCCTTGGTGTTATGAGAATAATGTTAATTTGCACTTTAATAAAGGATTTATCAGTTTTGAGAACAAGGAAGAGCACATCATCATTTCTTTTGAGAACAAAAATTTACACATTATGTAGAACCTTTTAGTGAAGATGATTTGAATATAATTTATGTGCGCACCATTAGAGATCTTGAGGTACTTGAGTCATCAAAGGAAGGAGTTCTTCAATGGGATGATGCACAGTCTATGAGTGATACTACTAGCATTTCTTATGAAAAATAGGAACATGGGACTTATGAAATGGTTGGGTGTGAAATGAAAAGTGCAATCATGTGCGTAAGTAGGTTCTTATTTGTGTTAGACGTTTGGGTAGTAACCGAGTACCAAGGTACATTGGCGAAGAAAATCCTAAAGTATTCTTATGTGCTATAGAAGTTTAGTGGATGAACCAAGTGGAAATAAGGAATATTTTGGTATATACCTTGATGTGGAAAAGTAGTGCGTTGGTGGATATTACATAGAGATGGTCTTTTAGAGTGGTGAGAAGTGAGAATCACCTTCTCTACTAGATTTCTTTAGGGAAATGTGCCTACCAAGACATGTGAATTTCATGGAAAGGATTATGATTTGCATCATGTTCATTAGTATGAGAGACTCGAATAGAGGCGTAGGAGGTCCTACCACCTTCATTGTGGGTGCAAAAATTCCATGTCACCTTGCAAGGCTGCACACATGCATGGTATGTTTATGTAGATTTGAATAGATACACAATGAATTGGTAGGAATTGATTGTAGGTATGATTCAAACCTTTTAATATTTTTCTAATAAATCTCCAGTGAATAAGGCATTACAGGTTATGAAGTGCTTGAATATGGGGGATAGTGAAAAGGCTAAGGAGCTTATTCACAAATTTCTAGGTGAGTCATATTTGGAGGTGCATTTTGAAGAAGAAGAGATAGATACAAAATATATTGGGTGCACTTACCCAAAAAAAAAGAAAAAGGAAAGATGGTCTACTGATTGATGATGAAGAGGTGGATAATCTTGATGTTGAGAATATTGAGGGTATGCACAAGGTCTCGTAAAATGTAGATAAGAAGGCATGCGTGTATCACAAGCCTATGAAAACTAAGAAGGTAAACATTGGGATAGATGCTAAAACTAAGGAGGCCATCATCGGATATTACTGGTCTAACTCGGAGGTTACAAAGATAATTGAGCTATTGTGTGACTTCCAAGACTTATTCCCTAGAGGTTATCATGAGTTGAAAGGGGTACAAAATTTGTTGGGCGAGATGAGTATCAAGTTAAAGGAAGGTGTGCACCCGGTTAGGAAGAGGCCTTACAAGATGAATCCTAATCTACGCATCAAGGTAAAGGAGGAAATTGATAAGATGTTGAAATATGGGATCATTGAGCTCATTGAGGAGTTAAATTGGGTTAGCCCTATGGTGATAAGTATAAATAATTATGAAAGGATGAGAATTTGTGTGGATTATAGGGAGTTGAATGCTTTATGTGTAATAGATCCCTTTCCCACACCTTTTACTTGAAGAGATTTTGGAAGGCGTTGTAGGGTACAAGATCTACTCCTTCACTAATGGATTTTATGGATATCATTAGGTGTGGATTGCTAAAGAGGATCAAGAGAAGAAAACTTTCACCATTGAGTGGGGAATTTTTGCATACACAGTTATTCCTTTTGGATTGAATAATGTGCCTGCAATCTTTTCACGCATTATTGTTCAAGCATTCTAGGACTTCATTCATAAGTTTTTACAGGTTTACTTAGATGATTGGACAATTTATAGGCTACTAAAAGATCATTGTGATAATTTAAGACTCATATTTGAGAGTTTTTGGAAGTGAAGCAAATCCTTAAACATTAAGAAGTGCATTTTTGCTACACCCTTTGGGAATCTATTGGGGCATATTATATGTAAATAAGGTTTGTTGGTAGACCCTGCTAAGGTTGCTGTTATTTTGGGCTTAGAGTTACCTAATAAATAGAGTGAGGTGTACATATTCTTGGGGCACATAGGTTATTAATTTTTTTTTATCAAAGGTTATGCTTGGATTTCCACACCCTTAGAAGAATTTTTAAAGAGCAAAGGTAAGTTCCATTAGTGTGAAGGAAGGAAAGGCTTACTACAATGCCTATTATGCACTTTCCTTCATGGACTAAACCTTTTCATGTGCATGTGGAAACCTATGACATGGCCATTGGTGAAATATTAGCCTATCCTGGAGAAGGTATTGTTGATCATCATATTTGTTTTGCAAGCGAAGGAAGTTGACCACTGGCTAAACAAAATTATATGACTATAGAGGGCGAGGCCTTGTCCATGATTTATGAACTTCACAAGTTTTGACACTACTTGTTGGATAACCATTTTATCTTCTATAAATATCATTTATCAAGGATTAATTTAGGTGAGGATGTGTAGATCATTAAAAATACAATGCCGGATGCACAACTATTCAAATTGAACTACGCGCTCTCTAAATTAGAAGATATTGTTTTATTTTTATGTACTGATGTGGTGCTTGAAGGGATGAAAATTTTAGAGATGAAACAACTTTCCGTCACGCACCGTGCTTTATATGTTGATTAGTGAAGACTTATACAAACTAGGTCGGGATGAAGTTTTGCATTGGTGTGTGCTTGAGCATGCATGAAGCTATTATGGAAGAGGATCATGGGGAATTATTGATGGCCATTATGCAGGAGATGTTACTACACAAAAGATTTTATTGGCTGGCCTATGGTGGGAAACATTGTATAAGGATTGTAAAGAATATTGTAAGGCTTGTGATCATTGTCAGTGCCTTGGAAAGCTGGGCATAGAGATGAAATGCCTTTGAGACCTATTGCGAGTCTAAAACCTTTTGAATAGTGGTCAATTGACTTTATGGGCCCTATTTTCCCACAAGTTTGAAGGAATAAATCACGCTATATTTTACCTTGTATAAATTATCTTACAAGGTGGGCATAAGCAACGCATACAAAGGATTACACAACTACGATAACAATGTTTCTATGTGAGAACATTATAAGTAGGTATGGATGCCCATTGAGTTTAACAGAGATAGGGGTACTAATTTTCTTAATGAGACTATCAGGGTACTATTGGCCAAATTTATGGTGGCACACAATAAAATAACACCCTATCACCCATAGAAAAATTGAACTGTTGAGGCTTTCAACAAGATATTGGGACATACATTGAAAAATATTTGTGATGTTGGAAGGAAAGACTGGGATGATAAAGTATCTTCTATACTTTGGGCATACAAGACAACCTACAAGAGGTTAAACAAAGCCACACCATTTCAGTTGGGGTTTGGTGTGGATTTTATTTTACCAGTAGAATTCATGTTACCTTCTCTATATATTACATGCGCGGGAGGTATAAATGATGAACAAGCATTAGAAGAGTGCATTGATAAACTGATGTAGTTGGATGAAAGGTGTGTCATTACCAGATGGAGTTAGAAGATAGAAAAGGCTAGACAGAAGGCATGACATGATAGGCATATTAAGGATAAAAATCTTGAAGTTGGAAAAATGGTTCTTCTTTATGACTCCAAGTTCTTGTGCCACCCTAGAAAGCTCAAAGTGCATTGGTTGGGACCATATGTTGTGAATTACATACTTGATTCAAGCACTTGCCAGTTATAGGCACTAGATGGGACATGGTTTCCCGATTACTTTAATGGGAGTAGGTTGAATCCCTACTATAAATAAGTCTTCTTGGTATTTGTAATAAGGTAGTATTGTCATTAGTTTAGGTTTCCCTTCAATGTATTTCCTTTATATGTGATTCTTTTAATCATTTCTATGCTTTGTCAATTTATTTGAGTGTTTTTGTGCAATAAGTACGCTTGCACTAGAAGCTAATTACTATCTATTGAATTCATGTGCAGAGGACCGCACATACTTTTAGTGTGGGGTGGATCAAGAAGGATTGATTGGTGCCTTGTTTCAGATTGCAATGCATGGTAAAAATAAAATTACAGTGCTCAAAGTAGAGATATATTTGAGAATAAAGTTTAAGGAAATTATTCATATTGAATACCACATGTAGAAGGATGGATACTCGGTATGATGACGTGAGGTAGGCTACAACATTGGAGACTATTTGGTACGAGGAACATTGGATAGGTAATTTGGTGTAGGGAAACATAAGTAAGGAAATATGTGCCCAAGAAGTAGTGGGTGCCTCAGAAGGTTATGGTGAGGTGTGGAAATGTTAGGTGCAGAAAGACATGGTGTAACACATGGAAAATCATAGAGGCAGAATTAATGTCATCTAGGGTGGTAGTTGGGGAGCATTCAATATCAAGAATTTTTAATTGAGCTATAAAATTGGTGAGTACAACGTTATTTTTACCTTACACCCTTTGAGATATTGAGTTGTGAAGTGTGCAAAAGAGTGATGAAGTGCTTAGTGTGAAGAAATAACTATTAACCAATGAACTAGGTGAACTGATCACACATTAGTGACAGGAATCCAAATGTGTGTTCGGTTGTAAGGAGTGTGAGGAAGAAGGGTTCACCTAGTTAGGGTATCACAGAGGCGAGTTATAGCTAGGGTTTCATAAAATCAAAGGGTTTGTTCTGAATTCGAGGTGTGCAAGTAACGAGAAGTGTTAGCATTGAAGTTACAGAGCATACCTATAAGTTGAAAGAGAAATGACACCTAAGAGAGCCCCGAGTTGTTAAAAAGGATGTGCAAGACGGAAAAGAATGACTAGTAGAAATGTAGTATCTAGAGGGGGTGATTGAAGGGAGACCATGGGCATCAAAGATAACACAATGAAAAATTAGATATTTCAATCATAGGACTAAGAAAACCAGTCAAGATATTATCACAGAGATAGTTCGGAAGATAAATAGGATGACGACATACAAAAATAGGGTTTTGGATGATTCGGTGAAGAAATCGATTGGAGAGTGTTGGGGTCATGTAACTCTATGAGTTTTCATATTTTGGAAATCCCAACTAGTTGTACCAGTGGTTGATGTTATGTGTATATGAGGATTTATCTTATTTCATGGGCGGGAGGATGTGGATTACCACCAAACTGATTGGCAAGGTCATAGGGTTACATGAATCGGGTTCAAATATTGTGGGTGATCTATTAGACAATGATAGATTTGATGTGATAGCCACCATGTTCAAGTACAAAAATGGAGGACAAGCATTCAAGGCTATGAACATAGAGGATATATATACAAGGGTTGTGGTGTAGCTCACAATTAAAAAATTAGGTGCCTCGAGAGAGAGGTGGATTGAGGTCAATCAAGACTGGCTTCATAAGCACACAAAATGGTGAGAAAGACCTACTATAACATTAAAAATTATATTTCAGAGAGCCTAATAGTAGAGATGCACATCCAAGATGTCAAAGGTGATAAAATAACCTTGGGTGCTATTTTACTTTTGATTGTATTAAGTGAAATAGGCATGCCCGATGGTTTGAGGAGAAATTTTTAGAGTATCCCATGGACAATAGACCACCTGCAATTTTTTTTTAAAACTATACATGTCATGGTTCCATTTCAAACACTTATAAGGAGTGCTAGGAGAAATGGGTAAGAAGGATGCGATGGGAATATTAAGGAGAGTGAAACATACCACGTAAGATTCCTACAATATTAGATGGAAAAACAAAGTTTTTAGTGTACCATCACTTTATCCTAGGGAGTTTTTTCATGAAGACAGGTGAAGAGAGTCCTTAGTGTAAGTCACCCTTCACTTTCACCACACGTTATTTTAGATATTTAGTGAACAAGTTGCACAATGAGTGGAATATCTATTTTAATGATGAAAAAAAAGATGTATATATATATATATATATATATATATATATATATATATATATATATATATATATATATATATATATATATATATATCTTGCATAAGACATATGTATGGCCAAATAAGGATGCATATGTGGATATGACGGAGATGGATAACATTGACATAACTCCGCAGAGACTCTAGCTATGGGGAAAATTGATCTTACACTCAAATATGTGCATCGAGGCTACGTTTCAAGGATGGGAAGGTGATTATAGGAGAGGACTTATATTTTCCATGTCCTCCAAAAGGGAAGTAGATGGTAGGCATAAGGAAACCATTAGATCGAGACACCACCTAGGCGGGAAGAAACAATACTTGAAGGCTTACAAAATGTCTTGGAAAGAGAAGAACAGGAACAAGAAGGCAACACTAGACTGGATCATACTAGAAGAGTGTTACATAGAAGGAATATACGTGTAAATGTTGGTGCTTGGACATCATATCTAGTAAGAAGATCACCCTACATAACACTTTGGTGAAGAAGGTTGAGGAAGGAAGGAAGAAAAGGTGAAAATATATTCCGGTCAAGGATAGTGAAGAAGAAAAATATTCATATATAATCACATGAGAAATGGTTGTAACACCTAGTTTGGAAGTGTGAGAGGATGAGGAGATAGGTGGTGAGAAACCTATGTTTAAGGAGGATGTCCCAGTATAGGTGCGTAGGGACTGAAGAGGAAAGATGTGTCGGTGGAGACATAGAATTAGTAGAACATATTGTGCTCTAGGAAAATAAAATAGATGGTGAAGAGGAAGCATAGAAAAATTAGGCACCTTTGAAGCACAAGAGCATGTAGGAGAGTGCACCAGTGATCCCAAGGAAGATGAGATGGTAAGAACATAGAACCTTGGCTATTCTAATGACATGACAAAGATAATTCATGCATGGTTCTAGAGTACTATCTTGAAGGAATGATTATCGGCTAGGAATTGATGGATCTAGATATGGAAAGCGCACCCACTCACAAAAAAATTTTCATGGAATTTGCATACTCACATAGATGAGCCAAAATTTGATGTTTGTGAGGAATCATGTGTATCACGGAGGATGAAGAAAGCACCAAATTCTCACCATATCACAATAAATCCAACTCAGTTTTTAGATGAACATGTGAGTAATGTACTAATGATGGTATCGCAGAGGTTGCATGTAGAAATATTAATAAGGTGAAAAATATTTGTGCTCTATTAGAAGATAAAAAGGATAAAGATACAAAGATTAAGCATCGACAAAAGAAAAGTAGGCAATTGATTTGAAGGCACATATAGTACTTAGTATGGCGGAACAGATCGGTGATGAGATTTTGAAAAGAAGGCTACATTTGTAAGAGAGAGTGGTAGAGAGATTTCCATTTTCTATACATTACTTACACACGCTAGTTCATATGGTGTTATATGAGGGTCCAGTATGGATGTCAAAGTGAAGGATCTGCAAAGCACATGAGGAAAAGACAAAGGAAACCATCGCATGAAAAATAAGTGGGTATGAGTATTTATTATAAATTCGAAGGATAAAATGAAAAAGGTAGACATGGCATTAATAATTTATGTGGATCATGAAGCAATCATCAAGACAAGGACCATGGTAGAAGACAATGCAGTCCTTGCGGTGAAACAAGATGAGTCACTTTGGTGCATGAGGAGAGGATCACTTTAGTGTAAAAAAGCACGATGCACTTGCAGTAGCCCAATAACCTCGAAGGAGAAGATCAAGGAAATTGGGAAATCATTGTGCTTCATATAGATGTGATGGAAGGGATGGTCTCAAGTTTTTCCAATGTCCTTAGGGTATTTCCGAATGAAGGTGAAACATGACTATAGACGAAATGGAGGGGTATTTTCATACATCCTTGACAAGAGAAATAAGGCACTCAATGATTGGAATGAATTAGAGGTAGAATTTAAAAGTGAGTATACAGAGCTGATTCTAACTTTTGAAGGGTAGCGCACCAATGTATTCTTTCTTTCTGTGTATAATTATTTTGTTGTTCCTTATTATTTATTTATGGAGAAGTCAAGGCATGATTACCCATTGCCAAGGGTAGAAATGAAATTAGTGTGGGGTAATATTGGGATGAAAAAATATGGCTAAGTATTAGTGGTGTAAGAGAAGAGGGTGCACATTAATAAGACGTGCGTGGAAGTTTGGCAGGAAACGGGCATGCCGGGTAAAATCATTGTGTAAAGACTTAGATATTTTTCATAAAGCTAATTAAATACATGGAGTTAAGATCACACAATAGTAAGAAGACTTGGAAGTCACTCAAGGTTATTTTGGGATAATAGGAATATCAAAAGACATGCATAGTTTTGATCTAATAATATGATGGGAACAAGAGTTATCTATAGATGATCTATTGTTAGGAAAGTTTGTATGCTTTTGTAGTTATTTTATAGCAGCACATGAATATTATTAGCATGTAGCCTATTTTGAGAGTGCATGAGTAGTGAAGGGAAAGTCCCCAATACTTATAAATATGTATTGATTTGCATGGTTTAGGGATCATCTATGTTTTTAAAGAGTTATGGTGCTAGTTTATGAGTGTGCATGACTTTTGGTGACAGTAATATATATGTATGTAGCTTCTATGTTTTACAGTAATTAATACAATGGATATTTGTGGCTAGATATTGGTTGTTGACATATATGTGACTTGTTCTTGTATGGTAAACCTAATCTTGATTCTTATATAAGTTATTCTTACATATGGTTATGATCTAGATCTGTTTATGGTTTATCACTTCATTGTTATTATGGATCTAGAATATATCTATGTATGTTCTTATCATGTTAACTCCTTGAAAAATATTCCATAAAAGAGGGACCTGGTACCCTTGTGCATTTCGGAGTGGGCGCTCGATTACGGTTGAGTGATGTGCCAATGCGCCTTGAGATATTGGGTAAAATAAAAGACTACAAGTGTATATCAATACCCACAGATGATCCCCACTCTTTCAAAGATTTCATAGGTTCTCTCAAAACATCCTCAGCTATTTCCTTTGACTCTACTAAAATACCATCACTTTGGCCTAAGGATCATGACTTACCTCTCTTCATTACCACTCAAATCAATGATGTCCTCATCAAGAGGGTCATGATTGATGGGGGTACCACAATCAACATCATCTCATCCATTGCCTTCAACTAACTTTGATTACTAAATATTTTCATCATTCAAACACTGGTCCTCCTTCAAGCTTTCAACGATACAATCATGCCCAGGTTAGGTATTGTTATCCCAAATCTTAAATTCGGTGTTAAAACCCTGCCCAAAATTTTCTATATCATAGAGGGAGATTTCTAGTATAATATGTTGTTAGGATGACCTTGGATATACACCATGCATTGTGTCCCTTCGACACTTCACGATGTCTTAAATATGAATACAAAGGTAAGACATTCACGGTCCCCGTAGATCCTAATCCTTTCGCTGATTGTAATATGACATACCATCTAAATGATGTCCTCATCCCAAAATCAAAATCCTCTAACAAATCATCCACCACCATATCTAATCCACCAGCACATCCATTCCATCATCCAAACTACCTAATGAATCCTCTCTCAGGGACATTATGGAACATATTTCATTGGGGAGTACCATCTCCTCATGCTTAACTCACTTCCCACACCTAAGATATATGGAAGACCAGAAAACAACCATTATACAAGCCTGACATCGAGACATTTTCTCCCATGGATACACCTATCTAAAAACCAACCTCATCTATGGGGGGATTGACCATCCCTCTTCACAATATAATCATCAACACCACACCATGCCCTTTAAATATGATTTCACTCTTTATATAATCCCACCTTCATTCAAATGTATCTCCATCATTGCACATGGAAAGGTTTTGGATTTGGATGCTACAAACAAGGAATACATGATTTTATTTCCTATGTTCCCTCAAACCACATGAAAATTATGGGATAGGATATGAAATTCCCTTTGTTGAATCATCTTCTTAAAAAAAATTCATATGTGTCACTGAACTTGAGCCATCACCATCCGTAGAACCTGATGATCCCATAGACACGAGATGACACCATCTCCATCCCACCTAATTTTTTTAGTCAATACTATTTCCTTAGGTCCTTTAACTTATCAATCCAACCATGTCACCAAGAAACTTCCTCTCATTTGGCTAGAAATGATTGAAGAATATTCACCCACCATCAACACCCTCCAATGCCACAATGATCAAGAAATACTATCCCATATGGGAGCTAACAACCATTTCCTTCAAAAACCTTACCACATGATACATCAACCCTTCTTAATGAATCCACCATTGACGTAAACTTAGGAACCCCTCAAGAACCTCACATAGTTAAATTCGGTCAATCCCTAAATCCGTAAGAATTAAAATACTTCACTGATTTCTTATCCAAATATAGTCAAGATTTTTCCTGGTCATATAGTGATATGCCAAGTATTGACCCCAATATCATCGTACATAATATCATCACTTATCCTAATGCCAAACCCATCAAATAGAATCTCCATAGGATGCATCCCGTGTGGCTCTCCTTATCAAAGAAGAGTTACAACATCTTCTTTCTACTAATTTCATCATACCCATTAACTATCCACAATGGGTCTCTAATATCATACCTGTAACCAAATCCTCAGGCAAGTTACGCATTTTCAATGACTTCAAGGATCTCAATCTTTCCTACCCTAAAGATGATTTCTCTCCCGAATATCAATCAACTAGTCAACTTAATAGCTGGCCACGAAATGCTCTCCCTTATGGATGGATTTTCTAGTTACAATCAAATCCTCATCACCATTGATGATCAACATAAGAAATCCTTCATTACCCCTTGGGGGATCTTATGATACAGTGTTATTCCCTTTATACTTAAAACACCGAGCCACTTATCAACATGCTATGACATACATCTTTCATGATCTTATCCATAAAACTGTAGAAGATTACATTGATGATCTCTTAGGAAAATATAAACAACACAAAGATCATCTCACTATCCTTGAATCAATATTTATCCATCTTATTTAATATTTCCTTCGTCTTAACCCTACTAAGTGTGTTTTGATGTTCTCACTGGTAAAATCCTAGGGTTCATCATGTCTATCTCGAGGTATTAAAGTAGACCTGGCCAAAATTAAAGCAATTATTGAAATGCATCCTCCATCAAATATCAAATAATTGTGTAGTCTTCAAGGTAAATTATAATCTATCCAACATTTCATATCTCAACTCTTAGACCATTTTCAACCATTCCACCACCTCATTCGTAAATATGTTGAATTCAGATGGGACCTCAATTGTTAAAATGATTTTTATGAGCTCAAACATTATATTTTATCACCACTTGTACTCATACCTCCTTGTGAGGGGGAGCCCTTCTATCTCTACATATCTGCCATAAATCATGCTTTAGGAGCTATGCTCACTCATCGAGATGAGTGAGGCTATGAAAAAGCTATTTATCACATAATTCATACCCTCTACAAATACAAAACTCGTTATATCGAAGCCAAAATATTATGTTGCACTATATACTTTACAACCTCCAAGATATGACACTATCTTCTCAATCATAAAAAATTTCGTTGTCACTAAATATAACCCACTTAAAATCATGTACTCTAAACCATACCACAATGACCATATAACTCGATGGCTCATGCTTATGACTAATTTAAAACTTGAACTCATATCAAAAAAGTATATCAAGCACCAAGACATCACTAAACATATTGCTGAAACACCCCTTCACGATACGACCTTCCTCATGAAAAATTTCCTGAAGAATCCAACAACACTATCGACGAACATGAATTCATTCATATGAAAATGACTCTATTCTTTAATGGATCTAAATTCCAATAAGAGGAGGGGCCAAGTATCATTATCATACCTCCTGGAGGATTCCTATTCCAATATAATTTAAAATTAACTTCAAATGTACTAATAACATGGAAGAATATGAAGTTTTAATTATGGGCCTTATAACTTCTATCCTATTGGGTGTTCATATCTTGGAAATCTACAGAGATTCACAAATTGTTATCAATCAAGTAAAAGGAGAGTATTAATGTAAAAATAAAATATTACAAAAGTATAAAGCCAATGTTGATTTTCTCCTTGGAGCCTTTGATCATTACACTATCCAAACAATTCCACGATCTTCCAAAAAATTTACAGATACTATGGCTTCTTTAGGAGCCCTCATCCCCTTACAAACCTGAAGAATCAACTAAAAATTCCAATGTATTTATATTCATTTAAATAAAAGATCACCCCTCACATCAAAATAAACTCCCTCCTATCAAAACTATTGACAATCATCCAACTGATCTATGGTATTCTCAAATATTTGACTATCTTTCTAAATCTAAAATCCCCTCGACTTATCACAAAACATTAAACGATCATTTAGTCAACATTCCTCTTTCTTTATCATCATAGGTGGTATATTATATAAATGCAGCTTTGATGACCTCCTATTAAGGTGTCTTAAGTCTCACGAATCTATCAAAACAATCCAAGAGGTCCATGATGACATATTTGGTAGAAATTTCAAAGTGTTAACTCTGTCTGCTAAACGTGTCTTACAACTCAATTACTATTGGATACTTTCTATTAAGATTGTTGTGCATACATAAAGAAGTGCATCAAATGCCAACAAAACTCAAATATTATCCATGTCCCTAGTTAGGCTTTGTAACTTGCTCATGATCTATGGAATTTTTGCAATGAAGGCTAGACCTCATTGGCACTATCAATCCGAAATCATCCCAACAACACCATTCAATTATCATAGCCACTGAATATTTCACAAAATGGGTCGATTCTATTCCCTTGACTTCAACTAAAGAAAATCAAATCATCAATTTCATTTATCAATACATCATATGTCATTTTGGTGTTCCTCATAAAATTTTCACAGATAATGGAAAATCCTTCAAGAACAAGGATGTTAAGAAACTCTGTGATGCTTTCAACATTAAACTCATATTTTCATCACCATACTATCCCCAAGAAAATGGATAGGAAGAAGCCTCTAACAAAACACTTACTAAAATCCTCATGAAAATAGTAGACAAAATAGACATGAATTAGCATATCGAATACCGTTTGATCTTTGGGCTTATTGAACTAGCATTTGTACCCCTACAGGTGCTACACCCTTCTCTCTAGTCTACGACTCTAAGGTGGTTCTACCCCTTGAAGTTAAAATCCCATCACTCTATGTATCACTCAAATACTTTATCCCCGATGAAGAATATCGACAAGACCGTCTTGCACAACTAGAATTATTAGACAAAAAACACCTAATGGCCCTGGAACATCATCAAGTATATCAATAACATGTCAAATGTGCCTACAATAAACATGTAAAATAACATGACTTCAAAATTGGTGATCTCATTCTCAAGGAAAATAAAAATTTCACTACTTTATAATGAGTAAACATGGAAATTTTTCCCCTAATTGGATCGGTCCATATGTTATTACTCACAAGTATGGGTCATGATCTTATTGCTTATCCTCCCTTGATGGTGAACCTAAAAAGGAATCTTTGAATTCATTACGCTTGACCTTGATACTGTTAATTTTTTACCATCATGACAATATTTACATCACTTTGTCCCACCAATAACCAATCATATTCTCACCATAATGATTCGAAAGCATATGGTTTTCCGTCACTTTCCTTATAAACCTTAAAGATGAGCACCATAGATTTGTTCATCACATCTTTCTATGGACAAGTTCCACATTAGTAGGAAAACCATAGCCATTACATCCATCTAACCTTTTACTAACTAAAATCATGTCACTAGGCACATATGTGTAGGTCATGTACACATATTTCCCCTCTTTGAAATAGTCTAGTAAGGTTTTCCCTCAACTCAAATAAAAGTCAAAAATATCTAAGGATTCTCTTTATCAAAAGTAAAAAAAGACCGATCCCTCAAAGAACAAATACTCAAAAATATATCAAATATTATCAAAAATAAAAGTATATTGATCCCTAAAAGGACAATTACTAGTCAAAATCATCTACCAATCCCTCCAAGGACATATCTTTGTATAAATAAAAATTCAAAATTGTAGACCACTCTCTCAAATAATGGCTACTTATGTATAAAAGGCTTCATGCATCGATCAACCTTAAAAAATCAAAATATCAAAAGCATCCTAGGAAATATTCCCACATTGATCACATTTCCCTTAAAACAAACTTCTCGCATCGACGAATTTGTGTCAAAATCAAATATATAAAGTTGGGGAATTTCTCTATGAACTGCTATCGAGAACCCTCTTTCCCACATGACCTATACATGAAAAACCCCTTTTGTGTCCTAGGAAGGTACATCTAATCACTTCATCTCTATAATTAAGGTCCAATATATCACTACCCACTGATAGTCTTGTGTTAACATTATTAAAGGCTAAAAGTGAAAGTGATTTCAAATTTCTATACTTATCATTCATGTATCAAATATATATCAAAATAAATAATTCCATTTTTACTCCTACTTCAACAAAGATAGAACACATTTTTATTAACATTTTTGATCACATATTAAGTCACATCATACATCCAAATCACATTTAACATTTAATCATAAATTCACATTTTCCATATTTAAAAACTCATAGACACATCAATTAAAGAAAACATTAAAACCCATGTATCAATACATATATCATAATCAAAATAAGCCAAATCACAACCACATCATCACTATATATATATAATCAAAATCCAAAATACATCATCAAAGAGTCTCTGTACATCACATATATCAAAGGCTTCACAAAGATTTGTATACATATAAAAATCCATAATCCAAATACACATAATCACTCTCCAGTAAATTGGACACCTCCTAGGAACTCAATGACATGGATAACACTCCCATCACCTCTCGGAGGCCCCACCACCACCAAATCCTCCATCAAGTCCTCGAGGTGGCTGACCTATACTCCTTGCACTCACCTTTGGGCATTTCCCTCGCTGCGTTAGATGATCCACCCATAACATAGAATTAGGAAAGTTATGTATAACCATATCCTCATAGTATGGCAACATTCTATGTAAGGAATGATAGTGACAAACACTAATCATACCTATCCACCCATCTAAATGCTATCCTACGTACATGCTATCAACTCTACACTTGATATAGAATACGCCATAATACCTAGGGCCTACCTTAAAGTATCCCACTGTTGATATCTTGATCTACTACTTCTTGTGTAAACTATTCTCGATTCCATATCACTCAGCTATAACACTATCCCTCTCTCCAATCAATGTATCCCTCACCCCAACTAAATCATCCCTCTCTCTCCTAAGACTATCCCTCTCAGCCTCCTTTGTTGCACTCGGTAGGCCATCAATTATGTCACTACAGGCTCCGGTTCCCTGTCATCCTCATTATCCTCAACATCATCAATAACATTCATGACCTCTTATGCCCCCTCTACATAAGCACGCACCCCCATCCCCTCTCGAATCAATCTCATCCTCTCAAACTAATCATATGCCCTCACCCACCACCGACCGTAGCCCACATCCACTCTAAAATCATTAATAGGAACTAACTCCCCCTCGTCATCTAACCCCATAGCCCTTGCTCCTCTACTATCACAAAAAACAATCCACAACTTCCTTGGGAGTATCACGTATCTCCCCTCTCACCTATAAGGTACCGAATCCTCAAGCATATAATGTATAAGATAAAATTTCTATCTGAAATGACTAAATATAACCATCTCATAATCCCCTCCCAACCTATCCTTTACTTACAAATCTTTTTGTGTTTGTACGATAGAAAAGTGACATGCGAGCATGAGAATCTACAAGTAGCCCTTCTTTGTACCCAACCTCCCGAGGTTGTGCCAAGACAGCCGATGGAAATGAAATTTATGTGGGTCTGGAAAAACTAATTGGGCAATCTTATATCCTCAACACATAATAATGGGATCTACGAGTCTAAGGCAAACAAAGCTCTCCTAACCTGGATTGGTGTAATAGATCGTTTAGATATAATAGCTGCTCGGAGGATCCAATCAATGTCAAGCTCTACCAAGATCCTATTTATTGGTTTTTAGATACGTGGAAAGTGACCTATAGGTGCTTCGTGTATATTTCCAGACAAGGTCATAGACAAATGGTGGTGAGAGATATAGTGGATTTGTAGGAAACTATGGGTGATTTTCTGGTCTTGCTTAGAAAATATTAGCTTGATTGGCTTCTATATTTAATGTGGAAAATTATATTATGAAATCTGGTGGGAGTGGTGAGGATCTAAATACCAGCATGTGTAAATTGGTGTCAATAATTAACTGACTTGTAGGCCCGTTAGGTTGTGGGACCTGGGGGTCACAACAATGAGTTCGTGGTTGTTGTGGACCTATTATGGTCATGTGAAGAATCAATCTCTTCTTTTGACTATCCAATAGTCATAAGCCTTTTCATATTTTATGTTTAATATCAAGAGTTGTGAGATCTTGTCAAAATACCTTATGGGTGTTCGGAAAATTGTATATGTAAGCTTTGTGTTTATGTCGATGAGAAGGTCTCCTGCATTTGGCTGCGGAACTAATGGATCACAACCAAATATTTTTTCTCTTTCGGGTTCTTGTATGGTCATGCAGATATCCTATCAAGGCAATCTATAGTTGGGTTGACTTGACCAGAATGTGTATGCTTTGTCATCTTCAATATTCAACTCTCTCAATTGTTCACTAACTGCTTGCGGGTTTATTGTCATTTGAAAGACCTACATCCTAAGCCGTTGATCTATATATGTTCATGTTGTGAAGAGATTTGGTTGAGGTACTACTGGTTCTAATACGTAATCCTGGGCTCTCTGGGTCCCGTAATTGTCATGCAAAAGATGATTCAACTTTAACTGAAATGAGTAAACTAACTATGAAAGGTATATCTACACTATACTTATATTCCTTTTGTTTTTTTTGTATTTTCGATGATGTATATTTGAATGAAATTTAAAGAGAAGCTATTCTAATATATTTAGATAATGAACAATTAAATTAATAAAAAAATTAAAATAAGCAAGTTAGCTTGATATAGATATTTTACACTGTGCACATGTGAATTTATCTTAAATATACAAATAACTAACTAATTTAATTGAAAGACCTTCAATCTTACCTCAGAAGTGAGGAATAAATCACAGCTTCTCAGAAGCTATCATTCCACACAACTTCCTTGGTAATCTTGAAAGCAAGCTTTAACTAAAATAAAATGATTTGCTACTCTATTTGATATATGTAACTACAACTTTGATATTTCAAACCTGGAGTTTTATAGAATAGTGGTAAATCCAATTGTGTCATGACTTGTCACCTCGGTGTGACCTTTTTGTTCCTTTGTGCTCTTGTGAATCTAGGAAAGTGTGAATGTGATAATGTCGGTAGAAGAAGATACTTAAATAGTGGCAGCTTGGATATAAATTGAATAAAATGCAAATAAGAGATGGATAGTGCAAGTAAACAAAGCTTGACTATGTGATTCCTAACAAGATTTATTGTGGGGATACAACAAAAATATACCGAGAATTCTAGGATCTATTTCTTGTGACAAAACAACAACCTACAACTCTAAGATTATCAAATGAATTCTAATCTAGAACTGAAACTATCTTATGCTAAGATGACTGTGTATGATAACAATGTAGCAAAATTAAAATGTGAAGATCAATGATTTCTAAATTAGAAAATAAGAAAGGAGCCTTGAACTGAGAGGATGAGAATTCATGCAAAATCTAAACTTATTGAAACTTATGGGAGAACTTCAAAACACACTGAGTAATAATTCATAGAGTGAGAGGGGCCATTTGCTTGTAAACAAGCTTGGTATTTATAGCATTTGGATTTACTAGAGGGTAAGTTTGAATTGAACTCTTTTATCATAAACAAAGAGAAATTACTATTTACCAGGTGGCTAAAACATAAATGCAAGCAAGAGTGGTTGAAGAATGTGAGTGCCACTTGAATTTTTCACATTGACGAAAGCATCGGAAAGTTCTAGAAAATGCGCATAGGACCACTTTGCCTTGCGTAGAGTGGTGGTTATAGGACCGTCACCATATCGTGTGCGGTGGTCATGGGACCCCCGCCCATTTAGGAGGTGGTCCAGAAACTAAAGACCAAAATAAAATAAAAGAGGGAACATGGTCAGAACAAAGCATACAGAGGCTAGATATGGTTTTGGGATGTAGATTTATACTCATCGTGATTTCTAGATTTCGAATACCTTGTGAAGAGATATGAATCATCATCAAGGTTCTGTTATCTCTTTCAAAGTAGTGTAATACCTAAAATTTTGGGTACGTACATATTGCCCCCTTAGAGAAGAGTTTTAGCCATGAAAGGACATAAAATGGTGGGTTCGAGTATGGTGGTCCCAAAGCGGGAAGTTAGAAGCTATACCGATATACCCATGTGTCGCAATGTCACCATCCGATTCTCACTATCTATAAAATGAAAAGAGGACTCAAGTGTAGATAGATAAAGAAATTGAAAAATAAATACTAAATTAAAATGAAATGAGGACTTACCATTTGCGTAGGGATGAGAACTTACCTCCATCAGCGCTCCAACTCTGTGAAAGAACATTCAAAATAAGTTATAATATTATATATATATATATATATATATATAAAATGAGCTCATTTTCCTATTCATTTACGTGTGTTTATTTGGAAATTTTTGAGCTCTGGGACCCATGGTAATCATTTTCAACAAGATTATAACCAAAACATTCATTGCAAGATCGTGATCATACCTCCGAGAGCAAGACATCGATCTGCAAAGTCTTAGGTTAGTTTTTCTCAATTCATTGCTTTTAAACCTAAAATATAGAAATGTTGAAATCTTTGTCTTGGGTGGGGGTATTTTCAAAAATATTAGTGTTAAATGAGTCTCTAGGGGGTGCCCATAGGGTAGGTTTTTATTTTAGTTGAAATGGTGTATTTTGCTTGTTTTTAGGCATTTTTAGGGTTAATGGGTGCACGCCGAATCGACACAGGACCGCCGCCTTACACAAAGCGGTGGTCACGGGACCTCTACCCAAGTAGGGTGGTAGTTACAGGACCACCGTCCTTAGATGGTGGTGGTTCTGAGCTCGCTACTTTGTATAGGGTGGCGGTTTAGGACAGAAGGAGAAAATAGATGCCTTAGTTTTTTTTTTTTTTTTGCATTTTTGATATTTTGCTATGTTTTTGATGAGTTTATCTATTGGATTATGTTGCTAACTTGCTCTTTTTTTGTGTTTTGGGTGGATGCAGAAGAAGGAGGAGTATATTAGATGGAGCAGAGAGAGGGAGTGTGATTGGCTCCCAACAGTGTTGGATACATTGACCCAGGTAGAGAGAGACACTTTGTAGAGGGCTAGTATTTTGAGGATCTCTTCGGTCCCTCATGTTGCTCCTACTAGTCACATATTGTGTGACTTGTTCTCATATTGGGATGTGGATCAGAACACTTTCTAATTTCCAGGTGTTAGGGGTGAGTGGACTATCACCCTAGAGGACATCTATCACATACTGGGGGTTCCGATTCTTGGGAGGTGGCTGTCTCTTAAGACAACAGGATCTAGATCTTAAATGGTTCAGTGGGCCACCTATATGGGAGATGTTGTTATCTCCCTTGGCTCAAAGAAGGGGGTGAAGGTTTGATCCATTGCTTCTTCTCCTATCCCTATGATCCACAAGGATATTATGGGTATCTTGGCCTCATGGTTGATTGGGGATAAGGGAGGGGATACTCTCTTATACTGCTAGGCTCCCATTATTACACAGATTGAGGCCCATGGCCATACTTACACTTGGGGAGTAGATATTCTTGGGACCACATACCATGACTTATATAGGGTGGTCAGGTTACAGGGGTAGTCCTTGAGTCACCCCACTCTAGTTATGAGTTGGGTGTATGAGCGCATCGTCCCCTATGGAAGGGGTGTACTAGTAGAGGATCCAGGGGCTGTTAGAGTAGCAAGGTGGATAGGGATGACAAGTGCTCAGGATGCCACATTAGCCAGTGGATTCATTGACTACCGTAGATATGGAGGCCACTCCTTATTAGGCCATGGTGGGAGTATGGGGAGAGGAGACACTTACATTGATCACCTGCTCTACTACTACAGTCAGTTAGTAGACATGATAGAGAGGGTGGAGGTCCACCCATTTGACCGAGTCCCTCAGTAGTTTGGTCTCCCCTATGTTGATATGCTTCCTCCAGTGGGGGCAGTATACAGGACTATTTGTGAGGCCCGGGGAGGCCCTAGAGGAGATCGGGGTTGGACCATAGTTACTCCTGGAGTTCCTATAGTGGTTAGATGGGTGGTTTGGGCTTGAGGGCATTAGATTGGAGTTGCTCTTGCTTTCAATGGGGAGGATGAGCCTATTTATGTGGACTCAGACTCTAAGGAGTTCACAAGAGGGGAGACAAAGGAGGAGATGGAGGAGGGGATGATGGGAGGTAAGACGGTGGGATGACCGAGGAGGATGAGAGTGATTCTGAGTGGCATGACACTCAGGATATCTTGAGGGCCGAGAGGGAGGAGGTGAGTGCAGAGAAGGTGACTTTGATCTCAAAGGAGTTGCCTTCTTAGGACTTAGGGGGAGATGATGAGTTTGTGGTAGGACGTCATTTCTTTCCATATTTGGGGGAGGTTCTATAGTCTACAGCAGCATTGGTAGCAGGCACAGATCCTAGGGACCCCACTTGGATGCATAGAGATCGAGTGAGTTACTACTATTTTCTCGACCTTATTAGTTAGAAATATTAGTTGATATTTCCTTTTTTTTGTTGTTTCCTTTGTTTTTGACCTTGTTCTTAGCGATTTTATAACTTATTATTTGTCTTTTTATTTGTAGCGACTATTGAGGGATGGTGACACCCTATTGCTCCCCTTGGAGAGTACTCAAGGCAAGCTTACTGAGGACATTGGAGAGCTCTCAGTAGCTAGTAGACATACTAATATGTTTGCCCCTATCTGGAAGGTGGAAAAGTTAGTGATCTCCCTTTGTGCTAAGGTAGTTGGATATAGGAATACTTGGCATCTAATGAGGTGGAGTCATTCTCGTAGTGAGAGCATAACCAATGGATGTGATCATGAGCACTCAGTTCATTCAGAGTGTCTTCATAGAAATAGTCCTAGGCGTGATCGTGCACTCTCTGAGGGATCCCACAGGGATTGAGAGGCCATTTGGTATTTTTGTAGTGATTTTGCTAGATTTTTATATGGGTTGTTTTTGTTTTTTCGGGCTCATTGAGTGTTTTGACCATGCCTAGTGCATGATGGCATTGTATGTAGAACATGATTCCTATATATATATATATATATATATATATATATCTTTTTGGATCTAGATCTTCTTTGTATCTAGATTTTTGTGGTTTGTTTCCCATGTGTATACTAGATGTTTCAAAATCTCTATTTTTATATGCTTTTCAGAATGTATGCAATGGATGACAAATGATAACAAGTGTTGAACAAAATGTTTCTCTTTTGTTTGTTTTCGTAATGCTGATATGTGATGATGTAAACATATCGTAGTACTGAACTTTTGGATTCTTTGGGAAATTTTTGTTGCTTCTTCTTATTTTGGAAAAATGTGATGAATATGTAGTGATAATGAGATGAAATTTCCCCACTCCTAACTCCATGCAACTAGTAAGATGTGAGAGCTCAACACCAAGAGTTGGGAAGGGAACAAATTATATGAGTTTGAATGAATGAAAATGATGAGAGAAAGACAAGGTTTTGACAGAAATCAAATTTAGACCTCCGTACTTACTCTTACTCAAAACTACTACATAGTTCAGAATGTAACTTACTTTCCAGTTTATCTAGACTTAGATCCATGGATGGCAACTTGGTTGAAAAATATGGTTTTGAGGATTTGATCTCTTTGGAATTTGGACACTTAATTTCACTTAATACACTTTGCTTTAAAATATTAATATTCACTAATTTGTGTGAATGGACCCCCTACACCCTGCCCCATGCTACTAGTAAGAAGTATGGGCTTACCACCGAAGGCAGGACATAGGTGAGTAAGGGAACTTCTTTCCTTTCTCAACCTCACATCACTAGTAAGAGATGTGGGCTCATCACCAAAGGTTGGTGGGGCAAAGAAGTGTGTAAAAATAAAATATTCTATTTTGTTTAGTATTTTTTATTTAATTTGACATTTTTGATTTGTGATTTTGAAGTATCCTTGTTTCAAAGAGATGTAAGAAGGATAGATGTGACACCAAGAAGCTTCTAGAATAGACCATAGGTAAGAACAACTTAACCTAGTAGAAAAGAATGAGTATGACCAAGTATGTAGGCCTTGGTATGGTTTTTGTCAAGACTTTGTCTGTCAAATTGATGAAATGATTTCGGAACCATCGATGATATTATGAAAATTGAAGAGATATGATTATAATGCTTTTGCCAATATTTTCAAAATCCTATAATAAATTGCTTAAGAATAAGTTCCTTGATTCACAAAATTTACGAAATGAGTGAACAAAATGAAACAACTGAGTGACTAATGCAATGTAGGTAGATATAATATACAAATGGTAATGTTGATGACTTATGCGTAAAACCGTTTAAGATGTAAGGAATTGACAATTTCATTGAATTCCTCACCTTCTAGTGTACACAAGAGATATGCACCATTTATATAGTCTTTCATGACTCAGTATGGGCCCAACCATTTGGGCCGGAATTTCCTTCCTTCATTGGTTTTCTTATCAATCCAACTATCTAGTCTTAGAACTAGATCTCCCTGTATATTTCTCATTCGCAGACCTTTTTGTTATATTGCTAGCACATCTAGTCAGCATAGGCTTTGTGTCATTGTTAGGGATTTATCCTGGCCTCATCAAGTCTTTCGAGTTGAGAGAGGCATGCTTCTCTATAGGATTCTTCTCCCAAAATCCCTTGTAAGGAGATGCAAAGACTAGCTATTTCGACCTTAAGCGGGAGAAATGGTTACGCCCCAAATACAAATGAGAAAGGGGTTGCCCTGTTAGTGTTCTTATTGAAGTTTGATGGGCCCACAAGGTCGGGTATAATTTTAAATGCCAATCCTGTTTGTTCTCATTAATTGTTTTGAGGATAATAGATTTGAATGTTTTCTTTATGGCTTCAGCTTGTCCGTTGGCTTGAGGGTAATAAAGAGAGGTCGTATGATGGTTTATCTTGAATTTTCTACATAACTCATGGACCTCATCATTCTTAGAGGATGTGCCATTATCTAAGATAATGACTTGTGGGACACCATACCTGTAAATGATCTGATTCAAAATGAATTTAGTAATTACGGAGTAACTCCGGTACGGTGGTAAGAGGCATATCCTCTACCCATTTGGTAAAATATTATGTGGCCATAATTATAAAGTTATGGCCATATTTTGATAAGGGAGAGAATTTACCTATTAAATCTAGGCCCCACATGGAAAAGGGCCATGGAGTTGCGATTGGTTGTAGAGATTATGCTAGCATGTGAATCTCGTGAGAGAATTATTGGCATTTATGAAACTTGCACAAAAATTCTACTGCGTCATGTTCTAGAGTGGGCCAGAAATAGCCCATCCAATGTATTTTGCAAGTAGTGGCATGGCCACCAAAGTGGCCTCCACATATCCCACTGTGGGATTCGTAAAGAATCTTTTTGGATTCTTCCATGTCAACACATCTTAGAAGCATTCCATTGAAGGCTTTACAATAGAGCACTTGTTCTAATATAACATATTTAGTAGTGATAATGCATAACCACCTTCTTTGTTGTAATGTGGCACCTTCTGGGTATGTATGGTCCATGATAAAATTGACGATGTCAGTGTACCAAGGACATATAGAGATGGGGGGTCTGGTTTTGACAAAATATATGCATTCATCGGGAAAGTCTAGGTCTACCACATCACCTCTGTCTAAGCAGATGTGAGCTAACCGATCTACAATGATTTGTCCCTTTATGGATTTTTGGTTTACAAATGTTAATTCAAACTCACCCATTAAGGTTATGAAACATCCAACCTTTTTAGATAAAGACCCTTGCATGAGGAATGTTTGTAAATGATTTGTCTTTACAATGACCCTTGTTTCTTGATTTAACATGTAATTTCTCAAACATTTCATTGTGAAGACTATGGTAAGGCATTCTCTTTCTACATGTGTATAACATGTTTCATAATCAAGAAATGTCTAGCTAATGAAATAGAATGCACTTTCTCATTTATCATTGTCTTCCTGGGCCAACATGTAGGCTAGTGAGACATCAATATCTTATGAATACAGGATCAAAGGATGATCTGGTCTAGGAGGCATTAGCATGGGAGGAGACAACAAGAAGTGTTAAACTGCTTCGAAGGCCTCATTGCACTGTTTTGTCCAATCGATGCTATAATCTTTCTTTAATAAATTTTTGATTAGATGAACAACAAAACTTAAGTCCGGAATGAACCTTCAAATTGCACCAAGTTTCCCAAGAAATGATCTAATACTAGACTCGTCTGATGGTGGAATCATTTCAAGAACAACCTGAATTTTGGCTGGATCAACATCAATCCCTCGTGAGGATATAATGTAACCTAGAAGCTTGCCTCCTATCATGCCAAATATGCATTTCTCTGGGTTCAATGTGATGCCATACTCGATCAATTGTGAGAGAATGATATAGAGTACTTCTGGGTGATCATAGTGCTTCTTTTCTTTGGCCAACAAGTCATCTATGCAGGACTCCACAATCTTATGAATAAGGTTGTGAAATATGTATGTCATTTCTGTTGGTATGTAGCACCAGCATTCTTAAGACCGAATGACATGACAACGTAACAATAATTTCCCCAAGGAGTTATAAACGTAGTCTTGGCTTGATCTTCCTCGGATATTTTAATCTAATTATACCCTGAGAACCCATCCATGAGGGACAATAGCTCAAATCCAGCTATTGCATCAACAATGATGTCAATGGATGGAAATGGGAAGTCATCTTTGGGGTAAGCTTTATTAATGTCCCGGAAGTCTATGCAAATGCGTATCTTCCCATTCTTTTTGAGAATAGGGATGATATTAAATACCCATTATGAATAGTGACTAGTTTGATGAATCCCACCTGGAGAAGTTTCATTACTTATTATTTTACCATGAGAGCCACTTTTGCTTGATTGGCTTTGCATCTGGTTTGGTGACAAGATTGTGTACCACAATATATGGTGCAATTCCCATCATTTCTTTTTAATTAAATGTGAAAGCCTTTTGATGTTCCTTGAGGATTTGGGTATGTATTTCTATCTCCTCTGGAGTTAAAGAGGATCCTAACTTCAAAATATTTGGTTCTTCCTCCATTCCAATATTTATGTTAATTGTTTCTTTAATTAAGGAAGCGTTGCCTTCTTCAAATTCAAGCGGGGTCGGAGGTAGTTCCAAACTTTCTCCATTCTTTACCTCGTAGATATCGAGATTCTTTTGTGGGGGATATTCTGTCATGGGATTTCCAAAATAAGAAGAGGAATGAAGGATTAGGGAAAAATATACTATGTGATGAGAAAAATGTAGCTCCTGATAGGTGTTCAGATATCCAAGAGTGACTCTATCACTATCAAAGTGATCTAGGATAGAAAACTCATTCTTAGCTTCTATACGTGTCAGGATCGGGTTTGTTGGTATTTTACACACCAATGGTTTAGTATGAAGTGATACCATGAAACTTGTATTTTCCAACTCACTGCTTGGAGTGAAACGGGAAGCTGAGGTTGCTATTGAATCAGTGAGAAGGTTTTGTTCTCATGGGATTTCTTCGATTGATATGAAGTTGAATCCTTTGGTTAGATCTAATACCACCATTTTATAGAGTTGTAAGTGTTCAAATCTAGTCTCATATACCTTAGAGACTTGGTTTACGACTAGTTGTGAGTCTCCTAGCACTCTAATGTTATCAACACCCATCCTTTTAGCTATGATGAGGCCAAGGAGGAGGGATTCATACTCAGCCCTATTGTTCGTACATTTGAAGTTTAACTTAAAGGAAAAAGGTAGGATCTTTCCCTTGGGAGAAGTAAATATCACACCTACCCCAGCTCCAAAATGACATCTAGCTCCATTGAAGTGGAGAGTCCAATATTTTCTTGGAAAAATGGATGTTGGAACATTTTTCATGTCTTTCTTTTGTCTCGGTTACTTCTACCATACAAAATTCGTCTGTGGAAGGGAGCCAATTCCTAGGGTGTATCCCATACCCATGGAATCAAATAGTAGGAGAATGGGTAGATATTTCTCTAGTAACTCAAAAATTTTTGTAGTAGTCCCTAATGATACCGTCTCTATGACGTTAGTCTCATTTTTGAGTGCTGGAATGCCTTCGACTAGATTCGTAATTTCTAATTCTATTGTAGGTATCAATTTTTCTTCTAGTTTTGAATTGATTGGTTTGTTAAGTTGATTCATTGGGAGTTCAAATTTAGAGTGAATTCCTAGTCTCTTCTTCAAATCTTCTAGGTGTATATCGAATGGTTTCTGGTCATCTTGTGCCAAAAATATTTTCCCTAGGTGTAGAAATCTTATTTCCTGGAATAACATGGAAGGAATTGCCTTCATGTGGTGTATCCATGGTCGACTGAGGATCATATTATAGTTGGTTTCTTGATCTATAATATAAAATTCAGTGAGGACTGTCTTGGGTACAAAGGTGACTGGTAATATTTTAGTCCCAATTGAAGTGTCCTTGAGGCTATCATAACCTCTTAGCGTATTTTGTGTTGTGGAACAATTTGTTTCTCCATATCCTATCTTTTGAAGAAAAGTGAAGGGGACTATGTTAACTGCTACCCCATCATCAATCATTGTGTGATTAACATAATTATTATAAATCCATACCTATAAATACAAGGGTGGGTCACCTCTACGCATAATTTCAACATCTGTTGGCATTTTACTTATATCAAATATAAATTCAGTATCCCTATCTAGCTACCCTGGAGGGTAGACATCAAAGTCTACATGGTTTACTTACGTTTCGGATGGATGAGTGATGTTAATTAGATGACCAAGACCTAATGCTTCTAAGCGATCATCCCTATGGGTGGGAGAGTTATTCAATAATCTAAGAAGGAAATGTGAGAGAAGGTCTTTGTTAGGTCATTAATTAGATAATAAGCGCCTATGGGTTTTACCAATGTTTTTTGAATGTTGTCTGGTTCTAATGGATAGTTTGGAACTGGTTGAGAAGAATAATCTCATGTTCTTGTTATGGTTTCTATGTGTAGCTCAGTATCTAACTCTACTAGACCAACTATCTTGGTTTGTGGTTGAGTTCTAATTGGGGTGCGACCGGTGGATTTAATGAAGTTGAGGCTTCATGATTGTTATTTCCTATCATAACACCCTTGTTCGTCCCATTTGGATCTAACATGTTATTGTTAGAGTGGTTTGGGAGTGGATCATTAAAAATCTTGAGGGGTGCATTTTGAGGGAAACTACCCCTGTGTAAGTGTTTGCACGGGTAATGCAGAATTTTCTTAGAACATATCTATAAAGAGTTATCTTTGGTCATCTAGAAAACGTTGAATGCATTTATTATAGCCGCAAAAAGTTCTAGTATCATGGCCTTGAATCTTGTGGAAACCAAAATACAAGTTGGGATTATAGTTTCAAGGTTGTTGATTTAAAACCTATTGTGGTCCAAAACTCTGATTAGGTTGTTGGTTGTTAGAGTTAAAATTTTGAGGTTGTTGCCTTTGGTTTTGATTTTGATATCCAATTGGGTTTTGATTTGGACCTTGTGTCTAGATTTTCCATTGTTGTTGTTGTTGTTGTCATGATGGACAATTAAAATCCACTGCGTTGATTATTGGAGTAAATTTGTTATTTTTCTGATTGTTAATGGGTGGTGAAATGTTTATGATGTTTGCCCTTTTAACCTGGTCTATGAATCCATCTGTTGTAACCCCACAGTTTTTGTTAACGATCTTGGGTCCTTGATTGGTATTCCTAGCATTAAGATAGGTCATAGTGTTTTGATTGGGAGTGTTTAACTTCCCATTTGTTCCATATGTCTTACAACCACTATTTTATTACCACTTGATCGATTCAGAGGGAAATCTCAAGTACTTCATCATAATTCCTTGATGGGAACTTTTGGACTTCTTCCTTTATCTCTCTATTGAGAGAATGAAGGAATAAGTCACATAGTTCCATTTGATCCATGTTTGCAGCACTTGCTGATGAGTAGAGGACTGTATGCCATCTTTGAATAAAATGAGCAGTGGATTCATTGTGCTCTTGTTTAATATGTAAGAATTCCCTAATCCCTGTTCTTAACAAATTGTTCATATCAAAAGCTTTGATAAATTTTGACACAAGTTATTTAAACGAGTGTATCGAAGCTTTAGGTATTCTATAATACCAATCAAGGGAAATACCCTCTAAGGTTTTAGGGAATATCTTAGCAACAACCACATCCCAAGGGAGAAATTCTTGAATGGCCATGGCATAGGCCTTGATATGTGCATTTGGATCTCCCTCCCCTTTATATTTAGGAAAATTGGGAAGAGGTCTTGGAAGCATGACACTTTGTATGGTGAAATCTAGAGGCTCTTTTAAATATTCTGAGTAAGTCCCTACCGCATAGGTTTTGACCATCGATGGTGCCTATTGAGGGGGTGGAGGTGGAATGGGTTGTTGATATGGCATAGCATATGTATTTGCAGGGACATAAGGAAATCCCCTGTGGTTGAGTGAAAATCATAGGAGAGGAGAACATGTCTCCCTGTGGTGATTTTTAATAAATGTTTAAGTAGGGAGGATCATTGCTCTGATATGGGTTGTTTGGTGTTAAGCTAAGAGGTATCATACTTTCAACTGGAGTAGCGTTTGAAAATGTGGTTCTAGTTGGTGTTTGTTGTGGATAGTTATACAAATGTTGAGGAGGCATGCCTAACGTGCCTATTCCTATGAGGAGGTCAACTTGGTTGGGATGATGTGGAGGGTTGGAAGTTCTTGCTTGCCCAAAATGTGAATTTTGATTTGCTTGAGAAAGTTCTAGTCCTCTAACCTTCTCAACTAAGGATGAGATGACCTCAATTGGTGAAGACACAGTATTTTTCCTTAATGGAAATTGTTGTATACCTTGAGGTTGTAGAGGCATATGGTACCCTGCTATGAATTGATCATTACCTGCCAAGCTTCACCGAGAGTATTTTCCATAGGTGGAGGATTGGGGAGTTTTCTTGGAGTAGGGTATCGGGTTGTGTTTGCAAACTTCCTATAGGTGGGTACATTTTTGGAAGTGTTGTTTACTTCTAGCGTAATACACTAAGTACTCTTCATCTAGAAATGGGAGTGGATTTGACTACCTACTGATTTGTTTTCTAAACAAAACCCGAGGAGATGAAATGGATTCTCCAATAAATGTCATATTATTAGAGCCTAAGGGCTCTATTTGTTGTGTTTGTGTGAGCTGATCGAGCTCCTCAATTCAGAATGAATAACTAGAGCTAGTTCTTTAAGGAGGATTTTTTGAGGACACGTAGTTCTTGAATAGTTTTAAGCCCATGTAGAAAGCGAGGGTGATGGTTGTCTATTTGTTTGACCGTAATGTGCTTCAAGACCTAGAGAGAGTCGCCATATGTGTCATATCTTGAAATATTCGGGGGTATCTAGATTCCTGTAGAATAATGGGAAAGAGTGAAGATGGATGAAAGAAATGAAAATAAAAGGGGAACAATTGTTTGTTTCACTTGAGTTCACTGATTTTGTATGATAGAAAAGTGATATGCAAGCATGAGAATCTATAAGTATCCCTTCTTCGTACTGACCTCCTAAGGTCATGCCGAGACAGCAAGTGGAAATGAAATGTATGTGGATATATACAAACTATTTGGGAAATCTTATATCCTCAACATGTAATAATGGGATCTGCATGAGTCTAAGGTAAAGAAATCTATCCTAACCTAAATTGGTGTAATGGATCGTTCAAATATAATAGCTGCTCGGAGGCTCCAATCAATGTCAAGCTCTACCAAGATCCTATTTATTGGTTGTTGGATACGTGGAAAGTGACCTATAGGTGCTTCGTGTATATTTCCAGACAAGGTCATGGAAAAATGGTAGTGAGAGATGTAGTGGATTTGTAGGAAACTATGGGTGATTTTTCTGGTCTAGCCCAAAAAATATTAGCTTGATTGGCTTCTATATTTAATGTGAAAAATTATATTATGATATCCGGTGGGAGTGGTGAGGATCTAAATACCAGCATGCGTAAACTGGTGTAAATACTTATACGACTTGTAGGGCTGTTGGGTTATGGGACACGGGGTCATAACCATGAGTTCATGGTTATTGTGGACCTATTATGGTCATGTGAAGAATCAATCTCTTCTTCCGAATATCCAATATTCATAAGCCTTTTCAACTTTTATGTTTAATATCAGGAGTTGTATGATCTTCTCATAATACCTTATGGGTGTTCTGGAAACTTATATACGTAATCCTGTGTCTATGTCGATGAGAAGGTCTCCTGCATTTGGCTATGGAACTAATGGATAACAACCAAATATTTGTTCTCTTTCAAGTTCTGTATGGTCATACGGATATCTTATCAAGGCAATCTATAGTTGGGTTGACTTGACCAAAATGTGTATGCTTTGTCGTCTTCAATATTCAACTCTCTCAATTTTTCACTAACTACTTGTGGGTTTATTGTCATTTGAAAGACTTGAATCCTAAGCCCTTGATATATATCTATTAATGTTGTGAAGATATTTGGCTGAGGTACTACCGGTTCGAATACGTAAATCCAATTAGGTCGTGACTTGTCCCCTCGGTGTGATATTTTTGTTCCTTCGTGCTCTCGTGAATCCGAGAAAAGTGTGAATGTGATAATGTCGGAAGAAGAAGATACTTGAACAGTGATAGCTTAGATATAAACCTGAATAAAATGCAAGTAAGAGAGGGATAGTGCAAGTGAACAAAGCTTGACTATGTGATTCCTAATAGGATTTATTGTGGGGATACAATGCAAATATACCAAGAATTCTAGGATCTATTTCTTGTGACAAAACAACAACATACAACTTTAAGATTATGAAATGAATTCTAATCTAGAACTAAAACTATCTTATGATAAGCGTGTAGGATAACAATGGAGCAAAATGAAAGTGTGAAGATTGATGATTTCTAAATCAGAAAAGAAGAAAGGAGCCTTGAACTGAGAGGCTGAGAATTCATGCAAAATCTAAACTTATTGAAACTTATGGGAGAACTTCAAAACACACTGAATAATAATTCATAGAGGGAGAGGGGCCATTTGCTTGTAAACAAGCTTGGTATTTATAGCATTTGGATTTACTAGAGGGTAAGTTTGAATTGAACTCTTTTATCATAAACAAAGAGAAATTACTATTTACCAAGTGTCTAAAACATAAATACAAGAAAGATTGGTTGAAGAATGTGAGTTCCACTTGAATTTTTCACATTGACGAAAGCGTCAAAAAGTTCTAGAAAACACGCACAGGACTGCTGCCCTACACAGGGCGGTGGTTATAGGACCTGCCACCCTATCACGGGTGGTGGTCATAGGACCCCGCCCGGTCGGGAGGTGGTCTTGAAACTAAAGACCAAAATGCAAGAAAAGAGTGGAACAGGGGTCGAACAAAGCATAGGCTGGATATGGCATTTTGGGATGCATATGTATACTCAGTGTGATTTCTAGATTCTGAACACCTTGTGAAGAGATCTGAATCATCATTAGGGTTCCTATTATCTCTTTCTGACAAAGACAAGTACCTATAATTTTAGGTACATATAGTCTCCTGAAAAGCTCGTCCTCATATCGCAACCACTTAGGATACTCCAGATAAGGCCTCCATATCACATCAGCCTTCTAAAATCCTGTTAAAATATCTCTATAATATCTCACCTTCCTCATTCTATAGACTTGACACTTATCCCTCCTCCATCTCATAAAACCAGCATGCCTATCACTCACTCCACCCCATGGAAACCCTTGTGGACAAGCAATGGCTATATGCTTGTATGCCCAACAATGCAACAAAAATGCCACATCAATACCAAACCTCTTGTGGACTTTCCAAGCCCACATCTCTCTATATATCTATGCTAATAGTGTCGATGCCCACTCAAAAATAGTCCAATGATCCATCATCTCGGCCACTACTCTTGTCATCATCCATAAAAACCTACCTCCTCCAAAATCAGGGAAGGAAAAACATGAAATAGCCATCATCATTGTCATCCATGTGCACCCATCTCTCGATGGAAAATACAAAGATTGATAAGTGAAAGCTCTTGAAAAGTACTTCACATCATCTACCTTATCCCCATACAACCTCCTCATAACACCCTCCCTCTCAAACTCATCAATAATATAAATACCCACTCCATGAATTGGCAATCTAATGATCTTGTGAGCATCCTCCATTGTAGTGATAATCTCTCTTGTCGATAAACAAAAAGTATAGGTGGTGGGATTTCACCTCTCCATCAATGCTAATAACAAACCCCGACATATATGAACCTGCATGTAATCCCTCATCCCCACACGGGCCCAATCATCATCTATCATGTCTTCCTACACCTCTTCTAAAATGAATGGGATCTTGTCTCGAGAGAGTTAATTTTACATTCACTGCATACAAAAACCCACATTAGAACACATTTCACTATCACCAACATCCAAAAATTCTATCTAAAACATAGGTTTCCATCAAAAACATTGGTTACAACTAAAATCAGACCAATCGCTAACAATTCACTTGAATCATCAATGATTTTGTGAATTGTTGGTGATTCTTTGTGAATCACTGACGATTCCTATGATTTCAAAACAAAACCATCGAACATGATAAAATAAAGAACAATTCAAAAACTAGTAAAATTCATTAAAAATAAAAAAATTGAGGACTTACCTCTACCTGCATGGGCCTCATGTGTCTTCTCAAAGATGCCATCACTATTTTTCACTCAATCACCCTCTTAATCACCATTTTTAAGCTCAGTCTCTTTCCCAAATAAAAAAATGTAGTCATAAAAATGCACTATTCATCACTTCCCTTAGTTTTTATAGCCCCCAAATAACCTTTTGTGGAAATCATGAAGATTCCTTGAATCACGATGATTCATAAAAATCACCCACAATTTCCCAAATCATTAACAATTCCCCTTATTTTCACATTCATCTATATTTTGTCAAAATCAACATCAATTTATCCCATCTTTTCAACACATTTTCACACTTAAAAATACCCCAATCCTCGAAACATTACATACCGAATAAACAAATCATCTTGGGATAGGTCATATGTCTATGGGATATGAGCCCTTGGACCCCCATCACTTGAATTCCCCATCCTTACAACCTACCTTTATAGATCATATGTCCATAGGTAATAGACCCTTTGGTTTTCCCTATCACTTGATTCCATGGTAGCATTCCTCATTTCAGTACCCTAGCTTGGGGAAAATTTTAAAATGAAATACATGTCAAACTTATCTAATGAACCTATCAAATTGGTGTTCCTTACACTGTGTTGTAGTCACCCCATTTTGAGGGGGATCACCCATACAAATCAATCTATCATCATTTTTGTCTAGCACTTTGCCTACACCAAAATACTCAAAAAAAGGGGCAAATGTAGACACTCAAAATTCACACTCCTCATTATCCTTCATCACCTACATTATATTCATTATTAAAAATCACTATCTCATTCATATATTCCCTATCCTAAGTCTAAAATCCTCCATCATATTTACCTAGCATAAATATTATCCACAAGCTGTAAAATATATCCCTAACTTCTTTAAATCTACACTTAACCACCTAAAACCACTTGAAAACCAAAAGAAAAATAAAAAAAATAAAAAACATGACCATCCCATAACCATCCAACCCATCTACCTCAAATAAAAACATCCCTTCAACATTTACCTGAACTCCAAAAACCAAACAACCTCGTTTGGAAGTGGTTTTAACCACTTTACCACTCAAAATCCCAAAAATATGGATCGCCAACGATTCTGTTGAATTTCTAGAGATTATAAATATGAGTTTTCAGACCTTCTTCTAGGATCTTCAATTTTCAATCTTTGTCCCCAGATTTTTGTCGTGAGCACTAACATCCCACATCACATTATTCAAAACTATCACATCAGAGACATCATCAGACATTATCAAGTATTATCATCAAGCCTTTTCAGCTCTCTAGAGACCATTTTTCACCACTCAGGTTGTAGACTGCATCACAATATCATGTGATAAATTTAGATCTTATTCAAGAAAGGATTGAGGAACCTTTCATCTTCACAACAATCTCGAGGCACTCCTTACATCTTTCTTGTCTTATTTCAGTCATATTTTGTCTTTAATTCAATTTAAAACATCAATTTGTATAATCAACCACTCATTTTTATTAAACTTTTAAAAATTGCTATAAATCACAAGTGATTCCCCTAATCACTAGTGATTGGCCTAATCTCCAAATATTACTATCAAAACTTGTCATTTTATCAATTATATCAGCTTTTCGTCAAATCTATCAAATCCTTTACATTTAACATTATTGTTTCTAAGCATGGCTCTCTATTAGATGGCAATACCAGTCACTCACATCTAATTACCAACATTTACAGCCTTTTGATAGTTTAACATCCATTCTTCTGGGAATAATACACCATCCTACATGAGGTCACACTTTGTGTAATTTGATTTCTTTGCAGTGATCAAGACATTGAGGATCAATTTTAATTCCTTGATGAGATTGAATAAGAGATCGAGGATTTATGGTAAATCTTATTTGAACATGTCCATATTGTGTCTACCCTCACTATGACCACTTTTTGAGCTTCTCGGGACTTTCCCATTTATGTGGAGTTTTAGAGCTTCTCATCTTCTATCTACATATCTACATTGATTGTATGTCTTCATCTCCATCCATGTCATTTATTTTTCAAGATCCTTAATTATCTAAAAGTGATCTGACATCCTCCAAGGAAGCCCCTTTGGATTATTGGGACTAGAATTTATTGAGAAGCTCACCTATCCATTTATCTAATCCTTTTTGTTTAGTGTTTTTGAGAACACGTTACTTTTCAGGACATGATGACTTATACATATAGCGGAATTGATCACCTTCTATCGAATAATCAGCTTCAACATCCATCTTCACGGGTACCCGATGAAACCACACGTCTTTTGAGGTTGGTTTTTTTATTGTTTCACTTCATTAATTTGAGTAGAAAGGTAAAAAAATATCGAACAATGAGAACATACATGATTATATTTACATGATGTAATGAGTCTATTGAAATATTTTTTCTTACCTTTCATGAATTCATATAGTTTTCTTAATTGTGAAACTATCCGATAAACTTGGAATTTGAACTCATCAACTATGTACTTTACATATTTAAATTCACAGAATGTAAGAGTAATATTTAAAGGATGATTTATACGTGAGGTAGAATTGAGGTAATAATTAATATATGTGACTTGGTTTAACATGTCATATGAAGGAGGGGGAGATATACCACATGTAATATTAGTGTGATAAGGTCCAAGTGTTAATTATATATTTCTAGGGATATAATTAAGAGAACCGTTGAGAAAATATGAGATAGGAGCATGAACAATATATTAGTATCCATCTTTTAGCGTAAGATTTTAAAGGAACACTATCATTATGGGAAACATGTTCTACATTATTGAATAAATAAACTTCATTTGTAAGAAAAAAATGTTGCACACATAGGTTAAATCACCACATATTCCCTAAGAGAAGAAGGAAGAACATTTTAGGGCTATTATACCAACTAGAAAGGTAATAATCATATTCCTCCTTTATTGTGGTATTTTTAACGATTTATGTCTTGTGAACATATTATTCATGATTTCCCCAAGTTATTCACGATCATGATAGGGGTCCTAATTAGATAAGGAATCTATAACCAAGTTAATAAAATGATAATAAGCCAACACCTATTAAAATGAATGAAGATAAGATAAGCTCAAATAATATATGAAAGACATTATGGGTGGAGATTGAGACCCAAAATGTGTGAAATTGATTTGAAAAAGGTAAATTTAATGAAACAACTATTTTTCTACATCCATGATGAATTTTGGAAAACAAAAACGAGGGTTTTAATAGGCTCAATGAATTTTGAAAATAAATGCATATTTCATATATTAGCTAAATTTAGTAAAAATAAAGAAAATTGAATTTTGAAAAATGTGTGAATTTTGAAAAATAAAAAATAAAATTCCACCTTAAGAAAATGAAAAAAACTTCAAAGTGTTTTGAAAATAGAGTCATTTTTTGGAGATATTATTATAAATGTAGTATTACCAAAAAAATAGCCTAATAAGAAAAATAAGCACAAAACCTTAGTGAAACATATGGAAATTAGGTTTTGTTCATGGAAATTAGGTTTTGTTCATGTAAATAAGGTAAATCAATAGTTAAATTTGAAAACAAAACCATAACAAAGGATAAATATGAAACCCTAAGGGTTGTTAATGAAATCCTAGGTTGTTATAGATTAATAAATAATTTGAATTCACCAAAATGTAATATCCATATTAGGGTTAATCTAATTAAGATATTGAAATATGTGTATTATGTTAGTCTAGATGAGTAAACAAAAAATCACAATAAATATGAGTCTTAGGTTATAAAAATATGCTAAATTCGATCAAGCACACTTATAAATAGTGTATAACATAAATTACGGTTAGAATTTGAAACATATTCACCCCAAGTAGGGATCAAGTTATGCAAGAATGACTTGAAACTATACGATGATGTTATGTAGGGTGTTGTACATATTTTTTGATATAAGGAGCCTACAAAAATTAAGGATAGGTTCATCCATCTATGGAAAATTTCTCTATATGAAGGTGTCATATGGATGATGAATGCATTCTATATTACTATGATTTTAGTCTAACTTTGGAGCATACATAGTCTTTATTAATGGATGCGTTTTCAATACATTTATCTCTACATTGAATCTTTTTCACTTCTAAGTGACTTATTTTGTATTCAAGACCTTATTGAATTGCAAAGGGTATCTCATCATATGTGTTAGACTAAACTCAATATTCCCCCAATGATACAAGGAGTACTACACTATATACCAATAAAAAGAAGTAGGATCAAGCCACATGTAGTTATCCAATCCACAGGGTGGCATAGATGTTAGAAAAGTGTCAAAAAGATGGAGTCTTGATTTAACCCTCAACACATGAAAATGATTCTTTGCTTGATTTTAGTGTATTGATGCGACCTATGGTAGAAATGGGTAGAGGTGTTCAATTTTTCATGTTTTAATGAAATGTGCTTCAAGGAGAGATGATTTAATTGTTTTCTCAAAGACCTTATTATAATGTGCATGGATATGGATTCTATAGATAAACCTAATGAGTTTTTTAGATGATTTGTGTTAATGACCTCCCACTTAAATGACCCAAATTTAACTAAGGTAACTTGGGAATTTAAACATACAACCTTTGTAAGTACAACATATATGTTCATCATTCCTAGAACATATTCATCAACCAACCCTATCTTGAACCCTTAAAGATATCCTGATTTAGGATGGAATATGATATGAGAGATGTTATGGATTGCAACTCTACAACCTTGTCGAGATAGAATAAGAAAATATGTCTTATGAGAAATTATTCTCAAAATATAATAACTCTCATATCTTCTTAAAAAAGTATTATATCATGTAGGGCATGAAAAAATTGTCCATGAACTTTATTCCACCACTCTACTCTGCAATCACCATAAATTCATATTTTTAAGTCATCTTGGTTTTTCTCCATTAGGCTTGTCTATGATGTCCCGACTTGGATGAACTCATAAGAAAACTTAGATGTTGAAAGATATCTAGAAAGAATCATGAACATGAAGAAATATTATCTATCTTCTTCCTCCATCAATTTATATACTTTTACCAAGTCAACTTCTGATAGTTATAATAAATTATATACAAACCAACATTTTATTTTAGGGTCTTCTCACTATCTGACTAACCAAAATCTCATGGAGGTACATGGGAGAGATGAATACAATATCCAATAGGTTTCTTGAGAAATTAAATCCATCCTGAGATGATTTGAACAATATATTTCCTATCGAGTCCTCATTAGGGTTTTAGAGAGGTTTTTGACCAGTTATAGTGATAATGATTGTTCATAAAGGATAGAAATTAGAATCCTAAACTAATGCCTAGATTTATTAGCTATAAACCTTCCCCATCTCTCCTAAATAACTTACAATCCCATGTAGAGGATTTATGAGCATATGAGCAACTGAAAGTGCTTCTCGGGTTTGGAAACCTCACTTTGTGAGCTCGATAAAGCCTAAAACTCATTTTATTTATTTTTCCTTCAAACCATGGCTTCAACCTACATCATCATACCTATAAAAATCATATTACCTATGTCCATTCTTACATGTGTATTTTCAATCTTATAATTGATCACCATGCCTCATGAGGCCATAAAGGGTTTAGGAGAGGTCTAGGTGAATACCGAGAATGGAGGCTTTACCCCTATAGGTGGACATGATTTCATGAGTGTATTTTCATCTCACTACCATTCCCACAAAATTCTCAAACATCCTTCACATTTATGTGACCAATCATGACTCTTTCATATCTATTCATGCCTCATGCCTAGTCTTCATATGCCCTTGACCTTGACACCACTTCTTCAACAATGCCTTGTATTTTGCAAGTTGACCTTGATAACCTTCAAGTTTTCTTCAAATTATTTCTCAGTTATCTTAAAATTATCTCTTTTTCCTCAAGATGACATCATGAACCTTTTACATCAATAAGTTACATCATCAAACTTTTACATTAATGATAATACATAACAAAGAGTGATCAATTAGAGGACAAAGAAACTTGAGATGATGAAAACCCAACTCCTAAAGAATTCGAGGGTATGATCAAGAAATTATCTCCTCACCCTTCATTTCATTACTGAAATGATATGTTTCGAGTGTTACTTTCTCTCCATGTAGAATGAAAACAAAACCCAAAGCATTGATCCAAGTCTTAGGAATTCCACCATGGGCCTTGCATTAGTTGAACAATACTTGGTGATCTCTTGTAGTATTAGAGATTAAGCCTATAATTTTCATGAGGTATTACAAAGTATCTTAATTGAAAGAGAATGGATATCCTACTTCTTTCTTGTCCAAATCTTGGAAATACTTAAGGATATCTTCCAAGGATGATTGTTCACCTTTGAGCAGAGGGGACCTGAGATTTTAAAAAAATTTGTTCACACTTTCCAAGATCTCATATGAATGCTCTACATAAGACTCAAGTTCTCAGATATAATTTTTTATCATATAATATTTAGCATTCATTATGTTGGACAATATGGGAGATAAATCTTTAGAGATAGAGGTGAATACATTTTTTATCACTAAGGAGTGAGATTCTAGATAACTCATCTCAAAACCAATGGGAACACACTACCCCAATGGGAATTTTATTTTTCAATCTCCTCCTTGGTAATTTTTACCTTGGAAAAAATGGAAAGGGAAAATTTAGATAATGATAGGACCTCAAGTAGTATTACCTTTCCCTTTTACAAAATCTTCTTCACCCATTTTTCATTACATCTTCCTTGCTTAGTGTACCCTTGATTTCTCTTGATCACTTGAGGGTCAAAAATATTGATGGGAGAGGTGTCCTCTACCAGAGGAAATGGTATCAAATTGGGTTCTAAAAATTATTTTGCAAAGGTAGTGAGTGTTATCACATGCTCTTCTAGTTGCTTCATAGTCTATTTGTTCTCTTCATTTTTCAAAAATAAGCGGGTTATAGAATCTTCGATTAGGTGCACATATCCCTCATGAGTAACTTGTCCCATTGAAACCATATTCAACTTGTATTCAACTTGTGTTATTTCTCTAATTGGTTTAAAAAAATTATTCCTGTAACTTCCACATATTGAGATCCAAAATCTCTAGTGAAGAAACAATAAGTTGTATGTACTTTCTTGGTCTTAATTTATTTTGATATGGCCTCAAAATTAGGTGTTATGGCTTGTTGCACCATTTTTTATTCAACTCCAATTAACTCTTGTAACCATGGGAAGGTTTCCTCTAATGTGGAAACAAATTCAAGCATATGAGAATTTTAGGTGTTTGATAAGGAATCACATCCTACTCAAGATGAGGTGGTTTAGCTATCGAGGAGGACACACTTGGATTGTGGGGTGGAAATTAGAATGTGATGGATCAATTTATCCAAATTTAATGGGATCAATGGGATTTTGAATTATCCTTTTCCTCTTGTGAAGCTCCTAGGTATAAATTTTAATTTACTCTATTTCAAGAAGCCATCTATCATCTCCGCATGTAATCCCATTTTTGACCTCAAAATCCCATGTGCAAAGATTGATCCAATAATCCTAAATTTGTGGGAAACGATGTAATCCTAATAAGATGAAAGTTTATGTATTCTTCCTAATATAAAATTCAAAGTGAGATATGTAAGAATATAAAATAAGATCAATGAAGGATGTTTCAATATTTTTTGCAGATCATGGTATTATTACATGATTAGATTCCTAGAGAGATAAGAAATGATACACCTTTATTTTTGCATTATTGCACTTGGTATGAACATGAGATAAATATCATCATATTTCAAATGTGATGATCTTATCTCTCAGGTTGGGTATCTTGTGAGGGGATAGCTAAAATCCTCGAAAAAGATGTAGGTGAAGGTGGGAAAGTGGCTCCCATACTTCTCAATCAATACAACAACTTGGGATGAGATCATCCATTCGTATTTCCTTACCACTCCTAATGTACCAAAAAATTCACTAGCCTATGAGAAGTACCCACAACTTATGCATTGGAAGAGTAACTCTAACTATTCTAATTTGAATGATGCATTCACTAGATATGACTATGAAGGGTCTTGTGAAAGTAAGGAACACACCAGATAAGACTTCATTGTTAACTTCTTAGAGGTGGGAAAATATAATAGTTACCAACGAAGGTTTTTACTTATGATTTTCTCACAATCCACCATTTTATCTCCTTCCATAACAACCAAAATGAAATTAACCATCCAATCTTATAAGTCTTTTGTTATCTCTTCCCACATTACTCTGTTCGGTAAGATAATGGAATCATAATATGCTTTATGAAACTCACTCCATGACGAGTTCTAAGGGATACGAGAGGGATTTATTCATTATTCGAGCCATGAACCAGTTCCCACACCTTGAAAACATGAGTTAGACCTTGACCACTCATGTGAAGAAAACTCCCTGGTTATGATGACCAAGTTGCTACTAGTGGGAATTTATAGGAATTGAGAAATTCCCTTTGGTGTGAAGACTGTGAGGATCAAGTTATCATCTACTATGATAATTAGTGTGATAATATCATAATGTTGTGTGAATGCCAGGAATAGTTCAGTTCTTTGAATAGACAAAGGGTGGTCACTTTCTATAAATAACCTCCTTGAGAAAATATTCTCCTCTATAGTTTCTTGAGAATTATTCACCATCCTTGCATTCAAATATTCTATGTCCATGTAAGTTACACCACTCTCACCCATATGGTGGTATTTAGTGGTTAAAGTGGAAATTATCTCTAAGCAAGAATAAGTGACCTTCATAATGATAAAAATTAATGCAACGGGAAGGGTATGGACTGGTAAAAGTGATATGAGCATAATTAAATTACTATATATTTTTAGCAGTTCCTATCTAGGATGACTATTTTTAGTTTTCACAAATTTTACTTTTCGGTGATTTATACTTGCAAGGAGTAACATGGATGTATAAAGTTTACTATTTTTGAAACTTACTATATTTATACTAATGGGACCTATTAAAACTTAGTATTTTAGATGGAGGTATTCTAGGTGTTAGAATGGAGTGAAAATGGTTTTCAAAAGTTTAGGTTTTGTCTCGAAACCTTCTCTGATTTTCAAGGAATTTTGATTGCTAGAACTTTGTATATTTGAAAAGGTAACTACAAGGGATACAAATTTATTCTTATTAATAAAAAATGTATAGAGAATAAATGGTTCTTCTATTACAACCAATATAAAGGTGTTTTTGGGAGGAGTGTACTGGTGAAGTTTTGTAGAGATTGGGTGCATAGATTAGAAGATATAAGAAAAATTTAGTTTTTGAGTTTGATGGTCTAGGAAAATTTCAGCAGCATTTACAAGGAAATAATATATTTTTGGGAAGGAAAATTATATTCTTTGAATAAAAAATATTCTAAATGTTTTTTTGTTTGAATTTATTCATTCATATTTACAATTTTGACTCACTTTTATCCCAATAGGCCAAACCAAGGTTGGATGGAGGATAGCTTATGGTTACACCCTAAAAAGTAGGGGGAAAGAGGTGTGAAGGGACAATAGGTGAAATGAAGTGTGAGTTACACTATATTTTGATAAGTGATGACTTGTGGTGGAATGTGAGTGAGATGGGAGGTGTTGAAAAAGGGCCTCTGGGAGCTATAAGTTGGTCTTCTACATGACCAGGGGCTGAATGGGAGAGGGGGAGAACATTTTCATGTCCCCCATGTCCCTTTAGATTTTTGGAAAATGTGAGGGTACATGCAAAAATACATAATTCACCATGAATCATTCGATCACGAGGAGAGGGGACATGGTGGAGCAAGTGTGTGTTTACAAGATTCTTAGCGGCTAAAGATGTGATTTGTAAAATGTGGAGAAATAAATCATAAGGGAGTGACATTTTTTGTCCCCCATGTCCCTTTTTACCTTGGTACAAGTGAAAGGGGACACTCAGCCTCCCAATGTGTGACATGGATCTTGAAAACACAAGGAGAGGGGTCTAGGATGAGGGGAAGGTATGTTTGGAACATTTTCATCACCTCAAATTGTCACTTAAATGATGAAAATAATTCAAACATGGGGAGAAATTATTTTGTCCCCCATTTACTTTTCCAATGTGGGGTAAAGTTAAGGGTACAATCCATCCTCCAAATTGAGCCAAGGGTCTCTGCAACTAATGAGAAGGGGACCTAGGTTGAATGAAACACTCGCATACACATCCTAATAACACAAGTCATTGTTTATGTGATGAAACTTATTAAACATATGGGGGATTACAAATATTTTATCCTTAGGTCCCTTTTCAACTTAGAAAAAATTTCAAGAGATGCACAATATTCAAAAGTGTGCTCAAACATTTTCCAATTGTTGATGTCATCATGTCAAATCAATTTTAGAACACCGGGAGTGTTTTTCTACCTCATGAGAATGAAGTGGAGTTTTGGGGTGAAGAATTATATTATTTTTACTCCATATCACCTTTTATACCATCCCAACCAATTTCAAGATCCACTTATTCTTGAAAATATATTTTTAGGGCATGTTCCTCTTTTGGCTCGAAGGGGAAGCTATAGTGTTTTGGATTATCATGGAAGATTTTGAAGTCTTGGACCAACATTGATGTGTCAATAATGTGAATGATTCCAAGATATATCCATTGAATATTTTTAATCTCCAAAATCATTTCAGAACTCCCAAAATCTTTTTGGAACTCCAAAATCTTTAGGACAAGTTAACTTCCTTCGTTGAGGTATGACATTAACTACAATTATAATGACCCTATTTTTCTTATTTGATTCCTAACATCAGATGGATCTAAAGAATTTCCTCAAAATACCTTAGATACATTCATAAATCCCCTATAAAAACTCTTTAAGGGTTGTTCCCTTGCAATCACCTCCCAGAGGATATTCAATAGTTGTAAGATGGTAAAAATACCCCTTTATATGCCTCTAGGGATAGTTTCTCAGCTTTGAATCTTAGTAGCTTCTTCAGTCACCTTAAGTGTTCTTCCCTACACATAAAACATGCTTTTAAATAATCTTATAATGTTCCTCTCATACATAATGAGGATGAAATTGTTGATAGGATGGCTAGAGGAAGGGTTTACAGTGATTGGGAGAGGAAATTTTTAAGTTGGGGCTTGGATGTCATGACCAATTTTTTAAGTTTTGCATGCTAGACATTTAGCATAAAAACACTTATAAAACATTAAAGTAATAGAAACATAAAAAACATCAAGGTAGAATTACTACCAAATATAGTAAATCACATACATGATGAAGGTCCAATTACTCTCACTAGAGGAATATGACAATGAACTTATCCCATGAAACTCTCTCCCATAATTATATTATCACTAGACTTATTTTCTCTTATATAGATAAGGATGTTAAACCTAGACTTGGATAGTAGATTAATTTTAGATAAAGTCTTATTAAATATAAAAATTTGAAGTATATTTTACTATAAATAGGATATGGATAATTTTGCACACACATGTGCCTATAAATATTTACAATTAAATAATAAACGTGCATCTAAAACTATATAACAATGTACCAATTACTATGTAAACTAACATACCCCATAAATATGTAATTTATAAAAGGAGATGATGAAAATAATCTACACTAACCTAAGTAATCATAGAAAATATGTTGTGCAAAAAATTGTATGTAGATATACACCTCGCTTAATAGAAACTTAGAGAAAATGAGCAAGTGATACAAAAACCTTAGATGTGGGTCTCGAAAACTATGTCATGCTAGATTACCATGTACAATGAATTTTAAATGGAAACAAGAATTCACCAAAGGTTTGTAAAAAAATATAAAACCTATCTTTTTTTTGGTGGTATTAAGATATGATGTAAGGCATCACAATAAGTAGTAAAACATACATTTAATATATCCGAATGTTGAAAGGATGTGCACCGAATATGTTGGATAAAATCACCACTAATGAAGGAACAATTAAGTGGATAAAAATTGTGGAAAAATAATAAGTGTATGAGTGAATCTTGTAGATCCACTTTTTTTTTTTTATTATTGGCAAATAGTTTTTTGAAAGGGACTATACCCTTGATTACAAAAGAAGGCCTAAAATCCAGGATAAGCAAGAGAACCAGAGTGAAAAGGATCAGAATCCAAATGTTACAATGATGTTCAAAGTAGCTAAAAACAACTACCAAAACGAGACAAAACAACAAAATTACTGCAAAAAAGTAGTAAAGGATCACAAAAAAAAAAAAAAACAAACAAGGACAGCAGAATCAACTGCAGCTACTTCCTAGTAGCTTTGTCTATGATGGTTTTGATATTCTTCTAGGATTTAAACATACCCAAAGTAGTCATATGGGCAGCGTCATTAGAATCCAGCTGCTCCAAGGTCTTCTTGCTTTCTTTATCAGTACCCCAAAGAGTTGTCGGCACTCCGCTTAGGTAGATCCACTTATTGATCACTAAAGTTTTCAAGAATTTCTTTGCAAGCTTAGTTTTGAGACTTAACTCTAGCCTAGAAAATTTTCCTTATGTCACCACATAACCATCTCAATATAGTTACTTAGATTTATTTTTTTGTTTAAGAAGATGATTTAGTTTTGAAGAAGAAGAGTCCATGTATTACTCATCCTACTAATCTAAAGGATTGTATCAGTACTACCTTAGGATCCCTATGGGAAAGATAGTGACAATTAATGATTTTCATCATTACGTACTCACTATCCTTCCTGTAGCCATCCTAAGTTGGCACGGGTAGGATACTAATGATTATATGAAGGAAATAACATATACACTTCCTATATAATTTAAGTTATCTTTAATAGATGAGGTAGTTAAGTCTATCTTTACTACACATCCATAATTTATTGATACATGATATTATATTCTTGAAAGAAGGTTAATTTTTATTAGATAGGGTAAAAATAGGATCATATCTTAGAGGATAGTACAAGAAAGATAATAACATGAAAGCTCATAGAAAAAAAAGGAACATGACCAAAAAGGGTTAAACAATCTTAACCCCAAGACAACAAGGTCCAGAAACCCAATTGGCGAGAGAAACAAAAACCACAAAACTAAACCAAAAAATAGAGACAGTTTGCCAAAAACCTCCTAAAGTTCAGGAGCAACACCATTAATTTTTATTTTGATTCTTAGAGGGTTTGGCCTCCATGGTCTCAGTCTCCTTGCTGTGCTCGAGTTGTAGCTTCTTCTAAGGTGGCTCCTCCTCTTCATCTCCCACAACATCCTCCTCTGTCTCGTCCTCGTCCTCTTCTTGAAATAAGGTTATATTAACTCAATGAGTTACTAAATTTCATTAGTTCCTCCTATAAAACTAACATAATGTAGTACTCATCATTAAGTATAGGCTACTAATCATATTCCACATTTAGTTATTTCATTCACCTATTAAGGATATACCTTACTCTCTTAAGTAGATTAATTGTCATGATTAGTCTATTTAATTCTATAAAGTATAAAAATAAATTTATCTCATTTTCATTATATTGTTATCCTTATTGTTTATGTGTCATCATTCAATATACTTGATCATTTCAATTGAATCAAATGAAATTAATATATAACATAAGTTTAATCATCTTTATTTATAATTAGTTGTATAAATAACATATACTTATTTTCATATCCAATAAGACAAGTCACAAATCAACCAAGTACTATATTCTAATTTAAATAAGGATAATCCTTAATTTTTAATAATAAAGATATACAAATTCATTAAAAATAATACATTGGGTAAAATTCTCTTAAAAATATGTGAAGACATTTCATTCATATTAACAATTGGTTATAATAATCCTTTTGGAATTCATATTAAAATACCATATGGCTCAAAATAATCATAAAAATCCGAACAATCACTTCAAGAGTATGATCCTTTCCTGCAAACTATAGGAGAGAGAAAATATATGGGCTAGTTCAAAGAATTGGCATGAGTTTGCACAATCATATTCCATGTTGTATTCATAATGAAATAATTGAATAAGTTATGGTTAACTTGATTCATAATTAGTACAATATAATTATAAAATTCCTATTTTAGAATAAGTATTCTATCAAACACAATAAAAAATGATAATTCCTCTTAATATAAAAATAGTATGTTCATTTTCACCTAATGAAACCAACAGGTTAAACTTAACATTAAGACGATAATAACACATACTAAAGTTTCAATTTATTTTAACAATCTAAGACTAGAAACATCATTTCACTAGATAGAAGTCAATCCATGCTTATTTAAAACTTCAGTTTCCTTTTGAGGGTATAAACAACCACAAGTCAAACTTATACTTCTATAACTTAAAAACAGAGTGATGACAACAACTTCAATATAATTCATATTTGTATCTTTCAATTCCTTCTTTCTTTTGTTTATAAACAATTTATATTCCACAAAAGAATAGTAACAAATATATATTAGAAATAACCTTTCAATCAAATAGATATGTCAGACTTAAGTAGAAGATCATTAAAATTAACTCAAACAAAATGTTCAAGGGAGCACTAAAATTCTATCTCACTCTTTAGTTTCTCAATCATAAAACTAAGTTTCAACAAGATTCAAGAGGGTATGAACACATTTCTAATGAATGAGTTACATCTATCTCATTACCCACTTAGTTTATTCATAATTGACTAAAACCAAAATGGATTAATTACCACTACTATCAAATGAATCTAACTAGTGAGTACCTTTCCAATTCCCACTTAATATTTCAAATCCCGTAGTGTATGTAGAGGGAGAAGATTAACATCATTTATTTATAAGAAAACTATACCATTCCAATATTTTCCCATATTTCATTCCATGAACAAAAAAGCAATCATGATCATCGACATGTAAAAGAAATCATGCTCTTTAAGAGTTAAATAACAATGTTAACATTAAAGTTTGAAATGAAATAAATCTCACAAAATAGAAAAACATTTCTAGATTTAAAATAAACAAAAATGTATCTAGTTCACAATGAATATATCAACCAACCCGTGAGAGAGAGAGAGAGAGAGAGAGAGAGAGAGAGAGAGAGAGAGAGAGAGATTCATGTTTTAAAGTACTTAATAAAAAACCATAACAAATCATCTCATAATGAGAAATAATCAACAAATATAGTCAAACCTATTAAGAGATGTGTAGCAACTGGTGCTCACAATACCATTGGAAACTTAAAACCAACAATAACTCCGCATCATAAAGGACTCTCAACTTCACTTCAATTTATCTAAACCAAAAACTAGTGAAATGTATAAGCAAAGAGAAGATAACAACATACTTGAAATGAGCTAAAAAATCCACAAATATAGTCATAATATCTAAGAGACAAGTTCCAATGGTGTTAAAAAAACCACCAAAATTATTGAAATCAAACTATAATAACAACACAACTCCATAAGATCTTATAAAATATGTGTTGAAACCATCTAAAATGGTGAGCTTGATATGAGATGAAGAAACTATCCAACATTAAATAGACTAAATACTCTAACTCGAATCCAAATCTTAAATATCAACCAAAACCCATATGAAATTAGTTCTTGCTTTCACAACAATCAAACACCCATTTTGTATCCAACCTTGCCTTTATAATATTTCTAGTTTTGCAACGAATATAAAGAAATGAAAATAATTTTAAACACAAAACCCCAAAATACAATGCATGTAGCTAGATGTTTTCTCTTTTCTAGATTTATTAAAAATAATCACATGCATCTACTAGATTTCAAAAAAAATCAGAAATCCAAAGACATTCATTATTCCAAATTTCAAGCAAATACAAAATCCTTTATTTTTGATTTCACATTTTCTAGATTTTACAAACAACCCATAAATATGTATAAATATTCACAACTTCTCATTCTCAAATACTAGATTTTAAATAAAATAAAGAAACCAAAACATATTCCTTTTTCATCATAAAAAAAGTAAGAAATTTGAGAAGAAACCCATGACTTATTTTTTTTCCTTCAAAATTAATTGAATATTCTCAAATAAAATGCCTAAAAAGCTCATCAAACATTCTAGTAGGAGATTTAAATACCAAATATGATATTAAAATGGTGATAATAACTTCCATAATTTGCAAGAATATTCTAAAAATATTCCTACATGAAAATATCCATGTAGTCTTCAAAAAAAAACCAAAACTAAATGCAATGCAAAAATGAGAATGGGGGAGTGAATACATATTTATCTTCTCAAAGAAGCTACCAGTTCCCAAGGAACTGACTTGGTTAAATCATATTAAATGTTACTACCATGTCGTGGCCTTCAAAAAGAAAATCATAAACTTTGAATGCCACAAAATATACTTAACTAATGTTTATGCAAGTGGTCATGACCAATGTCCAAACCATATCATCCAAAATTTAAACAATACCAATGCCAAGTGGTCTATGGCCAACATATTAAGCATAATTACACAAGGTAGTCCCAAGACCCATCACATATGACACATTAACTTATAAAATTACCACCAAATGGTGGGAATATGAATTAATAAATATTCCCATCATGGGACATATCACGTTAGTGTGTGTGTACATATATATATTTACATTGGACACACACACACACATATATAACTATACAATATTATCATTAGCTATCAATCATCATTAGACACACACACACATACATACATACACATATAATTATATGTATACATATAACTATACACACACACACACACACACACATATATATATGTATGTATGTATATATATATATATTTATATATATATATATATATATATGTATGTGTGTGTGTGTATATATGCATACACACACACATATATACATATACATATACATACATGTGTGTATATGTGTGTATGTATGTGTGTGTGTGTGTGTGTATTAAATATTCATTATTAATTAATTAAATATTAACAAAAACATATATCTACTAACATTATTATTTCCAATTTGTTATTTCATTGTAATTACCTTGCTCTCAATGAGTATCAACTTAACCAACCAACAAACCCTTTACCTAGTCATGTTATGATGAACATTTTAATGTATTATGTCTAGGGTGTTACATACTTCCCCTTTAAAAGAAACATCATACCAATGATTTAAATTTAAGCATTTGAATCCTATCGATTGAAAACAAACTCAAAATCATCATAAAAGAAAATGGTTCATCCTATCATACAAATTTGAATTTTTAGAACTTATTCAACCTTAGTTTGTAAAACTTGGTTGTAATCAACCTTATACCATCAAGTTATTTCAAAAAGTCAACAATATGGCTCAAATTTCCATTAAAGCATAATAAGTATCAAATATCAAATGAAATTCATAAAATATCATCGAAATAATTGTTTTGTTCAGTAAATAGAGAAGGGAAAGTAATTTTCATTTCATCCATGTTCTCCCAAGTTACGTTGTCCACAAAATATTGGTTCCATTGGACCTTACATCATGCAATTTCATGATTTTTGAGATGTAACATGTGAGTTTCCAACACTCTTATTGCTTCAACTATGATGATTCTTGAGTGCTAAACCTATAATGAGTTCCAATTTTATGACATGTGTTATATCTGGAACATATATGAAAAACATTATGCATTCTGGACAATGTGGGAGGTAATACTCATATATAAGCCACCAAACTTATGCCTTCTAGGTCTTCAAAATGGGTCCTACATATCTAGGTGACAATTGGAAGCCTAGCCAAATGAAATAGAGTTCATTTGGAGTTTACCCCCAAAAATAACTTATCCTTGCTCAATTTTCAATCGATTCTTTTTAAATTAGTGTAAATTTTATACCATTTAACAACTTCTTTCAACTACGGCTCACAAATGAGCTTAAATTTCTCTTTTCAATTTATTAACAATTTTATTACCTTGGAATTCTTGAAATTGGTGCATCATGAAATTATTTCATGAATTTTGTTTTAAAATCATTACCCAAGGAACATAAATTTTGTTTTCATAATTTAAGACTTCTTCATTATCACACATAAAACCTTTGTATCTTCTATCATTAGATTTTTTCTAACATAGTTTTCAAATGTTGATAATACTTATGAGTTTGAAGTTTTTTCTTAACTTCTTCCTTAAAATGTGTTTTGAGGGTCACAATTACGGAAATATGCTTCTTTTGACTCACACATTTGTCACTCAATTTTACTTTCCTTAGATGTAACTAATATCAAGGTCATATTGGGGTATAAATTCCAGAAACCTACATTGTCTTGAGTTCAATTTGGACCACTTAAATATGTATTTTAGCCCCAAATGGTTTATTTTCAATTCAAGTGGCTTTCCTGGCAAACAATGCCTCCATATTTGTAAGCCATGAATATGACAACAAGTTCTAAGTCATGGGGAATATAGTTCTACTCATGCACCTTTATCTTTCTACTCTCATAAGAAATTATATGATCATTTTGAAGAAGTATTCCTCCCAAAACTTCACATGAGGCATCAATTACCATGGTAAAGTTTCCATTGGGATCCATAACCTTCAATATAGGTGATATTGTATTTTTTTCCTTTCAAAAATTAAATGTATTTTCCATTTACCAATCCATATAAAATTCTTATCCTTTTTCTATAATGAAGTAATTGGTCTAGCCACTCTTGAGAAATATTTTACAAATTTTTGATAATAATCAGCCATTCCCATAAAACTTCTTACCTCATGTACATTTTTAGGTGTTGGTCACTTAGTTATAGTCTTGATTTTTGATGGGTCAATTGAAATCCCATCCTTTTTTATAATGTGGCCAAGATATTGTACTTCATTCTAATAAAAATAACATTTCAAAATATTACCATAAATTTTCCTTTTTCTAAGCACTTATAACACTATTCTTAAGTGTTCATTGTTCTCTCAATGTTCTTTGAATAAATCAGAATATCATTAATAAAAATTAGAACAAACTTATCTAAGTAATCTTGAATTTTTTTATTAATAAGGTTCATAAATGTAAGAAGTGCTCATGAGTTTGAATACGAAAAGCAATAAAATCATAATGCCCATTTCATGTTCTAAGTGTAGTGTTATTAATGTATTCATATTTTATCCTTAGAGGATGATAACTAGATCATAAGTAAATCTTAGATAAACAAATGATTCATCTCTCATCGATCAAAAGGAAATCCTTCATTGGAAAATGATATCTATTATTTTTTGTTTCTTTGTTAGGTATGCGATAATCAATATATAGTCTTAACATTCCATCTTTCTTTTTGATGAAAATGATCATTTCTCCCCAAGGAGACACACTAGGTTAGATCAAACCTTTGAAAATATTCATATAACTGTGCTTTTAGTTCCACTAACTCTGTTGTTGTTATTCTATAAGGTGCTTTTGATATTGGTTTAGTTCTAGGTTTGATGTCAATGGTAAATTCAAAATCTCTTTTAGGAGGAATTCCAAAATATTATTTCAAAAAGACATCCTTAAACTCACATAAAAGGGAAAATATTCCAAGGAAGTCTTACCTTCCTCACTAAAATCTGAAATTTTGATTGCATACAATATATAACCTTTATTTTTATCTTTCTTGAGTTGTATGAAAGATCTTTTCCTAACTTCAAAATATCTCTTAATTCCCTAAATGATAGTTTATTTCTACATGTCATTAAAAATTCTATTCATTTTTCAAAACATTCCATTATTTCCTTGTGTTTAGAAAACCAATTTACTCCTATAATGATGTCATAAGACCCTAAAGGAGTCATGTAAAGGTCAAGTTTAGTAGTAAAACTAGGTAATTCCAATGTTTCCTCAAACAGACATTGGTCTACCGTATGAATAACATCATTCCCATATTGAATAGACCATTTTCCCCATAAATCCATATTTATTAGGAAGTTTTATAGATAAATTTATAGAAACAAAAACCTCAGTAGTACCGGTGTCAAATAAAATAGTAATAGGAAAACCATAAATCCTACCCAACACGTCTATTGGGGTAGCCTATTTATCACCTTGGAATGTACCCTTTGTAGTGTGAATCCTTTACTATTGGTTATTCTTATGATTTTGGGGAAATTGTTTACATAATGTTCACCACCACACTTAAAACATCCCCCAATATGCCCTTTTCTCACAAATTTACTTTTACCATAAACAACATTGTTCTTCTCGTCATTTCTTATATTTACATTGTGTTTGCTTCTATATTTTCCTAACAATCCTCATTTTACCGCTCTCTATCTTCCACCATGTTTTCTAGGAGCTAATGGTATAGGTGAGCTAACACTTTTCTTATGTTTCTCTTCTCTAAAGGTTGAAATTGCTTGCAATTTCTATTCTTGCCTTATGGATTTTTCAAACACTGTTTCCATTGTATATGGTCCATGAACATCTACTTCACCTCCTATATTTGGTTTTAACCCCATGATAAACTTACAAATTATGAATTTTTCATCCTTTTGGTATTGAGGCACGTATTTTAGTAACTTAGTGAAATGTTCCCAATACTCTACCACACTTAGTTTACCTTGTGTTAAATTCTAAAACTCAGATTTTTTTATCAAAATAGAGTTGAGGAAACCAACGTTCATGAAAAAACAACCTTGAACTAATACCCAAGTGAAGGAAGAAACATCAACTCCTAACTCCATCTTTTGGTTATCCCACCATGAGGATGATTCATTGGAGAGATGGAAAGGACCTCAAACTAATTTGGTTTCTTTTGAAAATTCCTTATTTTGAAACAATTCCCCATCTCACTTTACTAATTTTCAGCACCATCTCCCAAGGTTGTTCGATCAATTTTGGGTGAGCTGATTCTTTTTATGTTCTTAAATAGTTCAATAGTTAAGTGATATCTTATATCCCTTAGCTCATTGTTATCATCTTGTTGTTCAATATGTTCTTTCTCATACTCATCATTTTTACCCACTACTAGCTACTCCAAGGCAACTATCTTGGTTTCAAGTGTCCTGAAGGATTGTTATAATTTTATCTAACTTCTTAACCATTGAACCTTCAACATTACCAACTCCATCATAATATTTCACCCTTGTTCTTACCATCATATCCTGTTAATAAAAGGATAAGATGTTTGTTAGTGTTATAAACCCATTGAGTCCAAGAGATAATAAACATAAAAATTGATACCAAAATGTAACACCCATGTTTTGATTCATCTAAATTAAGGAATTTTGTTAAAAACAAACCCCTTAAGTTCAATTAATAATTATTAATGAATATAAATATTATTTATCTTATTGCTAAATAATCCAACATTGTTTAATATTTAGAATCCATTTTAATAACATACAATAACCATGTGTAGCTATAAGGGTATACTAGCTCATCCCGATCTCCCTTGATCACTATATACGAGTGTGTATACCAAGTATACTTAGGCTAAACCTTTTATATGTCATGAGAACATGTTCTTCTCCTTAGTTTCTACCATGAAGATATTAATGCAACTTCGATCCGGTTCTCGACACCATTGATTTAAGGGAGTAGTGAATAAATAATGTAGTCAAAAATTACATTACTTTGGCCAAAGTTTTCAAGCATTTCTTTGCAATACAAGTTTTGAGACAACACACTAGCATAAGAAAATAGTATTCTATCACTACAAAACAATATCAATATAGTTATTTGGATTCCTTTTCATTGTTTAAGAAGATGCTTTAGTTTTGAAGAAGAAGAGTCCATGTCGACTCATCCTACTAATGAAAGGATCTTATTAGTACCACCTTAGGATCCCTATGGGAAAGGTAATGATCATGTAATGATTTTCATAATTACACCCTCATTACCATTCATGTAGCCATCCTAAGTTGGGAAGGTAGTATGATACTAACGAGAAGATGAAGGGACATAAAATATACACTTCCTATACACTTTAAGTTATCTTTAATAGATGAGGTAACTAAGTCTATCTTTATGACACATCCATAATGTATTGATACATAATATTAGATTATTGAAAGAGGGTTATAGTAACTCGACAAATTATTAAATTTCATGAGTTCTTCTTGTTAAACTAACACAACGTAGTATTCATCGTTAAGTATATGTTACTAACCATATTCCACATTGATATATTTCATTCATATGTTAAGGATAGACCTTATTCTTTTAAGTACATTACCTTTCATGATTAGTCCATTTAATTCCATAAGGTACGACAATAAATTTATTTGATTTTCATTATATTATTATCTTTATTACCTATGTGTCGTCATTGAATATAATTGATCATTTCAATTGAACAAAAGGAAATTATAAATTAATATATATCATAAGATTAATGATCTTTATTTATAATCAATTATATAGACAACATATACTTATTTTCATATCAAACAATATAGTTCACAAATCAGCCAAGTAATATATTCTAATTTAAATAAGGATAAACCTTACTTTTCATTAATAATGATATATAAATTAATCGAAGAATAATACATTAGGAAAAATTAGTTTAACAATATGCGAAGAAATTTTATTCGCATTAACAATTGGTTATAATAATCATTTCGAGATTCATATTTTTTTGATATCGGTAAAATGGAGGGTTTTGAAAGGGTCCCTACCTTATTACAATAAGGATAATTAATCTAGATATTTACATAAAGAACTCATAAAACAAAAAACCAAATACGAAAAAAAGATAGAGAGTGAACAAAAACCAACACAAAACCAAAAAAAAGATAGAACAAAACCAACAAAAACCTTTAGGCAAGAAAAAATGGATCTAGGGATACCCACGAGCTTTCCAACCAACACAACAGAAAAAAAATAAAAATGGAAAACCCATCCAGCCAATAAACCACTCCAGAGGCACCTAAACTCTAAACCTTGCTTCTTTCACTAATAACGATATTTAATATCTCATGAGGTGTACTATCATTCCTAATCCAATTTTTAAGAGCGTCAGAGTTCACATCAATGTTTGCACACAAATAAGCCACCTTATTTCCTTCTCTAAATGTGTGAGATATTTAAAAGTTTGAGAAAGTCCTTAGAGAGGAGATAAAGTCTTCAATGATTTTGTTGATGGTCCAACTTGAGGGGAATTACATTGTAAATAATTTAAAATGTTCATAGAACCCCCTTCAACCCAGAGATTTATGATGTTCAAAGATTTTACAAGTTGGATTCCTAATGAAGCATCTAATGCCTCAACATAATCGTTAGTTTGGACTCCCATGTTCCCTGCATAGGCTGAAATTACGTATCCTTTATCATTTCTTATGACTCCTCCCCCAAATCTTCTTGGGTTTCCCTTAGCCACCCCATTTAACTTACACCATCCTTCTTGAGGATGGGTCCAAACAATATTTCTACTAGCAAGTTTATAGCTCTGTTGCTTAGGATCTTGAGTGAGTTGCAAGTTCCATTTGTTGAGGAACTTGATGTTTGAGTCCTTTAGATTTCCTTTTCTAGATTTTATGGAGGTTTTTAAGTTCTTAGTTACCAAAATAATCAAAAATTTAGCATAATTCCCACCTGTAGCACTTTCCCTTCAAAAATTATTTTATTCCTTTCTTTCCATATCGTCAAAATTGTGTAAGGGTTAAGTCCCAAAGATGTCTGATTGAAACATTTTTAGTATGATAATACAAATTATATTTTATATCTTGAAATGATTTAGGGTGGTCCCATTTTAGCCCAATTTTTCAAACGTATTCCCCAAAGAGAGCACAAGAATTTACAATGTATGAAGAGGTGATCAAAATTTTATTCCTCTTCTTTACAAAGGATTCATCTATTAATAAGAATATGCCCTTTCTTTCTTAGGTTTTCAACTGTGAGGATCTTGTTTTGGACAGTGAGCCACCAAAAAAAGTTAACCTTAGGAATCATATATTTACACCAAACTTTCTTCCAGTAAGTATGAGTATTGGACCATTAATTTTGACTATTGTATCTAGATTGGACACTATAATTGACATCTCTCGAATCCTACCAAATTAGTTAATCCTCAACCTCTTTATTAGGGATATGTATGTTTGTAATATTATTTTGGATCAATAATATATTATATCTTATCAAGTAATTTAATTCCTCAAAGGATGATATTTTCCAAGTGGTTTTCCCATTTCTGCATTTAATATATCCACTTATCCTCTCTCCATACTTCAATCTTATCTCATTTATCGATTCAGGGAAATTTTCCTCTATTTCGATCAAGTTAAAAATTCCATCTATCTTCCCAAAATATAATATTGCTACCATTTTTTAGGTCCCATATGATTCCCTTACATATAATCTCTCTTCTCTTGATAAGGGAGTTCCAAAAGTGGGAACTTAGAGGTAAATCTATGGAGGAGGTGAATTCTTCAATGAAGTCCCCTTGTAAATATTTGTTTTTATTATGTTGCAAAAATTTGAGTCTTCCTTGAGAAATCTATAGTCCTTTTTATCATGGAGGGATGAATTCATTTGTCTAATGTTTCTGATTCCTAATCCACGAAGGGATTTAGGCTTACAGACTTTGTCCCAAGAAACCAGGTGATTTTGTTATGCTCCTCTACTCGCCAATAATAATATCTTATAAATCTTTTTGATCAAATAAATAATATTTTGGGGCATTATTAAAATATAGAGGAGTTAAAAATGTTTATTATGAAGAGTACTTTTGATCAAGGTGGTTTTGGAAGCACTAGATAACACTACCCCTTTCCAACATTCTAGTTTAGATTGAAATCTATCCAAGAGCAGATTCCAAATAGAAATTGGGAGGCTTCCTTTAAACATTGGAATCCCTAGATAAGTGGCAAGTATATTTTTAATTTCACAACCCAAAAGTTTGGCAATTTTATTTTTCCATTATTCAGGTGTATTAAGGAAAAAGACACAAATCTTACCATAATTTATAAGCTTCCTCAAATATTCCTCATAACATTTCAACAAGAATTTGGATTTTTTTCTTCCTTGACTGAAGCGATGGATATGGGTATGGTTTTTTTTTTTGAATTCGTGGTGAGATACTAAAAGAATCTTCTATTAAGGACTAAATCCATGTAGGTATCCTACTTGTATATCTTCTTATTACTTTGTGAGTCTCTTTGCCATAATGATAAAAATAATAGGTGAGATGGGGTCACCCTTCCTTATTCCTCTTGTGTTTCCAAAAATCTTGTAGGTCACCGTTTAAAATCTGGAGAAAATAGGGGTCAAAATGCACTCTCTAATTAATTTCCTAAAGTGAGAATTGAATCCAATTTTCTCCAAAATTTTGTCTAAGAATTCCCATGAGACCCTATCAAAATCTTTGTTCATATCCAACTTGATGGCAATTACCTTCTTTCTTGATTTTATTCATGGAGTGAACAATTTCATGAACCAAAATCATACCATCCTATATTTGTCTTCCTTGATCAAATTCACCTTACTGGCATGAGATGATGTTCTTGAGAAAAGGTTGCATTCTTGATGCAATAGTCTTTGTAAATTTTTGTAAATAGTATTTGAAAGACTTATTGGTTGAAATTCCTTGAAATCCTTTGCTCCAACTCTTTTAGGAATCAACACTATAAAGTTTTTATTTACCTCCTTTAGAATTTTTCCAGTGTGGAAGAATTCATTTATTGCATTGAGAAAATCAATTTTACAAACTTCCCAATAAATTTGGAAAAGCAAGCTGGGAAGCCATCCGGGCCTGGGGATTTTTATCCTTCGAAAGAAAAGACATTTTTAGTTCTTCAATGTCCATCGGAGTGACAATAATTCTCATATCTTGTTGTATATTAATGTAATGTGGGATGAAATTTAGCAAGAAATTGGAGCTGATTTCATTGTCCTGAGCCTCTTTAGATAGGAGCATTTTATATAATTCTATTTCCTTTTTTTTAATGGATTCCGTATCTCTATTTTCTTGTCTGAACTGCCTCATGATGGAATTGATTTTGTTGTGGCTTCGTGCTTCATGAAATTCAAGTGATTTTTTTGTTTCTATTCCCTTCCTTTAACCGAGATCACTCTTGATTTTTGTCTCCAATGTATTTCAAGATTCATATTAAAATACCATATGATGTAAAATAATCATAAACAATCCAAACAGTCACTTCAAGAGTGTCATCCTTTTCATACAAACAGTAGGACAAAGAAAATATATGGTTCAGTTCAAAGAACTGGCATGAGTTTGCAAACTCATATTCCATGTTGTATTCATAATGAAATAACTGAATAAGTTATGGTTAACTTGATTCATAATCAGTATGATATAATTATAAACTTCCTAGTTTATAATAAGTTTTCTATCGACACAATAAAAAATATCATTCCTCTTAATATAAATAAATTATGTTCACTTTCATGTAATGAAACCATCCTGAGTTAAACTTAAAATTTAAATGATAATAAGACATACTAAATCTGTCATTTATTTTAATAATCCAAAATTATAAACAACATTTCACCACATATAAGGAAATCCATGTTTATTCAAACCTTCATTATTTTGAAGATTATAAAAACCAAAATGCAAACTTGTTCTTCTATAACTTAACAAATAGAGTGATGGCAAAAACTTTAATAAAATTCATATATATATATATCTTTAAATTCATATTTTTCTTTATAAACAATTTATATTCCGCAAAAGAATAATAACAACTATATATCGAATGAGATTTTCAATCAAATAGATATGTCATACTTAAATAGAAGATCATTAAAACTAACTTAAATAGTAGTTTTTAAAGGAGAACCATAATTATATCCCACTCTTTAGTTTCTTAATCATAAAATTAAGTTTCAACAAGATTCAAGAAGGTATGAACAACATTTCTAATGAATGAGTTGCATCTAACTCATTACCCACTTACTTTATTCAAAATTAACTAAAACTAAAATAGATCAATTACCACTACTATTAAACGAATATAAATAGTGAATACATTTTCAATTATCATTTAATATTCCAAATCTAATGTAATGTATGTAGAGGTATGATAATATTATCATTTATTTATAATAAAACTAAATGAATCTATGTAGTTTTTGTGTTTTTGTATAGTTTTTTGTTTTCTTTGTCGATATCTCAAGTTATTCTTTGGGATCTTAGTAGGTAGTTGGCCCCTACCTTTACTTTTTATTGATTTTTTCTCTTGTGGCTGGGGTATGGACCCCACCAGATAAAAAAACCACAATGTTTCTATTTGTTTATTTTGGTTGTTAAGAATTTTGTTGTAAACTCGAGTAAGATCCCACCAAATTGTTTTACCAATAATTAAAAAAACCATATCATTCCTAATATTTTCCCAAATTTCATTCCACAATCCAAAAATCAATCATGATCATGAACAAGTAAAAACATTCATTCTCTTTAAGATTTAAAAAAATGTTAACATTCAAGTTTGAAAGTAGGTCAATCTCACAAAATAGAAAAAAATTTCCAGCTTTTACAAACAAACCAAAATGTATCTAGTTCATAATGAATATCTCAACCAACTCATGAGAGAGAGATCATTAAATTAATGTTTTAAAGTACTTAATAACAAACCATAAAAAAAGTGTATTCCACACCCTAATCTCTAAAAAATAATAAAGGAATAGTGGAGTCTCAAGATAAGAGGTTCATCCATTTTTATTATGGTTCAAAAATTGAAAAATGTTAAACCAAAGATTAGGAAATGGAACAAGGAAGTATTTGGGAACATATTTGAAAAGAAAAATAAGATCAACAAAGAGCCGATAATTTATAGAAAAGAGTAGCAAATAAAGGAATGGGCATTGGGAACTACTACCTTGAAAAAGAGCTTCTCTCTGAGGTTCATACCATAAACTCCCAAGAAGAATCTTACTGGAGACAGAAATATTGAGCCCTCTAGCTTAAGGAAGGTGATAAGAACACCAAATATTTCCATATGACAGCTCTTCATCACATAAGTAATAACAAAATTTCAGAAATTACAACTAAGGATGGGAAAGTAAGTAATGACATAAACATCATAAAAAATAAGGATATTACTTTCTATAAAGATGTGCTGAATGGAGACTCTATATAAGATGAGGAAAAAAATGACAAGGTTTAAATATGACATCCCTTCAAACTTGTTTAATCAAGATAGATTCAAGAAACTTGATGGAAAAAACTACCATGGAAGAACTTCAAAGGACAATCTTCTCAATGGAAAGAGACAAATCTCGGGCCCTGATGGTTTTTGCCATGTTTCTTTTAGAGATATTGGGAAATATGTAAGGAGTATCTTCTTCATGATATAAATGAATTCCTTCAAACGGGTAAAATCCTTAAGGAGATTAACAATACATTTATTTTTCTGATCCCAAAAAATAAAGGGGCTAAATATTTTAAATACTTCAGGCCTATCATTCTTTCTAATGTTCTCTACAAGATCTTTACTAAAACTTTAGCTTCTAGAATTCACCCCCTCCTTCTAGTTCTCATCTCTAACCAAAAAGGGGTTTGTCAAAGGTAAGATTATTCAAGATGGAATTATTTTAGTGCATGAGGCCATTCATTCTATGGATAAAAGAAATCAAAATGGCATGATTGTCAAGCTTGACATGAATAAATCCTTTGATAGAGTCTCATGGGGGTCTTTAGATAAAGTTCTTAAGAAGTTTGGATTTGATGACCATTTCAAAAATATTGAGGACTTGTATCTCTTCCCCAATGTTCTCTATTTTCACTAATGGATCACCTAAAAGCTTTTAGCAATAGTAGAGGTATTCATTAAGGATAATCCCTTTATAATCTCTTGTTTATTCTAATGGAGGAAATTATTAGTAGGAGAACTATTTTTATTGTCTCCTCTGGGTACCTTAAAGGTTTTAATCTTTCCTTTGATATCTTCAAAGTATCTAATCAAAATTTTGGTGATGATACTATTTTTTAGAGAGTTTTTTCTTTCCTATTTTAAGTTAATAAAATGAAATAACAAAAACAAAATGACCTTAGAAGATGACAAGGTTTACTGATACTCGTGAGATAGTTGATGTTGATCTTGATGGATGATTGGTATTGATAGATCCAAGTGTGTACAAAAATCATTATTTCTAATTGGATAAGCTATATGCGATGCATATACACTCATAAAAGATAATATTAGATAGATATATTGCATAGTGCATTACAAAGGCCAGTCCATGGAAGATAATGGACTTCCTTACAAGGATGTAAATCCACATTCAAGAAATCAATCTGATAATGATAAAATAGATGATATAACCAATAATGCAAAGGAAAAGGGATTGACGTTGTCCATGGTTATATGGTGGTCTAATGGTGATACATGATCTAAAGGGAATATATAAATCACAATATGGCTCAAATGAGCAAGGATAAAGATAGATATGTGCTTAGAAAGGTAAGCTAAGTGATAGATTTGATTAAGATAACTGATAAAGTGATATTGATGGCTCAAAAGAGCTTGTTAGGGTTTGACATGAACCTAAAATGGTAGATTAGTAATAGATGATGGGATCTAAATGTATGAAAGATGATATTTGAGCTTAAATGATGATAAAATAAAAATGTGGTAAAATGATAGTTAATCTAACTAGGAATAACATAAATAATAATAAATAAAATCAATAACTAAATATAGGAAATGACACAAGAAAATAAGAAATTAGATTTGCAAAACCCTAAAGTACGACAAGAGTTGGAAAGGAATCAGTTGATTCAACTATCTTGTTGTACTTTGTCGTAAATATGGCTAGAGAAATAGGAGTAGAAAATGAATGTGTTGAAGTCCAAAAAGTGTGGGCACCCTAGTCTGCAATATGAGCATCCTAGTCTGTGAAAAATATTTTTAACTTTCCCCGAGGTGTTGCTTGATGGTTTTATTCCTTCACTACCTATTTCACTAACTTCTTTTCACTACATTTTATGTCACTGGTAATCGTTGATGAAGAAAATACGTAAAAAACCCTAAGACAAGTATCAAACCCTAAAAAATAAAGATGCATATGAAGGTTTGAGAATGACATGAGCTGTCATAATGGTAGAATTACTAACTAAGAACTACACTACATTTGAGGCCCGATGTAGTTCTATATGCTTGTGTGTGCAATCATGCCTTAGGTTCTCTTGTTCTAGTTAGACTTTGTAAAAGTAGTGAATAGTAACTATGTGTATAAAATTTAATAGAACGGGGATGGAATAGAATAAAATTCCCTCGTATGCGGTGTGATGTAGATGAAATAGCCTTGTGCCTTGTGATGGATCTAAATGGATACAAATGAATCCTTTAATGGATGTAACCATAGGTGACGATAGTAGTGATTAGTGTGCTGGTCCCTCAATATGGACTCATACATTTTTATTTATATGGTTCTTTTGTTCAAATTTTGTAATTGACCTCGAAGAGGTTGACAAAAAAATATAGAATGTTCAAATTGATAGAAAGTGTCCAAAAAGTGGTAGGAAAGTGTAAAAAGGATCAGGGCACCCCGACTGGGACTAGGCACATGTGGGTACCCAAGATCGGCTTGCTGAGCACCCCAATCAAGGATAGGATGATGAAAAATGATAAAAATAGATTGGGCATGTATGTGGTGAAGGTTAGCAATGCTAAAAGAAAAGAAAGTAAAATGGCCAAAAGATTGTGTTAATTAGTAATTTCTTAACTCAAAAACCATATTAATAGTAGTATGAGACCGAGACTAAATAATATCTAAAGTGCATGATTTTGTGTCTACATTTTCCCCCACTTTATATTGGTGAGTGGAAATCTTGGTAACATAAAGTAGATAGAGATGTGTACCTAATGTCCATGAAGAGTGATTGAAAAAGCATGCCGAAGGACTAGAAAAAGTGTGGAATGACAAAAAGATGATGGATTTTGGAAACTAAAGATGTAAAAGTACAAAAAAGTGATGAGAGTGAACCTAGGGTGAAAACACGTGTGTAGTTGCCAATGTGTATGATGTACCTATATGGTTAGTATCGTGTGTGCTGCCACAAAATGTTGTTGTTGTTTCCACCATTTATTTTAGTTATTGTTGTTGTTGACTTATTTCTTCTCACACGGCTGAACTGTAAGGAGAAGATGATCAAGTAGTCAAATATGCATGTATATATGTAAAAACACATGTATATAGTAATGAAAATACTGAAATGAAATTATGAAAAGTGTAAAAGGAACATGTGCACCTGATCCATGATGAGATAAAAGGGTGTAGAAAGAGGATATCTTGTCTGGATTTTTGGACGATCCAACGCCATAGGCCGAAGAAGTGTAGGGAGGAATTATGTTGTATCCTCCAACCTGTAACTTCTTCCCAAATATGTATGAAGAGATCTTTGTACTTCCTAGTTTTTTGGGTGATCCGATGCCACTGGCTGAAGTAGTATAGAGAGGAAATTCATTGTATCCTCTAACCTTTAACTTCTCCCAGAATTCTAAGGACAACCATGTCTTGTAAAATCTACCCAGTACGGGGTTCATAGAATAGTCTAAACCCACTCACTATATAACCCATAATGCCAAGGGTGGAAACTAAACTAAACTAAACTGGTGTAGAAGTGATGTGTAGTATGTAAAACCCAAAATGATGCCCCCTATTTAGGGGTGCATGTGATATCATTGATAGGATAATGCAGCCCCAAAATAGGAATAACCATATAAACTCTGTAATTATTCCTTGTAGGGGGAAAGAAATGCACTTGGTAGAGAACAATGCACACACAAACAAGAGGATAGAAAAATACAAGTATTAGTATGAAAAAACATGTATGAATAAATTAATGTGTAAGCTATGCAAACAATGTATAAACTACCAAACAATGTAGTAATATAAATAAGCGGGAAGACAAAGTAAGCCGCACAAAGCTAGATGTAAACATGGGACATAACTCACAATGTTACAAGACATGCAAGGCCATCATGGCCACATACAAAAAAACAAGTGTGCACACAAAAAAAGGGCAAGGTCTGAATAAAATAACACACAATAGACAAACAAGTACAAATAAAAAATAACCACGGAAGAAATTAATCCGGTGAATAATTGTGACACTTGAAGCACCCGTTAGCATGTTAGAAAGATAACCAATATGTAAAAATCATGTATAACCATATAATATAGAGTGCTAAGTACAAAATGAAATAATAACACCTGTGAGAGATAAATGTGGATTCCCCCAATGGCTAATGTAGGATGGGTAGAAGGTGAGCATCTATACTATGTGTAAAATACTTGTATCTACAATCACCACTAAGCAAATGTGTGAACATGTATGTGTGTATGGTATAGATAAATGACATAGAAGAGATATAACTAGCATGTGTAATAAAAGGACCATACATAAGTAAATACTAGAAAGAGTAAATAATGTTATTGATGGATGAAATGGAATGTCATATGGAATGATAGGAGCCGCATGCCCCCGAGTGAATGGAAAATATATGTAGTGAGATTCATTTGGTTTTCCCACTCATCAATAGAGAATGAACAATATAGAGAGTGCATCATTGGGAAATGGTCAAAGTGTACATTATGTCTAACACTCTGCGATGAGTGTGTACGTGTGATGATATGTGACTTATAAATGATGTGTGAGTGACCCTTATAACTAAATCTTATATATCAATAAGATGATAGAAAGAGTGATGATGTAGCCTAAAGCGTATATCACTATAAGAGGAATAAAGGGAGTGATGATGTAACCTAGAGTGCATACCACTACAAGATGAAGGGATAGATGCCAATTTATCCTATAGCACATGTCACTAACCTAGTAATTTCATATGATAGAAGGTTGAGTGATGAACATTTGTAGTGATAAGCTCAATTTGATTAGTAAACCCTTGGCAATCGAGTATGGAATGAGGAATATATAGTGCGTCATAGGGTAGTGAGTGCAAAGTGCATAGAAGATGATGTATTAATCATGATGATAATAGATGACCATATGATGTGTAATATGTGTAATGTGTGATGAATAGTATGCAATGTGTGTAGATAGACTAGTAGTGTGAAGATGTGTGCTATGTAGTATGTAGAATGAGTAGTATATGATGCTAGGAGTGTGACACATATGTGATGAATAATAGTATGATGTGTAGAGTATGTATGATGTATATATGTGCAATGCAAAATGTGTATGTAGACTAAAAGTGTAAGGTGTGCGGTATGTAAGATGAGAAGTATATAATGTAGACCCTAAGATTGTGATACATGTATGATGATGACTAGTATGATGTATGATGTGTAAATGTGCAAATGATGTAGACTAAATGTAGAGTGTATGATGTAAGATGTAGGACATATGACATAGAATGTGTGAAACGATCTAGTGTGTAGTGTGTGAGATTCATGTGTAATAAACACTCAACATTCAAGTGTGAACCGAAGCACAAGAGTGTGTCATTGGGTAATGATAAAAATGTATGTCTATGGATGTGCCTATGCTATTAGAGTGATGTGTAATAATTAAAATATGAGAAATACACAAATGCTAATGTGATGGGGATGCGACATGTGTATGTTATAAGTATGCTATGTTTTGATGGAATATTCTAATAGGTTGGGGGCGTGTTAGATGATATGCCCCATAAGAGTACATGAATGAATGAACTATCTAATGACAGTGAAGGATGAATGCCCTCCAACTGATGCTTGTGGTACCAAAAGTGTATAACCATATTATAATAGTGGTGGTATATGAGATGGATGTTACGCTACTGAATGAAGTCTATGTGCATGCGATGGAAAAATATATGATGAAGGATGTGGTTGAGAAAAATGGGTTGGTGATGGAGATTTATGTGATGTCAAGTGTGAAGGTGATGGAAACCCATGTGGCATAAACCATTGTGGTGATCTATGTTGAGATGCAGTAACTATCCTAGGAATGGGCCAATACCTATGTTTAGGACTAGTGGAGTGATGTGGTCATGTAGAAAATTCATGAGTAGGTGAGCTAGGAGTAGATTATGCTTTGAGTAACATAGAGTGTGATGTGCTAGATGATGTAGGTGGTGTGCTAACTGATGTGTGAGGAGATGATGACCATGGAGTAGATGGAGGGACACCATCAATAGAAATAACCTAATTATTATGGATGAATTTAAGTCACAAATGATTCATAGAGATAATAGATTGAGATTGAAGAATCCAATTGAGACCAAGAAACATGTCACACCCATAAAATGTATTTCCAACAAGGAAAGACATAAGCATAGTAAGAGGACCAACCATGACATGTAGTTTGACAACACCAAAGGGTTTGTTTATAGGGTATTCAATTTGTGATAGAGGGTAACCGATAGCTTTAAGAAGTGGAATGGAACATGCACTAATGGGCCATGATGGGTCAACCTTAGTATTATTGATGGATATTGAATTGACATATGCCTTAATATGTAAGTGATTAGATGTGAAATTCACATGATAATCATGGTTAGAGAAAAATATGATCGGTGGCAAAACGTTAGTATGTGCAACTAAGAAATCAAGATCCCCACGATGCAAGAGGAGACATTGTGTGATATGTATAATTAGCAAAAGAGTCAGATGGTTTCTTTTTATGCTATTAGGATTTTTTATTAAATAATTTAAGTTTACCCTTGTCATTGAATGGTGTAGAATCTGTGGGTTCTAGGAATTCAAGCTTGTTATTATCTTGGATGATTGTGTGGAGCTTAAAACATCGATTTGTAAAATTTCCCACACATATATGATAATAAAACAAAAAAATTTCATTGTAATTACTACTTTTTAGTCGTGATGGATATAATTTGAGTGGTGGAGGGAGCGTGATAATGTTTCTCTTGAGAAATTGTTGTAGTATGAGATGTGGGGTCATAGGAAAGTTGTAAATGTAAAGGTGGTGATTGAACCTCTTTAGGAGTAGTGACTACATTGAAAGTAACTTTGGCATAAAAATGATTAGTTGTAGATGGTTTGAATGGTACCTTATTTTGAAAACAAGTTTTCAAGGAATATTTCTCCCGATACTTAAGTTTTCCTATGGATAAGCATTTATTTTTACAAAGCTTGACAATGTGACAAATTTGGCCAAATAATGGAGAAGTATCAAAGAGAACACTCTTCTAGAGTGACGGTAAGAGAATATGAATAAAAAATCCTAAAGTTCGGAGTGCTAACACATTAGAAATATTAGCTAGATTATTATTTTTATCTCAAAACATATTTGTCTAGGTGTTCATTGGTTCCCTATTTCAGTTGTGTTAACTCGAGCATAGGAAATATTGGAGCTGATATTGATAAAAAAATGAGCAAGAAAATCATCAGCCATATGCATAAAGAAAGTTTCTAAGTGAACAAGTAGGTTATAAAAATAACATATTGTATAATCATGGAGACTACAGGAAATATTTTATCCAAAATAACATGATCATCAACAAAATCAAGGAAAGAAACATGAAATTATTTAATATGTTCCTGCGGGTCACCATGCCCATTGAAAATGGGAAGCTTAGTGGTGAAAAAACTAATAGGAAGCAGATAAGTGGAGATGGAAGTTATGAATGAAATATTCAATAAAAATGTGGAATCTAAAGATGGAGATGCATGTGAAGTGTCCTGTTGTAACTTATGAATTCTAGCTTGAAGGTCCTGATAAAGAGAAGTTAAGTATTGAGTACCAATGGATGGAACTTGTCATATATGAGAAAATAAAGGTGGTGTAAAGTGATTGGTAGGAGTAGTGGCTGAAACAATAATGGTAGAAATAGGTGGAAGATTAGAAGTGAGAAATTGAGTAGCACCAAAGGTTGGTATGGTATGGTGTAGAAAGCAATGAGCTCCACAAAATTAATAGCTTCCTCATGAGTAACATGTATTAGTAAATCTAGATCCTTTGGATGTTTAACAATATGATCATTAATGGCCTTAAGATGATATTTACTACATGATTCATGAGATTAAGCCATGGAAAAATGATGTTAAACCCTAGACAGTAAAGTGGATTCAAAGGTCGGGTTCACCAAATTTTTTTGGTAAAATGGTAGTTAATCTAACTAGAAACAACAATAAATAATAGTAAATAAAATCAATAAATAAAATAGGAAGTGGCCAAAAACTAAAAAAATTGGAGGATCTTGAACATAGGGTTTTTTTGAAAGGAATGGATGCTAAAGATCATCATTTAGAAAAGGAACTACTTTCTGAATTACATAACATCTGCAATCAAGAGGAAACCTTCTGGAGAATGAAATCCCGAGCTATTTGGCTAAAAGAAGGAGATAGAAACATAAAATTCTTTCACATGACCACACTAAAGCATAAGGCATGCAATAGAATTACTGAAGTCTCTAATGGCAGTGACATTACTAAGGATCAAAATGCTATAAAAACAAAATCTCTTAGATTCTATGAAAAACTACTCACTGAGGATAATGGGTGTAATGAAGAAGCAACCTCTTATCTTTTAGATGCCATCCCTGGAAACATAATTTATAATGAGATGTTTAGGGGTCTCACAAAATTAGTGACAATTGAAGACATAAAATATGATGTTTTTGCTTTGGAAGGAGATAAGGCACTGTGCACTGATGAATTTTTGCTAATTTCTTCCAAAATTTATGGGATATTTGTTTGAAAGACTTGCTTAAGGATGTTAATGAATTCTATAGAATGGGGGATCTACTCAAGGAGCTAAATAATACTCATATTTTTCTAGCCCCAAAGAATATGGATGCCAAATATTTCAAGGATTTTTGACCTATTAGCCTAGTAAATGTTATTTATAGAATTTTTACTAAAATTATTGCCACTAGGATCCAACCATTACTTTCGATTTGATTTCAAAATAGAAAAGTGGTTTCATTAAAGGAAGAATCATACAAGATGGGGTAATCATGGTTCATGAAACCATTCATTCCATGGATAAAAGTAAGAAAGTAGGGATGGCTATCAAATTTGATATGAATAAGGCCTTTGACAAAGTTTCCTGGCAGTTTTTGGACAAGGTTCTTTCCAAATTTGGTTTTCCCAATAAATTCAAAAAGATCATACAAGCTTGTATATCTATGACCAGATTTTCTGTTGTGGTCAATGGAATTCCAATGGGATTCTTTACAAGCAGTAGGGGCATAAGACAAGGAGATCCTATATCTCCTCTACTCTTTATAATTATGGCTGATAGTCTTAGTAGATCTATTACTAAGGCCATCAATGCAGGTTTATTAAAAGGATTCAAACCTACCTCTGCCAATCAGACAACCTCTCATCAACAATTTTCTAATGGCATCCATTCTAGAAGCTAAAGATATCAAAACCATTCTTAGATTCTATGAGGTAACTTCTGGACAACAAGTTAATTTTGATAAGAGCTTGGTGTACTTTTTCAACACCCCTTTGGAAAGGTAGAAGAGAATTACACTTATTCTAGGATGCAAAATTAGCTCTTTTCCTACCACATATCTTGGTCTACCCCTTGGGACAAATAAAGTATCTATGACTATTTGGAATGCATTATTGGAAATATTTCATAAGAAATTGGCTAGTTGGAAAGGTGTTGTTTTGTCTAGTGCTGGAAAATGCTTAGAACACTTCATAACTTACCCATTTATATAATGTCCATGTTTAGCATACCTTCAACTGTCATGGAAAGTATTGAAAAAATACAAAATCATTTTCTTTGGCATGGTACTGAAGAAAGATTCAGATATCACCTAGTTGCATGGGATCAAGTTTGCATGCCTAAGAAATTTGGAGGTTTGGGAATCAAAGATATAAGAAAGATGAATGTTTCTCTGATTGCTAAAATGGGTTGGAGATTGTTAAAGGAAGAAAAACCTTGGACTGAGCTAATCAGAGTCAAGTACTTGGCTCAAAATCATGTAAACACCTTTCTCTTTGAAGAACAACTACCTAATGGGTTTATTTTTGAACAATCTGCTTCAAATCAGAAATATTCTCAAGAGAGGAAGTAGATGGAAATTGGGATACAATAATGATATTTGGTTTTGGAAGGATAATTGGAATTATTTCATATTAAGGAACATGTTTGAAATCATAAAAGATGACTTTATTGATAAATATGACAACAAAGTAAAAGACTATATAGACTTGGAAGGAAACAAGAAAATTTGGAAAAAACTTAAGGTGGATAGAATAGATTTGGAACCAGCAGTTTCCTCTCTTCAAGAATATCTTTCTCTTATTCCTATAAATCAAAATGATTCCAAGGATGAACTCGTTTGGGTTAATTCATTTGATGGTGACTACACTGTTAAATTTGGATACAACACCTTCTTTGAGAATATACAATGTGAATTTAACTGGAACCAAATTTGGATGCCTGAATTAACTCCTAAGGTAAATATTTTTCTTTGGCTTGTGCTAAAAGGGAAGATTTTAACCAATGATAATATTATAAAAAGGGGTTTCATTATGCCAAATATGTGTTGTATGTGCATGAAAGAAGCTGAGGATGTAAAACACTTGTTGCTACATTGTGAATATGTTGCCAAGGTATGGGGTCTAATTATTACAAACTTTAAACTGGAATGGATTTTTCCTAATAACATTGTGCAGGCTTGGAATCAATGGGATCCTCCTATAAAAATTGCATGGTTAGAAGACTATGGAAATTGGTCTTTCCTCATGCCATATGGAGACTTTGGAAAGCCAGGAATGGAATCATATTTAGAAATCACAGACAATTATGTAAAAAATATCTTGAAGGAAATTGTTATAGGGGTGAAAGACAATTTAGAAAGATTCAGGCCTCCAAAAAACAAGAATTATCCTTAGGATGAAGAAGATATTCTATCTACATGGAACTTGGACATTGGAATTCTTTAGACAATAGGTCACATTAATGTAGATAGGTCCTTGATACATTGGATACCACCTCATAACCTATGGTACAAGCTCAATTTTGATGGAGCTTCAAAGGGAAACCTTGGAGATGTAGGTGGAGGAGGAATAATTAGAGATCACAGAGGCTATTTAGTTGTTGCTTATGTAGGCAATATGGGTCATCAATCAAATCACTATGTTGAAGCTTTATCAGCATTATGGGGTATTAGAATAGCCAAAGAGTGCAACATCTCTAACCTCATTATAGAGGGGATTCTATGAATATTGTAAATCATTTAAATCAAATTCATCCCCTAGTTGGACTATCAAGGATTTCATTATTGAATCCGTAAATTATTTTCAATATTTCACTAATTGCCAAATTGTTCACTCATACATGGAAGAAAATTGTTGGTGTGTGTACTGTCTAGTCATCGTCCACATCACCTAGGTGAGTCATCTCACCTTGAGAGAGTCATAGGTCTTAGGAAGTCAAATGAAAAGTGCCGATTCTGTCTGTCATAGAATTTGACATTGTCATTTGCATCAATGCGTCATAGGAGTTACATTCCTTATTTGGAATTGTAACTCCTCTTCTAGTGGTGTCATATACGTCAGTCAACGTCATATGCGTCAGTGGCATCATTGATTTCTTTCCATGTTTAGGCATGGGGGTTACACAACACCCCTATTTGTACTTCATATTTTTTGATTATAAGCATGAGCAGACCCATTCTTCTTACTTGCAATCTTCGTTCCATTGTTTGAATCTTGCATATTGCGTTGGCTTGACGTTACCATCGGAGTGCAACTTCGTTGTGGTGCATTTCTTTTCGACATCGGTTCTCATAAATCCCTCTTTCATGGTATCAGAGCTAGTTTCGGTAAACGTGCACTCTTCATTTCTCAGTTGTTTATTACTTCTGGTTTCTTCTCATTTCCTTATGTGCAAGTTTTTTTTTCGATTATCATTTTGGAATTATTGCTCACCTCGTATTGAGGTTTCAGCAGTTGCAAGTTAAGGTATTTGGTTGGTTTACTTATCAGCTGAGTTCATATTTGGATATTTCTAGATCTTTATGGCTGTTGTTTCTAGGTTGTTTGTGTGTTTCTTCTTTGGTTGTGATCAGATTCTGTGCTGCAGGGTAAAAGAAGAGCTCATTTTTGGCGTGGACCTATGATTACTGGTTGGAATCGTTGTTTTTTCTTCACCGGTGTATACTCAGACTATTCCAAGCTTTTTCCTCATCGTTGTGGTTCCTTGTTGTCTCGAAGTTACCTCTACCTGGTCTCAAAACATTTTTGCGAGCCTACTGAAAACCTCTCATGTTTTTGCCTGGTCTCTCATGTTTTTGCAACATACTCACGTTTTTCCCTGGTCTCTCACATTTTTGCAAAACCTCTCACATTTTTTCCTGGTCTCTCACATTTTTTGCAAAATACTCACATTTTTGCCTGGTCTCTCACGTTTTTGCAAAACTTCTCACGTTTTTGCCTGGTCTCTCACATTTTTGCAAAACATCTCACATTTTTATAGTGTTCCCCACATTCAAACATGTTCCAAGCATTTATTTTGGCTATTCTGAGTGTTTTCTCCTTGTCCAGGCATTTTTGCATTGTCCTAAGGCATTTTTCTCTCCTTTCCTACGTTTTTTACACGTTGTTCGGGCTTTTGGACTGTTAAGGCATTTTCTCCTTCAAAGTGGCATTTTAGACTATTTTGGTGTTTTTTACGGTGGACATTCTTTGCATTATCTATTTTTACCGCCTTTCATCCCCACGTGGCCTTCTCGTCCACGCTGTAGTAATATCTCTAAAAATACATTTTTTTATTCACTTTTCTTAAAAAACGTGTTTGCATTATTTTTACCTTATCACTCTTCTAAAAACATGTTGTTTCATTTCTTTTAAAAGGTATAAGGTAAAAAAATAACATTTTATTGGCATTGTAAGTTTTTGGCTTGTTTTATTAACCTTCTCGCCGAGTGCCGAAGATGAAGGGTGAGGTCCGGATTGGCGGGTGGCTAATTCCCCCTCGCAATACAAATAAACCCTATCTCAAATTCCGTGCCATTTCCAATGGGCATACATATGACACCTTTTGCATGCATTTAGGGTGCTTTTTAAATTTGTTTTCAGGCTTATTGGCTTTTTCTCATCAGTTTCGGGAATTGGTTTTTGCTATAACTTTTGACTCGTTGCTCGGTTTTGAGCACTTCTTTATTCAAAGTTGCATGTTTTTTTTCACTCTAGATGATGGGATCATTAGCATTGTAAATGCACTATTTTTATAAACTACCGCATTCTAGGGGTGTCTTTGTATTGCTTAATTCAACTCATTTTTTCTTGAGCTTTGTTCTATTCCTTTTTTGTGGACTTGTGAGCGCGTCTGCCACAGTCTTATGACAAAGGGATTCTTTCATGTGATGTGAGATGCTATTTCTCACAAAGCTCTTTCTTCCCCCTCTTGCTTCTCTCTTTCTATGCTTACTTGCAGTGTCGATCTATTGCGCCCTACGAACCTTGATTGTTGTCTCCACCATTGTACGTTATTACGCTAATTGTAAGGTGAGTGACAAACTAGTTCTTGGAACACAATCACATCTAGTTGTAATCAACGCACTGAATTATAAAGTGCCACAAAAAGGGGGGGTTAATCTTGTGTTCCTTAGAGGCTCCTCTCATCATGGACATTGAATTTCATCGCTCCGTTGTTCAACTAGGACTAGGAAACTACCTACAATGGAAGAGTGGGATACTCGATCATTGTATTATGTACAATTTGTTACCACATCTTCTTGGGTTAGCACCTGAACCTATTGACCGCATTCATCACCAAAATTGGTTGAATGAGAATGATATGACATACGAGCTTCTTTGTCTTACTATACTAGAGGACCTTCAACATCGATTAGAATTCACTGAGTTTGTGCACAGAGCTTGGATCTTCATTCGGAATTTTCATGGAGACTTTGATCTTCCTTCATCTGGTTATGGATATTCTAATGATCTTGCATCCATGGAGGAAAGTGAGTTCACTGATACTTTTTCTTACAAAGGGCAGCCCACCCATATTTCGTGCATGCTCCTTCGAACTTAGTATTTCTCCTATCATAGTTTCTAGTGACTCTCCTCCACAAGAATATTCATTGAATTCTCACCTATGCACCATGTTGCCTTGGATCTTTGGTTTTCCCCATCACGAGCATCTACTGATTCCATTGATTCTATCCTAGAGATTCTTCCATCCCCTGTTGCTTCCAGAGACTTTGAGATTACTTCTTCAAAGGGTTCTTATAATCCTCCACAACAGAAATTGATTTCCTTGACTCAGACTTGGATGATATGCTTGAGGATACCGACATCATAGTGTAGCATCTTCTTCAACCTACTGCCTCTTCTGAGATCAGAGTTTCCATCCCACTAGCTTCCACTGACTCTCCACCGCAGCAGGTTCATTTGCCCCTTTAGGGCTCTCTTGATGATATATCTATATTTGCAGACTCTCACCTTATGGAGATTGATAGGATTGTCACCACTTCTCTTGATATATTATCTCCTTCTCATATTGGGCCACCTTCCGGCACTCTCCATGTTCCTCCTCCTTTTGATCACAAACCTTTGGTCCCTTCAGATTCATTAGGATTCCATCAGAAATCATCTTCCGGGGGAGCTGGATAGCGCTCCTTTTTTCTCTTCTCCTCTTCTTCTTTCTAGAAAGATGTTGTTTGTACATGGGCACCTTATCAGGCCTTTAGTTTCTAGGGCCCATTGACACATCCTTCTTAGTTGTCTAGGGGTCTTCCTTTTCTATTCTAGCTTACCTTGTCCTCTTCCGCGACTTCGATGAAGGGGGGGTGTTGGTGTGTGTGACTATCTAGTCATCGTCCACATCACCTAGGTGAGTCATCTCACCTTGCAAGAGTCATAGGTCTTAGGAATTCAAATGACAAGTGTCAGATTCTGTCATAGAATCTGACATTGTCATTTGCGTCAATGCGTCATAGGAGTTACATTCTTTATTTGGAATTGTAACTCCTCTTCTAGTGGCGTCATATGTGTCAGTCAACGTCATATATGTAAATGGTGTCTTTGAGTTCTTTCCATGTTTAGGTATGGGGGTTACATAGCACCTCTATTTGTACTTCCTATTTTTTGATCTATGAGCATGAGCAGACCCATTCTTCTTACTTGCAATCTTCTTTCCATTATTTCAAATCTTGCGTATTGTGTTGGCTTGACGTTACCATCAGAGTGCAACTTCATTGTGGTGCATTGCTTTTCAACATTGGCTCTCATGAATCCCTCTTTCAAAAATAAAGTTGCAGATACTCTTGCAAATATTGGGGTTATTAACAAAATAATAAACATATGGTATACTCATGCCAGGTTAAAAATGCAATCATAAATGATAACAATGGTAGTACACTTAAATTCCACAATCACTATGAAGATGTCCTTCATACATGTGAAGGCTAAGATTATGGAATCTCACCCCTGCAAGCTTATCATGAAAGCTAAATGCTCACACGCTTTCTGGGTAAAAATAGAAGCTATTAAAAAGTGGCTCTTGGGAAGTTACAAAATCATTCTTAAGGGTAAAGAAGGATCTAACAACAATAAGAGAAAGATGAAATATAAGTGGGGCACCATGCCAAGTCAAACCAGATCGTGACCCGGTTAGAAGGAAAATGTGGTTCTTTAAAACTATCTCTAGATTGGGGAATTTCTAATCTCATTGAAAGAATCCAAGGCCATGATCAACATATTTCACTTTAGTTCATTGGAGGCTGGAAAAACAAAGTTGTGACGTATGGGGACAAGATCATTCATGTGACTGAAGAGCTCATCGTTGAAATCATAGGCCTTAGCTTGGAAGGTAATAGGGTTTTCAAAAAAGAATTGACAAGGCATCTGAAACTAAAAAAATTCTGGAAGAGGGAAAAAATATGGAGTTTGTAACTACTAGCATCAAGGTCACCTCTATCCCAAAGCCATTTGATGAGATTACCAAAATGTTGGTTAGGTACATGACTCTTGAAGGTAGGTATATTACAGTCCCTCTCAAGCATTTAGTTTTTCTAAATCATTTCAGGAGGAATATAAAAGTGTGTTTCCCTCATTTCATATTGAATTCACTAGAACATTCAATCCTTGAGGTTTAAAAGCACACTCGTGTAACTCCCCTTCACCAAGGGATTATCCTCTCCTGCACCATTATTATCTTGCACAAAATACTATCATTCCTCTAACCCCTACCCCTCCCAATCCCAATCCCATCCTTGTTCCCATTATCCCTCCCCCCACCACTTCGGGTCAAAGGAAGATAAGAACTAAAAATCCCTCCTTCCTCTCAACCATCATTTTCCCTCAAAAATAATTCTCCATAGTAGTCAAACCAAAGATGTTGAACTTTCCCAAATCCTACTATACATGGGACAACCAGGTAAAATAAGTGAAGTGATGGAGAAAGATGGAGAATCATAGAAGCGGCTAGAGGAAATTGAGAATGAATTGGAGGCCCTGAAGAAATACCTAAAGTAGTTGGAAAAAAGAGAAGGAAAGAGAAAAATGGAGGAAGATCTTGGGCTTGTTGAAAGCCAAATTCAAGAGATATACAAGAAACTAAACTCTCTTGATAACAAGGTTGTGCATATGAAGGGCAGAAAAGAATCTATCACCAAAGCTCTTAAGGCAGTTTACAACTTCTTGGAACAACAAGTGAAGAATGTGTGTATGCTCAACAATATATTAGAGAACATTTGGGGGAAGGGCCAACACAAGCTCAAGTGTTCAGTTAGCTTAACAAGAATGACCTAACCTAGGTCATTGTCATCTCACTTTTCAGTGCACTACAAGAATTGAAGAAAACTGTTGATAGTGAATCCATGTGATGTTTCATCAAATATGCGTGATGACCTGGTAGTCTAGTTGTTGATATTTTGTTGTTTTGATGTTTTTAACCTATGGTTTTGTTGGTATTTTGGTACTTGGCTTTGTAGTTGTATTACTGCAGTTGTGCTTTCATGTAAATCATCTAATTTTGATCACTCTTTGATCTATATCTTTGTAATATCTAGCTTTTGAACCTTTTTATCTGGGTATAGTACCTCTTAAAAACTATTTTCCAATAATAAAAAAACTAAAATAGTATATATGCAAAAACCTAAAGTGCAACGAGAGTTGGAAATGACTCATTGATTAGACGAGCTTGTTGAATTGTGTCATAAATATGGACAGAGAAACAATAGGAGGAAAGGACTGTATTAAAGTTCAAAAAAGTGTAGATTTGGGAAATCGAGTAGATTGGGATGCCTATATAGGTACAGGGGCACCTATGGGTGCCCTAGTATAGAATATGGGCACCTTGGTCTATGAAAAATATATGTAAATTTCCTCCAAGGTGTCACTTGATGGTTTTTTCTTTGTTCACTCCCCTTCATACTAAATTTTCTACATTGTGATGTATGTCGGTAATCAGTGATGAAGAAAAGAACCAAAAAGCCTCAAGATAAGCATCAAACCCTAAAAAGTAAAGATGCATATGAAGGGGTTAGACTGACCTCAACTACCAAAATGGTGCACTTACTAACTAAACGTTGCACTACATCTCATACCTGATGTAGTTTTATGTGATTGTGTGTGCAATCATACCCTAGGTACTCTTGTGTCAGTCTCACTTTTTGAAAGTAGTGAGAAATAAAAATGTGTAGAAAATGTAATAGAATGGTGGATGAAATAGAATAAAATCCCATCCTATGCAGTGTGATGCAGATGAACCAACCATGTGCCTTGTGATGGAGATAGATGGATGCAAATGAATCTTTTGATGGATGCAAACTTAGGTGATGATAGTAGTGCTTAGTGGTTGGTCCCTCAAGACAAACTCATAACTTTGTATTTATATGGTTCTCTTGTTCAAATTTTATAATTAACCCCAAAGAGGCAAACCACCAAAAGATATAATGTTTAAATGGATGGAAAATTCCCAAAAGTGGTGAAAAGTGTAACAAGGATCGGGGGTGCCTCGACTTAGACTAGGGTGCCTTTGGGTGCCTTAGTACTAGCTCGGTCACCCTAGTGAAGGATAGAATGATGAAAATGATAAAAAAAATAGACCGGGCATGTATGCGGTGAAGGTCAACAATGAAGATAGAAAATAAAGTAAAATGGCTAAAAGAAGGGGGTTAATTAGTACTTTCTTCACTCAAAAACCATATAAATAGTAGTATGATACTCGAGACTAAATAATATCTAAAGTGCATGATTTTATTTCTATAAATAATCTAAACAGACATGGACCATTAGCGATTAAGGTGAATCATGGGTGATTGGGGCTGATCACTTTGGTGATTAAATAAATTACAAGTGATTGTTGTGGAAATATATATGATAATAATAAACGAGATAATTGAAGCTTGTAAACGATAAGTAAATGAATGAATAATATAAATGGGAAGGTAATTACCTTGTCCAAGGTGATAAATGAGGACAAGAAGATGACATTACTTGAGAGAGGGAAATTGTAGATATCATAATATTGCTAAGCTAGTGCTGGATGTTTAAGTGACCTCTAAAGGCTGAAGAAGAGATGATTAGTATCTTGGAATGTTTTTGTGATGAAGGGCTATGATATAAAAAGATTACAATGTGAAGGCCTTAAATAATGTCTAGCTAAGAATTCAAGAGGGAGGAAGCTATGAACTAAGTTTACAAGCTATCAAATAAAATGGAGGAAGCTAACCTTAAATGAAGGCCCAGAACCCATTTGTATAGGGTCTCCATCAAATAGAGAGAATCTTTGGCGATTGGGAGAATTGCTAGTGATCCGAGATTTGCGGGGAAAAGGTTGAAACCGCTTCCCAAATTAAGGTTTTTTTAATTTTAACAAAGGATTTTTGTTTAATGTTGTGAAATGGTTAAGAAGTTGTTGATTTGTTTTGTTTTATTTGATTTTGGTTTTTAAGTGGTTTGGATGGTTTAGGAAGGGATAAAATAGGATTTTATAGTTGTAGAATGATTTTCATGATAATTAAATATGGTGGGGAGACTTAGTATAAAGGATTTATTGTATAATATGATAGTGATGTGATAATCAAGGGGTACTATCAGACATAGACATGGGGATTAGTGGTGCTAATTTTAGGTTTGTACATATTTCCCTTTTTTGAGTGGTTTTAGACAAGCCACAAGATAAAAACAAGATGTGATAGATAATGATGTGAAATATGTAGAATTTTATGATGAGGTACCCCCTCAAACTAGGGATTAATGACCTACAAGGGAATTGATCACAATTTTGAAAGAGTTATATGGAAAAATGTAAGGATGGGAAGATGAGATATGATGCCCCGAACGAGGTATAGAAAAAGATGGGTTCTATCAGAAAATCAAGTGAAAAGGAGCCAAAGGGCTCTTGTCTTATATAAGTATGAATTAATAATAGATAGGGAAAATAAAAGGATGTTTTGATGAGGTCAAAATACCAAATATTGATGTTTCCACAAAAGTGGGATTGCCATACCAAGAAGTCAAGTGATAGGGGAATTAAAGGGTTCATGTCCTATAGAAATATGACTTTAATGATGAAAAGGGTCCTGATAGAGGACTAGATGTCTTGAGAGTGATAAAAGGTGTAACACTCGAGGAGGAAGCCAATTGAAAAATATTTCTTTTATTGGATAGATGTGAGGTTTTAATGTATATGGATATTTATGAAGCCTATTTTTAATGTGTATTTGTGATACTGAGAGCTTTTGAGACTCCATATGATGTACAATGATATAATGATATGATGGATTTGTGATTGTTGATTTTACTTTGATGTGGTAATGTAATATTGATATGCAATCATGATTGTATGGATATTGATAGATGTTAATGTTGTGATAGATATTGATATATGTTTTGATGTGATGTGTCATTGATATTTGATTTTAAAGTGAATTTAATGTTTATCCAAAATTTTCTTAATCATAGAAAAGAATAAAATGTGGAATGATTTATTTATACTGGATTTGATACATATGTGATGGGAATAAAAATAGAGTGAAGGAATTTACACTCTTGTCCTTATGAAAGTTTTTAACATATGACTAACAATGGGTAGTTATATGTAGGATCTTGGATATAGAGATGAAGTGATAATATGTACCTTCCTAGAATGTGAAATGGTTAATATATGTAGGTTGTGTGGGGGAGAAGGTTATCTTTTCAAAGGTTTCATAGAGATATGTCTCAACATTATATTTATTCTTGATGAAAACTGATCGATGTGGGAAGTTTTGTTTGATGGGAAAACTGATCTATGTGGGAAGCTTTCCTCAAATGATTTTGATATTTGATTTTTTCATGGCTGATCATTGTGGGAATTCTTTTTACATGGGTATCCATGATTTAAGGGATTTGATTACAATTGTGACATTTTGATGTTTTTCTTCTTATAGATAGTTGTCCTTCGAGGGATTAGTCTATATTATTAATGGGTAGATGTCCTTTGAGGGATAAATCTACTTTTCTATTTGATAATATGATTTTGATTTTTTGAATAGCTATCCTTCAAGGGTTTAGTCTATTTATTTTAATAAGATTCATCTATAATTTTTTTTTACTTTTTAAGTTGAGGGAAAAACCCTAATATACCATTTCAAGGAGGAGAAGATATGTGTACACAACCTACACATATATGCCCCATGACACATTGTTGAATGGTAGAAAAGGTGTATGGATATAATGATTGTAGGGTTATAGCTAAGGAGGAAATTTTCCATTTGAAATATGTGATGAACAGAGACGTGTTACACATCTTTAAGGATTGTAAGGATAGTGACAAAAAACCATATACTTTCAAATAATTAAGATGATAAAATGACTGTTTGATGGTGGTATAATATCTTTGATGTGACTAATATCATGAAATTTGATGTCTTAATAGTAGAAAGGCCATGAGTTCAATACATTCAGAGGTTCCTTCTCGGGTGTACCATCAAGGGAGGTTAAATGATAAACTCCTGACCCATATTATATGGACTGATCCATTTGGGGAAAAATTTCCACATTTACACCGTTCTAGAGTAGTGACACTTTTATTTGATCGAGATGATAGGGTTGGTGAGGTGTAATTAAGGGGAGGTGTGTAAGGTAATACTTTCAAATTCTCAAAAAAGGAGACCCCCAACATGACAATGTGGTTAGATATAATATGCGTTGAAAGGAAGAATGTATTTTAGGCTAGGATAATGGAAGTTTTGATGTTGATTGATTGAGTATATGGTAAATAAAGGAGGATACGTGATCATTGAAAAGAAGATGTTTAAATTTTAGGTGGGATATGAGAGGATGATTGATGAGGAAGGGTAGATGAAGAATATTTTATTTTTCCTTTTCTTCATGTATGATGATTTCTTATTTGCGTAGGTGGATGAACCATATTGATTTGAGATGAGGGACATTCAATAGAAGGTGATGAGAATACGTATGAAAAATATTTACTGAGATCTTATTGAGGATGACCCCCTTGTCTTACAGATGTTGGTGAGGAAACCGTCGATTACTTGGGATTAAATGTTGATGGGATTGAGGGACCTTGAATGGAAGGTGTTGAATAGAGGTCTAAAAGAGGTTTATTAATACCAGAGTGAGGATGTCCCCCTTGAATTACAAATGTTCTTGTAAACAATGACAAGGGTAGAGGTGTAGATGATATTGATGAGGGTTTAGGATGGTCTTCTTCTAGGATAATATCATTGATGAGGAAAATTCATTGGATTATGGTTTTAAGAGATTTACAACTCTCCATGTTATAAACTGGGACTACTATGGTAGGTACAAGTTTTGTTTTGATCATAGTAGGTAAGTTTATGAGTATTTGGATTGGTTGTTTTGATTTTTGTTAATGTGATAAAAGAAACCTTCATGAGCCTCTTGATGGTGTCAATGTAAGTCCATTTAGGGGGACTTGGATTAAGGGATTTTGATTTTGATTTATGAGGACGCTTGGTAGGACACGTCTTATTTTTGAACGTGGGTGGATGCATGGATTTTTGTATGGTTTTGAAACATCATAAGGGTATTGTGAGGTTAATAAGAGAGAGAATATGATCGAAGGATGGGATAGGATATGGGATTGATAAAATTGGATGATGGATGAGGTCCAAAATGGATGAGGAGGGATGGTTTATGGATGAGATAGGGTTTTTTGTGTAATATGATATTGAGATAAAGGATGGGGTCCCAAAATGGATGGTAAGGGTAGAACTATAGATGTGATATATTTGAATTATAGTAAAGGATGTGGTCTTAGGATAGATGGTTAAGTGTGGAACTATAGATGTGTTATATTTAAATTGTGATAAAGGATGGGTTCCCATAATAGACAATAAGGTTGAGACCCTAAATGATGTGTGTTTTGATTTTGTAATGTCAACTTTAGGTAAAGGAGATAGTATGACAAATGATGAGGAAGAGGTCATGGATGTGATGGGATTTGATTGTATAATGTTTGGTTTACAAATAGGTTCTAAACTAGATGAAAAGTGAAGAGCCGAGGATAGGATTGAGTCGATTTGGATGAGGGATATGTGGTTTCTAGATATTATTGAGGCGGGTTACATTCATGTAAGCTACCCAAATATTCAATTGGTTTATAAGATGGTTAGATGTTGAGATATTTGATTATGAGTTATTCCTTTGTAATGGTCTCTCGAGGTGGAGTCTAAGGGTTGTGAGAAGGTGGTGGATGATTGGATAATAGGCGAAGGTGATGTTGATGAGGATTATCAAAAAGAGGATCAAGGGGCTTTGAGTATTCAAGGGGAAGTGTTGGTGATGAAAGGGTCTCCTCATGGGGAAGATTATATGTAATAGTGTTGATGATGTGACTCAAAGCATGTGTAGTATTTATATGGAATGAATATATCAAGGTTTTGGGTTAGGAATACAAGTAATGACATCATATGTGGTAGTTTCATCTAGTTCATAGGAAGACCGAGGAAATTAAAATGGGACATGCGTATGTTGAAGATTGATATGTACTTCTTTAAGGGCTTGGATTTATAACTTTTTGGCCATGGTGAAGGCTTTGTCAAAATTTTGAAATGTGTGGCCTTGAAGAGTGGATGAAATGTGTGATGGAAACATGATTGAGAAATAAAATCAATCAGTTCTAATTGAGGTAGTGAAAAGGTCAATTGATTGATAATGCTTTTCCATTTAGTGACAGATTCAATAATGGATTTTTTCAGATTGTTTGATGGTAAAGATATCAAAAATGGTGATTTTATGAGTAACATTGACAATAAAGTGCTCAAGAAATAATAGGTCTAGTTGCGTGAAAGAGATAAAGAGTGCCGATGGTGGGAGTTGTACCAATCCAAGGCAATTCCTACTAGTGATATAGGAAAGGTTCTAAGCAAGATATCTTTATCAAGGATGAAGATATAACACAACTTTATAAAGGCTAGTATATGTTGTTAGGGATCCTCCTGGTCATGGAACATGGTAAATTCAATCCATTCCCAATATAGAGGATAAGGATTATATGACACTGATGGATGTATGGGTTCATTAAAAACCCGATCATAAGTGAAGACGTGTTTAGGTCCCATAGTAGAGGCTTCCAAAATTTCTAATATTTTAAACTAAGCTTACAGGATAGTTTATAGGATTAGGCGTGAGGGAATTAGCATGTAAGTATGGATGAGAATGTGATTTATTTTATTTATGGTAGTGAGGTGTATGAGGGTTTTTTTTGGATGGGATTGATGTGGAGGTTGATAAGGTGTAGCTTGAGAAGATATCATTTGTAAAGTAGGTGTTGATACAGGGACATTGGGAGACATGTAGGGATAATAGATATGTTGTTTTTTTTGGATGAGAGGGGTTGATTGGGCCTGAGTAGGTATGTGTGTATAGGTTTGGGATGTCTGAGGTATTGAGAAAGGTATTGAAGTCAAGATAGGTTGATTGGATAAAAGATGGGGGATGTTAAGATTATGATGAGATTGTGATGGAGGGGATGTGGCAAGGATTGATTGATGGGATACACTTGACATGGGTTGAGGAGTGATAGTTTGGAAATAACTTGGTTGTGAAGGATATTTGTAGGGTTGTTGGATGGGGTTTTTGTAGGGTTATAGGATTGGTTAAAAGGTAGAGGTTCCATAGGGAACAAAAGGTGATCTAGATGGCTCTAGGAACATGCCAAAGCTAAGTGAAGTTGAGTGAGACATGATAGGTTGATGAGATTGATAAGGATTAGATCTTGTGTAGGGGATGTTTTGAGATTGATAAGGGTGAAAATATGTAGAGGTATTGGAATAAGTAATCAAATATGGTTGTAAAAATGATGCATAGAGGTTAAAGGGATATGTTGATGTAGAAGTTTGATCCATATTAAATGATAGTTAACTGATGATGATACAAAAATCCCTAAGAGAGATACAAATGTAATAAACAAGTCAAGTAGAAGAATTTTAATTATCTTGATTAGAATTTATATGTGGGGGAAGAGGCTCAGAGGGAACCTAATGATATGGATGTTCTAAGGCTAGTTTTATGTTTTTTTAAGGATGGATTCCTTGATATACCTGAAGGTATGTGAGGCCCAAATTTGTGCTAGTACTGGGTACGAGGCCTTATAGGGGCTTACCCCTCACTTCATGGTCCTATAAAAATAAGGGAGTCAGGTGCTTAGCAAATATACTAATAACCAAGGTGACTATAATCAACCAAAACACCAAGTCAACTTCCCCATTGGGTGATGAAATCCCAATAGTTTCACTTGGGTAGGAATGTTTCAATGCAATTTATGTTTGATGTGATTTGGTTGTGTGTGAGGGAGATTTAAGTGAATGTAATATATTAACCTCCTAGTTAAACTATATGATCAAGCAGGATGCAAGGTTATTTTTAAGCCCAAAAGAACAATTGATTTCAATGAGGACAGAAAACAAAATGAAATGCTTGAAAATGAAAAGAAAAGAAGAGGACTGACCTAAATAACACTTCAATTTTAATTTTTAATTTTTAAGCAATGTAATAACATCGCAAGTATAAGCCACCCAATAAGAAACCTATAAAAATGTTAGTAAAATACAAAAAATAACAAAATACAATGATGTTAGAGGCTGAGTGGCTGAGTAATCGAAGCAATCATAAAGATTATCAGTGATTAGAAGGAATCACTAGTGATTCACCTAAATCACTGGCAATTTGGCTGGATCTTTGGTGGTTATAGAGAAAAGGCCTAGAAATGAATTTTTAATAAAATTGAAATGAAGAAAAAGGGACAAGCGGTCTCATTAGGCATGCCAAAATGTTCATAGAATTTTTTCTTTCCTATTTTAAGTTAATAAAATGAAATAACAAAAATAAACTGACATCGGAAGATGGTGGGGTTCACCGATACCCACGAGATAGCTCATGTTGATCTTGATGGATGATTGATATTTATATATCTAAACATGTGCACAAATACTTATTTATAATGGGAAAGATATATGTGATGCATAAACACTTAGAAAATGATAGGATTAGATAGATATATGGCAGATTTCTCGACAAAGGAAAATCCCCAGAATGAAATAAACTTCCTTGCAACGATGTATATCCACGTTCAATAAATCAATCTGATAATGAGATGATAAAATGATAAAATTGATGATATAACCAATAATAAAATTCAAATGGATTAACATGGTCCACAACTATATGATTATCTTATGGTGATACTTGATCTAAAGGGAATGTAGGAATCACAATATGGCTTAAACGAGTAAGGATATAGATAGATATGTGCTCATAAAGGCAAGATAAGTGATATATTTAATTAAGATAACTGATAAAGTGCTACATATGGCTCAAAGGATCTTACTAGGGTTTGATAATAACTTGCAAAGGTAGAGTAGTAATATAAGATGGGATCTAAATGTATGAAGGATGAGATTTTATGTTAAATGATGTAATAAATAGGGATCACTGACAATTAAGGTGAATTGCGGGTGATTGGGGCTGATCGGTGACGATTAAGGGAATCGATGGTGATTGCTATGGAAATATATAGGATAATGATAAATGAGATAATTGAATCTTGTAAACGATAAGTAAATGAAGCAATAATATAAATGGGAAGGTACTTACCTTTTTTGAGTTGATAAATGAGGATAAGAAGATGACATTACCCGAGAGAAAGAAATTTTAGATACTAGAATATTGTTGAGCTAGTGCCTAGATGTTTAAGTGACCTCCAAAGGATGAATAAGAGATTATTAGTATCTTGGAATGTTTTTGTGATGAAGGGCTATGATAAAATAAGATTACAATGTGAGGGCCTTAAAGAATGTCCAACTAACAAGTTAAGAGGGAGGAGATCTGAACTAAGTTTATAAGCTATTAGCTAAAATAGATGAACCTAAACTGAAATGAAGCTTTGTAACCCATTTATATAGGGTCACTACCAACCTGAGAGAATCGTCAAAGATTGGGAGAATCGTCGGCGATCTGGGATTTTTGAGGAAAATGTTGAATTTTTTTTTCCAAATCGAGGTTTTTGTTTATTTTAACGAAGGATTTGTGTTAGAAAGAGGTTATGTGGGTTAGGGAGGTTGTGAAATGGTTAAGAAGTTGTTGATTTGTTTTTATTTGATTTTGGTTTCTAAGTGGTTTGGATGGTTTAGGAAGGGGAAAAATAGGATTTTATAGTTGTAGAATGATATTTATGGGAAGTAAATATGGTGGGGAGATATAAGAAATAGGATATAGGATTTAATGTATAATTTGATAGTAATGTGATAATGAAGAGGTCCTAGAGGACATAGACACGGGGATTAGTGGTGTTAATTTTAGGTGTCTACAACTATATTTATTATGAAGGAATCCATTTTGGAACCTAGGAGACTTAAATATCTACTGAAATGTTATGAATATTTCTCTCGAAAACTCATAAACTTCAACAAAAAGTCTATCATCTTTCTCAACACTCCAGGCTATAGACACATTAAAATCTCAAGAATTCTAGGTTGTAACACCAAGAATATCCCTTCCTCTTATCTTGGAATGCCCCAAGTCACTGGGAAGGTGCCCATAGAAGTTTGAAACTCACTATTAGAATGCTTTCAGAGAAAAATTATAGGATGGAAAGGAGCAGTCCTCTCATAAGCGGTAAGTGCCTCCTCATAAAGAGTAATCTCTAGAATCTTCCTATTTATCTAATGTCTCTTTTTAATATTCCTAGTGTGGTTATTGAAAAAATTGAAAGGATTCAAAATATATTTCTTTGGTCAGTGGTAGAAGAAGTCAATATAATTCCTCTTGTGTCTTGGGAGAAATTATGCCATACTAAAATGCGTGAAGGACTTGGAATTAAAAATATCTTGTGGATGAATAGAGTTGTGATTACTAAAATAGTTTAGATACTTATAAAAGAGGACCTTCCATGAACCTCTATTATCAGAAAGAATTACCTTGAGTCATCAAATGATGTAGAATGGATAACTAAGGATATGATTCCCTCGGGCTCCTCATTTTGGAACGCATTATCTAATTGCATGAATCTTCTCCTTTAAGGTAGCAGATAGAAATGGGGAATGAAAATAAAATATCCTTTTGGAAAGATAGGTGGATCTCATCTCTTCCTCTGTAGAAAAATAAAAATGGATCCCAATTATATGAACACTTTAAAACTCAGATTGAAGATGAAGTGAGTGATTACATTATCAATCTGCACTCTAACAATACTTAAAGATTCGGTTCCATGGGAAGGAACCTCCCTTCTAAACCTACAATGTATTACTGAGATTTAGAATCTTCTCAACAACCACCACCTTTCTCAAGTGGAGAACTAGGATGAAATCATTTGGGAAAGATCATTCAAAGGTTCTTATTTGGTCAAGTCTGGTTACTTGATTTTTTTTGAGGTGCAACCCACTCAATTTGATTAGAACACAATATGGATCAAGGAGCTAACCCCAACAATCAACCTATTTTTTTGGTTAGTGATCCATAATAAAGTCCTGACTATAGAAAATCTGGGTTAAGAGAGGATAATTATCAACAATCTCTTCATCCTTATTTTTCTAATTCTATTTACAACTTCTTCTTCTATTTCATGGGAACCAAATGGAACTTTCCTAATTATATCTTTATTAATTCGGAGAAATGACATTCTCCATTCAAAAAAAACTGTTATTAAAAAACCATGGAGTCTCTCTTTCCCCCATATTCTCTAGAAAATTTGGAAAGTCCGAAACTCTATAATTTTTAGGATAATAAGCCATCTCTTCTCATAACTTCCAATCAATTAGTAGAGGAAATTACGTAGAATTTTCTTAGTTTCAGACCCCCAAGAAGATCCAAAAAAGCCAAGAAGACAACATAATTATGGAGAAATGGAAACTCAACCTTTTCTCTATCAGCATTCAATATAAGGATATCATAAACAAGGACTATATTAAATGACATCTTCCCCTATAGGTTGGCTCAAGCTTAATTATGAAAAATATTCTAAGGGTAATCTAGGAAATTCTGGAGGTGGCATGTATATTATGGATGATAAAGGTCATATCATCAGGGATTATGTGGGTCCTATAGGGATAAACTATTATCATTATTCAGAGGCATTAGCTTCTTTATGGGGTCTAAGGCAGACTAGAGATCTCCACGCTAAAAATTAGTCGTGAATGGGGATTTGATGAACAACATTAATTTCCTTAAATGCATCACCCAGGTAAGTTGGACTATCAAGAATATTATTGTGGAGGTTACTCAAATTATTAATAATTTTCCCAATAAAATAATTCAACATACATACCGTGAAGGTAACAAACTTGTTGATATGATGGAAAATATTGGCATGAATTTGAATGGTTGTCAAGTTTAAAATTCTGACAAGACCCCTTTGCCAAATACTACAAGCATAATCAATAATGAGCAAGAAAATTTATTTTCCTCTTGTGAGAATGATTTCACTCACTTTGAAGATTGTGTCTATGTCTATAAAGTCTAGACATTTCTTATTTGATTTCACTAAAGTTGTGGGGCATTATACTAGTGCTCGGGAAACTCACATATTTCTTGGAATATTACAATAAAAATAGGATGAGAGATATGCATGGTAAGACCAGGAAGAAATGATGAATGGAAACAAAATGCAGAACTTTGGGATATTATGGGAAAAGGTGGTTTCAATACTTTCTTTGGAAGGGTTAAAGGGCATGACCTACATATTTCTAAACAATTCATCAATAATTGGAATGAGAGGAAAATATCCTAAAAATGTAGGGAGTTTGAAATCATAGAGGAAATTATTTTCTAGGTTACATGCCTGCATAGGAAGGGTATGGAATTCTTCAAAATAAATCAACAAAGTATTGGAGGAGAAACCATTCTTGGACAACGGTGAGACTATTATGCACACTAAAGGGTTTTTTTCACAAAATCTCTTCCTTATCCTTTCGACATGGTTGGTCTACTTGTGATGAAATTAATCACTCTCGAAGGAAGATTTAAGGTGATGCCCATTTTCCACTTGGTCTTTTTAAACCACTTTCGGAGGAAATGCACCTTCAAATTCCCTTTCTTCATTTTGCATTTACTATAACACTATGTTAATCCGGTGAAATGGGGAAAAGGGTACACCCGTTACACCACATGGTTATCCTAATGTTATATAGGTAATTTGATCACTATATCCTTCACCCTCAACTATATTCCTTTCCCACCCACCATTAATATTGCTACTACCCCAACATCTCCCTTTATTCTAACCTCCTATACATCCGAATCTTCCCCTACCTTTGGCAAGAGACCTCATGATCATCCTTTTAATAAGTCCTATAGGGCCAAGGCATTAAAATCTATACCTCAGGATGAAATACTCCCTTCTTCCTATCCATGGTGAAGGTGAGCTAATTTTGGGTCTTCTGTATATGGGTAAGAAGAACAAAGATCCCTCAAATTTTGTTGATACAAGTGTTAGGACTGAGCTAGACTCACATAACAACACAATTACTTAGCTTAAAAAATAATTAAAAGAACTCAAAGGCAAGACTGAATATTTCATGTTAGCCAATGATGGTGGCAAGGTCGATAAGAATATGCTAGAGGACATTTACAGTAGGGTCATAAAGATTGAGAAGGAATTGGATAATATTAGAGCTGAACATTATGATTTCCTTTCCATCCTAAATAGCATTATTGATTTTATCTCCCTCATTACAAGCCAACTAGAGAATATTAAAGGGAAGGTGAAAATTAAGAATGAGACAAGCCTCATAGAAATAAAATGGGGTTGGATAATGTCATGAAGAAATTTTAGAAGCTCATGAAGTATATATGTTTTGGCTTCTTACACCTAGAGTATCCGTTGGGTCTTTACTATGTTAATGTGCGAAGGTTGCTATGTTTTTACTACATTTTTACTATAGTTATGTTATATGTTGATTGAACGATGATTTTGGTATTGTTTTTATCTCTTTTGGTTAATATTACATATCTTGTCTATGGCCTCTATATCAATGGTTAGGTTCCCGAGGTAAATAAAATTTATCCTTAATAAAAAATACACCATAATAACACATCTCATAATGATCTATAATCAACAAATACAGTCAAAGACATTAAGAGATGAGTAGAAAATGGTACTCATATGACCAAAGGAAAATTGAAACCAACAATAACCCATCATAAAATACTATTGATTCATCAATTCAAGTTCTCTAAACCAAAACCAATGAAACATATAAGTAAAGAAAAGATAACAACGTGTTTGAAATGAGGTAAAAATTTGACAAATATAGTAAATATCTCTAAGATATAAGTCCTAATGGTGTAAAAAAAAACCAAAATGATTGAAATCAAACAATAATAACAATAAAAATCCATAAGATCTTACAAAATATGATTTGAAACCATCTAAAATGGCAATCCCGATATGGGTCAAGCAACTATCTCGAAATTAAACAAACTAAATAATCTAACTCCAATCGACATCTTAAATATCAACCAAAACCCATATGAAATGATTTCATACTTTCATAAAAATCAAGCACCCATCTCATATTCAACCTAGCCTTTACAATATTTCTAGTTTTCCAAAGAATCCAAAGAAATGAAAATGAATTTCAAACAAAAACCCCCAAAATGCAACTCATGCAGCTAGACATTTTCCCTTTCCTATATTTCTTAAAACAATCACATGCATCTATGATATTATTTCACCATTTTCTTTACCTTTTTCAAAATGACAAAATAGATAAGGGTAAGGGCCAAGGAGGAATACCTATTAATGCTGGTCAGTTGATGGTTGTTGTATGCATTCGACTTCTTGATCCATAGTTGAATGTGAGATCTTCCTTTTGGCTAGGAGGAACTACCTATAATAGAAAAAAATACCACCAAAATATAGTTAAATGATATATGATAGTGGATGACCTAGCATATGCTGATTTCATGAAGTGTGATACTTCCTAGACGAATGTCAATCCACTGTTTAAAACAAGTTAATGTGAGAAATAAATAAGGTCCTACTATAATTGATATGATTTAGGTATCTCATTCAAATAAAATAAGAAAATACAATCACAATAGGTTAGGCTATAGGTAGATATGAGAGGTGAGGGGTCCGCCAAAGTTCGGGATTGGTGGGGGTTAGATTCTGGGTTATTCAGATCAAATGGTAGGGTAGTTGTTGGGTCTGTTCTTGGTCAAGGTGTAAAACATAGAGACCGATGTCGGCTGAATATGACTGATTCCGATTTAGGTAGAACCAATGACAGTTATGGGTAACCGGCATCAGTATGGTCGAGGCAAATGAGACTCAAAATAGGTTAAACGGTAGGGGTGATCAGAGGTCAAATAAAGTTTGGGCGAGTGAATGGGGGTTCTGTGGAGATCTTAAGTATGCTTAGAAGTATACAATAGGTGAAAATAGGTGATTTGGTGATGTGGGTGAAGGGATATTTAGATTTACAAGCAAGTGGATGATGAAGCAATAAGCATGCAAAGAATAGATTAATAACAAGAGTAATAAAGATTACTAACTAAAATAAACTATACTGATTAGGGTTGTACTTATTGTATTAAGGATCTAATGGATGGGTGGTGGAAGTGGTTGATTGTAGAATACATGTATGGTCCTATAGTGGTGCTTTCCCAGAGTTCTCCCATGAATGCAATGGCTCTTTGATTGATGTTGGTGATGGCTCTAGATGTCTGGATGCGTAAAAGGATGCTTGTCTCACTTGCATGCAGCTCTAAATCTCCTTTCTTTCTCTTAGAAATGTGCCAACCTCGAAATAAGGTTACTAAATGGAATAAAAGGTAACTGATGACTGTTATAGGTTAAACAACATTAGTTCATGGGTGATCGGCATCGGTTAGGGTGGGATTTCCTAGGTTTACTGAAAATGGAAGATCATGGCAATGATTTCTGCCAGATATCTCTCTATTCATCTAGGAAAGAGTGGGAGTTACCTTCTCTTATGCGGGAATGTGGTTAGAGGGGATGTAGGCTTTGATTTTTAGGTTTTAGTTAGGTCTTATTTAGTTATGGAAACATACTAAGAATAGACTTAGGGTGAGGTGGCTAGGTGAGGTGTATAGGTGAGGTGGTGGTGCGGGAATTATGTTAATTAGGATAATTAAATAATAAATATTGTAAGGACATGGATTAATTAAATTAATATTAGTGTGGGGTGTAAGGGGCCATGGTTAGGTGAGTGTGTTCAAGTTGATTATTTAATGTAGGGTCGAGGAGGATGTGACCCAATTTCGGTGTCTACATTTTGCCCCTTTTTTTGTGTAGATTGTATTAGTAAGCGATGCTGAAAAAATTAAGGTGTGGTTACGCCATGTGTGGGTGAAGGTGATCCCCCTCAAACTAGGAATTGATGAGGTGAAAATCAGAATCAGTGAGTGGTTTGATAAAAGGTGAATGTGATGAAGAGGAAGGTGGACAACGGGAGTAAAGGTCCAATCGGGTAATCCAAGTAATGGGTTAGGGTCAAAGGTAGTAATAGTCACACATATGCACATGTATAAATTGTAGCACGGTACTAGGTTGAAGAGCATGCAAAATCTACATTGTCTAAGGTTGATAGGTTTATCCAAACAAGGTTGAGGTGATTCCGGTATCCAAGGTATAGGATATGGCATGAAGCACTTCGCAGGTCAGGTGCAGGAACGTTTAGGTATGTTTCGGTACACCAAAGGTTGGGTTAGGATAAACGGTCATGGCAAGAGGCAAGGTAAGGTCATTAGGTCAAACAACATGGGTAACAATGTCGTAAGGTATAGTGAGCACATGAGTTCACAGGTCACTAACAATGTTCCAGGTCCAAGTAGCTAGGTCACGACATGGGTAGGGCCAAGGTATGGGTAAAATAACAAGTCCCAAAACACAATTAAGGACAAGTATAGGTAAGGTAGGCATGGAGGTTGGTTACAATAAGGGTGGATAAGGTCAAACGGTAGTTGGGTTGGGTAAGTGGGGACAACAATGGGGAATGAGCACAAATATGACAGGTAATCACCATACAGGAGCCGAGGAGGAGGAGGAGACATGGGAGATAGATATGGAGAATATCCAGTAGGGTGATATATGATATCCATGTGGACCTCCATTTTGATGTCATTGTTTTATTCTTGATATACACCGGCATGCGTGCCGATGATGGTGAGGCTGTATATGAGCATTTTTATATTTTGATGATATACCAGCCTACATGCCGAAGAAAGTGAGGATGTACATGAGGGTTTTTGAGATTTTTGTATTCATTTGTATTGGTGCACATATGTATGTATACACAAACGTCATGATTTATAGAATGATATTTATACTATGGATGGTGTGCTTGTTGTAGTTTCCATGATTATTTTTGTATGTGATGGAAACTAGGTGAATTAATTATGATAGAGTCGGGTGTAGGCAATTGAGTCGGGTTGTATGTATGGATTGAGTCAGGTTATAGGCATGGATTGAGTCAGGTTGTAGGCATGGATTGAGTCAGGTTGACTTAGGTATGATGAATTTTAGGTTGGTTTAGGTATAGTTGAATTGAGGTTGGTTGAGTGTTTAATTCATTAATTGGTGTAATTAATGATGATGTGGGTCACTTTAAGATGTTTTTAGTAAAATGCATGATAATGGTAAAGAAATGACAAACATAATGAAATGAATGCATGAGTGATGATGGTAAAGATGTGAAGCAAGTGTTGTTTTTGGTTTAATTTCCAATTATTGATATAAAAAGGAAACTAACTAGGGTAGAATGTGACTAGAAAAAAGGGGAAAGGAATTGGTTAGGGTAGAGAGTGGCCGAGCTAACCTCCAAGGGCCCCATGCCCTTGGAGTGCTACCTACATAGTCCCGGTGAAAAGGGACCTCAGGCTGATGTAGTTCTCCCATAAGCTAGGGAAGATTAAGGTGAAATAGTGGAATGGTCAGGTAGGTATTAGGCATGGGTGATGTAGGTCATAGGCATGATTGTGTTTAGGTTGTAGGTATGGTTGATTGATTTTTAAATACATGCACCAAGGAGCTGGTCTTGTATAGGATAATCAATAGGTAATGAGGAAGGCAAATGGTAAGAAGTGGTAAAAGATCCATGGAATTGATAAGAACCCTAATGAGTCTACCATAGCCTAAATGAGCTTATGAATAGAAGACCTTACAAGCCTTTCATAACTTAGTGTATGATCACATGTTTTTCAGAACAAGAAACCTGAATCCAAAATAGACAAGTCCATGATGAAAATTTCATATATTTCTTGTTTTGTTTGTTTTTAATAGACTAGTCGATGTGGGAAGTCTATGTGGGATGAATATATTATCTCCTTGAGGTATTTATAAATTTGATCGATGCGGGAAGCTTCTGAATATTTATTACATTTTTGTAATGATCGTACATAGCTGTCCTTCGAGGGAGTAGTCTATTGATAGTGGTAGAATATGAAGAAGAGATGTCCTTTTGAGGGATTCATCTTTTACTGGAAGTTTGACTCAAGGAGTTATATCCCTTGTTTTTATTATTTAGATGTTTAAGTCATGGAAAATATTATAGAGGATGATTAGGTTCCAGTTTTAGAAGACAAGATCATAGTACACCAAAATTAACTAGGAAAGAGGTGGTTTTGAGTGATGAACAACCATGGGATTCCATCTTGAAGAAGATGAAAAGTATCCATGAGAATCATGCTATGAGTAGAGCCATGGTACTCATATTGAAGACAAGGCTAACAGGTGATGGGTAATCACATGATTCTTTTTAATCATGGATCCTAAAAAATGGGTAATAATGGAAAGTGAACAATGCTCAAGGGACGAGACCAATTGACAGAAAGTGATATAGGACTTGACATCAAAAATAAAATGGTTGAAGATGTAAGGCATTAAGGGGCTTAGGTTTAGGTTTACCTTTGAGTGAAGACAAATGATAAGCACCTTATCCATAAACATTGGTGATGATATAGGGTCCAAGCCAATTAGGAGAAAACTTGCCTCGTTTAATTTTCTCCTCTTTGGTTACATGTTGATTTTACATCGGGACGAGGTCATCGAATTGAAAGATTCATTTGTGAACACATTTTTCATAGGCACGTTTGATACATGTTTAGTAGAAATGGAGATGGTCCAAGGCATTGAGACGATGTTCATCTAATAATTCAAGTTGCACAAAATGATCCTAGAAAAAATCATCGTCGTTGAGCATGTCTTGTAGTAGTGAGATGTGGAGGGATGGAATCTAGAATTTGAGAGGTAAGATGACCTTAGTACCATAAACCAGAGAAAAGGGGTAGCAAAGCAATCGAAGTGTGAATACTATTGCGGTAAGCCCACAAGGCGAAAGGAATGTGCATATTCCAATCCTTCCTAGTATCATTGACCACCTTCATAAGTATTTTGCTCAATGTTTTATTGGTTGATTCAACTTGACCATTGGTTTGTAGGCATTAAGGTGATGAGAATCTGAGTTGGATGCCAAAATCATCACATAGTTTGTGTAGGTTTTTTTTTTTTTAATTATTTTCCATTATCCGTGATAATGCGGTGAGGACACCAAAGCAACATATAATGTGATGGTTAATGAATTCACATATTTTCTATGAGAGGAACATATTCTACCCATTTAGTATAATATTTAATAGCGGTTATAATCCATTGGTGGCATTATGAAGAATAGGGGTTGATCTCACTAACAAGATCTAAAACCCATTGAGAGAAAGGCTAAAGGTCTCGCACAACCTGTAAGGCATGACTAGGGGTGTGATGGAGATTATCATGTTCCTAGAATTTTACACAACATTTGACATAAGTGCAACAGTCATGATTTAGGGTTGGCCAATAATAGCCTAGGTGAAGAATGCATTTTGTGATAGCAAGACCACTAAAGTGGCCTCCACAAATCCCATCGTGGACTTCCTTAATGGTGTAAGGAATTTCAGAACTAGTAAGGCATCACAAGAGAATGCTATTGAAACCATGTTTGTATAGAAGACCACCCATGATGACATAATGTGAGACACTTTTAAGAAAGGCACATTGTCCATTACGAGTGAGATCGAGTGGGTAAAATGGAGAGGGAAAGATAGTCTGTGTATTGCTTATACCAAAGGTCACTCAGGTTAGGAGTAGTGGTTCTGATAGAGTAAACTTCACAATGTAAATAAGAGGGTGATTGTAGTTTTTATGGTGACAAATATTTTAGAGTCAAGCAGTGAAACGGGTATCTGAGAAGCCAAGCAAGGCCATGGTATTTGTAAATTTATTGGTAGAACGTGGGGTGTTTTGAAGGGCATAATGGTTGAAGGTGGTCAAAAGTATGTCCAAACGATGCTTATACTTTTGAAGTATCTCATTATGACACTGGTATATACCATTGACCTAGTTTATGACCAATTGAGAATCTCCAAAGATGTTGATTGACTTAACATCTAAGGCATAAGTAGCCTGGAGACCTAATACGAGTGCTTTATATTTAGCAATATTGTTTGTATAATCAAAATTAAGTTTGAAAGACAAAGGAATAGGTTCACCATCAAGTGGAATGAGGATAACACCAGCCCCACCTCAAAGTGGCACTTGGAACAATCGAACAAGAGTGTCATTTGGTAAGCGGGTTTTTCCGGGAAAGGGTAGCAATGGACTCATCTAGAAAGTTAAAGTTAGAGGGTTGATCCCTAGAAATAGATGCATCAGCCAATTGGTAGGTGATAGATTGGCCCTTGAGGGAAGTTTTATGGATGAATTTGAGGTTGAGGTCAGCCAAAATCATAAGCCAAACATGAGGCACATTGATTTTGAAAAGGTTTGGCATACATGTAGTGTAATGGGTACGTATTAGTAATGACGAAGATTTTATGGTTGAGTAGGTAATGGCATATTTTGGTGGCGATGAAAACTAAGGCTAGGAAAAGTTTTAGGCATGGGTATATCTAGTTTTGTAGTCAAGAAGGGTACAACTTATGTAATAAAATACTTGCTCCCAGTGGTGGTCATCGTGATGAGCAAGCATGACACCTAGAGAATGGTCAGTGGTGGAAATATATAGGTAGAAGGGCTGGTCATCCTTAGGAGGAACAACCATTGGTGGTTGAAGGAGGTATTGTTTTAAGGCCTCGAAGGCTACATGACATTCATCATCCAATTTGAATGAAACATATTTCTTGAGAAGATGATGAAATGGTTGACAACGATCGAAAAGCTGCGAGATAAAATGATGAAAGAATTATAACTTACCTTGTAGGATGAAAAGTTGATGGAGATTAGTGGGTGGAGGAATTTCAAGGATAGCCTTGAATTTAGTAGGATCGAATTCTATACCATGTAGAGAAATGAAGAAGCCTAGTATTTTCCCTGAAAATACCACAAAGATGTATTTTTGGTTGAAGACAAACACAATATTTGATGAGGCGGTCAAAGATGACTTTAAGAATAGGTAGGTGTTCGGTTCGATGTTTGGATTTAGCAAGCAGATCATCTATGTAATCCTCCAATATACAATGCGTGATGTCATGGATGATGTAATTCATAGCCCGTTGATATGTAGCACCAAGATTTTGAGGCCAAAGGGCATGAATCTACAAAGTAGAAAGTCCCCTAAGGGGTGATGAAGGAAGTCTTGTGTTGATCCTTGGGAGCTAGTAATATTTGATTATAGCTTGAGAAACCATCCATGAGTGATAACATTTCATGGCCAGCAGTGAGATCAACTAGTTGGTCAATTCTTGGTAGTGGGAAATCATCTTTGGGGACATGACAAGGTTGAGGTCACGAAAATCTATGCAAATGCAAAGTCCCCTATCACTTTCATGACATTAATGATGTTATAAATCCATTAGGGAAAATCAATGGGTAGAATGAAGGAAACCGAGAGAAGGCATCTTTGAAGCTCTAATTTGACTAGAAGGGAAATGCGAGGATGCATTTTCCATAGCTTTTTGTTTGATAGGTTTGGCATCAGGAATGGTCATGATATTGTGAACCACGATTTTAGGATCAATACCAGGCATATCAGTGTAGGACCAAGCAAATACATCTCTATGATCCGAAGGAAGGAGATGAAGGCTTCCTATTCTATAGCGTCTAAATATTGGCCGATCTTTAGAATGTGTGGGTCATCTTGGGTATTAATGTTGGTTTTAATGGTCGATTCATTTAACAAGGTTTGTGTCTCGAGAGGGTAATGACCGGTGAATATAAGATTCTTCTACACCAAGGTAGGTGAGGATGGACTCATCATCCTAACATTGAATGAAATTAATTCAAGGTGTATCATCATTGATCATGTCAGGATACAAGAATGGGAGAGAAGAGGGATCCTCACCATCATGTTGATAGGTCAGTGTTCCCAAGAAAATGGTGTTTACGAAAATAAAGTTAGGAGGTATAGATTCAGGATCTATGGACTCGTAGGTGAGGATGGTAATGTGGGTGAATGAGAGGGGGAAGATGCCTCATCCTGAATAAGATCGACGTGCACCTTCTTAGAAGATGGAGCGTCAAAACCAATGCCACTATGGTCATTGTGTTTACAAGAGGTATAGGATATGACAGTGTGGTAGCCTTGTTCATAAAAACCAAAGCCAAATCCTTTCCATGCACATCGGTGGAGGAAAGTGTGAGAGAAATGACGGTTAGGGAGTGTAGGTTGGTGGAAAATGGTTGGGTTTGGGATGGAGGTTTGGGTTTATAGGTGGCCATATCAAGTCCCCCATACGTTAGATTGGTGTGAAGGTGGGGAGGGCCATAAGGGAAAATGTCACCAATGTGAATGTCATAATTGGGGTGTTGACACAGATTCCCATACTCTTGTGGGGTGAGGAAGGTATCAATATTATATAGGTGGTATTCCCCTAGAGTGAGGCATTGAAAAACACCTTCTAAGGGATCAGTAGTTGGTATGTGGGTAGTGGGTATAGATGGCTTGCTAGATGAAGGGGAAGCAGAGGTGATAGTAGTGGAAGATACAACCTGCAAAGTAGGGATGGTGAAGTAGTGGCAATTTTGGTGGATGGGCTTGTGGGTGGAGGTGAAGTGGTTTTAGTGGTGGATGCCTTGACCAATACAAGCACATGATTAGGTCAATATAGCATGATACAGGTCTTGAAAGCTGAGGGGTCAGTAGGGATGGTGTAATTATGTCCCTCATGTTCAAATTTGAGGCATCGATGTAACGTCGAAGGGACACAACCCATGGCAAAAATCCAAGTTTGACTAAGTAATAAGTTATATTGGAATTCCCCTTCTAGGACATAGAAAAGTTCTAGGATGGTGCGGGGACCTACGTGGACATGGAGAACAACAATACCCATTATAGAGGTTATGACATCATTGAAGGAACGTAACATAATGGGGTTATAATGCATGTAATTGTCAGGTATTTACATTTTGGTGTATGCATTGGAGGAAATGATGTTAATGCTATCATCACCATCGATCATAATGCGTTAGATGTGTATATTATCGATATAGACGGAGATGAACAGAGAAAGGTTGGGGTCATCGGACTAAAAGGGAGCAATCTCCTTGTCTACAAAACTGAGGACAACCACTTGGTGAGTGGGTGAAGGTGTAGAGGAGGGGGAAGACCTAGTGAGAGAGGCTACATGGTGAGGGGTAATGATGGAGGCTATGGGTGTGGCATCATTTGGTAAGACTTTGATAGATTGAAGGACCTCCATAAGGGCTTGATAATGTGACTCCGAGTTATGGATGAGGTCATACAAATACATTTTGAGGGGGGATTGGTGTAGTTGTTTTAGCATTGTATGATGTGTGCCCTATCAGAAATGGGATATGCAGGACTACGAATGATGAATTTGGGTGTGGGTGCAAATGGTATATTGGGTACAGGGTTGGTTAATGGGTCAATTACTTTCTCCTTGCCCTTGTATTTCTGAGCATGGGTGGTAATGTTAATCATGTTAATCTGAGGGGAGTTGGATGGAGAGGGTGTGTCATGGAAGGTATAGCAGCAAGAGGGATAAAACCCTAGTGGTGGGTACAACCCTTGTGAGATGAGTAGGGCACAATTACATTTGGGTGGTGGTTTGGCCAACTCTCTTATGTGAACCATGTTAATTTCAAATCTCAAGGATGGATCTAAGAGTTGTGGGGGTGGAGATTTTGGTCACTGAGTAGGCAATGAGGGAAGAACTATGGAAATTGGTGAAGGTGAAATAGGGTCCTCATCAAGAAGATCATCATCGTCAAATTTTTCTTCAAGAGGACACAACTAGACAAGAGTGGATTTCAAATCCTTATAGTTCTCTACATCGTGTCTGGCACACGATGGTAGGCACAAATTTTGGTTTCATCAAACCCTTTTGGTTTGGATTTGAGTGGGTTGTAAGGTCTTAGAGGTGTTAATGTGATGAAAAAGTTTCAAGGAGGTTGGTTAGGATTTTAGCGTAAGACCCTGCTAATGGATCACAATGGGAGGTGAATGTGGGTTTAGGTACATGTGCGGCTGACTGTGTAGGAAGAGTCTTTGCAAGAGGGGAGTGGGTTGGGCTACTAGTTTGGTGTGTGGTGTGGTCTTAGGTGTTGGTTGTATCTACTTGGGTAGGGGCATGGTAGATGAACTAGCAATAGAATGTGTGGTTTGTTTAACTACCTTATTGGAGGGTAGCAGATTTTTGGCTTTAGGTTGCACTTTCTTGGGTAAAGGTGATATGGGCACATGAGATGTAGAGGGAAAAGTAGATGGTGGAAGAGGGCGGGTTACCCATGGGGGTAACCGAGGTGCTATGGAGGTAGGTGGCATAGGTTGGGCAGGAGGTGTGAGTGAAAGAGAAGAAAGTGTTGTGGGTAGTGAAGAATTTATTGATGGTATGGGAGGTATGGGTGGTAAAAATATTACAGGTGAGGGTGGAGGTTGTGTGGGGTGCTTGGGTATATTAGAGGTTTGTGATGGGGAAATGAGTTGTTGCGTTATTGTTTTACCAGTGGATGGGGTTTCTGGCTAGGGTTGAGGGGTGAGTCCTAGGATGGATGGAAGGGGTGAAGGAGATAAGGGTGTGGTTGGTGAGGTTGGGGTATGAGATCTAGGAGATTGGCTCTTTTGTTTAGGGGTCGGGTTAAGTTTGGTGTTAGTTTTGGAAGACGTAGCTAAATCTAATTTGATGGGTGGATGGGTAAGGCTAGCTATTGGTATGACCCCTAAAGTAGTGATAGGTTTAGGCAAGGAAGATGATGTAGGCATGGGTTTGGGTGTAGATGCATGTTGGGTTATGGGTAGAGGTGTGAGTTGAGCCATGGGTGGTGTCATGGGAGATTTTGTGATAGTTGTGGTTGTGTTTGGTGTGGTTGGCTGAAACACTTTTGGATAGATAGTGGAGGTTTCAACGAGTGACAAGCTGTATTTGTGTTGAAATAGGAATTAGAATACACCCGAAAGTAAAGCTATATCAACATAGTCCAGAGATCAGCCAAACATGAGAATGGTACTGTTGTAAGCGAGCCGACATGGACCAGTGGTAACCCCATAAAATTTGTTTGAGATACCGGGAAATGGTGAGCCTCGGACTCTATGCATAAGAGCACCGAAAGAAGATCAACAAGATCTTGAAGATCTCATGGTGAATGGTCATCCACAAGCGGTGGTACATCTATAGTATCCTCCATGGGTAGAGCGAGAGGATGGGATGGTCAATGTGGGCTATCCTTGCATTGGTGTAGGTGGTGAACCTACATCTTCTATGATTAGGAGAGGTGCCATTGACAATTGATCGAGAATTTTGAGGGGTCGAAGGTGGTGTGCTGATTATAGGCTCTTTCACGGGTGAATGAGAAGATGAAGGGGATTCCTTTGTGGGTAGAGGAGTAGATGAAATAGGTTCTGGTGTAGGTATGGGAGCACGTGCTAATATTTCATCTATGGAAGGAATATGAGGTAATTGGGAAGTAACTAGTGCGTCATTGAAAATAGCATGGGCTTCGTGGACAATGCTATCATTGTTTGAGGTATCACCCCCTTGGTTGGAAGATGGGGCTTGATTAGGGAATGGATTCTTGAATATTTGTAGGCTTTAGTTAGCGGGTGCATTTGGGCTATCTAATACTAAGTCTCCGTTGTCTATCATTTCTTGAATGATGTTTTTGAAGGTAATGTAGTTATTTTTGTTGTGACCTTTGACCCGATGATAGTTGCAAAAGTTGTGTTCCTTATACCACGCAGCATGAGTCACTCAGGGTCAAAACCAGTATGTGGTTTTATGGGTGGAAGGGTAATGGCACCTGCCTTAACAAGCTTTTCCAAAATGAAGGATTAAGATTCCCATAAGGAAGTGTACTTTCATTGTTCTTGTCTGAACTGGAAAGCTTATACAGGAGAAAGATTAGAAGGGGGTTTGGATGGGTTTGATTGAGGAGTGGGACCAGATTTGAGAATTACAACATTAGTAGACCCTTTGGGCTTTGAATTTTTTTTTTGAGGTTTTGAAGACGAATAAGTATCATTTGATTCGAACATGATGTTATTATTATAAAGTTGAATCTTCTTTTCTTTGATAGCACAAATTTCCAATTTCCTTGCCATGGTGAATGCCTCATCGAAAGTGTAAAATGTTTTCACCTGTAGGGTTGGTGAGATGTGTCTAGCACATGCTCAAGTAACTAGTTCTATCATCTCATTTTGAGGCAATTGGAATGTGAGATAGTTTATGAGGTTGCGCCAATGAGTGAAAAAGTCAGTGATAGACTTGTCGTCATATTGTCGTGTGCAATAGAGATCATCATCGTAACCTTCTTAATAACATTGATGGAGAAGTGATCTAGGAAGGCTTGGGATACTTGATTGAATGAGTAAATGGAATGTCTTGGTAGTCCACTGTACCAGTCTAATGTAGGTCTTGTTAAGGACATTGGGAAAGTCCTCAAAAGTAAAGTGTCATCATGGGAAATCAGGTAACACCCATGTTTAAAGGACCACAAATGTTGTTATGGATCTTCTTTGCTATTGAAGTGGTTGAATTTTGGCATCTCCTAATGTACGGGGTATGGTCGAATGGGAATGGATGGGTGAATAGGCTCATTACAAATTTCATCATAGGTGAGGGAATTACGTGAGATGGAAACCAATGCTTCTAGTGTTTACATCTTTTCCATCATCAACTTGATGAGGTTGTTGGTAGGTTGTGATGGGGGACACCTCCTGTGGTATAAGGAGGTGGATATTGAACCTGATAGGGAGGTTGAGAATAAGGAACTGACATGGAAGGAACATATCTAGAATGGGTGACATACGAGATAGGGGGTGTTGATAGTAGGTGTATGTAGGTGGGATGGTTTTGTGACTCTGGTAGTGATTAGGGGCAATGTTTGTGGGATGGAGAGGACGATATTTTGGAATGGAGTAGGGTCACCGACACCATGGGTGGTTGTGTTGCAATGGGTATTTGTGAGACAATGGGTGTGGATTGTGTTATGTTCTAGGTGGTGGATGAGGGGACAACATAAATGATAGGCATGAGGGAAATTGTTGATGTGGAGTCATGGGTACTAGTTATGAAACTACCGAGGGCAAAGTAGGTGAGGGTAATGCAGCAACAAGAACAAGGGTAGGGGAGATTGATACTGGCATGTCATATATCAATTGACTAGAGGAGTCTCAGGTGGAAGAGTGGGAAAGGTAGAACTGTAAGGCCACGGGATTTTGATCAAGGAGTCGTGCAAACTCCTCATCACCTAGAAGTAATGGTGGTAGGTAAGGTTGGATCCATGGGTGACAGGACAAAAGGTGGTGAAGGACTAGGTGGGAGTGGTTGATGACTAGCGTGGAATATGAGGGCATTAGTTTGGCTACGAGTCAGCACCATGTGAACAAGTGCTAACTTGGTAAGACTGTATTCTGTAGATGACACAAAAAAATAGTAAAAATAGAGAATAATGGGGTCCAGGAGTAAAATTTGGTCAATGTCTATATTTTGAAAAGTTAAACATAGGAAATTGATGTCGGTCAAGTTGACCGGTGACGGTTCTAGGAAAATCAATTATGGTTAGGATGACTAGTGACAGTTAGGACAACACTAATGATGGTTTCTGAAACTGATATTGGTCACTATGGAAGAAAACAGTCTCAAAAATGAAGTGGAGATGTTGAATTTGTATCTTTTTGGTGAAAATTTGTATGACATAAAATATCAATAAGGGAGAAATATGATGATGCCCTGAGGGTTGGAAACAAAATAGAAGTAGTAATGAAAGTTGTTCTAGGTAAAGTAACTAGAAAGCCAAAATCTGACACCGGTTAGGGTTTAACCCACGATGGTCAGATGTGAACCAGTGATGGTCGTTGGACCGATGTCGCTTACTGTGAAATAAGAGAGAAATAAAGAAAATTGGTTTTGTGAATCCAATTAGCTGAAGAATCAAACATAAAAGCCTGAGAATGAGAAGATGAGGCCCTGACACACTCAGAGAAAGTCATAATACTCCAACTATGATGGTGGAGTGTGAAAGTAAGAAGAAACATGGGGATTCGTAATCTCACACCTCAAAAAACAAGCCAAGAAGAACACTAAGAAAAAGTGTGATCCTAAAAGTGATTTTCTTATGTTTATTTAGGACTAACTGTGTGTATTTAGAACAAAAAAATTTGGTTGGGAAGACATCCTACGAAGAAGGATATCTAAAAGGAGAGGTTTCAGGTATGTTATGGTGGGGTGGGCCATCCTCTGAGATGATGACTCGATAGAGGAAATGAGCTAGGGAGTACTTGCCAATCAGATTGTGTGATCACTGACAGATGTTCCCGGGTAAGATGTTGTTTAAGAAAGATGTGTATATTTGATTTTGTGCAAGTTTGGTAAGACACAAAGAGAGAGAAAAATGTGATTTCTATGATTCTTTGTGTCAACCATTAGCTGGGCATGACTTCCAACATATAGGTTTCCCTCAATTTTAATGTGAGCTAATAATGCAACAAATCAGAATGTAATGCAAGTGTTTTAAACCCAAATTGAAAGATTATATTCGATGACACAAAAGGATGAATAGGAGAGGGTATGATCTTTCACTAAATGTAAGAAAGCAATAAGAATGATTCTTTTTAAATGCACCAAAAGAAATGTGTCCTTTAGAAAAATAAGAAAGAAGAGAAGATTACTAAGAAAAATAATGTGTAAGCCTTTTAAAGGGAAAAAAACACACAAATTTTGACTAGGAATGAATAAAATGCAATAGAACCCCTGATGGGTCCAACAAGGCATGCCAAAATGTTTCACTATTTTCTTTACCTTTTTAAAATGACAAAACAGATAAGGGTAACAACCAAGGAGGAATACTTGTTAATGCTGGTCGATTAATGGTTATTGTGCACATTCTAACTTCTTAATCCATAGCTAAATGCGAGATATTCCTTTTGGCTAGGAGGAACTTCTGTAATAGAAAACAAGACCACCAAAATATAGTTAAACGATATATGACAGTGGACTGCCTAACATATGGTAGTTCCAGGAAGTGTGATACTTCCTAGATACTATCAATCCACTATTTAAAACAAGTTAATGTGAGAAATAAACAAGGTCATACTATAATTGATATGATTTAGGTATCTCATTCAAATACAATAAGCAAATCCAATCACAACAGGCTAGGCTATAGTTGGATCTGAGAGGTGAGGGGTCTATCAAGGTTATGGGACTAGTCAAGGTCAAATTCTGGGTTATTAGGTCAACTGGTAAGGTGGTTGTTGGGTATGTTCTTGGTCAAGGTGTAAAACACAGAGACCGACATTGGCTAAATATGACCAATGTCAATTTAGGTAGAACTAACGATGGTTATGGGTAACCGGTGTCGGTATGGTCGGGGTGAAAGAGACTCAAAATAGGTTAAATGGTAGGGGTGATCAGAGGTCAAATAAAGTTTGGGTGAGTGAATGGGGGTCTATGGAGATCTTAGGTATGCTCAGAAGTATACAACAGGTGAAAATAGGTGATTTGGTGATGTGGGTGAAGGGATATTTGGATTTACAAGCAAGTGGGTGATGAAGCAATAAGCATGCAAAGAATAGATTAATAACAGGAGTAATAAAGATTACTAACTGAAATAAACTATACTGATTAGGGTTGTACTTATTGTATTAAGGATTTGATGGCTGGGTGGTGGAAGTGGTTGATCAGAGAATACATGTATGGTCCTGTAGTGGTGCTTTCCCGAGTGCTCCGTGAATGTAATGACTCTTTGATTGATGTTGGTGATGGCTCTGGATGTCTGGATGCATAAAAGGATGCTTGTATCACTAGTATGTAGCTTTGAATCTCCTTTCTTGCTCTCAGAAATGTTCCAACCTCAAAATAAGGTTACCAAAGGGAATAAAAGGTAACCGAAAATGGTTCCAAGTTGACCGATGTCGGTTCAGGGGTGACTGATGTACATTAGGGAGGGTTTCCCTAGGTTTACTAAAAATGGGAGATCATGGCAATGATTTCCGCTAGATCTCTCTATTCATCCGGGAAAGAGTGGGAGTTACCTTCTCTTATGCGGGAATGTGGTTAGAGGGGATGTAGGCTTTGATTTTTAGGGTTTAGTTAGGTCTTAGTTAGTTATGGCAACATACTAAGAATAGACTTAGGGTGAGGTGGTGGTGTGGGAATTATCTTAATTAGGATAATTAAATAATAAATATTGTGAGGACATGGATTAATTTAATTAAATTAATTAAATTAATATTAGTGTGGGGTGTAAGGGGCCATGGTTAGGTGAGTGTGTTCAAGTTGATTATTTAATGAAGGGTCAAGGAGCGTGTGACCCAATTTTTGTGTCTATAGAGATTTCAAGAAAAAAATAGAAATCCAAATCCATTCATTATTCCATATTTCAAAAAAATACGAGACTCCTTTTTCCTCTAATTTCCCATTTTCCATATTTTACAAAAAACCCAAAAATATTTATAAATATTCAGAACTTCTCATTCTTAAAAACTAGATTTTAAGTAAAATTGGGAAACCAAAATGTATTCATTTATTTAATCATAAAAACAAAAAGAAATGTGAGAAAGTACCCATGCCTAATTTTTCTTTTCCTTCAAAATTATTTGAAACTTTTCAAATTGAATGCTTCCAAAAACCTCAACAAATATTCAAGCAGGATATTTAAATACCAAATATTCCATCAAAATAGTGATAATAGCTTTCAAAATTTAAATGCACAATATAACAACAATCCTCCATAAAAAGCGCCATGTAGATATTCCAACAACAAAAAACAAAACCAAATGCAATGTAAACAATGCAAATGGGGGGATTAAATGCATGTTTGGATTCTCAAAAAAGCTATTGGTTTCCAAGGAACCGATCAACTTTAATTATATTAAATTCTAGTACCAAGTAATGGCCTTTAAAAATAATACCATAAAACTTGCATGCCACAAAATCTATGTTATCCATATTTTACCCCCTGGCAAAATTGATCAGCCATGACCCCGCACAAGAAGAATCCATAGAATTCACATTCAAATCCTACAATCAAGAAATAGAGGAACTCTACAATGGAGTGACAAGGCATGTAAAAGATCAAACAACCCAGTGCAAGAAGAAATTCAAGAGACAACTCTCTCGAGTGAACCCGTGCTTCAAATCTAGAAAATAGATTACAGGTGGGCTCGAAAATGGAATAGTAGGGTCGGGGTAGGAGGCCGAGAAGTGTCAAAAGAACTAGAGGCTCAAAGGAAAAGAAATGATGAAAATTCGAAGTCTTTGGGCTTCAAAATGGTTCAGAATGGGCCCAAAAATGACTAAGTATGGAGGAGACAACAGAGGGAGCCAAGTGTCCAGGTGATGCACCTCCAAAGATTAAATCCAAAGGGGAAGACCCAAACGAGTGCCAAGCTTCCATGCGTCCAGAGCCCCAAAAAGTTGCACCAGCCATTGAAAATTCTTCAACTTAGTGGAGGGTGCCAAGTGTCTTAATGGTGCACATTCAAAAGTGGGATCCAGGCCAGAGACTCAAACTTGTGCCAACCCTCCACATAGAAAATGGTCAACAGAGGTCAAAAAGGAGAGCAGGCCTAAAATGACTAAGTATAGAGTGTAGGCGGAAGGTGCCAAGTGTCAACATGATGCTCCTTCAAAGGTAAAATCTGAGTAGGTTTTCAAATGAGCGCAGGCCTTCCATGTGTCTTAGAGTCCAAAAAGGGATAGAGTCGAGGGTTGAATAGTCAAGGAAGAGGCAGGCTAGTGGAGGGAGCCAAGTGTCAACACAACGCTATTTCATAGGTAAAATTTGGGGTGGGTTTCCAAACAAGCGCCAAGCCACCACGTGTCTAGGGTCAAACTTTTGGCCCCACCAAGCAAAGAGACTTAGGAAAAATACAAAGAATCCCAAGGAGCATACGAGAGGCCACCACGTGGACCCTGTATGGACAAACTCTTTAAAATATTGCGTGCCCACAATCCAAATATTCAAATGGCCATATATTTTGATTGGAGACTCAAATTTGGGTGGGAGAAGACTTTTTGGAAATGTCTCGACACCCTCTACACCATGGAAACATAAAATATCATTCTTAATAGGATTTGGTGGGTGAAAAATGGGAAAAAATCTTCCATTCCATTAATATAGAGCCTGATTTCTCTAACTACCAGATCTGATTCAATTTGATCCACCGAGGAACCAGACATGAAAGATTTGGGGTGGATTTGAGAAAGGCATTGATTGATAGTGGTTGAGCTTTCAAAGTAGGATTCAATGTGTATCTCTAGGTGGTTGAAGCAGGATTCTAATTCTTCCCTCTTCTCTCTCTTATTCTTCCTATATATTGTAATGAAGGGGCATATTCAAAGGGTTGGTTGTTGTTTCTCCTCTACCCCCTCTCTATTTCTTCCTTAGGGTAGAACTCGAGTCTAAGCCTCCTCCCATGGCTCTATAATGGTGTTTTCTTGCCTCTTTCCCACTGATGATGTATTGTGTAACATTTTGGAGCAATAAAATCTATTTTGTGATGCATTTGTCCATCCTTGGCTTATTTTTTTGTCTCTTCTTACCTTTCATTGTTGTAGGGTATACTGTGCATATCTTGATGCTCATTGCAATTCCTGGGAGTTGTGTTTAATGGGTTTTGAAGTGGTGTCTATGTGAAATATAACGCTATTCCATGGTGCATTCTATCCACCCTCTCCTCTGCTCACCTCTCTCCACTTTAGGTGGTCGGGTATGTGATTCAACCACTTCCTTTTCTGGTGTATCACCACTTAGTGTAGGCTCTTTCACCCTCTCTCTCTCTCTATGTCCCCTTGGAATGGTTAGATTAGGATAGAATAGGTTATGCCTACATTGGAGTAGCTTGTGGTAGGTAGATTAGGAAGTAAGAACCAAATTTCTCTAGAGGTCCATCTCAAGTTTTACAAGTCCCATAGCTTGAGAGATGGTCCCATGTTGTGCAATCACACCGAATGCCCCACTTCACACCTAGGCCATTCAAGGGTGTTGTGATTCTACACTAACAATTTTGGCACACCCGGTGGGACAGGTTTGAGGTACCTTACCACTTCATTTCATCAAGTAGATGTGTTCTTGGTGGGATTCAGCCTTTTGAGGCACATGCAAGCACATATGGCAACTCCATTTGGTCAAAAACCCATTCTCTGAGTTACAGACCTTTTCCATCCATTTCCACTCATTTTCATCCATTTTCTTCTTCCATGTCTTTCAATTTCTCCCATTCTATGAGGTTGTACAATCATGACTTCATTCCCTTCATGGAACTCACACTTACAACAATGTAATCCACCTCTAATGCATTTCCCAACTCCTCCAAATCAGCATTATAATTAGATATAGGACCATTATGCTTACCCATATGAGCAGGGTCAAAGTCAGTTTGGCCATGGAGTTTATCAAGCATAAGGGGATGCATACAATGGTGAAAAATATGTGGAGAATGCTAGTTTATTGGAGAAAATTCAAAAAATGGAGGATGGCATGGTTCAGTCAAGAGGCATAACACAAATGAAGGCATTTAAGATTGGTTGCAAATCACCTTGTCTATGGGAAGGCCCTTTTCCAAGACATTAGACCTCAGGAGAAGCTTGGCTTCATGGTTGAAGTGCTACCTCAACTTACACAGTGGATTGAGGACATTGAGGCTTATGAGAAAAGTGTGAGACAACCTTGTCAATGGGTAAGTCCACCACCTCTTAGCTCTTCATTTTCTCTTCCTCAGTCTTTATCATTTCAGCATGATCAAGAGTCAAGCCCCTCAGTTTCTGCCCCAAGTATTAGTTTCTCTTCTCCATCCTCTGATCTTCCACATCATCTTAATTCTTCTACCCTTTTCCCTTCCAAATAGTCATCCCCTCAAAAAAACAATAATTTACACCTCCCTCCCAACCAAAACAATTTCAAAGCTGGGTTGAACCCTAACTGCCACTCCTCTTGCTTTCCCAAGTCCATGTTGGGAATATACTCAAGAATATAGTCAAGGACAACAAGAAGAGGATCCCAATAGAAAATAAATAATAGACAATCTGATGAGTTGGGTTGCTAAATTTGGGTTTAACAAGATCCCCTTGATGGTCAAGAAAATAGAAGAGGTCAAGGTTGAAGAGCTAGTGGTGGCTGAGGTTGAATTTTCAGCAGAGGAGGAGGACCATATAGTTTTAGAGGCCCCAAGTGTGGAGCAGGCTACAGAAGAACCTTTAGTTCTTCCTCCCACTTCATCCCCTTCAAGCTCTAATGTTGAAGAAGAGTTTTATCTTTCAAAATTCATGTTTGAGGAAGAGGGAAACCATGGTGAGCAAGTTTCAAATCAGGAAGACACCATGGAGGAGGTTGAGCACATGCAACAAGACAACAACAAGGAAAATTATCTGTTTGACTTGGAGGATTTCTTTGATGGAGAAAATCCCATGGAGATCACATCATTTTCTCTTCCATCATCCATATTCCAAGCATATGAGCCTGTTACCATGAAGGAGGGAATTCAAGAGCAATAGCCTATGTCTCACAACATATCTCTAGAACCAAGGTTGGAAGATATGAGTCTTCCATGTTCTTCACAAGAGAAGGAAGAAGAACAACCAACTCCAAGCCCAGTTAAAAAGGAGCATATGGAGGTGACCAAGAAAAATTTAGAGGCACTGAATCATGAGCCGGTTGCACAAGAAAATACAGCCCCTCTCCCATTCAACCTCTCCAAAATTCTGATCTTTTGGAGGAGCTGAACTCATTAGCTTCATGTTTGAAGATGAAGCTTCATATGGTGAAGATAACAAAGATTTTAAGATCACCATGCAAAAGGGAGAGACCTTGTTACAGTAGGACAATAAAGAGTTTGATTTCCTACCAGACTCAAAAGAATGTTTTGATAAGAGGGATCCAGTTGAAATTGCAATCTTTTCTCCCCCATCATTCATTCTTCAATCACAAGAGCCTACTGCCATGGAAGAGAGCGTGCAAGCACAACTTGCAGTTTGCAACATGCCTCCTGAATCAAAGTTGGAAGATTTTGATCTTCCAAAAGTCACACCTGCTGCAGAGGAAGAGAAAGAGTATGAGGTTATCATTCCTCCCACACCATCCATCCATGAGGGTCAGTAAGAAGGATCCATTCTTAGAGTTAGAGTTCAGAACCATGGGTAGATTCAAAGGACCATACCTTTCCCAATTAGATATTTGGCTTCATTGGAGCCAAGGGAGAAGCTAAAACCATTCATACCTACTTCAGGGCATGAGGATGAGTATCAAAGCACCAAGGGTCACCATTAACACCTCCAAGAGTCCAATGTAAATCAGCTTGAGGAGGTATTTTCCATTAATGTTGACACCTTGTTGATATGGGTGGAGGATTGGCTTAAAGTTAGTTTTTCACTCATACAAGAAGCCATATTTAGTGTCAAATCATTTACATTGCTACCTCTCTTGAGAAATGGAAGCTACTTCTCCCTGCCTATAACAAACTTGTTTAGCCCTTTTTCTCTCTAGTTAGTTTAGGAGTAGGAGTAGATTTTGTTTCCAGCAGAAGAAGTGCTTGTGGAAAATCTACATGTATCATTTGAGGCATGCATGATTTTGTCTTTGTACATAAGTTTTTTTCATATTGCTCCAGAGCTACTGAGGTCAATCCCTTCACTATTCATGATAGAAGAGTCATAGTTACCTATAACAGTTGTAAATTTCAAAATAAAACAAATGCAGAGAAACTAAAGAACGTTTTCAAGATAGCCCATTCAGGGACAGACGAAAGCCCCAAGTCAAAACAATTTTCTACTCTCAGAAGCCTTGTTTCAAGATCTCTTATGAAAATTGAGAGTGTGGATGTCGTTGACAAGCTCAGGGTTAGGAAAAAGTGAAAAGTGGGTAATCGGAGAGTCCATTTTGAAAGAAGGGTTAGTACTAGGCCATTAATTGTGACTCCATGCCCAATGGATGCTTCAAGGAAACTGGTCCTCTCATCTAGTAGGCAGATACCCCTATGAGTCACCAAATTATTATCCATATTTCTCCCCGGAAAAATTGATCAACCACAACCCCACATAAGAAGAAGCCAAAGAATTCACATTCAAATCCTACAATCAGGAAATAGAGGAACTCTACAATGGAGTGGCAAGGCCTGTGAAAGATCAAACAACCCCGTGTAAGAAGAAATTCAAGAAACGGCTCTATCGAGCAAACATGTGCTTCAAATCTAGTAAACAGATTACATGCGAGGCTCAGAAATGGAATAGCAAGGTCAAGGTAGGAGGCCGAGCAATGTCAAAAGAACCAGATGCTCAAAGGAAAAGAAACAAAAAATATTCGAAGTCTTCAGGATTCACAAATGGTTTAACGGGCCCAAAAATGACTAAGTATGGAGGAGATAGTAGAGGGAGCCAAGTGTCCAAATGACGCACCTCCAAAGATTAAATCCAAAGGGGTAGACCCAAACAAGTGCCAAGCTTCCACGCGTCCAGAGCCCCAAAAAGTTGCATCGACCGTTGAAAAGTCTTCGACTTAGTGGAGGGTGCCAAGTGTCTTAATGACGCACATTCAAAAGTGGGATCTAGGTCGGAGACTCAAACTTGTGCCAACCCTCCACGTAGAAAATGGTCAATAGAGGTCAAAAGGAGAGTGGGCCCAAAATGAATAAGTATAGAGTGTAGGTAGAAGGTGCCAAGTGTCAACATGATGCTCCTTCAAAGGTAAAATCCTGAGTGGGTTTTCAAATGAGCGCGGGCCTTCCATGTGTCTCAGTGTCCAAAAAGGGACAGAGTCGGGGGTTGAATAGTCAAAGAAGAGGCAAGCTAGCGAGAGGGAACCAAGTGTCAACATGACACTATTTCATAGGTAAAATTTGGGGTGGGTTTCCAAATAAGCGTCAGGCCTTGCCACATGTCTAGGGTTAGAATTTTGGCCCTGCCAAGCAAAGAGACTCAAGAAAAATACAAAGAATCCCAAGGAGCATGTGGAGGCCACCACGTGGACCCTATATGGATAGAATCTTTAAAATATTGTGCACCCATGATCCAAATATTCAAATGGCCATATCTTTTGACTGGAGACTCAGATTTGGGTGGGAGAAGACTTTTTGGAAATGTCTTGACACCCTCTATGCCATGGAAACATAAAATATCATTCTTAATAGGCTTTGGTGGGTGAAAAATGGGAAAATATCTTCCAGACATTAATACAGAGCCCAATTTCTCCAACTACTAGATTTGATTCGATTTGATCCATCGGGGAACCAAACATGATAGATTTGGGGTGGATTTGAGAAAGGAATTGATTGATAGTGGTTGATCTTTCAAAGTAGGATTCAATGTGTATCTCTAGGTGGTTGAAGTAGGATTCTAATTCTTCCCTCTTCTCTCTCTTATTCTTCCTATATATTATAATGAAGGGGCATATTCAAAGGGTTGGTCATTATTTCTCCTCTGCCCCTCCTCTCTCTTTCTTCCTTAGGGTAGAATGTAAAGTCTAAGCCTCCTCCCATGGCTCTGTAATGGATTTTTATTTCCTATTTCTCATTAATGATGTATTGTGTAACATTTTGGAGCAATAAATTTGTTTCGTGATGCATTTATCCATCCTTGGCTTATTTTGTTGTCTCTTCTTACCTCTCATCATTGTAGGGTATATTGTGCATATTCTGATGTTTGTTGCAGGTCTTGGGAGCTATGTTTAATGGGTTTCAAAGTGGTGTCTATGTGAAATCTATCTCTGGTCCATGGTGCATTCTATCCACCCTCTCCTCTACTCACCTCTCTCCACTTCAGGCAGTCGGGTCTATGATTCAACCACTTCCTTTTCTGGTGTATCACCGCTTAGTGTAGGCTCTTTCACCCTCTCTCTCTCTCTCTATTTGTCCCCTTAGAATGGTTAGATTAGGATAGAATAGGTTATGCTTGCACTAGAGTAGCTTGTGGTAGGTAGATTAGGAAGCAAGAACTAGCTTTCTCCAGAGGTCCATCTCAATTTTTGTAAGTCCCACAGCTTGAGAGATGGTCCCATGTTGTGCAATCACATCGAATGCCCCACTTCACACTGGGCCATTCGGGGGTTCGTGATTCCACACTAACAATTTATTTAACCAAATTTTATGCCAAGTGATCCATGACCAACGTCTAAACCATATCAACCAAATTTTAAACAATACCAATGCTAATTGGTCTATGACCAACATTAACCATACATTACATAAGGTGGTCCCAAGACCCATATCATATGCCAAATTAAACTTATAATTATTATAACCGAATGGTGGAAATATGAATTACTAAATCTTCCCATCATGTAATATACATATATATGTACACACACACACACACACACACACACACACACACACACACACACACACACACACACACACACACACACACACACATCATTAGCTGTCGATCATCATTAGACATATACATATGTATATGTAAGCATGTGTGTGTGTGTGCGTGTGTATTACATGTTCATTATTAATTAATTAAATCATTAACAAACATATATCCATTGATATTATTATTTCCAATTTGTCACTTTGTCGCAATTACCTTACTCTCAAAGAGTATCAACATAACTTAATTAACAAACAACCCCATTTTCTAGTTGCATTATAATGACATTATGAATGTATTATGTTCGAGGTGTTACACATACAAAAAATAATTCAGAACCTAACACAAAAGTAAATATTTTTGTAAAGACAAAGGTATACCTTATGGTAAAATTTTAGGTCAAACAAAGAACTTTGATTTTTACATAATTCCCAAGGAAACCGTAAACTATTATTTAGGGGCTAATTCAACATATGATGTAGAAGGTAATTTATTATATAGGTTGACATATACCTTATAGTTAAATTTCATCTCAAATGGAACACTTTCATTTTTATGATTCTCAAAGTGTCCTAAAAGCTGTCTAAACTAAAAAAAAAAAGTGTGTTGATCTTTATGCATAATTTTCATAAGTTAAAGTTTTGATATCTCGATACCAAATAGTAGAATGGTTCTAGGATCAATAAAATAACCTTAAGACAAACAACCAAATCCATTCATACCTATGAAACACTGAAGCAATATAAACACAAATATGTCAACATAGAATTATTACCAAATATTAAAACACATATGTCAAGGAGGGTCAATGTACCTCATAAAAATAACATTACAATAAAACTATATAATGAAACATTCTTTCATATATACATCATCATTAGCCTTCTATTCTGTTATATAGATATAAAGGAGCTAAAATTAAATTTGGAGAGTATATTATTTATAGATTAAGTCTTCTTATATAAAATAATATAGTATATTTTTCCGATGAATAGGATATTGATAATTTTGCACACACATGTTCCTTTCCATATTTATAGTTAAATAATAAGAGAACATCTATAATTATACAATAGTGTACAAGGTATTATATACACTAACAATGAGGAACACCTTTATCCTAGTTAGGGGTCATTTGAGGTATTATTGTGATGAACCTCTCCATTGGGAACTAGTAAAATGAGATGCTTCTCCCCATGAATATTAATTATGTTATTATAAAAGGTTTAAATAATTATAATCTACCCTAAAATGAATCAATAATCCATATTCATTCATCTTCAAGTTCGAAACTTGTCTAATCCACGATACTTGTGGGTTATGAGCCCACCTTGGAGGACTTCAATTTATATCATTAACTTATTTTATCAACCAATATAATAAAATTTAGGTCTTTTTATGGGATTACCTATCCCATACCAAATAATATTCTAGGGTTTATGTTGAAGGACTTCTAAGCAAAACAAGGTTTGATCATGTTCTCCTATCTAAACAAGATTTCATTGGTTACTTAACATAGCCTAGAGGATGATATTCATTTTTAGATATAGAACTTAATTTTGAGAGTAAGTTTGGTATAACTTTATGGGAAACTATCCTATTTCCCTTGGCCAAATATCAACTCCATATCTTTAGAATACTTTACAAATACCCAATTCGTAATATTTAGTTTAGTGTTTACTTTTTGTCTTATACTAGGAGAGATGCACTATTCCTTAAGCATATACTAATTAATCCTAGGTAAAACTTTAAGGAATATCTTAATATTAAATTTTAGAATAATATCCTCCTCTCGCATAATTTAAATTAATTCAAGTGATATCATCCAGATATGGTGAGTGTACTCATAAGAGCAGGCGAGTCTATTTTATTACCTAATACATAATTCCACCAATGAGTTTCCTTTAAGTAAAAGACATCCCTCTTCACACTCCTAAATCCAAGTAGATAAGGTAGTCAATATACAAAAATGAAAACTAGGTACATTTTTTCTTTATATATTACACTAGGTAGAGCCCTACCTTTCACATTTAAAGTATTAAATTATTCAAATGAGTCATTATTTATGATAATTTAGATTACAATTTTCTTAATTTCAAGGGATATGTACTGAATGAGTACCCTATATTATAACCAATAAACTAACAATTTCCATCACACCTTATCTAGACATATAAGTTAGAGTAAAATAATCATCACAATCTATAAGGCACTCCATATATTCTCCCATAGAAAATTAAATATTAGTTTTATATCAATCACATCTACCACCATTATATATTAAGAAGAAAACCTTCCATGCACAAAATGGAAATTCCAATCGTATTATAGGATGAGGTGTAACTCATCTTATGAGGAATATAACCTTAAAATTTCTTATTAAAAAGAAAACATCAATGGTAACTAAAATTTTAATGACTAAAATGAGTAATTCAAATTATTAAAGGCAATGCAGATGTAAATTGAATGGATTAGGACCCAACATGTATGACATATAATGATCTAGGGTTCACAATGCATAGTTTACAGCTAGTGATATATAAACCATTCTTATGAAAATCCATAATGTATACAATCATAAGTAATAGTGTAATTTTAGTGAAAAGAATAAAAGAAACATCCATTATCTTAGTCTACATATAGACCATAATTGATAAATCCAAGGTAATAATTAAATATGACTCCAAATTTAAAATTCCTTCCCCAAATTAATTTATTATATGCATTTCATAGAATCTGTGTTCATGTATTAATTAGTTAAGGTAAGAGAATTGAAACTAACACCTAATAGTTCCAAAATAAAGATAACTAAACATAAAACATCATGCTAAGAGATTAAAGAGACTAAACATCAACAACATGCATAAAACTTTGAAGGAAATCAAACTAAGTATTATTCTCTACTCTTTGAAAGCTAACTAAAAATGGACATATATAGATCCTTAGCAATCAAAATGTGATTGTTTGTTTGATCCCAAGGGTTTGAGAATGGAGTATCATCAAGACATGGATATAAGGCCATTTTTTATTCTCTCCATATTACTCAAAGATTGGATGGATGAAATACAAGATGAATATACCTAGCTCAACACTAATGGAAGGTGGTCAAAGATGAAAATTCCTATATTTTATCTTGCATACATGCAAAGGTGTAAGAAGAAATGTAGGAGGAGGGTTCTTTATATAACCCTTTGGTTTGAAGAAGATTTTCATCCTATTGTATGTGGGATAATAACAAAGCTAGGTTAGTTAGGGATAAGCATACTTTAAGTTTGCTTTAGGAGAGATTAATATATCATTAGTGATTCATGGGAGTTGAGGGGGTGTATTAATTAATCAAGAGTGATTAACTAATAGGTAGGTGTAATCTTATAGAATCTTTTTAGAGGAAAGTTAGCATGATCTGGGTTATGAGAGGATTTTAATCCAATAAATGACGATTTATTGATTAAATAGAAGAGAGAGTTAATTAATTAGGAATAATTAATTAATTCAGACAGAATCAAACACTGATTAATGAAGGTCATTAATTGATATCTTGAGTGATAGGAGGGTTAATTAATTAGCGTAATGTAACTAATTAAAGGTGATAGAGGAAAATTGGTGTGTTATTGATGATATGTCATCAATTTTTGGGAAAGGGATAATTAGTGCAATTCAAGTATTTAAATTTCTTGATCAAAATTATAGGTGTCTTTATTTTCCCCTCTTTGGGGTGGCATAAGCTACACCACTTCAAAGATAGTAGAAAAGTACAAACACATGAATTTCTAAGAGATAGAAGAAAACTTAGTGGAGTGAAGGATGCCCCTCGAGTGTCGATGGGGTGATGAAAGAGGTCGATCGATGACAAAAAGATGAAGAAAATAGATAGAAGAATGGGGAGGGGTGGGATGCCTTAAGTGAAATAGAGGAATAGTGTTGATAGGAGATAAAATAACTAGATTTCATTTAGTTTATTTAAATAAATTTTTGTCATCATATTGTTAGTGATATACATCATGGTCCTTATAAAAATATAAGCATATGATAAAAGTGTAGGATGAGATGAAAATACATAATAAAAACAATTTTCCATTGCTGAAAACACCAAATCAATGCAACATACATATTTCAATGTAATACCAAAACGTAAAGCTGACCTAACATGTAAACAAGTAGAAACACACATACCCAAACCAACAACGATCAAGCGGTTATACAAAATGTTTTGTTATCAAGATGAAGATCCTGCATGTTCATCATGGATAAATAAGGTAAAAAAATGATGCCCAAAGAAAAGATACATGCGAGGGGAATTTATGGAGGATGGTGGGTCTAATGATAAAGGTTTGTGCACTACGAAATAGTACCAAGAAACTCGATGTGCCCAGTACGGACAAAGCAAGCAGTCTAGATTTTGTAAATGATTTTAGATCCGGGTGATTTGTGATCCATTTGTTTCTAAAACATGTTAAAACACTATCAAGATATGGGATGAATACCATGTGTGTGACACATATTTCAGTTGTGTATCAACCTTTTACCAATTTTTGTAATTTTTGAATTTTTACAATTTTTAGGATTTTGAATTTTTTTTTGGAGATTTTGATTTTTGTAATTTTTATTAATTTTTTATTTTTGAGAAGAATGATTGTGGAGAAGATCTCTTGGAAGCATAAAATATGCCTCGGGGAGAAGAAAGGGTGCTAGGTGGCCAAAATTGCCCTAGTGTAGAAAACACAAGTTAAAAATAAATATTTAATAAAATTAATTATCATGGTGGGAAGAAGAAAAAGATAGAATGACCACGACAGTCAAATCATGCCCTAGGTCAGAATGATGGGTTAAATAGCTAAATATACCCCTCAAGAGAAGGTAAATCATTAGAATTAATTCATTTTTTACCATACCCTTACCAATTTTTACCGTGAGCCATGAGTGAGATGGCAAGAGTGCAAAAACGTAGGAGGCACGCTAACATCATTCAAGAGTACACACAGGAGGAGGATGATGGACCTTTCGTGAGTACCCCATCCTTCTTTGTCAATTTTGGCATTTAATTTCATTTATTATGTTAATTAGGAGGTTGAAAATGTGTGACGCTCCTAGGGGCACATAGGCATCATCGGGTGTGAACATGCACAAGTTAGGTGGGGGGGTAATTAGGTTGCACATGTACATGTAATCATGAGTACACAAGCACCATAGACTATGTGCACATGCGAAATGGCACACAAGATCGAAGAAGGGAAAATTCGAGACTTAGAAGAAAAATAGGATTTTTTTAGAAGAATGTTAGTTGATGAATAATGTAAATGAAATATGAGTTAGTACTTAAAATAATAGAAGAAGCTAGATAGAAAAAAAAAAAAAAAAAAAAGTCATAACAATTTTGTGTTATTTTGCGAGAGACGACAATCATTGCCAAAGACTAGAGAGCGACATGGATATCTAGTTACCTTAGAGGCTAGCTTCCATTGATGACATAGATGGATTTATTATTTTTAGTTTGGATTCAAATGTAAAAACAATAAAATATAACACAAGAAAAACTTTGATTTTTATTCATATGGGATATTGTATTCATCTAGAGATAGCTTCTTATACAAATGCTTGATCCTATAATCTAGGAGTCAAGTCTTATCACTTAGTCTTCCTCATATCTCTCTCCATGAATCTCTCAAGCTTATCCCTAGGATCACTCACACTCCAAAATAGCTACGTGAGTTGTTTATCACAACACACTCACACTAACTATATTATTAATATGAGTTATATAAACTCATTATTAATAATATTATAATATATTAATAATGTTACACAATATATTTGTAACAAGATTATGGATATCTTGTTAGAGGTCACATGGTTAGATAACATGGTGTGGATGCCGTAGATTACCCTAGACCATGGCCTACTCACAACATTTGTTGAGAGATGGCATAGTGAGAGCAAATGATTCTAGCTCCCTACTAGAGAGATGACCATCACACTAGAGAATGCGTGGCACATATTGCGTGTGCCTATCTAGGGGGCAATTTATTGAGTATATTAGCGATGGATCCGAGATTACAAACTTCCGATCAAGTTTTTTTTTCATGATGAGACACCTCACCAAGGTATGATGGTCTAGTTACACCGATGTATAGTAGATCTAGGGCTACATCGCATGCATGTGTACCTCATGGCTCTTGTCGATGGATTTCTACTTACCGACAAGACATTTACTTCTTTTCCACTTATCCTCCTTAGTGTTATACAAGGATTTCTATTAGGTGAGAGGTACTACTTGTTCCAGTGCATACTAGAATATCTATATTAGGAATTGCACCTAATTACATACCATGGTCAGAAGACCATGGGTCCTACAACACTACTACAAATATGGGCATGGGATCACATAGTCGTTGGTCACCCTGTAGGCATTCTATTAGTTTGGGATCCAGATGAACCATCAGTGATGGGATGGTTCCCAGTTGGATATGACATCCATGGGCACATGGGGGATACCTACCATTACCACAATTTTTTTGATGAAATTCAACAACATATTATAGTATGGAAGCCTTACCACCATTATCATTAGGCCAAGGACATATGTCGGTTGAGCATTTTTGATTGGAAACTAGGGATACATCACAAAGTATTATAGAGTAGACCGATGCTAGCAATAGTTTGGTGTAGTGCGGGATGTACCAATTTCGAGACGTGGTATGCATGTCGAGATGTAGAGAGATTTTATATGGGGTGTTGATCTAGATAGCTAGGGTTCGACTCATCTTTGATCAGATGGTACCATAGGCTTGGGTTGTTTTGAGATAGATTGGGGATCTTGGAGTGATAATGCAGTATGTACCATGGTACATGACAATTTTTCCTTTCCATCTTACCATTCTATAGGCCACATGGGATACAGGAGTTAGGCCATCTGTAGAGTAGTTTAATGAAAATGATGAGAGATTAGATGATGATGATGGATTTGATGGTCAAGGCTATGATGGTGGTGGTGGACAGGTTCCTCCACCATTACAATGATAGGGATAGGGGTAGAGGCGAGACATATCCCTAATTTTCCATATATATAGATGCCCTAATTGGACATACTAGTTAGGCTATAGACACCATTACAATAGGTGCCTCCTTAGAGAGTAGTACCACATAGTCTTCAGAGAGAGTAGTACCACAACATGGGCTGGTTAGTATCCCGCCACATAGTCCACCAAGAGGTGGAGGTAGTAGTGGTTATGGAGGAGATGGAGCCAGATGTTTCTAGGAGATTCAATAGTTGGTAGCCCGGATACTACATATGATTGGATTATTACAACATTTGATGGCACATGTATAACAATTAATTGCATAAAGAGACTAGGCTAGAGCACATGTACATATTATTACTATAGAGAGGCATCAATTGAGTGATGTAGGGGCACAAGCTCATGCAATGGTAGTAGAGTGAGATCAGCTATCGGCTAAGCGGATAGTGGGCCAAGCCGATATTGCTAAAATTTCTATAGAGATGGCCTCATTCGATGCAATGATGGAGCTAGGTGACACCACATATACACATGGATTGGGTGATAGCTAATGGGATATAATATTATTATAAATAATTTTATTTTGAGGTTGTCCCAGAGGGCCAAAGAGCACCTACCTTTAGTGAAAAGTCGATGGGTAGGTCTGCGAGATCACAGAGACCATCGGCGTCAACTAGATCAATAGATCAACCATGAGGATATCATATAGGGAAGTATTCATGCCATCAAGGTTCACATGTTATGGTTCCTCCTCCATATCATAGGCCACCTATTCCTCATGAGGTATTGAGTGAGACATGCATCTCTTTGATGTACATACCGATATATGTATGTATGCCTCGATACGAAGGCTTATTTTTATCGATGTACATGTATTTATTTATTTTATTATTCCTCTTAATGAAGGCACATTTTTATTTATGCCTATGATGGTATATTTTGTATCTTGATGATGTATATCTTGAGACACATATTGTTTATGGACATTTGAATTTGACATGTATGATGATTGAAATCTATATTATGATGTTGTTGTATATGTATCACATGTTTTTCATTTATGACATATCCTTAGATGATATCATTTGTATTTTACATGAGATATTGTATGGTTATTTCACTTGATTTTTATGATATTGGTGTGGGGGCATAGATTTTGATATTTGCAATCCCTCTTGCCCCATTGATGATACGATATGTGATGTTTAACTTAGCATACATGTATGATGTAGGCTTATCATTTTATTGATATATGATGTATTTGATGTTAGATTTGATGATATAGATGATGATGTGATAAAAAATAATGTACAAGTAAAAAAATCACAAACAAGAGTTAACAAATATACAAAATATACACATTAAAAAACTTAACAACATAGCTATGCACAATTATAAACAAGTATGCAAAAACAAACTCAATATGTACAAAATAATAATGAATCTAATCTAAGAAAGAAAAGATCAATCTAAAATTTATGTTTAAGTAACACACTATAAAAACGTATAATAAAGAAAAACTATACAAACAATGTACAAAAAATAAACAAAGAAAGTAAACTACTACTATGTTTTTGTAAGAATGATTTCAATATGTTTTATGTTATTTTTGGGAGTTTTGTGAAAAAAACATTCTACTACTTTTAGATTTTATGAATTTATAATGTTTTAAGGTTTTCAATCCTATTTGAATGTTTTTGTGATTTTCAATAGTTTTCCAAAGTTATGTACAAGAAACCAAGAAACGTGGATGCCCCCAACATTAGATGGGAATATAAAAGACAGATGCAACGTGTTATAAGAAGGTGAAGATGTGAAGATGCCCCAGTATTAGGTAAGAATATACAAAGGGAATCTCTTCATAGATATACAAGAGTAGAACCAGATGTAGGTGCGGAACTAGCTCTAAACTAGGAAAATGCACCCTCTAAATGCGAGATGCTTGTGAAAAATGAATCCTCCCAAGGCACCGAAACTATTTTTCACCAAGGGACCTAACCAAAGTGCCACAATTGTGTGGTTTTCACATTTAGATGACCTATTTTCTCTTTTTATTTTTCTTTTTTTTATTTTTCATAGTTTTTACCTTTTTGGTTTTTTTTTTTTTTTTTAATGCCATGTTCAAGCATATAACTACTTGAGGTGTATGGTGTTCATGGGTTTTTTCATCTCATCTCTATCTAGATAGGTAAACTTGTATGCTAAAAACCCAAATTTGGCCATGATGACATAGGGTTCTAACCAATTATGTTCAAACTTTCCTTTCTTTTCTCTCCCCTTCACTATGTTGAATTGGGTTTCCTTCTACACCAAATATCCTACCTCAAACTAAAGAGGTATAATTATTTTTTATAAGCTGTTTGACACTCTATTATGATACACTTTAAGGTGATTGATTGTGCAGATGTGCCTTTCATCTAGTAGCTCTAGTTCGCCAATTTATCCACTATGTAATCCTCTCATTTTTATTTAGATTGTCCCTAAGAGATATTATCGGGAGGAAGATCTATTTCTAGGGGAATGATGGATTCAGTTCCAAACACTAGGGAATAAGGTGTTGCACAAGTAGGGGTATGAATGGAGGTCCTATAAGCCTAGATTGTAGGGTGGATTTATAAATTCCAATCACAACATGTCTTACTCACCATATTCTCCATGATCTCGAACAAGTGTTTTATTAGAGGCCTCACTTGCTCATTACCCGAGGGTAGTATGGCACATACTACTTTAAGCATATCGATAAGCGCTAACATAGATATTTCATCATCTTAGTATTGAAATATTTTCCATTGTCAACAATAATGGTGGAAGGAATGTTATAATGGTAGATGAGGTGGTTCATGATGAACTTTGATATTTGAGCACCTGTAACATATATTAGTGGAACAACATATACCCACTTGGTGAAGTATTATGTGGTTTTTATAATGTGTTTATGACCATTGGATGAGGTAGGGGTAAGCTTCCTTATTAAGTCCAATCCCCATTAACAGAATTACCATGGTGTTGTGATATGTTGTAAAGGTTATGACGGTGCATGGATGAAGTTATTGTACATCTAGCATAACACACACTTCTTTACATAATTGCAGCAATATGTCTCCATGGTAGGCCAATAATAGCCTACCCTTAATAAATTCTTTGCTAAAACCATCCCATTTGTATGGGCTCTACACACTCCTTCGTGTACCTCCTTGATTTCTCATACTGACTCTGCTACATCTAAACAATGCAATAGATTCCCATCATAGCCACGATAGTAGAGGGTGCCTCCTAGGAGGGTAAATGAGCTATTTTGTTGATAAGGATTTTTTTTTAGAATGGGTGATGTTGGGAGAAAAGGTACTACTTTGGAGGTAGTTAAAGATGGGTTCATACCATGGGGAAAAGGGAACAACAACTTCACATGCCAAGCACGATTCGGGTATGTCATATGTAGGATGACGTATAGTTTAAAAAAAGGCACATCATTGTTCTCTGGTGGAGTCTCAGCAGCATAGAACCCACTATTTCCATTGCATCCATAGAACTATTTTGTTCCCTTGGATTTTTTCAAATGTAATTCACACAATATATTTTTTAGAGTTTCTACCAACCTTTTATATGGGATGAGTTTTTCATCCTTGAATTTTTATTCATCGTTGATTTGTTTTATAATCAGTCACGAGTCTCTAACAAAATTCAGGTGGTGGATATTCCATTTTATAGCCAACTTCATCCCAATGATGAGCACTTCATATTCTGTAATGTTATTTGTGCATGGAAACCCAAGATGGAAAGCTTGAGGTATGGGGTCTCCTATAGGAGTGATTAGCACTACACCTACCCCTGAACCATGGAAAGTAAATGATCCATCAAAATGTACTTTCCATATGACAGTTCCTCAATGTACATTAATGATGTGTTTGCTAGGTCTAAACACATCAGCTCTATTCTAGGTAAGAATGCCTCTCCGCAAACCTGGTCTATGAGCACTTGTCCTTTTACTGAATTTTGGTGTACATACTAAATGCCAAATTCACTTAGTAGGATAATCCGATTAGCCATCCTACTAGTAAGGGTGGGTTTTACCAACATGTACTTGAGTGAGTTAACTTTGGATATAAGCTTGGTTTTGTTATTCAATAAATAATGGTGAATTTTTTGGAAGGTAAAAACAATGGCCAAAAATATTTTTTTATTTGGGGATAATTGAGCTCATATGCAATTAGGGTATGATTGAGATAATACACTACTTTTTATTTTGTCTTAGGTCATACTAAGCAAGAAAGGTGCCAATAGAAAATTGGGTTGTAGATATATATAGAAAAAGTGGCTCACCTAGGGTTAATAGCATGAGGACCGGTGGATTCTCCAAGTATTGCTTGAGAAAGGAAAAGGTTTGTTGCTTCCCCTGGTCCCCAAATGAAGTCAACATACTTTTTAAGAAAATGGGTGAAGGAGTGACATTTTTAGAAAGCTACAAGATAAAGTGGTGGATGGCTTGTATATTACATTGTAAGCTACGCAACTACTTGATGTTATTGGGAGGAGGAATTTAAGTAATAACAATTACTTTAGCAGGGTCTACCTAATCCCTCTTCTTGATACAATGAATCCCAATAGCTTTCTGATAACACTCCGAAGACACACTTTCTCAAATTTAACCTGAACTTGTATTCTATAAGATGCTAAAAATGCATCTTAAGACCTTAGGATTGTCTTCTCTTATCTTTTAGTTTCTCGGGATATCATCCACATAGTCCTCCATGATGTCGTGGAGCATGTCATTCAATATTATGGTCATTTCCCTTTGATAAGTTACGCCATAATTTTTAAGGTGAAGGGCATTACTTGATAATGATATATCCCTCGGGGTTGTAAAGGTCATCTTTTATTGATCTTACTCTTCTATTTTGATTTGGTTTCTAGCTAGAAAATCCATCGATAAACAATAGAATTTCATAGCCTCGAAGAAATCAAAAATTATGTGGATGTTGGGTAAAGGAAAATCATATTTAGGACATGCCTTGTTGATGTCTCAAAATTCAAGTGCAAATTATGGTTCCAATAGGTTTCTTCCGAATTGAAATTATGTTAGATGTCCACTACGAGTAGTCAATGGGTCCGATAAACCCTATTACCAATAGTTTTTCTAACTCTTATTTGACCAAAATGACCACTCATGGATGCATTTTCCATAGCTTATGTTTAAATGTATTTTCATCTCGCATGCATAACTAAGCTATGCACCACCAAAGATAAATATAAGCCTGATATATTCGTATAAGACCAGGAAAATATGTCCACAAATTATCCGAGAAACATAGTGAAAGGTTTATGTTCTTATGTTGGAAGCGAAGCTACCATCTTGACTATCTTTGGTTGATCTTCCATTCCAATATTAACATCAATAGTTTCTTCCAAAATAGTTTTGGCATATCCTCCATATGCATAGGATTAGGAGGAAGTTTGAGATATTCTTCTAATGACGTCTAAATGTGATTTTCACCCTCAAAGCATGGTCACTTATTTTTTCCATTGATTTTTTGATTTGTTGGTCAACCAATGCACAAAGAGGTTTTCACTGTGTGACTTGGACTTATATTTTTTCCAAGGATTTGTAGAGGAACTTTTTCCCTCATTTTTCTTAGATTTTTCTGACCACAAAGCTCAGCATCCTCCCCAAATTATGTGTAGGTATCTAGGTCAATGAATAACCCCTTCTTGTCATCTTTAATAGGATTATTGTTACGTATACCCATAAATTATGCAATAGCCTCATCATTCTCAAATAGTTCTAGTGACATGTGATATTGTTGGTCCCAATCGATAAGGTGAGGGTATATAAGGTCAATTTTTGGATTGGAAAGGGTTATGGTAAGGAAAATGGTATCCATGAAAAGGTTTGTAGAGGAAAGATCCTTGTATTGGCTATGGTGGGAATTTGTGTTGCTATCCAAATAAATAGAGCTATCCTCACCTTCAGAGGAGGTAGCATCTTGGTCCATGGGGTGCACCCCATAGGGCTTAATACCAACACCCTATCTCTCTATTTTAAAATGTGAATTTAGGACTGGTTCCCTTATCCCTTGTTTAAAATTTCTACATCTAAGTCCTTTGTAACCCATGGAACACATCATTCTACTAGATTTTGTGTATTCTGGATTTTTATAGCAGATAGGATTAGTGTTTGCAAGGACCCAAATTGTAGGAGGTTACAGTAATTTCTCCTCTACAAGCGGTTGCTAGGTAAGAATTTCCCAATGTTATGTTCATATCTAGGCATTTTCTACTGTTAGTTGGGTTTTCCTCTTATTTTAGGTGATAAGGATATATCTGAGACTAGGAGAGTCTGTTGAATATTATATTCTCCACAACCATACTCAAGAAATTTCATCTCCCATGAATCAAAGGGAGAGGTGGATGTAGAAGAAATGTGATCACAAGATCTTGAAGAGTCCAAATCTACCCATGACTCAAGAGATTAAAATTGAAGAGGGATAACAATATTGGAAGAGGGACATTCGTATGCACCCTACATGTAAAGCTATTGATAGCTTTGTAATAGACGAAGGGTTCGGATCTCCTTGAATAGTAATAATGTGTCCCTTGTGTTTCAACTTGATAGATTGATGGAATGTCAATGGTATGGCATGTATGGCATGAATCCATGGGAGACCAAGAAGTAATTTTTATGGAAGCTTCAAGTCTAAGACATGAAAATTTATGTTATGACAAGTGGGCCTTACTTCCATCGGTAGTGTTATTGTACCAACTAATTCCTGCTCCACATTGTCATAAGTGGTTATGGTTTAACCAGGTAAATTATATCAACATCCATGAACTTGAAATCAGAATAAATGAGATGAATAATAAGGAATAAAGAAACAAATGTGGCCATAATATCATAATTTTCATGAGATTTGTGTGAATCAAACAAGTATGTTTCACCCAAAATATTCTCGATGGCTTTAGCTTCCTTGGATGAGGAGTAATGAAAAATATATGAAACATGATAATGATTAATAACAAAGGTAAACACCATCTATGGTTTCACTCAATGAAGAAAAATAAACAGAAAACCCAAAAATTCCATGAGAATTCAAACCAAGAAAACCAAGAAGGAAAGTGGAGGGGAATAGGCTAATGGAAGATTAAAAAAAAAAAACGCACAAGATGGCATAAATTAAGTTAATGCAAACCTGTTTTTTCCTTTGTGTGAGATAATATCTTATAATCCAATCCAATCTTTCAAGTTACTTGAAATTTTAATGGCATCCGACATATCAATTTTTGAATTGGCAAATAAATCAGTGGCATTGTTTTCCTTGCAATAGATGTGATTGATGCTCCACTTTTTAAGTTTTCCTAAACAATAAAGAATGTTGGATATATAGATATTTATATGGTATGATTGAGTGAACCTTTAGCAATAATATGGACAATAATTTTGAGTCACCTTTGACTCGAGAGAGTCACAACCATTGTGAATAGCTAGTTTAACCCCTTCTATAAGGGCTTGAGCTTCATCTTAGTTACAAGTGCCCTCTTTGAGTGCAAAGGAACTAGCCACAATAAATTCACCATCCTCTTTTGTCACAAGACAACCTAATCAAAATTTTCCTAGATTTCCTCTAGAGCCCCGTCAAAGTTGAGTTTGTAGAATCCCGAGGAGGTAGCATCCATCAAATATTTCTTCTTCTGAGAATTTTTCAATCTAAGATAAACCTTGATAAAAAATCAAGCTAAGATTGGAAGTTTTTATGAGTGGAAATGATTTCTGATCTTAGCATCATGTGAGGTGAAATTAGGATTGTTGAGGTTATGGATGATAATGTTTTCCAAAATGGAAATTTCCAGTTTATTGGAGAAGGAAGGAAATCTCGATACCTCCTCCCTAAAGATGTGAAGATTATGCTCCCACCATATATGCTAGATCAAAAGGAAGGGTGTTATGGACTAGATGGAGCTAAGAGATATTTTACCTCCCAACTTTAGCCAAGATTTTAAAGTATCCACAATGTTCCTACAAGGAGCCCAAGCTAAGCTCAGCTTGCCAATTAACCAATTCCACCCCTGAACTACAAAAGGGAAGAAAATCATAATATGCTCAATATCTTCTTCAGCATTATCACAAAGGACACATTTCGAGGGGTGAACATAGCCCCAAGATCTTCTGTGAAGTTGCGTAATAATTTTCCTTTTAACCGCAAACCAACCAAATATAACAACTTTGAAGGATCTTGGAATTCTAGCAACTCCTTTGTCCAACCGGGATCCCCTTAGGTACCTGACATAGAGATGAGACTTGCATAACCTTTCTTTGACAAAATAAGATCCAGAGGAATAACCTAACCATAGTATATGGTCCTCTTGAGCCTTATAAGATAATTTTCTATGTGAGAGGGCCTCTCTGAAAATGGATACTTCTTGCTCAGTCAAACCTAAAGGTGAGATATCCTTCCATAACAATTAAGGAGATCCATCAAAGTATGAAACCCAATAACCAACCACTTTGTTGCCCCAAATTTCCTTATATATTTTCATTACTTGATTCAAATTTGGATTTAAAATAAGTGGCTCAAGCCCACTCCAACTATCCTCCTAGAAATTAGCTCTTTGACCATTGTTGATCTACTAGGAAATTTTATCCATGATAAGATGTTGACATTTACAAAGAAATTTCCAGATGTGTGAACCCTTGGGAAGATATTCGTTGGAAAGAAAAAGCTCAGGATGACTTGCTTCAAGATATTTGTGAGAGAGAACCTGGAAAACCAACCTTTGAGGGACGGAGATGAAATTTCAGACTAATTTAACACCCAAAGCAATGTTTTGCAGAGCCAAGTCAATTATTCCCAAACCACCCAAATTTTTGGGGATCTTGACATCATCCCACTTCACTAAATGGAATTTCCTCTCTTCGTTATTACCCTACCAAAGAAAATCTCGACAATTTTCTCAAACTTGCTAAGGACTGATACCAGGAAATCAAAACTTTCGATTACTAATTGAACCTAGTGGTGGCTAGACATTTTCCTTTATACTAGTTGATTTCAATTATGTGATATACATGATATATCACATGAGAACTATAAAAGGAACCTAATTACAATATCCAAACACATCACGACATGTATGATTTGTTATTATTAAATAATCAATTCTCAACCCTTATCACCCATGTTGGATTCCAGGTTTTCATAATGATGTAGTGTAACTCAAATATGATTTTTATAGTGATGGGAATATACAGATGCTAGTGATTGCTATTCTTCACTTCTAGCAAAAAAATTCTCTACTTGAAATAAACCAAACGTAATAGCGACAAATTGTTTAAATTTCTTAGTGAAACACATAACAAATTTTTTTATTAATGCTTTCTTATTTTCTATAACTAAAGGAGTGTTGAATTATGCCTTGTGACCACTATAATATAAGTATTGATTCCTATTTAATTTTTACTCTATGAAAATAATTACATTAGGATACAACATCTCATTGCTATTGCACTTTTGAGAAACATTATTTTTCATTTCCAATTACTTACAAAATATTAATTTGTTTAATTCCTTTTTCAAGTAATATGTCTTCCATTGGCCACACTCCATTCATGTGAATTCCTTTGATTGAAGGATTAGGGGATTGGAAAAAGAGATATGATGACTAGTTTATAGAAATTCATTCCCTGAAAAATTACCATGGTGATTTGTGGTTATTTTTTGTTAATGAGGATATTGTCAAAGAATTTGGTATGGTAGTAACTTCAAAAGTTATTGATGAGAAAACATTGTGTATTCGGGTTGAAAACATTGACATTGTAGTGAATAAGTGCCTTATTCTTGAAAAAATAGGTAGTGGAAATGCCCTTGAATTTCATAATAACATGAATTTGGTATTCAAAAAATTATATAGAACTAAGGATACCTCTTCTATTTGTCATTATTTGAATAGAAAAAATTGCTTTCTCCACCAAAACATGCAAAGTAATTTACAATGCTAAGGAGATAATATTTGTCTAAATTAGAGATAGATCCATCTAAGTCAAAGTTGCAAGGGATTAAAAATAATAATAAATTGGCTTTGTTGTTGAAGAAAGTGACCAATGTATTTAAGCAAACAGAAACTAAAATGTTGAACAATCAAAATTTCTTTTGCTCAATGGTGATGCTTTGCAATTGAAATTTCTAGGTGTTGTTTGGAACCTCCAAAATATCAATTATGTGTTGTGCATGATGATAATGTTGACCTTATTTTCTATTCAATGTTGATTAATGTTATTCCTACACTGAGGGATGCACTTCTTCTTCCCTTTTTACCTTCTACAAAGGAACTTGTGCAACTCAACGATCTAGATGACCTGAAAAGGGATGAAGTGTAGTTCTACATTCTTGACAGCCAACATACCATTTGTGCCCAAAATTTTTTTGGCTAAAAGAAAATACAAGTCATTACATACTAAGATGTAGTTTAGAAAGGCTCACATTTTGTCTTCACACACTCCTTACAAAGATATTGTTAAAATTTACCAGCAACAAAATGATGTAAATAAAAATTTGATTAATACTTATTTTATTGATGTACTCTACAAGGCTCAAATGATTTGGAGATCCCTAGGATGTCCTTAGAGGCTGGAGCAAGAAATTCAAAGTCAGAGGATTTGAAGGTAACAAAACTTAATTTTAGTGAATTTGTTCTTAAAATTTAATGTTGTAATATACAGAAAATAAATATAATATTTCATCTTTCAATGCAGTGTTTCGAGATGCAATGTCTTGCTATTTTCAAAGTGTCTAAGGTAGAGAACCTTCATGAAAAAATGACATTTCTATATTTACCTGAGGACATATGGAAAAAATTGAAAACAACCATTGAGTTATTTAAATCATGGTGGGCTAGCTTGTTCTCCTCTTAAGGATAACCAACCTAAATTTCAACCAAATTCATTGGAAAGGTTCATGGTGAATTACTTCAGGCCTGCAAGAGGAATGACCGATGAGGAGATATCAATTCTACTAGATAAAGTGCAAGCAAGGAAATTATGGCTAACTCGCTTTATTGAAGCGAGACGTCATAGAAGACTTTAGATCGCCAAAGAGTAAAAGATGACAAAAGGATGAGAGAAAAATTTCTAAAATATGTTAAAAGTAAATATCCATGTAATCGTGTATTGGTAGAATGCACTGAAAAAAATATTGTTGAAAAATATGGTGTGCATGAATCTCACTACCGCCAGTTGTGTGTACTCTTGGGAGAAGAGACTAAAGGAAAAGAAAAGTTGATTCTGGAGGAAGTGAAAAATTGGCAAAAATAAAATTTGATATCTGAAGTGATAGAGGTTCTCCCAGTGGTAACTCAAACAATTATAGACAACTACATGATTGCAATGGAAGAAAATATTCTAGCAAGGATGGAAGACACCAAAGACTTTACCTGTTAATGTGCATATCCCTTCTAGATCCAATCAAAAATATGTTCTATTCTATTAACTAATCCATTCAATATAGAATGTGTGATCTTAGATTTCTACAAGTTGTCTAGTGTACTCACTTCCAATGTAATAATGGAACTTCTTACGGTTGTTGGACCTAGTCTGTTAAATTGTGTAATTATTGTGCTCTTACCTATTGCTTCTTCAAAAATGTTAAGATAGACAACAAAAATTACATGTAAAAGGTCAAAGACAAGGGGGAATAAGTTGTGGAAAGGTGTTACATATTTATGACAGCAGTGGAAAATTTAAGAGCTTGTGTCTTAAATACACAATAACTTATGTGCATAATTGTGATGTTAACGATGGGGATATAGCTGAAATCTCCATGGATTGGATGGATAAACTTCCGAAGAAAATGGTGACTACAAGAAAAATTTTCCTACAAGGAAAGACACATCTTTTTTTTATGAGAAATCTTATTATTTTGTTCTCTTATATTCACTCGACTCACTTACGATAATTATCTGGTTATAATGTTGTATGCCGGTAGTATTGCGGTGCGGGATTTAGTTGAATCGGTCTATTTGTGGTTTTTATTGTTGAATCGCATGATCAAGAAATGTTCTTACAACATTACTATTGTCATTTGAAAAAATGTACGTTGATTAAGATCACTTTAAACAATTTTATTAGTTTAATGCATTTGAACTAATACATACAATATTTATGCAGACAACCAAACAATAGAGGAAGACACCATCTCTTCCTCTCCACATACAAATAGAGGAGACGGTGTCAATCTTAGTATGTGGAAACCAAGTCAACCTATCATCCCATATGTTGTTGATCATCCATCTAATGTCTATAAAAGGTGAATGTGAAATACTTGACTTATAAATTTATCACTATAAGATGTTTTCAATTGCCATTGTTTACATATTTTTAATAATAACTTCAATTTTTTTAGATTTGATGCCAAATGGGGAGGTTGTTGGCACATCACGCATGAACTCGCAGACGTAAAATGGTATGATAATCATATAAAATTATAAAGAAAACCATTTATAAGACCCTCATAATTAAAGGAACCTATGATAAAGTAGTTTATTTGTAATATGTATTACCCTAGCGGTCGCTAACCTGCATCTTTTAATTAGATTTATTTTGAATTGAGTAAATTTTTGGTTTATTGGTTAATATTTATTTGTGGACGATAAAAAAATTACTCTTGTACAGTTGGTTATTAGCGGTCACTAAGCCCATCATAGATTGCCAACCTAAACATAGTCTTGACATTAATGGCTTACACCTATTGGTCACTAATATACAACTACATCTATGCAATATTGTATAAAAGTGAGTTGTTTCATGTATTTTTTTACATCGAATTAAAATTTATTTTGAATTGATTACTATTTTTATATAGAATGAGCATTGTAAGAACCTACAAAGGGGGACTACAAGGGAGTCTGAGAAGGATTCTCAATCAGTAAGTATTAATATACTAAAATGTTGATTATTTGAATTGGTATTGTGGATAATTGACAAAACATTATTTCGTGGAGTTGGCCAAATGGATTATTTAATTATTTTAGATTTGGAGGGTTTTCCTTATGAGAAAAACCAATCCTACAAAGACTTGACAATCAAGTTCGGTAAGGAGAATATCAACTTGCGAGGTGGGATCAATGAAATTTTAAAGATAGTGACATCAAAAAAAGTGAAGTGGTATTTTGTTCTAGCTATCTCTCTTGCGCCAAAGTTGAAAAGATGACTAAGGCTTTGAAAAAAATTAGTGCTTGAATTCAAAAATTTATTATTTTGGGTAAAGAACATTTCGTGTAGAAGATGAAATTGCATAAAATTATATCTAAAATATTTGGAGTAGAGATGGTATTGTTTTCGGCCTTAGAAACACATTGTGTATTACAATGGGACCAAAGGGAAACCCTCCAAAAAATTTTATGGTGGGGAAGAAATCCAATGAATAAAATTGTTTCAAAGATATGTGGTTGATGACCAATTTGTACATAAACATATCACAGATATTGTGTTAGGGTTTGAGTGTTGTGGAGGGCATCCAAAAATTGCAGCAAATAGAAAATATATAACTATTAATTAATTCAAAAAAAAATTACAATGATATTCATTTATACAGTCATATGGTCACTCTTTATTTTATATGTTGATATTACAAATTTAAAAGGAGGCAGTATTTGTATCTTCACTGTGATTGAGATGATATTATAGTTTTATAAGTTTTTTTTGAGTTGTGATTAAATAATTTGATGCCTTTTTTTTAATCAATTTTGGAAGTGTACATTGATTTTGAGTTATTTTTATAGATCCTATTGGGAAGCCTCAGAAATTACTAGTTTTTGGAGTTGAGGTTTTTGTTTGGAATTTCTGGTATTGATGACAAAATATTTTGTAATATGGTTCCATATTTTAGATCCTAGAATATGAATATTTTAAACAAGATTTTAGTGATGACTTGATAAGTATTGCATCCAAATATTTTGACACTACCTTATGTTTTTCATTTATGGATTCAAAAATGGTGAAATACATGTTCATCAAATAATTTAGTTATTCGAGAAACCAACTTCAGGCTCATTTGGGGATGCCAAGAATGTAAGTAAAAAAAAAAAAAAACAAGCGGCAGAGATAGAGACATTTATGGTAACGTCTATGGTGAAAAAAATATATTTTGATCGATGTCACGAGATTCTTGTCGTATGAGGTCAAAGAAGAAATTACTCTCAAAACCCAACATACTAGAAATTTTATGGAAACTATAAGACGGATTTGAAAATATACACTAAATTATGTGCATGGTTAAAACATGCAAGAGATCGAAAAGCATGTGTAGATCATTGAAAACATTCAAACACATAATTGGTGTTTAAATTATATACTTTTCTTCCCAATACAACAATGTATTGTGTATTTTTATGGAATAAAGAAATTACGTTAATGTTCTTAAAGATTTGCAAAGTGCGCAATCATTTTTTAATTCTTTTTTGGGAAAGATATACATTTTTCTCTAACTTGGGTGAAGAGACAATCATGGATCATAAAACAATAAAAGAACAAGTTTTCTCATATCTACATAGTTTAAACTTTATTTTCACACATCGATGCTAGCTTCTATGAAATAAAAAAATATTTTTCCCAGCTTATACATGGTTTAATCTTACAAACATTTTGAAAGTGATAGGAACCTTATTCACAAGTAATAAATAATCCTAAGAATCGCTAAATCGTATAAAATAGAAATATGTTATCTTTATGATTTCTGAGATCCATGGAGGCTTCCCTGAAATCATAAAATGTTTTTTTACCAGATCTTCATATGTTAATCTTTATTACAATTTGAAAATGATAAAACCTTATTCCAAAGAAAAAATAAAGCCTAGCAGCCGAACACGTATAGAACTGAAACATTTTCTATTTATTGTTTTGAAGATTGTTATTTTAAAAATTTTCTATTTATTGTTGTGTGGAAGATTTTCTATTTATTGGGGTGTCATGGAACACTCTGATGACACCATGCACCAACAAATGATGAAAATTTTGTTCGAGTTACTAATGCATTCGAGGACACAATGGATATTGATATACACAAGATTTTCAAGCCATTTGGACATATTACGTGTGTCTACGTGGCCATGGATTAGAAGATGGGGGTTAGTAAGGGCTTTGGTTTTGTTAATTTTGTCAATAGGGAGGACGCACAGAGAGCTATCAATATGCTCAATGGTTATGGTTATGATAATCTTATTCTTAGAGTCGAATGGACCACTCCTGTGATATTTTTCTAGATGATTTGTATTATGATTTTTTTACCCCTTAAGACAATGCAAGATGTTGAGTTTCTATACTGTTTGATGTCTTCTGCTGAATTTAATGTAAATGATGAAACAAAGGATTTGAGTTGGTTTCTTTTTTCTTCTAAGAAACATGTTCTCCTAATATTAAGTAAAATTGAGTAAAATTTTACATCCACAAGATTGAAACAATAAATTTAAATGACTTTCTAAAATTAAATTGAAATAAATAATTATAAAAAATGAGTGCTACCTTATTACATCCACATTCCATTTTGGTGCAAATTCAATCTTCAAATTTCACATTTACTACAATAATTGGTAGTTTCAATATTTATTTATAAAAATCAAACAAATAAAAATAAAAAAACAATTACAAATCAAAATCAATAAATAAAGCTAAACAAAAAATCAAATAAAACTAAAAAAAAATCAAACAAAATTGAAAATCAAAATTAATAAATGTTTCTATTTGATAATCATTAATAAGATAGTAAGGTTCAATTATGTTTATTTTCTTTATATTTGAAATTTTCTATTGTATTTTTATGAATCTCAATTTTTTTATTATTTGTAAATAGTTTTGAAGGGACTATACCCTGTTACAATAAGGGCTCAACAGCCAAATAGAGCTATAGAGGGACAACAAAAGAGGATCAAAATCCAGATAAAGCATTATGCCCAACAGTAACCAAAAGATAGTTACTAGTAGAAAGTGAAACAAAACAGAAAATACAACAAGACAACAAAACAACAAAGTAGAAAAATAGTGAAAAGACCAAAATATAGCAGCGTCTAGAATGAAACCCTCTAGCCCGAGGGAGATTATTTCTTGGAAGCTCTATTGATCCTGGATTTGATTATTTGTAGCAAAGTGAACAATGCCAAAGTGGTGATGTGCATGGGGTCACTTGCATTCAACTTCGATATGGTCTGAATTCTCTCCTTGTCAGTTCCCAGATAGTTTCAGGGACCCCGCTAAGCATGGAAATGTTGTGAACATGTTGTTCCAAAATTCACTAATGGCATTGAAGATAGCCATGTTATGGTCATGCCTATCTTTGGCTCTCCCCAATCTATTGTCTAAAGAGTTCAATTTCTTGTAGATGTCTGCAATCTGATCATTCCCATTATCAGTTTCATCATCAACCTTTCTTTTTCCCTTCTATTTGGCAATGTGTTGTAGGTCCTTCTTTAACTTCATCATCTCATTTTCCAAAGAATCCAACCTGTGAGGAATATTATTCCCCTCTATTAAAAGGTTGTATCTTGGCTAGCATTACTAATATGCAGCAGATTATGCACAACTTCCAACTCTTTAGTGCTTCTAAGAACCCGGGAAGAGTGAGGGATGTCAATTTTGGGAAGTTTTGGGTTCTTAGTCTTGGGTTTGGAAGAGGTGTTCAGGATGGAAGTGGGAGCAGTGATGGTAGGGATGTGTAGATCACTGGGAGAGGGTGGGAAACCGAGGAACTTAGAGACACAGAGCTTATGAAGCAGAAAAATAAGGCCTTAGTGAAGAGGAATGACATGAGAGTGCTTATGGAATTCTAAAATGGAGCACTCAAGGGAATTTAGCAAGTAATGTGGGAAGCAAACCGCAAATTGTCTTCTAAAGTGGTTAAGAAAGACTAGGTGCTTGACAGGGACTGTTATGTAGCATCCTTCTAAAGAAATGTACCTAACCATCATTTTTGTAACCTCATCAAAAGGATTGGGGATAGAGCTTACCCTAACACCCGCAGTTACAAATTTGAGCTCCTCACCATCGTCAAATAATTTATTTACCTCGGCAGTCTTATCTATCCTTTTGTTTAAAAAATGATATCCCTCCAACTCGAGGCTGTTTCCTCAGCTATCAATTCTTCATTTATAATTACTTGGTGACCACCATACTCCACCTTTTTGTCCTTCCAGTCCATTGTGAAATGAACTGAAATATTTTGGTCATGCCCCTGAATGCACTCTATGAAGTTGGAAATTCCTCCCTTTTGAAGGAGGTTCCATAGCTCCTCATTTTCTTCCAAGTCGGATCACTACAAGGCTCTAATTGGCATGGGGCACCTCCCATCTCCTTCTCCCTGCTACTCTTGTAATTTTTCTACTCAAAACCCTCATTTGAATCGTTACTTTCCTTATGTCTATCCCAATTTTTAAGAACCTAGCCACCTATTCGAGAATCATGGGAGTTATTATGGCCGTAGTTAGGATGATATTTCTCACATATGTGATCTTTCACACTGCTAAAGCCCACACCATCTCATTATAATTCATACTCCATGCATGATTGCCCATATTTATCCACATTAATGTTATTATGTACCTCCTTAGGGATGTAATTTTCATTATCCCAAATGGTTAGATTATTATTGATGCCAAAATTGGCCAAGGTATCCACAACCTTATTCCCCTCCCTATAAGTATGCCTAATGTTGATATTCTTGAAATTTTACAAATATTTATGGATTCCATAAGGAAGTCATAAATAGTCCATCTAGGAGGATAAAATTGATTAAGGTGATTGATAATGTTTAGTGAATATCCTTCCAGAATGATGTTTTGTATGTTATAATCCTTAACAACCCTTAGCCCCCATAGAGCAGCTAGGGCTTCTGCATAATGGTTTGTCTGAATCCCCATTTTTCCAGCATAGGCAACAACTAAGCAACCTTTATGATCATGAATTACACCTCCCCCTACAAAAATCCCAGGATTACCCTTGGAGGCACCATCAAATTTTAGTTTTTGCTAGTTAATATCAGGAGGGTTCCAATGAATCAAAGACCTATCAATGTTTGAAGTATTCCTATTCTGCATGATTTGCAACTCCAATCTTCCAGTTGGAAAGAATATATTCTTCATTCTCAGGATATTTATTATTCTTGGGAGGTTTGAATCTCTCAATATTTTCTTTAATAACATGAGCAATATTAACAAAGCTAATCTTGCAATGTTGTTTATTATTTCTGAAAATGATGTCATTTCTATCTTTCCAGATCCTCCAGATAATATGGGGCATGACTAGTTTCCAAAGTCTTCTCACAACACAATGCTTAAAAGGAGGATTCCATTGGGTCCAAAACTAGATGAAATCCTTTGGCACAGTCTAGAAAACTTTGAATTTAGAAAAGGCATAACTCTAGATCATTGAAGCATACTCACAATGGACAAAAAGATGCTTAATATCCTTAGACTCTTTTTTGCAAAGGTGACATCTATTTGGAATTATGAATCCTTTCTTCATTAGGTTGTCATTAGTAAGAATTCTACCTCTGAGAACAAGCCAAAATAAAAAATTAATTTTAGGGGTTAGTTCAGTCATCCAAATCTTGCTCTAATTAAACTCACTCTGGATATTTTCAAAGTAAGATTTATAACAGATTTGACTGTGTAATCTCCATCTCTAGAATTGTGCCAGACAATTTCATCCTTAACTTCCAATTGATTCAAGGGAATGAGGTCCAATTGTTCTTGTAAAGAGGACATCATGAAGTTTAGTTCATTCCTATCCACTGAGAGTTGTTTCCATCTCTTCTTGTTACCATCTATTTCCATGTAATCAATGACCTTAGTACCATACTTATGTTCAAGGCTATCTTTGACTGCACCAAATCTGTCATTGAGGATGAAATTAGACCAATTATCCCCAAAAAATTGATGTCTCTATCATTTCCCACTTTCCATCTACATCCTTGCTTGATGAAATTCCTGACTTGAATCAAGTTATTCAGAAAATGGAACCTTGGGGAAGTTGTTCATCATGAAGGAAAGAGATAGTTGTTTGTTGATCAAGATACTTGGCCTTAATTAGATCAATCTAGGGTTGTTCCTCTGAGAGTATTATCCAACCCATTTTTGCAATTAAGGCCATATTCATTTTTATGATATCTTTTATACCCATTCCCCAGTTCTTTTAGGAGTGCATACTTGATTCCAAGCTACTAGGTGATATTTAAATTTTTCCTCTAGCCCTTGCCATAAAAGGTGCTTCTGAATCCTTTCAATTTTTTTCTCGAAGGCATAAGGAATATTATAAAGATACATAATGTAGATAGGTATATTTTGAAGAGTTTTTTTTATAAGTAGACATTTACTAGCACTGGAAAGAATGGCCCCTTTCCAACCAACCATTTTATTTTGGAAGATCTTTCCAGGTAGATCATTCCATAATTTGGTTGAGACTTTTTTAGTACCAAGGGGAGTCCCAAATAAGTAGTGGGAAGTGAATTGATTTTACACCCCATTATTTTAGCAATTCTAATTTGTCTTTCCATAGGAGTGTTGAAAAAGAAAATTGAGCTTTTATCAAAGTTGATCTCTTTCCCAGAAGCAGAATCATAAAATTTTAGAATGGACTTGATCGCCTTAGCTTCAAGGATAGAGGCCATTAAAAGAATGATTGTATCATCCATAAATTGTTGATGAGAAGCTGTTTGATTTGTAGAAGTAGGCTTAGTGCCTTTAAGAAGACCATCTTTAACTACTTTGTCAATTGTTCTACTGAGGCTATCCACCATAATAATGAAGAGAAAAGGGGATATAGGATCCCCCTGTCTTAAACCCCTACTATTGGTAAAGAATCCCAACAGCTCACCATTGACCACCACAAAGAATCTAGCTGTAAAGATGCAAGCCTTGATAATTCTTCTAAATTTTTTGAGAAAACCAAATTTGGCCAGAACCTTGTTAAGAAAAGACCAGGAAACTTTATCAAAGGATTTATTCATATCAAGTTTAAGGACCATGCTTTCCTTTTTATTATTATCCATAGAATGTATAATCTCATGCACCATGATCACACCATCTTGAATTATCCTTCCTTTGATGAACCCACTCTGTTATTTTGAGATTAAATCATTCAAAATGAACTGAAGTCTAGTAGCAATAATCTTAGTAAAAATTCTATAGACAACATTAACCAGGCTAATGGGTCAAAAATCCTTGAAATATTTAGCGTCCATTTTTTTTGGAGAAAGCACAATGTGGGTATTATTTAGCTCTTTCAATAAATCATTAGTTCTAAAGAATTCATTTACTACCCTAAGGAGATCATCTGAACAAATTTCCCAAAACTTTTGAAAAAAATTGACAGAGAAGCCATCAGGTCCCGAATCCTTATCCTCTTCAAGAGCAGAAGAGATTTTTGAAGCTCCTCCAAAGTGACAACTTCAGTAATGTCTTTAAATCTATGTTCCTCAATTTTTTCTTGTGGAATATCCTCTAGCAGAAAATATGCAGCCTCATCATTAGTAGCACTCTTCTCATTAAGCAATTTTTCATAGAATCTGAGAGCTTCATCCTTGATGATCTGCGGATCTTTTATGATGATGTCATTTCCTTTAGAAACTTCTGCAATCCTATTACAGGCTCTATACTTCAAAGTGGTCATATGGAAGAATTTCATATTTTTATCACCCTCTTTCAACCTAGATTGCCCTAGATTTAAGTCTCCATAAGGATTCTTCCCTACTACAAATTGTGTGTAGCTCCGAGAGAATATTTTTTCCATTGATTGATCCTCTAAAGACCTCCCCTTTGAATTTATTTTGATTTCCAAATCCTGGAGTTTCTATTTTAATTCCTTTTTCTCATAAAAACATTCCCAAAGATTTTTTTATTCTATATTTTAACCTGCTTTTTGACATTTTAAAGCTTCTAAATAAGTCTAAATTATGCAGTTCCCTCACCATCCCAATTCCACCATTCCTTAATCTTATCAAATATGTCATCATGCTCCATCCACATCTTTTCAAATTTGAATGAGCTCCTGGTGGGCTTAGCCCAATTGAAAAAATTTAAAGCTATCGGATTGTGATTAGATCTGATTCTGGGCAGAGAAGTGAGATGAAAGTCTTGGTGTAGAATCCAATTAGTAGAGATAAGATCTCTATCCTTTCGACCTGAATCATATCCCTACCCAACCTTCTATTTTTCCAGGTAAACTGATTGCCATGAATATCCACATCCATGAGATTTAAATCAGCAACGAAATTAGCAAATTCATCCATGCCAGTGGAAAAACTAGAGTTTACCCCTTGTTTTTTCCCTAGATTTAAAGGAGAGTTGAAGTCACCCATAATAAGCCAATTGTCAGTACTATGCTGATTTCTAAAAATATTTAGATCATTCCATAGTTTCCTTCTCCCAATAACCATATTAGGTGCATAGATATTATAAAGGATCCAAGTACATTTATTTTCAATAGCGTGGAATTTAACAGCAAGATGATTACTAGTTTCAGAGAGAATCATACTAGTATAATGATTTTTATCCCAAAAAGTAGCCAAGCCACCTAAATCTCCCTGAGAATCCACAGCAACCATGTCCAAATTTTCCCATAAATTATTTTAATATTTAATATATAATATAACCTTTAATTTAGTAACTTTCTCAATTATTATGTATTACATCCAAATTCCATACGTCATATGTCATCACTCTCAAACAAGATTATCCTCTATTGATTACGTTCAACATGTATCCACTTTAAAAAACACGTTCATTTAATTTTATTTATAATAGTAATTTACTAGTTAGATTCACTTAAATCTAAATAAAATAGGAAGAGTCGACGGGAATGTAACCCTAAATTGTTCAAGATTTGTGGCAGAGAGAATATAGAGCCCTTAGACCCCTCAAATCATAAATAAATATTAACTCAAAAACCTTGACAAGAAGTTTACGTGAGCATAAGTATTCTTATTTTTATTCGTAGCATTTTACTTTGATAACTTACGATTTGAGTGATTAAGGAGAATGAGACAAGTGTTACATATTGCACTCTTTACATGAACAAGTTATACATTTTAAAACATTTATAAACTTTTGTCCAAGGCAACAAATAGAGCCTAGCGGCCACTAGCAAGTATAAAATAAAAACATTGATGGCCTCGAGAAGAGTGTATGTATAACATTTCTTTAACATAATATTCCATGATGCCATGCAATCTACTTCACCCATACAAATTATGGCTATGTGAAAAAAATTTGGTAGAGAATAAACTCCCATGTCATCTCTTGCCTCCCCAAAATACTTTCTAAGAAAATCAGAGAACACTTTTTCCAGTAAAGGCCAAGGAAAGTCTTGGAAGGCATGTTTAATGAAAGACAAATTGTATCTTAGATGCAAATTGACATAGATTTTAGGGTCAAAACTAGAGGGGCCTAATTCTTCCAATACAAAATACTAGATAAAAATGATAACAAACTAGAAGAATTTGCGATTGTACCATACGGCTGAAACTTGCACTCTTCTATTGGTGTATTTAGAATTAGAGAAGATAAAACTTTAAGGGAAATGTGGGCTACAATTACTGACATTTGAAATAAATTTGGTCCAAAAAGTTGCAGGTGGCATTTTGGGACATATATAAACTTCATTATGTTGTGATTTATTTGTTATTAAGTATTGGTTAGAGGAAACGTTTTGGAAAATGGCTAAAACAATGGCACCAACTTTGCAAGAGTTAAACATATATTTCCATAAAAAAACAAGACAATGACTCAAAAATCCATACTTGCGTCATTTGTAATGTAGTGTGGGAGAACTTATAAGACATATATCTTAGTATTGGTTAAACAAGTATTTAAATTTCAAAAATTTATATATATTATAACATATTTTCATATTCTTGACATTAATAAAAATTGAAATATCAATAAAATATAGTTTATTTTGATACCCAAATTTGAAAATAAGAAAAAAAAATGAGTTCCATAATTTGGCAACAAAAAAATACAGAAAATTTTAATTATTTATAGAAAAATTTACATTCTCATTTATAAGAATTCAACTTGACTTCACTTAAGGAAAGTATTTTTGTTGATGGACATATTATATTTTTCGTCCACATATAAAACCTAATTGTGGATGATTGATACTATCAAATACTAGACTTGAAAGTATGACACTTTTGGTAGTTTTGTAATTCTACCTACCTATGTCACAATCTATTTCTCAAAAAATTTCATATTTCATGTATTTATAATATATTCATTTCAATATATCTTTTTATATGCCTATCAACCTTTCACATGCACCTATAGATGCATTTGCTAGTAAAATAGTTATAAACGTTATTCCAAGGCAACAAATAGAGCTTAACGGCCACTAACAAGTATAAAACAAAAAAATTGATGGCATTCTACAAAGTGTGATTGGGGGATCTTAAAGAGGAGGATGAAGAACACCTGGATTTTCATCAGCCACCACCGAATATCATTGGGCCAGATGAAAATGGTGTGAAGAAGATTGTGGAATACAAGTTCAACAAGCACGACTAGAAGGTGGTACACACCACTACCACAAACATCCTGAAATTGGAGAAATAACACCTTAACAAGTGCGATCTCTAGCACTACAGGTGGTGTAATATCAGAAATTCTACCAGCCAAGAACCATCAGTGAACTCCTACACGCTAGGATATAAGGCCAATGATTTAAAATCTGGTGTAGATGCACTATCCTTCATGGCTGGCTCCAAGGGTGGTACGATATAATTCATTGATAACACCTTTTTGTATAATGTGTGTCAATGTCTCTTAGTAAAATGATTTTATATAATATGTGTGACTATCTCTAGTAATGTGATTTTGTATAATGTTTTTATATCAATAAGGGGTAGCCTTTATTCATAATATAACCTTTCTTTTTGGTGTTCCTTAGACTCCCTTATAGTTGTTGTTTTATTGTTTTCTTTATGCTCGGCATGGTGTGCATTTGGATTTGGGATTTCTCTCATATCATTGCTTATTTTTTTGAGAGAATCTTGTCTCATGTTATAGTTAATATAATATAATATCCTTTTCATTAAATATTCTAGTGAATGCATGTAAAAATGTTGATGATGCCATTTGTTTTTATTATGTCAACCTTCCTCACATGAGTCATGGGACTATTTAATTGTTGGGTTGTCATTTCACACATCCTAACTTGTTTTCTCACATTTTTTTTGTTGTTTTCCCCTTCCCTCTCATGGAATCTACCTATGTTCCTTTCATCCTCTTGTGTAGAAACAAGTGGGAAATGAATTTCATCTCTCTTTGTGTCTTACAGTCATCTTCGTAATGTCTTTCACATAGACTCTGCAAATGTTATGATTATGATTATGAACATCATGGGAAAGGATTATCTCTATAGCACCTAGAGAGCTTGTGTAAAATCTAAGATTGCAATCATCTTAGTGTTCAATTGCTTGGTGTTGTGTGTAGATAAAGTAGTGGTCATGGTGGTCACATCCCATTTCATTTACCCAGATCATTGTGTGGGTTTGGTCAAAGATCTAGCAGAAGTATGCCTTCCTTATCTCTTTACAAAGATGAATCCTTGTCCATCACCTTATTTGGTTGACAACATGATTTGTGATGCCCTAGAATTGAAAATTTGGGTCCTAATTCAATTTTCCAACTTTGTTCAAAGCATCTGTCAATCAGATGGGGCATCTATCTCTAGCGTGCCATCCCTGGACCTGGTCACACTCATAAAATAGACCCTTCCCCTTCCTGATTACATGGTGTACTTGAAGTTTGTTACTAACACGTCCTTTTCCTTTCTCAAGATGATTGCAATGCTTGGCTAGGTGGAACCCTAGGGTTTCTCTATCATTTGCACTTTTTTTTTGTATTCATGGCTCTATGTTTTTGTAGGACTAATTATTCATGTTACATGTTGGCCTCATTATCTTTCATACTCATTTTTAGTTTTTATATGTATCCTTTCATTGATCAAAATGTGGGATACTTGTAGGGTGGGGACCCATCAACCCTCCGGTTCATAGCTCTGGTCAAAAGCATTTTACTATCTAAAAAGGAAAATTATGTAATTTTTCCCTAAGTTTATTTGACAACAAGTTTCTGTATAATGTGCATGACTGTCTTAATAATGTTTATATGTATAATATGTGTGATTATCTTTAGGAAATTTATAATACAATAAAGGATTTAAATGATAATAGATATCTTAATATATATAAAAAGTGTACATAACATTTTTATTTCTGGTGAATTCTTATTTTATTAATGTTAATTTACCTCGATAAGATACAATGGCATTACCTAGAAACCATTAAGTATTAACTCTCTTACTTTGATTTTTTAAGGTCATATTATCCTCTCAGCTTCAAACTATCTCTTTGAAAAAAATTGTTCACATCGGTTTAAGGTATATAAAGAATTTAAAATTTGTTAGGCACTTTAACAATCAATGTTTTCATAGATATCGTGAAAACATTTTTTAATTTGCAATGAATTATTCTCGTGGATTTGGGATTCGAATATGACTAATAGTACTACAACAAAATTCAAATTATTCTTAACATGATTTACCATAATTCTACCATTGTAAAAGGAGTTTTAACTTATTTCATATCTATATTTAATTATGAAAATATCTCCTCTTGACAAGGGATTAGGAGAATTTTAATTGTCATTTAAAGTGTCAAAGGTGTGAGGAAAATTTTTGTCGTGATTTCATGTCCCTTGTTTCAAGGTACACAAGGATCGTAGAAGGTGATGTGGTGAGTTAATGATGAATGATGTCACACATTTATTACTATTAAGAGGATGTTAATGTTGTTGTAATCCAGGTTTATTCCTCTCTTGGAATCTGGGTTTAGGGGATGTTAATGTTCTTATAATGCGAGCATTGCCGCTGTGGTTTATAAATATTAAGGGGAGGTTATTGTTCATGTAATGCTAGCACCTCCAGGGTTTATAAATATTAAGGGATGTTAATTCACATTTACTCCTATCTAATAATTTGGGATTTATGTTGCTACTTGGTGTATTTGGTATTGCAGTTGTGTGGTTGGGTCTGTGTAGTATTTAACAATGATTTTTTCTTCATGAAAACACGGATGTTAATAGGAATATGGGGAAGATTTTCTTCACAATGAGCCTTCAGATATTAATGATGATAAATCGAGGATATGGAGGTGTTCAACCAAATGGGATTCTCCCCTTTCTTAACTAATTTTGAGGGGTACAACAAGAAACTCAGTAAGGATTTCTGATTGACATGGTAGCCGACCAAGAAATGGATGGGGGACAATGTGGTGCTACGAGGAGTAAAGATTGAATTATCGAGTCAATACGGTGGCTTATGTTATGGGCATGCCCATGGAAGGACGTGAAGTCTAAAAAACCAAATAGGATTCAACTGATGAAATGAATTTATTTATGCGAGGTAAGGAAAAACTCAACCCTTACTTTGTGGGTTTTCTTAGGAATCTGTTATGATCCTCATGTGTGGATTTCACTAACTCCTTGAGGTTATGGTGTAACGGTTCATTACATTTGGTATCGAGTGACCATGCGGGTTCAAGTCTCAACACGGGTAGCTACGCGGCATTACAGTGTTCTCCGGGGCTCATATATGGCGGGACGGGGTCTGCTATACAGTGAAAATCTAGCTTGGGGTTTGGGCTACATAAGCATGGTGGGATGTTATGATTCTCATGTGCATATTTCACTAACACCTCAAATTTTTTTGTGTAGCGATTTGTTACAAATTCCATACCTCCCCATTCAATGAAGTGGCCCTTAACCTAATCTAGTTTTTCACTCTTGAGGATGTCACAAATGTATCTATGCTTATCATATTTCCATTCTCAATTTCATTAAACATATTTCCTTATTTATATGGAGTCTTTTACTTATTTCCACTTAACATAAAGATTTTATCTCACATTTTCTTCAATATTTCTTCAATGTAGACCAAACTCATTTTTTTCTCTAACATGCTTCTTACCGAATTATGTGAAAGCAACAAGTACTGTAAAGTCAATTATTATTTGATTTTCTCTCTATGGTGAGCAGTGCAGGTTTTAGATATATGATTCTTAAAGGACTATGATGTGAAAAGATATTTACCTATTCTATGAGTTATATTATGGTTCCCCCAACAATAATGATGCCATAATAAAAGAACCGTATTTTACAATTAATTTGTACCAAAATATGTAGCATATATAATTAAGATGTACGAAATATGCAACAGATACATAGATACATAGATGCACTATAAAATTAAGTCATACCGAAATATGCAGCAGATACATACATTTAATTATATTCTCATAGTCTAGATTGATGCCCTCTGCTAGTTTCTTTAGAATATCTTCAATCATTCTCTAGTTATAGTGAGGTTCAATCACATCATAGTAAATTAACCTAGAAGTGTCTCACATTTCAAATTCATTAGCTTAGTGGCTGCTAGCCTATGTAAAAATAATAAAAGACATCTAAATGGGTGTAAAATCTAACAACACGTTGTGGCCTTCATTTTAGCCATTGAAGGAAAATGGAATATGTTCTCTATCCTGTATAAATAAGAAACATGTTCTGTACATAACATGTCATAAATAATGCCTAGCGTCAACTAGACTATATAGCATAGCATAAATAATGGTTGGTGGCCGCTAGCCCTTATAACATAGCATAATTAATGGCTAGTGGCTACTAGCCCTTATAACATAGCATAAATAATTCCCAATAGATGCTAGCCCTTATAACATAGCATAAATAATGCCCAATGGATGCTAGCCCTTATAACATAGCATAAATAATGCCCAGTGGATGCTAGCCCTTATAACATAGCATAAATAATGCTCGGTGGATGTTATCCCTTATAATATAGCATAAATAATGCCCAACAGACACTAGCCCTTATAACATAGGATAAATAATGCCCAATGGATGCTAGCCTTTATAACATAGCATAAATAATGCCCAGCAGATGCTAGCCTGTATAATGGATTCCAATATTTGATTTTCTGGATTCTAATATTTGATTTTCTAGATTCTAATATTTGATTTTTTGGATTCTAATATATGGGACTTTGGACTACATATAATTCAAATATAGGTTATTTTGTATTTTGATATATGTTATTCTAGATTCCAATATATGCGATATTGGAATCAATAGGTGTGATTTTGGAGTGCGAGATAATTCCAATATTTGACATTTTGGAGTCCAAAAATACAAATATTGGATTATGATATTGGCTATATTTTTTAGTTTATAGGACTGGAATAAGTCCCAATTTAGTGAAATAATTTTTCTCTCCCTGATCCATATTTTTCTCTCCTAGTTTATCATGTTTTGGGAAAGGATCCTTAAATATTCCCATCTTTTGATTTGGCATTTGATTTGATTCTAGTGAATTGACTTCTATCTCCCCACTATCGATAAGATCTTGGATGAAGTGGAGTAGTCTTAAGAATTTTTCTGTCTTATGTCCTTTAACATGATGGAAATCATAATAATCATGTTCCTTATACCACAAAGGTTTAGGTTCATTGTCACCAAAATGTATCGTTGTGGTATATTACACCATGTTCACTACATCTAGTTATTTTTAGATTACAGGCATAAGGACTCGTAAGGGAGTCAATACTCTACATTTAACTTATGGCTAGATTGGCCCCTAGGTTAGTTTAAAAGGTGGATCAACTTTAACTTCTTGTTTGCATTTAGAATCCGTGATTCCATCTCCTATGAAATTCTTTTTTATTAAACATTTTCGGCTTGTCTGTAGGTTTTGAAGACTGATTATCTTTTGAAAAGGGTTTGATTATCCCTTTTACGATTATATAATTTTATATTTGGATTCCTTTCTCAATTACCTCTTCAAATTTTCCAACACAATGCATTTGTAGATGAAAGGCAATGTCTAGATTTAATTTTGGTACAAAGATGCTAACGAGTTATTTTTCAGGGATCAAGAAAGGGAAGCAACTAGCTATCCCCCACCATATTTATAGGAAACTTGCAAAGTTTTCATTTGGTCATTGTTTGGCATTACATAGGTATAACATGGTTATGTATCTTTCAACATTAAAGGAGAAATGATGAAAAAAAAAAACTGATAGTTCTGCCATGTGAAGATAGACCCACGAGGTAAGTGAGGATTCACTCTAAGGATTTCCCCTAGAATTTTTGGAAATAGTCATATGAGGTAATTATTGTTATACGCCACTTCTTGACATGCCATGTAAAAGTATTTTACATGATCTCATGGATCACCTTTCCCTTTATATTTGTCAAACTTAATGCGAGTCAAATGTTTTAGGAAAGGGTGTATGCAACATAGCCTTATCAAATGGATAAGGGCATAGCTCTTCATATTGATATTTATTGTTATGTCCTACATTTCTTTCTTGAAGGCTTATGAGTGTTTCTTTCATATATTATAACTCTTGTGAAAGAAATTTCTCTTTAGTGGGGGAAGCTGACATATACACATGACTATATTTTGACATTTCTCCCTCTTGATTTTTTGTGTGAAGCTCACTATTTATAACCTAAGGTTTTTCCCAATGCACATTTTTATTTGTCTCATTTTGTACATGGGATGATATAAAAGGTAATTGTTGACTAAGTTGTTGAATTTTTTGTTGTATAGTGACTTATTCATTGTGGGGTTCCTCTTCATTTTCATGGAGAGGGGCATGTTCCATGTTTTCATGTTCCACTCTTACCCTACATGGTATTCTAATTAGTGGAGCTTTAAAACCGCCCATGTTGTCATTTCTAATGTTTGAGGTGGAAGCTTGTACATATACTAAAATATCATCAATGTTAATGAGGGGATTTCTTCCTCATTAGCATTATTTTTAGGTGGAATATTTTCATGTTTTGTTGGCATTCTAGCACCTAATTCCACAACTCTTATAAGCACTCTATCTTTTTTTAGAAAGAGGAACTCATCTAATTGGGTGGGGTCAAATTCAAATTCCCCATGTGGTGACCCCAACTCATCACCACTATGATCTATCATCTCATCCTCTTCCTTTTCTATGGAGAATAGAGGTCCTAAATCATGACCAATAAAGGGATTTGACCCTTGTTTGTTCAATGTTTCCCATGCTTATCTCTTGGATCCCATTCTTGTTATGGGGGCCATGGCAAATGATAATTTCACTAAGGTGTTTTGTTGAATTTGACCAAGGGTATAATCAAACCTACGTGTGAACCTAGAATAAGATATTTACTAAGGACACACAAAGAATATCAATAGCCTAAAGAATAATGAATTTCAATGAATCAAGAAATTGAAGTGATTTCCTTAAAGGGATAATTCCAAATGATGAATAAATCACAACGTACAATCACACAAGGTTCATTTTAAAGTAATCAATCAATGAAATTCTTCCTAAGTATTTCAAGCAATAGTTTGACGTTTAAAATGATCAACAAAATGTCACCACTTATGTCAAGTTCAAAAATGAACAAGGTGTAAGTAATAACAAGAGGTTGATATGATTTCCAAAAAAAGTATACTTAAAGTGAGTTTAAGTCCAAGCAAGACCTAAATCTCAAAAAGTGGGGGTTACAAATATGAAAAACACAACAATACCACTAAAAGATGCTAACCAAAATTTATGGAAAGGTAAGGTATTAGTATCAAAATAATATTATTATGATGTGCACAAGGTAATGAAAACAACTTTCAAAATCAAGGTAATGTTTGAAAGAAAACCAAGGCTAAAGTATACCAAGAAATTTTTAAGATGCACATACCAAGAAATTTTTAAGATGCACATAGTGTAACGTTATAATCTAAGCTAAGCTAAGAGAATTAAAACTAACACCTAATAGTTCTAAAACAAATCTAAATAAAAATAAACCATCATGGTAAGATCTTAAAGAGACTAAACATCAAAAACATGTATATAACTTTGAAGGAAATCAAACTAACATGTTAAGAATTATTCTCTACTCTTTGAAAGATAACTAGAAATAGACCTATGTAGATCCTTAACAATCAAAATGTGATTGTTTTTTTATATCAAGGGTTTGATAATGAATTATCATCAAAATATGGCTACAAGGCCATTTTTATTCTCTCCATATTACCCAAAGCTTGAGTGGATGAAATGCAAGATGAAGATACCTAGCTCAACACTAATGGAGGATGCTCAAAGATGAAAATTCCTATGGTTTATGTTATATTCATGCAAAGGTGTAAGAGAAAGGTAGGAGGAGGGTTATTTATATGAACCTTTGGTTTGAAGAAGCCTTGCATCGTATTTTATGTGGGGTAATAGAAAAGACAGTTAGTTAGGGATAACCATACTTAAAGTTTTCTTTAGGAGAGATTAATATGTCATTAATGCTTCATGGGAGTTGAGGGGGTGTATTAATTAATCAAGAGTGATCAACTAATATGTATGTGTAATCTTATAGAATATTTTTAGATTAAATTTAGCATGATCTATGTTATGAGGGGATTTTAGCCCAATAAATGACAATTTATTGATTAAATAGAAGAGAGAGTTAATTAATCAAGGATAATTAATTAATTCAGACAAAAGCAAACACTTGATTAATGAAGGTCATTAATCAATGTCTTGAGTGATAGGAAGGTTAATTAATTAGCATAATGTAACTAATTAATGGTGATAGAGGAGAAGCTGGTGCATTATTGCTGATATGTCATCAATTTTTGGGAAAGGGGATTATTCAAACACAATTTAAGTATTTAAATTTCTTCATCCAAATTATAGGTGTTTACAGAATCCTTGAAAATGCACATCAACATATCTATAATAAAATTTCATAGTTTCAAGAACTCATGAATCACTATGAAATCCATTCATTAAAAATAATTTGCTTGTTATAGGTATTATAATATTACAATTAGTAATAACCCCTTAATTGATATCTTTAACTTATTCATCTATAAGAGAATATAACTCAAATAGGTTCCAAAATTTCTCTTACAAGTGTCTTTAGTTGCCCAACATATCTTATCAACTTTATAGTCTCAAAAGTGTTTCATACTAGGATTTCATCTTATCAAAAGTTTGTTAGATTATATTCAAGTGCTATAGACACTCATAATGTAGATTTTTATTAGGAATAATAGGATTAAAGTTCATGCACGTTTTATGGATGGAAAACACCATTTATGGAGTACATAATCCAAATATATCCATATTATATTTCCATTTAGGACATTTTAAATCATTTTGAAGTAAAATAATTTTTTTACTATGTTAGAAAAAAATTATCAAGACTAAAAAAAATGAAAAACATACATATAGTTACATCTACATTAGTAAATTTTTTTATTCCTATGTAGGTTATAACCCATTAAAATATGGAGTGAATACAAAATTTATGGAAGAAGTCATCCCATTAGTCATATCCCATCATTATCAAATAAGATTAATCATAACAATGTCATATTTTCTTAGAAGTAGAAATCCATATGCCATTTCTCTATCTAGAAAAAAATTCATATATTACAATAAAATAACCTTTAGATGGAATATCCAAACTCAAAATAAATATGTTAAGGTGGTTCAAATGTCAAAAAGGAATTATCATACCAACACACACATCAATCACTATGAATCATATAAAATCATCATTACATGATTCCACAAATTCAAGTAGAGAAAAGAGTAGCATGATTCTATCAAGGAAAAGGTACCAAACTAGGTTGGAATGTTATGAAATTAATTTATATCCATCAGATGAATATCCATAAGTTTAAGTCATTCTGAAAGGTAAAACAATATCCAGATCAATTCTTTTCATGATACTCATTTAATTATCCCAAAACACAATAGATCTTAATCAAGAGATATGCCATTCATATTTATTCATAACAACAAAGTAAGAACTCATCCAAATCCTTTTCAAAAGGAACACATCATACAAGTCATAAAAGAACATCTAAAGGTCGTATTTGTAGATATATGCATACACCTTCATACATATTAGAAAAACATACTTAAGGGTGTATACTGATATATCTAGAGATGGATTCAATAAAATAATAAATTATAGATAACATACATATTCAAAAATAGATTAAAGAAACATGATCATATTCCTTGATAATGATTTTAGAAAGCATATAAAATATCATAGTAAACTAGATATAGTGTTAAAAAGGGACATTCTTAGAATTAGTTACATGAGATGTGGTTGTTGTGCTCTAGCTTTCCCTTGAGTCCAAATTCCCAAAATATTCCTCTTGCCAACACTAAAAGTGCACACCCATAGTTTTTGTTCCAGAAGTCAAATACCAATCTCTAACTCTATTTGTGTCATACTTGTAAGAAAAAAATGATTATATAAAATTTTACCATTCCCATAAATGAATCTGTACATACATTATATGAATGGCTCTTTTAAATATAAACATGTCATGACTATAGAACTCCCCAATACATCTTCCAAATTATCTTTATTTGATTTCATGCCTCCCAAAAATAAATAATTACAATATGATATATTGTTCACATTGATTTCAATTTGATTCCTTCAAATATTTCATTCTTCCACTTATATTTAGGGCTTCCAACTAATAAATCTAGACCCATGTAACAATCTTCTTCAACTTAGGGATTTAAATAAAAAGAAATTACATCTCAAAATTAACTAGAAATTAGGGTTCCTTGATATATGTGAATATACCCTTTGTATTAGGGTTTATCTAATAAGTGAATGCCTCTACTTAAAATTCATCCAAAAGTGATAATAATAATAAATCACATTCCATAAAAAAATATAAGGTACATGTCAATGTCATGCAAAGAAAGTCCTAAAATCATACAACTACAAGGTCCCATCATTTAATAACTAATCACCATCCATCTAATACAAAAAATATATACAATTATTAATATTAATCATAATCATTTGTCAAGTCAAGATCTAAAAATGTGTATAAATTATAGTCTAATAATAGCTTAAAGTAATATATGCCAATGTCATATAACAAAATATTAATAGGATACTAATTGACATTGAGAATGTCAAAACCACATAATAATACACTGAGTATGTAAGTAGTGACATTTACATAGATAAATTCCATGGGGTTAGTAATCCACTTACATACAAAAAGTACATTGGACAAGGAACACTTTTATAAAGAAATACTCAAAATATTTGGTCATCCACAATAGTTACCATACATAATAATGCCACATAAGTTAGAGACCAGTAAGGTGGTGATGAAATAACATGTTAATTTAATAACCATCCAAATATTATCCAAGTTATCCACTAAATATAATAGTCCAAAATAATCAATAGTCATCCGAATAATGTTCGCACCATGGGTTTTAATGGGTTCTATGCAACATCATAAGCAAATACCATGTAAAGAAATGTGTTATGCCCATTTGACCCTTTTATCACATATATGTAAGTAAAAACACATAAAATGGGTAATCATAATAATAAATAGGAATCCAAATGTAATATGTGATAATGCGACCACAAGAAAAATGATTCACTTCACATACTAGAAGGTTCAATTAAGTGTGAAAATACATTACTATGTAAAAACTAAGTCCACTAAAGGGGTAAAACCATGGAATTTTACCAGCATGAAAAGGTTAAGGTATCAATACATCCCTAATTTCAATTATAATAATGAGGTTCAATGTCAAGTGGTCAATGCACCATGACCAACATAAGGTGTAAGCACAATGTTTATACTATGAGAGCATGTCTAGAGTTGCTCAATAATCTCAAGTTTTTGTAAAACAATGTATTTCCATGTAATTTTTCCCACAAGATGGTATTATGTTATTCATTCTCCAATTTAATTCTAGTCCCCTTAACCGCATAAAGGGTGATATGTTCAAATTGATATCTATTTAGACAATGATTTTGGGGGTATTAGAATGGGATATGACATTATCCCCTACTTAAAAAGCACTTGACTTTGGGTGTGATTTGAGACACTTTTTTAAGGCATCTGTATTTGTGATTTTTAACATTTTTATACTTAAGAAAGAGATCAATTTCATGATCACATCTGTCATATAATCTATTATCAATATTATTGACTTTGAAAGTTAATCTAGTTATTCCATGCTACTATGGTCAAATTCCCCATTATTATCCATGAGACTCAATTAGTTTTTTTATAAAAATAGGAATATATTTCTATTGGTTACTTAAAAATCTACCTAATGGATAAATGCAATATAAACATGTCCTAGGAAATGGATAAAAAATATAAATATAATTTTAGACACTTAAATGTTGTCATTTGACATTTAATAATGTTATTTTTGGATTTTATCCCCTATACATCACTTGTGCATATAAAATGATATTAAACGTGCCATATCACCCTATCCTAAATATTAAACGTGCCATATCACCCTATCCTAAGGATTTCAACAAATTATTATACTACTCAATAACTTACATGAACACTTGTATCGGTAAAAAAATCTTATACCTCCTCCACCAAATTCTCTAAATCATTGTTTCAACACTCAACCCTACAAGAAAAAACCATCTAGTAGCGATAAGATCAATTATCGATCCTATCCCCTTATGGGTGATCTTATCCTTATCCTTCTAATGGTATAATTCATAAAAAATATATTTTAATGGGTTATTTGTTTTATTTCTAGGATAGCCTTGGTGGAAAACACTACGTTTGGAGTAGTATGAATACAAGTCAAAACCCAATCACTCACTTGACATATGCTTAGAAAAACTTGGTATTCACAATAAAAAAATTCCATATTCTTACCTATTTCAAGAGCATACAAAAGTATAATCCATGATAAAGTTTAAATAACCCTAAACTAACTCAAGAGAACTCAAAACCAAGTCAAAGAAGAAAAAATTATCAAATATCAAAGACCCAAATTCTAGTTTCATACATAAAGTTGAAAGGATAAAAATTAAAATTCCAATAGGTTGGAGAAATAAATTTAGGTGATATTTACATTGGGTGAATGAAGGTATTATAGGGGTTTCACAACCCAAAGATACATGAAACCTATGCCCATAATTGTAGACACTCAAATTTTATAACTTATTCTTTGACAGTGATAAGTTTAGATTTTCTCCTATGCTAAGATAAATGATCGAATTATAAGATATATCAACATATATTTAACTCTTTCCCATAAATTTATAATATCTAAATTTTTATTTGTCATTAATTAATGTAATATTAATTATCCAAATTTATAACCAATCCTTGTGCATTATTCAAAGATTCTGGCTCTTTCATCAATGAATCCTTGTAGGAGACCTATAGAAAAGGGCTAAATAGTCTTACGACATACGAAAACCTGTATGTTATAATACCAACTCGACATATGGATTATTTTTTAATTTGAAAATATTATTTACATCATTTAATCTTCCCTAGGTCATAAATAATGTGAATATCTAACCTTTCAAATCCAAGATAAACAAGTCAAATGCACTTTTACAACTCAAGTAACATTCTCATAAGAATACATTGAAAATATCAACAATAATTCACTCAAATCTCTCCTAAATCTTCCAAAACTAATCACACATCATTTAGATCAGCCATCACATAGGTTTAAAGCACTCAAACTAGGCTCAAAGAGTTTAGATTCCTCCATTTTAAGCCCACAAAGGTCATAGAGCATGCCATGTATTAACAAGAGTAAATCAATCCAAGAATTTTCATAGGTTTTAAGGGAGAAGGGGATAATTATTATAATTTTAAGTGCACCATATAAAAATAATATTATCTTGGGCACATTTATATTCCATATCTACGTATGGATATTATCTTTGTGTCATGAGACATGAGGGAAAAAATAAGGGGTTGTCTTAGATTATATACACCTCTTGTAACAACACTAGGAGAAATACATGATTCTTTATCTTGCTTGATAGGATGTAGTGCAATAATTGGATTGGTTTAGTAGGGGTTGACAACCGGGGTTAGACTCACCCACACATATACTCTTTTTTATCTAATAGTGTCATGAAGTTTATTGTAGGTCACTATAGGTGGTTTTAAATGTGTGTAAGCCTTACTTATGGACAATATAAACCATTTAGAGACCAATGAAAATAATTAAAATTAATTGAAATCTATCATTTACAAGTCCAAAAAAATAAAAAAAGGGACTAGACTGTACTATGCCCCAACATGATTTGTATGGCTCTATACATGAGAAATTTCTATGGATAGTTCCATAGATAAAAGATTTCTAGATTCACATTATAATTTTCATCCATATAAACACCCAAATTAATTTTTACCTCTCTATAGAGTGAATTACTCATCCCTTATCATGTTTTAAGTAATTTTTCTATAATTATATCATCATCTATTATATTAAAATATTTGTTCTTTTGATTCTTGATTATTAATAATTTATAACTTTATTAATTAATTTACATAACACACACACACACACAAACATATATTACACACACACACACACACACACACACACACACACACACACACACACACACACACACACACACACACACACACACACACACACACACACACACACACACACTTAATTTTAGGGTGTAAACACCCATCTAATGCCAATTAAATCTCGTATATAGGAAATATAAGGTTTTATGTTATAGGAACATGCACACACATATTTGGAGTGATCAAAATTGAAAAATGGAAGAGAAGATTGAGATAAATATGAAAAAAATAAAATAGAGGAACAAAGAGTACTAGGAAAATTACATGTAATAGAGAGATGAGATATTGGTTGATTTTGACCATTTTGGTTGATTTTTTCTATGACAGACAAAGATCTAGTTCCGAAGACGAACCATTTATATCAATATTCTTATATTTTTCTCTTAGTTTTAAGCCCATATCTATTTCAGAGTAGAGAAAACTAAATGAACTATCTTCTTGTGATTTTAATATATTTAGCATGTTCCCTAATAAATCAAACAAAGTAATCATTTACTATGTGTTTAAATATTTATATCAATGTTAATTTAATAATATGAATATATATCCTTTATAGATTTCAATCCTAATTAGGGTTTAAATTTATATTCTTGAACTAAAACTTGAATTTTAGGGTTAAATCATTTTTGAGCCTATTATTGGTTGAATATGCCTAACAATTTTAATAATGTTTACCCTAAAAAAATATGCCTTCAACTATAAATATTAACTTACTTTATGGGTTTTTGTTTTTAGATTTGTATGTTAAAGTATATTTTAGTAATGTGATAAAGGATCATCTCCATTAATCTACATATATAATCAATATGATCTTCCCATAGGGCCATACACATACATGGATCATAATGATATTCCCTCCACATCTTCCAATGAAAATAGCTAACATTGTATACGTATTATTTTAACCACATCTTATAATGGATCTCACGGTCCATGCTATGTCAACCCAAAGAAGTATGGCTGAAAATTTTACCACATAGGGGGACAATGAAAAATCTTCCACTTCCCTAGGAATCAATGAGTTCCTTAAAAAAATAAATAATACCCACACTAATATATCCTTACTATAACTAATAAAATGTGATTTAACAAAATTAAATCATAATCATAGTACTAAGATCAAATAGATAAGTTAGTAGCAAATAATATCTACCATGCAAAGTATAAGAAAGTGTACAAGATAGGATACAAGAATGAATATTTTTATCAGAATATCTGTAGTGATCTTGGGCTAGGAAATAGGAAGATAAGGATAGATATGGATTGTGTAGGATATATTTGAGATAATGGAATCTAGAAATTATTTTGACACAACTTCCCACATGAGGACAGGACCTCCTCGGGTGCTAGTCTCGATCTAGATATGCTAGTTTCCAAGAAAGTGCTATTCTTCTCATATTTTCATGGTTTTAACTTAACTTCTTAATTTCACTCTTTGTCGCATCAAATTCACTCAAGGGTTCATGTGTCAAACCTATACCTACAAAAAAAAACCCATCTACCTGCATAAATCTCAATAAAACATTAGATGGAATAAATAATGCACATGGTTAAGATGGAATGACCTCGGAGGTAACCCCAATGTCATTTTCACTAAGTGTTATACTACATTTTAGACTCAATGTAGTTCTATTGTGTGTGTGTGTGTGTGTGTGTGTGTGTGTGTGTGTGTGTGTGTGTTTGATGAATTGTGTCCCTTAAAACTAGGTTTCCAATATTCCAATTACACCAAGATTGAGGGATACAACTAATTTTCCCTTAAGATGAATATGTTAGATGGAATTCAAAATATATCCCCTCATATGTAGTCAATAATGCATCCCAAATGCAACCAATGAATTTTCTCCTTTCTCAACTAGTAGATAGTCGAGTATTAGACCCATGTTGTCCAACCTCTAATAATAATGAGTAAGTTATGTATATATATGATTCCCTTATTTGAATTTTGTCATTAAAAAATAAAAAGGTTGATCCAAAGTGATAAAATAGACTTTAGAAAAGATAAAAAATGATGTGGAAATCCAAATTTGAAAAGAGATGGAAGAGGATAGAAGATCCCAAAAGGGGACAATAACGATTGGGTGCTCTGTCCCTAATGTGTACTAGTAGTATCTTAGATGATTGGAGGATATACTAGAATATAAAAGGTAGGTCACATGTTTTCCAATGTTCAAATTAAATTTACCATTTGAGAAAACAAATTTCAAGAGTATCAAAAGGTAATAAAGCAATATAAAAGTAAAACAAGTGTTGTTAATGTCTAGTTTTATTACTTAGGAATTATGCATTTAATGACATACTTAGAGGTGTGATGTAAGTAGTAGATGCATGATTTTTTGGTAGACTATGCCCTAATTTATGTTGGTGAATGAATATTTTGGTATCATAAAGTAGATAAGAAGAGCTTACCATGTAGAGAACCGATAGGATTTGTAACCCATAACATGTCGAATGAGGATTGTATTTGATACCATGCCAAATGAAGATTATAGAATGTGTATAATAGAATATAGAAGAGGATAAGGATCCTATGGGTGACCTCATGTGTATAGTATAAATGATTCTTGTATTTTTCCCTTTGTTAAAGCAAATAGTATTTTGATATTGTTCTTTGTTCCATTTGTGTGTGTTTCCTTTTGTTGAAGTAAGGTCGGACCTGTAAAAGAAGATAAGTGTATTCAATTCTCATGATAAATGAAATTGAAATTTAACTTAGTAAATGTGAAAATATAAATTCTTATTGAAAAATAAGTAGTAAGGATTTAGGCATCCTGTCACAAAATTGAGGATTTGAGCATCCTGTCACTAAATTGAGGATTTAGGCATCTTGTTACCAATGGAAGAATATTAGGAGAGATGTAGGATTTTACCTCCAAAAATTAATGCTTCCCTATGGATAAGTTCCAATGCAAATGGTCACAAACCCAATAGAAACTGTCCACAGATGATCATGAGAAAGTAGAGTAGTTAGTTTCTTTTACCAAAGTATGTAACTTGCCACTAGTTATTTTTCCATTGTTTCGATTGTAACCTGAAAATGAGTATGTGCTTCTTGAAATTGGAAATTATTATCACTAGAAACATATTGATCATGTAATTTTACTTTTTCTACCCCCAAGAAAAACCACCTAGGTGGGATACTAGTTCCCACCACTTGTGTCTCTGTGTTGGGTGCTTTTGTCCATGATTTTATTTGGCCTAATTATTATGAACCTATTTTTGGATCTTGTTTATTATGATTTTTCTATGTACAATTCTATATCTTTTTTTTTAACTACTAGGAGGGTGAAATAGTCACACAATTATTATGACGACTCATTTGAGGTGCATGAGATGAACCAAGGATAGTGCAAAGCACGAATGAGGAAATCTAAAACTAATGCACACATATGAAACAAAATCCTACATGTGGAATAGGGAATGCACATGGTGAAAACCATGACACATGTAAAACAATGGGAAAGGCTAGCCAAAAGTTTTAGTTATAAATAAACATGGTAAGATGCAATATAAAATAATAAAAACATGCAATAACATAACAAAATACACCGAGTAGCTAGTTGAATACATGGGACAAAACTTAGGGTGTTTCAAGGCAATCAAAGAGTTCAAGGATATGAAAAAAATAAAAACAATACAACATAGGACATAGCCCACAAGAAATGGAAACCAAGACACAAGCATAAACAAGATACAAGAAAATTAGATAACCGTTGTTAGAGGTAGGCACTGTAAGACAAATGCTACACATGAAACACCCATTAGCATGTTATAAAAATTGATAGTATGCCACAATGTATACAATTAAAAATAGGAATGAAATTAGTAGATATTGTAATGATAGAACTTGAATATAGAGAGATAACAAAAGTTAGATGCCCCAAAGAGCCTTAGTGAGAATGGTGAGGTAGAATAAAAAAAAATGCATTGTGTAAGGACATGTATGTAATCTACATTCACCTAAAGAGTACCATGTGAACACGCATGTGTGTATGTAAAAAGATAGAGCATATTATGAATCAAAATAACATGGTCAACAAAGTACAACATAAAATAGGATAAATAAGCAAGAGTATGTCCAATCAATATCCAAGCTAGTATTTTTATCTTTTTGTAAATATGTGAACATGGAATATAATAGTTAGGAGAGGGGAGAAAATTTTCCCCACAATGTATGTGTATAAATTTAGGTACACGTAGGTAAGTGTACCCTCAATAGTCATGTATGAACCTTGAATAAAAGTGCATCATTAGGTAATGAGGGATGAGTAATATGCCCCTAAATGTGAATGATGCGGTGATATACCTAATGAGCGTAAGGGGAAAGTGAACACTATGTTTTAGTGTGATTTAGGTACACATGTGAGAATGATCAAATACTCTATGGCCATTTAGAACTACATGTCGAGAAAGAGACTATGAAATGTGCCTATATGTGCCATGGGTAGTGAGTGTATTTGGTGGATACTGTTCCTATGAGATGGACTATGAGACCGATGTATCCATTTTGAGTGAGAATAGAAGCCAGCGATGGAGAAGATATAGGTGTGTGTCTAAAAATAACACTAGGAGTATTATATGGAAAAACCATGGGGTCATCATGAGGATATGTAGGAGTAGGTGCACTAGTGATAGAAGTAACTAAAGGTGTAGTAGTAATAAAGTATAATGATAAAAGAGTCTATGGTGAGATTCCTCAAATAGTGATAATGTGATGGTCATGTACAAACTTAAGGCACAAGTGAACTATGGATGGTATGGATTTGGAAGCCCTAAGCCAAGGGAGTCCTAAGACCATGTCACAATGTACAACTATAGATCCAACAATGAATGACATAGAGATAGTGAGAGGCCCAACAATGATAGGAAGAGTGACATGCCCATGAGAAGTAGGAGACCTATGGGTCATATGAGATAATAAAAAAATGATAGCTTACAAAAATAATGTACAACATGCATTGCACTTATAAGTAGGATGTACCATAACATTATTAATAACATGATGACTAATAGAACAATAAATGTGTAATCTATGTGATAAAAATCATCATGAAAATCAACATTAGTAAAAGTAATGATAGGTGAAGGAAGATCCGTAGTACCAACAAGATATCCAAGAGGATGATATGAATATGAAGGAAGATAAATAAAATGATAAACATGATTCAAAGAGGATTAAAGAGCTGATTTTTCATGCTTGGGTAAATGATCGTTGAATATTTTAAGATTGCCACAATTATTGGTAGATTTACGAAAAGAAAGAGAATATTCAAGCAACTCAATGTCATAATTGTCAATCAAATCTTGGATTATATGTCTAATATTAAAACACCTATCAGTAGAATGACCATTACATCTATGGTAATCACAATGTGCATTTTCATCAAATTTATTTCCATGAGGCCTATTAGGATCAAACTCAAGAGGATCTGAAAGATAAACTAGATTGATTTATATGAGTTGAGGCAACAACATATGTGGTGTATATAAAAATATGGTAAAAATGTGTCATGTAGGTTGTAATTAGAGCTTCATAGTTTGAGATATAGCTTTGACAATAGGCTTAGGTTACCTAGGATTTCCCTTGAAGGAATATTTTTTGAGAACTTGTTAGTACAAATGAGTTAGAAATATTAACACCATTTTTAATATTTCTCAAATAAATTAACTTGATTTAATGATTTTTTAGAGTGTGACATAGTGATAAATAGAGTGAAAATAATCAAAGAGCACACATTATTGTAACAAAGGTAATAGGATTTGGATTAAAATATCTTGCAAATCAGATTCAACCAAGATAGTGTTCATTTTAGAAAGAATATTCTTATAATGAAAAACATAGTCACTAAGATGTTTATTAGTTCCTTTCCTCAGTTTTGGTATTCATGCATATGATATCCTCATTTAAATATTCATAGAAAAATGATTCAAAAACATATTTTATAAAGGAGTAAAATATCTAATGGAGTGTAAAGGAAAATCATAAAACCATCGGAAGGCATAGTCATGTAAGCTCCTAGGAAATAACTTGGTCAAGAGTGTGTCATCACAAACATAATCCAATAATGTCACATGGAATGATTGAAGGTGCTCTTGAACATCTCCATTGCCATCAAAGAGAGGAAATTTAGTTGCGGAAAAATTTGGAGGAGAGGATAAGAAGACACCTCAAGTGCAAGGAACTATAAAGAAGAAATGAAGAGTTAAAAGATGGAGAATAAGAGGACAAGGTTTATTTTAATTGATGAATTTGAGATTGTAAATCATGATACAAAGAATATAAGTCACGGCTGCTTAAATAAGTGTTAGGTTGGATATGATAAATAAGAGAAGATTAAATATGAGTGTTAGGTGTGGAAATAGGAACATGGTTAGTGGATTCCCCCACATTGGTGGGAGGGGAGGAGAATGGAATAGAAGATGAGGGAACTATAATAGGGATAATAGTGGTTTATGGAGGAGTGGAGGTAGATATCTACCTGGGATTCTTCATGAGAACCAACTAGTAAGATATTAAGGTTTTTCGGGATGATCAATAATGTAGTATTTAAAGGTCATTAAGATTTTCAATGGTAAACTCATGAGAGGTGATAGCCATGATAGAGGATAAGAAGATCCAATAAAGTGTGTGCAAGGAATTGGTTCACCAAATGATTTAACAAATTTAAATCTTAATTAAAGGATTGATATCAAATAGATAAATTAGTAACAAGAAAGATATATCATGTAAAGTAAAAAAAAGTGTGGAAGATAGGATATAATAGGGACTTATCTTGTTTCAAGATATATAGACTAATTATGGGACAAGAAAAATACTAAGAAGGATGGATCTAGATTGTGTAGGCTATATATGAGAAAATGGAGTATGAAAATTCTTGAGACAAAAATCTCCAAAGGAGGACATGACCACTCCGGGATCTAGTGTCCAATATGGGTGTTAGTGTACTAACAAGTGCTATTCTTCTATTATTTTTAGTGTTTTAACTTAGTTTCTTACTTTTGATTTTTTTCACATAATGTTTTTTAGAGTTCCTATGTCACACTTGTACCTATAAAATGAAGAATAGATACATGCACAAAGTTAAAGAAAACATTAGATGTAATAAATAGTGCACATGATTGAATCAAACTTACCTCAGTGGTCAGACAAATGTGATTATCACCAAGCACCACACTATATTTCAGATTCTATGTAGTTCTTTGTGTGTGTGTGTGTGCTTGTATGTGTGTGCGTGTGTGCCGCACATGTGTCAAAGTGAAGGTAGGTTTCCCTTATTCTAATCACACAAAGATGGTGGGATATAACTACTTTTACCCCAAGATGAATGTGTGAGATGGAATCTATAATAAATCCCTCCTATGCAATAAATAATGCATCCCAAATGCAATCCTTGAATGCTAATCCTTGCCCAAGTAGTAGATAGTCTGTATTAGCCACATGTTGGCCATTGTCTAATAATAGAGAGTAAGTCATGTATATATATGATTCCATTGTTTTAATTTCATCATTAAGAACCAAAAAGGATGACCCAAAATGATAAAATAGACTTTAGAAAATATAACAAATAATATGGAAATCCAAAATTATAAAAAAGGAAAGAGGACAAAAGTTCCCAAAATAGGACAATAACATGTGGGCACTCATGTCCCTAATGGGTGCTAGTGTTTGGGATTCTTGGAGGATATAACAATAAATATAGATATAGGTCATGCATTGTGTAATTTCCAAAAGTAAAGTGACTATTCGAGTAAACAAATGTCAAGAGTATCAAAATGGAATAAAGTTATATAAAAGAAAAACAAGTGTTGTTAATGTACAGTTTTTACTTAGGAATAATGCCTATAATGACATACTTAGAGGTGTTATGTAAGTATTAAGTACGTGATTTCATGACTACACAATTTACCGTTATGTGCAAATACATTATTTATGGGGAATCGTAAGAAATAATTGTACCTAATGATGAAAAAATACCCTATGTTTCATACATTTTTAATAATATATAATGGATGAAGGAGAGTAAATATTTTGATAAAAACATCACTCCCCAAACATATCAATGATAAATTTATCATATTATATATACAAGTCAATATAAAAACAAGTTAGTTACGAGTTTCCTTGTGGGTAATGGGTCGAGCCTCAATATTGTAACATATCTTTCCCAAATATTTTAGGAATATGAGGAGATGATCTCACTTTATCATATTTTAAAATTTATGGATTCAAAAACATACCATGAAAATTCATTTGATAGATCACATTATGTTCAATTATTAAAATTATAATATACTACTATGGTTGTCATGGATACATACAATGCATGTTGTAACTTCTACCTTACAAGATTTTCTAAAATTTAGTTAACAACATTATATATACACTTTTCCTTTAACTCAAAATCTACTCAAATATTATGACATGACATAACTTGAAGACAAATATATACCATATATATAATCTACTCCATAAATGACAAGTAATAATTTCTAAAAAGTACCAAAACCCCACCCAACGAGGCTTCCCACTTTAAGAAATATGATTTTGACTACGACATTTATAAAAAATGGGTTATATAGGGCATATAATTGATAAATATGAATAATGTATTCTTAATCCTTTTTAATTATCCTAATTAAGATAACTCACCCCAAATCTATTCTTAGTATGTTGCCATAACTAACTAAGACCTACCTAAACCCTAAAAATCAAAGCCTACATTCCCTCTAACCACATTCCCACCCATTAGAAAAGAAGCTTCCATTCTAATCCATAAAAAAAGAAATGAACAAGATCCAAGAAATCAAGTAGATCTACCCATTTTAGTAAACCTAGGAAATCCCACCCTAACCGACGCTTGGTCACCTAAACCCTAAACCGACGCTGCGGTCAACCTGAGAACCATTTCGGTTACTTTTATTCCCTTTGGTAACCTTATTTCGAGGTTGGCACATTCAGAGAAAAAAAAATGAGACCAGAGCTGCATGCAAGTAGAACCAACATTCACACACGCATCCAAACATCCACAACCAACATCAAGAAGTGACCACAGAGCCATTTTGCATTCACGGGAGCATCTTGGGAAGTGCCATCACCACACCAAACTCCATCCATCTGATCAACTACCATTTCCATCCAGCCATCAAGCTCATATAACAGTAAGTATTCCTCCACCAACTTGGTCTAATACACTATAATAGCTTTTATTATCTCTATTATCGTTATTTACTTGCATCCATTCATCTCCATTTCTTCATTTACCTTCATGCAAGTTTTAATCGGGCCTTTTCCATTATTTACATCATTAGATTACCCATCCTCACTTTTTGTTCATCCCCCTAACACACATTTGAGATACCTAAATCCCTCAAACCTACCCCACCACCTACATCAAATCCCAGATCAAGCCCTCTAATCATTTTCTTTTAAGTTTCCTTTACCTCGACCATACCGATGCCGGTTACCCATAACCATCACCATTTCACTTAAACTGACATCGGTCATACTAGACCGACATCGGTCTCTGTGTTTTACCCTCAGACCAAGAACAGAGCCTAAATTCCCACCAAATACCCAAAACAACCCAAAACCAGACCCTGACCAGTACCAGTACTCTGACAGAGACCTCGCCCTTTAGATTCAATCATAGCTTAGCCTATGTTGTGAATGAATTTGCTTATTGTAATCGAATGAGATACCTAAATCATTTTAACTACAAGTAGGATTTCATTTATTGTTAATATTGAATTGTTTTAAATAGTGGATTGACAACCTTCTAGGGAGTATCACACTTCCCAGAACTAGCATACGCTAGGTAGTCCACTGTCATATGCTATTTAATCTCTTTTGGTGGTCTTGTTGTTCATTTTAGGTAGTTCCTCCTAGCCAAAAGGAAGCTCTCATGATCAACTATGGATCAAGAAGTCATACATGTGCAACAACCTTCAACCAACTTTAATAGGTATTCCTCCTAGCCCTTTTACCCTTATCTATTTTGTCACATTCCAAGAAATGCTCTAAGAATCAGGTGAAACATTTTGGCACACCGGTGGGACCCATTCGGGGTTCCTTGCATTTCTTCATTTCTAGGTGAAAATTTGTATGTTTGTTTCCTTTTTGAAAGGTTCTCACATTAAATTTCTCCCCTGGAATCTTCTCTTCTTTCTATTGTCTCAAAGAAATCATGTTTTGGTGCTATAAAAAGAACTCTTCTTTTCTTTCATTTGTACTGCATTAGTGAAAGATCATACTCTCTCTGTTCATTTTTTTGTGTCATCAAATTCAATATTTTGATTTGGGCTTAAAATCAACTACATTTCATTCTGCTTTACTGCATTAGCTCACATTAAATGAGGGCAACCTATATATGCTGGAAGTCATGCCCACTGATGGTTGACAAATGAATCGTAGAAAAGCACTTTCTTTCTCTTCTCTCTCTCTCGAGTCTTACCAAACATCACAAAATTGAAAAATACACACATTCTTAAACAACATCTCACCCGAAGAAGTTGTAGGTGATCACATGATCATGGCATATAGTGGGCACCCACTCATTACTTTTGTCGAGTCATTATCTCAGAGGATGGCCCCCCCCACCATAACATAACCTAAAACCTCTCCTTGTAGATCTCCTTCTTCGTAGGAAGCCTTCCTCACCAAAAAACTCTATTCTAAAGTTCATGAGTCAGTCTTCTAAATAGCATAAGCTGAACAAACATAAAGGAAAGAGCACTCTTAGGATCATATTTTTCTTAGTGTTTCTACTTGGCTTGTGTTTTGAGGTGAGAGGACACGTTCTTCATCTTTTTTATTTCTCCTTACATGCTCCTCATCATAGTTGGTGTATTCCAACTTTGTCTGAGTGTGCCTGGACCCCATTTTCATCATTCTTAGAATTCTGGGTTTGATTCCACACTTGATTTTAAATCACAACCACCTTTTTCTTCATCTCTATTTCAATTTCACAATAACCGGTGTGGTCCAATGACCATCATCGGTTACCCTCTGACCATCACTGGTTTTACCCAACCGGCATCGTTTACTGTTATTTTGGTTAACCTACCCAAAAGGACACTGTTTCATATTCTTTGTTGTTCAGAGTCTCTGTAACTCTCATCATCTTCTCTGTCCTGATAAAATCCATCTACAACTTATCTACCTAGTAGATTATCAGCCTTTTGCCTTGTTTGGAAAACTATTCTTTTTCCACAGTGACTGACCGTGGTTACCTCTGACCGACATGGTTTACCCTAACCGGCATCGGTTAGCCTATGTAATTTTCTAGCTGACATTTTTACCCAATCCACCTACCACTACCTATTTTTCCTATTTTTGTTGTATTTTGTGTCATTTACAGAAAAAAGTCCTACCAAATCAAGCACTTGTTCACATGGTGCTGACTCGTAGCCAAGAAAATGCCCTCATATTCCATGCTAGTTGTCAACCACTCCCACCTAGTCCTTCACCACCTTCCATTCTATCACCCATGGATCCTACCCAACCTATCACTATCACCACAGGTGATGAGGAGTTCACATGACTCCTTGATCAGAACCCGCCACCTTATAGTTCTATCTTTCCCACTCATCCACTCGAGATGCCTCGGGTCAGTTGATATATGACATGCCCATATCTATCCCCCCGACACTCATTCCTACTTCTACATTCAGCCCCTTCTAGCTCCGCACTACCCGCACCTACCTTTCCCCCTAGTCATTTTGTAGCTAGGCCCTATACCTGCTATGACCACCACATCTGCCACATCTATTGCACCCACAACATCCACTATACCTTCTTCAACCACCTAACATAACCTCATCCATGCCTATTGTCTCACATATACCCATAACAACACAACCACCCCCTAGTGTCGATGACCCCTACCCCATTTCAAAACATTGTCCTTTCTATTCCATAGTCCTTAGCCCCCATCACTACTAGAGTCACCTCGACCCTTCCACCTCCATATATACATACTATCAATAGCAGCCTCCCATTTCATCTATCATTCATTCTGGGTATGTACCCCTATCTCACTCCCTCATTCTCAACCTACCTATGTGGCATCGCCATATACTGGAATGCCACCTCCATCATATGTCCAACATCAACCCTCTTATGCTACAAGAGGTACCCATCCATCACCACCTACCAATGACCTCATCAAGTTAATGATGGACAAGATGCAGACACTGGAGGCATCGGTTTCGGCTCACACAACTCTCTCACCTACGATGAAATTTGTAATGAGCCCATACACCCATCCATTCCTATTCATCCATATCCCGCATACATTGGGAGATGCCTAAATTTAACCACTTCAACAACAAAGAGGACCCACAACAACATTTGTGGTCTTTCAAACATGGGTGTTATCTGATCACCCATGATGACGCTTTGCTTCTGAGGACCTTTCCCATGTCTCTGATCGGGCCCACATTAGACTGGTATAGTGGGTTACCTAGACATTCTATCTACTCATTTAATAGGTAGCCCAAGCCTTCTTGGATCACTTCTCCATCAACATTGTTAAGAAGGTTACCATGACTGACCTCTACTCTACGCGTCAATATGATGATGA